>OY755235.1:27396117-28871117 GCA_963576725.1 Azorinus chamasolen
ACATGATGTTTTGGCCATGGCAGAAACTACAAATGTACATAGAATCATATCTATATTATATCATAAGCAAACAGAGCAGACCCTGATCAGATGGCTCCAGTAGGAGCTGTTTGATCTAGGTCTGCTCTGTTTGTGAGGGCATAGAAAGACATATATTTTTGGAGTATAGGGTTAACTTAGACTGACAATGTAGTTAATAGTGTAGACCCTAATCTAGCTGCTCCTTCAGGAGCCATTTGATTTGAGTCACCATTATTTGCCCAAGTTGTCAGCTGTATGAATATTCAGGCTAATTAGTTGGTCTTCTGATTTTGTCAGAACTCATGAAAATCCCTTTTGTTTTTAGTTGTTGATACATGTATAAGGTCTACATGCAATGGTTAGCTTACCAGTGGTGACTTTTGATACAGAATTCTTCTTGTACAGAAACTCAAGCAGTGAGAAAATTAGTGATAACTTCAGCAAATAGGGTCACTCAAAATGAGATGCAAAAATAAATCAGCTTTTCAGCATTCAAATCTAGTTACACTCTAATATACATCTGTTTTTAACCCTTACTCCACGAATATTGATGTAAGAAATAATGATATCATGAATATTAATTACATGAATTTTTATAATGGCATTTAACGTAGAAAAGTTTGACCATGGCAGAAATCTTTGTCTACTCTGTTGGCGTAGAGGCATTAAAAGACATATCTATGGAGTAAAGGGTTAAAGTGACAGAACTTCTAAAAATTGAGCTTCGAGCTGAAAAGAAGTTTTTGTGGATGATAATTCTTTGCATGTGCAGACTTTGAGCAGTGCAGTAGTACTGGAGCCAATTTCTAAGGGAATTATTGATAAGATGTCTACAGTGTCAGCTTGTTCGATCTAGTGGCTCACAGTTCTGTTGAGTACTGGCTTCCTGCCATGTCATCCATTGCCAACCAAGTACCCTGGGGACTTGCACATACTCAGGGCAATCTCAATGAATTCCTATCTTTCCAATTTCCGAGAAAGGAAGAAGCCAGCTTGGTTCATCATTTAATAACCTTTTTTCTCATGAAACAAAAAAAATTCATGCCTAATTGCACACAGAGTGGATCCATATAATATGTCTGCTGTACCTGGAGCCATCTTTAATTTTTTCACAATTAGTTTGACATATTAGCAAATAATGAAACCCCTAATCAAAACAGCTCAAACTAAGTAGATGCATTAAATTATATGGCTCCTATAGGAGCTTTCTGATCAGAGTCTGCTCTGTTTATTTATGAAATTATATAGTTCTGATTCTTCAGTTTCTGCCAATGTTAAACAACCCTTTGTTCATGTTTCATTAACCCTTCGCTTGCTGAATTTTAAAATACATGTACATGTCTCCTTCTTTACCCATGCCCTGTTGTATAATTACATATATCTTCACTGTCTTCACATATTTCGCTGTGTGCAATCACTGCTGTGGAGTGCACTGGTTGCACAATCAACTTGTAAATAGTGCAGACCCTGATGAGACAGCTCCTGCAGGAGCTGTCTCATCTGGGTCTTCACTATTTACTAGTAGGTATATTGACGTGAATAGCAAGCGAAGGGTTAAAATATCAGCAAATTATATTCATGAGGTCATGACTATTCATAAGTACATGTACATGTAAGGAGTTAAAGTTAACTAGTTTTAAGAATGAAGACATGAATCTGAATTGTGTTTAACCCTTTCCTTGTTCTATGTTTGTTACAAATTTCAATACTTACTGAATATTCATTAACAAGATAGTTACATGTATAAAGAAATATAGAAGGTGGGACATTTAATTGTAGACATTTTAGAAAGCAAAGAAACAGATCTATCAAATTCTATTAGCAAACAGAGCAGACCCTGAGCAGATGGCTTCTCTAGGAGCCGTCTGATCTTGGTCTACTCTGTTTGCAGCTGCATGAAAACACGTTTATATGAAGGAAAGGGTTAACAAGATTCATAGATGTCTGAGGCTAATGTGAGTTTGTTTTTCTTGGCAATGGCTTAAAGCCAAGACCAGATGAAGTGATGAGGAATCCATTAGAAATCTCCACAAGGAGAACCTATTGTGTTGCCTATCTTAGAGTATGTTCAGACCAAATTTATTCCAGCAATGAAACTTTACTGTTTACTCCATAGATTACAACCTTTGCAAACAGAGCAGACCAAGATCAGGATCTACTCTGTTTGCTAACAGAATAATACAGATTTGATTCTTCAATTTCTGCCAATGTCAAAATAACTTGTTTTCATATTCTATCATTAAAAATCATCTAATTAATATTCATAATGACTTTATTTCTTATATGAATATTCATGGAGTAACGGGTTAACTGACTCTTTGGTATAAAATATATAATTCAGTAACACCCCCCCCCCCCACCCCCCTTGAACTGGAATTATGGTAGAGAAAAAATTTAGATACTAAAAGGCAGTAGGCTGCTTTATAATGCAAAGTGAAAGTCATGCAGAAAGCTCCTAGAGAGCTTTCTTCTTGACTTTCATCCTGCAGAAAGCTGCCACCTGTCTCCAAGACTGATATTTATATTTAAGTTAAAGTCTGGTTTAGAGGGATTTACTGTATTAGTGAAATCAGTATTATAGTTTTTTCTGTAGTGCTCTAGGATGATAGACACATAGTCTGTAAACCTGAGTCAAACCACACTCAGCTAATTATGTTACTCTGATTACTGACTTAACCCTTTACTCCATGAATAGTCATGTACAAATTAATGGCATTATGACACAGGAATATTTGGCTATAGTAGAAAATGTAGAATCATGTCTATGATATTTCATAATCAAACAGAGCAGACCCTGATGAGACGGCTCCTACAGGAGCCATCTGATCTGGGTCAAATGCATTAAACGATGTATTTTTGAAGTAATTTAAGTGTTAACCCTTTATTCCATTAATTATTCATGCAAGAAATCATGACAACATGAATGTTAATTAGATTAATTCATATAATAGCACATTCAGGCACGTCATGAAGTTTTGGCCATGGCAGATACTGTAGAATTGTAACATCCAATATTATTTTATATCATAAGCAAACAGAGTAGACCCTGATCAGACGGCTCCTACAGGAGCCGTCTGATCTAGGTCTACTCTGTTTGCAAAGGTGTATTTATGGAGTATTAATTTTGTAAGTATTTGTACACCCAGTCTCACCTCTTCACTGGTTTGTATACTACATGTAGCTGAATAATTGAATTTGGCACCATTTTGATTACTTTGCATGCTTAGTTGAGTTGATTCTCCCAATTAACAACAAAATTACTTAGCGTGCAACTTAAGAGTTAAATTAGAATGACATAACAGCATATAGTGTAGACCCTGATTAAAGAGGTCCAACAAGATCTGTTTGATCAGGATCTGCACTGTTTGTCTAATTCTGTCTGACCAACTTCATATTGTAAATATTAGGTAACATAATTATTATGAATGGTAGCAAAGGATTTTCCTCCCAGCAGTTTTCAGGATTTTGGGCTAGCATCAGCACAGGTTTGTCCTATAAAAGGTGACTTGTTATAAAATATATTAAAACTACTGGTAGACAACTGTTGCTCATTAATTTAGTTACCTCCCTGGATATGGGTTTTTGCGGAAAAAAATATGTTTGAAGGCTCGTTAAATATAGGCAATTTCACATTTGATGGAAACCTGGCACATGGATTTTAACAGATTTCAAGCACATTGACATATTTGTTTTGCATTAATGGGAGATATTTTAGTTGATTTTTTGGATGTTACCTCTACCAGCTGAATTTCTCAATACTTTACCCCATATACTGGTATTTGCTTCATTTCAGTGTTGAAAATTGATAAATTTTAGTCTTAGGGTGGTTGGTCTAGTGATCTGTACTGTTTACCAAGTCCTAAAGTTACATTTTTCTTATGGAGCTGAGTATTATCTAAATACTATGAATTTTTGTTGTCAGCTGAGCTCTTACTGCATGTTTTCTGCCTATACATTAGGTTACCTACCCCACTATCTTTCATTCGCTGCCAGCAGCAAGCTTATTTGCAGCATGTTTTAGTCCACAGAGATTCCAGGCCTGTCTCCCTACACCCACACAGCCTCTATGAGTGCCTGGGAAACTGATGTCAGCTTACAAGTTATAAACAGGAGAATTTTTACAACAGTTTTAGTGGTTGGGTGGGGGAAAGCAGCAGCACAAGTACAGAATTAAAGATTTTATTGGAATTAATTTTTTTCACTGAGCCATTTTTAATTGAAGTCTGGTCTGGGTCAAACCTATGTGAAAATATATTCATTTGATGTTTCTGCTACAAAAAGGTGCATATCCTATTTTTACCAAAGCTCTGCAAATGTGTGTTGCATATTATAAACTGCATTAGCACTAGTTGCAGTACTAGGGTACACTTAGAAAAAGTAGAAATTAATTATATGAGTCCAGTTGTCACGTGCATATCAAGTAGGTCATGCTTACCGGTAGATAATAATAGATTTTAAGGAACAGTTTCTTTAACCCTTTACTTCATGAATATTCATGTAGCAAAATATGACATCATGATTATTAATTTCATAATGAACACAGGATATTTTGGCACAGACAGAAACTGTAGAATTAGATCTATTATATCAGAAGCAAACAGAGCAAACCCTAATCAGACTGCTCCTATAAAAGTCGTCTGATCTGGTGCAAAGGCATAGAAAAGCATATTCATATTAGCCCTTTTCTCCATGAATATTCATGTAAGAAATAATGACATCATAAAATTTATATTAATTAGTTTAATATTTATAATGACACGATGAACACAGGTTGTTTGACATTGGCAGAAGTTGTAGTCTCAATCATATCTATATTAGTTCATAAACAAGCAGAGCAGACCCTGATCAGATGGCTCATAGAGGAGCCATCTGATCTGGGTCTGCTCTATTTGCAAAGGCATAGAAAGGTAGATTTATGGAGTAAAAGGTTAAACGACATCTCCTTTAATTATTTCCTTCATATAAACACCTTTTTACTACCTTTGCAAGCAGATTAGACCCAGATCAGAGGGCTCCTGCTCTGGTTCTAGGTGATCTTATAAATACGTAAATGGAGTGGGAGGTCACTCAGGAGTTAAAGTGACCTCCCACTCCATTTATATAAGATCACCTAGAACCAGAGCATATTTTCAGTGAAATACAGCAGCCTGAACAATTTTGGCTGATATACTCTAATAATAGATCACTTGGCCTTTTAACCTGCCGAGTCTTACAGGGCCATCATGGCCCTTGTGTTTCAGTATAGTGCCAAGTTAACCCTTTCCCTGTTCAATAGTAAGAAATGATAAAATCATGAATATTTATTTGCTGTACTTTTATTATGTAAACTTTTCAAGGAATGTTTTTGCTTTGACAAAAACTGTAGAATCAGATCTGTCTATTATGTCAAAAGCAAACAGAGCAGACCCTGATCAGACGGCTCCTATAGGAGCTGCCTGATCTGGGTCTACTCTGTTTGCCATTTTGGACAAAGCGTATTTATAATGGAGTAAAGGGTTAAAATAATGGTGATATCCTTAGGGAGGGTGACAGGGGAATATTATTTCACTGACACGTACATCATCATGGTTTATGTAATGGTCACCTGATACAGCAGTAACTGTCCATCTTTCTTGCCAACCTTGTCAACATTGATATTGTATCAGCTATTACATGAATACTATGTTGCCAGCATCCTATAAATAAACTGTTAGGTTAATATGGAGGACCTGGTTGATAGAGACAGAAATTCCACCCGTTGTTAGATTATATTGGAATGGAATCTCAGGCTTCAGCACTGAACTGTGCTTGACCTCATTAACTCTTTGAATGAGAGACTTGCCTGCTCTGATATTAATGCAAACAGTGAAGACCCAGATCAGAGGGCTCCTAGAGGAGCCCTCTGATCAGGGTCCGCACTGTTTGTTATTCAAAATCATCTTCCAAGTTTTAACTTTTTGTAATAAGCGGGCTGTATAATTAAACACTGATGGGCTGTTCCTTTCAGAAAAATCAGCGTTAAAACCATCTAGCATTGTAATCATGAGGAATCTGTGATGGATCATACTGAGAAAAGTAATATACAATAATACAAACAAATAGACAAGAAAGCTAAGATAAATATAGAGAATCTTGCATAAGTACCTCTTTATTATCGTTTCCTCTGTAAGCCTTGGCTAAGGTCTTATATCAGTTTTAGTCAATATTTTTAAGAAAAATGATATTCAATTAGTACTGGAAAAGGTGGAGAAATATGATAATTTTAATTAAGTGAAAAATTATGCCAATGACCTCATTGATCATCCTAGTGTTTCATTAATTAAGCACCTACATTGTAAGGTATGAATATTGGTTTTTTGTCACAAGAATTTGTTTTATTTTTGTGACATTGTAGCTTAATGCAGGACAAAAGTTATGCATAAAACTCTTTGAGGAGTTTTTTGCTTTACTTTCATCGTCCTGCATTAAGCAACCACCTGCTCATATTTATAAGCGTCCATGTTTATTCATTATAATAATTCATATGGTTCTAATGTAAGTAATGATTTGGAAAGTTCATCAGATTTGTAAGTTAGTTCCATGATCCTTACTATTGTTGACAGGATATTAATTGCAATCTTTTCCGCAGGTTGATCGCATTGTGATGCATAGACTGTTTTGCTTATGCCGACTGATGTGTTGGGCTGATAAGGTTTTAATTGGCTTCTTGAGCAGATAGGTATGCACCAGTCTGATAGAAAATAAGGTATCTCAAGTCTTCGGGAGTCTTCGTACCCTACAATTAAGTAGGTGCATTTGGCAGAAAGATGTTTGCTTTAGTTTGCACAGTTACTTTTTTTTCATCTGTCACTTCCATTTTCAATTAGATGTCATTTAAAAATTGATCCAAAGATGAGATGCTTTTTAGTTGCTCAGCACCTCATCTTAATAAAAAGTTTGCATTTAGCGTTTCATGAATTCAACTGCATGTACATCATGTGCTAAATCATGTGCTATAGAGTTGCACCATAAGGAATAAATATTCTGAATATTGAAAATAGTGTAGACCATGGCAAGGCCTGAGTGGCCACTTCAAAAATGTAGAAACTGATTAGGATCTATGCTGTATGATAAGTAAAATTTTAAAATGGAAAGGTATTTCTGAATGTAGACCCCTTTTCAGACACAAGTCATTCTCAATATATGCAGAAGCTTATCTGGCTCTGGATTGTTTTTATTGCATAATCCAAAATGTACATAGAACATTTGAATGGTTCTAATAATTATGTATCCATCCTGAATGCTCAAACATTTGAAGCAGGAAATGTTTCAACTGCATTTGAAAACAGACTGTAGATCCAGGATCAGACTGGCTCCAAGTATGGTAGGAGTAATCTGTTCAGGGTTTGCATTGTTTGTAGAGCAAATTTACCATTTTCGTACTGAATAGAGTCTACCAGTATACATGCAAAGTAGCTTTCAGTGTTTCCATTAACTAGCATTAACCGTTTCAAAGCTGATTTTTCAAATGGACTATTCCAAAATACAAAGTGATCAAGCTTACTGTGAATTATATTCCGGGATTTATTTAAAAAATTTTTAAAGAAAAGTGTAACATTACAAATAGTGCAGACCCTGACAAGAGCCCTCTCATCTGGGTCTACACTGTTTGCAAAGGACATTTAAATGACTAATTTCCGGCACTGAAAGGGTTAACAAGAAGTGTAAGATCAGATCAGGATCCAAAATTGTTGATCAGTAGTATTCTGAAAAGCTTGAATGAATCAGAATTAAAAAGCAGATCAGAGTTTGAGCAGCCGTTTTTATTTATTTTTTTGCTGCAGGATATGGTGTTTACATATAATTATGTTGGGTTGCTGCATCAATAATTGATATGTATCTTAACCATTATCCAACCTGGCAAAAGTTTGTTTTACATGTTAAGGATGAGGATGCTTCATGCTGGGTTGGTCTCTCTTTTCATGGCAGATGCTTTATCATCTCGGCAGGGATGTGGAATGCATGTTACACACCACATTGTTGAATGTTGATGATACACAGTTGTTTCTCCCATTCAGTCTAAGCTATTGATCATTCTGTCAGTTTGTCTCAACTTGTACGTGGAACCAGATATTTATGTTCTTTGAAAATGTTCTTAGTCGAACATTATTTTATTTTGCTAGAGGCATTAATATGATGTACACAGATATGCTTATTCTTACTAAGTGTATCTTAAACATTTTGAAGAACTATTCTTATCTCTGATTTTTTCACTTTATTTCATGAATATTCATATAGGAAATAATATCATGAATTTGATTTTTATAATGGCGTATGAAACCAGGAATTTTTACCAAGACAGAATCTGTAGAATGAGATCTAAAGTAAAACCTCTCTATAACGGCCACTAAATTACATCAAGTATTTTGTGTTAAAGGCAGGTGGCTGCTTAAAGCAATGTGAAAGTAAAACGGAATGCTCCTATAGGAGCGTTCTGTTTTACTTTCACCTTGCTTTAAGCGGCCACATGCCCTAAATACCAACTAATTAACACAATTTAGTGGCGGTTATAGAGAGGTTTTACTGTATATTATATAAGCAAACCCTTACCAGAGCCATCTGATCTGGGTCTATTCTGTTTGCAAAGATATAAAAAAAACCCAGCATGTATGTATAGTAAAGGGTTTACTTTTTGATTTGTGCACAACAAGATTCAAAGTATGATACAATTGTAGAATCAGATCAGTAATTTATCCATAGGCAAACAGAGCAGCCCCTGATCAGACATCTCCTATAGCAGCTGCTAATCTGTGTCTACTGTTTTTGCAAATGGATAAATATCCATCCTCAGCTACAGAGTTCAACAAATCCAGCACACTATCACCTCAGCAGCTTAACATAGAAACAGATTTGTTTCACCTGGTTCACCAGTTGCACTTACCTGAGCAGATACATTCAGTCTGTGACTGATGCATGTGGGTTTGGGGTTGTTTTTTTTACCAACTTTAACCTGCTTACATTAGTTTCAGATATATGAAAGAAGTTTAGAATTGATCCTTAATTGAATACAAACAAGAAGCATTAAAGAGTCTTCATCAATGTTCCGTGACAGTGGGAGTTTGATTCCGTAATACTTCTAAAAGTTAACACAATTACGGTACTGACATTTCATTAGTTACTCTGCAAAAACACAGGAGGTATTGATGCAAAATGTAGGAAAACATTTTTTGTTGTCTGGCGTTACAAGCCAAATATATAGACTTGAAACAAAGATGCAAAAATCCCAAATCTTTTTCATACCCTAGAGAAGTCGAGATTGCCCGTCCAATTTTTTTTGTAGAACTTAATATGTGTGTTCTTCATTTGGAGAGCATTTTGCACTCATCAACTGGTATAGACCTCAGAGGGAGGAATGTTCCCACCCACCTCCTCTCCTGCAAAAGTGACCATGGCTGACCATTGTTACAAGTCATGTACCAATATAATATTATAAAACCATGATTAAAAAATGGTTAATCATTGTTTTAATAGTTTAACCATTCCTTCATTGACAGTCCTTTTGACAATCTCTAAAAGTTACTTTTTGAAACCATTGTGATAAATAGAGCATTAAAAATTACTCCATAGAAGCACAATTGATCACAATGGTTTGAATACTACACACTTCCTGCTGTTTCTTTCTTTGTAGTGAATGCTCTTTTTCAATAGATTTATTCAGAGAGGTTAGGTCTACAAATAGCCTATGAGGGAATGGGTTAAATGGAACATTTTCATTAGGTATGGCTGACCATTGTTAACCATGTTATTTGTTTTGCACCGAGACCAACAATAGTTGATCGTGTTGAACACAACCATGGTTTGAGCTGATTGACCATTATAAATATACTGTATAACTTTGATAACTTCTAGGGACCTTGGCTAAAAGATCGACTTATCGAGAGGTCGACTCAAACAAAGTAGATCTATATGTACAAATATGTACACGAGTTTCAGTTTCAATCTTGGAAGTGCACATATGCCTGAACGCATGTTAAGTCTACATGATATTCTTTCTAGAAATTTGAGGCAATTGAATGAAAACCACAAGATACATCGTCTAAATCCATATTTTATGTCAAAAACAATTAAAAACACAAGCACAAAATACAAAGAAACATTAAATATCGACACAGTATGATGTTCAGTGATAATAATAAGCACAGTATCAACTTTCGGTTTTGTTTTCGGTTGTCCGTAGCAACGTGGTCGTGTGAAACTAATTCTTTCAGCATGATAAAACAACCGTAATTGTAACACACTTGTAATGCCAATTTTTTAGTTTCTCAACATTATTTAGGAACAAAATCAGTTACGGATGGTTTTCAACTTAAAAACTACAATGTGGTGTGGTGTGCGCTGGTCTGGTGGTAACGCGCTTGACTACCAATCTGGAGGTCCAGGGTTCAAATCCCGATCTCTCTCGGAAATTTCAGAGACGCTTTTCAGTGTCTCCCACCCGCACCTCCTCTCCATCCAGGGGTTAAAATAGGTACCTGTGAGGGTCACTAGTCGGTGCTGCGGCTGCATTATTGCGCCATATGTTAACAGTGCTCAATATTGTAGGCGATTGACTCAATGACAAGGGGAGTAAATGTACAGTAGACACACACTGTACACAAAATACAAATCTAAGCACTGGCACAGGTCTGACCCAACTCCTGTATACTCTACACTATATATACACATGTCTATGCCTTTTGCAAACAGAGTAGAATTATATATGGCGTTGTGTGTTCATCTAATTACGATAAATTGTTCAATTAAAACACACCACTATCCCCGCATACGGATTAAACATGTCAGAGGCCCTTGATCCTGCATTTACTTGCATAAGGTGTGAAACATGCAGAGATCTATTCTGACCAGTCACGACTCGCGAAGGATAGTGTGAAAACACCCTGAGGAAGTTACCAGTGTACACAGGTAGTCGGCCGATCGACTCATGTGTGGTAAAAATCTTTTGGATCAACACCATGGGACCAAAAAACATGATCGACGGGTTGAAAAGAGCGACTCATATAAGATTGACACATATATGGATATTTTCATAATATATAAGGAAAATTTCGGGACTTGGAAAGACGACCGACACATCGAGAAAGTAGACCCGTCGAAGGGTCGTCACACATAGAAGTTGCACTGTAACTATAATGGTTAGATATTGTTAGATATTGTTAAGTCGTGAAGTGGAACTGGGATCTTGGTCCAGTGACTCTCATTAACCATTTACGCCTTTCTACGCCTTTGCGTATTTTATGGAGTAAAGGGTTTCACATTCTGCACTCTTCTCGCAGCTTTGCAAACAGTGTCATATCCAGATTAAAACCAAGGAACTCAGCATCTCATCGGGATCCAAACTGTTTGTTACTCTGAGACTCTTTTGAAAACAAATGTCAGAAAAGTAAACGTATAGAATTGAAGCAATATACCTGAAGAATTGAAGCAATATTCTTATTGAATTGAAACATTATATACTTATTGAATTGAAACAATATACTTATAGAATTGAGGCAATATACTTGTTGAATTGAGGCAAATTATATACTTGTAAAATTGAAGCAATATTCTTATTGAATTGAAACATTATACTTATAGAATTGAAGCAATATACTCATAGAATTGAAGCCTTATAGAATTGAATATACTTATAGAATTGAAATCTTATAGAATTGAAGCAATATACTCATAGAATTGAAGCCTTATAGAATTGAAGCAATATACTCATAGAATTGAAGCCTTATAGAATTGAAGCAATATACTTATAGAATTGAAGCCTTATAGAATTGAAGCAATATACTCATAGAATTGAAGCCTTATAGAATTGAAGCAATATACTCATAGAATTGAAGCCTTATAGATTTGAAGCAATATACTTATAGAATTGAAGCACAGTTGACATATGCAGACAATTGCCCAGAGTGCAGTAGGTTAAATTCTTTGGGAGTAAAAAGCTTTCAGGAATTATTAAAACTACATTGAAAATATTAGTTTCTTATGTTAGTTATAATTCACTGAGCTTATAATAAGCCACCTTTGTTTGGTTTGTGAATACTTGCAGCTCTGGATCAATTTGTGATTACCTTAAACAGTGCCTAGCCAGAGATGTCTCATCAAGGTCCAAAATGTTTGAGACTCTAATTTCTTTAGTTGAAAATGGTAGTAAAATGTATATTCAAACACATTGCTTTGGCAGATAAAGTTAACAAGTAATTGTCTCAGGTTAAAGATGTAGATGTTGGAATGTAAGCAAAGAAATGTTGGCTGCGCCAAAGCCTTCTCCCATTATGCCTGCCTGTTACCCAACACTTTTCATGATAAGTAATTTTTGATGCATGCTTCAATTCTTTAAACAAAATTTTTCTCAATTCTTTTCACAAATATGGTCAAAATGTCAAACAGTTTGGATCGTGATGAGATGCCACCTCATCTGGGTCCAAACTGTTTGCATAGGTAATCATGGTTTCACTGCTAGCGTGCAAAGAATAAGATTATGGAAATGATGGTTGTCACTTAATTGTCATCTAAGGGAAAACAGATTCACTCGGCATTTCCGTTGCTGAAGTATCCAGCAATCTTCTCTCACAAACCACTGAATGCAGAAAATTATTACTGTAGGAAATTCTGTGGAATATTGATAGAAATTTCTGTCTGCTTTTCTCTGGAACTTGCACAAAAGAAACTACCGGTATTGGGAAATTTGGAATCTTGTTTTATTTTCAATGGTAACAAACACCTCTAAGGCATTACCAAAAGCTTTACCTTTTTGAAACAGCTAGACTTTTCTGTCAGCATTTAATATCGTGAGGGATTTACTTGCTTGGAAATGGGATAAAATGGAACATACTACAAATTTATGTTAGATACTGTGAAGATTTTTGTTGCTAGATCAGTTGGATCCATTTGAGACAGAGTAAACTGGTAATTTTCTGATCATGGTTCAAAATGTTTGATATTTTAACCCTTTCCTTCTTCATATTAAACACTTTTTCATGCATTTGCAAAAAGAGTAGATCCAGATCAGACAGCTCCTATTGGAGCCAATTCTTATCAGGGTCAGCTGCTCTGTTTGCTTATGACATGATATAGTTTTTGTCAAAGCAAAATCTTCCCTTGAAACTTTAACAGTACATGTATATAAAATCAGCTAATAAGTATTCATGATGCCATTATTTCTTACATGGAAAGGGTAACTTTTATTTTAGAAAAGCTATTCAAGAATATTTGACACACACAAAACCATAGCAGAAGAGAAGTGTTTTTCAAAGTAGTTAATCTTGATGTACTTCTATAGTATGCCTGTGTTTTGAAGTCTATATCCAATGCTTCTCCAATTTTCATTGATATTTTATGTGGCATTGTCTAGACCTCCATGAAGGAAACAACATACAAGGGTTGATTTTAAACTTGTAAATCTAATTTTTCAAACCTAATTCAATTTGGGATTTTGTTAATTGCCCACCGAAGAGAAATTCCTTGAAAATTGTAAATTGGTTCTGATCAAGTTCTTCTGAACTACCGGTATATGGTATAAGGCAATCAGTCAATCTAATAAATTCTCATGAATTGTTCAACACAAATTAGTTTATAGGTACAGGAATACCGTTACTTTTGTAAATACCGAAGTATCCTAAAATATTTGGACACCATTGAATCTCCTCGAAGAAAAGTCAAGCTATTTTGATCACACGGTCGTTGTCGGCGGTGGCGTGCAAAAACTTTAATGTAGCTCATTACTCAAAAAGTATAAGAGGTTACATATAATCAACATGAAACATCATAGGTAAGTAGATCTCATTGAGGGGATTTTTTAGGCCCCTACATAAGAATGATAACTCTTGATTTCAAACTTTTGGAGTTATGGCCCTTTATTGTTTTAAAAAAAAAATTTAGCTGGACAATCACCAAATCAGACAAGTGTTGGCACCGCACGTGTCTCTTGTTTAGCTCTACATTATGATTGGAAAGGGAAAATTCATTGGGTGTTATTATATTCATGGTAAATACAGTACAGTAAAACCTTTCTAAACTGGACATTCAAATTAGTATCCATAACCCTTTCCCTCATATTGACGACTTTTAGCGACTCTGTAAAAGTCACTTTGTGAAACCATTGTGATAAATAGAGCATTTGCTCCTAGAGGAGCAAATGCTCTATTTATCACAATGGTTTCAAACTGCAAAATTCTAAAAGTTTCCTTTTCTCTAGTTAATGCTCCTTTTCGGTAGATTTATTCAATGAGGTTGTATCTAAAAATAGCCTATGAGGTAATGGGATAATGGCAGCTTAATGCAGGGTGAAAGTGATGCTCCCAAAGTTACTTTCACCCTTCATTAACCAGCCACCTGCATAAAAGTATCTTAACTTTTCTCTACTAAAATTCTGGTTGAGAGGGGACCTTTACTGTACTTGTAACATGTGTTTGTAATGATTGAGCTGTGATGGATTTGGTTATCAAACTCTAGGTGAACTTTTAGCCTGCTGAGCCAATTATGAGCTAAACAAGTACATGTATCATCTATACCAAGCCCCAGTGTATCAAGTTTCTTTCATTTCTTTTCAATCCTTTACCTCATGAATATTCAATTGCTTCATGAATGTTAATTAGCTGAATTTCTATAATGACATTTTGAACTGGGGGATTTTTTTTATCAATGGCAATTGCTGTAAAATCAGATCTATATCATCCCATACACAAACTCAGCATTGCCTGATCAGATAACTCCTATTCATGAGCTGTCTATTAATCAAGTGAGTCTACTTTGTTGCAACAATATGAAAAGATATCTCTCTATCACAATCTGAGTGACAAACATTTTGACCCTGGTGAGATAGACTTAATTACTCATTCAATGTTTACTCTGGATTTGCGCTGTTTGCAAAGTTTGATACAGATGGATTGGTGCCATAGCATACTAAAGGTTTAAGACAATAGAAAGATATTCACACCAAAGGCTCCCTGGAGTAGACACCACAGGTGAGCTTCATCATGAAGCATCAGGAAGGTTATTATAACCCTGTGTCTGAAGGAAACCTTTTAACCCTTTCCCTGTTCTGTATTTAAGCCAAATTTCGATATCTACTGAATATTCAAGGAAACAGATCTATCAAATTCTATTAGCAAACAGAGCAGACCCTGATCAGACGGCTCCTCTAGGAGCCGTCTGATCTGGGTCAACTCTGTTTGCAAGTTCGTGAAAACACGTTTATATGAGGGAAAGGGTTAAGCCTTTGAAAACAGACTCTCAGTAAACCCAGACCAGATCACTCCTGTAGAAGATATCTGACCTGAGGGTCTGCTCTGTTTATTTATGAAATAATATGTGACTCTACGGTTTTCATTGCCAAAGTGTGCTCTGTTTACCAATGGTATAATAAAGATATGAGTCTACAGGTTTTGACATGGCTTAAAATTCCTGTGGCCATGTACTAAGTATATCAAATCAGAGACATATACATACATGTATGTATTATGTCTCTGACCAAATTAATCCAATTAATGCTCATGATGCCATTATTTCTTACATGGATTTTCATGGAAGAATGGATTAAGAGCTTGGATACTGATGAGATGTCAGTTACTCTTGAACCTCTTAGCCAAGGTTCCTCTAACTGGTTACAAGCTGTTTGTAAATTTACTGTTTGGAATGAGACACTAAATGTTGAAATGGAAGGCACTTCAATATCATCTAGTCTTACCTAGCCTTCTATGATAATGATACCCCTGTAATCATTCATCTTTAGCACATCTGATCACCTAGGGCTGTTGGAGCCCTCTCCAGGGACAAGCACTCCTGGTAACTATACATTTATCTGCTAATTCATCCCTGGACACTTTTCCTTTGAAGACTGAAAGAGCTGTTAGCTGCAATACCATTATAATCCTTTCTTGTATAATTCTGTTCAACACTGATTTTTCAGTCTTTGGTGGAATGAGTGTTTTAACTACATAGACCACTTAGTATATGAAATGCTTAATAGATGACTTTGAATGACAAACAGTGCAGACCCTGTTCAGAGGGATCAATGTGGTGAAGCCTCTGATTTGGGTCTACACTGTTTGCCAATGACAGTGTATTCTAAAGGTTAATTTGAATGCCTAACAGTTAATGGATCCTGTTTTGTCAAGATACAGGTCATATTTCAGTAATTATTCAAATGAAAAAGCATTTAAAATATTAAATTCTGCACCTGAAACATTTCCTGATGGTGTTCCCCAAGAGGCTTTGTGCATCAGATTATTCACATACAGTGTGTTGTGAAAGTACAGTAAAACCCCTCTAGACTGGACTTGCTGATCCAGGTTTCCATCACAAGTGGCAGCTAAATGCAGAGTGAAAAGACTGAAAGTTCCCAAAGGAGCTTTTTGAATGACTTTAACTAGGCATTAAGCAGCCATCTGAATTAACCCTTAACAATAATATTCCTTAAATACATTTTCTACACCTTTGCAAACAGAGTAGACACAGATCAGATGGCTACTGTAGAGTGTAATTTCATTATGAATTTGTTGCATCTTTACAACATTGTTATCATATTGTCATTTTGACATATACATGTATTATAAAATACTACTAACCTTTTACTCTGCAGATGCTCTTTTTAAAGCCTTTGCAAACAGAGAAAACCCAGATCAGATGGCTCCTGTAGGATTTATATAGACTTAATACTATAGTTTCTGCCATGTTTAAAAAAGTTTGTGTTAAAAATTAAACTAATAAATATTCATGATGTCTGTTTCTTTCATGAATATTCATGAAGTAAAGGATTGCTGGTATAATTCTCAGACTTTGGCATGCCATTGCACATTGCAAAATAGATTATGTGAGGTCTTTGAACTGCTGATTATAAGAACTCTTGGTATTATTGACCTATTTATTTCTATCAGTGGAAGATTCCATATATCTATAAGGGCATGATAATGTCTGTGTGTAGGAAGATTATTGATAGATAGCTCTCCATGAAAAATTCTGCTGTTGAGTGAGCTATTGATTTAACAGACCTGGGGGAGTCAAGGTGAATGATTTTATCCACAGGTCAAAGCTAAGTGGATTATAGCTTTATGAATGCACTTAATTTACAATGTTAAGGTATTTTCTATGGCCTCATTGGTATCATCCTTTTTTATTTACATAGGAAATTGTGTTTTACTTCATGAATATGCATGTAGGTCGTATGGTCATTATGAATTTCCATCAAAGATTGAGCTGCTTTCGCAGCCGAATGACATCATGGATATTAATTAGATTAATTGGTATATAAATAGCATATGGACACATGTATTTGGGCAATAGCTGAGAAACTGTAGAATCATATCTATATTATGTCATAAGCAAATAGAGTAGACTCTGATCAGACGACTCCTACAGGAGCTGTTTGATCTGGGTTTACTCTGATTGCAAAGGCATAGAAAGGTGTATTTACAGAGTAAAGGGTTAAAGGGTTAATATATATTCATGTAGGAAATATTGACATCTTGAACAATAATTAGATGCACTTTTATAATGGTTTACAACCACAGAAATATTTAGCCATTGCAGAAACTGTTGAATCAGATCCATATTTTTTCATAAGCAAGCAGAGCAGACCCTGATCAGCGACTGCTGCAGGAGTCATCTGATCCAATGGGCTACTCTGTTTACAAAGGCATATCTATGAATGAACACTTTCATAATCATTGCTGATTTTGTTTATGAAAATGGGTTGGAATGACTTTTACTCAAAAGACTAATTTGGTTGTTCAGTAGAAACCAGTCCCTTTTAGCAGACAAACATCACATGGTATTTTCTGATCACAAACATCACATCAGTAACAACTCAATGGACTCTTTGTAACCCCACTCTGTGCGCTGATCTGACTGGCATTTACAAACAATGTGGATCCAGATGAGACGCCGAGTAAATCATGTAACTCTCATGGGGTCATCCAAACTTTTTGACACTTAGTTAGTCAATAGTTTGTTTTTTTGAAATGTGAGGAAGTCTGTGAGGTAGTTTAGTAATTGTTATGTGCATGAAAAAATACAGTTTGTTCCATACATAGAAAAAACCTCTGGGGTCTTGGCCTCCACCTGCAATTAGCTGTACGTGGGCATATGAGTGAAATACTGTTGAAGTCACTTAAAACCCCAATAGAAACAAACATTTTAATTTAGTAAAATTGCGTCGGAGTTTGAGTAGATTTTTTTTATCAGTGGGATAATTTGTATGTGGTCGATGTAATTTTACAGTGGCCAAAACAAGCACTATCAGTTTAGATGGTATCGGTTCCGGTTAAAAGGCAGAGTAAACATCCCTATTGTTGCTGTCACATTATGAAAGTCTGTATATGTGGGGGAGTGTTTTGTACTTTTAATCTCTTTAATACTGAATTTTTCAAAGTGAAATGGTCCATCATTATTAACAATAGAATCCTTTCAGACTATGAAAGAGTATTAGAGGATTTTGAATGTCTGATGTTGTAGGAGCCCTCTGATCTGGGTATACACTGTTTGCAGATGACATTAACTTATTACCCGCACTCAAAGCAATAAACTATGCCAACAGTGTTTGGATTCAGATAAGATGCCTTAAGTAACTGGCCTAGTGTCAGGACATTCTGTTACAATTGCTGAAGAGTTTATTTTGAGAATTGTAGCAGGCAACAGTACTAAACCATTTACCCCAATAGCCCCTTAACTCCATGAATTTTCAGAATAGATATAATGACACCATGAATATTAATAAGCTGAGTTTGTACATTGTAAACAGAGCAGACCCTTATCTGTGAGATGGCTTCTACAGGAGTTGTCTGATTTGGATCTACTCTATTTGCAATTAGGTGTTAACCCTTTCCCTCATACAAACGTGTTTTCACGCATTTGCAAACAGAGAAGACCTAGATCGGACGGCTCCTATAGGAGCCATCTGATCAGGGTCTGCTCTGCTAGTGGAATTTGAAAGATCTTATTCTTTGCTTTCTAAAATGACTACAATGTTCAACCTCCATATTTTGTTATAACTATTTAGTCCATGAATATTCAGTAGGTATTGATATTTGTAATAAACATAGAACAGGGAACGGGTTAAAAGGTATACTTGTACTTTCTACGCCTTTGCTAACAGAGTAGGCCCACTCAGATCAGACGACCCCTACAGGAGCTGTGTGATCAGGGTCTGCTCTGGTTAATACAATATTATATTCATTATGTATTCATTTATATTCATGGAGTAAATGGTTAAACAGTTACTTAAGATTTTTTATTGTTAATATATCATTTTTTTTGACGTTTACTGTGAATATGTTGGTAGAGATCTTGTGAATTTGAATACTGAAATGAAATGCCTCGCCATTACATTAACAGCAAATATTGCAAATGATCGTTCACAATCTAAGATGAGATTAAGTATTCTTTAATTGTATGCATTATTTGTGCAGTCTGTTAGATTGATTTTTTGTCCTGGCATTTCAGACAGTATAGACTGAGATCCAAGCCCACTGTTCAGGGTTTGCACTGTTTGTCATTCGAAACCCTGTAGCAATATTAAGCCTTTCATACATAATTGAACCTTTGATGAAAATGCTGATGGGCCATTTAGCATTCAAAGGATTAATGTTTAAACAGCTTGTAAAAAATTAATGAGCTTTTATCTGTGGATTTGGAATTCAAGATTGCTGAGAAAATTACTTGCGTGCTTGTAACATGTTAACTCTTAATCAACTAACCGCAAACTGACTCACATTTGCGAACAGTTTCTATCCAGATGAGATACCATGTTCAGTAATTCATCAGGATCCAAGCTGTTCAGGTCAATAGTTTCTCAAAAGCTTGATTCTATCAGAAATAGTCCAAAATGCAACAGATCCAAATTTAAGGAGCCATTATTTTTTCACAGCAGAGTATTTTTGTACACAACACATGTATTTTTGTCTTTTCTACAAACATACAGCCTGAGTTTGGAAACGATTTGATGAGATGCTTATTATACCCCTGCAAACTTGTTTGAGGGGGGAAAATAATACTGGAATCGGTCGGTCGGTCCGTCCACATTTGAACATGGGTAGTTGGTGTAGCGAACTCCTCCTTCAGTTTTAAAGCTATTGAGTTTATATTTGATATACATGTACATAATAACCACAAATGTAGATGTGCAAGACGCAATTTTCATGTGTTTAGCACTGGGCATTGCAGAATTATCTCTCCTTGAACTTTGAGTATTTTTTGTCATTCTGGCGTGAAGCAATTAGGATGTTGGTGTCACGAACATCTCCTTCAATTTGTAAGTTATTCAGTATATATTTGGTATACATATAACCATGAATAATAGATGTGCAAGACACAATTTTCATGTGTTTAGACCTGCTCATTGCAGAATTATGTCCCCTTGAACTTTTAGTATTTTTGTCCTTTTTGCATGAAACATGGGGAGTTGATGTCGCAAACTCCTCTTTCAATTTAAAAGTTATTGAATTGATATTTGCCATACTCAATAACCACAAATAGCAGATATTTAAGATGCAGTTTTCGTATGTTGCATTACAGAATTATCTCCCCTTCAACTTTGAGTATTTTTGTGTTTTGGTCCTGTTATAATGGATAGTTTGTGTCACAAACTCCAGGTTTTGCAATCAAAGCTGCCGTGCGGTGGTATTCATCACCTTTAGTGATAGTTCTAGTTTATGCTGTGTCTCATCTGGATCCGAACTATTTACCAAGATTTGTCCTTTATGGTACTGTAGATTAGATAATAATCCTTTACTCCATGAATAGTTATGTAAGAAATAATGACATCATGAATATTTATTAGCTGAATTTTTATTACGTAAATTTTTTAAGGGAATTTTTTGCTTTGACAAAATCTGTAGAGTCAGATCTATATAATGCCATAAGCAAACAGAGCAGACCCTGATCAGACAGCTCCTACAGGAACTGTCTGGTCTGGGTCTACGTGAAAAGGCCTTTATATGAAGGAATTTTAGGGTTTAGAATGGCACTCCGGCAGCCAAGATTATCTTTATCCATTATAATTCACAAGCTTACAGATATAAATAGTCTATGGTCATTGATAAAATAACAAATCAATGAAAGACATTCAATGTGAGTGATGGAGCATTACTGTGTCAAAAAAGATATATAATAGCTGTCAGAAGGGGCCAGTGATTCAAAGCAAATGAAGATATACTTAAGTATGGCTAGCATGGATATGAGCAACAACTAGATATATATTTATATGGATCTAATTTCCACCATGTTTATGTGATGGGTTTTATAGACAAATCAGGAAAACTGAGTCACCCCATTTTATAGCTGTTTCAGTTATTTTCTATTCTTCTCTGATATTAGAGATAATCCCCCCCCCCCCCCGTTAATCGCCATTTTTTATCCCCCCCCCCCCCCCTTCCGGATCAGATCTGGGGGGCTTGTTGTTTTTGCCCTGTTTGTCTGTCTGTCTGCCCTGTTTGTCTGTCTGTTTGTCACAAACTTTAACATTGGTCATAACTTTTGAGCCAGTACAGATAGAGACTAATGATATTTGGCATGCATATGTAGCTCATAAAGCCGCACATTTTGAGGGGTGACATGTCAAGGTCATCCTTCAAGGTCAGAGGTCAAATGTATAGGTCAAATCAATGACTTTAACATTGGCCATAACTTTTGAACCAGTAGAGATAGAGACTTCATATTTGGCTTGCATGTGTATCTCATGAAGCTGCACATTTTCAGGGGTGACATGTCAAGGTCAATGTCATCCTTCTGGGTCAAAGGTCAAATTGGGCGGGAGGCATAGTGTTTCACAAACACATCTTGTTGTTTACTTAGAGCAGACGTCACATGACGATCATGTTACAGTAGCTGATTTAAATTTAGCAGACAGCCTTTAGTGGTCACCTAAGGGATTTCCATGGTAAATACCATTCATTTCTTTGAAATGAACTTTTTTTTTTTGGGGGGGGGGGGGGGGGGGGGAAGGTGGGGTTCCGAGCATTACTACTAATTGTTTGCTAGTTTTTTTTTTAAATCATCTTAAATGACGAAAAATCAGTCTTTTCAAAAAGATATAAATTGGGACTTTAAGACTTTTTCACTTTGCACAATTTGAGGTCTATTGCATAATTATGTTTTGAAGAATGCCTGCAATGGCAAATTGCACCATAGAATATAATATATATATTCCAAATAGAATTAAGTTCCTTTACTCTATCAATATTCATGTAAGAAATAATACATATGTATGAATTTTAACCCTTTCCTCCATAGGCTATTTTTAGACCCATGCAGCCAGCCTCTTTGAATGAATCTACTCAGAAAAGGAATATTTACTAGAGAAAAGGACAATGCTAGAATTGTGTAGTATTGAAACCTTTGTGATAAATAAAGCATTTGCTCCTATAGGAGCAAATGCTCTATTTATCACAATTATTTCAAGAAGTGACTCATAATTACAGAGGCGTAGAAAGGCGTATTTATGGAGGAAAGGGTTAAATAGCTAGCCTATATATGAAAACATGGAGAGTTGGCCTTGGCAGAATGCATTGAATCAAATCTATATAATTCTATAAGCGAACAGAGCAGACCCTGCAATCATGCGGCTCTTTAGGAGCCATCTGATCTGGGTGTACTCTGTTTGCAAAGGTGTTAACCCATTCCCTCATAGGTTATTTTTAGAATCAACCTTTTTGAATGAATCTCCCGAAAAGGGGCATTTACTAAAGAAATGGAAAATTCTAGAATTGTGTAGTTCTGAAACCATTGTGATAAATAGAGCATTTGCGCTTCTAGGAGCAAATGCTCTGTTTATCACAATGGTTTCAAAAAGTGACTTTTACAGAAGCGTAGAAAGGCATATTTATGGAGGAAAGGGTTAAAAGGTGTATGATCTATGGAGGAAAGGGTTAACAGAGTTTATCTAATTACAGTAAATTTTGTGGTACTTAAACATTAGTACTTATGGCTATATGGTGTTATAAGATTAACCCCTCCAAAAAATACTTGCTTAGATTCCATTGTTAGAATTTTATAATAATTGTATAAATACATTATATAATTTACTCTGTCCCAAAGTGTGCAAAATTCATTCTGATTAAGTTAGAACAATGCAATTTTCCTATTTTCAGTACTAAGCTTGAAATAAATTAAATAACTGAACTGAAGTGTTGTCTGCCTTCAAGAAATGGAAATGAATTGAATCCAAGGTTGCAAGGAGATAAAGTTTATTAGATATATAGCATCAAGAATTGGAATTCTGAAAATAAATGCAGATTGAAATAGATTTTTATGTCTACTAAGTTCTATATCAGAGATCTGATTTTTTATGACTACAATTTACATATTTGAGTTTGAAATTTTGTCTTTTAGGATGAATTATAATTTTTATGTTCGGCAGACATATTGATTACCTAAGTTTAGAGCTTAGGTAAGGGAATGTTTTTCAGAAAATCTTGCTGGTTTCTGTATTTCTGCCAATTATCCCCGTCTTGCTGGTACTACTGTAGAAGCACTTCTCTGAGGCAGTTCTTTGAGAACCAACAAGAGGGGGTTTGTTGAAAAAGAAAAGATTTAGACAGATAATACAAATCATGAATATTGTTAGAATATAAAACATAATGCAATAATCATAGATATTGATAATTATAAACAAAATATGACAGAATATTTAAAAAAAACATCAATTACTGTTATGCAATGACATTCGTATATATATATGTATATATATTGTTAGAATGTAAAATATGCAAATGTCATTGCATTTAACAGTAATTGATGTTTTTTTTTAGATATAATGTGTCATACTTAAAAAATGTTTATAATTTTCAATATCTATGATTATTGCATCATTTTACATTCAAACAATATTCATGAAAGAAATAATGACATCATGAATATTAATTAGACTAATTGTTATAATATAATAGCATAATGGACAGGGAAATTATTTTTGGCCATGGCAGAAAGTGTAGAATCTTATTTACAGACTCTGTATCACAAGCAAACAGAGCAGACCATTGATCAGACAGCTCTTGCAGGAGCCTTCTGATCTGTGTCTTCTGTTTGCAAAGGCTTAGATAGGCACATTTATGGAGTAAAGGGTTACTGCTGGTGTTAATACAGTTTTCAATCACCTATATTGTGTACAGTGTAATACTGGTAATGATTTGATAAAATGAATTCATTTTCAATGCAAGTTGTTTATAATTGATTTCTATTTTTCCTTCAAAGCAAAATGACTTAGGGTTAAAGCTTATCTATAGACAACTTGACCCTTTCACTTTGACAATTTTATTTTTTGATTCAGTTTGATTAAATTTGAAAAAAAATGGCAGACAATAAGACTGAGAGTCACAAGTCAGTCCGTCATGTTTTGTGCTCTATATTGGATGAGGATTCCAGAATGTATTTTGCCTCAATCTCTCTGCCACATCATTTTCCCTTTGCTCCATAATTTATAAACACAATTTTATGCCACATGAATCATGCTCTTTGCAAACAGAGGAGACCCAGATCAGACATCTTTTCATAAAGGCATTATTTCTTACATGAATATTCATGAAGTAAAGGGTTATAGGGTTGTAAACAAAAAAAAACAAAAAAAAAAACAAATAAGGAAAGAATGCATTTCAACCCTAGATTGTAGAATATTGTGTGCAACACTTGCCAACACCCATGTCCCCACAGAGTTATGATAATTTACAATGATACAACTTGTGCCAGAACCTGTCCAAAGAGCTGCCTAACATGCAAAGATATTTATTGGTTTTCCTGGGTTCATTGTCACCTTTTACACTTGCAAATTATGACATGAATCACATAAATGGAAATATTTGGGATCTATCGACTCATACACCGAGGTCGACGAGACTTAGTCCGATCTGGTTCCAACAGTTTGTCATCTAGTTTTTAAAAACAATAACAACAATACAATAGAACTAGATAATAGAGTCAGGAGTGTCCTAACAGGCACTTTATAAACCAAGAGAAGGGTAACATGCATTTCCTTGCTGATTCTACAGACAAACAACACATAATAACAGAGCTCGCATGATGGTATTTTTTTTCTCCAAAAGTAATTGCCTTTGTCTGGATGCATTATTCATGCCCATGATTTTAATTTAGATGTGATTTTTATTTTGGTGCTGTTAACAATAAACAAACAATCGTTGACACAGTAATATGGAATGAAATTTGATGATTTATTGTATACGTATTCAGAATCATGGTCTATTATTCCACTACTGTAAACACTTTGTATGACATTACTGTCTACTGTATGATCAACAAGTACGGTATAGAATGGAGTTGTCTAAATTGTACACAATGTATTGGTATAGAAAGGGGCTGTATTACTTGACCATTTTAAACTGAGACTCATCAATTTCCGTTAGTGTTCCCGGCTATACTCGGATGAATTCGATTACCATACATACCAATACATACGAATGTATACGGAATATGAGTCTCAGTTTAATCTGGTCAAGCAATATTGTGTAAATTGGTATTGAATGGGGTTGTCTATGTATTTTGGTATAGAATGGGAGATGTTTGTGTGTATTTTGGTATATAATTTGGTTGTCTGTGTATATTTGTATAGAATTGGGTTTTGTGTGTAAAAAATAATTTGGTATAGAATTTGGTTGTCTGTGTATTTTGGCATATAATTGGGTTTGTACTCTGTGTATTTTTATATAGAATGGAGTTGTTGTGTATTATGGTATAGAATTATGGTCGTCTTAGTGTATTTTGGCATGCGTTGTCTAGACTAGAATTGACAAAGTAAAAGTGAAACACTTTTTATACGCCCGAAGGGACGTATTATGGTATGGCGCATGTCGTCCGTCCATCCGTCCGTCCGTTAGCAATTTCTTGTGCAACTAACTCCTCCTTTATTTTTCAACATAATTTCTTCAAACTTTCAGGAATGATAGATACTGATGTGTAGTTGTGCATATCAGTGAGATAACTCTCATATCATTTTTCATTCTGGAGTTATTGCCCTTTGATAGTTTCGGGTAGCAATTTCTTGTGCAACTAACTCCTCCTTTATTTTTCAACATAATTTCTTCAAACTTTCAGGAATGATAGATATTGATGTGTAGTTGTGCATATCAGTGAGATAACTTTCAGATAACTCTCTGATAACTCGATGTCATCCTTCATTCTGGAGTTATTGCCCTTTGATGGACTCATATAAAATATGAAAATGTTAAAGGGACGTAAAGCCTAAAGATTACTATTACAATAAGCAGTTTTACTCTCCTTGCTATTGCCTTAGCCCTAATAGACCTCATATGCGCAACTTCTGAAGGTTCACACATTGTGTAAATAGAACAGCCTTCGGGCGTATATTGCCCCGTCTCGCGGTGCTCTTGTTATTTTAGTGATCATACACAAAACATACAGAGGCACAATGAAAGTTAAATTTGGTTTTTGTTTAAATATTACCTTAAATTGACAGTAAACTGTTGGTAGGTAGATTTAATATAATATTTGTCGTTATTTTGAGAATATGAAACCTTTCCATTCTATAATTACTAATCAGAACCACTGTGATGAGGAAGGTAACCTGTGTGGAGCCAGCTGATCATGATGAGACCCCGAGTTACTTGGTGTCTGAGATCACTGTTTGACATTGATTCTGTTGTTGAATATGATTTGAAGAGTGTTTTGAAGGGAAATCACCTTTGAGAATTAAACAATACCCTAATTACCCTTAGCCATTTGAATGCAGCACACATGTTTACTTTCATTTGCATAAGGTGTTGACCCAGATCACCTAAAGAAGCACTGTTAGTCTTTCAAACTTCTCTAAACAAAATATTCCCTTTCATACTGAATGGACTTTATCATTTTAAGCAATAATGGATCATTCCACTTTGGAAAATTAGTATTCAAAAGGTTAGTAGCCAGACACCAATCTCCCCTCTTCATCAGTTTGTAAAGCTGATCAAGTCAATTTGGCACCATTTTGAGAACTTAAACCCCTTCCCTGTTCTATGTTTATTGCGAACTTCAATACCTAATGAATATTCATAGACAAAACAGTTAAAATGAAATTATATGAAAGATGGAACATTGTAGCCATTTTAGAAAGTAAAGAAATTATACTCTGTTTGCAGATGCTTGAAAACTCATTTGTATGAAGGAAAGGGTTAAATTTGACTGACAAATTATAGTAGCAAGTAGTTTAAATCCTTATTAACCCATTTCTTCATAGAGGCTATTTTTAGATCCTATGGAGCAAAATTGATAATGCTCTATCACAATTATTTATAAAAGTGATTTTTACAGAGGTGTCGAAAGGTGTCGGTATGATGAGTGGGTTAAACTGCTCCTTCAAGAGCACTGTATGATCTGGGTCTGCACTATTTGTGTAGGTTATGCAGAACATTTTGGGTAATTAACCCATTTCCTCATATTGATGCCTCTGTAAAAGTCACGTTTTGAAACCATTGTGAAAAAATAGCATTTGCTCTATAGGAGCAAAATGCTCTATAATTTATCACAATGGTTTCAAAACAACGAAATTCTAAAAATTTCCCTTTTCTCTAGTAAATGCTCTATTTCGTTACTTTTATTCAAAGAGGTTAAGTCTAAAAATAGCCTATGGGGGAATTGGTTAATATAGCTTATGATGTTTTTGCAGATGATATTTGCACAGCATGCTGAATTTCAGTGCAGATTGGTCGGTGGAATTTGTCTCATTTGAAAGTTAAATTGGAATTTAGTTGAACTCCGATAGTCAGCTTGTCAGTTTGGGCTGCATTAATGAAAAAAGGCAGCAATAAAACTCTTCCGCTGAATATGACTAAAAGACTATTCAATATACAGTTGTATGCAAATTGTTCTCACTAACAGAGCACATCGAGTGCAAATCTAAATAGACAATGGTAAAAAAACAGAAAAAAAGCTGTAATATATTGGTCATTATTGGAAAAGCAACAAGTCTAGACTTTTTGACCTGACAACTGCTTCACTCTAGGAAATATACAAAAGTAAGAATGTTTAACACTTTTCCTGTTCAATATTCATGTAAGAAATAATGACATCATGAATATTTATTAACTGAATTTTTATATTGGCATATGTATACAGGATTTTTTGGTATTGGTAGAAACCAAAGAGTTAGATCTAATATAATAAGTTCATAAGCAAAGTGAGCAGACCCTGATCAGACTGTGTCTCTGTTTGCTTTAATAAGTGAAAAGGCATTTATATGAAGGAAAGGGTTGACCCTTTGAATTGGAGAAAAGCATGTTATGTCATTTGCAAACAGTATATTCTCAGCATCTTCACTGTTTGTCATATCAAATCATCCAGCAAATTTAATCCTTTTCAGCTGATTGAACCATTGTTAAATTTTGAACCCTTTTCCACATATTGACACCTACCGGTATGTAATAGTCACTTTTTGAAACCATTGTGATAAATAGAGCATCAGTGCTCCTTAGGAGCAAATGCTCTATTTATCACAATGATTCAAAAGCTACACAATTTTAAACTTTTCCTTTTCTCTAGTAAATGCTCATTTTTAGTTTAAAATACATGTACCAGAGCACAAAGTGCTCGAGACTAAGGGTGAGCTTTTGTGATTGCTGATATCCGTCGGCGTGCGTCTTGTGTCGTCTTAAACAATTTCAGCTTTCATCTTTGGCATATAGCATCATCTGTAGGCCCTCTACAAAAGTTATATAAATTATGCCCCTGGGGTCAAAATTGGCCCGCCCCAGTGGTCAGTTTTCAATAGAAACATATAGTGAAACCTTTGAAAATCTTCTCCTGAAACTGGAAGGTTCTCTGAGCTTTCATATTTGGCACATAGCATCATGTACAGCTTATCTACAAAAGTTATATAGGTTATGCCCCTGGGGTCAAAATTGGCCTGCCCCAGGGGTGGCCAGTTTTCAAGAGAAACATATAGTGAAAACTTTGAAAATCTTCTCCTGAAACTGGAAGATTCTCAGCTTTAAATTATTTGGCACATAGCATCATGTTCAGGTCCTCTACAAAAGCTATATAAATTATGCCCCTGGGGTCAAAATTGGCCTGCCCCAGGGGTGGCCTGGTTTTCATAGAAACTTTGAAAATCTTCTCCTGATTGTCTTGTGAGCAATATCGGGGCCATCATGGCCTTGTTGTTGGTAGATTCAGGCAAAGAGATTGGGTCTAAAAATAGCCTATGTGGGGAATGAGTTAAAGTTAATGGGCCATTTCATGTTGAAACTTCATCATTAAACAGGTTAAGGGTTTGATTTGATGGG
This sequence comes from Azorinus chamasolen, assembly GCA_963576725.1. Classification (NCBI taxonomy): domain Eukaryota; kingdom Metazoa; phylum Mollusca; class Bivalvia; order Cardiida; family Solecurtidae; genus Azorinus; species Azorinus chamasolen. The sequence continues at coordinate 27,425,367 of OY755235.1, forward strand.
CAGTATAGAAAAAGTCAAGATAAGTTTGTGTTTTATTTCTCTGCAAAACTGTATCTGACTTGTACTCAATCAAAATTGCCTCTGAGACTGAGTATGGTAAGCAAGACAGAATTTGACAGATTGAAGTAAGAGATTTGTCAGGACTGTAAATTTTTCCTATTTTTCAAAGGTGAGACTAATGAGTTGCAGACAGATAGGGTTTGGTGGGGAGATATAAAACCTATATTAACAAGATTTGTCATTGTTCATAAATTTAATGACATTTTGTCACATTTTCAACAGACTGCATAGCCATCTACTGGTATATCAAACTTCACACAGTTATTAGCTAAATTTTTATAATGGTGTATATGAACAAAGGATACTTTTTTGGCTTTGGCAGAAACTGTACAATCAGATATATATATATAATTTCATAAGCAAACAGAGTAGACCCTGATCATACGGCTCCTATAAGATATTGATCTGGGTCTACTCTGTTGCAAAGGCGTGAAAAGGCGTCTCTCTCAGTTAACTCTTTACTCCTCAAATACAACTTTCTATGCCTTTGCAAACACTGAGTATATATACACAGATCAAATGTCTCCTATATCAGGAACTGCCAGATCAGAGTAATTACACCGTTTCTTTATGCAATAGTAATTAGTTCTGATTATACTGTTTTTGCCTTGGCCAAAAAAGTTGCATGTGTAAATTACCATTTTAAGTATTAATCTTTTTAACATTCATTATGCATTATTTATTACATGAATATTCATGGAGTAAATGGGTACCTGGTAAATGGTTAAAGTTGATTAGTGTGGCGCTTGTCAAACAATAAATTAGGATCCTGGTCACAGTTGCCGAAACACTAATGCCATCTCATCTGGATTCACGCTCTTTGTGAAGGTAATCATAAGTTTGCTATAAGCTTGGGAGGATGGAATTAACAGAGAAAGACCAGATCCACACTAATTTGTCAGTCTGATACTGGAACTGTGAAATTTCTGGGTACTAAAGGTCACTCTTTCTAAGGCAACTCTCCTTATCTCTTTATGGCAATTTCTCGGTACTGGCTTCTCACATAAAACTCTTCCCCGTTAGATCAGAGTCATTCTTGATAATGCCAGATGTGAAAACCGTCAGTTTTAGAGGCTATGAGGAGAGTTTGCTTTTTATATGCTCCTTCTGTACAAGGAAATCAAAAGGCATAAAACAGACCTAAAAAAGATAATACCTTACTGCTATTGAGAATGTTACTAGCTATTATTATTAACCCTTTCACTGTGTATGTTAAGGCCATATTTCAATACCCACTGAATATTCATGGACAAAACAGTTATAATGGAATATTGTTGGTGTAACATTTTATCCATTTTAGAAACTAGAGAAGCAGATCTATATTTAGCAAACAGAGCAGATCCTGATCAGACAGCTCCGATAGAAGTTTGCAAATGTATGAAAACATGTTTATATGAGGGAAAGGGTTAACTCTTTATATGATAGTGATGCCTTTTGAAGCATTTGCAAACAGAATATACCCAGATGGCTCGATGTTCCAGGTGTCAGAAACGAAGATGCCATATATATCTGATCTAGATTCAAATGTTTGCTAACGTAAGGCCATTGATTCTTATTTATTGGAGGACGTTATAATGTAAATGCCAAAGCTGTTATGGATAATATGTAGAGAGAATCTTTCTTGTCTGTAAGAAATAGGGAACATAGCTAAGATGTAATATAAACATCAATCTGCACATTTTACAGTTGATACTTACTCTTTGCTTGCTGGCTCCATGAATATGCAATAAACTATAATGCAAACTGGTTAACCCATTGCTTCATAAGCTATTTTAGACCCAACCTATTTGAATAGGTCTACCAAAAAAGCACATCATTTTCTTAAGGGAAAAGGAATATTTCAGATTTGTGTAGTTTTAAAACATTAAGTTTTGAAACCACTGTCAGATACATAGCGCATTCTGCTCCTATAATGGTTTCAAAAAATGACTTACAGAGGCGCCAAAAGACATCAACATGAAGGAATGGTTTAAATCCAGATGAGATGCAGAGTAAATTGGGTTGTCTCATTAGGATCCAAGTTGTCTGACACTCTGACAATTATAATGGAGAAATGTGACTGTTGTCATGGAGAGATGGAAGAAAAAGAAACATTGAGAATTGTTGGAGACAGTTTTGTAGACTGCCATTATACTTAGCATGTGAAGATTTAAACCTTCAACTGATGAATATTTAATGGAGAAATAATGATATCATGAATATTAATTAGCTGAAATATTATAATGGCGTGAGAACAATAAAATGTTGGGCCATGGCAGAAACTTTAGAATTCAGGTCTATATAAGGTAATTCCTTAACCTATTCCCTCATATTGACGACTTTTGACGACTCTGTAAAAGTCACTTTATGAAACCATTGTGATAAATAGAGCATTTGCTCCTATAGGAGCAAATGCTCTATTTATCTCAATTGTTTCAAACCACAAAGTTCTACAATTTCCTTTTCTCTAGTTAATGCTCCTTTTTGGTAGATTCATTCAAAGAGGTTGTATCTAAAAATAGCCTATGAGGTAATAGGTTATTAAGCAAACAACCAACCCAGATCTTGCTCAGCTACTGTTACTATGGAGCCATCTGATTTGGGTCTATTCGGTTTGCAAAGGTGCCAAAAAATGTCTCTATGAAGAACAAAGTTGAAGCCTCTGTGTCCATTTCAGTTGTTGATTGACAGTTGTAATGTTTGCAGTGCATTTCAGGGGTGTGATTATTTTATAAATTGTCAAAATAATCAATCAGCTTGATAATTCATCATAAAAATCCACAAGGAACAATTAAAATTACTCTAAAATTACAAACTTTCCGTGAAGCATGAAGTATTATTGGAGTCATTCATCAGGCCCTTGAAAACTATTTTGCATAAGATGTCTAAATTGAGTAACATTTCCTGAAATTAGACCGCACGTTTTATTTTCAGAATCATTTTTATTGTGATAAATGATATAATTTCTGGATTTTGTTATCCCCTTGTAACAATTCTAAAGTTGTAGAAGGGTATAGCAGTGCTGCTCAGTGCACGTCCTCTGATATCATGGGAACACAATACAGAACAAATCCTGGTGCTGCAGAATCATTAAATCTTGCATGCTTGTTTCCCATAATAACATGTTGCATCTTATTGAGTTTTAAGGTAAAAGGTCAAGGTCACCATCACAGAGGGCTATTATCTTGAAGAAAACCATTTGAGCACAATACAGAACGTTCCAAACTGAATAAATGTATTTATATTTTAACCCTTTAATCCATGAATATTCATGTAAGACATTATATAAGTGACATCCACAATATTAATTAAATTAATTGATATAATAGCACATGGACATACTCATTTTTGACCATGACAGGAACTATAGAATCAGATCTATATATTTGCATAAGCAAACAGAGCAGACACTGATCAGACAGCTCCTATACATCTGGGTCTACTCTGTTTGCAAAGGTGTAGAAAAGCTTTAACTTTCATCTTTCCTTGTTCTTTATATTTATTCCAAATTTCAATACCTATTGAATATTCATGGACAAAATAGTTATAATGAAATATGGAAGGTGGAACATTGATTGTAACCATTTTAGAAACTAAGGAAATTTGATTTATCAAATTCCATTAGCAAACAGAGCAGCCACCCTGATCAGATGGTTCCATTATACTATAGGAGCCGTCTGATCTGGGTCTACCTCGTTTGAAAATGCATTTATATGCAGGAAAGGGTTTATACCTCCCAGCACTATATATAATGAACCAATTTTTAATAACGTTTGCAAACAGTTAAGGAGTGAAATGTGATGTCAAAGTAACTTCAGGAAGAAAAGTGTATATATGAAGTAAAGTGTTAGCCCTTTCCGCACATTTGCAAACAGGGTAGACCCAGATCAGACAGCTCTTCTTATGAAATTAATATAGATCTGATTCTACAGTTTTTGTCAAAGCAAAAAATTCACTTGTTGCCCCTTTAAGTTAGCATTGTAAAAATTCAGCTCATAAATATTCATGATGTCATATTTCTTACATGAATATAATGGACAGAGAAAGGGTTAAAATGAAGAAGTGAGCTTTAGAGATTTTAGCTTCTAGCATGGAGATATTAGTTTACCCAGTAATTGATAGCTACAGATATTAAATTTTACAACATTGTTCACTGCTGTATCATTAAATTTCTTTAGTAATTCTATATTGAACAATATTTTATTACGGTATGGAACACTTACAGAAATATTCATACCCTAATTACTTTAAGAATTCGGACAAACTGCTCATGACGGAGCAGTTTGATCAGGTCACCATTATAATTGCTACTATGATTTAAGTGTAATTTAAAGTTGGTTTGTTTGTTTTTTGTTGAAAGGGGGGGGGGCACAGTTGTTTTTTATTTTCTAACTTAAAGTTGCCAGAATGGTACCAAGTTTACTTTTTCAGCTTAACCCTTTCAACCCAGAACACATATACTGTACTCATTTGCAAACAGTCCTTGATCTGCACTGTTGTTTGTTAACATTCAAAATAATCTAGCAAGTTTAAACCTTTCCAACTGAGTGGACACTGATGAGCCATTTCTTCCACAAAGATTAAACTCCGGGTTGAGAAAGGTTTAAGCATGTGAAGAAAAGGGGGGGGGGGGGGGGGTCCCAAAATATTTAGTTTAAGTAAAGTACTTTCCTGGAATGGTGTTTTTGAGCTATTAATAAGATTCAAGTTTGATCAACACACTTGAGGTGCTCAGGGTGAGCTTAAATTGTGATCGCCTGATGTCCGTCGTCAACAATTTGAACCTTTAAAATTTTCTCCTCTGAATTTACTGAGTTCTCAGCTTTCATCTTTGGCACAATAGCATCATCTGTAGGTCCTACAAAAGTTATATAAACTAAAGGCCCCTGGGGATCAAAATTGGCCCGGCACCAGGGGTGGCCAGTTTTTAATAGAAATATATAGTGAAAACTTTGAAAATCTTCTCCTGAATCTCTCAGGTGAGCGATATCAGGGCCATCATGGCCCTCTTGTTAAGCTCACAGTCAATATCTGAAGAAAATTACTTAAAAGTCTGATATTAAAGCAACAAGTGGAGAGAATTAATTTAAGCAAACAGGTGACATTGATTTTCTGCAACATATTACAAAGTTGGACTTCATTGATTCTGTCATGTAAAACAGCTTTCAAGAAACAGTTTGTGGTACAGAAGATAGAATTGGAGGCATAGATGGGATGATGTATAAATTAGAACTCTTTTCAAGAATAGCTCCTTTATTCATTTCCCTATTCAATATTGATGTAAAGAAACATTGACAAAATTGGATTATGTGGATTATTTATTAGCTGAATTTTTATAATGTACATTTTTCAAGGGAATGTTTTGCTTTGACAAAAACTGTTATAATGAACAGATCTTTATCATGTCCAAAGCTGCTGGTTGGCCATGATTTTAAACCTTTACTTTGTAGAAAAGCTTTGTGACACCTTTGCAAACATTCAGTCAGATATCTCCTGAGGAAGCTGTCTGATCTGGCTCTGTTCTGTTTGCTTTATAATGAAATGATATAGATCTGATTCTACACTTTATGCCATTGTACAAAATTTTGCCTGTTTGTAATTGCCAGTTATAAGATTCAGCTGATTAATGTTTATATACATTATTTATGTCATGAATATTCATTTGGTGAATTAGTTAAACATTGTTTTCTTCACGTCTGTTAGTATTTTGGCCATGATTTATGATTTTGAGTGGTATTGATTGGCTTACACATTAATACCATTTGTATATAATACGTGTTCTTTGCTCCAAATGAATTGACAAACGGAAACACATTTATTATTTAATATGGCTTTATTCTTGTATCTTTGTCTTTACTTAGTTTTTCCATCATGAAACTAGGAGAAATCAATGGTATTTGGTAAAGTCATGCTGTTTTGCAGACACAGCGAAAATTTTCTGCTGACCTAGAAAGTATTTTCACAGCAGTAGGTTTCATCTTGCTATTATGATATCAAAGTACCTTAATTACCTTAAGCTTAACCCTTTCCCTGTTCTGTATTTAGTACAGATTTCATTGTAACCTAATGAATATTCATGGACAAAATAGTTGATGAAATATATGGAAGGTGGAACATTGTAGGCATTTTTGAAACTAAAAAACAGATCTTTCAAATTCCATTAGCAAACAGCAGACCCTAATCAGATTACATTGGAATGTTTGGCCATGACAGAAACTGTAGAATCATATCTATACTATTCCATTTAAAGCATACAGAGCAGACCATAATCAGATGGCTCCTCTATGATCCATTGGATCTTAGTCTTCTGTTTGCAAATATGTGTAAAGTACAGTAAAAACCCCTCTATAACGGCCACTAAATTACATCAAGTATTTTGTGTTAAAGGCAGGTGGCAGCTTAAAGCAAGGTGAAAGTAAAACAGAACGCTCCTATAGGAGCGTTCTGTTTTACTTTCACCTTGCTTTCAGCAGCCACCTGCCCTAAATACCAATTAATTAACACAATTTAGTGTCCATTATAGAGAGGTTTTACTGTACTGTGTTGATATGAAGGAAAGGGTTAAACATTTCCTTGTTGAATATTCGTAAGAAATATTGACATCATTGATAATTATTCAAGGAATTTTTATAATGGCATTTGTGCACAAGATCTTTTGGTATTGGTAGAAACAGTAGATTCAGATCTATCACAATTTCATATTTAGCCAACAGAACGGACTCTAATCAGACAGCTCCTACAGGAGCCATCTGATCTGGATCTACTCTTTTTATAAAGGTGTCTAAAGGCTTTCTATGGAGTAACATGTTAAGTTAAAGTTACTCTTTGCTAATCAGAAATTTTTCCATACCGTAATAATAAAGGCTGTAAAGTTAATATTTGTGTTATATGCACAGCCTTGAATACCTCCAGAATGGGTTATGAATTATGGAAGAGGTTTATTGCTTATAATGTGGCTATTAACCCTATCCTCCATAAATACGCCTTTCTACGCCTCTGTAAAAACCACCAGTCCTGTTGAAACCATTGTGATAAATAGGGCATTTGCTCTTATAGGAGCAAATGCTCTATTTATCACAATGGTTTCAAACTACAAAATTCTAAAATGTTCCTTTTCTCTAGTTAATGCTCCTTTTCAGTAGATTTATTCAGAGTGGTTAGATCTAAAAATAGTCTATGAGGGAATGGGTTAAAATGTTCCTACAGTGACTCGATAAGAACTCTAAGACTTGTAGAACACCATGATTTAAAGGGGAAGTCCCTACATTCGACGCGTTTTAAAAATGCCTAAAATATACAAAACTCATTTGTTTATATGTTGAAAAGTAGTATATCACAAGAAAACCTATCAAATAAACGTTGAAAATGGCAAAACATCAATGTATTTGATATCGACGATCCCGGTTTTTTACCCGATGTTTCAGTTTTATTCGGGTTGGGTTTTAGTTTCGTATCTGTTTGCTGTTTTCGAGTCTCTCCGACCAGTGACTTCCAAGAAAAGCTGTTACGTAAACAATGGAGGGATCGGGTGATCATCGGCAATACGTGGAAAATTTTAACAGAAAAGGCTGATAATACTTTGTTGTAGAACAAAAATTATAGGTATTGGTGAATCGGTTTATTTTGTATCACAGGGGCATTTTTCGATACAAGTTCAAATTGACAATCTTCATAATAATAATTGAGCATAACAAATACAGTTTTATGACATTATTGAAAATATGCTTTCATTGTAGGGACTAAGTCCTCTTTAACCATTTGAAATGCGTACACTGGAGGAACTCTCTATCAAGGTCTGCATTAATTATTTGCAAGTTATACCCTTTCATACCTTTCGGATTCTATCATTAAATAATAATGGACCATTCCACTTTGAAAATTCATCTTTCAAGGGGACTGATGTGCACAAGTTAAGGATAAACGTCAAAGCTTTGTTTTAGGGCATCATTGTTCATTTGTTGTATTATAAGAAGCTGATATATTACCTAGAATTGTCTTCAAGACATATATATATAGGATGTATTTAACGATTTTCTCCATTAATACACCTTTTTCTACACCTTTGCAAACAGTAGACCCAGATCAGATGGCTCCTATATAGGAGCCAACTGATTATGGTCTGCTCTGTTTGCTTATGAAATAGTATAGATATGATTCTACAGTTTCTGTCATGGCCAAACATTCCTATGTACATGACTGTGCCATTATAAAAATTAATCTAATTGATATTCACGAGGTAGTAATTTTTTTCATGAATATTCATGAAGTAATTAAGGGATAATTGTTATGTTGAGAATGATTGTTTGGGTTTTGATAGTATTTTATTGGCATTATGTGGAGTAGTATTGACTTTTCCCTCTTCAAACTCCAGGATTTGTTGCTGGCTAATCAAAAACTGCTTCCAGACAGATAGGGGGAAAAAACCTGGCAAAAAAACCCAAGTTAAGTCAGTTATGATTACTAAATATGGTTCCAAGCATACAACAACTGATGTCTTGATGTCGAAAAGTTTTAAATTGACTGCTGGCCCAGGCAGTCAATTTACATTTCGAAACTTCTACCAAAGCAAACTCTCAAGGGTACAGTTAATCTTCCTATGTCCTACATTGTGTTATCATAGACAATCCCAGAGGCAGTCATAAATAATGGCAAAAATGTTTAATCATTGTAGTTATTCTTACTTTTACATTTTTGCCTTTTGAGTACATAATATGGCATTTATAGTGATTCTCTGAAGGGAAACTATTTCATATTGCTGGCACCAATGATCAACAAGTACAATGTATCAGTTTCAACAATAGGCCAGTGTAGGGTGCATACACATACAGAATCAATAGTGGTATACAAATGTAGGTAGAGACTCCTTTGAATGCAGAAACAAGTACAGTAAAACCTCTCTATAACAACCACTAAATTACATCAAGTATTTTGTGTTGAAGGCAGGTGGCTGCTTAAAGCAAGGTGAAAGTAAAACAGAACACTCCTACAGGAGTGTTCTGTTTTACTTTCACCTTGCTTTAAGCAACCACCTGCCCAAAATACCAACTAATTAGCACAATTTAGTGGTCATTATAGAGAGGTTTTACTGTATACTGGTACTGGTGCAAACATTACATTACATTTAGGGCTGTACAAAATCTTATCAACCATTTCCTTCATATAAACACCTTTTCATGCCTTTTCAAACAGATCCTATCGCTCCTTAACAGAGCAGCTGTCTGATCAGGGTCTGCTCTGTTTGCATAATATGGTTTAGTATAAATCTTATTTATGCAGTTATTGCCTGAGCCAAAATTTAATGTCCTGCCTTATATGCCATTATAAAAATTAATCTTATTAATATTAATGATGTCATTATTTCTTTCATGAATATTCAACAGAGAAATGGTTAGAATAGTTTTTATATTTCTGCACCAAACTCTATCTTACTGCAACTCATTAGAAGTAGGCAATTCTAATGAGTTGCATCTAAGATAGAGTTTGGTGGAGAAATAAGGGATTTGATAGATTAGTACACATGATATCTACATCCCTGATACAGACACAGACCACTGAGGGCATCTGGAGGAGCATCTGTAATCAGTCTGCACTGTTTTCCTATTTTGTATTCCTCGCAGCAAAAGTTACTGTTGTACTGAATGAACTGATTTTCAGATATAGACCATTTCACTTGGAAAATTTACTGTTCAACCGGGGTTTTACCCATTCCCTCTTAGGCTATTAAAAAGATCCATTAACCTCTTTGAATAAATCTACTGAATTATTATACTAAGGAGCTTTTAGAAAAAAAGGAGAATTTTAGAATTGTGATGTTTGAAATCACTGTGATAAATAAATAGAACATTTGCACCTATGGAACAATAATTATTGCTCTATTTATCACAATGGTTTTACAGGGGCATCAAGAAATGTCAATATGAGGCAATTGGGGTTAAATGCCAATGAGTAGAGATTGTGAAAATATTATGAACAGCTGGAAAACAAGCAGATAAAGCATACAGAGTTAGTTGTGTGCCAGCAGTTGAACCACACTCCCTGTGTACAAATTATAAGGAGTCTGGAGGTGATAAAATAAGAATTTAAATCTTGAAAGAATTTAAAGTGCAGTCATGAATTCTTGTGTTGCAACTTTGAAGCAACAATCAATGAAATGTTAAAACTGAGTATTCAGGTTATGGTAAAAAGTAATAACAAATGTGGCTAACTGGCTCAGATGTTCTGTAATTAACCCTTTACTCCATTAATACACCTTTCTATGGCTTGAAAGCAAACAGTCAGTAGACCTAGATCAGATGGCTTCTAAAGGAGCTGTCTGATCAGACCGTCTCTGTTTGCTTATGATATATAATTATATATATATGATTATATGATTCTACAGTTTCATTGTGTCCATATGCCATTACAAAAAAAAATAATCTCATTAATATTCATGATGTCATTATGTCTTTCATAAATATTCATGGAATAAAGGATTAAATTTTTGCATACAAATTAATTGTCATCTGAAAAAAAGTTGTCTGCTACAGTCCTGAAAGTAAATAATTATGTTGTACCTTTTGTATCTCTTGCAACCAGAGAGTTAAAACAGTTTTCATCCATTTCTCCATGAATATTCATTAGGAAATAATGATGTCACAAATAGTAATGAAATTAATTATTGTAAAATTATAGCACATGGATACAGGATGTTTGGCCATGGCAGAAACTGTTGATTTGTATCTATTCTATATCACAAGCACACAGAGCAGACCTTGATCAGATGGCTCCTACAGGAGCCATCTGATCTGGGTCTACTCTATTTGCTAAGGCAAAGAAAGGTGTATTTAAATTATTAATCAAGATGAGACATTTACTTACATGGTGACATCTAGAACCACATTGTTTTACATAGTGGTGATTCACAAATTTTCCACCAGCATGCAAAGAGTTAGAGAGACCCACTTCAAAGATGTTATTGTAACTTTCTGATAAATCAATTTCAGCCACCCACAATTATCTAACTGTGTGAAAACAGGAGGTTATATTATACATCCTTTTTATTAAAAGCATGACAAAATCTTGATTATAGTTTTTATCTTGTTTTGACTGGCTAGAGCTGAGATACAAAATCAATTTCAAAGTGTTTGCCTAGTTTTTTTTGCATGTATTGTGCTAGGTTAGAAAGACATGTGTTTGACACATTTAAATATTTGGCCATACACACTTATGCTGATAGGGTAGACCCATATTAACCCTTCTCTTGCTGAATTTTAAAATACATTTCTCCTTCTTTACCCATGCCCTGTTGTATAATTACATATATCTTCACTGTGTACACGGATTTCGCTGTGCAATCACTGCTGTGGAGTGCATTGGTTGCACAATCAACTTGTAAATAGTGCAGACCCTGATGGGAGCTGTCTCATCTGGGTCTTCACTATTTACAGGTACGTATATTGACGTGAATAGCAAGCGAAGGGTTAAGTCTGCTCCTGAAGGAGCTTTCTGAGTGTGATGAGTCTACTTTGTTAACCCTTTCCTCCATAAATATGCATTTCTTAAATAGAGCATTTGCTCCATTATGAGGAGCAAATGCTCTATTTATCACAATGGTTTCAAGAAGTGACTATTACAGAGGCGTAGAAAGGCGTTTTTATGGAGGAAAGGGTTAATTAACCCTTTTCTAGTTCTTTGTTTATTCCAAAGTTCGATACCTACTGAATATTCATGGACAAAATAGTTATAATGAAATATGGTAGGTGTAACATTATAGTCATTTTAGAAAATAAAGAAGTAGATCTTTCAAATTTCACCAGCAAACAGAGCACTGACTCCTATAGGAACCGTCTAATCTGAGTCTTCTCTGTTTGCAAATGTGTGAAAACGCGTATACATAAGGGAAAGGGTTAATTAAGTATGATACTGACAAAACTTTTGCTTTAATGACAGAGAGACTGTTATCGAGTCAATAGCAACATGTGTTAGTGAACAAAAATAGAATCAATACTAATTGCCAGCAAATAGACCTTAGTTTATATGAAGAGCTGTTCTTACTAGGTCAAAGGTATTGCTGCTGTATGTGGAGAGAATAACCCTTCACACTAAGCATGATTATTCATGTAAAAAATATTTAATGAAATCATGGATACTAATTAGGTTATTTTTTATGCCCCCAGATCAGATCGGGGTGGGGGGTGGGGGTGGGGGGACATTGTTTTTGCCGACTGGCCGTTTGTCTGTTTGAGGACAACTAACATTGGTCATAACTTTTCAGCCAGTACAGTTAGAGACTTGATAGCTGGATCCAAACTGTTTGCTATCATGGATTAGCCTATAGTATGGTATGCTAAAGATTATTGACCCTTTCCCTCATAAAAACAACTTTTCAAGCATTTACAATGCAAACAGGGTAGACCCAGATCAGACAGTTTCTATAGGAGTCGTCTGATCAGGGTCTGCTCTGTTTGCTTTTGACATGATAGAGATCTGATTCTACAGTTTGTGTGAAAGCAACAAATTCCCTTGAAAAGTTTACATTATAAAAAAATGCGCTAATAAATATTCATGTTGTAATTATGTCTTACATGAATACTGAACAGGGAAAGGGTTAATTGGTAATCTTGGCAACAAGTTTTAAGTACCATCTCATCTGTCAGGATCAAAATTGTTTTCCACTTTGATTGATAAGAAATTGGAAATAGGAAGTCCTAAAGTTTCTCCTGTGAATACTTATTCATGCATGTAGGTAAGAAATAATTACATCTTGAATATTGATTAAATGAATTTTCATTATGACATGTGAACATAATACATTTTGGCAATGGTAGATACTATAGAAACAGATCCTCCTTATTACCATAAGCAAACAGACTAGACCGGGAGATCAGACGACTCCAACAGGAGCAGTTAGAAGAGTAGCAGGTCAATATTCTCTTGGGGAATTGGAAGTGGCAGACAGATTTTGCAGAAAATTTATGCTCTTTGTGAGTTAACCCTTTCCCTTATATAAACGTGCTTTCACTCATTTGCAAACAGAGTAGACCCAGATCAGACTGCTCCTAAAGGAGCTGTCTGATCAGGGTCTGCTCTGTTTGCTTATAGAATTTGATAGATCTATTTCTTTGCTTTCTAAAATGTCTACAATGTTTCACCTTCCATATTTCTTTGTAACTTTTTTGTACTGAGGAATATTCAGTAGGTATCAAAATTTGGAATAAAAATAGAACAGGGAAAGGGTTAAAGAATGCACACTAAGAGCCATATTTTTAGTTAATCCTTTACTCCATGAATATTTATGCAAGCAATAATGACATCAAGAATATTGATTAGATTCAGTTTTATAACCGCATAATTATATACAACACAACAGGATGTTTTGGCCATGACAGAAACTATAGAATCAGATCAGCAAACAGATGACCCTGATCAGACAGCTCCTCTAGGAGCTCACTGTCTGATCTGGGTCTTAGTAACTGTTTGCAAAGGTGTATTTATGGAGTAAAGCATTAAATATGTTGATTACCGACTGAACCTTAAACATTACTGCACAAGAAAATGTAATAGCATTTATATAAAGTAAAGCCAATTACATTTACCTTCTAATGTAAAGTTGAAGAGCAGTTTTCGAGACAATATATTTGCTTCAGTGCATTACTTAAAGTATCTGATATCAGAATACATTTTATGATTATAGCTTAATTGTATTATGTAACTTACAAATATCGTACTAATTACTTGTAATAAATTTCTTGGCACGAATAAGCTCTTGATAAATAGATGAATATGGTTCACAGAATGAATGTAGAAGACTATGACAACCACTTCCTATGGGCCCTTCATTGTCAAAGAGAATTTATTTGTCATCTCTTGCAGGCATCTTGCTGGGAACTGAGTAATTGAAGTTGCATGCTGATAATATTCTTTGTATAACAAACACAAGGGATTCAATGGTGATTGAAAATTGTCAAAGATTTAATTGAAGATTAATCAGTTATGACTTTGAGTAATTACCCTTTCCCTCATATAAACGTCTTTGAACGGCTTTGTAAACAGAGTAGACCCAGCTCAGATAGCTCCTGTACTGAAGCTGTCTGATCAGGATCTGCACTGTTTGCTTATTGAATTACGTAGATCTGATCTTACAGTTTTTGTATGTACATCTAAGCCAAAAATGTGACATTATGAAAAGTAAATGAATTTTAAATGTTCGCATAAGAGAAAGGGGTAGCCGGGGGTAATTGATTGGTAGCAGAATGCAAAAAAAACCCACATGAATGCTTACACATTCAATTAAACTCTGTCCTTCATATAAATTTCTTGTCATGCCTTTGCAAACAGAGTGGACCCAGATCAGATGACTCCTATAAGGAACCAATTTGATCAGTGTCGGCCCTGTTTGCTTATGAAAGAATACGATCTCTGCCATGGCCAAAACTCTCTGTGTTTATATGTCATTATAATAAATCAGCTGATAAATAGCCATGATGTCATCATTTCTAACATGAGTATTCATGGAGACTACCTTCCTGTTCTGACAAATTCCTTCAAGTCAGGTATTCTAACAAGTACTTGGGGTTTGGTGGAAAAATATAGAAAATGTTGATTGTACATTTCCGAAACTTGTACACATCTTGTCTATTAGCTATTAGAATTGTCAATGAAATTTTATGCTCTGTTTCAGCTTCTAGAATTATAATAGATCTTTAAATGAAATTCTGCATACTCAAAATTTCATATAGTGTACATGTAATCTATAATGTACCATTATAAAAATCAACATCATTATAAAAATCTACCTGACTAATATTCATGATGTAATTATTTATCACATGAATATTCATGGAGTAAAGGGTTGAACAAGTGATATAGCTTTATCATGCTGATTACATGTCTGCTAGTATTATATCCCGTCAGATTGAAGCAATTGTAACACTTTGAGGCTTTCTGCATACAATACGGAGATCGCCATTTTGACGGGCTCACGTTCAGCATAACATAGCAGAATCAGGAATATTGATTAAAACATGATTTTGAGAAATTAGTGAGGCATTCTGAAACATGAAATGATTGAAATGTTAGAAATTGTCTCAGCTTTGTTGATGTCTTGCAGGATGAATAATTATTGAGACACTTTCAGGCCCTGACATTTGCAAAACAGATAATGAGAACTTTGCCTGAACAAATCACCCAAGTAAAAGAACTATTATAGAACTAATGTATACATACATGAGGTACTTTTGTTTTCTGAGCTTGCATTGCTGTGGAAACCAGAGTAAACCATGGCATTTAAGCAAAGGAGTGGGAGGAGAGTAATATTTGAATCAGGTCAACTGTCAGTCCATCTATCCATCTCTGTCTGTTCACTGTCTGCTGTTTTATTTTAAGTTTAAAGGATACTGCATAAAAATTATATACATGTATTTCAATATGTTATTGCATTTTAAACTATACTTATAGAAAAATACTGAGTTTAACAAACTTGACTGAATTTATAAGACTGACAGACTCTATTTTAATATTGATATCTGCTGGAGGTCACAAAGATTTGTTTCTTTTCGGCAATGAAGCATGTCCGGTGAATGACATATAAGCATGGTAAGCAAGATCACATTTAATGTCATATACTGAGTCAGCAAGGTTATCATGTTTATACATACTAATAATCATTGAGAGAGAGAGAGAGAGAGAGAAGAGAGAGAGAGAGAGTGCGAGAGATAGAGAGAGAGAGGGGGAGGGGGGAGAAGAGAAAGAGAAAGTAGTAATGAGGAGAAAGGGGGGGGGGGGGGGCAAAAAACTACCTATCTTTAAACTGTATTGAAGATTAACTTGCAGCCCTTAGGGAAATTGGATTTTATGAAAGAGAAACAGAAAGTGAAATATATTGCAATAGGTCCAGACAGCAATATTGTCATTGTATATCAACTGCAACAGTTCCATGCCAAACCTTGACAAATAGTATGAAGAGCACTATGCAACAGATGCCACAATTCACAACGAAAGCCATTAGTGCCCCCAACATACAGCACTATTACTGTAGAACCCTTACAACGCTGACTTTCCAAAATTTAATGGACTATTCCAAAATTCAAACAGGTCAAGCTTATGGTGAATATTTAGCGTCTGCATTCTTCTAAAGAAAAGTGTAACATGACAAACAACACAGACCCTGATGAGAGGGCTCCTCTAGGTGCCCTCTCATCTGGGTCTACACTGTTTGCAAAGGACATTATTGACTTGTGTTCCAAACAGTAAGGGATAATCTGTCTATAGCAACCACATTGTGAATTAATGTTTGGGTGTATAAGAGTAGGTGGTAGCTTAATGCAGGAGGAAGGTAATGCAGAAAGTTCTGCAGGAGCTGTTCTGCATAACTCTCATCATGCATTATTAGTTACAACACCCTGTATTAGACTTATTATGAATGCCTGCTGTAGACAGGTTCTATTGTACATTGCATTTTCTTATAAATTATTTAAACGGGTAACAAGTTTGGGAATAATCATCCAGATGAAAGTGATTTTTGTCTCAATTCATGATCTGTCTGATTTTTAGTAGATGGTGGTTCATCAGGTACTATTATGCCATAGCTTAGTATTGTTGGCTTTATCAGCAAGATTCAAAGCCTGGTCCATGGGCATAATTCAGATTGTACAGTTTCTGCTTGAGTCAATATGTCAGGTACCTTGTTCATATGCCATTAAGAAAAATAATCAAATTAATATTCATTATGTCATTATTTCTTACATGAATATTCAACAGGAAAAGGATGGAAAGGGTTAAAGAAACTGTAGAATCAGATAATGTTATGTCATAAACAAACATGAGTCTAAGTCGACCCTGATCAGACTGCTCCTATAGGAGCTGACTGATCTGGGTCTACTGTTAGCAAAGGCGTATTTATGGAGTAAAGGTTTAAAGAGAGGAGATGCCTTCTAGTGGTACAGTGGTAACTAGATGTTGGCCAGTTACACCAATTAAGAGCCACTATGGGAGTTGTATGTTCGTGTTATTAGACAGTATATGGTCATATAAATTCTCATGGGCTGCCTGTAACGAAGTTACATTCTAAAACTATTATCATAGTCACTCCAACTCACTGTATTCTTTGTAGTACCATTTTCTTATTTAAGCCTTTGAAGACATCATAACTATTTTCTGGAAAGTATGTGGCATTAGCACTAATCAATTCTAAAATTCAACTCGTAAATACCAGTCATAAAAAGCCAAATTTGCTATAATGTCCAATAGAAAGTTACAGAACTAGCCTTTTCTATATCATAAGACTCGGAATAATTATATATTATTGCACTCATGGGTGCTTTATTTACAGATTATCAGATAATTATTTCACTAATAAAGACATTTCTGTCAGGAAAAAAGTGTTGTAGAAAATTTAAAAACATACTATGTACAGCCTGTCTGAAAGTTCAACAGCCAACCTGTAGTGGTTTTACACTTTCCTTCAAATAAACACTTTTTCACGCATTTGCAGTAAACATAGTAAACTCAGATCAGGGTCTACTCTGTTTGCAATGGCGTGAAAAGGCATTTGTTTATCTCTTTCCCTGTTCTATGTTTATTTCAATTTCAGTACCTACTGATTATTCATGGACAATATAGTTAAAATGAAATATGGGAGATGGAGCATTGTAGCCATTTTAGAAACTAAAGACACATGTCTATCAAATTTCATAAGCAAACAGAGTAGACCCTGATCAGACGGCTCCTCTAGGAGCCTTCTGATCTGGGTCTACACTGTTTGCAAATGTGTGAAAACACGTTGGTATGAGGGAAAGGGTTATAAAAAAATAACAGAGTGACAACTGACAAATAGTTTGGAGTGCTGATGATACACACAGTTACTGGGTATCTCATCTTGATTCTGATAGTTTGCAGAGGCAAAGTCCTCAGTAGAGTGCTGATGGTTAATTCTCCTAATGCCTTTACAACATGGGAGGCACATAGTCTTGCACTTGTCAGTCAGTCAGTCAGTCCTCATGTCTGGCTGTTCAGCTGTTCCTCACAATAACTAGGTTGTGGGTGGAATTGACTGGATTTCTTTCAAACTTTCACACTGAACAACCCTCATGAATTTGAGCTGTGATCAATTTTAGACTGGATTAAGGATATGGTAGAAAAATCTGTGAACTTGATCTCTGGCCTTTACAGAAATTGGCAGTCAGTCTGCCAGCAAAATCTAGTACTGGCTTACTCCCTCCTTCAGTTTCAACCTGATGCACTTGGCATAAATGTTAATCAGGAGTAGTAGATGTGCAAGATGCAAATTTCAGGTCTCTGTGAATGTGACCTTGACCTCTAGCCTTGAAATTGGGACTTTAAAATTATTGTAGCGAGAACTAGTTCTATTTTCTTCACCAATGATTCTCAGATTTTGCATATGCATTTATAATTAAGTGTAAATGTGTGTGATATTAATTATACCCCACAAAGTAAGTTTGAGACGGGGAGGGGGGGGGGGATACTGGAATCTGCCTGTCAGTCGGTTGGTCTGTCTGCAAAATCTTGTATGGCGTACTCCTCCTTAAGGATGCAAACTTCAGGATCAGAAGTTGAAAATTCTCAATGTGCAGATTTTTGTGAAGAAAGAACTTTCAGCTGAGATCATAATTATTTGACAAAATAATGGCCCTTTGTTTTCAATTTCAAGCAGAGAAACTCTTTGACCTTGTGAAAATGGCAGTGTGGGGTATCCACGTTCTATAGACAAAAGTCTAGTTTACTGTTATATATTATTGCAAAATTATAGTTTACAGCCTCTCAAGCAGAGATTTATTCATGTATGTTAGTAATAATACAAAGGTTTTTTGATAAAAATATTCTCAAGTTACTGAATGTTTAAGATCTATAATACACTTACTGAGCAACATTTTATGAGCTTGCCGTTTCCTGTTTTGAATAGTAGATCACTGCAAACAAAATTACTTTTTTCTCTGAATCCCTCTTGATCTATGATGATGATCAAGGGATATGCTCAAACTCAGAACTTTGGATTAGCAGCTCCTTTATGTTGAAGGTAAAACTATGGGAGGAGCGGTAGGCAGGCATCTGAGGCATCTCTCACCTCATGCTGTAGTCATAACCAATATCTCTCTCACCTGGCTTCTATGCACCAACCCTAACACACTTGGCAAACAGTATAACAGTGTTATCTTTGCCCTTTGCACATTAACCTTTTACCTCATGAATATTCATGTAAGAAGTAATGACACCATAAATATTTAAGCTTACTGATCTGAGTCTTCACTAATTGTAAAAGGATTTGTAAAATGATATCAAAATCAGTACAATATAAAAAACAAATTTAAAAAATTAAAAAAAAAAGCTACAAATTTCTAATTTAAAAAAAAAATGGTTTGGCATTTTTTCATCTGGCATTTTTAGCTCATCTGAGCAAAGCTCAGGGTGAGCTTTTGGGAGACTTGAATGTCCGGCATGTGTCATCTGTTGTGTGTCATCAACAATTTGCTTGTGAACACTCTAGTGGTCACAATTTTAGTCCAATTTTCATGAAACTTAGTCAGAATGATTGTTTTGGTATAATCTGGGACAACTTCGAAAGTGGGCCATGTTGAGTTAAAAACTAGGTCAAATAGTAGGAAAACCTAGTGAACACTCTAGAGGTCACATTTTTAGCCAAATCTTCATGAAACTTGGTCAGAATGATTGTCCTAATAAAATATTTGAAAAGATTGATAGTGGGTCATGTGTGGTCAAAACCTTGTGAACACCCTTGAAGTCACATTCGTAGCCAAATCTTCATGAAACTTTATCGGAATGATTGTTTTGATAAAATCTCAGACAAGTTTGAAGGTGGATCATGTTGGGTCAGAAACTAGGTCACTAGGTCAAACAGTAGAAATCTTGTGAACACTCTAGAGGTCACATTTTATGTCCAATCTTCATGAAACTTGGTCAGAATGATTGTCTTGATAAAATCTCGGACAAGTTTGAAAATTGGGCATGCGGGATCATAAACTAGGTCAAATAGTAGGAAAACCATGTGAACACCCTAACAGTCACATTTGTGGGTGTGTCCCGGTACATATATATCCAAGGTCAAGGTCACACAATTGGACTATGAATATTGCATAGAAATGAGAAATAGTGCTTATAAACTCTTTACCTCTAGGATGTTTATTCAGCAATATTGACATGAATATTACTGGACTTTTGATAGTGGCAATATATGGAATGATTGGCAATGACAAAAGCTGTAGAATCAGATTAATATGATTCCACAAGCAAACAGAACAGATCCCAGATCAGATGGCTCCCACAGGAGCAGTATACTCTGTTTGCAAAGGCATTTAAACCCAATACTCAATAAATGTTTACATAAGAAATAATGACATCATGAATATTCATTAGATGTATTGTTATAATAGCACATTCATGGACACAGGAATTTATGGCTAGGATTTTAACTCCGGATTGGTAGTCAAGCGCTTTACCACTAGACCACCACACAAGCATGAACTAGTCATAGTAAAAGTTCACAGCCTAGATTCATAAAATCCAATTCCATTAAATGTGTTTGATATATATCCTGTTTCCCACTCCAAATATTACTGTCTTTTACCAAGAATGGTCATACAGATCAATGATCTAGCAGCTTTCATTGCTCAAACCAGTGTGTCTGGATTTTGGAAAAAATATGATTGTGGTACCAGAGGGTACAAACAGGATTTTTGTAATCCATATCCACGTGTTCTACTTTTTCTTTACCCATTCCCACATAGGCTATTTTTAGATCCAACCTCTTTGAATAAATCTACTGAAAGGAGCATTAACTTTAGAAAAGGAATTTTTTTTTAGAATTTTGTAGTTTGAAACCATTGTGATAAATGGAGCATTTGCTTTTATAGGAGCAAATGCTCTATTTATCACAATGGTTTCACAAAGTGACTTTTTCTACAGAAGCGTCAATATGCGGGAAAGGGTTAAGCCCTATCACTGAGGCACCTTTTGATGCGTTTGTAGTAGATCAGATGCTTCCTGTTGTGAGATAATATAGATCTGATTCTACAGCACAGTTAATATGATAATTATAACCCTTTCCTCCATAGGCTATTTTAAGACCCAACCTCTTTGAATGAGCATTTACTAGAGAAAAGTAAAAATTTAGAATTTTGTAGTTTGTAGTTTGAAACTATTGTGATAAATAGAGCATTTGCTCCTATTTGAGCAAATGCTCTATTTATCACAGTGGTTTCAAGAAGTGGTTATTACAGAGGTGTAGAAAGGCCTATTTATGGAGGAAAGGGATAAAGGATGGCATTTTTGAGTCTGTACTTTATGATTATTTATGTAAGAGTTAATGACACCATGAATGTTAATTACATGAGTTTTATAATGGTATGAGCATAGGGGTTTAAGTTTTGGCAATGCAGAAACTGTAGAATTAATCATATCTGTACTGTTGTATAAACAGAGCAGATCCTGATCAGACTGCTCCTACAGTAGCTGTCAGATCTTGGTTTACTCTGTATGCAAAAGCATTCAAAGGTTACACATCATTTGAATGGGTTTAATAAGGACCAGTGCAGCACATTTATATTCATTCTGTATACCATTATACTTCTAAAGAATTCAACCATGTGTAGCTCATGTTCAAGCAATTCAGATCCTTAGGAAAACAAACAGTAAATCAATGACTTCAATGTTAAAACATACTCCATGCTGTCCTTTATACTTCTTTGCATTATTTTTCCCTAGTAATCAAGACGAAGTTCTCATCCATCAACCCAGATCCTATACAAACTCTCCAACACCATTCCGCTCTTGATTTGTTTTTTACAACAGAGAAAATTGGTAATATTGGGAGTTAGCGTAAAAATCAATTTCAATAATTCTTATAATGCTATTTAGAAAATTTAGATTCCAATACTTTAACCCTTTCAACCCTGAATTTACAGAGTGGAATAGTCCATCAGTATTTAGCTGTAGAGTCCACTCTGTAGGAAAGGCATAAACTTGCTTGAGGATTTTGAATAAGAAACAGTGCAGTCTCTGATCAGAGGGCTCCTCTAGATTAGCCCTCTGATCTGGGTACACTGTTTTCAAATGACAGTGCATTTAATAATTATTTCCTGGGTTGAAAGGGTGAACATTCTAACAAGGTAAACAAGGAAAGAGAAACGCAATCAAACAAGGGTAGGCTCATCTCAGCTTTCATATCGACTTGGCTTCCTTTTAATACAGTACTAACATTTCTTTTATGTGTTCTACACAAATCACTGAGAAAAAATCTTGAACGCACCCAAAGCGATATAGTTAATGATATTATGCTAATTTAATGTTGCTCCAATTTAAAGTTTATTTTGGAAGTTTCTAATCTTTATATTAGGTCTTGGTGGCTTAATTCCCCCACTGAATGCTGGTGAGTGACAGATCAGATTATAAAGTAAAATTGTTTTAGACTTTGTATAACATTCACAAGTTTTTATATCTCGGTATAATTAACCATTTCATTGCCAGGGGAAAGTGATTTGACAAAATGTACAGTGTTTACTCAGATCAGAGGGCTCCAACTTAACCCTTTCCCTGTTCTATGTTTATTTCAACTTCTCATACCTGTTGAATATTCATGAACAAAGTACATGTAGTTATAATGAAATATGGAAGGTGGAACAATGTAGCCATTTTAGAAAGTAAGGAAACAGATCCTTCAAATTTCATCAGCAAATAGAGCAGACCCTGATCAGACGGCTCCTCTAGGAGCCGTCTGATCTGGTTCTACTCTGTTTGAAAATGCGTGAAAACACGTTTACATGAGGGAAAGGGTTAACCTAGAGGAGACTTTTGATCTCAGTGTATGGTACTCTTTTTACCATTCCAACTTCTTTTCAGCAAATACTATAATGCTTGCAATTATTGAAATGGATTTTAAATGTGGGACACATAAATTAAGGCACTTAGCATTAATTTTGCAGACACTACTGTGTAGGCCCAGCTCAGAGATCTAGAGGAGCCCTCTGATCAGGGTCTGCACTATTTGTTATAAGCCTAAGCTGCATACTGAGTGGGCTCGTTAGTTTAAAACACTGTAGAATCAGCGCTATATCATGTCATAAGCAAACAGTGCAGACCCTGATCAGAATTGGCCTCCTATAGGAGCTGTCTGATTTGGGTCTGTTCTGTTTGCTAATGTGTGAAAAGGTGTTGGGATTAAACAATACTGAGTTGCACCTGAACACTACAGCATTCTCTGTGACACTTTTCATCTCCTCATTGAGGGTATAATCCTGGTATTTCCTGTGTAATTTTTACTACAACTGATTCTGAGGTCAGATCAGTAAAGCTTCAAGCAGATTATGTCAATGAAACATTAATGGCTTATGGAGTTATAAAGATCTGCAATGGAAGGAGAATGACAAAATGATGAAATACTGCACCAAAGTTGAACTAATAATTAATATACATTTTGTAATATTTTAACCCTTTCCCAGTTGTATATTCACACCATGAATGTTTAATTACTGACTTTTTATAATGGCATAATTATGAATACATGAATGTTTGGTATTGGAAGACACTTAACCCATTCCTCCATATGCTATTTTTAGACCCAACCTCTTTGAATAAATCTACCGAAAAAGGAGTAGTTACTAGAGAAAAGGAAAAGTTCAGAATTCTGTAGTTTTGAAACCATTGTGATAAATAGAGCATTTGCTCCTATAGGAGCAAATGCTCTATTTACCACAATGGTTTCGTAAAGTGATATTTACAGAGGCGTAGAAAGGCGTATTATGGAGGAAAGGGTTAAGAGTCGGGTCTATTATAAGCCAACAGAGCAGAACCTGATTGGATGGCCCCTAAGGAGTCTGAATGTAGTTTGTGTTGGAGACAGAGGCTGATATTTAGGTCTGTGCATGCTGTACCCTTTCTGCCATGAATATTCATGTAAGAAATAATGATGCATTGAATATTAATTAGATTAATTTGTTTTAATACCACAATGGTGTCAATGGACACAGGATATTTTAGCTATGGCAGAAACTGTTAAATCAGATCTCTATAATTTCGTAAACAAACAGAACAAACCCTGATCAGAGGAGCCATCTGATCTGGGTCTGCTCTGTTTGCAAAGGCATAGAAAGGCATATTTAAGTTGTGAATTGTGATTCCCAATGTGCAAACATTGTAGATTTCCAGATGAGATGCCAAGTAGCTTAACCCTTTCCCTGTTCTGTATTTGGGCCATTTTTAATTTCAATACCTACTGAATATTCATTAAGAAAATAGTTATAAAGAAATATGATAGGTGGAACATTGTAGACATTTAAGAAAGTAAAGAAACAGATCCATCCGATTCTTTTAGCAAACAGAGCAGACCCTGATCAGACAGCTCCTCTAGGAGCCGTCTGATCTGGGTCTACTCTGTTTGCAAATGCGTGAAAACATGTTTTTATGAGGGAAAGGGTTAATTAGCATCAGGTCAAAATCCAAATTGTTTGACGCACTGACTGCATATTCGAAGAGAAATCATGGAAACATTAACTTTCAGAGAAGTTTTAGACAGAAATTACATGCAAAGAGTGGAAGAGTTTATGGAAAACCTAAAACGGGTCAACATTGAAAAGAAAGGAGGGTCTTTCAGACTATGTACCAGACATTAGGATCGATAAATGATAAAGTTTATGTTACATTCTGAGCTCGGTAGATGCCACTGTCCTTAGTTTCCGTCTACATTAATGACCTGATGTCATGACATTATCATCTAAACCCTTTAGTGTTGCAACGACATGTCACACTCCTTCTTGCTAATATTTAGGGCTTAAGCTCAATTGAGTGCATACCTGAGCAACAGATAACTGTGGGTAGACAAATACTAATATCGTCATTTCTCCATCAAACCCTATGTTGTGACCACTCTTTAGAATCGTCTCTCTGAGAAGATTCTAAAGAGTGGTCACAATATAGGGTTTTGGGGAGAAATAATGTTTTAATTTACACATGTTATCTGAAGCTGTGACTGGTGCATACTCAGGGTGATCTGTTATGTGCAGATTGCTAATCATCTGTTGTCCGATGTTCATCATCAAAAAGACATCTCCACCAAAAGTAATGGATGGAACCTTGCATAGATTTTCTTGATGTAGGTACCTTACTAAAGTTGTTCAAAGAATTCCACATTCTATTGAAAACTTGCTTGCCATGGCAACAGAGCTAAAAACATTTAATATCTTCTTGTCAGAAATTCGATATAACTGGGCTGAAATGATTTTGAGGTAAATCAAACATAGCTGCCACTGGGACTGGGCTAATTTTCTACATATATATACTGTATCTATTTAGTGAAATTTAAAAAAAAAAAAGCAGAATGGAAGTGAGGCAGGAGATGCTACACTTAAGTCCACTGCAACCCCTGAAGCACAAATGAAGTGCACACACACACACACACACACACACACACGCTTGCACACACACACACAATTGCATGCACACATATACACACACACAAACAAACACACATACACATGTTTTGGTCGAGATTTTATCTAGGGCACAGTGACACAGGAATCTACTTTTGAGACCACTAGTGGGATTTCACCAAGATTGATCGAGCCTGTTGCTATTTGTCTAAAAGCATGACTGACAGAGGCAGAGCTAATTTTCTTTTATGGCTATAGTGAAAATTTTAGAATTCTTTGAAACTACAGGTCGTATCTCAATATAATTTTTTTTGGAATCTTTTCCAGAATTTGTTAAAGCTGTTGATATTCATAAAAAGTCATAGACTAATTTGCCGTAATCGGCTAAGAAACCTGACTTGATTTCAAAATGATTTTGCAGAAGGTCCTGAGGTGTCTCACTCAGTATGATTTTTTTTCTAACCCTTATTTGTTATAAAAAAATATGGTGGCCACAGACGAAGCTGTTAAAAAAAATGTTCTGGATTGAAGTAATATTCCTGATGCAAAGATTTGTGAACAATTGATCAAGCTGTTAACCCATTACCTCATAGGCTATTTTTAGATACAACCTCTTTGAATAAATCTACCAAAAAGGAGCATTAACTAGAGACAAGGAAATTTTTTAGAATTTTGTAGTTTGAAACCATTGTGATAAATAGAGCATTTGCTCATAGGAGCAAATGCTCTATTTATCACAATGGTTTCACAAAGTGACTTTTACAGTGTCGTCAAAAGTCGTCAATATGAGGGAATGGGTTAAAGCAGCCCTGAGATTAACCCTTTCCCTCATATAAATGCCTTTTCACGCATTTGTAAACAGAGTAGACCTCGATCAGATGGCTCCTACAAAGCCGTCTGATTAGGGTCTTCTCTGTTTGCTTATGATATAATACCTCTGATTCTACAGTTTCTACCTGAGTTAAAACATCCTGTGTACTTATGCCATTGTCAAAATTAAGCTAATAGATATTCATTATGTTATCATTCGAAATATATATATGTAAGTATTAAACTGGGAAAGGGTTAAGGATAGTTTGGTAGTAAGTTGACTTACTTAAATTTGTATAAAAAGTCACTCTGATGAGCGATATAGCGTCACATGATTGTCCTTTGTATGATGTTTATTGTTCTTTTACCATTTACTCCATAATTAGGCCTTTCTTAGTAACACCTTAAAATGCAAACAGAGTTGACCCAGATTAGCTGGATCCTATGGAGCAAAATTAATGCTCTATTTATGACATTGGTTTCTAACTGCAACTTTTACAGATGCATCAAGAGGTGTCAATATGTCAGGGAATGGGATAATTTTTAGGCAAATGACTCTGTTTTGGACTGTTAACCTTTTATTAGTTCAGATGAATGTTCATGCAAGACTGACCGGGCAGCCGTTATGAATATGATTTAATACTTCTATTAAACTTCAAAATAAGGAAATTTAAAGCTATGGTAAAAAAGTAGAGAATCAGAACTGTAACAATACATTAGCAAGCAGACAGCATGATCCTGATTAACCAGTCACTAGAGAATCAGATCTGTAACAATACAAGCAAGAGACAGCATGATCCTGATTAACCAGTCACTAGAGAATCAGATCTGTAACAATACAAGCAAGCAGACAGCATGATCCTGATTAACCAGTCACTAGAGAATCAGATCTGTAACAATACAAGCAAGCAGACAGCATGATTCTGATCAACCAGTCACTAGAGAATCAGATCTGTAACAATACAAGCAAGCAGACAGCATGATCCTGATCAACCAGTCACTAGAGAATCAGATCTGTAACAATACAAGCAAGCAGACAGAATGATCCTGATTAACCAGTCACTAGAGAATCAGATCTGTAACAATACAAGCAAGCAGGCAGAATGATCCTGATTAACCAGTCACTAGAGAATCAGATCTGTAACAATACAAGCAAGCAGACAGAATGATCCTGATTAACCAGTCACTAGAGAATCAGATCTGTAACAATACAAGCAAGCAGACAGCATGATCCTGATTAACCAGTCACTAGAGAATCAGATCTGTAACAATACAAGCAAGCAGACAGCATGATCCTGATCAACCATGATCCTGATCAACCAGTCACTAGAGAATCAGATCTGTAACAATACAAGCAAGCAGACAGAATGATCCTGATCAATCAGTCACTACAGGACCTCTTACTCTATTTGTAAAGTTGTGAGAAAGGTGGAATTATCAAGTAAAGGGCTAAGAATGTAATTTTGACCCTCCACCATTAACCCTTTACTCCATAGAATGCATCATTTTATGTCTTTTTAAACAGAGTAGACCCAGATCAGACGGCAGCCTATAGGAGCCGTCTGATCAGGGTCTGCTCTGTTTGCTTATGATATAATATGGATATTATTTGACAGTTTCTGCTAGGTCAAAAATATTCTAGTGTCCATGTGCTATTATAAAAGTAAATCTAATTAATATTCATGATATCATTATTTCTTTCATAAATATTCATGGAGGGAAGGATTAACCACAAAAAAAGTTGTTCATCACAGGCATCAGTTGAAACCAATGAAACGATTCAGGAATCAAAATCGAAACTACTACTGTAAACATTATGTTCATTGAAATCAGAATCCAGCTGGCTTTATGAAATTTGTCATGCCACTAGGGAGTTCCAGCAAGCTCAGACTGGGAAATTTGCATGCTAATTAACTCTCAGCATGCTAGTGAATCATTAATATATTATTACCTTTCCAACTGGAGATACTATTTAGAAACCAAGCACTTATTTTAGATCCAAATAATTTAGTTGACACCAAATTTTGTTTTGATCCTTTTATGGAAAGGCAATAGAGGAAAAAATGTTTTTGGATTGACATTAACAGAATTTTCCTCATACTAAGGGTTGATATTGTATCATGCAGCTCTGGGGCACTGTTGAATAATGTGGAATACCCTAATTGCCCAAAGTATTGGGACAGACAAACTTTGGCAATTAGTACAGACTCAAAATCAAATGACTCCTGAAGGAGCCGTTTTATCTGAGAGTCTACATTATTTTGTTACTATAAAGTTAAAATGTTTCCAAATTTATTTACCCATGGAGAGATGTGAGATAGATTGTCTAATAATACTTCGGGTAATTTAGGGAAGGTGTTGCTCTTTTAATTTCAAGAATGATAAAACAATTAAAGGCTATTGCCTGTTGTACTGAAACCAGTTTTCACACTTTGCCTTAGGAAAACGTTTAGTGGTGGATCTAATTAGATGACTGTCTGTAATAGCTTGTGTGAGGTTGAAGAAATTAGTTGTGTTGGAATTCTTATTTTCAAAGGAATTAAGCTTTGGCATTGCCATAGCTTCTAAGTTTCATGTTAGTTGTTGCCAGTGATATACTGGATAATATGAGGCTTTAATCAGACTAAAGGGCAATAAACCTTCTTACACAGTTAACATTATGTCCCTTTAATTAATCGAATACTTTGACTGACAGACCTATCTTTCATACTGAATTTTAATTGTACTTTTTGACAACCCTTTACTGTGAGAACTAGGTGATATCTCTGAGATGTCATTCTGTTAAACCTGGATTAAAATTTAATCATGACTTACTAGATCATGACAATATTATGTGAAGGTCTTGCATGAGTTACATGATAATTTCTGTAGCTATAATCTAGAGTATAATTCTTACAACAATCACTGAAATAAAATAGTCTGTAGGGCATATGGTACCAAGTCCTTCAGACAAGACTTATAAACCAATGCCCAATGTATCAGTGCTTTACACTGGGCATCTAAAAGAACCAGAGAAACTCTGTCAATAATAAGAGAGATAATAAGGGTTTCTCTGTATCATCTTTGATCTCTTTGGGGCGCCCAATTAGCCCATAGTGCACAGAAATACACGTTAATCAACACAAAAAAAACCAAACGTGGTACAATACAGGGTGAAAGTTATGCAGAAAGCTTCTACAGAAGTGTCTGTATGACTTTCATTCTGCTTTATTAACCATTCCCTCATAGGCTTCTTTAGACCCAACCTCTTTAACACATTACCCCCTTGTGACACATTTTGTGCCTCTATAAAAATCACATTTTGAAACCATTGTGATAAATAGAGCATTTGCTCCTATAGGAGCAAATGCTCTATTTATCACAATGGTTTCAAACTAAAAAATTCTGAAACATTTCCGTTTCTACAATTAATGCTCCTTTTCCATAGATTTATTCGAAGATGTTGGGTCTAAAATAAGCCTCTGAGGGAATGAGTTAATTAAATAACTACTGCAAAGGAGCATTTACTATTTTAGCACAAATGGAGCAAATGTTCTATTTATCACAGTAATTTCAAAAAGTGACTTTTACATAGTGTTAAAAAAGTGTCAATATGAGGAAATGGGTTAATGCAGGATGAAAGTTATATAGAAAGCTCCCTCTGGAGTTTCTGTATAACTTTCATTCTGCATTAAGCAGCCTGTAGACACCTGTGTTTATTCATTCAATGGCCGCTCTATAGAAAAGTTCAGTCTGTTACTTAGTTGCAAAGATGAAGGAGCCTGTTCTAAATATATCTGAGCTACCTCTCGGTGAACATGATCTGTGCAATACTGAGGGGTGTAGACTAGACTGTTACATGTACTTCAGGGTGTAAATATAGAAACATTCTTGCACTCTTAACAAAATGTCAGCAATCTTTGAGTACCCAAGGTTCCTCCAGTTCAGCATAAAGATGAAAAGGTGTATTAATCAACTGCTGATGATTTATGGATGTTGCAAACTGCTTGACACTCTTATTATGTATTTCAAAATCAAATGAAGCAAACAACATTCTTAGCTCATCCATTTTATAAAGATAAAAAGTTTTGGTATTGCCACTTTTAAAGCCCTTTTGTCTTCATCAAATTTGGTTGTAGGTGTTGTTGTGTTGTGCAAAAATTTAAGGTATGTGTTATGCAAAAAATTGGACATTTTTAGCTTGTCTGTTTTTGAAGAAAAAAATCGAGTTATTTTGATCACTGGGTCATAGGCATTTGCGTCATCGTCATCATCGTTGGCTGCATGCAATTTTTTTTTAATGTAGTTGATTAATCAAAAAGTATATGAGGTATCAACATGAAAACTCTGTAGGTTGGTAGATCTCTTTGAGAAGAAGTGTATGCAGTGGGCAAGCACCAAATCAGACAAGTGTTGGCGCCGCTCGCGGCTCTAAGTGTTTTGACATCCATACAGCTGTCTTTATCAGACATCACAACTTCCAAAGTCTGGTAAGGGGCCATTACTCTATCATGCATATATTAAGAGTTATGGTCCTTTAGAAGGCCAGTATTGGCATGGGTTACATGCAGTGTTTTTTATTTCACTGCAACTTATAATGTCACATATTATACCCTAAGTACCCTAAGTATTTGGACAACAAATCTTCAATAATTATGCACAGTTAGCTTGTTTGTAAAGCTTCACCGTTTCCCTGTTGTAAGAAATAATAACATCATAAATATTTATTAGCTAAATTGTTATAAGGTAAACTTTTTAAGAAAGCTTTTTGCTTTGACATAAAAGGTACAGAATCATCATTATCAGGTCAAAAGCAAAAAGAACAGATCCTGATAAGATGGCTCCTAAAGGAGCCGTCTGATCTGGTTCTACTCTGTTTGCAAATGTGTGAAAAGGTGTTTATATGAGGGAAAGAGTTAACAAATCATTATTTAGCACCATTAAAAACTGATAGAGTAGGAAATAATGGAGACCCTGATCAAGCTGCTCCTGCAATATTTGTCGAAGTTTTTCTGCCTGAAAACTTAATGGTATATGATGTAGCTGTAATGACTTGTTCAACTCTGTCATAATCTGTGCCAACACTTTCAACCTTATTACTTTCACCAGGATCCAAACTTTTGATATTCTGATCATGTTGTTAACCCATTACCTGATAGAGACACATTTTAGTCTTTAGCAAACAGCCTAGACCCAGATCAGACAGCTCCTGTAGGAGCCGCCTAATCAGGGTCCGCTCTGTTTGCTGATGGAATTACATAAATATCTGTTTTTAGCAGCGGCCGAAAGGTTCTGTACATTTTAAAAATACAGCAAACTTGTATTTTGATATCATTATTTCTGACATTGATATTCATCAAATAATAAGAAGCAGGAGAAAAATGCTTTTGAGATATGTAAAACTGAAGACTGCAGGCCATAAGTGGTTAAAGTCTTGGGAGATTATGCACAGCCACATTAATGTTACTTGGCTGTTTAGCACTTTGAATGCAGGCAATTGACATTTTCAAACAGGGTAGACCCAGATCAGAGGACTACTAGAGGAACTCTGATCAGGGTCTGCGCTGTTTGTCATACAAAAATTAAAATCCTCTCACAAAGTATAACATTTCATACTGAATGCACAGTACCATTAAGGTTACCATGATATGATGCTTCTATAACGGCTGTGTGATGGTATTGTGTTTGGCACCAGTTACCCCATTCAGATAAGACACATGGCTTCTCAACCCAGGCATAATGCCACATATTCCCTGCCAATGAGGGTGTTGCTAATCCTAGTTTATTTTTGTCTTTAGATATAACAACAGACTTATCAAAACAACAATTTGCAATTTTGTTTTATTAACACTTAGTAGCATCAGTAATATTTTATTCTTATTTTCAATAAAATTGTTGTCTGTTTCAATTATTACATTTTTTTTTTCTTTCAAATCTGAGGACCAAACAGTTTGAGCCTCAAAGTACATGGCATTTGATCAGAATTCAAACCATTTACGTAATTCGCATGTAAGCAGTAAATTGCTCATATAAGCAACGACTTTGTGATTTACCTACCAGAATTTTTTTTATCTCGAAGTTATTTTGGGTTTCTACAATTTTTGATTTACATGTAATCTTATTCATTTGTTCAACTAATGAGCAATGTTGCTTTGGAACCTTATTTCTTTGAATGCCGAAAACAAATGTACTGGCATTTGCAAATAAACAATATTGCAACTAGTTTTGAACCTGATGAGAAATTAACCCTTCAGCATACACTGAATCTCCACGCTGGTTTGTAAAGCTGAATGCAGTAAAACCTCTCTATAACGGACACTAAATTGTGTTAATTATTTGGTATTCATGGCAGGTGGCCGCTTAAAGCAAGGTAAAAGAAAAACAACACTCCTATATGAGCGTTCAGTTTTTATTTCACCTTGCTTTAAGCAGCGCCACCCGCCTTTAACACAAAATACTTGATGTAATTTAGTGGCCATTATAGGGAGGTTTTACTACAATTTCTAGACAATTTGACAAGTTAAAAGTAATGGAAAGCAAATAGTGTAGACCATGATAAAATTGCTCTTTCTTGAGCTGTTAGATCTGGGTGTGCACTATTTGCTCAAGTTTATTTAGGGTTATTTTGGTAACCCAAAACCAACTGTGATATGTACTAAGAAAATCAATATTTCAAAGGGTCTTAACTCTGTATGATAGAGTAACGGCCCCTTACCAGATATTGTACCCTGGATTGTATGAAATGTATCTGGTCACTGAGCTAAGGATCCTAGCCATGTTGGGTTATTTCAAGTTTTGTGTAATTACCACGGAAATATGCCATAACCATGTTACTTATTCATAATTTTTCCACAGTGGCATTTATTGTCAGTTTTTGAGAGAATTATTTGTCAGAATTTTTTTTATGACTTGGTCGGCCATGATAATTTCTGGAGCTAATTGGAGCCTAGGTTTAATGGGCTAACTTAGGCATGGTGGATAAACGTTTCTCACAGCAACCATTTTTTACCCTTTAAATATTAGGTAACCAGTAATAACTGGAAGTATTTGGACACCCAGTCTACCCTGGCTGCTAGTTTGTAAAGCTGATATAGGATCAAATAGTGTAGACCCAGATCAAAAGGCTGTTTGATGTGAAGATGTACGTAAAGACGGAAAAAAAAACTTACTGTAATATTATTTACATTGGCTTTGTGACTGAAACAGATTTTACACCCAACATGCAAACATATCACCAGGGAGATTTTTTTTTTCAAGAAATCTTGATTTTGTCTCTCTTTTGGGATTAAATTTGCCCTGATTGCCTGCAGAACTATTTCCTTAATTCATGCAATAAAGAATTCCAATGGTGCCAGGCTATTTGCAGATTCAACAGTTAGACATTAAGTGAGGTTAGGGTTTAAGCAGCTGTCAAAATTAAATGAATATTGCTCTTCTCCAGTTCCAAAAGCTGCTTGTTATATCTCCGTGTTCTTCAGCACTGGAGGAAATATTTGTAGCTGAATATGGTAAAATCTGTTACCCTTTCTGTTCCATGTTCCAAATTGCAATACCTATTGAATATTCATGAACTAAATAGAAATATGAAAGTATGAACAGTGTAGCCATATTAGAAAGTTGCAAATAAACAGAACCATCAAATTCCATAAGCAAACAGAGCAGACCCTGATCAGATGGCTCCTATAGGAGCCATCTGATTTGGGTCTACTCTGTTTGCAAATGCATGAAAAAATGTATATGAAGGCAAGAATAAAGTAGTTACCTACTAAATAAACCTTAGAGGAGTCTTAAATGATTAAGTGGATCTCTCTGCATTACATTCATCCTGCATTTAAAGCAGCCATCTTCAATTAGACTTCTGTTATTATTTTTTTTGGATTAAAACAAGATATAAACTCTTTCTCCAGCTAAGATTCTTTTGAACTCTTTTTCTGCCAATGTCTCATCTGTGATTACCTATGCAAACAGTTTGGATCCAGATGAGATGCAGAGTAGCTTGGTGGTCTCATCAGGATCCAAACCATTTGTTACTGGGTTTTTCAAACACAAATCTAGAAAACTAAAGAAATGAAAATTGTAGCAGACAACAAAGTTGGCAGATGACAAAATTTGGCCAGCGAAAGAGTTAATGTCTTTGCTAACAGAAGACCCAGATCAGATGGCTCCTACAGGATCAATCTGATCTATTTGTTTTTAGAATAATATATAGATCATCATTTGATGCGGAGGTTTAAGCCCTCAGCCAAATATTCCTGTGTTCATATGCCAGAATAAATATTCCTAATACTGTTGATTTTTTTTTCATGAATATTCTTTAACCCTTTTCTCCATAAATATGCCTTTCTACGCCTTTGCAAACAGAGTAGACTCAGTTCAGACGGCTCCCAATTGGGAGCCATCTGATCAGGGTCTGCTCTGTTTGCTTATATCCAAGTCCTGTCATAAAAGTGTATTTAATTAATATTCATGATGCCATTATTTCTTACATGAATATTCATGGAGTAAAGGTTAATAAAGTAAAAGGTTAATGTTATCTTGTGCCTTAATATATTCTAGGGAGTCTAGCTGTGCTACTGTTGTCATTCATGCTTCAGATAAAACTCTAAGCAGTTTTTCGCATATCAAATGGATTTTTGATAGCTTGCATGAAATTTCAATAATAAAACACCTCTTAAATATCCTTGGAGAAATGATTGATAATCATCGATGATTGATCCTCTTTAGATTTCTCAGTCCATCGTGCATGGATGCCGACTGTAACAGTAGAACCTCTCTTAAGCAGCCCTCAAAAAGAGGTCTAATTACGGGTCTGTAATGCAGGTGGTAGCTTAATGCAGGACAAAAGTGATGCAGAAAGCTCCTATAGGAGCTTTTTGCCTTATTTTTGTCCAGCATTATGCAAAATACCTGCTTCATTAAATGACTGGTTGCTTAAGACAGGTTCTACTGTACTATACAGTATACTGTTTTAGAAATCAAAATTGCATTCAAAATATGTCTCTCATAAAGTTAAATGCTTCACTTGAATTCTTGTAATCAAACTGATTCATCTAGAGTCATTTTAAATTTTAAATTTAAATGTGAACATTAAATTATTAAAGATGGTAATTCCCGCTGCCTCATGAGTATTCATGTAAGAAATAATGACTGTATGAAATTCATGACATGAATACTAATTACCAGTAGATTATTTTTTATACAGTAAAACCTCTCTATAACGACCACTAAATTGTGTTAATTAGTTGGTATTTTGGGCAGGTGGTTGCTTAAAGCAAGGTGAAAGTAAAACAGAACGCTCCTATAGGAGCGTTCTGTTTTACTTTCACCTTGCTTTAAGCAGCCACCTGCCTTAACACAAGATACTTGATGTAATTTAGTGGCCATTATAGAGAGGTTTTACTATAATGGCACAAAGTGAACATGGGAAGTTTTGTCAGACCTCTAAGGAGAAACTGTAGAATCATTTCGATATTGTTTTATCGAAAGCAAACAAAGCAGACTCTGATCATGAACAGATGACTCTTGTAGGTGCTGTCTGATCTTGGTCTACAATGTTTGCAAGTACATAAAAAGCCGTATTTGTGGAGTAAAGGGTTTATATACACAACACAATGTTGGCACGCTGTTGGCGAATTCATGAATTAATTTATGATTTTGACTCTTTGCTCATTGAGCTATTAATAATTTGTCATCTGCGAAATTTATCATGTTCTACAAGTTGCAGATTTAATTATTTCCCACACAACAAAGTAATTTTTTTTTTTTGGGGGGGGGGGGGGGGGGATTATATTGTAGCTGTCTGACCTACATGTCTGTCGGTTGACACCTTGTGATCATGAGATGTAGGTTTTTTGCAACCTGTTTCTAGCTGTTCGTGAAATTTCATTGGTTCCAAATAGAATCATGGTGATTTGAAAACTTTAGGTGTACTAGGCAGAAGAATGGCACACTTGACAGAATATAAAGGCCATAATATTAATAACTGCCTATATTCACAAAGATGCAGACTTCCTGTCATGCAATCATTGATGTTTGGAACACCATCTGGCTTGCGTTTTGATCAATTATGTCTAGAATAGGGAGGTATTGTGATAATATTTGTGAAATATCAACAGCCAGACAATTAACATGGCTTCCGGCTTTTACCACGGCTGACAGGTAGTTTGCAGATAATAGATAGAACTTTAACTAAAATCACTACATTTCAGTGCAATGTGACTCAGGCAGCTAGATATTCATATGATGGATTCAAGAAAATGTTTATTGTAAGAACAAATTTCGAAAAACAGGTTTATAATAGCTTCTGCATAATGTCTACAGGAATCAGTTGTTATAAAGGCTGGATCTCTAGTTAAAACAAGTTTGGTTGAAATTTTGGTCAGCTTAGAAGATTTGACCAATATATTTCTTGAGAAATTTTATTACCATGGGGTCAGATATAATCTCTCTTGTTCATCAGTCTGTACTAGGAGCTGGTTTGGACACTAGGATCTTTTGCAGTGATTAGAAACATTTTACAGTCTCGTGTGATTCTTGCAAGAGAGTCTTAACCCTTTCCTTCATATAAACGCCGTTTCATGCATTTGCAAAGTTTGCAAACAGTAGACCCAGGTCAGACGGCTCCTATAGGAGCTGTCTGATCAGGGTCAGCTCTGTAAATTGCTGAAGGTATAATATAGATCTGATTCAACAATTTCTGCCTGAGCCAAAACATCCTGTTTACATAATAATAATAATACAATAAAAATTCAGCTAATAAATATTCATGATGTCATTATTCCTTACACGAATATTAAACAGGGAAAGGGTTAATTTGTGACAAGATCTGAATTCTGCCAGTCCTCACATGATTATGGAGGTTAAACGCTGATGGAGGAGTTATAGCATTTCAATTTTCTGCGTCTTTTTAATGATGCAAAATTTAACTATCCAAATTCAGCCCACATTTATGTTACAATTACATCCAGCCTCTTTAAACTCTCCCATTCCTGATGCTTTGAAATATTTCATTGCAATTCATTTTCTTTAAATGTTCATGAGGGATTAATATATTTCATAACAAAGCATTTTATGACAAAGCTTTTAATTTTGTCCAACTGATGTTAACCCTTTACTTTTATTGAGACACCTTTTGACACAGTTACAAACAGAGTAGAGCCAGATCTGAGGCAGCTTCTGAAGGAGCCCTCTGATCAGGGTCTGCACTGTTTGTCATCCTCTAGCATTCCATTCTACTGTGTGGACTCCATAGTTAATCCTTTCCTCCATAAATACACCAGTCCTTTCTACGCCTCTGTAAAAC
This sequence comes from Azorinus chamasolen, assembly GCA_963576725.1. Classification (NCBI taxonomy): domain Eukaryota; kingdom Metazoa; phylum Mollusca; class Bivalvia; order Cardiida; family Solecurtidae; genus Azorinus; species Azorinus chamasolen. Next base: position 27,462,870 of record OY755235.1, read on the forward strand.
TCACTTTTGGAAACCATTGTGATGAATAGAGCATTTGCTCCTATAGGAGCAAATGCTCTATTTATCACAATGGTTTCAGAACTCAAAAATTCTAAAAAAATTCTTTTCTCTGGTTAATACTCTTTGTCTGTAGATTTATTCAAAGAGGTTGGATCTAAAAATAGCCTATGAGGGAATGGGTTAAACACTGATGCACTATTCCATGCTGAAAATTTAATGTGGAAAGAGTTAAAATTCTTCTTCAATTAGGCACCTAAAGGTGAGAAGAATCAATGGTGTACAGGGTTTACTTATGTCATTTCACAGTTTACAGGATCTTAAAGGCAGACAAAGTAGCTATCAATCAGCAGCTAAATCCTGTTACAGGATTTTTCGATGAAGGTTCTTTATTACCCATGTCAGCTCTTGCGTATGGTGTTGCTGATGATATGATTGGAGTGTTTGGTTTGGAGGCAATTGGCTTCAAAAGAGTATTTAAAAAGGGTTAATTTACCTTACAACTAATCTTCAGTATCAGCTGTTGAAAATATCAGTGTATTAACCTATTCAATCCTGAATTATCAGTGTGGAATCCACTCAGTAGGAAAGGCTTTGACACATACTAGATGATTTTGAATGACAAACAGTGTAGACCCTGATCAGTGGGAACCTCCTGGAGTCCTCTGATATGGGTCTATACTGTTAGCAAGTGACACTCAGTGACATGTGCATGCAGAGTATGTTCATGGTGATCAGCAGTTGGTTCAGCTTTGTAAATTGGTGCTAGTTTGAAAGCAGAGTACGAGAGTACAGACATTGCACACACCCTGTAGATCCAGATCTACACATTTGTCATTTAAAATGCCCTTGTAATATATACACTTTCATACCGAAGGGTTTACATGTATTTGGTTAATCAATATTGGACCATTCCACTCATACACTTTACCTCATAAATATTCATGTCAGAAATAATGACTATGAACACAGGAATAAAATTGGTCATGGCAGAAAAGGTAGACTCATATCTATATTATTTCATAAGCAAACAGAACACTGACCTTGATCAGATGGCTCCTGTAGGAGCTGTCTAATCAAGGCCTGCTCTGTTTGTCTAAAGAATAATATGTACCTATAGTTTTTGTCTAAGCCAAAATTCCCTTGAAAAAAAGTTGATTGAAATTTCATGAAATGAGCAATTTATGTATAAATGTTCATGAGGGAATTTTTAGGGTTAATTAAAGGCACAGACTATTATACTTCTTTTCAGTTAAATAATGCTCTCTGATGTACATGTAATGGCACATACTGGTACAAACCAAGCCTTCTACTTGTATATTAACCCATTCCCTCGTAGACATTTTTGGATACAACCTCTTAGGATAATTCTACTGAAAAGGAGCATTCATTAGATAAAAGGAAACATTTAGAATTTTGTTCTTTACAAACCATTGTAATAAATAAAGCATTTGCTCCTATGGAGCAAATGCTCTATTTATTACAATGGTTTCAAAAAGTGACATTCACAGAGGCATCTGATAGAGTCAATATGAGGGAATGGGCTATCCTGTAGGTATGAATCAATGAATTCCTATAACTGTGTTGTACAATGAGACTGGTGACCCTAAGGCTGTATTAGTTTTCCAGTTTTATTGATGGCATCTGTCTGCATCCAATTGATTGGGGATGCAGTAGAAATTCCTCTGTCATTTTCCGGTACAGTAAAACCCCTCTAATGTGACCACCAAAAACAGGTCTAATTCTGGGTCTTAAAGGCAGGTGGTAGTTTAATGCAAGATGAAAGATATGCAGAAAAATGCTACAGGAGCTTACAGCAGTACTTTCTTTCTGCATTAAGCACCACCTGCTGTTAATGATGTCTATGTACACTCACGAAGTGGTCCCTTTAAAGGGGTTTTACTGTATTTTTATGCTACATTCAGAATCTATAGGTTTGATGTTGAATTGCATAAGTTACGATGGTGATGAGTGAATTTACATGAGCCAGTCTATTAGCGGCCAATAAATGTGCCTTCAAGGTTAGATAATTAGTAGTAATTTAGACATGTGCCATATGGACTTGTCATTGATGTAGCCAATCTGATGAGGGTCTACACTATTAGATACTCATCAGCTTTTATAGTATTTTGTATTGAAACATTACGAAAGTAGATTGTTGTAACTCTTTACTCTATAGATACGCCTTTACTCTATAGATACGCCTTTTAATGCAGAAATGGTAAAAAAAGTAGACCCAGATCAGACGGCTTGTGTAGGAGCTCTGTTTGCTTATTGAATGATATATGAACCCGATCTAATTCTTCAGTTTGTGCCATTGACCATGTTTATGCCATTATAGAAAGTTTAATCTACATAAATCATGTCATTAGTTTTACATTAGTAAAGAGTTGAGATTCAGTGGGAGGTTGTTTAATTATTTTAAGTGATCAGGATCTATTCTAGTTTCAAAAGTTTTTAATATTGATATTTATTGTCTGTTAGCAACTAGTGTGTAAAGGGAATTCATGAAACAAGGTAGATCATGAACAAAGGGCATATTGACCATACTATAGCTACTGTGTAGGACCAGTCTGATCTGGCTTAATGCTCTGTTTGCTTGTGACCAAAAATGACATTTAAAAATAAACCTGACATAGAGTAAAACCTCTCTATAACGGACACTAAATTGTGTTAATTAGTTGGTATTTAAGGCAGGCGACTGCTTAAAGCAAGGTGAAAGTAAAACAGAACGCTCCTATAGGAGCATTCTGTTTTACTTCCACCTTGCTTTAAGCAACCACCTGTCTTTAACACACAATAAATGATGTAATTTAGTGGCCGTTATAGAGAGGTTTTACTGTACAATGTATATTCATGATGTCATTATTTCTTACATGAATAATCATGAAATAAAAGTTAAAAAGGGTTAATTAGTGGACTTTAGTTAAACAAATCAAAAAATTTTGTTTTACAGTCTCTATGGTGTAACTGTATTGAATTTTGTCGTTAGTGTACCCGAGTGTACCAGTAGCATAGATGAACGTATCTGTCCCAGCAGAATGACAGACTTGGGTGAAATCAATTCCAGTATTCCACTGATTGTCTGTGATATCGAACTGTTTTCATTGGATGTATAGTAATCATCCAGATTTCATTATTGTCACTCCTTCCAGATCATGAACACAGGAGTACTTGTTTGTTTCGCCATTTACTTGTCACAGCTGTCTCAGCGAATTCAACTGTAAGTCTGATACTAGATCAACAAAAGTTTCTGTTTAACTGTGTATGTCAATTCTGGACAGGTTTGCTATCCCATAACATTGTTTAGAGAGGCTGATTGCATTGTTTGTTTTATTAATTTTCTCTTGACCTGACGACCATTAGTGTGGCTATTTTTGAAGATCTGCGTTTTACTTTATTGATTATAATTAACATTAAAAGGTTGTTTTAAGTCCACTTTCATAAAGTTTTATGGTATTTACCAAGCGTAAATTTAACACATTATACTATAATTATTAACCCTTTCCCTGTTGCAATTGTTCATGTAAGAAATAATGACATCATGAATACCGTGGTATTTATAAGCTAAATGTTTATAAAGGCTTATGGTAACCCAGGACATTTTGGATCAGACTGAAACTGTAAAATCAGATCTATATTATTCCATTAGCAAACAGAGTAGACCCTGATCAGACATTATATGAAGGAAAAGTTAATTCCTTTTTCATAAACATTTAAGATGTCTAAATAAAGCATAAATTTAACAAATTACACCATGTATAATTTAATTAACCCATTTCCTCATAGAATTGCCTTTTAACGCCTTTGCAAACAAAGTAGACCCTGATCAAATGGCTCCTGTTTCGGAGCCATCTGATCAGATTCTGCTCTGGTTGCTTGTGAAATAATATAGATCTGATTCTGCAGAACTAAATTCTCCTTCGTGGAGCTCTACACAAATTGTTCTAGAACTATTCTGTTATTTATACTCAGCAAGTATCAAAGTTGGTCAATTTATGGTGCAAGAGTATAGACTGATAAATAGTTCTTCAATTATTCATATTTCAGTGCATTAAAGAAATGTATTTGAGGAAAAGCAGGGTGTTGCTAACAGCGTGACAATAGTTTTGCAGTGATATCCAGGGCTATATTTCATGCATAGCAGTTTTCCTGCACCAACCTAAAACTTTAATTATAGACTGTGCAGCTACAGGGAAATCTCTCTATAACGGCCACTATATTGCATCAAGTATTTTGTGTTAAAGGCAGGTGGCAGGGCTATTAATGGTAATTACGGTATTGTTGACCAAAGTTATAATTTGACACTTGTCTTCAGTGCTGTCTGTTGAGTTTAGAATATAATTTATATGCAACACTGCAGTCATTTCAAGTAGATTTCTGAAATAGTCTTGCAACTCTGCACACGTTTAACTATTGACAGACAGTTTTTGCAGAGGCTGTGGATGTAAAAATTGTATTGTCACAGGCCCATGGGGATGTGGTGTCAAAATTTGCGTAATTTTCTTTCACACTTGTGAAACCAAGAATTGACTGTCTGCCCATCCAGTGTGAAATCCATTTTGGTTTGACAGGAGATTTTATGGTGCTGTTTCTATTTGTAGAATCTTTCATCCAAATCATAAAACCCCATTAGCTTTCTGTATTGGATTCACAGCCCTTAACTTTATGAATTGAATACTGAATTTTCAAAATGGAATAGTCTGTCATTGTTTGGCAGTAAATTCCAGTTTGTATGAAAGCATTAACTTGGCTAGAGGATTGTGAATGGCAAATAGTGCAGACTTAGATCAGTGGGCTACAGGAGTCATCTGTTTTGAGTCCACTTTCTTTTGCAAATAACATTCAAAGAGTTGAGTTCTTTAACATTATGCATGCCTCAAAAGTAAGCTAATGAAATAGTAATATCTTAACCTGAGACCTGAGAATGCTTCATCAGTTAAGCCTCAGATCAGCTGGGTTTGTTTATAGGACCGGTACAGCTAATATGCAGAGATATTGTCAGTCGAAGCTTATAACATTGTCTGGATTGGAGATCAAATGTGGTACAGATCACATGTCATTGGTATTATTTTCAGGGTCTACATTATAGTTTACACTCTTGAGCTTCTCTAGTTCATTAGCATCACACCTCATTATTAACCCATTCCCTCATAGGCTATTTTTAGATACAACCTCTTTGAATAAATCTTCCGAAAAGGAGCATTAACTAGCTCCTATAGGAGCAAAATTTAATGCTCTATTTATCACAATGGTTTTAATAGGTGACTTTTGCAGAGGCATCAAAAGTCGTCAATATGAGGGAATGGGTTAAACATGTGATTCCAAGTGAGATGCAAAGCTGCAAATGGTAGCTGGTCTGTGTCTTTGCTGCATGCATAACCCTTTACTTCATGAATATTTAAATTATGTGCCAAGGCACTAAAAGCATTGGTATGATGGATCAAAATCCTTGGAAGGTGGCGTTTTATGGCATAACTCAGAATGATGTAATGTTGATGTTTTTAACAAGAATTTGTTAGAATTAATCACTGTGCAATTGTGAATATTGAAAGCTTTAAAGGATCATATTTCAAATCACATGTTGTTAAGAGTCTGAAGTACCTGTTGTCCCTGGAATTATTCCACAATTGATCAGTCTGTCCTGAGATCTTAGGTTTTGAGCTTGACCCTGTGTTCTCACTGAAGGACCTTGGTTTTCAGTTGAATTATTGTGCAAAATTACTGAATTTCTGAACATTGATTTCTTTTGTATATAGATCTGTGTTTTACTGTTTTGTATTTTGTATGAAATGCTTGTTTTGAGGGCCTCAAGGTAGATTAGTCATTATGACTAATTGAGCTACCCTCGTTAAATAAAGTCTTTCATTCATTCATTCATTCAACTGCATGCCGTAACTTAAAATTATGAAGGATATGGTCAGTTTACTCCTGACCCACACCCTTCAACTTCAAAGTTTGCAAATTGTGTTTGATCAAGGACTAAACCTGTTCCTTGTTGAATATTTATGTATAAATAATGACATCATGAATTTTTATTACCTGAATTACTTACTAGAATAGCCTATTGTGCACTGGCTATTTTGGTATTGGTAGAAGATGTACAGTCAGTTCTATTATAATTACATAAGCAAACAAAGCACTCTGATCAGAGGCCCCTACAGGATCCATCTGATCTGGGTCTACTATGTTTGCAATGTCATGAAAAGGTATTTATATGAAGGAAAGGGTTAACAGATGGTATCAGTAACTGATCATGACAAAAGACTTGATTCTGAAGAATCAAGATGATATATAAATATTACCTTGAAGTATACCCCAACTGTTAATTTGGATCTACACTCTTAGTGCTATTGTGTCTCATAATGTCCCTGACTGTAAATATGAGTAATGCAAAGTTTACACTGGCATGGACTTTAACCCATTCCTCCATTAGAATCAATCTACCCAAAAGGAGCATTAACTTGAGAAAAGGATTTTTTTTAGAATTTTATAGTTGAAACCATTGTGATAAATAGGAGCAAATACTCTATTTATCACAATGGTTTCAATAGGTGAGTTTTACAGAGGCGTAGAAAGGTGTATTTATGGAGGAAAGGGTTAATAACCCTTTACCTTGTAGGTATGCCTTTTCATGTAATAAATCATGAATGTATGAATATTAATTTGTTGATTTTTTTTCATTATGGCATAATTATGAACACAAGACATTTGGCTATGGTAGAAACTATAGGATAAAGATATTATTTCATAAGCAAGAAGAGCAGACCCTTTTCAAATGACTCCTACATGTATGAGTTGTCTGATCTGCATCTACTCTTCAAAGGCATTAACCCTTTACTCCATGAATATTCATGTAAGAAATAATGACATGATGAATATTAATTAAATTATTTTTATGCCCCTCAGATCAAATCTGGGGGCATATTGTTTTTGCCCTGTCTGTTTGTTTGTTTGTCTGTTTGTCCGTTTGTCTGTTTGTCTGTTTGTTTGTCAGCAACTTTAACATTGGTCATAACTTTTGAGCCAGTACAGATAGAGACTTGATATTTGGCATGCATATGTATCTCATAAAGCCGCACATTTTGAGGGGTGACATGTCAAGGTCAAGGTCATCCTTCAATGTCAGAGGTCAAATATATGGGTCAAATCACCGACTTTAACATTGGCCATAACTTTTGGACCAGTAGAGATAGAGACTTGATATTTGGCATGCTTGTGTATCTCATGAAGCTGCACATTTTGAGTGGTGACATATCAAGGTCAAGGTCATCCTTCAGGGTCAAAGGTCAAATTATCTTTTTTTGGCTGTAACTTTAACGCAACCTTAACATTGGTCATAACTTTTGAGTCAGTACAGATAGAGACTTGATATTTGGCATGCATATGTATCTCATAAAGCCGCACATTTTGAGGGGTGAAATGTCAAGGTCAAGGTCATCCTTCAAGGTCAGAGGTCAAATATATGGGTCAAATCACCGACTTTAACATTGGCCATAACTTTTGGAGCAGTAAAGATAGAGACTATATATTTGGCATGATTGTGTATCTCATGAAGCTGTACATTTAGAGGGGTGACATGTCAAGGTCAAGGTCATCTTTCAGGGTCAAAGGTCAAATTGTCTGTTTCTTTGTCTGTAACTTTAACATTGGTCATAACTTTTGAGCCAGTACAGATAGTGACTTGATATTTGGCATTCGTATGTATCTCATAAAGCCGCACATTTTGAGGGGTGAAATGTCAAGGTCAAGGTCATCCTTCAAGGTCAGAGGTCAAATATATGGGTCAAACCACTGACTTTAACATTGGCCATAACTTTTGGACCAGTAGAGATAGAGACTTGATATTTGGCATGCTTGTGTATCTCATGAAGCTGCACATTTTGAGGGGTGACATGTCAAGGTCATTCTTCAGGGTCAAAGGTCAAATTGTCTGTGTGTCTGTAACTTTAACATTGGTCATAACTTTTGAGCCAGTACGGATAGAAACATGATATTTGGCATGCATATGTATCTCATAAAGCCGCACATTTTGAGGTGTGACATGTAAAGGTCAAGGTCACCCTTAAAGGTCAGAGGTCAAACATATGGGTCAAATCACTTTTGAACCAGTACATATATATAGAGACTTGATATTTGGTATACTTGTGTATCTCATGAAGCTGCACAGTTTGAGGGGTGACATGTCAAGGTCATCCTTCAGGGTCAAAGGTCACCAACTTCAAATTGGCCATAACTTTTGAACCAATAGAGATAGAGTCTTGATATTTGGTATGCATGTGTATCTCATGAAGCTGCACATTTTTAGGGGCAACATGTCAAGGTAAAGGTCAACTTTTATGGTCAAAGGTCACCGACTTTAACACTGGCCATAACTTTTGAACCAGTAGAGATACAGACTAGATAATTTGTGTATATGTGTTTCTCATTTGGCTGCACAGTTTGAGGGGTGACATGTCAAGGTCAAGGTCATCTTTGAAGGTCAAAGGTCATTAACATTGGCCATAACGTTTGAACCAGTAGATATACAGCCTTGATACTGGTATGCATGTGTATCTCATGAAGCCGCACAGTTTGAGGGGTGACATGTCAAGGTCATCCTTCATGGTCAAAGGTCACCAACTTTTAACATTGGCCATAACTTTTGAACCATTAGAGATACAGACTTGATATTTGGTATGCATGTGTACCCCATGAAGCTGCACAGTTTGAGGAGTGACATGTCAAGATCCAGGTCATCCTTCAGGGTCAAATATCATATTGAGGGGGCATAGTGTTTCACAAACACATCTTGTTTATAATGGCACATGAACACAAGAAATACTGGCAATGTCAGAAGCTGTAGAATCGTATCTATATCATTTCATGAGCAAACAGAGCAGACCCTGATCAGGCAGCTCCTATAGGAGCCGTCTGATCTGAGGTCTACTCTGTTTGCAAAGGGATAGAAAGGCGTATTTATGGAAGAAAAAGGGTTAAAAGGCTTATATATGAGGTAAGTTATGTGTTAACAACAGTCTGAAGGAGATCGTGACTTGATGTCAATGCCATCTGTTACAAGGTTTGTTTCATCATTTACTGAGGACATTAATCTATACATTGCATAATACGTCAGTATTCCAGGTATTAGCGAATGGCTAACAGGTTTAACCCTTTCCTTCATATGGAGGTTTTTTAAGCCTCGGCAAGCAGAGTAGACCCAGACCAGAAGCTGCCTGTAGGAGCCGTCTGATCAGGGTCTGCTCTGTTTGCTTATGAAATAATATGGATTATTTATTCTACAGCTTCTGCCATAACCAAAGATTGATGACTTTTGTGTTCATGTGCCATTATAAATATTTAATCTAATTAATATTCATGATGTTACAGATATATTCATGGAGTTGAAGGGTTAAAAGTGAACAGCCTTACATGATTTATGAAAGAGTTTATTGTAGGACCTCCCAGGTGCCTTTAATTCACTGTGAAAAGAGCATTAAACGGACACTGCATCTGACAGTGAATATAAATAAGTAACCATAATTATGTACTTTATTAACTCCAAAGTGTAAAAACCCCGTCCAACAGTTTATACCTGAATAAATCAATGTTGCAGACTTTTTATAACTTTAAATGAAACTTGATAATTGGCAAGTAATGTAGAACAAATTCAACACTGAACAGTATTGTTGTTTAAATACATTTATTATTTGCAATGATTTGAAACACATTCAAGTTTGGTTTTTTACAGTAAACTTAATTGTCCAGTGAGTTAACCCTTTACCTTATAGAGATGCCTTTTGGCACCTTATAGAGATGCCTTTTGGCACCTTTGCAAACAGAATAGACCCAGATCAGATGGCTCCTGTAGGAGCCATCTGATCAGGATCTGCTCTGTTTGCTAATTAAATAGTATAGATCGGACACTACAGTTTCTGCGATGACCAAACATTCCTGTGTTCATATACTATAAACAAATGCAATTAGTTTATTTCCATGGTGTCATTATTTATTACTTTAATGTTTATGAAGTAAAGAGTTGAACATTTATCAGTATAAGGGGAATGGTTACTTCAACTTGTCTCAGAAGAAATACTCCATTACAAATATATAAACAAAGGATCCAACAGGATATCCTGCTATCATTTATCATGTAGACTATGAAATGAGTAATGAATGAAAACAAAAGTACCATCACACTTTTAACTCATACAGTAATGACCACTAAATTGTGTTAATAAGTTGGTATTTAGGGCAGGTGGTATTTAGGTCAGGTGGCTGCTTAAAGCAAGGTGAAAGTAAAACAGAATGCTCCTATAGGATCATTCTGTTTTACTTTCACCTTGCTTTAAGCAGCCACCTGCCTTTAACACAAAATACTTGATGTAATTTAGTGGCTTTACAGTATAATATTTATGAGATGTTAATAATTTGACAATACAGCGCAACCTATCTACAGTGACCAATCAAATTAAATCAAATTCTGTTTCAAGTGTTTTTCATTTGAAGACAGATGGTAGCTTCAATAAGGACAAAAGTTATGCAAAAAGCTCCTCTAGGAGTTTTCTGCATTACAGTACTTTCATCCTGCACAAAGCAACTCATGCCTGCTTGTATAGAATATGGGCTGCTATATACAATTCTTCTTTAGTAGTTGCTCAAACCTAGTATGTTGTAAATGATAGAACATTTCGAGAAACTTTTATGGGGAAAAGTATAGTTTTATCATAATTAGGGCCACCTAAGATTGTCATGTTACCATAGCAACTTTATGAAGAAGTTGCGTCATAGTAAAGTAATTAGTAGACAGTGATCAGAACAGTAGTGTGGCATAATACAGTGAAACTTCTTTATGACCACTTAATGAATAGCTATGTGCTTAATGCGGAATCAAAAGTAATGCAGAAAGATCCCATAGAAAAATTCTAATAACTTTTGTCTTGCATTAAGCTACAACCTGTCTTATCCCTTTGAACGCGGGAAGCAAGTGCGCTGTCATTTGCAAACAGTGTAGACCCAGATCAGCGAACTCCTCGAGGAGCTGGCTGATCAGGGTCTGCGCACTGTTTATCATTCAAAATTATCCTTCCATATTGTATGAGTTCTATTAATGAACAATGGTGGGCTATTCCATTCTAAAAATTCAGTGTTGAAGGTATTAAAGACTCAAGATTAGATGTTCTTATTGGTGATTGTAGAGAAGATTTACTGTATTCATTAATTCATAGCTAATGAGAAGCATAACTAGACTTAATGGTTCACAAATTAATTTTACAAGCTTTAAGAGGGGAGGATGATGTAATTTAGTACTCAGTTTGATGAAGAGTTGTTTTAAGTCTTCTCACTTTTCTTTCATATACTGGCTATAATGTCTGAAATATTTGTGACTAGCCCTAAGCTGTATTGTTAATGAATCTAAATTTCCTGTGAAGGGATGCTTATAATTTTATGCAGGTACAAATCATTTGCAATTATGGTAGCAGTGAATTTGTATTATCTCTTTTCCTGTTGAATATTCATGTAAGAATTAATGACTTCATGAATATTTTATAAGTTCAATTTTTATACTAGCTAATGTGCATAGGAGCTTTTGGTACAGGTAGAAACTGTAGTCAGATCTATTATAATTTCATAAGCAAACAGGGTAGACCCAGACTACAAGAGCTGTCTGATCTGGGTAGACTCTTTTTGCAAAGGTGTGGAAAAAGTATATATCTCAGAGAAAGGGTTTTGTCTGTTTGCAATGCCCAGCTAATTAGCTAAATAACCCTATACTCCATATGCCTTTTTATGCCTTTGCAAACAGAGTAGACCAAGATCAGACAGCTCCTACTGGAGCCATCTGATCAGGGTCTTCATTAAATGACTTTTACAGAGGCGTAGAAAGGCGTATTTATGGAAGAAAGAGTTAAATTGCATTCATTTTATTTTGCATTATATGTAAAGACAATTTTTAAAGTTCACTGATTATTTATTGCGGAGGATGGAGTCCGTTCAGTATGAAAATGGTAAATTTGCTAGAGTGTTCTGAATGAATTGAAGTGATTTATAGGGGGGGAGCTCTGATATGAGTCTGCAAAGATTGCAAAAAAGCAGTGAACTTGTTTCTTACATTCAGGGTTAATCTTTTCCCAGTAAAGCTTGATGTTTCTTGCTGTCCTAATGGTTCTGTTATTTCTATTTTCAGGAAGTTTATTAAGGTCCGCATCTTTGATGATGAAGAATACGAGAAGAATGAGAACTTCTTTGTGGAACTTGGAGAACCATACCTCACCAGGAGAGGATCAGGTCGGTAACACTTCGTGAAATTAAGAAGTAAATGAAGGCAGAATAATTAGTATCAATTAACTTAATTCTTGCCACCTCTAGAGAGCTTTAGATTTCCAAGTATCTACAGGGAGTAGTATACTTATTACTTAACCCTTTCAGCACGAGAAATAAGTCATTAACATCCTTTGCAAACAGTGTAGACCCAGATGAGAGGGCTCTTAGAGGAGCCCTCTCATCAGGGTCTGCACTGTTTGTCATGGTACACTTTCCTTTTAAAAATCCCTGAATATTCAGTGTAAGCAAAGTGGTCAGAAGGCCGCTTTGTATCGGGTAAAGGGTTATGCAATATTGTCGGTTGTTCTAATGTTCAAACATACAATCTGAGTGTCAAACAGTTTGGATCTTGTTAAGATACATGTTACTCAGCATCACAACTGGATCCAGAATTATTTGCAAATGTATTCACAAATCATAGTACTTTTGATCATACTGTAGATTATAGTGTAGATTCCAATCATAGAGCTTAACCCTTTCCCTATTCTGTGTTTAATACAAATTTCAATACCTAATGCATATTCATAGGCAAAATAGTTATCATGAAATATGGAAGGTGGATCATTGTAGCCATTTTAGAAAGTAAAGAAACAGATCTATCAAACTCTATTAGCAAACAGAGCAGACCCTGATCAGACGGCTCCTATAGGAGCCGTCTGATCTGGGTCTACTCTGTTTGCAAATGCGTGAAAACACATGAATATGAGGGAAAGGGTTAACCAGTACTCTCTGATGTAGGTCTTCCTTGCTATATAGACTGTCTCAAATGTTCTTTCAATTCTTATATTGATGAACTTTTCCTAAAATAATGGGTTTACACTTCCAGGTTATTTCTCTAGATGATCATTAATTCTTTGACATGATTTTCAATGTTAAAATTGTTTTCCATGTACAGCCGAACCCCTCTAAACTGGAAATTTAGGAAAGCAGAATTAAGATCTTTTAGGCAGGTGGCTGCTTAATGCAGGATGAAAGTTACACAGAAAGTAAGCTCCTTTGGGAGCTTTCTACATGACTTTCACCCTGCATTAAGCTGTCACCTGTCTTTTAGACCGGCACTGATACTTATTTTAATATCCTGTTTAGGGGAGTTGTACTGTATCTCATTCAACTAATATGACTGTTCTGTCTTGTTTTTGTATTGAATGATTCACATAGTCTTGTGCAATTCTTGTGCTATAACTGTCAGTACATGTACACGTAACAGTAACATGCTGTGAATGCTACAACATAAAGCATAGTTATCAGTAACAACCCTTTACCTCAGAAACTGTAGAAACAGATCTGTATTATTCCATAAGCAAGCAGATTAGACCAGTTGATCAGACAGCTCCCCACAGGAGCCATCTGCTCTGGTTCTACACTGTTTTCAAAGCTGTTAATGGCATCTCTATGTGGTAAAGGGTTAATTGATTACCGATATTATTTCATTTTCAGGATTGGTATTTAATCATGTCTTGATAATTTTTGTTTTCATTTCAGATTGTTTGGGTTTTAAGTACTAACAATTTTGTTATGCTTACATTGAAGATTGAAAACTACTGATTGGTTCAATCCTTTATTCCATGAATATTCATGTCAGAAACAATGTATGGATGGTTGTCAATTAACTGAATATTATTTATCATGACATAATTATGATCTAAAAAAGTTTTGGCTCTGGTAAAAAGTATAGAAACTGATATCTATATACAGTAAAACCCCGCTAATGCGACCACCTAAAAGAGGTTTAATCCTGGGTGCTAGATGCAGGTGGTAGCGTAATGCAGAAAGCTCCTAGAGGAGCTTTCTGCATTACTTTTGTCCTGCATTAAGCAGCCACCTGCTTATAAAGACACCCATTTTTATTCATTAAGTGGTTGCATTAGAGGGGTTCTACTGTAGTCCATTAGCAAACACAGCAGACCCTGATCAGATAACTCCAACTGAAGCAGTCTGATCTGGGTCTACTGTGTGTACAAAGATGTGTCTATGGAGTTGAGGGTTGAATCAAACAGTTCTTGCTGAGTTGTTTCATTTTGATTTGTATCAAACTAATGAGGAATGACTGAAGTGTAATCTGTGCACAATCTATGCATCTATATAACTTCTCGCGGAGTAATATCTCGGATAGAAATTACTGTTTAATGATAGTGTTGAAGACGTATTTGGAAGTCTTCATTAAATATCTAATTTCGTTGTTGTTTTGTAGATATCTATCAATCAGATAGTGTTATCATAATAGTGTAATCATAAAAATAGTATAATTGATGTAATAATAGCAGCTAGGTTTAACTATGGAAAGGGTATGGTATTAACTTGTTTCAACTACAAGCTTGACTTAAAACAGAGTTTGTCTTCATGAATCAATGGAATGACAAGTTACTGTAATTACCCAAAACACTCGGACAGACAAACTTAGGCAAATTATAATGCAGACTCAGATTCTCGTATTTAATATTTGTTACTCCATCAGTCTGCAATATAGTGCTGAATTGACTGACTCAACTTTACAAACCAGCCGAGTTTGGGAATACATGTATTCAGGGGAATTTTTTCTAGTCTGTTTAATTAACCCTTTCCCTGTCCTGTGTTTATTACACATTTCAATACCTACTGAATATTCATGGACAAAAAGGTTATAATGAAATATGGAAGGTGGAACATTGTAGCCATTTCAGAAAGTAAAGACACAGATCTTTGAAATTCTATTAGCAAACAGAGTAGACCCTGATCAGACGGCTCCTCTAGGAGCCATCTGATCTGGGTCTACTCTGTTTGCAGATGCGTGAAAACACGTTTATATGAGGGAAAGGGTTAAACCTTTTCAGCACTGAATTTTCAAATGGACTATTACAGAATTCAAACAGGTCAAGCTTTCCATGAATATTTAGGGGTTTTTGAAGGAAAAAGTGTAACGTGATATTCAGTGCTCCACTAGGAGCCCTTTTGTCTGGGTCTGCACTGTTTGCAAGGACATTAGTGACTTGTTCTCCGCACAGAAATATTAATATTTAGTCCGGATTGCACAGCATCACAAGGACTTCAATCTTGTTTGGAACATCTATGGTATTCATCACTGGATGAAAAACTTTGAACCATAAGGTGAAAGTACTAACAGAAAGTACCATTAACCCTTTATCTGATAGACATGCCTGGTGGGGGGGGGGGGCTTTGCAGACAGAATATACCCGGATCAGATGGCTCCTGTAAGTGTAGTCTGATCAGGCTCTGCTCAGTTTGCTTATTGGATATTATAGATCTGATGCTACATGTAAGTTTCTGCCATGGCCAAAACTAGTTAATATCCATGATATCATTATTTCTTACTTGAATATTCATCTGGTAAAGGGTTAAACCTCACTCTAAATCTTGTTCAACATCACAATCTCAAGACTTCAACACCTCAAACCCACATTCTTGTCTGGGCCATAACAATTTTTGTTACATAAAGAGTCAAGGCCTTTTGAATTTTAGGAAAAAATTGTAAACAGAGAAGCAATTTTAGCATCTTGTTATGTTCTTGTTATTTTTCCCCAGACCTGAACAAAATCAGCCTTCTCTATTAAGAGTGTCATTAGAGGTGTATCCAAAGATTTCCTGGGAAATCCAACATGAAAGCTTAATCTAAAGAAATAAATCAAAGATGTTCCAGCATTTTCTTCTAATGTCTATAGCCTAATTGTTTATATAGGCTGTGTGGGCAGATTTGTGATGAGTAAAGGTCACACACGTCTGTGACCTATTGTGCTTGCTTTTGACATTGTTTTGCCAGAGAATTTGTTTCCAAAAATGTCAAGGTCATTATGCAGATGATTTCCATGGTGCTGATATTGGTATAGTTGAAGTTCTAAGGCGTTGCTGACCAGATTTTCAGCTAGTCAAAAAAAGCATATCAAGTATTCAGTGCAAAACTATTGTATTGTTATGCTATCATTATCAGCATCAGCATCTGCAAAATCGTTACTTGCAGTAATTTTCTAAGAAATTTGATTTCCATGAATTCAGTGATAGTGTCAGTGCTAGAGATACATCAAGGATGCAATAGTTTAGAAACTGCAGATGATTGGTAATGTTTCTCCAAATTGTTTCCTAGAATGTAGGAAATGATTTAAATCTGTCAATTTCTGTAGATACACCGTTAACTCCGCTGGTAACGATATACACAATACACAGGACTTTGAAATAAATATTGTTACATCTGAATATCATTACAAGCGTTTCTGGCATGTAACTGATAATACCATTCAAATAATATGCAATCCAGAAAACTGGTGACTATATGCATGAGTCAACTGTTGGATTAACCCTTTCCCTGTTCAATATTCTTGTAAAAATTAATGACATCATGAATATTTATTGCTTCAACAGAAACTGTACAATCAGATCTTTAAGTTTATCATATCAAATTCAAACAGAGCAGACCCTGATCAGACATCTCCTATAGGAGCTGTCTGATCTGGGTTTACTCCGTTTTCAAATGCGTGAAAATGCGTTTATGTACATGTAAGGGAAAAGGTTAATAACATCATTTATCAGGGTAGATACGCTGTTTATTTTGTGCTGACTCAAAGTTAGTCAAATCACATCATTCCAATACTAACTATTTACATGCACATTTTCTGGTATTGCAAGGCAGAAAATGAAACAAGAAATAGTGTTTCATCTGTAATTTTTGAAGTCAATTGGAAAGTTTAGTATAATTCCGGCAAGCCAATCATACATGTAGGTGTTGCTTATGTTTTATTTCTTAATTCCACAGCATTTTGGATATGGACAGGAAGAAATTTGATACGATCATTCATTGGGAGGAGACAATTTGCACGTTTCAGACATATCGGAGATATTCTGGATTGATAGAAAGCATTCAGAAAGTATAATTTATCTTTACTGACATTAAGTAGTTGCACTGTATTATTGTTAAATCCTTACAAGCAGCTAGTAGGCAGCAATAGGCATTGTCCCTGTCTTTTACGTACCTTTGAGGTTTTTGACGCATATGCTTGTCTTGCTTTCGCACCTTAATAAAGATCATGACCGATAATTATCCGTACATGTGGTAAGCATAAAAGATGGGGACCAGAGAGTGGTATAGTAAAATTCAGAATATCTTTGCAAGCAGTATCGTAACATTCGGAATGGAATACATTGAATTAGGGTGTATGTAGGCATAATGAGCAAGGACCATGTGTCAGTGTTGCAAGATACTGTTGCAAGCGATGTCATTACAAGTGCAGTTTACTGTACATTGTTTGGTAAAAAGACACTGCTGGTATTCTGACATGGTTTGTACAAGGAAGGCATAATTTCCTTGAATATGTGGACAAATAGTGCAGTCACCCAGATCAAAGTGCTCCTGCACCATTTGCTACTCCACTAGCTTCATTTGTAGGATTATAATCTTTTCAATACTTTCAGTGCGGGAAACCAGTCACTTTTGTCCTTTGCAAATAATGTAGACCCAATTTAGAGAGCTCCTAGAGGTGCCCTCTCATCAGGGTCTGCATTGTTTGATAAGTTACAATTTTCTTGAAAATGTCTCTGAACGTTCATGGTAAGCTTGACTTTTTTTGCCCCCACATATGGGTTGCATATAGGGTTGCCCTTGTCCGTACATCCATCTGTACGTTCGACGCACATCTAGAAGAATTTGTCCGGACTCTTTCTTGGAAAGTATTTGTCCAATCCATTCCAAACTTTGCACATGTTTGTGGCCATTATATCTTGGTCGAGATCGATAGCCAAGTAAATTGCTTCAGTCGTTTAGGAGTTGTGGCCCTTTCTTTACAAAAATTGCTTTAAAAATATCTTGTCTTGACTCTTTGAAAGTATTTGGCTGATCCACATCAAACTTTACACACATGTTTGTGGCCATTATATCTTGGCCAGGTTTTATAGCCATGTAAATTGCTTAAGTCATTTAGGAGTTGTGGCCCTTTGTTTGCAAAAATGACTTTAAAAATATCTTGTACGGACCCTTACTTTCTGTGACAAAAGTCTGAGGTGGGGCCATTAGTGTCCTATGGACACATTTCTAGTTTTAATTTTGGAATATATGTAGACCAATTGAAAATTCAGCTTTGAAGGTGGTAGAGGGTGGGTGGGGGGGGGGGGCAATGTTTAATCTGTTGGAACATGCAAGCAAGGTTAGTACTTGAACACTAGGTCAATGTTTTTACTTTCATCTGCACAATGATCTAACATTTAGTTGTGTTTATGTTATTGTCAACCCTTATTGTACTAAGAAGGGAGGTTTAATCTGATGGTTCTGTCAGATACAAGGAAATTCCAGTTCTTTATGTTTGCAAACTGTCACCGGTCAAGTGCGATAACATTGTTTAATTCAGCTTATTCTATAGTTTGCCCTCATCATGAACTGTGTATTGATCTGTGGTTGGTGTCGTGGTATGGTGTTGCCAGTCAGCTAGTGCTAATACAGACATAAGAAGCTGTCAAAGCCCTTAGAGAGTTCCTCTAATAGGTCTCATGGTAAACATTGTGTTTTATGGGTGTTTCTGATAGGACAATTTTGTCTCTCAGAATTTCTTGTACATAGACAAGTTTTATAACATCCTATAGTGCTTGAATGTGGACAGTGGTAAGTTTGTGTGACATGTGAAGTGTGTAAATTCCTGCCTCCTTATTATCAGATTACCGAAGTAAAATTCAGATTATTAGACTAGCGTATGTTTGCAGACAGGTGATGTCAAACTTTCATTTCCAGATGATAACTTTAATAAAAATAAGATATTTCCGTGAAACTTGGTATGTATATAGCTTACATTGAGACAATTATTGGTTTTGCATTTGAGGTATGCATGTTCAAGGTCAAGGTCACTGTTTTGCTAAAAATAGTAAATTGGGGTCTGGGCAATAACTCTAGTATGGAATGAGATCTTCCAATGAAATGTGGTATGTATATAGCTTGCTTGGAGACAAATATTTGTTCAGTCTATTTGAGGTCAAGGTCACTGTTATTATAGATAGAAGATTGGTTTCTAAGGATAATGACTGTAATAAGAAATGAGATATATCAATCAAACTAGGCATGTATACAGCTTGCATGGAGACAAACGTTTGGACTACATTTGGGGTTAATCGGGTCAAGGTCACTGTTACTAAAACAGAAAAATGGAATTTAGACAGCAACATCCTTAAAGAGTAAGGTATTCCAACGAGACTCCGGATGTAGTTAGCTTGCATGGTGACAAAGGTTGGGGTTGCATTTTGTGGTTAATCTGGCCAAGATCAAGGTCACTGTTATGAAGGAAAAAAAAAAGAGTAAAATCCTTTCCACTCAACAACTTAAGTTAGAAATGGAGTAAGTATATCAAGCCAATCCCATATATAGACAGTAAACATCAAGACAGACTTTTGGATAGTATGTCAGATGAATCTGGTCAAGGTCAAAGGTCATTGTTACTGAAAATAGGCAAACAGTTTCCAACCAACAACTTCAGTATGGAATGCAGTATTGCTAGCAAATATCATGTATGATCAGTACAAAAGCTGGGATTGGATTTAGATGGATCTCTGCCAGGTCCCAATGTTACTATAACTTGACTATTAATGGAGATATGGCAGTATATGAGCATTCACATGTTTAAATAGCTGTAATTAATACAAAGGCTGGGATTCTTGTATTAGTTGCTTTGTCTTGTCTTGCTTTTGTAAGAAAGGCTAGCTGTTGCTGTCTACTAAATTTGTATATGGGTAGCTTACATTAAGACGATTGTTGAATTGTTTTATTGGACGTTGAGGTCAAGATCAATGTCACTGTTGCTAAATATAGAAATTTGTTTTCTGGATCATCATTTTTGTGAAGAAGACTGTAGTCTGTAAAGTTTTGGAATATAAAAAGCTTCCATGAATACGAATTGCTTTATTGGTAGCTGGGCCAAGGTCAGGGTTGCTGTTTCTAAATGTAAAA
The DNA here is from genome assembly GCA_963576725.1 of Azorinus chamasolen. NCBI lineage: Eukaryota > Metazoa > Mollusca > Bivalvia > Cardiida > Solecurtidae > Azorinus > Azorinus chamasolen. The sequence continues at coordinate 27,483,079 of OY755235.1, forward strand.
TTTGGTTTTCCTAACCATAGCTTTAGTATGCCATGCCTTTATGTTAAAGTTCCTTCAGACCAAAGTTTTTATCTCACTGAACTTGATCAAAATGTTTATTGCATTAATGCTTATTCCAAATAAGTTAATTGAATGGATCCCTGCATCAGCTTTATATAAGTATTGATAAAGTATGAGTAAATCTAATTCCTATGTTTGCTGTACACAGATGGTTTGTAGGTGTACTACTTCAACAATGTGCAGATTCCCATTTTATTACTGAATGAATGGCCTCTGGATTGTCAGGTTAGACAATATTCTACAGATGTACATATTTTGCATGTTATCACTCATCGTGAGTTTAAGGTTTCTAAAAACTAATGAACATATGCTTCATATGAAATGACAGTATTTACATTACCTATTTTTAGCTCACCTGAGCCAAAGGCTCAGGATGAGCTATTGTGACCGCTATTTGTCCGTCGTCCGGCGTCCGGCGTCCGGTGTCCGGCGTCCGGCGTCCGGCGTCCGTCGTCCGGCGTCCGGCCACATTTTCAAACGACATCTCCTCTGAAACTGCCCGATTTTAACCAAATTTTGTCAGAAGCATCAGTGGCTAGGGGGAACGAAATGTTGTTCACATTATGACCCCCGGGCCAAAAATGGCCCCGCCCAAGGGCTTATCAGTTTTTCATAGGAAATTTTTAAAAAATCTTCTTCTCTGAAACTGTATGGCCTAGACATTTGATATTTAGTATGTAGCATGATCTTATGGTCCTCTACAAAAATTGTACAAATTATGACCCCCGGGCCAAAAATGGCCCCGCCCCGGGGCTTATCAGTTTTTCATAGGAACATTTTTAAAAATCTTCTCCTCTGAAACTGTAAGGCCTAGACCTTTGATATTTGGTATGTTGCATGATCTAATAGTCCTCTACAAAAATTGTTCAAATTATGACCCCTGGGCCAAAAATGGCCCCACCCAAGGGCTTATCAGTTTTTCATAGGAAAATCTTTAAAAATCTTCTTCTCTGAAACTGTAAGGCCTAGACCTTTGATATTTAGTATGTAGCATGATCTTATGGTCCTCTACAAAAATTGTTCAAATTATGACCCCTGGACCAAAAATGGCCCCGCCCCGGGGCTTATCAGTTTTTCATAGGAAATTTTTTAAAAATCTTCTCTGAAACTGTAAGGCCTAGGCCTTTGATATTTGGTATTTTGCATGATCTAATGGTCCTCTACAAAAATTGTTCAAATTATGACCCCTGGGCCAAAAATGGCCCGCCCAAGGGCTTATCAGTTTTTCATAGGAAAATCTTTAAAAATCTTCTTCTCTGAAACTGTAAGGCCTAGACCTTTGATATTTGGCATGTAGCATGATCTTATGGTCCTCTACAAAGATTGTTCAAATTATGACCCCCGGGCCAAAAATGGCCCCGCCCAAGGGCTTATCAGTTTTTCATAGGAAACTCTTTAACATTCTTCTTCTCTGAAACTGTAAGGCCTAGACCTTTGATAGTTGGTATGTAGCATGATCTAATGGTCCTCTACAAATATTGTTCAAATTATGACCACGGGCAAAACATGGCCCGCCCAAGGGCTTATCAGTTTTTCATATGAAAATGTTTAAAAATCTTCTTCTCTGAAACTGTAAGGCCTAGACCTTTGATATTTGGCATGTAGCTTTGGCTTGTGGTCCTCTGCCAAGATTGTTCAGCTTACGACCATGACCTCTGGGCGAAATTTGGCCCTGGCTTATCAGTTTTCATTGGAAAACTATATCATTTTTCTCTGAAACCATAAGGCTTAGACCTTTAATTAATGGCATACTGCTTTGCCTTGTGGTTCTCTACCAAGGTTGTACAAATGATGGCCCCGTCCCTAGGGTATCTCAGGTGAGCGCTTCAGGGCCTCATGGCCCTCTTGTTATGATAAAGGGCAAATTGTAAAAATTAGCAAGAAGAGCTATGCCCCATAGTGTTTAACCCTTTCCTCCAAAGGATATTTTTAGACCCAACCTCTTTGAATGAATCTACCAAAAAAGAGCATTAACTAGAGAAAAGGAAAATGTTAGAATTGTGAAGTATTAAAACCATTGTGATAAATAGAGCGTAACTTTGCTCCTATAGGAGCAACTGCTCTATTTATCACAATGGTTTCATAAAGTGACTTTTACCGAGGTGTAGAAAGGCCTATTTATGGAGGAAAGGGTTAATATATAGTACCAGAATAGTTATAGAAATTCAGTTTGCCACTTTGTATGCGGTAAAGACCCATGAGAGACAGTTTGGACAATAGAATTTATGTAAAAGCATTATTATTATATAGATAACATGGCAGTATGTCCATTGTCATACGACTAATTCAGCTGTTATGATTTCCCATGTGGCTCATGTTGATATCTAAATCAGTCTAAGCCCTTTTAAAATTTTCTCGGAATTTTGTTGACTATGCATTGGAAAAATGTCCTTAAGTAATGGGATATTTCTTCTTTAAAATATCACAAATATGTCATAGAAATATTTACATTGGCCGTCAAAAGTGTACATACTGAAGATAGCAAAAATGTCATAGAAATATTTACCATAGTGGATCAAAATGGAAATTCTGACTCATTTGTTTTGTTAACTCTTTGAATGTGATACAGGATGCATGCACTGGCATTTACAAATAGTGTAGACCCAGATCAGATGGCTCTTAGAGGAGCCCTCTGATCAGGGTCTGCACTAGTACTGTTTGTTATTCAAATTCCTGTAGCAAGTTTAAGCCTTTCATATTAAGTGGACTCTATAGTTAAATACTGATGGGCTATCCCACTCTCAAAATTCAGCGTTGACAGGGTTTAACCCTAAATTCCTCCATAAATATGCCTTTCTACGCCTCTGTAATAGTCACTTCTTGAAACCATTGTGATAAATAGAGCATTTGCTCCATAGGAGCAAAATAATGCTCTGTTTATCACAATGGTTTCCATACTACACAATTCTAACATTTTCCTTTTCTCTAGTAAATGCTCCTTTTCAGTAGATCTGTTCAAAGAGTTTGGGTCTAAAAATAGCCTACGTGGGAATGGATTAACATATTTTCTACATAAACTAGCAGTGCATCTAAATTGACATGAGCAAACAGCTTGGATCTACTAATCAGATGTTGAGTATCATTATTACTGAGAAGTACTACTAGGAAATCCAATCACCCATGTCCAACAGTTAGTGAGATGAATAAAAATTATTTCAATTCTGCATCGTTTTTTAGCTCACCAGAGCACAAAGTGCTCAGGGTGAGCTTTTGTGATCACCAGTTGTCCGTCGTCCGTCGTCGTGCGTCGTGCGTCGTTCGTCGTTCGTCGTTCGTCGTTTGTCGTTCGTCGTTCGTCGTCCGTCGTCAACAATTTGAACCTTTAAAAATCTTCTCCTCTGAATCTACAGGGTTCTCAACTTTCATCTTTGGCACATAGCATCATATTCAGGTCCTCTACAAAAGTTATATAAATTATGCCTCTGGGGTCAAAATTGGCCCCGCCCCAGGGGTGCTTTGTTTTCAATAGAATTATATAGTAAAACTTTGAAATTCTTCTCCTCTGAAACTGGAAGGTTCTGAGCTCTCATATTTGGCACATAGCATCATATTAAGGTCCTCTACAAAAGTTATATAAATTATGCCCCTGGGGTCAAAATTGGCCCTGCCCCAGGGGCGGCTAGTTTTCAATAGAATTATATAGGGAAAACTTTGAAAATCTTCTCCTCTGAAACTGGAAGGTTCTCAGCTTTCATATTTGGCACATAGCACCATATTCAGGTCCTCTACAAAAGTTATATAAATAATGCCTCTGGGGTCAAAATTGGCCCCGCCCCAGGGGTGGCAAGTTTCAATAGAAACATATAGGGAAAACTTAGAAATTCTTCTCCTCTGAAACTGGAAGGTTCTCAGCATTCATATTTGGCACATAGCATCATATTCAGGTCCTCTACAAAAGTTGTATAAATTATGCCCCTGGGGTCAAAATTGGCCCCGCCCCAGGGGTAGCCAGTTTTCAATAGAAACATCTTGTGAAAACTTTGAAAATCTTCTTCTCTAAAACTGGAAGGTTCTCAGCTTTCATATTTGGCACATAGCATCATATTCAGGTCCTCTACAAAAGTTATATAAATAATGCCATTGTGGTCAAAATTGGCCCCGCCCCAGGGGTGGCAAGTTTCAATAGAAACACATAGGGAAAACTTTGAAATTCTTCTCCTCTGAAACTGGAAGGTTCTCAGCTTTCATCTTTGGCACATAGCATCGTATTCAGGTCCTCTACAAAAGTTATATAAATAATGCCCCTGGGGTCAAAATTGGCCCGCCCCAGGGGTGGCTAGATTTCAATAGAAACATATAGGGAAAACTTTGAAAATCTTCTCCTCTGAAACTGGAAAGTTCAAAGCTTTCATATTTGGCACATAGCATCATGTTCTGGTCCTCTACAAAAGTTACATAAATTATGTCCCTGGGGTCAAAATTGGCCCCGCCCCAGGGGTAGCCAGTTTTCAATAGAAACATCTTGTGAAACCTTTGAAAATCTTCTCCTCTGAAACTGGAAGGATATCAGCTTTCATTATTGGCACATAACATCACATTCAAGTCCTCTACAAGAGTTATTTAGATTGTGCCCTTTGGATCAAAATTGGCCCCACCCCAGGGCTGGCTAGATTTCTATAGAAACATATAGTTAAAACTCTGATAATCTTCTCCTCTGATTGTCTGGTGAGCGCTTCAGGGCCATTCTGGCCCTCTTGTATAACATTAACCCTTTCCTTCATATAAACACTCCTTTGCAAACACAATAGAGTAGACCCAGATCAGAATCTGATGGCTCCTATAGGATCTGTCTGATCAGGGTCTGCTCTGTTTGCTTATGACATTAGTTTCTACCAATACCAAACCATCCTCTGTACATTATGCTGTTATAAAAGTTCAGCTAATAAAATACATGTATTCACAATGTCATTATTTCTTACATGAATATTCAACAGGGAAAGGGTTAAATGAAACTAATGGTGTTACAAATAATGTACAAGCTGGTCTGGGTTTGCACTGTTTGTCTGAATATTAGGGGTACCTATGGTAAAACTGGTCATATGAGTGTAATCTTTTGATTGCTGAGTATGCATTACATTCTTCTGGAACAGTAATAACCCTAAATATTGGACACAGTAATAACCCTAAATATTGGACAAGACAGACTGAGGCAAATTATGCAGATTCAGATCAAAGTTAGCCTGAAGGAGCAGGGTAGTATGATCTACATTATTTACTACTCCATTTAGTTTCATCTAATGTGCATAACTTTTTTTATCTACTCGCTGTAGGAAATAGCCTTGGCAAAGTCTTTAGATCATGATAGTTTTTTGGCTTTTAGTGTTTGACACTCTCATCAATTTGTTTTAACCCATTCCCTCATAGACTATTTTTAGATCCAACCTCTTTAAATAAATCTGCTGAAATTAAGAGCATTTACTAGAAAAAAGGAGAATTTTAGTAGTGTGTAACTCAAACATGGAGTAAATGCTTTATTTATCACAATGGTTTCAAAAGGTGACCTTAACAGAGGAGTAAAAGGTGTCAATATCAGGGAATGGACTAAAAGACTTTGGATGAGGGAATATTTTGCTAACTATTGGAGTGACAATTTTGCAATTATCTTTGAAAGTTAGTGCAGATACTACAAAATGAAGTGTCATAATTACCTAAAATAATTGGCAAATACATGTAGGAGCTGGATCAGGTTCTGCACTTATTTCATTATTTTTATCCATGAATATTCGTATTTTATCCATGAATATCATTGAAATTTCGAATAAACATAGAACAGGGAAAGAGTTAAACAATGATCTGTAGTTGATGCATTAACCCTTATAGTGGGGGGACACGAGTCACTAATGTCCTTTGCAAACAGTGTAGACCCAGATGAGAGGACTCATAGAGGAGCCCACTCATCAGGGTCTGCTATGTTTGTCATGTTACACTTTTCTTTTAAAACGTCCCCAAATATTCATGGTAAGCTTAGCCTGTTTGAATTTTGGAATTGTCCATTTGAAAATTCAGAGTGATAAGAGTTAATGAATGTGAAAAGAATTGCCTTCCATACAGGTGAGACTCTGCTCAGATCAAAGGCTATAAAACAATACGGCTCCTACTGTACTGATGATCCACAATGTTTGACAACGGCTCCTACTGTACTGATGATCCACAATGTTTGACAACGCAAGACTATGTCGCAAGACTATGTCGTTGTAAAGATTCGGAGAGTGGTTGTGAATTTAATAGCTTGACTGATCATGATTTTTTAAAGAAATGATACATTCAGAAATCTGAAGGATATGTCAGTACTGCGTTGTCAGGTATGTTTAATTACAAGAGATGCATGCCAGACGAGCATAGCATTGCACCGACTGACTGTTTTGGGTCACAAATCTGGTAAGAGTGATGAGCTATTTTTGTCAGCTCTCCAACTTGCTGTATCTTTGTACAATTAGAGGTAACAATTGCTGCAGTACATGTTTAGGAGCCTTGTATATGTCTTACATGTGCTTTCCATTCTGACTTTATTGATGATATTTAACTCATTCCGTCATAGGCTGTTTTAAGATCCACCTCTTTGAATAAATCTACTAAAAAGGAGCATTTACTTAGAAAAAAGGAAAAATTTAGAATTGTTTAGTTGTGAAACCATTGTGATAAATAGAGCAGTTGTTCCTTTGGAGCAAATGCTCTATTTATCACAATGGTTTCAAAAATGACTTTTACAGAGGTATCTGAGTATGAGGGGATTGGTTAAAATACAGTATATTGGTGATACTCAAAGATTTCATTGGGATGAATGAAATGCTCAGATCATTGCAGATCATCGCGACGTTCAGACAAACTGTCGTTCAAAAGTAAAATGCAATTAATTTTCATTTACGAGTCTTGAATACATAGTCAATTTATGTTACTTTATATGTCTAATCTCTCTTACATAGTTTGTTATCACTGCAGTAAAAAAAGGTTGCTATTTCATTGAAAAAGAGGAATTTTTTTTAGTTACGGTTTTAATTTTTGCATTTCTCATGAAGAGAATTATTAATTTCTGTAATTACAGCTGTTTCACAATTAAAAAAATCAAACATTAATTTACTTTTCTACCATTCTGTTTCGTACATGAAAATACAATGTACTTCTGATACTGACTAAAAACGGAGCGAACAGTAAGCACTATACATGTATTGAAGGGAAAGAATTGAAACAAAACTAAGTAATAAAATTCAATTCTTTAAAAACGGTATCATCAACCAATGTTTTTATAAGTGTTACCATCCATATATAGGGACTATATTTTTCGTCTTTAGAAATTGTAAAATGCTCATGTTTGGCCTTCGTAAATATTGATTGGAGGCAGGGAATGAAATAATACAGCATATGGTAAATGTAGGATGTTTTCACTTCAGTATTTAGCCCAGGGTTTATTGTAAAAACTGTTAACCCTTTCCCTGCTTTATGTTTATTCCAAATTTCAATACCTATTGAATATTCATGGAAAAAATAGTTATAATGAAATTTAGAAACTAAAGAAACAGATCTATCGAATTCCATTAGCAAACAAAGCAGACCCTGATCAGAGGCTCATAGGATCTGTCTGATCTGGGTCTACTCCGTTTGCATATGCATGAAAACACGTTTATATGAAGGAAAGGTTTAAGAGGTACATCATCGTTTGCAACAATTATAACGTAAGAAACAGACATTTATATGCTTAACCCATTACCTCATAGGCTATTTTTAGGTACAACCTCTTTAAATAAATCAACCGAAAAGGAGCATTAACTAGAGAAAAGGAAAATTTTAGAATTGTGTAGTTTGAAACCAATGTGATACATAGAGCATTTGCTCCTATAGGAGCAAATGCTCTATTTATCACAATGGTTTCACAAAGTGAATTTTACAGAGTCGTCAAAAGTTGTCAATATAAGGGAATGGGTTAAACTGATATTTGAACAGGTTCTTACTGATTAGAATTAAAACAGCAACTGTTGTCTTTAAAAAGTGCCATTATAGCGATATACACAAACAGAAATAAGACATAAATTCTTAAGCATCTGATGTGCTGAAGATTCTTACACGTATCCTGAATATTGAGAAACATTTGAAAGTCAATTTTTTATGCATTTGCATTGATTGTCTGCCTATCTGGAACACCACATTAGATAACTTTACATGTGTCAAATCATCTCGGCCGAATTATCTGCATGACAAAACTTCAAAAGGGTGTTTACATAGCTTATTTCACAGTTTGTCATCAGTTGATGTGAATGTCTTATTAAAGTAATAGCTGCTGAGGCTGAGCAAGAAAGTTGTGTGGATCAAATTGGGGGTGCAAAAATTGGATAAACTACAAGTTTGGTTGATGTAAAGTGAATAGAGTTTGAACCAGGACCAGAATTATACTTGGGGTAACACTTGGTATAGGAATGGCAGATCCTCAGACCATCCCCTGAGTATACAATAGTATCAGATCAGGAGGCTCTACTAACAATGCAAAACAATTCCTTCTCTCCTGCAGTTGCATAATGGTCAGAATTTACATGCAATACTGACTTAGAAACTTTGTGATTTTCGTCTTGTTTTTTGGGATTTTTTTTTTCTAAGGATATTTCCACCGATTGACACCATTCAATAATTGTGCGGAAATGTGGCGCTAAGTTTCGGCGAGTGATCATTTGCAGATTAGATGTTATAGTTAGAAATGTTTGTAGACCATAACCGACAGACTGTATGTAATAAGAGTGACTTCACTTGTATACACAGTGCCTATGAAATGTGGGCAGACTTTATTGATTGTTGGTGGTACCTATTAATGCCTAGAACAAAATTTAATCAAGTCAAAAGTACCGACTTTATAGTCAAAAGTGCCAATGCTAAGAAATTTAGACAATTTTCAATGGGCGCTTCACTGAACTTGCAAATTAATTTATTATTAAGTGCACTAAGTTAAATTCTACTTGATAATCCTACCGTATCTTTGTAAGACTTTACAAACTGCAGATCCGGATCTGTGAGACAGCTGCTGAAGGGACTGTCTGATCAGGGTCTGCTCTGTTTGTTTATATGTTACAGATAAGATTCTCAACTGTTTGCCATGGCAATATATTTTGTTGTTTGATATTCTTAATACAAGCATTAACCCTTTCCCTCATATTGACGACATAAAAGTCACTTCGTGAAACTATTGTGATAAATAGAGCATTAATGCTACTATAGGAGCAAATGCTCTATTAATCACGTTTCAAACTAAAAAATTCAAAAAAAATCCTTTCCTCTAGTTAATGCTCCTTTTCGGTAGATTTATTCAAAGTGGTTGGATCTAAAAATAGACTATGAGGGAATGGGTTAGTATAGATAATGGGCAGAGTCTTGCATGAATATCCAATGTTGATATACATGTATACGAATGGATGAACAAAACCCAAAACTTGTTCATGTTCAGATTGTATTGAAAATAAAGCCTACAATATGGTATCTGTCCATAAAATTTTGTTGTGGCAGGTATTTACTGATTTTGAATTAAGTGTTGAAAATGTCACCATTGTGGTGGTTAGCACGAAATAGTTTTTAACCCTTTACTCCATAATACGCCTTTCTACACCTTTGCATACAGAATAGACCCGGATCAGACTGCGCCTGTAGGAGCTGTCTGATCTGGGTCTTCTCTGTTTGCATATGTTGAAATAATATAGATATGATTATACAGTTTCTACTGTGGCCCAAAATTCCCGTGTCCATGACATTGTGTCATTGTAAGAATTAATGAAATTCATATTCACAATTTTATTATTTCTTACATGAATATTCATGGAGTAAAGGGTGAATGATAGCTAGCATTTGTTGACAAAATGCATTCTGTTTTGATTTCCTTTTTTATTGTTGAAAGGAGATTTCTAAACATTGCTCAGTTGGCAGGTTACTTGGAAATATAGGCTGCAAAAAATGCACATGTCTAACATATGTGTCATATGATTGATGTCAATTACAGACTCAAGTGATGATGAGAACAGTAAGTATGAGTTTTGTGGGACGATTGGCAGTAATAGATTAGCACAGCTTCCCCCTGACGATGCATGCCAGTTAGTATGGGTATCAATGTGTTCACATTATGTTCAGGTAAACTGTATGAAAACACACACACACACATACTGACACATGCATATTCCATATACATCAGGTTGAGCATAGCTGTGTACATGTTGTTATGTATACATGCTTGGTTGTCAAAATATGAAGAATGACTCTTAGACATAAAGATAAAACATATTCTTGTTCTAACCTTTTACTCCATGAATAATTCATGTAAGAAATAATTACATTATGAATATTTATTAGATTAATAATAATAATATCACATGGACACAGGAATGTTTGGCTATGGCAGTAACTATATAGAATCATATTGGTATTATATCATAAGCAAACAGGGCAGACCCTATCAGACGGCACCTACAGAAACCATCTGATTTGGGTCTACTCTGTTGCAAAGGTGTTGAAAAGCCTATTTATGGAGTAACGGGTTAACCTTTTTTACAGATTCATCAGAGGAAAATCTTCTTAACCCTTTAGCAGATGATCATACATGTAAGAAATGATGAGTGCATGATTATAAACTAGCTGATCACTTCACTGGCACCTCTCCAACTGTCTGTCTGTCTGTCTGTCTGTCTCACGTTTTGTGTCGAGCTTTTTTATTTCTCACTTCTATCAGCAGGTGACACATGTATTCCTTTGAGCACTCTTGTTTATAATGGCATTTAAAAGAAAGGACTGTTTGACCATGACTGTTTGGGCTTGGTCTACTCTGTTAGCAAATGTACATGTGTAATTTAATGTTGCCTTTGAGACATTCGTTTTTATCCTTCTTAAAAAAGCTGAAAGAGGTTACATCTATTCATGGCAAAGTTGGGCCAGATCAAACAGCTCCCATAGGAGCCGTCTGATCAGGGTCTGCTATGTTTGCTTATGACATGATATAGATCTGAACCTTCAGTTTATGTCATGGCAAAAAATTCCCTAAAAATCATACAGTACAAAAATTCAGCTAATAAATATTCATGATTTCATAATTCTTTCATGAATATTGAACAGGGAAAGAGATGCCTTTTGACCCCTGTGCAGACTGTAGACCCAGATCAGACATGTTTCTGATCAGGGCTTGCTCTGTTTGTTTATGGCTTTCCCTCATATAAACGTGTTTTCATGCATTTGCAAACAGAGTAGACCCAGAGGAGCCGTCTGATCAGGGTCTGCTCTGTTTGCTAATAGAATTTGATAGATCTGTTTATTTGCTTTCTAAATGTCTACAATGTTCTTAACCTTCCATATTTCTTTATAACTATTTTGTTAATGAATATTCAGCAGGTATTGAAATTTGACCTAAATACAGAACAAGGAAAGAGATAAATTATGGCATGATATAGTGTCAATTCTACAGTGTCTGCAATGGCAAACATTTCCTTTGTTCATGTGCCATTGTAAAGAATCATCCTATGAATATTCATGATGTCATTATTTCTTAAATGAATAATCATGGAATAAAGGATTGACATGCCTGTTGTAATTTATCTTGATACTGGATCAACCTGACTGCTAGCACTATGCCTTCATTTGCTGAGTGCTGTACAATGTGACTATCTGAGTGTGCTATTTTAAATTAATTTAACTCTTTAAATGCAGGGTAACATGCAAGCAGTTTAGATCCAGCACTGTCTCCCAAATCATATCCTTTCATACTAAATGGACTCTATCATTAAACTATGATGGACCATTCCACTTTATAAATTCAGCATTCAATGGGTTAACCCTTTACTCCATAAATAGGCCTTTCAACACCATTGCAAACACAGTAGATGCAGATCAAACGGTTCCTATCTATAGTGCGATCAGTTGGGCAGAATTGGGGGACTGATCATGCTATACTAACTGTTGTTAGATCAGAATTGTCTCTGTGTGCTTATGAAATGATATAGATTATGATGCCCATGTGCTATTATAGAAATTGATAAAATTGATATTCATGATGTCATTATATTTCACATGAATATTCATGGAGTAAAGGGTTAAAGTGTTTGGCATCTTGGGGTGGGGGCTCTAAGCTAGGTGAATCATCCAGCTTTGAAGCTGAATGCTTTCCTGGTTGGCTTAGGAAAATATTGTATGTGTGTACATACGATGTAATGTGCAAAATACAAATTTCTGCATTCTTTATTGTCAAAACATTGTGCTAATGAGAATTTCTCATTTATAAACTCTTGTCTGTAAAAGCTTTATGCATAAGAGTCATTCAAATAATATCCAGACAACACCCATTGCTCTTACCTGTCGGTTCTGTTCAGTCTACAAGCATCCAAGCATTTCTTTTGCAAAATGCTCTCTGAAGGAAAAAAAGGGACAAAGTCCCAAAAGTTTTGTTAGTGAAATATATTCTGAATTGGAATGTAAAACAATAAGAAACTCTTGTAATTTTAATTTGCTTCATCCTTTATTCCATAGATATACTTTTTACACTTTTGCAAACAGAGTAGACTCAGATCAGAATTGGCTCCTGTAGGAGCCATCTGACCAGTGTCAGTCTGCTCTGTTTGGTGATAGAATTTACTAAGATTCTACCGTTTCTGCCTTGGTCAAAAAGTCTGGTGTACATAAACCTTTATGAAAAATCAGCTAATGAATATTCATTGTGTTATTGTTCCTTACATGAATATTCATGAGGTAAAAGTTTAAGTACAAGATGTGCTAGTCTGAAACACACAAGGTCCACATTCTCTATGATATTGTTGCTAGCAATATTGTGGAATGCTCTCACTGCACTTTGTACACTGATTGTCCATAAATGTGTCTTATCAGCTCTTTTCTTTCGACTTCCACATGATGGAACCTGTTCTACTGAAAAAAAAAGTTGAATTATTTTATTACCCTTCTCCTGCTAGGCTACTTGTCTGCCATTTTGCAAACAGCTTTGATCCAGATGAGCCACCAAATAACTAAACATCTGGTCAGGATCCAATCTGTTTGACACTGATACATAGTTTCTTAAAAACTCAATTGCATTGGAAGTGGTCAAACTTCTTGCACAAATCCAAATCTAGGCAGATATTTTTACAGCAGGCTTTTACTGTTTAAAACGCAAACTATTGCAGCTTGGTGTTATTTATTATTTTGTATTATTTAATTAAATGAAATTAAATGTTAATGTGAAGTTGAAATTTAAGTTTTAACCCCTTACATTGCACAACCATACAGTATCATGAAAGTGCAAATGTCGGAGATCAGTCAGTTTTTCATTTGTTGTTGGATGAAGTAGTTTGTAATATTTCTTGTTTAATTTAACCATAGTGAAGAAATGTCTAGGAATTTTATTTGAGATGTGAGTGAATGTAATCATTTTACCCAGTTCTCGTTTGTGCTTCATTTTTTTCTGTTTTATTAAAAGTAGTTTTTGCCTTATAGAAATTCCTTTAGTAGGACTGAAAGATATTAACAGCAGATGCATTTGTTTACAGATTTAACCCTTTCCTCCATAAATAAGCCTTTCTATGCCTCTGTAATAGTCACTTCTTGAAACCATTGTGATAAATAGAGCATTTGCCCCATAGGAGCAAATGCTCTATTTATCACAATAGTTTCAGTACTGTAGAATTCTAACATTTTTCTTTTCTCTAGTAAACGCTCCTTTTGGGTAGATTTATTCAAAGAGGTTGGGTCTAAAAATAGCCTATGTGGGAATGGGTTAATGCCAATAACAGTTGTTAGTGTTTGCTCAAGAACTTAAATTGTCAGATAAGAAACATTGGTTTTTTGCTTGTTGGCTTATTAAAAAAAAAAACTGGAGATATTGTCATAGCATCATAGTTTTTGTTGATGTTGGCTTCTTTTTGTGCAAAAACTTGTCATTTCTTCAGGTCCCATCAGATCCCATGCAGGTATTTACCATCTTCCAGCCTGAAAATGAATAAGCCATATCTGTGCCATAATTATTGATAGTTATTTTCCCTTGAAAACCAGGTTCGCAAATTAGTTGTGTGGTGGCAATTCAGCTTGCAAGCTGTTCTTGGTAATAATGATAAGTTGTTAAGATTTTTTTCTTTTAATCGTTTACTCCATGAATATAAATTGGCTATATATATTCTTATAATGGTAAATGAACATTAGAAAAGGTGGCCATGGCAGATACTGTAGAATGAGATATATATTATTTCATTAGCAAAGAGAGCAGACCCTGATCCGACAACTCTTATATAAGCTGTCTGATGTAGGTCTTCTCTGTTTGTAAAGGCATTATACATGGAGTAAAGGGTTAACCGTTCACTTCAGTTCAGTTAGAGCTTAAGCTATTGTTTTCTTTTATAACAAAGCCATGTGTTTCAAATAGGAGCAAATGCTCTATTTATCACAATTGTTTCAAATTACAAAATTCTAAAAGTTTCCTTTTCTCTAGTTAATGCTCCTTTTCAATAGATTTATTCAAAGAGGTTGTATCTAAAAATAGCCTATGAGGTAATAGGTTAAACAAGTCAATTTGGCACCATAATTATTATGATAACTTTAAAATGGACTGCCATAGTAGCAAGCAGTGTAGACCTAGATCAAACTTCTCCTTCAGGAGCAGTGATCCGTGTCTGCTCTATTTCGTTTTCTGACTATATATATAGCTACGTAGGGTAAGTCAATTCTGCACAATTCTGATTATTTCAATGCATCTAATAGAGTGGCAAATAGTGAAGATCCTGATCAAAGTGCTCCTTCTGGAGCAGCTAGCTTGAACCAGGACTGCACTGTTTGCCAAAATCTTTCAGTTTCAATATTTAGGGTAATTAGGTTATTTGTGTCTTATCTAAATCTTCGATTTTGCATCAAAGCTACAGATCAAATGTGGCAACAGTCTCTGAAAAATGGTTTTCTGCTCTTTTTAATTTCCGTAGGTGTTATCTTGCTTTGAAACTTGTTGTCTGCTCAAACTCTCGACTGCTGCTTAACCCATTCCTTCATAGGCTATTTTTAGACCCAACCCCATTGAAAAAATCTACCAAAAAGGAGCATTTACCGGAGAAAAGGACACTTTTAGTAGTGTGTAGTTTTGAAACCATTGTGATAAATAAAGCAGCTCCAATGGTGTATTAATGCTTTATTTATAACAATGGGTTAAAAAAGTAACCTTAACAAAGGCATTGAAATGTGTCCATGACTGAATGGGTTACTGTACGTGTTTTTCAAATTGCTTATTTTCAAAAAATAAATAATTGTTGAGTGATACATCACTCATGGATGCTTATGAAACACCATGTTACTTGGCATTTCGGATTGGATATAAGCTGTTTGCAAAATGTTTAACGCAGAGCAGGACTGGTGTTGATCTGCAGGATAAGAACTGATCAATATTTGTTACTTTATCTTTTTTATAACATCTTTTAACCCTTTCCCTCATATAAACGTGTTTTCACGCATTTGCAAACGGAGTAGACCCAGATCAGACGGCTCCTAGAGGAGCCGTCTGATCAGGGTCTGCTCTGTTTGCTAGTGGAATTTGATAGATCTGTTTCTTTACTTTCTAAAACGGCTACAATATTCCCCCTTCCATATTTCATTATAACTCGTTTTCCATGAATATTCTTCTGGTATTGAAATTTGGACTAACTATAGAACAGGGAAAGGGTTAAGGGAATTGTCTTGGATTACATTTCCAGTTGAGGAATCAATAATCAACTCGTCATTTTATACAGATTTCAATAACTCAAGTCTTTTTTTTTTTTATTATTATATCAGAAGTTTTTATGAATGGTGTATTTATGTCTATGAAGAAGAGCAGGACTATGGCATGAAATCTAGGTACAGATGGGTAAGCTGTTATTTCATGGGAATCTCAAAATATCACACTTATTTTCTGTTACTTTGTCGATATTGATTTATCCCTTTACTCCATGAATATTCATATAAGAAATTAAATGACATCATTGATATTAATTCAATTAATTGTTATAATAGCACATGGATACAAGAATGTTAGGCCTTGACAAAAACTGTAGAATCATATGTATATGATGTTATAAGCAAACAGAGCAGACCCTGATCAGACAACTCTTATAGGATCTGGGTTTACTTAGTTTGCAAAGGGGTAGAAAGTTGTTACTAATGGAGTAAAGGGTTAAATAATATTATAACAGGTTGTTGTTGTCTTTTCGAATAGGGCAACTGCTATACCCCAATTACTCTTAAGTAATAAGTATTCAAGTATTCAGACACCAACTGTTTCCTCAGCACAAGTTGAAAATTTCAATTCGGAAAGATTTGGTTAACTTTGAATTAGATCGACTGACGTAGTTACATCTGGTTCTGCACGGCTAAGTTTGTCTGTCTGAATACTGGTAATTAGGGTATGTAAAATTTTAATGCAAAGTTTTGACTGTTTTAGAGAATGATAGATTATACATTCTAGATTGCAATGGAGCTGTTAGTGATATATAGACTATTCTTAATCCATTCCCTCATAGTATAGGCTATTTTTAGACCTGACCTCTAAATAAATCTACTGAAAAGGAGCATTTACTAGAAAAAAGGATTTTTTTTTTAGATAAATGTGTTGTTTTGAAACCATTGCGATAAACAGAGCATTTGTTACTATGGAGCAAAATTGCTATATTTATCACAATGGTTTCAAAAAATGACTTTTACTGAGAAGTCAAAAGACATCAATATGAGGGAATGAGTTAAATAATATATCTTTGCAGTGACCTAACCAACTCATACAATTTGGAATCTACTCAAAATATATTTTTTGACAGCTTTCAAACTAAATTTGTTTGTCCTATAGGAGTAAATGCTCTATTTATCACAATGGTTTCAAACTACACAATTCTAAAATTTTCCTTTTCTCTAGTTAATGCTCCTTTTCGGTAGATTTATTCAAAGATGTTGTATCTAAAAATAGCCTATGAGGTAATGTGTTAATTTAGCCCTTTACTTCAAAATGGCCTTTGTTCATTATGCGATTATAAAAAATCATCTGATAAATATTGATGTCATTATGTCATAGAGTAAAGGATTATTTTCTGGTGGTGAGATGTTGAAATGGGGTTCTCATCTTTTCCACAAAAAATATAAACAACAATAAAAATGCCCATCTCTCTTGACTTCTAAATGTATGGGTGGGGTCATCGCAAACACACAGTTTTTAAATGGTCTTATTAGCTCTTGACATATGTGTATATGTGTGCGTGTGGTGAAATGTATTGTAGAGCAGAATATGCCAACAAGTACAGTACAAAGTCGATACTTAGAAATTTTAGTAACAAAGAATTATGCCTTTTTAGGAAGGTGGCTGCTTAATGCATGGTGAAAGTCCGGCAGAAGCTTTCTGCATGACTTTCACCCTGCATTAAACTGCTATTTGTTTAAAAATTGATAATGATACTTGTTTTAGTGTCAAAGTATCAGGGTTTTACTGTATTGTAGTAAGAAAGATGTTTTAGGTTTGAGTGCATTTTGATCTTTCAGATTTAAGTGGCAATTTGTATACATACATATTCAAATGATAAAATGGTACTATTTGAATTTGAACATTCAGTGTAAAAAACATTGTTAAACAAATGGTTTGTGCTCATGAAACAATGTTGTATCCTGATATTCTTGTTATGAATATTATGATTGCATTATGTGAAATAATTTTATTTTTTTTTTTTTTAACTGCATTTTGTTTCAGTTTACAGGAGGTGGTTTCAAAAGTGTGTCAGTGATGCATAATCATGATGCAAATTTTAAATAAGCCACACCACGAGAAAATGCACCTTTGGGACTTTGCCAAGGGTGTAGTTCCAGATCAACTGCCATATTAGAATGTTGCGGCTGATCAGGGTCTGAAGTGTATGTCAGGTCAGATTATGAATTTATTCCAGTGATGATCAGATTCAGACCCTTCATAATTGGAATACATGTTTCCAAAGGCCCATTGACACCATAGCTCCAGAGATGGGCAGTACATGTATTTCAGATGCAAAAAAAATAATCATTCTTTTTCTACCAAACCCTATGTTTTGAAAGAGACAATCATTAACCAACTGCACATTTGTGGAACCTTGGACACCTTTTATCATGAAATGAATCAAATATGAAATTGTTAAACTGATCTCAGTAAACAGTGTATTCCTTCGTCACAAATTTATCTTTTCATTTTATCAGTTTTACATGTCGTCCGAAGGAATTGACATCTGACTGTTAACCCATTACTTCATAGGCTATTTTTAGATCACACCTCTTTGAATAAATCTACCAAAAAGGGGCATTTATTAGAGAAAAGTAAACATTTATTCAGTTGTCTTAGTAGTTTTGAAACCATTGTGATAGATTGTTGAAACCATTGTGATAGATTGTTTGCTTCTATGGAGAAATGCTCTATTTATCATAATGGTTTCAATATTAGTGACCTTTTCAGAGACGTCAAAAGGCATCAATATGAGGGAATGGATTAACCACCAAACATCAATAGTTTGCATATTTTACATGAATCATGATATTGTTTCAATATTTCATTCATTTCAAAACAAAATTATGAATCATGGACAAACATTTGACTTGTTTAGTTATGATATTTGACAAGTGTTGTGTTGTTAATTAATTGGCATCTAGTCACTATATATATGTATATGTGTATAATTAATGCTCTACTGGTGTTGTGTTTAACCCTTTACACCATTAAAATTAGTGTTAGAAATAATGATGTCATGAATATTAATTAAATTCATTTTTATATTGGCATTATGAACATGGAGAATTTTGCCATGGTGTAAATAAACTGTAAAGTCATACCTGTACAAGGAAACAGGGCAGACCCTAATTAGATGGATCCCATAGGAACTGTCTGATCTGGGTCTACTCTGATTGCATATGTGTTAAATGTGTATCTTTGGTGAAAAGGGTTAATGAAAAGCAATAAATAGCTGCTTTTTAATAGGAAAATGAAACTGCAGAATGGCATAATAAATCTCATTCTTCAGAACAGACTATTGACTCTTGGACAGATAAATGTCTGAAATGGTGAAACCCAAACCGTTACAGGCAGGATTATGAATAGACCAGACATTAGCCCTTTGAATGAGGGAAATAAGTTTACTATTATTTGCAAGCAGTGCAGATCCAGATCAGGTGGCTACTGTGGGAATCTTCTGATCAGGGTCTGCACTGTTTATAGTTCAGAATACTCAGATAATTTTTATCCAAATACTCAGATAATTTTTATCCAGAATGAACCCTATCTTTACACAATGATGGACCGTTTCACTTTGAAAATTCTATATCCAAAGAGTTAAGCAGCAACAAAGATCCAGACTTTTATAGAAACCTACTGATGAAAATTTGAATGATAATTGTCTGCCATAGTATGAATGTCCATACATCTCACACAAATGAGATCATGTACTGAGGGGGGGAAATGACACTAGTCAGAAATGGCAGCATTTCGAAAATTGATTCAGCTTTGGGAAATATAAATACGAATATATTTTTAGCTCACCAGAGCACTTTTGTGCTCAGGGTGAGCTTTTGTGATCACTTGATGTCCGTCGTCCGTCGTCGTGCGTCGTCCGTCGTGCGTCGTGCGGTGTGCGTCGTCCGTCGTCGGGCGTCAACAATTTGAACCTTTAAAAATCTTCTCCTCTGAATCTACAGGGTTCTCAGCTTTCATCTTTGGTACATAGCATCATCTTTAGGTCCTCTACAAAAGTTATATAAATTTTGCCCCTGGGGTCAAAATTGGCCCCGCCCCAGGGGTGCCTTGTTTTCTATTGAAATATATAGTAAAACTTTGAAAATCTTCTCCTCTGAATCTACAGGGTTCTCAGCTTTCATATTTGGCACATGGCATCATGTTCAGGTCCTCTACAAATGTTATATAAATTATGCCCCTGGGGTCAAAATTGGCCCCGCCCCAGGGGTAGCCAGTTTTGAATAGAAACATATAGTGACAACTTTGAAAATCTTCTCCTCTGAATCTACAGGGTTCTCAGCTTTCATATTTGGCACATAGCATCACATTCAGGTCCTCTACAAAATTTTTATAAATTATGGCCCTGTGGTTAAAATTGGCCCCGCCCCAGGGGTAGCCAGATTTCATTAGAAACATATAGTGACAACTTTGAAAATCTTCTCCTCTGAATCTACAGCGTTCTCAGCTTTCATATTTGGCACATAGCATCATGTTCAGGTCCTCTACAAAATTTATATAAATTATGCCCCTGGGGTCAAAATTGGCCCCGCCCCAGGGGTAGCCAGTTTTGAATAGAAACATATAGTGACAACTTTGAAAATCTTCTCCTCTGAATCTACAGGGTTCTCAGCTTTCATATTTGGCACATAGCATCACATTCAGGTCCTCTACAAAATTTGTATAAATTATGGCCCTGGGGTTAAAATTGGCCCCGCCCCAGGGGTAGCCAGATTTCATTAGAAACATATAGTGACAACTTTGAAAATCTTCTCCTCTGAATCTACAGCGTTCTCAGCTTTCATATTTGGCACATAGCATCATGTTCAGGTCCTCTACAAAATTTATATAAATTATGCCCCTGGGGTCAAAATTGGCCCCGCCCCAGGGGTAGCCAGTTTTGAATAGAAACATATAGTGACAACTTTGAAAATCTTCTCCTCTGAATCTACAGGGTTCTCAGCTTTCATATTTGGCACATAGCATCACATTCAGGTCCTCTACAAAATTTGTATAAATTATGCCCCTGGGGTCAAAATTGGCCCCGCCCCAGGGGTAGCCAGTTTTCAATAGAAATATATGGTAAAACTTTGAATATATTCTTCTCTGAAACTGAAAGGTTCTCAGCTTTCATATTTGGCACATAGCACCATGTTCAGGTCCTCTACAAAAGTTATGTATATTATGCCCCTGGGGTCAAAATTGACCCGCTCCAGGGGTGGCCAGTTTTGAATAGAAACATATAGTGAAAACTTTGAAAATCTTCTCCTCTAAATCTACAGGGTTCTTAGCTTTCATATTTGGCACATAGGATCATATTCAGGTCCTCTACAAAATTTATATAAATTATGCCCCAGGGGTCAAAATTGGCCCGCCCCAGGGGTAGCCATGTCTCAATAGAAACATATAGTGACAACTTTGAAAATCTTCTCCTCAGAAACTGGAAGGTTCTCAGCTTTCATATTTGACACATAACATCATGTTCAGGTCCTCTACAAGATTTATATAAATTATGCCCCCGGGGTCAAATTTGGCCCCGCCCCAGGGGTAGTCAGTTTGCAATAGAAACATATAGTGTCAAATTTGAAAATATTTTCCTCAGAAACTGGAAGGTTCTCAACTTTCATATTTGGCACATAGCATCATGTTCAAGTCCTCTACAAAAGTTGTATAAATTATGCCCCTTGGATCAAAATTGGCCCGCCCCGGGGGTGGCTAGTTTTCTCTAGAAACATATAGTGAAAACTTTGAACATCTTCTCCTCTGATTGCCTGGTGAGCGATGTCAGGGCCATTCTGGCCCTCTTGTTTGAATATCTGTGACTGTCTAGGGTATTAATATCAATTTTTGTTCAGCTGTGTGAAAAGAAATACTGGGAAGCTGTAACGTTGCCAAATATAATCAATGGATTCTAGTTTTGCTAAGACAGGAATCGTTTTTGACACTGCAGATTAAATTTACTGGATGTCTGGTATTAAAGTTTGCTGTTCTTGAATAGCAGTAAACTCATGATGAGATAAACTAATAATCAAGCAGTGCTTAACCCTTTACCGCATACACACATGTTTTAATGCCATTGCAAACAGAGTAGACCCAGATCGGACAGCTGCAGTAGGAGCTGTCTGATCAGTGTCTACTCTGTTTGCTTATTGAATTATATAGAGTTGCTTCAACATTTTAGATCCATGAGCCTACCAAATAATATACAAAATGTACATACTTTCATTATTTCTTCAAGAACATTTTTCAGGTAAAGGGTCAAATCCGATTGGTATTCAATTAAGTCTTTCAAGCACACTTACGTAGATGAAGTAATGAGACAGAGCAGTTACGTTTTCATGCTACAGCATTGTTAAGGAGCCTTAAAATTGAACTTTTCTTGTGAACGACTGGCAGAATATTTTGCATGAAAGACTCAATCCTTTACCTGCTAATAACAACAATTTGCGATTATGTTGGGTCCAGATCAGATGCGCGCTATGCACTCTGATTATTCTCAGGATAACTGTTTGAAGTTCAGCCAATAGTTTGTCAGATAAATTTGGTACATTGGACATCGGTTTACAAAAAAAAGTGCAGACAAGTTTGAGGCACAACAATTTTCATGGCTGGTTAAAAGGGAGACATTATAACTATGGGCAATCTTCTTCATTAGATATGAAAAGGCTTGGATGACCTGAGCTTGTTTCAGCCGTCTGTCAATATAATTGCCTAGCTGGAAATGTAGGTGAACAACTTGCAAATGTGTTGATGTTAAGCCAACCTTTTTATTACTGTCAAGACAGAAAGGAACTCCCTGGCTCCTCCTCTAAGATTCCTTGGCTCAGACAGTCTTTGATAAGGCTGACAGAAAGCTTCTTATATTTATGGCAGTATTACAATTTTTTCTATGGTCTTTTTAGGTTTTACATATTTTTTGGAATGCATGGTCACAAGTTCAACACTAATGATTACACCTCTCTCGTTTAGTGTTACATTTTTACATGTACTCATTAAAAAAACTGGACCAAAAAAATAGAGCTGATTGAAATTATGGTTTCAACCTGGGAATACATGTATGTGAATCTGACATGAAGCCTTGGAATGTCGAGTATTCAGGGTGGAATAGCCAATGGATCTGTTTAACCCTTTGCCTGGTATACTCCATGAATATTTATGTAAGAAATAATGACATTATGAATATTAATTAGATTAATTGTTAGAATAGCACAATGGACACATGGATTTTTTGGCCATGGCACAAACTGTAGAATCAGACCAAAAATACAGACCGTGATCTGATGGCTCCAGTAATAGTCTTCTTGTGAGGCAAACCATTCCCTGAGTAAAAGTCAATTTTTGAAACCATTGTTATAAATAGTGCATTTGTTTCATTACATAATGTATAAGGAGCAAAATTAATGCTCTATCACAATGTTTTAAAAACTATACAAATTCTTAAATTTCCCTTTTTCTAGTAAATGCCCCTTTTCAGTAGATTTATTAAAAAAGCTTGGGTCTAAAAAACTATGAGTTAATAGAGTAATGGGTTTACTAATGGAGTCCATTCTGTATGAAAGGTTTAAGTGTGCTAGAGGATTATGAATGACAAACAATGCAGACCCCAATCTGATCTGGGCATAAGTTGTGAATTAACCCTTTCCTTCAGTTATAAATTCCTTTTTCTAGCGTTGGCACAGTAGACCAAGATTAGGTGGCTCCTATTAGGACTGTCTGATCATGGTCTGCTGTGTTTGCTTACGGTATAATATAGTTTCTGCCTGAGCCAATTTGACCTTTGTTCATATGTCATTATTATAATTAGTGGTGGCATATAGAGTTGCCCTTGTCCATATGTACATACAAACACATGTATGTTTGCTCGCACAGGGTTACAGATAAGGAGAGTATTGGGGGTATTTACCCAATTAAAATTGTGGAAAAAGCAATTGTTTTTAAAAAGATGAGTAACACAAAGCAAATAAATATAGCAAAAAGCAAAAAAAAATTAGAATACCTAATGAGAATATGAATAATACCCAATTACGAAAATTGCCAATACCCAATAAAAATTGCAAATACCCAATTCTGTAAAAAATCAAGGAGTCAATACCCAATTGCATCAAAACCTTATCTGTAACCTGCTCGCACGTACGCACATACGTATACATGCACATCAAGAACAATTTGTCCGGGCTCTTTCTTGGAAAGTATGTGTCAAATCCTCACCAAATGTTACGTACATGTTTGTGACCATTATATCTTGGTTAAGTTTGATAGCCATGTAGATCGCTTTATTTGCAAAAATGACTTTAAAAATATATTGTTCAGACATCTTTCTTGAAAAGTGTTTGTCCAATCCTCACCAAACTTTACACATATCTTTGTGGCCATTATATCTTGGTTGTGTGCCATAGCCATGTAAATCGCTTCAGTCATGTAGGAGTTGCAGCCCTTTATTTGCAAAATTGACTTTAAAAAATATTTTTTCCGGACTCTTTCTTGGAAAGTATTTGTCAAATCCACACCAAACTTTGCACACATTTGTGGCCATTATATCTTGGTCAAGTTTGATAGTCATGTAAATCGCTTCAGTCGTTGCATGCATGATTATGGCCCTTACTTTCTGTGACAAAAAAATTGAAGTGGGCGCATTAGTGTCCCATGGAGACATTTCTTAACTTAATATTAATCATGCCATTATTTCTTACATGAATATTCATCAGGTAAAGGGTTTATGGAAGAAAGCAACTAAAAATAGGTGCAATAACCATGTACCTTCTTTTAGGAGCATAAACATAATTTTCTACAGAGACACTGAAAATAACATTGTCCTACAGTTGTAATGCTTGTTTACATCTTTTCTCTCATACATTTTTAAAACAGTTTTATAATATTTATTCAGAAAGACAAGATTATGTAAATGCTTACAGAATTGCTGTGCCTATTGGAATCTTTATTGTAATTCCACATGCGTAGAATATTTTATCTTCATTTGTCATCAGGAGACTTGTTTACTGTTGCTAATTCCCATTGTAGCAAACCTCTGAGGATGGTTATAATACTTTATGACTGGTTTTCTCTGTCCAGTTGCTGATTGTCGTGTTATTGGCATAATTTATCTAGCAGGTTTCGGTTGCCTTTGCAATCTTGTACTAAAGTTACAGAAAATGTGGCAAACAGTGTGACAAAATGAAGTATTATGAGTCAAGATGTAACCACTGTAGATGGTAACTAATGTGCTGCTGTTAAAGATGAATGGTTGATCATGTCAAAGATATCTTGGCAATATCTGTATGTGTTTGCACAATACTGGTAATTGCCTCCTACTAATATCATCAGTACAGTGAATTCTCTGTTATTTTCTTTCTGGCTTTGATTCCTATTTACCGGTACTTCTAACTTGCTGATAAAAAATTTGTACACAGAAAGGATTGTACACAACATTTCTCTTAGTAACCTTTTCTTCCACTTCTTGTTAAATACAAGATCTTGGTATCAAATAGTCTGGATTGTTACTATGGTACTTTGTAGAGTAGCTTGATGTCTTGTATGGATGCAAACTGAATATGACCATAGTGTACTAAAGGTTGATAGTCCTCCATTTGCTTACTAGTAAGTAAACATCTCTTTATTATTTGATTTTCCCAAAATGGAATGATCATTAGGAAAAACTTTCAGATTCCATCAGCAACTTTTCATGGCAAAATCAGGGTCAAGATATATATGCCTGCAAATGAAGTTTGAAAGGGGTATATTAATGAGGAGTCGGTTTATCAGATGTTATTGTTGTCTTCCGTCCATGCAAATTGTGGAGCAAACTACTGCTAATATTTCACAGTATTGTCATGTATGTGACTGTTGTATATTCTTAGATCGGATTGAACTTTTTACTCATGTAAACACCTTTTCACACACTTGCAAACAGAGTAGACCTAGATCAGATGGCTCCTGCAGGATAATATTCATGGTGTGGCTACTTCTTACATATATATTGATCAGGAATAGGGTTAAGATGGTCGGCTGGTGGCCATATTTGATTTTACAATTAGGTTGTGGGGTAAATTTCTTCTAGTTTCCACTGCATTTGCTTGAAAATTCACAAAAAAGGATCAACATGTTGAGATGTAGTGTACTATGACAAAAAAAATGTTCCTGATCAGATTCAAGATGATGTTTTGGTAGCCATACAATGGATTATTTATTTTCCTTATGGAGGTGACTTCAGCAATTTTTACTGTGTTGGCTTGAAAATTCACAAAAGTAATTGGCATGTTTAGGTGCACTGTTTAACATACAACAAATTCCAATTCGAGGGCTTGGTGCAAAACTATTCTTACTCCTTCACTAAAGTGAAGGAGTTAGAATAGTTTTCCACCAAGCCCTCGAATTGTATTCAAGATGGCCAAAGTGTGACCATATTGGAAGCAATTTCCTTATTGCGAGAACTCCAGTTTTCGCTACATTTACTTGAGAAATCACCAAAGTGATTGTCCTGTTGTTACCGATGCAGTTCATGAAGTAAATATTTTTCAGAGCAGGCACTAAGATGGCAATCTGGCAGCCATATTGAATTATGCATGTTCCTTTTGGAGCAAACTTCTCGTACAGTTTTTGTATTTATTGAAAATTCACAAACACTATTCACATGTTGAGGCACAGAGCAGACAAAATATTTCCTCAGTGGTATTCATTCAAGATGGCTGACTGGCAGTCATATTGGATTATGCAATTTCCTTGTTTTTGCTGCATTTTCTTGAAAATTCATAGAGTGATGGACATCTTGAACAGCAACATGAAACATAATTTTTGTAAAGATCGATTTCAAGATGGTAGACTGCATACCGTGGCCATTTTGAATCTTGCAATTTTGTTGTGGAATGAACTTCTTCCATATTCATTAAACTTTACAAACATAAGTGAGTTATTAGGGGTAATGTTTTGGAGGTATTATTAATCAACTTCAGTGATAGCTCTTAGTTCTTGATTGCTCTTCATTATTCATATGTTGACAAAATAAGCTATTTAAAAGGTTTACATGTTTATACAGAATTAATGAAACTACATATAATATATGGTTAACATATTGGCTTGTTTTTGTAAAGCCTAAAGGAATATATATATATTATAAGATATTAATCTATCGATAACAGATGGTACAGCATCTTCTTTTAATCTGCTTTTCATTGCAGTCAGTGTGTAAGTCATTACCTACTGAATCAATTTCATATACATGTAGCACATTTTCTGAAAACCTATGATGCAAGAAACAGATACAGTTTTGTTTTTTTTCTCTTTTAAAAGATTTCCCAAGGGAATGACAATACTATTAATGTCAATTTTAAAGAATGTGTTGTATTATTGATGGGCTTAGCTAAGCAACATTTTTTTGTTATATTGTAAATGAGATTAAAACAGTCTGCAGCACTGTTAGTATTAAATAGAGCAGAAAATAGCTTTATATTATGCAGGTAAACTTGTGTAGCTTAGATCTTAACCATTTTGACTCATTCAGACTATTAGGAAGAATTTAGTCAGTCTGTGGAACATAAGGTCCAAGAGAATAAATTATCTTTGTTTGTCATAATTTGTATGAAGGTAGACACTGTAATGTAATAGGCCAGGCAGAAAGAGGCATTTCGTATGTCAAATATGTTACCAATATCAGAAACAATTACCGCTAGGAAAACATCGCTTGATGTAAATAATTCCTAGAAAATTCAGTACCCAGAATGTTTAATTAATAGTGGTGCATATTGGTATTCTCTTGTTTAACCCCTGACCTCATAGGCTATATTCAGATCCAACCTCTTTGAATAAATCTACCAAAAAGGAGCATTTACTAGGGGAAAGGAAAAGTTCAGAATTGTGTAGTTTTGAAACTTTTGTGATAAATAAAGCATTAAATTTTGCTCCATTATGAGGAATAAAAAGGCTCTTTATCACGGTGGTTTCAAAAAGTGATTTTTACATGTACATGTTCGTAAATAGCCTGCATATGAAAGTGACACTTTGAGTTGCATTTGAGATTCAGGGGCTGCGGTCAGGGTAACCCATACTGAAATATGAATATTTAAGTTTCCAATCATTACCAAGAATTAACAAAGCCATATTGTATACTTGAAAATGGACAGGAAATAATGGACAACCTATGAGGATAAATCTGCTCATTATGCTTAAGATGGAAGTAAGACTAATACTCAATGAAACTTAAGTAAATTTTGTACAATGCAAGTTTATTTATTGCATTTAACTTTTATGCAAGGTTTGCTAAATAAAAGTATCCACCGTTTACTCTAAAACAACTAATATCCAATATAATTACCATTTAACAAAATAAAAAACAACAACAAATATTAGCTTAACGTAGACAGAAATCAATGTAGAAAACTCATTATGAGCTTTCTATATTGCTTTCATTCTGCATTAAGCATCCATATGTGTCAAAATATAAGAAGCTTTTAAAAATGTAAATTACTATGACTCCACAAGGGTTTGCTAGAGATAATATGATATGCCTTTTAAACCTTTCCCTCCTATATACATGTTTTCATGCATCTGCAAACAGAGTAGGAGCCGTCTGATCAGGGTCTGCTCTGTTTGCTAATGGAATTTGATAGATCTGTTTCTCTACTTTCTAAAATATCAACAATGTTCCACCTTCCATGTTTCATTATATCTATTTTGTCATTGAATATTCAGTAGGTATTGAAATTTGGAATAAACATAGAACAGGGAAAGGGTTAACACCTTTGCAAATTAGCATAGACTGAGATCAGACCACTGTAACAGTAGGATCCATCTGATCAGGGTCTGCTCTGTTTGTTTATAGAATAATATACATGTAGATCCAATTCTACAGTTTCTGCTTTGGTAAAATAAAACTGTATTATTGTGCCAGTTTAAAAATTAATCTAATAAATATTCATGATGTCATAATTTCTTTCATGATTATTCATGGAGTAAAGCGTTAAAATACAGTAACAAAGTTTAGAATTTTCAGCTGATATAAACTTTTTTTTTTTTCACACTTCCTTTCTTTTTTCCTCACCAGAAAAGTTTGGAATAATGTTCTAGTATTTATTTATTCATTTGTTTGTTACGATTATGCTACTTCACAGGTGAGGAAAATATCTTTGACGCTAAAAAACATACCAGTTAAGGTAAACGTGATGCTTTAAATAGAAGTATGGACACATTACGTCTCAGTCATTAAACGTAAGAGAAAGCCTTCGATGAGAAATATTTATGAAGCAGTCTAATGGAAACAAGCTCAGAATGCCACGGAAAGGAAGTGCTTCTTGAAACAGTCGTGTGATTATCCATTACTTGTTGATACAATGTGGCATCTTTCCATAATAGTATTGATGTGGAGGAGGATTTGTCTCATTTCCCACTGGGTCCCTGTGGATGCACTGGTGTGATGCAAAGTGTTGTTTTAGATTGCAACCAGTGAAACGATTGCAGAAGCCATTTAAGTTCTGTATAAAGAGAAAGAAGGATCTTAGACATTGCAAATAGTGTAGACTCAGCTCATCTGCTATAGTATTAATGCTACATGTCTGATCATGGTCTAAATGTTGCTGTCAGCCCAGATGAATGAGACCCTGGAAACTCAGCAAAGTTTCAATGTGATGGCTAATTTGATAAAAAAAAATGCATTTATTGAATCACTTTTCCCATATGCATATATTCTGCATTGGCTATTCACCTCTCATGGCTATGATCAACTGGTAAAGTATGGAAATCACCTCCAAGAATGACTTAGAGCCAATCTGTTTGGGACCATGCATTGTCATTGTGACGATTTTATGTTTAGGGTATTCAGCGTTTAACCCATTTCCTCATATGCTATTTTTTAATTCAACCTTATTGAATAAACCTTCTTAAAGGGAGAATAATTACTGGCAAAAAGGAATATTTTAGAATTGTGTAGTTTTGAAACCATTGTGATAAGTAGAGCATTTGCTCTATAGGAGCAAATGCTCTATTTATCAAAATGGTTTCAAAAAGTAATTTGTACAGAGGCATCAAAAGGCGTCAGTATGAGTTGGTGGGTTAAGATGGCTATGATAAACATGTAAAGTAGTATGGAAATCACTTCCAGGCATCATCATTGTTACCATTTTATGTTTAGAGAATTGGCATTTAAGTTGACTTCACTTACGCCTACGAACAATTGCAATGACAATCTGTATATGTCAAGCTTGCTTCTGTATCAGATAACTCTTTGCAAGCTAGCAGTCTATTTATGATGAAACTTAGCACCTCATCAGGATCCAAAATGTTTGTCATCATGACTATGTTTAGGAAAAATCATTTAAAAAATTAACTGGAAAATGTGGCAGATGAAAAAGTGCAAAGAGTTAGTGCAAAGAGTTAACCCTTTACTCCATAAATACGCCCAATTCTGCACCTTTCCAAACAGAGAAGACCCAGATCAGACGGCTCCTGTAGGAGGCGTCTGATCAGAGTCTGCTCTATTTGCTTATGCTATAACATAGATATGATTCTAAAATTTCTGTCATGGCCAAAAAGTCCTGTGTCCATGTACTTCTATAACAATTACAGTAAAACCTCTCTATAACGGCCACTAAATTGTGTTAATTAGTTGGTATTTAGGACAGGTGACTTCTTAAAGCAAGGTGAAGGTAAAACAGAACGCTCCTATTACTTTCACATTGCTTTAAGTAGCCACCTGCCATTAACACAAGATACTAAAGGAATTTAGTGGTCATTATAGAGAGGTTTTACTGTAATATAATTATGATATTCATGATGTCATTATTTCTTACATGAATGTCCATGGAGTAAAGGGTTAATCTACAAAGCATTGCAATGATAAATCTATTTGTCAAGCCGACTTTTGATTGAGATAAAGTAAAAATATTATTTCATGAAATGTTTTTCAAAGGTTACTTCCGGTATATGTCTTCTGTTTCCTCTCCAGAAGTTTCCGTTCTTTCCTGTTGTCAGAGATGTCTTTATATTTGACCTGAGAATTTGGGGGGAATAAATCTCATACAATACAAATAGGATGTCAGCAATTCTCTGTGGAGAAGTGTGGGCGATCAGACAGGATTTGGTAAAATATACAGAAAAAGAGCTTTTGTTAGATAAGTTCTACAAACATTGACATGAAATTAGACTGTATTATACTGTGCACATGAGAACATTAACCCTTTCCCTGTTGAATATTCATGCAAGAAAGAATGACATCATGGATATTTATTAGCAGACCCTTTCCTTCATATAAACACCTTTTCAAACATTTGCAAACAGAAGACCCAGATCAGACTGATCAGGGTCTGTGTTTGCTATTGGAATTTGATAGATCTGTTTATTTTGTTTCTAAAATGACTACAATGTTCCACCTTCCATATATTATTGTAACTATTTTGTCCATGAATATTCAGTAGGTATTGAAATTTGGAATAAATACAGAATAGGGACAGGGTTAAAAAGTGACACTAACAGTATTGTCTTTTCAGTCTGTCGCTGTAGTATTATACTCTTTGATTTTAGGTTTGCTTGAAGCAGAGGCTCAGATAAGATGCATAAGTTAAAACATTTTCAGGAAAAGTTCCTTTATTTCTCCACCATACCTTTGTATGTTAAGACCACTCTTTAGATTAACCCATTCCCACATATAGACACCTTTTGACGCTTCTGTAAAAGTCACTTTGTGAAACCATTGTGATAAATATCACAATGGTTTCAACATTACACAATTCTAAAATTTTCCTTTTTAGTAGTAAATGCCCCTTTTTGCTAGATTTGTTCAAAGAGGTTGGATCTAAAAATAGCCTATATGGGAATGGGTTAATTGTCTCTTGTAGACAATTCTGAAATGTGGTCACAGCATGGGTTTGGTTAAGAAATGATTATTTTAATATTTGAATATGCACTTTATCTTTTGCCCTGTTAAAAGCAGTTTTATGAGTTTATGAGTTTATTTGTTAAGCATCTTTCCACATTTCTCACAATTATGTTCATACATAATACTTTGGTTTATAACTGATGTATGGCTGGTTAAGAAGTTTTGTGCAGCATTCCAGAGTTATTGTCTAAAGCCTGTTGAGTTTGCAGAATGTCCTAAATTATCAGTCATGTTTCCAAAATCTTTCTCCCAGTCCCAACATTACTGCTCCATGTATTTTCCTATACTTTAGCTTTATTTGTTGTGTACTCTAAAGGTGTATAATTTTCATCAAGAATAATACATATTTTCCCCCAATAATACCCCAAGACAGTATTCTAATGATCTTGTAAATAATTTCCTGAGCTCATTTGATGTGTATTGTAACCCATAAATACAACTTAATTTTCATGTCATTTCATATTTTGTGACTTACCAATGGTGTTTACTTTACTGCACCACACCAGCAATGGAAATAGTGTCCTTTTTCAAACTTTTCAACAACAACCATCTAACATGTTTACTTAAATGTGTGACACTTCAGCTGCTTCTGCTTTGTGTATATTGTCAATTAAAAGCCCTTTAAAATATGTCGTTTGTGTACCTGTTAAATGTGAATTTTAGTGTGTACCTTATCAACCAACAGCTATCTAAATGTGATTGATTTCTATCAGCTATCTAAAATGTGATTGATTTTTGTGTACCTCATCAACCAACAGCTATCTAAAATGTGATTGATTTTTGTGTACCTCATCTCATCAATTGATTTTTGTGTACCTCATCTCATCAACCAACAGCTATCTAAAATGTGATGTGTACCTTATCAGCAGCCTTGTACCTACTGTGTATACATTGTCTTCATCATTAAATCATGAAATGCCATTTAAATTTTTATATTGGGCACTTCATTATTCAACAGTCGCAATTTAGCTCAATGTTGTCAAAACCTTTCATATTTGATTGGCATTATCAACATCTATAGTAGATGGGTTATGTTTCCTATCAACCAACAGCTGTCTATAAAATATAATGTTTATGTACCTCATCATAACCATGCTCTTGTTCTTCAATGTTCAAATGCCCTCTGAAATTGTTTAGTTTATGTTTCTCATTAATCTATTGCCATCAAAATTGCCTACATCAGCCAAATTGCCAGACATGCATATATATATTCCATAATTATGTCTTAAATCATCTTTTATCTAAGTGTTAAATTTGTTTATTTCATCAAGCAACAGCTATTCAAATTGTATGTGTTCCTCATCGATAGTCATGTATGTCAACAAACGTTGTCATACTGTGAGTGTTTTCTTCGCAATCAGCAGTCATCACAAATCTGTTCTGTGAGTTTCTTCCTAACCAACAGTTACTGTTATCTCAAGTTTTACTTATGGACCTCATCAAGCAACAACCATCAATCATCTGTACCCTTTGCTCGATGGATATTTATGCTTTTAATGCCTTTTTAAACAGAGTAGACCCATATCAGACTCTGGTAGGAACCATCTGATCAGGGTCTGCTCTGTTTGCTTACGAAATAATATAGATGTGACTCTACAGGCCAAACATTTCTGTGGTCATATCTCATATGTCATATTAATAGTCATGATGATTTTATTACTCACGTGAATATTCATGGAGTAAAGGGTTAAATATGCCGTGTGTGTATCTACCCAACAACATCACGTAAAATGGTGGTGTATGATGTTTGATATAACTGTTCATCAACATGTGTAAACTGCCTACCTTAACCCTTTCCCTGTTCTATGTTTATTCCAAATTTCAATACGTACTGAATATTCACTAGCAAAAAAGTTACAAAGAAATATGTAAGGTGGAACATTGTAGACATTTTAGAAGGCAAAGAAACAGATCCATCAAATTATATTAACAAACAGAGCAGACCCTGATCAGACGGCTCTTCTAGGAGCTGTCTGATCTGGGTCTACTCTGTTTGCAAATGCGTGAAAACACGTTTATATGAGGGAAAGGGTTAAGTGACCAACAGGATAAAAAAAAAATGTTTCAAAGTCATCGGAGTTGTAGTTTTGATGTATATGAATCAGTAGCCACTGATAAATAGGTAAATAGGTAAGCTTCATCAACCCAAACTCATCCACACTTAGGAATAGAACCATCAGCCAACACCATTAACCCTTCTCTTGCTGAATTTTCAAATGCATTCTCCTTCTTTACTCATGCCCTGTTGTATAATTACATATATCTTCACTGTGTACAAGTATTTCGCTGTGCAATCACTGCTGTGGAGTGCATTGGTTGCACAATCAACTTGTAAATAGTGCAGACCCTGATGAGACAGCTCCTGCAGGAGCTGTCTCACCTGGGTCTTCACTATTTACAGGTAGGTATATTGACATGAATAGCAAGCGAAGGGTTAACATGTTCTTACTTCTAGGCCCAACTTTTTATTCATAACCCATTACCTCATAGGCTATTTTAAGACCCAAGCTCTTTGAATAAATCTACTAAAAAGGAGCATGTACTAGAAAAAAGGAAAATGTTAGAATTCTGTAGTTTTGAAACTATTGTGATAAATAGAGCATTTGTTCTAATGGAGGAAAATTAATGCTCTATTTATCACAATGGTTTAAAAAAAAAGGTGACGCAGAGAAGTGTCAAAAAGCGCCAATATGAGGGAATGGGTTAATCTTTAACCACTACAAACAATTCATTGAGACAGTAAATCCTTAGGAACTGAGTGTGTTTACTGTATCATCGCTTTAACAAATAATTACATAAATGTGCTGCCTTGAAGTGTGTGTTGTGGTAATTTAGGCACAATTTAAATGGTTCACTTAAATGAATTGGCAATATGTACAGAATGACAAAAATAGATTGCTGACTGTCTTTTTTGAAAGAGTGCTATTAAAGAGTGTCTTTATTATTTGAGTGTTTTCTGTGTTGTGTGATGTGTATTGCTACTTTCGCATTGATATTTCACACTTGTATTCTATAGGCTAACAAAACTTTTGCTATAGGGATTTTCTAAATCATAAGTCTGCAAAGTGTTTTTTTTTTGAATGCTCTTATATGAATATCAAAGATTATCAATCAGTGCATAATAGATTCTAAATGTATGTACCGAAATTCTAACCATAATCTACATGTTTGTCATGTATTGTCATCAGATACTGTTGTGTTTTTGTGTCACACTTACATCCATGCTGTTTTTAACATTATTCCCAACATGAATGTCATTGCTCACATCACCACCAAGTGCATCATAATATCGTCATGAATGTCTCTATCTCGATTGTTCCCTTTTACACAGACGAACCACCCAAGCCCAAAACTGTCATTCGCAGGAAGGAAGATAAGTATTGTCTACGGGCGACATGGTTGAGCATTGTATTTTCTTGCCTAATTGCCGCTTCTTTTTAGCATGGAGTATGACTGATATACAGAAGTTATAGCTCAAAAGTAAATCCCATCATAAATTTCATCTTGGGATTTTGACAGTTTTACGGTGTTAGAGAAAGTGTTTGTATACAAGAACATTGCTACATTCTGATAAGATGGTTGATACCTATTGACTAAAAAAAACAACATTTTTGAACAAACTGACTACTTAAAATTAATAACTCAGACTGCTAATTTGTGTATAAACTGTCTCCAGATTGATCAGATGCTATAAAAAATTAATTAGGATTGCTTGACTAGCAGTTTATTATCATATAAATTTTCTAAAGTTATAACATCAAAAGATGCATGTTCTTTCAGGATTATACAGTTCAGTGAAAGTTGTCCGCTACTTATTTCTCAGAATGAATTATGTCGACTTACATATAACTTCTATTTAGAGATATACGTTTGATTGCAGCATATTTATTTGGTTAGAAATCCAAATGTACAGCTAAATTATCATGTTGCAAAATATTTTGAGAAACTGATTACAACAAATCTGTCACTTGTTTTGAAGCTGTATCAGTCATATTCGAGGAAAAATATGAAATTGGCTTAAAGCAGGTACTCTTAGTCCCTTTTTTATCTTTTGTCCCTAACCCTAAAGACAGGTTGTTTGTTTTTTCTTACACCTGTGACTGAATGTGTCTTCTCTGTGTCATACTTTTGTGCATGCCCCACTCACCCAACCTTGCAGTCTATTGATGTGGAAGTAAAATGCAGTTGCATCGTGTTCCAACAGACAGGCAATGATGATGATGATGATGAAGGTGCACCGGATCAAACTGAGATTTTTTTGTCCACATTTTTGTATACAACTCTTTTACAAGCTCTTCAGTTTTGAAAATTTTGACTGAAACTTTGTGAAACAAATTAATTTTCATGGGTGTTAAATGCTGAATTTCTGTGCTCAGTAGTTTCTGTTTAACCCTTTCCCTGTTCTAAGTTTAGTCCAAATTTCAATACCTACTGAATATTCATTAACAAAATAGTTATAAAGAAATATGGAAGTTGGAACATTGTAGACATTTTAGAAAGCAAAGAAACAGATCTATCAAAATTCTATTAGCAAACAGAGTAGACCCTGATCAGATGGCTCCTCCAGGAGCCATCTGATCTTGGTCTACTCTGTTTGCAAATGCGTGAAAACAGGTTTATATTAGGAAAAGGGTTAACCCTTTTATTCCATAGATACACCTTTAAATGCTTTTGCAGTAACAGAGTAGACCCAGATCAGGTGACTCTGGGTATTCTCTGGTTGTTTATGTCAAAGAATAAAGATCGGATCCTACAGTTTCTGTCATGGACTTTACCTATTCATTGTTTCTTACATTGTAACAAAGACCTAGCCGGATTTTGTGATTCAACCCTTTATCTCATGAATATTCATGTTAGAAATAATGACATCATGAATATTAATATGATAAACTATGAATACAGGAATTTTTAACTATGACAGAAACTGCAAAATCAGATCTATATTATTTCGTAAGCAAACAAAGTGTGAAAAAGACGTTTCTATCAGGTAAAGGGTTAAACATACAATAACTTGAAGAGGCAAAATATCTGTATGTCTAGTACTCATTACACATATGTACATGGAAACACCTATAGAGGGTCACATGATGGTCAGTAAGTGTAACACCTGCAAATCATCACAATAATCATCTGTTGTGACATTGGTAAGATTCCAGGTGTAGGTGCTAATTTGTGGCCAGCCTTCAACACTCTAAGAGGATGGCCCTTACAACTGTAAACATTGCTCTAGTGAGTGGGAGATATATTTGGCATCCGCAATAACATAACAAGGGGGGAAAATAGCATTGTTTTGTCCTGTGACCAGTTGTGACAAACTTGTATGTATCTATTATTCTGGTTGGCCTGAATGGTTTGAGTTTACATGCATATTTGGCACAAGTTGATTGAAAGCCTTTTTTTCAACTGAATATTAAAATTTTGTGCCTGTCTATTCCTTGTACACGGTTATTTGTTTTGGGATAACCTATGTTAAGTGCAGGAATTGGATAAAGGCCTTGGACAAAAGCACCTGAAGCAAATTTTGGCACCATAGACGGGGTTGCAAGATAACTCGCCAAGAAGGGTCACCTTACAAACTCTTATCAAGGGGGCATTTGTCCACCCTGCAAAAATCAATTACAAAGGGACTTTTTACTATAATGTCAACTTTTGACCAAGGGACTTTTGTACAAGGTTTTTGTTCCCCACTTGTCAAATGGCCTCCAGTTCAGAATAATTCAAAACTATCAACTTCAACTTTGAGAGAAAAATGTTGTTGCCTATATTCATGACAGATGAAAAATATACACTATTCTGCAAAATATTATGGACTGTGTTCATACAAGAGCCAGTATTGTACATACTAGAATACATGTTCATAGAATACATATATTCAATCACTCTGCAGTAAGCACATGTAACTAAGAACACTAATGTCGTGTTTTTGTACAAGAACCATCCATGATTTAATACCATCAAGATGTCAAGAAAATGTTTTTTTGCCAAGTAAATGCCAGATTTGTACAGGTTGTCAGAAACAGTCTCTGTGGCATTCTGGACACGGTTCTGGTGCTGTGGGGAAAAATTACATTAAATAATACAAACAATTCATTTGTTAGCTGAAATAGGTTTGGCATGTACCTACCAGTTGGAAAGTTTATGTCTGACTGGGTGGTTATTTGGGCAGCACACAACCACCAGATGCTGTAAATCTTTACCTGTTCAGTATTTGTGTAAGAAAAAATGATACCATGAATATTTATTAGCTTATTTTTATTAATGGCATATGTAAACAGGAAATTTTGGTATTGGAAGAAACTATATAATTAGATCTGTTATAATTTCAGAAGCAAACAGAGCAGACCCTGATCAGACTGCTCCTACAGGAGCTGTCTGATCTGGGTCTACTCTGTTTACTAATGCATGAAAAAGCGTATATATGAAGGAAAGGGTTAATGGTTTCCTTCATGCAAATGCTTTTGCACAACTTTGCAGACTGTGTAAACTCAGATCAGATGGCTCATGTCTGATCATAGTTTGCTGTCTGCTTATGACCTGATACAGATCTGACTCCACAATTCTTGTCAAAGCAAAGTATTCCCTTGAAAATTTTACATTATAGAAATCGATCTAATAGATATCAATGATGTCATTATTTCTTACATGAATATTGAACAGGTAAAGGGTTAACCCTTTCCTCCATAAATACGCCTTTCTACGCCTTTAACCACTTCTTGAACCATTGTGATAAATAGAGCATTTGCTCCTATGGGAGCAAATGCTCTATTTTATCACAATGGTTTCAAAATTCTAAAATTTTACTTTTCTCTAGTAAATGCTCCTTTTGGGTAGATTCATTCAAAGAGGTTGGGTCTAAAAATAGCCTATGGGGGAAAGGGTTAAATTGTGTATGATTTACTAAGAACTTGGTAATACTTAGGAACATGGCATTGGCAAAGATGCATTATAAACAGTGTTTTATGGGTTCCATATTAATAAAGTTCTCCTAAATTATTGCAGAAAGTAAACTGTTTATTGAAGTGGTTTGTAGCATGGTAATCAGGAAGGGAAGAAATCAGTAGAAAGTAATAGTATTCTACAATGGCCTTTGCACACCCTTGCACATGTATTATGAATGGTGCTTCTCTTGGTGGAGGGTTTATCAATTTGTCTTCACGCTATATCTCATATGCTATTCTGAGCAAAGTCAATTTGGTCTTGAAATATGTTGCAGACAAAATGGGGTTACATTGTTAACCCTTGTGAAATAAAAAATAGTTATTACTGTGCTTGCAAACAGTTGGTTTTAATTCATTTTAAGTAACAGTTATTGCAATAGTTAATACATCTATCATGTTTTTTTTAAACTGATGGGCATGTGCAAGTGATTTATGTATTTCTTCCTAATTAGTCTAAAGAATTATGAGAAATTTAGAAAATGTCGTAATGAGATTAGTGATATGTTCTAAAGGTGCTATTTAACCCTTTCCCTCATGTAAACAGTCCTTTTAATGCCTTTGCAAACAGGAGATCCAGATCAGACGGCTCCTATATGAGCAAATGCTCTATTTATCACAATGGTTTCAATATGTGACTTTTGCAGAGGTGTCAAAAGGTGTCAATATGAGGGAATGGGTTAAGAGATGAGTATCAAATGATCTATATGTATGGATAACTATATGAACTTTGTGACTGTTGGTGATATGTTTTAATTCCTTTGTCACTTTTATTAAAAATTATTTTATTCAAGATGTTTTATCCATGTCACGTTAATGTTACCACAATCCCTTCAACTTGTAAATTTATATTGGTTTCTCAGAATAAAGGTAGTAGCATGCAAGTTACTGCTTCTATAAGTGTGAAAACAAGGCAACTGACATTTGCAAATAGTGTAAACTCAGATCATAGGACTCTTGCTAAGAGCCATGTGATTGGGGTTTGCCCTGTTTGTCATTCAAAATCCTGGCATATTTATTACTATGCAACAATGTACTATTAACCCTTCTCTTGCTGAATTTTAAAATACATTTCTCCTTCTCTACCCATGCCCTGTTATATAATTACATACATCTTCACTATTTACAAGTATTTCGCTGTGCAATCACTGCTGTGAAGTGCACTGGTTGCACAATCAATTTGTAAATAGTGCAGACCCTGATGAGACAGCTCCTGGGTCTTCACTATTTACAGGTAGGTATATTGACGTGAACAGCAAGCGAAGGGTTAAAGTTTGAAAATTCAACATTCATATTGCATAATGTTTTCAGGTATATTGTCCTTCTCTTTATATAAGGAGCCATGTTCTAGTTTTATTTCATGTGTTTATGTGGTGTCAGAGTGTGCTTTGACTGTTTCACCTATTTCTTTGAACAAATGTTCAGACAATATTTTTTTCTTCTTCTCGTTTCTTCTTCATGTGTTTTCTGCTTTCCTGCATGTGCATTTCTTCTTGTTTATCCCTTTACTCCATGAATATTCATGTAAAAACTAATTATATTTTGAATTAATTTTTATAAGGTAAAAGTTTCAAAGGAATTTGCTGCTTTGATAAAAACTGTAGAATCAGATCTGTATCATGTAATAAGCAAACAGAGCAGAGGCTGATCAGACAGCTTCTATATGAGCTATCTGATCTGGTTCTTAGTAACTGTTTGAAATGGCATAAAAAGGTGTATTTGTGGAGTAAAGGGTTAACCCTTTATCCAATGGATATTAACAATAATTACATCACAAATACATCGCAAATTAGAAATGAATTTAACCCTTTCCCTCATATAAACGTGTTTTCACGCATTTGCAAACAGAAGACCCAGATCAGACGGCTCCTAGAGGAGCTGTCTGATCGGGGTCTGCTCTGTTTGCTTATAGAATTTGATAAATCTGTGTCTTTGCTTTCTAAAATGTCTACAATGGTCCAGCTTGCATATTTCTTTATAACTATTTTGTTAATGAATATTCATTAGGTATTGAAATTTGAAATAAACATAGAACAGGGAAAGGGTTAAACTAGCATATTGACACAGGAATGATTGGCCAATGCAGATTATGACTTGTCGTATCAGATCTATATTGTTCCATATATGCAAACAGAGCAGACCCTGATAAGATGACTCCTACAGGAGCTCACATGTCTGATCAGTGTCTACTCTGTTTGAAAATGTGTGAAATGGCATATAAATGTATATAGAGTAAAGGGTTAACTGTTTCACTTGTCATTTATTACCTATGAATCTTACCTGAGGTGAATTTATTAATTCTCTTTTGTGTCTGAATGTAGTGTACAATCATTTATGTGCGTATTGATATGAATGTTATGATAGAGGGAATTGTAAAGTCTTGAGGACGCACCCTAGTCCATGCACCCTATAAATTTATGAAAGGAAAGAAATTGGTTCAGAAAAGAGAAAAGAGGCAACTTATGACTAAAAGGTATTTTACAAAATGTAAATCAATTCCCTGAATAATTCCCCATTCTGTAACCAATGTTTGAAAGAAAAAAAAGTTACACTTTTCCCAATCAAACAATCCAGCCTCGCCTTCTGGTTTAGCATTTCGTCCCCTTGGGGCTTTCATGAGGTATTTCCATCTAGTGCTTTTAATTCAAATCTGATATGGAGCAGGATTTGTTATGTTGACTCAAACAGTTCTTATTGTTTGTCAATGTTTACAAAGGTCTGGTTTAGGGCACTTTCATACAAACGGATAAAGCTACATTAATAAGACCAACTGTTACAATGAACTATAGACCATATGGCACAGTGTACTCAAATTAAACTTTGAATAAACAAAATATTGATTTTGTTATAGGTTGATTAAAATAAAAAAGAAATATGATGTTTATTTGATTTTAGAATAAATGCTACCATTTGGTAGAGATGTATGTATATGATTTGCAACACTTAATTGAATAAATGGGATATTGAAATATAAGTAATCGGAGTAACTCAATGATAATTCAACTTGCTGTTTGAACTAAAACAGAGTTCCTACGGGAGAGTTGTAACCAGCAAATCATACCATAAATATTGAAAATGATACAGTTTGTGTAGAATTGCAATTACTGCAACAATCAGATGAAAAAAGGGATTGCTTTAACCCATTCCAGCATATTGACGCCTTTTGACGCTTCTGTAAAAGTCGCTTTGTGAAACCATTGTGATAAATAGA
The DNA here is from genome assembly GCA_963576725.1 of Azorinus chamasolen. NCBI lineage: Eukaryota > Metazoa > Mollusca > Bivalvia > Cardiida > Solecurtidae > Azorinus > Azorinus chamasolen. The sequence goes on from OY755235.1 coordinate 27,524,820, forward strand.
GCAAATGCTCTATTTATCACAGTGGTTTCAAAATTACACAATTCTAAAAAAAAAAAAAATTCTCTAGTAAATGCTCCTTTTCGGTTGATTGAATCAAAGAGGTTGGATCTAAAAATAGCCTATGAGGTAATGGGTTAATGTGTAACTGAGCAGAATGAGAAAATTAAATAATCAGAGTTAATTTCCAGGTACAACCAGAAAACTGAGTTACATTTTATAAAAAGCTTTCAACTTACAAGTAATAAATAATGTGATAAAAATATAAATCTGATAATGCTACAGTGAAAATTATAGCATTATCAGATAATGTACCTGCAAAAGAGTTCTTGTAGAAACATTTCTTCACATGGAAATTAGATTTGTTCATAGTATATATTTGGGTGAGTGCACTTAGAAGATGGGGCTAAAATAGGCTTCAACAATCATGAATACAGTCATGTAAATTGGTCAGTGTCTTTAAAGGAAAGGGACTCTTGGGCATTTGCAAATAGTGTAGACACAAACAATTTAGTCTGTATTCCATTGTCAAGATCTGTTTCCAATGTGCCCAGTAGAATATCTCTATAGCAACCTCTTAACCCTTTACTTCATGAGTATACCTGTAAGAAATAATGAGTTTCTTTATATTAACTCATTTCTTATACTCATATAGGAACAAGAGAATTTTGGGCCTTGGCAAAAACTGAAGAATAGGATATACATGTACATGTACATTATTCCATAGGTAAACAGCAGACCCTGGTCAAATGGCTCCTACAAAAGTGGCCTGATCTGGGTTTATTCTGTTTGCAAAGTGTTAAATGGTGTATATAATTAATTGAAGTAAAGGGATAATTCAGAATGAAAGTAAAGCAACCAAGGCTTGTCTTATTATAGACTGGAGACTCTTTTTGGGTAATCCTCATAAAGAACTTAATGTACTGTTTGTCACTAGTCAGCAGCTTCTGTATTTGTTTCAATATTGTAGACCCTGACCAGATGCTTCATTCCAGCATGGCAACTAATATTGGTCTACACTGTTTGCAAGTGCTATTATTCTGATGTTGACAGGCATTCACATTTGCCTAGAATTAATGCCCCCTTTAGTGTCCCCAAAATGTTTACCTCTTTCATCCTTCTTTATCTTGGACACATTTACCTATCAAATGACTTCAGCCCTTTGAATGTGGGACACAAGTCACTTAATTATGTCATTTACATGCAGTGTAGATCCAGATCAGAGGGCTCCTGGAGGAGCCCTCTGATCTGGATCTACACTGTTTGTCCTTGAAACTCCTCTTGCAAGGTATACCCATTCATACTGAATGGACTGTCATTTTAATGGCATATAATGGACCATTCCACTTTGAAAATTCAGGGTTAGGAATAAAAGTCATCATCTTGGTATTTTCTCTATTTACACTTACACTCTTTCTTGTTTCATACACTGACCAGTATTCAAACTGATGTGAAAAGAATATGTCAACGTTTACAAAATGTTGATCATATGTTTTTGTAAGAAAAATGGTATAGATTATGTTAATTTCATCTAAAATATTACTTTGTGATGTTGGAAAAGTTACTACGGTCTAGAACCAAGTTTATGTATTTTTAGATATATGGAATGAAATAGCATCCAATATTAGTTTTCAGTGAAGCCTTTGAATGTCGGAAACTAGTTAAACCTTCGCTTGCTATTCGCATCAATATACCTACCTGTAAATAGTGAAGACCTGCAGGAGCTGTCTCATCAGGGTCTGCACTATTTTCAAGTTGATTGTGCAACCAGTGCACTCCACAGCAGTGATTGCACAGTGAAATACTTGTACACAGTGAAGTATACAACAGGGCATGGGTAAAGGTGGAGAAATGTATTGTAAAATTCAACAAGAGAAGGGTTAACTGTCATTTGCAATTGGCATAGACCCAGATCAGAAGGCTCCTAAATGAGTCCTGATCAGGGTTTGCACTGTTTGTTATTCAAAATTCTATTGCAGATTGTACATACTGAAAATTATACCTTTTCATACGGGATGAACTCCTCTATTAGCCCATTACCTCATAAGCTATTTTTAGACCGAGCCTTTTTGAATAAATCTACCGAAAAGGAGCTTTTACTAGAAGGAAAAAAACTTTTAGAAATGTATAGCTACAAAACCATTGTGATAAATAGAGCATTTGCTCCATAGGAGCAAATAATCTATTTATCACAATGGTTTCAAAATGTGATTTTTTGAGAGTGCGTCAAAAGGCGTCTCTATGAGGGAATAGGTTAAACACTGGTAGGCTCTCTGACTTTGAAAATAAGGCATTCAAAGGGTTAAAGTTTGTGATGAGCAGATTCTTTTTAATTATACTGCATGCAATATATAAGTTTGCCATTAGTGCTAGGTATATAAGTATTGACAAAAATACTTTGATCTGCGCCAGAAGGAAAGGTGCATTCATGCATCTGCTGACAGTGTAGACCCAGATTGTCTGAAACATCAAGATTAACCATGACACCTGATCAGGGTCTACACTCTTATAGACTGGCATGGCATAATTGAGCTCGAGCCTGCTATATGAAAACCATTCCTGAGAATTGGCAACCTTTGTTGAACGAGATACTTAGCTGCTATCTTTGAAATGCAGTGTCATATAAATTTCTATACTGTCACACATGTCAGTAAAATAGAATAGGCCTTATGGGTGGAAACACAGGTGCTAGGCGTGTGGCCATTTCACAAAAACTGCTTATAAATACCTTCAAATACGTTTAGACATCATAACTTGACATTATAAAAAAAAGAAAAAAAAATGAATTTTTTTTTTTTTTTCGTATAATATATTACTACAGTATAACCTCTGTTATCCGGCACCCCATGGTTCCACGTCAGAATGCCGGTTAAGAGAGGGTGCCGGTTAACATAATTATGCCTAGATTCACAAGTTTACGTACCCAAAGATTCATTCCAGCAAGTCATTTTTTCGTTGCGAGGGGAATTCCACCATGACAATTCACAACATATAAATATATACAACAGCGCCGAACCTGATCAGATTGCTCCATTTAAATAGGAACCATTTGATGAGGATCTACGTTGTTTGTCTATTGTATTTTGAACTACATGTACATGTAAACTATAGTCATAACGTGTTTAGCGTACAATCGGAAGTAAACACACATGTATGAAGGGCTGGACTAAAACACGGGAACATTCGCACTATATTTTATTTACAAGTTCGGATTCTACACAGGTACATGTATATGCGGACCATCACCGCTGGTTTTTACACAATTAGCAAAAAGCGTAGATCCAGACGCTAAATAATTTGGTATTGCCATTTTTTACATGTGTACATACATGTATTTTCAATGACGATAACAATATAAATCTATAAAGGGCGGTCAATTTACCCTAGACCCATTAACGGTACTTATCACCTACTTGAATGTAAAGGGCTTACTGTCAAAGATCACAGGTCAGGACAGCAAACCGCCGGATAACAAGGTGTGAAAAACCGCTAATTTGCCTTTATTGACCTGTCAAGGTATGCCGGTTAACGGTTAACAGGGGTTCCGATCAAGAGAGAGTTTGGATACATAAAACAAATAGGGAAACTGCCGGGCCAAACAGCAGTGCTGGATAACAGGGGTTTCTGGTTAAGAGGGGTGCCGATCAACAGAGGTTATACTGTATATAAAGGTATGTAACTAAATGGTCCAAAGTGGCAGAAAAAATGCACCAACTACATTCCGCGTCTTGTTACGACGTCAATTTCCGCTCGATTTCAATCAAATATGAGTCAATGCACGCAGAAATGTCCAGTCTTTCAAATATACACCATTGATTGCCGATCATAAGCTGAAAAATTACTGTTTTGAGACGATAAACTCCAGCTTAGATTTAGTCGACCGAGTCACTACCGACACATACATGCACATTTTCACCACTGATCACATCGAAAGTCACACTAGATCTCATAATATGGTCCGTTTTCCACTCTCATTCAATAAAACTAACATAACTATTCAACTTACTGTCGATGTCAACCTCAAAGTTACTACCGGTTCTACGAAACTGAAGAGTTTTCGAAACAACCCGCGGCTGTCAACATTCGGCCAGCCATGATTTTTCGTGACCCGGAAATGCTTGAAGCGAAGAAGCGACTGGTGCCCGGCAGACCATTTGATTGAAATCGAGCGGAAATTGACGTCGTAACAAGACGCGGAATGTAGTTGGTGCATTTTTTCTGCCACTTTGGACCATTTAGTTACATACCTTTATATAGTAATATATTATACGAAAAAAAAAAAAATTCATTTTTTTTTCTTTTTCTTATAATGTCAAGTTATGATGTCTAAACGTATTTGAAGGTATTTATAAGCAGTTTTTGTGAAATGGCCACACGCCTAGCACCTTTGGGTGGAAACACTGTCAAACAACATAAAACCTGATCAGATGCCACACTTTAACACTTTACTTCTTAAATACACCTTAACTAGACCCAAATCAGATGGCTTAACTGGAGGAGCTGTCTGATCAGGGTCTGCTCTGTTTGCTTATGGAATAAAATAGATCTGATTCTATAGTTTCTGTCATGATAAAAAAAAATTCCCTTGTTTTTACCACCAATATAAAAAAGTTTTTTAATTTGCATAATGTCATTATTTCTTACATCAATATTCATGGAGTAAAGGGTTTAGCACAGTGGCTGATCTGGATCTACATGGTTCGTTTTCAAATAGCACGGTTCAGTTTTACAGGTAGAGTAGATACATCTAGCTCTGTACTGTGTAAGATATGTCTGACACTCCAGTTTATATACCCTATAGTTCTAGCACAAATTCCGCCCATGACTTTGATGGATTGCAGAAAATTACCTTAAGAGCGGTTATGTCCTTTCTATGACAGACTGTAGTCTCTGCATCCAGTATTATTGATAGAAGTTATATGCTTTAACCCTTTTCCTAAGGAATGAATGTTTATTAGATGAATTTTGGCATATAGATACAGGAATTTTGGCACTGTAAAATCAGATCTAAATCATTCCATAAGCAAAGAGAACAGACGTTGTTCAAACAGGAGTTGTCTGATCTGGATCTACTCTGTTTGCAAAATGTTAACCCTTTCCTTTATGCAGATTCCTTTTCACACCTTTGCAAACAGAGTAGACCAAGATCAAATGGCTCTTGTAGGAGCTGTCTGTTCAGGGACTGCCCTGTTTGCTAATGGAACTATATAGATGTGATTTTATAGTTAACCCTTTCCCTCATATAAACGTGTTTTCACGCATTTGCAAACAGAGTAGACCCAGATCAGACGGCTCCTAGAGGAGCCGTCTGATCAGGGTCTACTCTGTTTGCTAACAGAATTTGATAGATCTGTTTCTTTGCTTTCTAAAATGTCTACAATGTTCCACCTTGCATATTGCTTTATAACTATTTTGTTAATGAATATTCATTCATTAGGTATTGAAATTTTGAAATAAACATAGAACAGGGAAAGGGTTAAAAGTCCTGTGTTCATGTACCATCATAAAACATTCAGCTAAAAGATATTGATGATTGATGAAAAAGGTAAAACGTTAACAGGCATATCATTGAGCTAACAGGTTGATACAACATGTAGAAGTAGTGCCATCATGTAGATAACTGCAGCATGCTCAGAAAATATTCTTTTATCAAGTTTTTGGTTATTCAGTTGGTTACTCAGTTCCTTAGAATACAAGCTTGAATTTTCTTTACAAAAAACCAAAATCAGTGTGCCACAGAGTTTTGGATTCAGATTAAACTCGGACGTCTGACACCTGGATCCTAATTATTGCTTGCAACGAATTAATGTAAATCACCAGTTTGCCTGTAGCATGCTAAAAACTTGGATATTTGGATGCTGAGAGAAGGTACCAATTCATTGATAATGATATAAGCTTTGGACGAGTTGTCCAGACACAAAGATCATTAACTAATGGCTTGTTGAGGAGTTGTGGTTACAATCAGATCAATGTGACAGGGTAATGCAGACATCAACAATTAACTTTGTGATGCTTAATAGTTCTAGGATGTAAGATGCAGCAGCCGAATGGTTTGAGACTGCTTCAACCCTTTATTCCATAAATACGCCCTTTCTGCATCTTTGCAAACAGAGTAGACCCAGATCAGATGGCTCCTGTAGGAGCCATCTGATCAGGGTCTGCTCTGTTTGCTTATGATATAATATAGATGTGAGTCTACAGTTTCTGCAGAGGCAATTTTATCTGTGTTCATATGCCATTTTAAGAATGATTCTAATTAACATTCATGATGTCATTATTTCATGGAGTGAGGGGTTAAACCTTTACTTCATGAATATTCATGAAAGAAATAGTGTTGTCATATAGTTATTAGATTTTTTTTATAATTGCTCATGGACAGAGGAAATTTTGGTCATGGCAGAGACTGTACAAATAGATAAACATAATTCTGTAAGGAAACTAAGCAAACCCTCAGAACAGATGGCTTCTATAGGAGCCGTCTGATCTGGGTCTACTCTGTTTGCAAAGGCTCATGAAGTATCAAGGGTTAACTTTTAGCTGTTTAGTATTGTTTATCTTGAAATGAAAAACATGCTATGATTTATGGACAACAGGGAAACCTTACTATTTCAGGACATTTTCATTTATGTCTAGAAAGTACATTGACATTTAACAAATATATTGGAAGAGTTAGATTTCCTTGAGAAATGGAACACTCTTTCAGATTTTCAGCATTTTACATTATAAAATGAGACATTGTTTTTTCAGGATAATTCTGGTTATAGGTATGTTTATGAATAGTCATACACATCTATATTGATAATTGTTAATTAATCTCAGCTCATGTTTCTCTACTTTCTGATAGTAGTATACCTTAATGCTCGGCACTTTTGGAGCTTTGCAGGTAGTGTTGGCCTGAAACCACTGTAGGCTACAGGTATGAGTGGTACAGTGAAACCCCGCTAATGCGACCACTTAATAAACAGCCACTGATGTCGTTTACAGCAGGTGGTTGCTTAATGCAGGACGAAAGTTATGCAGAAAGCTCCTATAGGAGCTTTCTGCATAACTTTCGTCCTGCATTAAGCTACCACCTGCCTCTGCCACCCAGAATTATGACCCTTTTTGGTGGTCGTATTAGCGGGGTTTTACTGTAAATGAAACAACATTACTCTACTAATTTTTCTACAAAAATCTTGTGAACAGTTTGTTGTGACCACTGTCGTCTGAATCATCAGTAAGACCTTAAGATTAATGAGAAAGTAAGAATTCAAGTTTCTGAAATACAGTAAAAAAAAACCCTCCATACTAGAATTTTAATGTAGAAGAATTTTTGTCCTTTAAGGCAGGTGACTGCTTTATGCAGGATGCAGAAAGGTCTCAATGGAGGTTTTAGACTGCATGACTTTCATCCTGTATTAAGTTGCCACCTGTCTTTAAAACAGGTATTGATACTAATTTGTTTGTCTAGTTTAGAGGGATTTTACTGTACTTCCCTTATCTGGAGCTGGATTCTGAAGTATTTCATTTTTGAATGCACTACTTTAGACCTTGGTATTCTGATCAACAGCTGGTCTCCAATATTTGCAAAGTTTTGAAGGTATGCAGTTCATTAATTCTCTCTCTCTCCTCTTCTTTAAAGGATTTTCAAACAGCAGTATTTATGTTGAATGTGTTATGGTGTTATTACCAGGTAAAGGCAAGTCCCCAGATGCAGACTCTGGAGCCATCACTAACAGTACCGAGGACGAGATGCTTCAAGAGATGGGCAAACCAAGGCTTGGAGAAATCACTAAATTGCAGATCTGGATCAAGGAGTCCCAGGAGTTCAAGGTGAGAATGTCAACAGTCCCTTGCATTTCTGTCCAGTCATTATAGTGCTCTACTGTCTGCTGTGTTCAGTGGATCTTAATCATTTGTTCATATCACTCAATCATAATTAACCATAACCCTTTATTTAACCCTTTCCTCCATAAATACGCCTTTCTACACCTCTGTAAAAATCACCTATTGAAACCATTGTGATAAATAGAGCATTTGCTTCTATGGAGCAAATGCTCTATTTATCACAATGGTTTCAAGCTACAACATTTTAAATTTTTCCTTTTCTCTTGTTAATGCTACTTTTCAGTAGATTTATTCAAAGTGGTTGGATCTAAAAATAGCCTATGGGGAAATGGGTTAATGAATATTCATGTTAGTAATAATGCATGCTTGGATATTAGTTCGCTTTTTAAAGATAATGTTATAAACAAAAAAGTGTTGACAGTGGTAAAAACAATCAGATCTTTATAATTCTGTAAGCAAAAAGAGCAGACCCTGTTTAGATCGCTCCTACAGGAGCCATCTGATATGAGTCTACTCTGATTGCAAAGGCGTTAAAAGACGTATTTATTTGCAAACAAAGTAGACCCAGATCAGACGGCTCCTGAAGAAGCTGTCTGACCTGGGTCTGCTCTGTTTGCTTACAAATACAGATATGATTCTACAGTTTCTGTCAAGGCAAAAAATAATTCCTTAGTTTCATTTGCCATATGAAAAATTGATCTAATTAGTGTTCATAATTAATCAGTATTCATTATTGCTTACATGTATGTTCATGGAGTAAAGTGTTAATACTCACATAGCCACTCTCCCCTCACTTCCAGTTTGTAAAGCTGAATAAGCTAATTTGCTACTTTATAATGAATCAAATGGGCCGGGGTAGCAATAGGCCCTGATCAATACTTTATAATGAATCAAATGGGCCGGGGTAGCAATAGGCCCTTATCAAGCTGCACCTTTCAGCAGTAGTTGATCTAAATCTTCTCTCTTTGTCTTAGTTTTTAGAATAATTAGGAATGAACAGGTAAGTGGTAACAAAGACACTTGGCCATGGAGGGAGGCAATTTCAAGTAGGCTTTTATGATTTTGTAAGAATTCAGTTAACATTAGCCTTTTATTTCATATATCTTAATGCCTTTTCAAAAAGAGTGTGACACCCAGATCAGACAGCTCTTTTAGGTGCTGTGTAATTGGGGTCTGCTCTGTTTGCTTATGAAACAATATATCCCGAGAAATAACCACGGTTAAAACATGGTTGACCATGTTTCAAACATGTTAAAAAAACATGGTTGACAGTGTGTGGACCATGGATGAACATGATTCATGCTGTGGTATATTGTCGCCTTTCTTGACATGAATGCAAGTCTGACCATGATCATCCTTGTACCAAAGTTACCTAATGACTGTGGTCAAACATGTTTGACCAAGGCTGTGGTATATTGCCACCCTAAAAACCATGGTCAAACATGTTTGACTGTGTGGACCATGGGTGAACCAATTGGTCAAACATGATTCATGTCATTCTTTGTAACCACGATTATTCATGTACCAACATCACCTACTGAGCATGGTCAAACATGCATGACCATGGTCCCAAAGACCGTGGTCAAACCTGTTTAACCAAGGCTTTGGTATATAACTGCCCTAATGACCACGGTCAATCAATGTTTGGAAAGGATCATGGATCATGGTCAAGCACAGACATTACTGACTATGGATCATGGTCAAAACACAAGACATTAAAGTAGCAATGTTTAATGCAAAACAATGTCTTTAGACAATATCAGAATCATTATCTTTTTATCTGCATTAATTCTGAGAAACAGAAAATTGACCATGTTTTGACTGTTTTGACCATGGTCAGATCACAATTGACCATGGTCATAACAAATACATTTTTAAAACCATGGTCAACTGTGTTTTGACCATGGTCAAATCACTGTCAAACCAGGGTCATAAACATCATGGTCACAGCTGCTGAAATCATCACGGACAACCATGTTTTGACCATGGTCAAACATGTTTGAACATGAATCATGGATATCTTTTCGCAGGGGATACATGATTATACATTTTCTGCCAAAGTTTCTGGTTTCCATGTTCCATTATAAAATTAATCTGATTAATACTCATGATGTCATTATGTTTCTGATATGAATATTCATGGATTAAAGTGTTAACAGAATTGCAGAGTATGAGAGGTATCGTGCCTCATTGGTCAGCGTCAGCATTCTATCAATCAGTCGCATTTGACCCTTTACCTCATAAATATTCATGTAAGAAATAATGACATGAATACTAATTAGCAAACAGACCAGATACTGCCCAGATGGCTCCTACAGGAGTCTCTATCAGTTAAAGGGTTAATAGATGATTATTGAGCAGCTTCGTCAGACCTGTTACAAATAAAAGCAACATAAATTTTCATATTCATAGACACAGTGTGTTTGTTATTGTGTTCTTATTCTGACACAGTATAGGCAACAACCATTGTCGTTTCTAGAAGCAGAAATTATGGTTTCTTTCAAGGCTTTTATAGCAATCATACTGTCTCGTGAGACAAAGAAGGCTATTTAGGTGTCAGATGTAATCGCTATTTCCTCAGAAGCAGTTTTCAGAATAATGATGCAGGAACTGCTGAGGATACGGATATAAAAATGATCCATTTATGACAAAGAAATGGTATAACGTAGGGAAGCAAAATGGAAAAACATTTGTGTATATCCATAATGCAGCCGTAAATGGCACGTCTGGCAGAATAGTGAGCTTAAACGTGTTCACTCAGTCAATATTGAATACAGACAGTGGCAAGTTTTTCAGCTCATAGGTGATTTAGCATGTTTTTGTCTGTGTCCAAATCTGTTACTTTTTTTTCCTCAACAGGGCTTTTGGGTATGGTATTTTGTCCTATGATCAATTTATCTCTAGATCTTTGCCTACAGGCTCATGATTATCTATGCAAACAGTTTAGATCCAGAGAGATACTGACATGTCGAGTGAGGATCAAAACTGTCTAACACTCTAATTATGGGTACTGAAAGCAATGGAGAAAATCCACTGTAAGAATATGATGCTGATAACACATTTTGTAAAAGACAATTTCTAAGTTACACTTGCAAAGAGTGAAACATTAGCTGGAGGGTCTAAATGTTTAGTACCATAAAGAAATGCAGGCCTGCAAGAATCACATCACATTAACCTTAGAACACCAGAGTTTAATGGCCATTTGTTTGCAAAAAAGTAACCCTTTTGTCTGACCGGAACCATATCTCAAAATCGGTTTGGAATTTTTCTATGAAATTTGTGTAAATGTTTATACCATGAGGAAATGTGACCCTGCAAATATCACCTACATTGACAGTGTTCTTTGTTTGCAAACAAACCTAACCTTTTTCTCCTTTGGGAGTCATATCTCAGAAATAGTTTTGGAATTTTTAGCTCACCTGAGCAAAGCTCAGGGTGAGCTTTTGGGAGACTTGAATGTCCGGCGTGCGTCGTCCATAGTGCGTCGTCTAGTGGTCACAATTGTAGAGCTATGGCCCTTTGCTTGCCAAAACAACATTTTTGTCTGTCTGGTGAATAAATCGGTTAAATACTGAAGCACTTTGCTTGTTTAGTTTGTTTTGTTTAGCAAAGTTGCTTGTTTAGTTTTACTTGTTCAGCACAATGGATAAAATTGTGATACTAAGCTCTGCAAATAGTTCAGATCAAGATGAACTGCATAGTAACTTTTTCTGTCATACATGTATTATCAGGATTCCATGTGTCTCATAAGATCTTGGTCCAAATCACTTGATTTGCTAATATATCATAGTTAAAATGCAAGATTTTTTTTTTTGAAGACACTACCAGCAGACATATCTCTCGGCAAGGAGTTTAATTCACTTCTAAGAATAAAAATGATTTCCTATTTAACCCTTTCCTCCATAAATACGGCTTTCTATGCCTCTGTAATAGTCACTTCTTGAAACCATTGTGATAGAGCATTTGCTCCTTAGGAGCAAATGCTCTATTTATCACAATGGTCTCAAAACTAAAAATATCTAAAATTTTCCTTTTCTCTATTTAATGCTTCTTTTCGGTAAATTTATTCAAAGAGATTTGATCTAAAAATAGCCTATGAGGGAATGGGTTAACCCATACTCCATAAATACACCTTTCTATACCTTTGCAAACAGAGTAGACCCAGATCAGACAACTGCAATAGGAGATGTCTGATCAAGGTCTATTTGATTCTTTGAAATAATATAGATACAAATTTCTACAGTTTCTGCCGTTGCCAAAATTTCCTGTGTACAAGTGTGACATTATATAAATTATACTAATCTGAGTGAATAGTCATCATGGCATTGTTTTTGTTACATAAATGTTCATGGAGTAAAGGATTGTAATAATTGAAATTTTGTTGTGGGATTATCGCCAATTTACAAATTCAACTTTTCAGTATAAATTAGCTGAATTTTATGCCCCCAATGGCGGGCATATAGTAATCACATTGTCCATAATTCCATCTGTCCGTCCGTCTGTCCTTCCATCCATCCGTCTATCCATCCCAAATTTCGTGTCCCTTCTATAACTTTTTTATCTGTGAATGGATTTCAAAATAACCTTGCACAAATGTTCACCACACAAACACAAAAACGATGTGTCACGTTCAACTCCCTGGTCAATGGTCAAGGTCACAGGGTACAATTTTTGGGGGCATTTGTCATGTGACTGTTACAGCTCTTGTTCTTAATGGCATATGAACACACAATATTTTTACCATGGCAGAAAATATAGAATCAGATTTATATTATTAACCCATTCCTGCATAGGCTATTTTTAGACCCCGCCTCTTTGAATAAAATATCTACCAAAGAGGAGCATTTACTAGAGAAATGGAAAAATTTAGAATTGTGTAGCATTGAAACCATTGGAGATGGAGAAAATGCTCTATTTATCACAATGGTTTCAAAAAGTGACTTGTAGAAAGGCGTATTTATGGAAGAAAGGGTTAAATAATTTCATAAGCAAACCGAGCCGACCCTATTCAGAGGACTCCAACAGGAGCTGTCTGATCTTTGCAAACTCTGTTTGCAAAGGCATCAAAAGGTGTCTCTTCGTATTAGGTAGAGGGTTCTTGTGTATGCTTCCAGTCTTGTTAGTTACTGAAAAGCACAGTACAAAGCATTCCAGTCTATGTATTCTGTAATTCTGTTAATGTGACTGTGAAGTATGACTTTTTTCTCTCATCACTCTTACAGAAATAGGTCCATAAATAAATTAGTATGTGTATACTAGACTCTGAGAGAAAAACAGTATGTATTTTGGTAGGGGTAATATTTAGATGATAACTTCATTAAGATTTATGAGATATGGGTTATTCAAGGAGTGCTTTTGGATTTCCAGATCTGGTTTACAATAGACTTTTCATAGCTTGATATGATAGTATTAAAATTTTATGAGCACGCTAAGTAATTTTTTGTCTGCAACAATTGTCGTCTGCTTCAATTCTTAAAATAAACTTTCTCTCATTTTTTGGGGCAAAAATATGGTCAAGATGACAAACAGTTTGGATCCTGATGAGACGCCGCATTATGCGGCGTCTCATCTGGATCCAAACTGATTGCATAGGTAATCACAGTTTCGCCGCTAGCGTGCAAAGAGTTAAATATGAGCCAGTGGATTTGGGGATTCCTATCGATTATTGTATCAAGACATAAATATATGAGCCAGTGGATTTAGATTCCTATAGATTATGGAATCAAGACATCAAAGCACATGAGGTCAAGGTCCTAGTGTCATCCAACAGAAGTAAAAACATGTTACTGGTATAGAATATGCCATTTCATGCTTTCTCTTGCCCTTGCAAAAAGAGCAGACCCAGATCGTGCAAATAATGTCTATTGATATAATCAATGACCAATTGGGTAGCTTCATTCACTGCGAAGTTATGGTCATCTATTTGTGGAGATTGATGGCTTATTGTAATTATAAACCCATCTTCAGATTAGGCATAGTATGTTTTAGCCCATGGAGGGCATGCATGCATACGACAGCATCCTGTAAAATTATCTGCTTTCTAACTCGGGTGAAGATTTCGTCCGAACTTTGCCAAAGTTTAAGATTTCATCCAATTTTCACCAACCTTGGAAGTATTATGTCTATGGGCATAAAAGCCAGTTATAATTGCTTCAGTCAGTTTGGAGTTATTGCCCTGTGATTACAGATTTTTTTTTCTGTGGAGTTAAATAATGTGCCCAGGAATTGCACATTTTCTGCCCGTTTGACATTTTACCCCTTAACTCCATGAATATTCATGTCAGAAGTGATGACATCATGAATATTTTTGAGAATTATTTCTATTATGGCTCATGAAACTCATGAATGGTTTGCCTTGGCAAAAACTATAGAATCATATCTGTATCACTTCATAAGCAAACAGTGTAGATCCAGTAGACCTACTCTGTGTGCAAAGGTGTAGAAATATGTATTTATGGAGTAAAGGGTTAACCCATTACCTCATAGGCTATTTTTAGATATAACCTCTTTGAATTGATCTACCGACAAAGGAGCATTAATTAGAGAAAAGGATTTTTTTTAGAATTTTGTAGTTTGAAACCATTGTGATAAATAGAGCATTTGCTCCTATAGGAGCAAATGCTCTATTTATCACAATGGTTTCACCAAGTGACTTTTACAGAGTCGTCAAAAGTCGTCAATATGTGGGAAAGGGTTAAATTAGTGGGTACATTTCATATCCTAATGGATACAACAGTAGAACTATCATGTAATAGTTTGTTTACTTGTGTGTTACTTGATGTCAGAAAAGAGGGAATAAACTATAACAAGTCAGAATTTATGGCAACTTCAAATGCTTGCATTTACAAAATTGTTTCACAGTATAATGCATGTGACAATAAAAATCTTAAGACCGATTACCATTAGTTCTAACATATGATGATTGCAACTGGAAGTTGCAAATAATCTCAGTTGTATGATCTTTGTAAGACAAGATAAAAAAACATTCAGCCTAAGGTGAACTAATTATTTTATTATGTGTGTGCATGCCCTAAATGTTCATGGTTTATTTTCATAATGCAGAGCAAGAGTAATAGCTTTGCTTATATTCTGTTGTGTTGCCCATGGGGCATTTGTACGATTCAAACAATGAGAGGAATTTTGTCCACTTAGCAAAATTAGGCATTGGGAACAATCTCTGAAAGTTAGGAGTACACAAAGCCCTGAGTCCTTGTCTGTGAGTGTAGCAAATTTTGTACTGGTATTTCAGGATTCTGTACAGTAGACTTTTACAAACACATGTAGAGGTTTAATTCTTTGTCTTAACCCTTTCTGCCATGAATATTCACGAAGGAAATAATGACGTTATGAATGAGATTAATTTGATATAATAGCACATGCATGGACACATGCATTTTTGCTTTGGCAGAAACTAGAATCATATCTATATTATTTCATAAGCAAACAGCAGACCCTTATCAGAGGCTTCCTCTAGGCACCTTCTGATCTGGTTTACTCTGTTTGCAAATGCTTAGAAAGGCGTTTTTATGGAGTAAAGGGTTAATCCATTCCCACATATTGACGCCTTTTGCCTCTGTAAATGTCACTTTTTTGAAACCATTGTTATAAATATGGCATTTACTCCATAGGAGCAAATGCTATATCACATTGGTTTCAAAACTACACCATTCTCTCTAGTAAATTATACATGCTCCTTTTTGGTAGATTTATTCAAAGGGATTGTGTCTAAGAATAGCCTATTAGGGAATGGGTTAAAAGCAGATGAATACTTAATGCAGGATGAAAGTAAGACAGAAACTTTTCTGCATTACATTCTTTTTGCATGAAGCGACCACCTGCTTTAAATACATATGCTATAATGCACTAACACTGCATTCGATAGAAACATCTTTAAATGCCTTATGCAAGCAGTAGATTTATATCGGACAACTTCTGTAAGTGCTCTGTGGGGTCTGCTGATGAAATAATATAGATAAATGTTTTACAATTCTGTCATGGCCAAACATCCTGTGTTCATATGCTGTTATAAAACTTCAATTAATTCTGACATGAGTATTCAGAAAGTAAAGGGTTAAAAACTCTTTACTCCATAAATGCACCTTTTAACACTTTTGCAAACGAGGAGTAGACCCAGATTTGATGGCTGCGGTAATAGCCATCTGACCAGTCTTCTTGTATGCTCATGGTAAAATATAGATTTGATTCTACAGTTTTTGCCAAAAAGTGTTTTATTCATATATATATTGCTATTATAAAAAATCATTTGATTGATATTCATTATGTCATTTTTATACCCCGACAAACAAAGTTTAAGGGGTATATATAAGAGTCACCTTTGTGGTTGGACTGTTGGTCAGTCCGTTGGTCAGTCGGTCTGTTGACTTTTCTTTGGTAACTTTGGCTTGAATCATGGGTATTTGGATTTGCGATCAAGGCTGTCATGTGTGAGGAGCTATTCCATCACCTTTAGTAATAATCCTAGTTTTTCAAGGAGTATAGCCTTACGGAGGTTGTACTGCATATTGGTTTGTACCACTAATTTACATCTATCTGTTCCTCTGTTCAACAGTTATTAACTCTTTGAGTGCAGGGAAACAAGTGCTTTAGCATTTGCAAACAGTTTAGACCCTGACCAGAGGACTCCTAGAGGGGCCCTCTCATCAGGGTTGACACTGTTTCTCACTCAAAATCATTAACATGTAGTAATTTAAGCCTTTTATACTGAATGGACTCTATAGTTAACACTGACAAGTCATTCCACATTGAATATTCAGCATTGAAATGGTTCCAGAGAAGATATTCTCCTGATTGCTATACCTCTCAACACTACACAGTTCTTGTCTGCAGAAGCTGGCCTCTGCTACAGTTCTCAATGTAATTTAATTTTCTTGGGTTTTTTTTCTTCCAAAACATGATGTCAAACAGTCTGTATCCTATTGAGATATGTGTTAGTGTACTAGGTGCCTCATTCAGATCCAAACATTTTAGAACAGTACCAACAATGCAGTAATGACATGCTAAGAGGTAATGGGTTCCTACAGTCAATATTGTATGGAGGTTTGTTGTATGTAGGTTTCTGCACAAGTTGGTGGTTTATATAAACATTTTGGGTTCATGTAGATTGCATTCACCAATGTGTCTGGGTTGGTGTCAATATTGCATTTGCAGAAAGGTCTTGCCTGACAAGATTTATAGATGCGTCTGCACCTGAAACTGTAAGAAGGTCCCCAAAGAGTAGGTAATTTTAGGACACCTAATCTCCCCTTTCCACCAGTTTTGAAAGCTGATTAACCTTTTCCCTGTTCTATGGTTATTCCAAATTTCATAAAACCTACTGAAAATCAATGAACAAAATAGTTATAATGAAATATGGAAGGTTGAACAGTGTAGCCATTTTAGATAGTAAGAAACAAATATTTCAGATTCCATTAGTAAACAGAGCAGACCCTGATCAGACAGCTCCTATAGGCACTGACTGATCAGGTCTACTCTGTTTGCAAATGTGTTAAAACATGTTTATAAGATGGAAAGGGATAAGCCAGCATTCTTAACCAGGAATAGCATACAGAAAATCCCATTAAAAATATTGTGATATATATTGCGATATGGCACTGAATATCACGATATATCACAATACATTTTCCAAGGGGGCGATACCCAGCTCTAGTAACTCGTACATACATGAATGGGTTTTAGAATAACTTGGTACAAATGTTCACCAACTTAAGACGATGTGTCGTGTAAAGGAACCAGGTTCCTATCTCAAAGGTTAATATCACAATTGGGGATTAAAGTTAAAAAATGGGGACATTTTGTCGTTTCCGCTCTGTAACTCCTACATACATAGTGGATTTCAATAACTTGGTACAAATGTTCACCAACTTAAGACAATGTGTCGTGAAAAAACAACCAGGTTCCAATCTCAAAGGTCAAGGTCACAAGTGAGGGGTCAAAGTTAAAAACGGTGACATTTTGTAGTGAACTTCAAAGTAACCTGGTACAAATATTCACAACCTAGGCTTCTACAAAAAAAATTAATGGAGTTTTAGAAAATCAGAGGCTTCTCAAGCAAGTGGTATAGACCCTTATCAAACAACTCAGAACTTGCAGTTCTATCTTGGTCCATATAATTTGTCCCTAGTTCATCAGGTCAAGATACTTATGGTAATTATGGTATGTCAGCCATTGCAATGCTTTTCAGTTTTTGCCTGGCAAAATACATGTCAAAATATCTTGTTTTAGGTGCAGGTGTTGTAGTCACATTGGCACAAGAGTGTTGTAGCTTCTATAATTTGATTGGTTAATCTTGTGAATATTCATGTAAAAAAATGATATCTTGACTGATCATTGTGATTGATTGACTTGAATGTCCGGCATCAACAATTTGCTTTTCAGAACACTCTAGTGGTGACAATTTCAGTATATCATCATGAAACTTGGTCAGAATGATTGTCGTGACAAAATCTCGGAAGAGTTCGAAAGTGGGTCATGTGGGGTCAAAAACTAGGTCACTAGGTTATCAAGTAGGAAAACCTTGTGAACAATCAAGAGGTCACATTTTGAGCCCAATCATCATGAAACTTTATGAGAATTATCTTAGATGAGTTTAAAGTGGGTCATGTGGGGTCAAAACCTAGGTCACCAGGTCAATTAGTAGAAAAACCTTTTTTGTCCAATCTTCATGAAACTTAGAATGATTGTCTTGATAAAATCTCGATAGAGTTTGAAAGTGGGTCATGTGGGGTCAAAAGCTAGGTCATGGTAGGTAAACCTTGTGAATTAGTTAGAGGTCACATTTTTAGCCCAGTCTTCATGAAACTTAGTCAGAATGATTTTCCTGATAACATCCCGGAAGAGTTTGAAAGTGGGTTAAGTGGTGCCAAAATGTAGGTCACTAGGTTATATCTTAGAAAAATCTTGTTTACACTCCAGCGGCCACATTTTTAGCCCAATCTTCAGCAAATTTTTCTTGCCTTGGTGATATCAAAGTTGAGTTTGATCATGGTCGGGGAAGGGTCAAAAAGTAGGTCACTAGGTCAAATCTTAGAAAAATCACTTAAGAGGTCACATTTTTAGCCTAATCTTTATTGGTCTGAATGATTGTCTTGATATATTCTGAAGCTTTGAAAATCTTGTTCTCAAGAACCACTGCTCATGATCCACTATCAACATTGTTCCCTTAGGTCAATATTGGCACCATCCTGGGACTACCCAGCTATAATTTTAAATCTATTGTGTCAAGTGAGCGATTAAGGGCCGTCTTGGCCCTCTTGCTCATACTGGCATAATTATGCACACAGGAAATTTTGGCCATGGTAAAAGATGTAGAATCCAATCTATATTGTCCCATAAGCAAACAGTAGACTCTGATCAAACGGCACCTTAGTAACAGGAACCAACTGATTTGGGTCTACTCTCTTTGCAAAGGCATTGACAAGCATATATATATATATCTGTGGAGCAAAGGGTTAGAAAATTGGACTTTGCGCTCTGATTCCATATTCAACTTATTATATTCTTTGACACATGTTTGGAGGAACATAAAATAACTGGTTTTATCCATCTGTGCACTCATTCATCTATCATACTTCTTTTAGGTTCAGTTTCATTACTGGTTTAATTTCAGTGAAACTTTGTGGCAATCTGCACTACCAAGGGGATATACATGCATTAAAAAGGTTTTGTTTTATTTAAGTATTTTTCAAAGCATTTATATTATTTATCTTTCTGTGAGCATCAAGAAGTTTAACCCTTTCCTCCATAAATATGCCTTTCTACGGCTCTGTAAACGTCACTTGTTGAAACCATTGGGATAAATAGAGCATTTGCTCCTATATGAGCAAATGATCTGTTTATCACAATGGTTTCAAATTACAAAATTCTAAAAAAAAAATCTTTTCTCTAGTTAATGCTCCTTTTCGGTAGATTTATTCAATGAGGCTGGATCTAAAAATGACCAATGAGGTAATGGGTTAACTGATATTCTTGTTTCAAGCAGAAATATTGACATGCACAAGAGCCTTCTTGATTTCACTTTTTGACAAAGTAACTAAAATATGTAGTACAGAATTATTTTTGTTCAGGGATGCATTTTGATCTATGGTGGTTTTCTTTTGTTATATTTTGTTTCTTTTGATCTTATGATGTGCTACTCAAATATGTATTTATGGTCTTGTTTGCTTTGATCTCTTGTTGATTTGATTAACGATGTAAAAATGAGTTATGCGCTGTATAATGATTGGAGTGGGGAGATTTGTTAAAAAATAGTGTATAGTACATTAAACTGTCTAGGTTTTAACTGGGAACCCATCCATTTTTCATGTTGAGTGGGTACAGCAAACAAACTACATGTATTTGCTTGTATAAGCCATTGACATTGATGGCTTCAGCAAACGGTGCACAGCTGCATGATCAGTGAGGGTTTCTTCAGGAGCTCTCTGGTCTTGATCTACACTGTTTGCCTATGTCCTTTCTTAAGTGACACTGGGTTAAGAAATTTGAACATGATCGAGCTACTTGTATTTGAAAAATGCCCATGTTTAACCCATTACCTTATGAATATTTATGTTAGAAATAATGACATCTTAAATATTTATTAGCTGGATTTTAGATATGAATGAGAAAAAATATTGGCTGTGACAGAAATTAAGGAATCCGATATATTTCATAAGCAAATGCAGCAGCCCTGATCAGGCAGCTCCTGCAGGAGCCATCTGAGACCTGGACTGACCCTGTTGGCAAAGATGTGAAAAGGTGTCTATCAGGTAAAGGATGATGAAAGAGACTTATCAGCTTAGAAAATGAACACAATGAAAAATTAATGTGTAGCTGCAGGAGTTACCAAAATTACCCAAAGTATTCGGACAGCCACAATCATGGGTTTGTAAAGTTGAACAAGTCGATTTTGAACTACTTTGTTCTGGGTCTACACTGTTTGTAAATGACAGCACATACTAGTAGATTAAGGTTTTAAAGATTAAGCCATTCATGCATACTGAGTGGACTTAATTGGCTCTACCATTTTGATAATTCAGCATTTTAGCACACTATGAGAGAAAGTGTGGTTATCCTTGCGAACAGTTTTGATCCAGATTAAGATGCTGAGTTAATTATGTCATTAGTATACAAACTGGTTGACACTCGGGTTGTAAGTTTGAAGAAAAAGACAATGAAGCATAAAAATTATGGCTTGGCATTCCCAGTAGGCCAAATTTTGTACAGGTGAAGGTTGACCTTTTACTTCATATAATTTTTTTTTACGCATTTGCAAACAGAATAGACCCAGATCAGACAGCTCCTTTAGGAGCCGTCTGATCAGGGTCTGCTCTGTTTGCTTATGAAATTATGATAGATTTGATTACTGTTTTTGCCAATACATAAACTGCATGT
Organism: Azorinus chamasolen; assembly: GCA_963576725.1. NCBI lineage: Eukaryota > Metazoa > Mollusca > Bivalvia > Cardiida > Solecurtidae > Azorinus > Azorinus chamasolen. The sequence goes on from OY755235.1 coordinate 27,546,033, forward strand.
ATACATGTGCCATTATAAAAAAAATCGGCTGATAAATATTCACGATGTCATTACTTCTTACATGAATATTCAACAAGGAAAGGGTTAAAGGTTAAAAAGCAATTTTTGTACAACAAGCAAGTCCAATACAGAGGTTAGATATGTATTGGTAGTGGAATGGACAACAGGGTAGAATCGAGTCAGAAATATCTGAGCCAAAGATAAAATATTCAAGTATTTTTTCTGCATTCCTTTCAGGCCATTACTTTTAACATATATTGTTGTGTATCCACTTACATTATCTTAAAAATCAAAAGCAAGGTATCTGAACATACCTGATATTCGTCAGAGTCCTTATTATGTCTTTATGTATATTGTGTGGCAGAAGAAACAGTAATTATACTTGAAAAACGTATGTTACCTTTTTCTTCAATAAATATGCCTTTTAGTGCCTTTGTAAACAAGGTAGACCCAGATCAGAAGAATTCTGTAGGAGCCACCTGATCACGGTCTGCTCTGTTTGCTTACGGAATTGTATAAATCTGATTGTACAAGCAGGACAAGCATTTTTAGCTCCACTTTTTCAAAAAGTGGAGGTATTGTCATGACCCTCTCGTCGGCTTCGGCGTCGGCGTCGGCGTTGGTTAACCTTTTTGTTAAGGTTCTTTTCTCAGAAACCATCAAAGATATTTGGTTCATATTTGGTATGTATGTTTACTATCACAAGGGGAACCCATTTCACAAGGGTAGGTAACTCTAAAATTAATTTTGCCATAGTTATGCCCCTTTTTCGACTTAGAATTTTCATTGTTGGTTAAGTTTTATGTTCAGGTCCATGTCTCAGAAACTGTCAAAGATATTTGGTTCATCTTTGGTATACATATTAACTATCACAAAGGGAACCCATTTCACAATGGTAGGTAACCCTAAAATTAATTTTGCCATAGTTATGCCCCTTTTTCGACTTAGAATTTTCATTGTTGGTTAAGTTTTATGTTCAGGTCCATGTCTCAGAAACTGTCCAAGATATTTGGTTCATCTTTGGTATACATATTAACTATTACAAGGGGGACCCATTTCACAAGGGTAGGTAACCCTAAAATTAATTTTGCTGTTGTTATCTCCCCTTTCTGACTTAGACTTCCACTACACTATCCAGCACTAAAGAAAGTGGAGCGCGCTGTCTGCGGACAGCTCTTGTTATTATAACTATTAAGCTACTCAACCTGCTGTCATTATGTCTTACATGAATATTCATGTAGTAAAGGGTTATATGAAGAACTAGTAACAATGTTTTCACAAACAATAAGCATTGATATTTCTGCCTCTGATGAGTGACAACTTGTGCCTTGTGTTTATTCATACCCTCACATCTCTGTCATGTGTTATGTGAGAGTGCAACTTTTGGCTCATGTAAATGATTTCTGCCATCCTGTGACCTTCTCATTGTGTTTGTGACAAACGAATAATGGGGAGACATTGAACTGTTATCACAATGCCTAATAACAACAAAGCCATGGCATAATTGCATCACAGTAATTACCAACAGACAGTGCTAATTGTTGTAGTTCCAGAATAAATACCGGTAAACCAAGTATAGGGCTCTAGTAGGACTTTCTCTTGTTGAAGTAATCCTAAAGTGACAACAAATGTATCTATTGCTACTGAATCATGGAAATTTAAGGGGATCTAATCCTGAATAAATGTTCCATAGAAAATTTTGAAAGTTAATACATTTACCCTTTCCCTGTTCTATGCTTATTCCAAATTTTGATAACTACTGAATTTTCATTGACAAACTAGTTAAAACGTAATATGAAAGGTAGAAAATTGTAACCATTTTAGAAAGTAAAGAAAAAGATCTTTCAAATTCCATTAGGAAACCGAGCATTAGACCCTGATCAGATGGCTTCTATAGGAACTGTCTGATCTGGGTCTACTCTGTTTGTAAATGCATAAAAAATGTTTATATGAAGGAAAGGGTTAATGATGATGTATGAAAATGATGATAAATATTGTCATCGAAATCAGCATTCTTAAGGTTTTGTAGTGTTCCTATTGATTTCCTGCTTACAGTATGTAGTAAATATTGCCTGATAATTAGTACAGCTGATTCAGAATGAGGCCGACAGTGTGAAAGCAATTTCATTGATGAATTGGAAGAAGTGTGATGTCCTATAGCTAGCTGAGAGGTGATGTTAGTGCCTGTTATTCAATAATTTCATCATTAGCAATTTAACCTTTCCCTATTCTATATTTATTCCAAATTTCAATACCTACTGAATATTTATGGACAAAACAATTGTAATGAAATATGGAAGGTGGAGCAATTAGTAGCAATTTAAGACAATAAAGAAACGATTGAAACACATCTATGAAATTCCATTAACAAACAGAGCAGACCCTGATGAGACTGCTCCTACAAGAGCCTTCCAATCTTGGTCTACTCTGTTTGCAAATGCATGAAAAGGTGTTTATTATAAGGAAATTGTTTGAACCCGTTTGTCAAACATTGGTTAGCCCACATATCTTATATGATTAACCCATTCCCTCATAGACTTTTTTTCAGACACAACCTCTTTGAATAAGGAGAATTTACTTGAAAAAGGACATTTTTTTTAGAATTGTGTATCCGGAAACCATTGTGAGAAATAGAGCATTTCCGTCTATGGAGCAAATGCTCTGTTTATTACAATGGTTTCAAAAAGTGACTTTTACAGAGTTTTCAAAAGGCACCAATATGATTGAGGGAATGGGTTAACCCTTTTTTGGACTTCATATAAATGCTTTTTCACACCTTTACAAACAGATGGGTTTTTTTGTCTAGGTCTACACAATTTACTACTATAATATCAGTCTAGTTTGCTACTACATGTATAATGCTTGCAGTTTGTAACATATTTTGGTCAAATTTTCCTTTTGTCATAATGCTGTTAAAAAATTCAGCTGAATTAATATTCATACAGCCAATTATTTATTTCATGAATATTCATGGTAATGGGTTGATTGTGACTACAATTGTCATCACAATTACAGAAAATAATTATTTTTGTAGACCATCCTTTTATCCCCGGGATAGTTGAAATTGTTTTTGTTCTCTCCAGAATGATAGAAAATTTGTATGATAATTTCCACATCAGGAACAGACACGTTATGACTGCTGCCCTCACACTTTAATGGCAGTAATTGGTGGTTGATATCACCACAGTCTGAGGAGAAATGGATGGTGCTTAAGTATTATCACCACAATCTGATACTGATATTAGTGATTGTAATCACTGCAATTTGAAAACAAATTTGATTTTTGGTCATCCTAGTTTATGGACAAATGCATGGTGACTCCTGTCATTACTGTCTGAGAACAGATGATTGGTTACTATAATGCTGCCATGCAGTCTATAGATATACCGTATTTCCTCTAAAAAAAAGCACCGGGGTGCCATGCAAAACGCAGACTTGCCGCTTTTATTTCATACCCGAAATCGGAGTTTTTACTATGTCCGTCATGGTAGAGACTGTATATGCTAAAGCATGATACATTACATACTCGGAAATTTAATCATATTTGCACCGATATAAGACTAAATAACCCGTAGACATCCTACTTGATTCATTTGTTGACCGAAATCATACAACCATTCATTTAAAACTTTAAACTTCTGGTAGATTTATGACTAAAGTGAAAGTAAGAATCGTGTTTACCTTTCGGGCTCAACTTTCACTAGACTGCTCTACAGTAAAATTATCTACGGAAGTTATGGGTTTGTACTGTCTCAAAGGAAATGTTTGAAGGCCCTTCCGCTTTACCGTAATGCTTGTAAAAGTACTACTCAGTACTGTAGTATGCACTACACAGAAATGGGGGAAAACTGGACAAAATTGGGAACGAACAAACATTGGTTTACTCTGTTAGGCAAGTGGAAGACAGAATCACCTTTCAATTAGGTTTGGGAAATACAGTAAAACTCGGTTATAACGAATTCCAAGGGACTGAAGGATTTACTTCGCTGTATACATTATTCGCTATATTGATAGTACGAAGTTTGCTATAAATTATGACTCTGGCACACGACTGTTCAAAACTTTATTAAACCGTAATTCAGACAAGCAAACGAATATGCGTAATGATCAAACTCCCAAAATGTACATCATACATCGTACAGCTTACTCATTTGTGGAAGAAATCAATCATTTGCTTTTGAACACACGTTGATGCTTGACACTTGCCAAACAATTGTTTCATAGATGTCAACATTTTAAAAAAGTCCTCAGGAGTATTTGGTTGTTGCTCCAATTCCCGGTACAAATTGTATATAGCAGACAAAGACTCCGCGTATGTGGGCACGGGCAAATATTCCTTATCTGTGTCATCATCGGAGTCGACGGTATTTTTAGCGGAAAATGCTGAAATAGTCATGTGATCAGGGAGGGAATAACAAAACCAAAATACTTGAAGTATTTGTTTTGCAAATAAAAATCGAGCATCAGATCTTAACGATGTTTAGCTATATCACATACTTTTAAATGCATATAATTATGCCCCTCGGCTAACGGTGTTTAATTATACCTTACCGTTACACTATGTTAATTATACCATACCACCGTGAAGAATACGTGTTTACGGATCACTCCACAGTTCGCCCCAACACTAGTGCGTGTTTTAACACCTATGCGACATGGTGTTAATCGAGCGAAATACACAGGTGATTGAAAACAGTAGCAAGATGAAACTTCGCTTTAACGAAGGAATGTTATTTAACTGTATTGTGAATAAAGGTACTGGAAAATCAGTTTGCCATAAGCGAAAATTCGCTCTAACCAACTTCATACTAAACATTATAGTCTGTATAGAATTAATGAAGATATCAGCCGGGGAACGAAATTTAGTTCGCTATAAGTGGAAATTCACTTTATCAGAGTTCGTTATAAATAAGTTTTACTGTGTAGTGACTGTTTTCAAAATTGTAATTAGAATTAAAGAGCGATACGTAGGTAGTTGGTGTTAAATGAAAACCGAATTGCTTGCAGAACTGACATGTACATGGTTTACAGCCCCGAATAATCAGATACCAGCGCTTTTCGCCATCATAGCAAGCCGAAGGGAAACAAAATAACCTAGGCCACAACAGTATAAAATATTTTCAATGTAATTTGCTTTCCCTAATTATTACTGTTGATGATGCATTGAGATTATTTTTTTCTTTGCCATCTTTTGGACTTCGAGGTAAGGTGAGGTAGGTGGGGTAAGTTGACCCCCAGATGAGCCTTTCCCGAGCATATATCAGAGGGGGGGAGCTGCTATAAGGGAGAGCACTATAGATAGAGGAAATACTGTACATTCCTTTGCAAATATGTTAGACCACATGATCACGAGTCGTCTGATCAGGGTCCATTCTATTTGCTTATGGAATAATAAAGATATGATTTTACAGTTTCTGACAGGCCAAAATTTCCAATTGTTCATAATTATGCCATTGTAGAATTCATCTAATTAATATTCATGGCATCATTATTTTTACATGAATATTCATGAAATAAAGGGTTAACCCATTCCTTCATATAAACGCCTTTTAATGCCTTTGCAAACAGAGCAGAACCTGATCAGATAGCTCTTATAGGAGCCGTCTGATCTTGGTCTACTATGTTTGCTTATGGTATAATGTAGATCTGACTGCAATTTGTGCCTAAACCAAAATGTCTTAAATTAATGTTATTAATATCAGTGATGTCATTATTTCGTATGAGCATGTAAAACAGGTAAAGGGTTAATAAGGATTACTGTTATCATAAAGTTATGACAGCTAAATTTAAAATACTGGCACCAAGTAAGAAGACTGTATATGTGAACAGGTTCTATGAAACCAGAGATTTCTGAAACATAAACCATTCCCACATACGCTATTTTCAGACCCAACCTCTTTGAATAAATCTACTGGAGAGGAGCATTAAATACAAAATAAAAAAGGAACATTTTAGAATTGTGTAGTTTTGAAACCATTGTGATCAAAAGAGCAAGCTCCTTTGGAGCAAATACTGTATTTATCACAATGGTTTCAAAAAGTGACTTTTACAGAGGCGTCAATATGAGGGAATGAGATAATGTGGAATTGTTCAGTATTGAGAATGCTGTGTAGCGACACTAGTTTTAACTGCTCTGTACTGTACCCAACATGTACAAGACCTACTTCTCTTACATGATTAAGGTATCTCAGATTTGGCTTCACTCCAGACTGAAAGGGTTCAGGTTAGTTGTGGTAAAAGCTTCAAGCTTCAACATGAAGAGTGTTGGCTTAAATACTCACAAACTATTAACTCTCATAATAAACTATGAAAACACATGTATTAACCCTTTCCTTCATATACACATGTTTTCACGCATTTGCAAACAGAGTAGACCCAGATCAGAGGATCCATCTGGTCATGGTCTGCTCTGTTTGCTAATAGAATTTGATAGATCTGTTTCTTTGCTTTTAAAAATGTCTACAATGTTCCACCTTCCATATTTCATTATAATGATTTTGTCCATAATATTCAATAGGTATTGAAATATGGAATAAACATAGAACAGAGAAAGGGTATAACAACTTGCATACCTTAACCATGCTCACTCCATAGATACACCTTTTTACACCTCTGCAAGCAGTGCAGATCTAGATCAGACAGCTTCTGTTACGCTGAACATAACATTAGCATGTCAATGACCTTAATTAGTTTTATTTGTGGGCACTTTGGTGATTTTTAGCTCACCTGAGCCAAAGGCTCAGGTGAGTTATTGTGACCGCGATCCGTCCGTCGTCCGGCGTCCGGCGTCCGTCGTCCGGCGTCCGTCGTCCGTCCACATTTTCAAACGACATCTCCTCTGAAACTACTGACCCGATTTTAACCAAATTTTGTCAGAAGCATCAGTGGTTAGGGGGAACGAAATATTGTTCACATTATGACCCCCGGGCCAAAAATGGCCCCGCCCTAGGGCTTATCAGTTTGTCATAGGAAAATCTTTAAAAATCTTCTTCTCTGAAACTGTAAAGCCTAGACTTTTGATATTTGGCATGTAGCATGATCTTATAGTCCTCTACAAAGATTGTTCAAATTATGACCCCCGGGCCAAAAATGGCCCCGCCCAAGGGCTTATCAGTTTTTCATAGGAAAATCTTTAAAAATCTTCTTCTCTGAAACTGTAAGGTCTAGACCTTTGATATTTGGTATGTAGCATGATCTAATGGTCCTCTACAAAGATTGTTCAAATTATGACCCCCGGGCCAAAAATGGCCCCGCCCACGGGCTTATCAGTTTTTCATAGGAAAATCTTTAAAAATCTTCTTCTCTGAAACTGTAAGGCCTAGACCTTTGATATTTGGTATTTAGCATGATCTAATGGTCCTATACAAAGATTGTTCAAATTATGACCCCCGGGCCAAAAATGGCCCCGCCCTAGGGCTTATAAGTTTGTCATAGGAAAATCTTTTAAAATCTTCTTCTCTGAAACTGTAAGGCCTAGACTTTTGATATTTGGAATGTAGCATGATCTTATGGTCCTCTACAAAGATTGTTCAAATTATGACCCCCGGGCCAAAAATGGCCCCGCCCATGGGCTTATCAGTTTTTCATAGGAAAATCTTTAAAAATCTTCTTCTCTGAAACTGTAAGGCCTAGACCTTTGATATTTGGCATGTAGCATGGTCAAATGGTCCTCTACAAAGATTGTTCAAATTATTACCCTGGACCGAAAATGGCCCCGCCCAAGGGCTTATCAGTTTTTCATAGGAAAATCTTTTTGTCTGAAACTGTTAAGCCTATACCTTTGATATTTGGAATGTAGCATGATGTAATGGTTCTCTACAAAGAATGTTCAAATTATGACCCCTGGGCTAAAAATGGCCCGCCCAAGGGCTTATCAGTTTTTCATAGGAAAATCTTTAAAAAATCTTCTGAAACTGTAAGGCCTAGACCTTTGATGTTTGGTATGTAACATGATCTAATGGTCCTATACAAATATGTAGCTTGGCTTATGGTCCTCTGCCAAGAATGTTCAACTTACGACCCTGGCCTCTGGGCAAAACTTGGCCCTGCCTTGGGGCTTATCAGTTTTTCATGGGAAAAATAATTATGAAATATTATTTTTCTCTGAAACCATTAGGCTTAGACCTTTAATTAATGGCATACTGCTTTGTCTTGTGGTTCTCTACCAACGTTGTACAAATGATGACTTCTTGGTCAAAAATGGCCCGCCCCTTGGGTTATCTCAGGTGAGCGCTTCAGGGCCTCATGGCCCTCTTGTATATTTAAGCCCATTCTTATTTTCACTCTTACCCTCAAACCTGGAATGAACCTTTTTTTATGCCCCCAACGGTGGGCATATAGTAGTCGCATTGTCCGTCCTTCCGTCTGTCCGTCCTTCCGTCTGTCCGTCTGTCCGTCTCGCACTCACCAAAGGGTAGTTGTGTGACTTTTTCTAACTAGTCCCACAAGTAAAATCATTAACCTGGCCATCTCTTGTGACATTAACCTGGCCATTTCTTGTGACATTAACCTGGCCAGTTGTGGGACATAGGGTTAGGGTTAGCTTCCAGATCATTCTATTCCAAAGTTAGAGCCAAAAATAGTTTTACTTGTGGGACTAGTCCCACAAGAAAAGATCAAAGGAAAAAGTCACACAACTACCCATTTGTTAGTGTGTCCGTCCGTCCGTCCTTCCGTCCGTCCCAAATTCGTGTCCGGTCTGTAACTTCTTCATCAATCAATCGATTTCAATATAACTTGCCACAAATGTTCACCAGACAGAGACGATGTGTCGCGTTCAACTCCCTGGTCCATGGGTCAAAGGTCAAGGTCACAGGGTTCAATTACTTTGTCACAAACTTCGTGTCCGGTCTGTAACTTCTTCATCTATCAATGGATTTCAATATTACTTCACACAAATGTTCACCAGACAGAGACGATGTGTCGCGTTCAACTCCCAGCTCCATGGGTCAAAGGTCAAGGTCACAGGGTACAATTACTTTGTTACAAATTTCGTGTCCGGTCTGTAACTTCTTCATCTATGGATGGATTTCAATATTACTTGACGCAAATGTTTACCAGACAGAGACGATGTGTCGCGTTCAACTCCCAGGTCCATGGGTCAAAGGTCAAGGTCACAGGGTACAATTACTTTGTTACAAATTTCGTGTCCGGTCTGTAACTTCTTCATCTATCGATGGATTTCAATATAACTTGCCACAAATGTTCAACATACTGAGTGGATGTGTCGCGTTCAACTCCCAGGTCCATGGGTCAAAGGTCAAGGTCACAGGGTACAATTACTTTGTCACAAATTTCGTGTCCGGTCTGTAACTTCTTCATCTATCGATGGATTTCAATATAACTTGCCACAAATGTTCACCAGGCAGAGACGATGTGTCACGTTCAACTCCCAGGTCCATGGGTCAAAGGTCAAGGTCACAGGGTACAATTACTTTGTCACAAATTCCGTGTCCGGTCTGTAACTTCTTTATATATCAATGGATTTCAATATGATTTGGCACAAATGTTCACCAAAGATGATGTGTCGCTTTCAACTCCTTGGTCCATGGGTCAAAGGTCAAGGTCACAGGGTACAATTACTTTGTCACAAATTTGGTGTCCGGTCTGTAACATCTTTATCTATCAATGGATTTCAATATAACTTGGCACACATGTTAACCAGACAAAGACGATGTGTCACGTTCAGCTCCCCGGTCCATATGTCAAAGGTCAAGGTCTCAGGGTACAATTACTTGTTTATCTGTGAATGGATTTTAAAAGAACCTGGCACAAATGTTCACCACACAAAGACGATGTGTCAACTCCCTGGTCCATGGGTCAAAGGTCAAGGTCACAGGGTACAATTTTTGGGGGCATTTGTCACGTGACTGTGACATCTCTTGTTTTTTAAATATTTATTGTCATTCGAACTATAGTCAATTTATATATAGATCCCTCAACATCTTAAAAGTCTGTATGCATTCAAATTATGGGCAAAAATCAAAGAACTGAACTTCCCTCATCAATTTTTTCAGATCATTTGGGTCCTGTATGATTTCCACATGTGTATACATCACACTGTCAGTTTAATACTGCTGCTTGTGTACCTGTTTTGATATAATTTTGGGTACTAAAGAATGTTTACTGCACTCTGTTTCGGCACTCCCACACCGCAGGTTATGTGATAATAGGTAATATACAATATTTCAGATCATTATTTTGCCATGTTTTTATAATGACTTCCCATAATTTTGAGAATCAATTAGGATTTATTTTGTGTTGGTAATAAAGCCCACCCTTGCTGTGACAGAAGTGTGAAAAAAATGCTCTTGCTTTCCTGTGCAGTAAAGACTACAGGAAAATTCCAGTTCTGCTTCCAGCCCTGAAGCAAGAATTAAACTCAATACATGTAACTGAACAAAATTAATGCTGGGAACAGCTTAACCCTTTACTCCATGAATATTCACGCAAGAAATAATGACATCATGAATATTAATTAGATTTATTTTTTTCTTATCGCACATGGATGCAGGAATTTTTGGCCATGGCAGAAAGTGTATAATCTTATCTATATTATATCATAAGCAAACAGAATAGACCCTGATCCGATGGCTCCTATAGGAGCCAATCCTCTACAAATTCTACCTCTTAATATTGAATGGATTCTTTTAAATTGTGATGAACCATATCATTCTACCATGAAAAAATCAGAATTTTAAGGTTGATACTTCACAGATTATCAGTGAAAATAACATTGTTTATCTTTAAGTCTACAACCAGAGTATCTTTTTATACGCCCACCTAATAAAGGTGGTCGTATATTGTCGTGGCCCTGTCCGTCCGTCCGTTCGTTCGTTCGTTCGTTCGTTCGTTCGTTCGTCCGTCAACATTTTGTTTGTCCGCTGTTTTCTGGGAAAACTATTTGACAGATATTAATGAAACTTCACACAAATGTTTAATGCATCAAGATCTGAAGCTGAGTAGATTCTGAGGTTCATTTGATTTTTCATTTCAGAGTTATGGCCCTTGTCCTTAAAAAATGCAAATAGTTTGTCCGCTGTTTTCTGGGAAAACTATTTGAGAGATATTAATGAAACTTCATACAAATGTTTAATGCATCAAGATCTGAAGCTGAGTCGATTCTGAGGTTCATTTGATTTTTCGTTTCAGAGTTATGGCCCTTGTCCTTAAAAAATAATGCAAATAGTTTGTCCGCTGTTTTCTGGGAAAACTATTTGACAGATATTAATGAAACTTCACACAAATGTTTAATGCATCAAGATCTGATGCTGAGTCGATTTTGAGGTTTATTTGATTTTTCGTTTCAGAGTTATTGCCCTTTTATTAAAATATAATGCAAATATATGCATATAGTTTGTCCGCTGTTTTCTGGGAAAACTATTTGAGAGATATTAATGAAACTTCACACAAATGTTTAATAAATCAAGATCTGAAGCTGAGTTGATTCTGAGGTTCATTTGATTTTTCATTTCAGAGTTATGGCCCTTGTCCTTAAAAAATATGCAAATAGTTTGTCCGCTGTTTTCTGGGAAAACTATTTGAGAGATATTAATGAAACTTCACACAAATGTTTAATAAATCAAGATCTGAAGCTGACTTGACTCTGAGGTTCATTTAATTTTTCATTTCAGAGTTATGGCCCTTGTCCTTAAAAAATATGCAAATAGTTTGTCCGCTGTTTTCTGGGAAAACTATTTGAGAGATATTAATGAAACTTCACACAAATGTTTAATGCATCAAGATCTGAAATTGAATTGATTCTGAGGATCATTTGATTTTTCGTTTCAGAGTTATGGCCCTTGTCCTTAAAAAATAATGCAAATAGTTTGTCCGCTGTTTTCTGGGAAAACTATTTGACAGATATTAATGAAACTTCACAAAAATGTTTAATGCATGAAAATCTGATGCTGAGTCTATTTTGAGGTTTATTTGATTTTTAGTTTCAGAGTTGTTGCCCTTTTACTTAAAAAATAATGCAAATATATATGCATATAGTTTGTCCGCTGTTTTCTGGCAAAACTGATTGACAGATATTAATGAAACTTCATACACATGTTTAATGCATCAAGACCTGAAGCTAAGTCGATTCTGAGGATCATTTGATTTGTTGTTTCGGAGTTATGACCCTTGCACTTAAAAAAATAATGCAAATCTATGCAAATATGAGGATGGCCATAACTTTTTCATTTGAAATGATATATACTTCAATTTTTTTATATGGTTAAACCTTGATGTGAATTTTCACATACATGTATATTGCGGGAGTTTTGATATGTCATTTTATTCTAAAGTAATGGTCCTTGAACTTCGTGTGTTCGTTGCTTTGTTAGTCGGTCAACTTTTAGTTTGTTGTTTTCTGGGAAAACTATTAAAATGATATAAATGAAACTTAACACAAATGTTTTAAGCAACAAAATTTGAAGCTGAATTTATTTTGAGGTTCATTCAGTTTTTCTTTACAGAGTTATGACCGTTGCACTGCAAAAATGAGGATTAGCTGTAACTTTTTTATTTAATAAGATATTCACTTCATTTTTAAAAAAAATAGTATCACATTAATATGGAAATCAAGATCTGAAGCACAGATTAGAAAATGTCAACACTTATAAGGCATGTTGAATCGGAGAAAGTTTGCAAGTGGGCGTATTATGTACCGTATGCGGTACTCTTGTTTCCATTTCTTTTCCAAAATATGATGAGATTATCTCATCTGGATTTTAACATTTTTGCTGACAACAAATCTGTGATCAGCTGTGCAGACTATTTGGATCTAAACAAGATGCAGAGTAACTGACAGTTCTCATCAGGATACACACTGTTTGATACCTGATTATTGTTTTTGACAGAACTTTCAAAAATGAAAATTGAAGCAGATGACAAATGATGCAGACAGCAATACATGGCAGCAAAAGAGCATCATATATAAACGCGTGTTCACGCATTTGCAAACAGAGTAGACCCAGATCAGATGGCTCCTATAGGAGCCATCTGATCAGGGTCTACTCTGTTTGCATTCGGCAAAAAATATAATTTAAGAGTTCCTGCCCCACAGTGTTCAGTACATGCCATTATAAAAAATATTGTAATGAATGTTAATGATGTCATTATTGAATGTTCAACAGGAAAAGGGTTAAGGTAGCTGACGCTGATACTGAGATATCGTGTAGCACCTTGTCAGACACACTGCTTTATTTAACCTTTTACCTCATGACTTATGAATATTCATTAGATGATTTTTTATAATGGTATATGAACTCGGGAGTTTTTTTTACCATGACTTAAACTGTAGAATCAGATCTATGTAATTCCTCAAGTAAACAGAGCAGACCCTGATCAGACAGCTCCTTCTGTAAGAGCTGTTTGATCTGGGTCTTCTCTGCTTCCAAAAGGGTTTAAAGGTGTATAGATCTATGAGTGAAGGGGTTAAACGTTCAAGCTTTACTGGTTTAAATATCCTAGTTTAGAATACTATTGGATAAGAATTTGGATAAAGCAGTATGAATTTCAACATCTGACCCATCTAATGTCAAGTTTTACAAAAATAAAACAACCAACAATTGAAATAAAAAAATACAAGGAGGGCGTGAAACAAGAAGGAGATAATAGTTATAGGGTTGTATGGGCGAAGTGATAAATACTCTATTAGCTTACATAAATCATTTCCATAGAGAGTAGTAAAAGTAGCCTGTTCTGAATGTCAGTACCGGAATTACTGATTTAAAGTTATCAAAATGATGCCAAATTGATTTTTTAACTCTTTCCTTCATAACAAGGTCTTGTTAGTTACGTTGTTACATCTTTACAAACAGAGTAGTCCCAGTCCCTGTAGGAGCTGCCTCATCAGCCAGTCTACTGCTTGCTCATGGAAATATATGATCCTACAGTTTTTGTCTAAGAAAAAATTCACTTGAAAATTTTACATCATAAAAGAATAAGTAAATGAATATTCATGAAGTGATCAGTTCATACATAAATGTTCATTATGGAAGAGGGTAACACTTTACAAACCAGTGGAGAGGGAAGATTTAATGTCTGATTAACCCTTTCCCTGTTCTATGTTTATTACAGATTTCAATACCTACTGATTAGTACTGAATATTCATGGACAAAAAGGTTATTATGAAATATGGAAGGTGGAGCATTGTAGACATTTTAGAAAGTAAAGACACAGATCTTTGGAATTCTATTAGCAAACAGAGTAGACCCTGATCAGACGGCTCCTCTAGGAGCTGTCTGATCTGGGTCTACTCTGTTTGCAGATGTATGAAAACACGTTTATATGAGGGAAAGGGTTGATACTTAGTGTAAATGTAGACTATGCAAATGTGATGCACCAAGGATAATGGTGTGTTCCTGTTTTCATTCATGATAATGCATTCAGTACACGGACTTGAAACCCTGTAATAAAATGTATTTTTTTGTGACTCTTGCCAAGGTCTATCAGTTCTGTTGGCTTTAAAGTTTCAGGGAATTTTGAGCTGCCAGAAAGATTAAACTATGTCATAATCTGGCCAGATCATATGACCAAGTTATAATGATGGTTGTCTGATCCTGTGATGTTCTTCTCAACAGTACAATTATACCCACCTGACACGAAACAGAGTAGTTTGAAAAAAGTGGAAGCAATTTCTGAGAAATTCCATATAGAGTTTTCTAGCGCTAAGACTCAATTAGAGATTTCCCGCTGGAGTTGTATTTGTTGTTTTCCTCATAAAAGATTTACTAGCTTGGCCAACAGGGGGCTTTTATTGTGGTCCATATTCAAAGCTCTTAACGGTTCCTCCTTTACAGAAGCTCCAATAATAGATCCATGTTTAATTGGTATAATCAGAATGGAACATGACATAACGAGCCAATAAATGTTCGTTGCAGGCTTGTTATGCTGTTATTAAAGTGGCACCCTAGCAGCCCTCTGGCTGCCTGCAGAATAAATAGCCACTAAATTGCTATTTGAAGCAGAGTTAATTCATTGCTTGATCACTGCTGTGAGTACACTGTATTATGAATTAAATTGCTGTCCTTGTAAAAATATATGTATAAGAAAAAATGAATAGAAGATTCATTGCTTTTAAAGATATGAGAAGCAAGCTATGATTGATCAGTATAATGCATCAGTATATTGATATAAGTACAGACAGAACTTTATGTTCATTTATCTTTATTTATTTTTTTAACCTTTTACCTGTTCAACATTCATGTAAGAAATCATGAATATTTAATAGCTGATTTTTTATAGATAAAATTTCCAAGGGAATAGTTTGCTTTAACAAAAAATAAAGAATATGGTCTACATGTATATGATCATGTCCTATGCTAACAGAGCAGACCCTGATCAGACGGTTAAGATTCAGTTGATTGAGACTGTTGCAGATTGCAATGACAACTGTTGTATTCAGTTCATTTAACTCTGTATTCCATGAATATTCATGATAGAAATAAAGTATATATGTGAATATTAATCTGCTTAATATTTATAATGGCATATGGACATGAAATGTTTTGGCCCAGATAAGACTGTAGTAATTCTATAAGCAGACAGGACAGACCCTGATCAGACAGTTTCTGAAGGAGTCATCAGATCTGGGTCTACTCTGTTTGCAAAGGCATTGAAATGTGTATCTATGGATGAAAAAGTATGGATGAAAGACTTGCAAATTGCAGTAAGGATTTTTTTAGAAACATTGAAAGAATGGACAGATTTATGTCATGTATGACTCTTTTTAGCCGGATTTCTTGAGAAAATCTCGGCTTATAGTTTGGTGAAAAC
The DNA here is from genome assembly GCA_963576725.1 of Azorinus chamasolen. Taxonomy (NCBI): domain Eukaryota; kingdom Metazoa; phylum Mollusca; class Bivalvia; order Cardiida; family Solecurtidae; genus Azorinus; species Azorinus chamasolen. The sequence continues at coordinate 27,561,802 of OY755235.1, forward strand.
CGGCCAGTCGGGCAGGTTGGCAGCGTGCCGTCATTGACAAACTTTAACATTGCTTATAACTTCTGAATTACTCAAGCTGGACAATTCATATTTGGTATGCAGATAGCTTGGGTGAAGGCCTTCAAACACTTGATATAAGGATACATGAAATCAGGTCAAGGTCACTATTTCGAAAACTTTGCCGTTTTTAACAAACTTTAACATTTCTATAACTTCTGAACTACAAATGCTAGGCAATTCATCTGTGGTATACAGATGGCTTTGATAAAGGCCTTTCAGTTGATATAAAGATGTTTGAAATTAGGTCAAGGTCACTATTTTGACAAGTTGGCCATCATTGAAAAACTTCAACATTTTGTCAAATTTCTGAACCACATATGCTGGACAATTCATAATTATATGGTATGAAGATAGCTTTGGTGAAGGCCTTTCAGTTGATACAAGGGTACATCAATTTGGGTCAAGGTCAAGGTCACTATTTTAAAAACTTGGCTGTTTTTAACAAACTTGAACATTTTGCTCCAACTTCTGATCCACAAACACTAGGCAATTCACCTTTGGTATTCGGGTAGCCTTGGTAAGGACCTTACATATGACATAAAGATACCTGAAATCAGGTCAAGGTCACTATTTTGAAAACTTGGCTGTCATAAAAAATTTATTATAACTTCTGAACTACATACCATATGCTAGATAATTTATATTTGGTGTTCAGATAGCTTTGGTGATGGTCTTTCAGTTGATACAAGGATACATGAAATTAGGTCAAGGTCAACATAAAAAAGTACGGCTTTAAAGCGGTTTCCTCATTTTTTGCTTGTTTTATATAAATGGAGCATTTCGAGGGCTTGGTGCAAAACTATTCTAACTCCTTCACTAAAGTGAAGGAGTTAGAATAGTTTTCCACCAAGCCCTCAATTTGCTTGCAGCAGAACTGAAGTCCATCGATGCCTGAACAGAGACAGAATGGGAGGATTTATTTATGCTTGTTACATTATTTTGTTCTTCCAGCCACTTTGTACCAGAAGTACTCTTTCAAAACCAGTAATTCTGCAAACTGATTGACATTCTGTTTGAACCTTCATCTGATGAATAATTATCTAAGAAATAATGGCATTGTGAATATTAATGAGATGAATTTTATACAGGCATATGAACACAGGAATGTTTTGGCCATGGCTGAAATTGTAGAATTAGATATACATTATTCCACAATAAGCCAACAGAGCAGACCCAGATCAGATAGCTCCTGCATGAGCCATCTGATCTAAGTCTTCTCTGTTTGCAAAGGCATGTAAAGGCTTATCTTAATGTGTATTATTCCATAAGCAAACGGAGCAGACCTTGATCAGATGGCTCCTGTAGGTCTGGTCTAATGTATTTGCAAAGGCATTATGGCAACTGTATCATCAGTTAAGGGGTTGAAAAAATGGGGGGAAAACTTTTCAAATTGGAGCAGACAGCATTTTTTGCAACCAAGTTAAAAGGGTTAAAAGATGGATGAGGCATTCATATAGGAATCTTGTTTGGTAATAGCCTCCCTACCGTAGAAGATTGATCTGATTCCAAAATCAGCTTAAAGGAATTTTAATCAGTTCTAGTGAATGTGAAATTTCATTGCACATGGGGGAGGCCCTGCCTAGCTAAGATTACCAGCACAGTAATTAAGGACTATTATTCCGGGCTGTAAATCTAATTCATTTGATTGGGAAGTTTCCTTCCCATCATTCTGTAGTGACTGCGGCAGTATGCTGTAGCTTCTTATAAACACTGTATACATACCCAAATTCTCCTTTGTATTCCGACATTCAGTCTCCCCTCTTCCCTTATTTGTCAAGCAGAATAATTCAACTTGGCATCATTTTGATAAATGTAATTTAGACTGACATAGTAACAGATAGTGTAAACCCTGATTAACCCTTTCCCTGTTCTATATATAGCCCAAATTTCAATACCTACTGAATATTCATTAACAAAATAGTTATAAATAAATATGAAAGATGGACCATTTTAGACATTTTAGAAAGCAAAGAAACAGATCTTTCAAATTCTATTATCAAACAGAGCAGACCCTGATCAGACAGCTCCTCTAGGAGCCGTCTGATCTGGGTCTACTCTGTTTGCAAATGCGTGAAAACACGTTTATATGAGGGAAAGGGTTAAGTGTTTCTGTTTGAATACTATGGGTAATTACTAATTAGGATAGACGTTAACTTGTTTCCTTGTTCTATATTTAGTCCAATTTTCAATACCTATTGAATATCCATGGACAAAATAGTTATGATAAATATGGAAGGTGTAACATAATTGTAACTATTTGAGAAACTTAAGAAACAGATCCATCAAATTCCCCTAGCAAACAGAGCAGACCCTGCTCCTATAGGATCCATCTTATCTGGGTCTACTCTGTTTGCAAATGTATGGAAAGGGGTTTATATTTGGGAAAGGGTTAATTAACAAAATAATTAAATCAAACTTGTGAAACACTAAAGGTTTCAGGGTGATTGAAAGAGTTGACTACTGTTAATTCTTTATTACCTGCTAGACCTACCTTTTGCATACAGGGTAGACCCAGATAAGATGGCTCCTGTAGGCATCTGATCAATATCTGCTCTGTTTGCTTACATGATTCATGTATATCTTTCTCATTCTGCATTTTCTGTCATGGCCAAACGTTAATATTGTTCTTATGCCATTATAAAAATTCACCATATAAGGATCCAAACTGTTTGATATTTTGATTGAAAAAATACAAACATCAAAGATGAAAATTGAAACATTGCTGACAAGTGAAATAGTTAACCATCTACCTGATGAATATACATGTATGAGATAATGACATTTTGACTATTAACTAGCTTATGTTTTTTGCCTCCTAAGCGGTGGAGCATAATTTGGTTTTGCTCTTGTCTGTTGGTTGGTTGGTCCCCAACTTTAACGTTTGCGATAATTTTGTTGCCATTGCACATACAATTACTTCAAAGTTGGCACACATGCGAAACTTATGGAGGCAAACATTTTAAGGGGTTAATTATCAAGATCAAGGTCATACATCAAGGTCAAAGGTCATATCGGGGCAGTGTTTCACAAACACATCTTTTATAATGGCATGTGAATATGGGAATTTTTTACCGTGGTAGAAACCGTAGAATCAGATCTATGTTATGTCATAAGCAAACAGGGCAGACACTGGTTAGACAGCTCCTACAGGAGCGGTGTACTCTATTGGCAAAGGCATTAAAGGTAATGAGTTAATAATGTATGAGCTGCTTTTGTAGATCAGTACTGGTGGTAGCAGGAGACTAATGGTATGAGGTTCTTTCGTGTCTGTATTCTCTTCCTGTGACCAAGGAAGGCATAGACACAAATTAGTTCAACAAGCTATAGAAACTATTGACTTGTAAACAAAGACAGGGGACAAATGTTTCTTGAATTGTAAATTATAAGCAGGGGACACACAGCAATTGAAAAGCACTTTGAGCAACCATATTGCTTGTGATTGTCACTACCACTTCTCTGTGGACTACAATTCTAGAGTACATGTATCTACTGATAAAAATCATTGTACTACCTGTAAATTCTGCCCTCAGAAACTTTTTGTTGAAATGAAAAACCTCTCAGACTTTGGAATTGTTTTATATTAACCCTTTTCTCCATGAATATTCATGTAAGAATTAATGGTATCATGAATATAAATTGGATTAATTTCTATGATAGGACATGGACACAGGAATGTTTGGCCATGGCAGAGACTGTAGAATCATGTCTATATTATATCATAAGCAAACTGAGTAGACCCTGATCAGACGGTTCTTACAGGAGTGTCTGATCTGGGACTATTCTTTTTGCAAAAACTGAGAGGCGTATTTATGAAGAAAGGGTTAAATGCAGTGATCAGTTATGCATGCAATAATTTTGTGATAATTTATAATTATAAGATTAACCTGCGTTGATCCAGATTAGCTGCCATTGTAACTTGGTGGCTAAGGTGAGCTATTGGGATTGACCTGTGTCAGTCATTCATCTGTAAAAGTCATTTCATGAAACCATTGTGATAAATAGAGCATTTGCTCCTATAGGAGCAAATCGAGGGCTTGGTGCAAAACTATTCTAACTCCTTCACTAAAGTGAAGGAGTTAGAATAGTTTTGCACCAAGCCCTCGAAATGCTCTATTTATCACAATGGTTTCAAAAATTCTAAAGTATTCCTTTTATGTAGTTTAAATGCTCCTTTTCGGTAGATTTATTCAAAGTGGTTTAAGATCTGAAAATAACCTATGGAGGAATGAGTTAAGTGATGTTGGAAATCAGTGAGTCCATACTCTGACAGTAACTGCTTATCTTCACGGTGGTAATGATGGCCGTGAAATTTTTGCCAGTGATTTAATATTATGTCCAGTCATCAATCACAAGCTGAAACAGGAAAAAAATCTACTTACCAAATGATTTGTGGGTGATTTAGTGATGAACCGGGTCAATATGGCTCTCAGTGGATGAGTATAGCCGTAACTCTTTCAATACTGAATATTTAAAGTGGAATGGTCCATCAATGTTTTACTCTGAATGTCCAATCAGTAGGACAGGCTTATCTTAACTAGAGGATTTTGAATGACAAAAAGTGCAGACTCAAATCAGAGGATTCCTCTAGGAACCCTCAGATCAGAATCTACACTGTTTGCAAATGCAAGTACACACACATTTCCTGCATTCAAAAGGTTAATGGATAGATTGCAATCCTACCCATTATATGAATGAAGCTTTCAGATTGGAAGGCATTCAACTTTGTTTATTGTTATTTGAGATACATACATAAAGGTCATATGACTTTATCATAGAGGATATTAATTAATATATGAAAGGATAATTCTTACTGTTTTGTGTGTGATTAAATCTTTTGAGGTACTCAGCTGAATCTGTGTTCTGACAAATCAAACATGCAGTAGAAACTGTCTTAACCCATTCCCTCATATTGATGCCTTTTGACGCCTCTGTAAATGTCTCTTTCTGAAACTATTAGGGTAAATAGAGCATTTGCTCCTTAGGAGCAAATGCTCTATTTATCACAATGGTTTCAATTCTAACATTGTTCTTTTCCTTAGTAAATGCTCCTTTTCGGTAGAATAATTCAAAGAGGTTGGGTCTAAAAGAAATAGCCTGTGAGGGAATGGGTTAATATAAGCAGCCATCAATAAGAGGTCTATTAAGGGTCTGTAAGTCAGGGGGTAGCTTGATGCAGGTCAAAAGTAATGCAGAAAGCGTCCATAGGAACATTCTGCATTACTTTTGCCCTGCATTAAGCAACCACCTGCTTTTTGAAACTCCTATGTTCAGTAAATGAATGACCACTGAGGACATGTTCTACTGTATGTGAAAACTTATATTTAACAGAAAGACAAAGACTGTAGTTAGATTTATACTTTGTAGACCCAGATTAAACAGCATTTGACCTGGGTGTTCATAACAGGTTAAGAACTTAAGAGTGGAGATAAAGTGTCTTAATATTTCAGATAATTATGGTGTGTCCATCCAAAAAACGTGAAACATTTTATGGAACTTAACAAAGTAGCTTCAGTTTGATTCATATTTAACAGAAGCAAACTTGTCATTTTGACACAACCAAGACAAATGATACAAATGCATTGCATATAAAAAGGCATTTGCCCAGACAGAAATAACATGATTGGGTTACGGAAAATAACCGTAAACAATTGGCCAGTCATGCTTAGGCAAATATTGTTAACCCAGATGGAACGGCTCCTGAAAGATCAGTGTTTATAATAAAGATCTATTCCATTTGCCACTCCATTACTTTCCTTTAACCGTTTACTTTATCCCTTTCCTCCATAGGCTATTTATAGATCCAACCTCTTTGGATGCATCTACCAAAAAGGAGCATTAAGTAGAGAAAAGGAAATTTTTTAGAATTTTGTAATTTAAAACCATTGTGATAAATAGAGCATTTGCTCCTATAGGAGCAAATGCTCTATTTATCACAATGGTTTCAACAGATGACATTTACAGAGGCGTATTTATGGAGGAAAGGGTTAAATAGACACTTTTCTATGTAACCTTTGAAAACAGAGTAGACCTAGGTCAGACTGCTTCTGTATAACACTGATTCTTAGGTTTCTGGTATTGCCAAAAGTTCCCTTGTTCATGTACCATTATAAAAATGCTGGCAATGAATATTCATGAAGTGATGGATTCTTGCATAATTATTCTTGCGATATCAAAACGATGCTGACTTGACTTATGCAGCCATACAAGTCAGTGGTGAAGGGAGAACTATAGGTGTCCAAATATTAACCCATTCCCTCATAGGCTATTTTGTAGACCACAGTCATCCTCTTTCAATGAATCTACTGAAAATGAGTATTTAATATAGAAAAGGAAAAGTTTTAGAAATTCATAGTTTTGATGACATTGCGATAAATGGAGCAATTGCTCATTATGAAGCTAAATGCTCTATTTATCACAATGGTTCCAAAAAAGTGACTTTTTGAGAGGCATCAAAAGGCATCAATATCAGGGAATGGGTTAAGTATAATAACAGTAAGAACAATAGACAAAAGTCTAACTGGAGACTTAAAATTTAACTCATACATATACCTATTAGCACCGTTGCACACAAAGTAGACCTAGATCAGAGGACTCCTACTCTGTTTGCTAATAGAACTATAATGCAGTTTTCATTCTACAGTTTCTGCCATGGCCAAACAGTGAATAGTATGCATTCATATACCATTATAAAAAATAAGCTAATATAATTATATTCATAATGTCTTTATTTCTTGCATGAACTTTTCCTGAGTTAAGTGGTTAATGGTATGTATGTATCTGTGTTTCAGAGTGTTGTTGACAAACTGTTGAAGAAGGCCAATGTGTCTCTGGTGGTTGGCACCTCATCTTGGAGAGAGCAATTTGCAGAGGCCATCACTGTTAGTCCAGGTAAGCTACACCTAGAAATACTCCCTATCGCTTTTTCAAGTGGAATGATCCATCATTGTTTCAGAGAAGCTTCCATTGCAGTATGAAAGGATTAATAATGTCAGAAGTGACAAATAGTGCAGATTCTGATCAGAACTCCTCAAGAAGCCTGTCAATCTAGGTCTACACAGTTTTCAAATTCCATTTAACTTGTTTCCCACATTCAAAGGGTTAATACCTAATCTTAAACCATTTCCCTGTTCTGTATTGAGGCCAAATTTCAATACCTACTGAATATTCATTAACAAAATAGTTAAAGAAATATGGAAGGTGGACCATTGTAGACATTTTAGAAAGCAAAGAAACAGTTCTATCAAATTCTATTAGCAAACAGAGTAGACCCTGATCAGACGGCTCCTCTAGGAGCCATCAGATCTGGGTCTACTCTGTCTGCAGATGCGTGAAAACACGTCTATATGAGGGAAAGGGTTAAACCCAAAAACATACAGTGGCCAAACAAAGACTTGCACAAAATGGCAAAATAGTGTTAAATACAGGGCATAATAAGTAAATTTCATTCATACCTGTGCAAACAGAGTAGACCCAGATCAGATGACTCCTGTAAGGAGACGTCTGATCAGGGTCTCCTCTGTTTGCTATTGAAATTATTTAGATCTGGTTTTGCATTTTCTGCCAGTACCTAAAACTCCTGTGATCATACAATAGCCCATTAAAAATTCAGCTAATAGATATTCTCAATATCATTATTTCTTTTACATCTATATTCAAAAAGGAAAGGGCTAAGACCCATTCCCTCATATTGATGCCTTTTGAAGCCTCAGTAAAATCACCGTTTGAAACCATTGTGATAAATAGAGCATTTGCTCCTATAGGAGCAAATGCTGTATTTATCACAATGGTTTCAAAACTATACAATCCTAAAAGTTTCCTTTTCTCTAGTAAATGCTCCTTTTCGGTAGATTCATTCAAACAGGTTGGATCTAAAAATAGCCTATGAGGTAATGCTGGTTAAGCTATATTGTAGTTATCTACAAATATTGATAACCTCAACAAGCAGTTTCTCATCCAGATGAGCACCATGTATCATTTGAATTATGGGTGGTTCATGGTTGGATTGAAAATGGGAGGAAGGGGCTTTTTCTGTCAGATGAATTAGATCTTTAGATAGGAGATGTGGTTAAGAAATCAAAAATAGAATATGAAAATCAGGCAGGAGACACCACTAAAACGCTCCATAACATATTTTATATCTTTTCCACCAAGCCCAGTCTTGCTGCACATAAAGTTTGGCTGAGAAATAAAGAGATTTTGAGTGATCAGAATGCCTCTTATCTACAGCAATATAATGTATGAGCTGTGAATGGCCACAATGAGCACTGATCTGTACATACCCAAATTACCCTATACATTTGGACACCTAGTCTCCCCTTTCCAATAGTAACTTAATTTTGCACCATTTTTATGCCATTTGATCTGAGTCAGCCCTGTTTGCCTAAGTTTAATTACCTTGGGTAATTGCGGTAGCTCTGATAGGTTATCCATGGTATAGTCTTGGCACATGTTCTTGGCAATGTTGATTTGCATTTCAAAGGAATTGTGGTAGAAAAAATAGTGCCAGAATAGACTTAACTTATATTAATGATGCTTTTCAAATGGTGAGTTTAATTTTGGCAATTGAAAAATAAAGTTTCTTTTTACAATTAGCCACAAGTCGATTCCATGCAATTTTCTAAAGTGCTGGTACCTATTGTAAAAGGTTTATTGCAGAAAGCATTTTTAACCCTTTACCTGTTTAATATTAATGTAAGAAATATTAACATCATGAATATTTATTAGCTAAATTTTTATACTGGCATATGTACACAAGCATTTTTGGTATTGGTAGAAACTGTAGTCCGGTCATTTATAATTTCATAAGCAAACAGAGTAGACCCTGATCAGACAGCTCCTGTAGGAGCCGTCTGATCTGGGTCTACTCTGTTAGCAAAGGCATGAAAAGGTGTTTATATGAAGGTAAGGGTTAATTATCTGAAATTTATACACAGACTGCTTATGTAATTAGCCTTATCTTGCTAACAGTAACCGGAATTACATTTGCACACAGCTTGGCTCAAGATGAGAGGCAAATTAACTCAGTTTCTCATCAGAATCTAAGCTGTTTGACACTTGGTCAATAGTTTCATAAAAGCTTGATTGAATCGGAAGTTAGTCAAAATTGCACTAGATACAAATTTAACCCTTTGCCTGTTGAATATTTATATAAGATTAGAAATGATGACATCATGAATATTAATTAGATTATTTTTCATAATGGCATATGAACTCAGGACATTTTTGCTCAGGCAGAAACTGTAGAATGAGATCTGTATTATACCATAAGAAAACAGGGCAGACCCTTGTCAGATGGCTTTTACAAGGGCCATCTGATCTGGGTCTACTCTGTTTGCAAAGGCGTGAAAAGGCGTTTATATGAGGTAAAGGGTTAAGCAGAGAATCTTTTCACAGCGGGGAAAGGGTCAGATTTGATCACCACAATGATAATGAGTGGGAATTTCATTTATGATGCAATAATTAGGATGAAATGGAATTAGGCAAGGTATGTTTAATAGACTTGATTTCAGTTTCCATAAATTTGGGAACCACTAATCTTTTTCAAATAACTAAAGACTTTGATTTTCCATTTGTAGAAAACCTATAATTACCTTTCTATTTCAGTGATGTATGTAATAGAATTGGTTTCATTTTGGTTGTGTGTTTAATTCATTTCTACAAAGGATATATATATATACAACTGTCAAAGTAGGAGTTTTCCTTTTAGCAAGGATTCAGTTTTCAATTTAGCTGATAGAATTAAAGATGCAAACAATCTACTTCTCTCAATAGGCATTAATATTGTACCATGCAAATCAAATTTGAACGCAGTAAGATTGGGGCTTGAATCTATTGGAAGAATTAATTATTTACTCCATAATAAGCCATTTAATGCCTTTGCAAACATAGTGAGACCCAGCTCGAACAGCTTCTTTAGGAGCTGTCTGATCAGGGTCTGCTTATGTAGATCTCATTCTACAGTATCTGCCATGACCAAATTCCTTGCAGTCATGTGCCATTATAAAAAAGTGATTTGATTGATATTGATGATGTCATTATTTCAGGCATTTGTGAACAGTGTAGACCCTGGTCAGGGTCTGCACTATTTGTCATTTAAAATCTTCTTGCAAATGATTCCCATTCATACAGAACCCTTTACCAGATAGAGGGGAACCTTTGCATGCCTTTGCAAACAGAGCAAACCCAGATCAGATGGATGTCTGTAGGACCATTTGGGTCCATGCTTATAAAGCTTTTAGTTGAGTCTGAGTTTCGTTCTCAAGCTATTGATTGGTCAGGTTTGAGTTCTCAATCTTTTGATTGGTCAGATTTGAGCCAATTTTGGCTCAAATCCGACCAATCAAACACTTGAGAACGAACTCAGACTCAACTAAACGTTTTATAAGCATGGACCCAGATTTGGGTCTGCTCTGTTTGCTCATGGAATTATAGACCTGATTCTACTGTTTCTGCCATGGCTAAAGCATCCATTATTCATATACCATTATAGAAATGTAACCATTAGTGTGATGTCATTATATCACTTACATGAATATTCATCAAGTAGAGAGTTAATGGACCCTGTTCTTAAACACTGATGGACCATTCCACTTGAGCATTCAAATTGTTAATTATCCTGCATTTATATCAACCCGTGAACTCTGGATATAACATGCAATTTTGTATTCAATCATTACCATATTGTTGTTCTGTTATATTCTGATGGCATGGATGTATTCCCTCTTTCCTCTTTTGTAATTTATCTTGGCATTTCTATGACCCTGAGAAATTAATCATGTGTACATGTACAGAATGAGTGTGGGGGATTAAATACATAAAACAGTTCATGGCCCAATTAACCCTTTCCCTGTTCTATGTTTATTCCAAATTTCATTTCCTACTGAATATTCATGGACAAAATAGTTATAATGAAATATGGAAGATGAAACATTGAAGCCATTTTAGACACTAAATAACTATTAGCAGACAGAGCAGACCCTGATCAGATGGCTCCTACAGGAGCCATCTGACCTGGGTCTACTCTCTTTGCAAATTTGTGAAAAGGCGTTTATATTAAGGAAAGGGTTAAATGCATAAAACAGTGTACCTCTCGCAGTGCTCATGGCCCAGCTAATCTTTAGCATGCTGAACAGATTATTGTATTAACCCTTTCCTCCATAGGCTATTTTTAGACCCAGCCTCTTTGAATGAATCTACCCAAAAGGAGTATTTACTAGAGAAAAGTAAAATTTTAGAATTTTGTAGTTTGAAACAATTGTGATAAATAGAGCAGTTGCTCCTATATATGCTCCTATATGTATCACAATGGTTTCAAGAAGTGGTTATTACAGAGGTGTAGAAAGACATATTTATTAGTTAAATAGTTGTGCAAGGAATTGTGTACCATATTTACCTGTAATAATTTAATATTGACCACATAAACTAAGGCAGTTGTTACCCATTCCCTCATACGTTAGAACCTGTCCTAAGCGGCCATTCATTTATTGAACATGGATGTCTGAAAAAGCAGGTGGTTGCTTAATGTAGGGTAAAAGTAATGAAGAAAGCTCCTATAGAAGCTCTTTCTGCATTATCTTTGTCCTGCATTAAGCTACCACCTGTCTTAGATGCCCATAATTAGACCTGTTTTTGATGGCCGCTTAAGTCAGGTTCTACTGTACTGATATCTTTTGACATCTCTGTAAAAGTCCATTTCTGAAACCATTGTGATAAACAGAGCAGTTTGCTCAATAGAAGGAAATGCTCTATTTATCACAATGGTTTCAAAAACTACACTGTTTTAATCTTTTTCTCTTTTCTAGTGCTCCTTTTTAGTAGATTTATTCAAATTGAGAGAATGGGTTAATGCATACTTAAATCAAACTTTGTAACACCTCAAGGAGCAGAAACTGTTTGATCAGGGTCTGCACTTTTTGCTTCTTCATTAGAATTAGTGGAACCAGATCCATATAGTTCCATAAGCAAACAGGTCAGACCTGGATCAGATGGTCCTCCTACAGGAGTCATCTGATCTGGGTCTACACTGTTTGCAAATGTGTATCAATGGAATAAAGTGTTAATCAAAAGTGTACACAAAGGATTTTACTCACAGCATGCTAAAGGCTAATTTGTATTGCATTTGTGGAGTGTATGAAGCTAATTCACAGTGAACGATTTTATAAAGCTAATCACTAGGATTATACATGATAGAGTTTAAGATTTATTGATGTATTCTGTGTGGAGAAAATGCCTACTTAGTATGTCTACTTTCAGCCATAAACATATCACTTTTAAATGGATATGACTTATTGTCTCCTTTGTAGAACGAATTTTCAAAAAATCATTTTCAGGGTTAGGTTATGATTCAGTATCAACACTCAGTGTTCAACAAGATGCTTGTCTGTAAAGGAACAACATGTCTTTGTATATAATTCCCTAATAGGGATTCCGACACCAATTCTCCCCTCTCCACATATAATTAACCCATTCCCTCATATTGACACCATTGTAAAAGTCACTTTTTGAAAACATTGTGATAAACAGATCATTTGCTCCATAAGAGCAAATCGAGGGCTTGGTGCAAAACTATTGTAACTCCTTCACTTTGTGAAGGAGTTACAATAGTTTTGCACCAAGCCCTCGAAATGCTCTATTTATCATAATGGTTTAAAAACTACAAAAGTCTAAAACTTTTCCTTTTTTCCTAGTAAATGTTCATTTTCAGTAGATTTATTCAACAAGGTTGTATCTAAAATTATGAGGGAATGGATTAAAGTTGGTACCATTTTGATTACTTTAAAGTAGATTAACTTAATAATAAGTAGAAAATAGTTTAGATCCTGATCAAACAACTCATTGAAGATACTCATCTGGGTCTGCACTATTTGCCTAAGTTTGTCTATCCAAATACTTAAGGTAACTTGGGTATATAGCAAGTTGTCAAGTTGTTCTACAGACCACAAGGGTAAATAGTATCTCATAAAGGTTGGATTCTATTCATATGCGATCCTTTTTTTTTTGTATCTGCTATTGAGCTTACTGATTTCAAATGTCTGAGATTAGACGAACGAAAGCTGAAAAACTGTGTTCAATACTGTACTGAAATGCTCCCAGTCTCCCCATCACGTGTGGGCAAATAACTATTTACGGTTTAAAGATTGCATTTGATGGAGATGTAACAGCTATTGACTGTAGATAATTACTGAAATTAGCAGCTAGATAGTGAGATCCGGTACCATTGCAAGCCATTATTTGTTTACAGCTGCCTTATTAACTGAAAGATTTATCAGGTACTGCCCGAGTTAAAAAATTATCACTGGCAGGAATACTCATGTCAGTGTGATTTTTACTCTTTTCTCCATAGATACGCCTATTTATGTCTTTGCAAGCAGAGTAGACCCAGATCAGACAACTCCTATAGGAGCTGTCGATCTGATCAGGGTCTGCTCTGTTTGCTTCAGGAATTGTGTGCATCTGATTCTACAGATTTTACCTGGGCCAACTGCTCTTGTAACTTCATATGGTATTGCAGATATTAAGCTAAATCGTATTCATACATACATTATTACATTATTTCATGGAATTAACGGTTAAAAAACATTGTTGCACCTTCAGCATGAATTAGTCAACTACTGTATTAACCTTAAATTTTATGATACCCAATCTCCCATCCTCTTGTTGGGAAAGATGTAAAAGTCAATTCAGCATCTTTGGATAGCTTCAACTCTTTACTCCATAAATGTATGTATGCCCTTTACTGCCTTTACAAACAGAATAAATCCAGGTCAGATGGCAGCTATCTGATCAGGGTCAGTGCTCTGATTTCTTATGGAATAATGTAAATGTGATGCTACAGTATCTAGCATGGCAAATATTTCCTGCGTTTGTGAGCCACTTCCAAGTTTTTCAAGCTATTGAGAAACTATTGATTCAGCGTCAAATAGCTTGGATTCTGATGAGATGTTCAGTTACTTGACAGCCCATCTTGATCAAAGCTTTTTGCAAATACAAATCAAGTCGAGGTAAGTCAAAATCAAGTCAAGATAAGAGGTAATCTACCAGATATTATGTTTGCGGTAATTTAGCTTTAAACAGAATATTTGGAATATACGGTATGTCAGTCAATCAGTCTGTTTGTTTTTTCTTGGCGCTATTTCTTTTCTGAGTTACTACTGACAGGATTTCAACCAAACTGTATTGGAAGCTTCATTACAATGTATCAAGAGGAGATAACATATATTTTTTCATTCTTTTGGTTAGACAATTTTTTACATGCCAGTGGGTATTAACTACTTTCAGTGATAATTCTAGTTAAAACTGTATCTGATGGATCAAAACTGCCAAAATAATTCATCCTCAGTAAAAATACTATATCATAGATGTAGAAATTGCCTGTAGTGCTATTTAAGGAATACACTGAACAGTGACAAAATGTGAAAACTGTAGTGCTATCTTAGAGATACACTGAACAGTGACAAAATGTGAAAACTGTTTTGCTATCTTAGGGATACACTTAACAGTGATCATATCTTAGGGATACGGTGAACAGTTACATAATGTGAAAACTGTAGTGCTATCTTACTGGGATACAGTGAACAGTGACAAAATGTGTAAGCTGTAGTGGTATTATCTTAGGGATACGGTGAACAGTTACAAAATGTGAAAACTGTAGTTCTATCTGAGGGATACACTGAACCATTACTCTGAACCATTACTAACAACTTACTAGATTGCAAAATTACATAATAGTAGAGAGAGGAGACTGGGTGCCAAATAATAACAGGGTATTAGTAATAATTAGGGTATATAGTTTTTTTATTGCTGTATTCCATGACTTGCAGGGGTTCAACTGCTGCTAATCATCATTTCTTAGAAAATACTGTTGTTGAGGGACGCTGGGAGATACATGTGTAAACCATTTCTGGTGAAAATTTGAAGATTCTTTCATATATGTTTTGATATGAGTGGTTCCCCCTTTCATGTTATATTTTTATACATATTGTATTTCATACTTAAGGGGAGATAGGAGGTTTGTTTGCCTGTCAATAACCAGTTGTTGTGTGCTTAGCTTGTTCTAGACATAGACCAGAAGACTGTTATAGTGTTTTACTGTAGCCTTAGGGATTTTGTTAGCTCAGTTAGTACTCAGAAACCAAATACATGACCTGAGCTTGTGCCAATGGTCTCAGTTATTTGTGGGTTTGTCAGCTGTCGGAGGGTTAACCCTTTCCCTTTTTTAGCTCACCTGAGCAAAACTCAGGGTGAGCTTTTGGGAAACTTGAATGTCCGGCATCAGGCGTTCGTCGTGCGTCGTCCGGCGTCAACAATTTGCTTGTGAACACTCTAGTGGTTACAATTGTAGTCCAGTCTTCATGAAACTTGGTCAGAATGAATGTCTTGATAAAATCTCGGACGAGGTCGAAAGTGGGTCAGGTTGGGTTAAAAACTAGGTCACTAGGTCAAATAGTAGGAAAACCTTGTGAACCCTCTAGAGATCACATTTTTAGCCCAATTTTCATGAAACTTGGTCAGAATGATTGTCTTGATAATATCTAGGAGGAGTTCGAAAAGTGGGTTACGTGGGGTAAAAAACTAGGTCACTATGTCAAACAGAAAAACCTTGTGAAAAGTCTAGTGGTCACAATTTTAGTCCAATCTTCATGAAACTTGGTCAGAATGAATGTCTTGATATGATAAAATCTCGGACAAGTTCGAAAGTGGGTCAAGTGGGTTTAAAAACTAGGTAGAAAAACCTTGAGAATACTCTAGTGGTCACATTTTTTTGTCCAATCTTCATGGAACTTAGTCATAATGATTGTCTTGATAAAATATCAAATAAGTTTGAAAGTGGGTTATGTGGGATTAAAAACTAAGTCACTAGGTCAAATAGTAGGAAAACCTTGTGAACACGCTAGAGGTCACATTTATAGCCAAATCTTCATGAAAATTGGTCAGAATGATTTTTCTAATAAAATCTTGGACAAGTTTGAAATTGGGTTATGTGAGGTCAAAAAGTAGGTCACTGGGTCATATCTTAGAAAAATCTAGTTTACACTCCAGTGGCCACATTTTTAGCCCAGTCTTCCTCAAACTTGCTCAGAGTGTTTGTCTTGGTGATATCAAGATTGAGTGTGATCATGGGTCGGTGGGAATAAAAAGTAGGTCACTAGGTCAGAATCATTGTCTTGATAAAATCAATATACTAAAATCAATATACTAAATCTTTGAAAATCTTGTTCTACAGAACCACTGCTCATGATCCACTATCAACATTGTTCAAATATTGTCCCTAAGGTCAATATTGGCCCTACCCATGGGCTACCCAGCAAAAATCTTAAATCTATGGTTATCAGGTGAGCGATTAAGGGCCATCTTGGCCCTCTTGTTCCATTTTGATGGCATCTGTACACATGAAATTTTGGTATTGGTAGAAACGGTAGAGTATTAATTTTATGTTCATAAGCAAACAGAGCAGACCCTGATCAGACAGTTCCTATAGGAGTTGTCTGATCTGGGTCTACTCTGTTTGCAAAGACATGAAAAAGCATTTGTATGAAGGAAAGGGTTCAGTGGAGTATGTATAACAATAACTAATTCAGCTCCTTATCACAGTCCTTTGATCTTTAACTCTTGGCCAATCTGACTACCAGTCTGTAAAGCTGAATAAGTCAATCTAGCACCATTTTGGTAACTTTAGATTCTACAGACATAGGAGCAAATAGTGTAGAACCTGATCAAATGTTTGATCTAGGTCTGCAATAGTTGCTGAAGTTCGTCTGTCTGAATACTTGAGGTAATTAGGGTACAGTTCTTGTGTGCCAAATTAATTAAGTCTACTTCAATTTACAGGGTACATTGTTTCGAAACACACTGTGTCACTTGGATAGCATGTTACATGCTGTCTTATATTGATCTATACAAATGGCTCCGTGCTTACAGTTATCATGAATTTACCACTAATATGTTAACCCTTTCCTTCATATAAATGTGTTTTCACACATTTGGAAACAGTTACTAAGACCAAGATCAGACCATCAAAAAATGGCAAACAGTGACAATCTTTATCAAAGACAGCTGCAAAAGATAATTATGGATCTTCAATATTTCGAGGCAAATTTTTATTTCAGAAATATAAATTTTAAGTTGAATATAGTGAAAAATGGAGAAAAAAATATTTTCATTTTTATTTTTATTATTGTAACTTGACTCAGGTCAGAGAATGGTTGAAGAGTGAAAGCTGACTTTTTATGTACATAGAGACAAATTGATTTATTCTTGGAAATACTTTAGTGGGGGCCTTTCGTTTATGCATGATCATAGATCTTCTTGGAATAAATGTGGAGCTGGCATTAAGATATACAATTTTGAATGTTGTCAACCATATATAAACAGAAGCAAATCATTAATAACCATTTGAATGCTGTAAATAAATTAGTGTACTGACTTTTGCAAACAGTATAGACCCCGATCAGAGCACTCCTAGAGGACTCCTCTGATTAGGATCTGCACTGTTTGTCATTCAAAATCCTCTTGCATATCAGATAATTTCATATTCTAATAACTAAATGGAGTATATTGTTAAACAATAAACAATGATGGACAATTTCAATATGAAAATTCCGTGTTCAGAGGGTTAAAGAGTTAATCTCTGTACAGAGTACTCTCGTAATACAGTAAAACCCCGCTAATGCGACCACCAAAAAGGGGCATAATTCACAGTGGCAAGGGCAGGTGGTAGCTTAATGCAGGACGAAAGTTATGCAGAAAGCTCCTATAGGAGCTTTCTGCATAACTTTCGTCCTGCATTAAGCAACCACCTGCTTATGAAAACAGCCATGTTTGTTTAAGTGGTCTCATTAGGTGGTCGCATTAGTGGGGTTTTACTGTATATTACGGGTTGCAAGGAAAAGCCCTGTAGTAGCATATCTCACAAATGGCATAGCTCCAAACCAGCTGCCATCTCTCCTACAAAGCATATCTGGATTGCCACTGTTCATAGGAAGCAAATTTCACTGTTATTCTGCTAAAAACCCATGATCAGATGCTGTGTCGGTGATGTGCTGATTGATTTTGGTCTTTATTGTTTGCAATAATCATACTGTTAGACTCTTAACATGCTGTAAAATTTCTAATGTTTATTCAAATTTGGATCACTTTTGACTACATCCGATACGGTGAAGGTTTTGAGAAGGTATTGACTCACTTTCATGACACATGGTTTTGAAAAATTATAGACCAAGTGTCAAACAGCTTGGATCCTGATGAGACGCAGAGTTACTCGGTGTCTCATCAGGATCTAGACTGTTTGCAAATGCAACTCGGGTCATAGTAAGTGGGATACGGGCTAATACCAGTTTTGTCTTGGAACATCTGTATCATATTACTGTTAAAAACCTTTATCTGATGAATATGCATGTCAAAAATAATGAATATTAATTAGATTATTTTTTATAATGGCATTATGAACAAGGCAATAATATTGGCCTTGGCAGAAACTGTAGAATAAGATCTAAATTATTTCATAAGCAAACAGAGCAGACCCTGATCAGATGGCTCCTGCAGCAGCCATCTGATCTGAGTGTACTCTGTTTGCAAAGACATCAAAAGGTGTCTCTGTCAGGTAAAGGGTTAATTACTGCTTAAACATAGGAGTCTTATGTTGGAACTTTGTGCATCATACTTCTGTCTTACATGAAGCAAACACCCGCCTTAACCCTTTACTTCATGAATATTCATGTCAAATAATGACTGCATGAATATTTATTAGCTGAATTTAGTAATTATATTTCATGGCATATGACCACAGGATAGTTTGGCTATGACACAAACTGAAATTCCACAAGCAGACAGAGTAGACCCTGATCAGACAGCTCCTACAGGAGCCATCTGATCTTGATATTCTCTGCTTGCAAACTTGAAAGGTATGAAAAGGTGTTTCTATCTGGTTGAGGGTTAAAGGCTCAGAATTACACTTCTTATTATGGGTTGGTTAACCCTTTTCTCCATATATATTCATGTTAGAAATAATGATACCTTGAGTACTAATTAGGTGCATTCTTCTAATGGCTTATATTATGAACACAGAATGTTTAGGTCATGGCATAATCTGTACAATCGTATCTATATTATGCCGATAGCAAACAGAGCAGACACTGATCAGATGGCTCCTATATATAGGAGCCGTCTGATCTAGATCTACTCTGTTTGCAAATGTGTAGAAAGGCGTATTTAAGGAGGACAGGGTTAAGACAGGTTTTACTCAGATTTTCTTTTCTGTTGTTTTTGTATTTGTTTTATAAAACCATTCCATGTCTTAATAAAAAAATTTCTCGTTATACAATCAGGAAATATGTCATTTGATATTGTAATTTTCCTTGGTTCTTTGCAGATTTAATACATGTACTTTAATAACTTCTCTTTGAATTGTGCTTCATGTAAATGTGATAGTAGCATGATTGACTGGTAACCATAGGAACACTTTCAGTGGTAAATTTTATTGTTAACAGAAATATTCTGCATAGCCTGGAAGTTAGATAGTATAATTATAGGCTCGATAACTGTAGAAGATGTTGAAAATTTAATGGCAGAGTCAGCAGAAATGAAGATAAGAAGGGTAGTTAGGAATCACTAGGTAAGATATTTTCTGTGTTTTTGAGGCAAAGTCTATCATGTTCGTACTCATTTGAATCACCTCTCTGAGGCAACTCTTTGAACCCTTTACACCATGAATATTCAAGTTAGAAATAATTATATCATGAATATTAATGAGATTATTTTTATAATAGCAAATGGACACAGGAATGTTTGGCCATGGAAGAAACTGTAAAGTCATACAATGTATCTGTATTATTTCATAGGCAAACAGAGTCTGTTTACAACGATGTAGAAAGGCGTACCGTGTACTTATGAAGAAAATGGTTAATTTAAGTACTATCAAGAAAGGGATAAGAAATTAGAGATTTGAGTTGACCAGTACTTCTCTGTAGTGTGGCTTCTAACCCTTTTCTACATAAATTATTTGTTGAGTAAAGTGTTTTGCCACTCTGCAGAGCTGTACTGCTCTGTTTGTTGCTATAATATAGATATGATTCTACAGTTCCTGCCATGGCCAAAACTTCCTGTGTTCATGTACTATTACAACAACTGATCCTTTAGGAGCCATCAGATCAGGGTCTGCTCTGTTTGCTTATGGGATAATATAGATATAATTCTATCAATTCTGTCAGAATAAAAATTACCTTGTTTATAGTGCCATTATAAAAAATCAGTTAATTAATATTCATGACGTCATGATTTTTATGCCCCCAAAGCTAGGCTTTGGCGGCATATAGTGATCGCACCGTGCGTGGGTGTGTGTGTGTGTGTGGGTGGGTGTGTGTGGGTGGGTGTGTGTGTGTGTGGGTGTGTGTACCTTTTGTCCGGAGTATATTTCCTTTGTCACATCAGCTACAGATACCAAATTTGGTGTGTGAGTTCATCTTGGGATGGCGGAGTGTCGCGTACTATTTTCATGTCACTGTGACCTTGACCTTGACCTTTGACCTTGATTTTACAAAAAGCTTGTCCGGAGCATATCTCCTTTACCTTACCAGCTACAGATTCCAAATTTGGTGTGTGAGTTCATCTTGGGATGGAGGAGTGTCGCGTACCATTTTCAAATCACTGTGACCTTGACCGTGACCTTTGACCGATTTTACAAAAAGCTTGTCCGGAGCACATCTCCTTTACCTTACCAGTTACAGATTCCAAATTTGGTGTGTGAGTTCATCTTGGGATGGCGGAGTGTCGCGTACCATTTCCAGGTCACTGTGACCTTGACCTTGACCTTTGACCTCGATTTTAAAAAAAGCTTATACCTTACCAGCTACAAAAAGCTTGTCCGGAGTATATCTCCTATACCTTACCAGCTAAGGATTCCAAATTTGGTGTGTGAGTTCATCTTGGGATGGAGGAGTGTTGCGTACCATTTTCAGATCACTGTGACCTTGACCGTGACCTTTGACCGATTTTACAAAAAGCTTGTCCGGAGCATATCTCCTTTACCTTACCAGCTACAGATTCCAAATTTGGTGTGTGAGTTCATCTTGGGATGGCGGAGTGTCGCGTACCATTTCCAGGTCACTGTGACCTTGACCTTTGACCTCGATTTAAAAAAAAGCTTATACCTTACCAGCTACAAGAAGCTTGTCCGGAGTATATCAACTATACCTTACCAGCTAAGGATTCAAAATTTGGTGTGTGAGTTCATCTTGGGATGGAGGAGTGTAGCGTACCATTTTCAGATCACTGTGACCTTGACCTTGACCGTTGACTGATTTTACAAAAAGCTTGTCCAGAGCATATCTCCTATACCTTACCAGATACGGATTCCAAATTTGGTTTATGAGTTCATCTTGGGATGGCGGAGAGTCGTGTACCATTTTCAGATCACTGACCTTGACCTTTGACCTCAATTTTACAGTCCGGAGCATATCTCCTATACCTTACCAGATACAAAAAGCTTGTCCAGAGCATATCTCCTATATCTTACCAGCTACGGATTCCAAATTTGGTGTGTAAGTTCATCTTGGGATGGCTGAGTGTCGTGTACCATTTTCAGGTCAATGTGCCCTTGACCTTTGACCTTGATTTTACTAAAGGCTTGTCCGGAGCATATCTCCTATACCTTATCAGTTACAGATTCCAAATTTGTAATTTGTATGTATTGCACAGGTATGCTTAGGCAAACAGTGTATGTTTTTAACGTTAAGGATCGACATAGGGTCTTTCTTAAGCGTTAAGAATCAACTTAACAGTAACAATCAACACAGTATGTTTTTTTTTAATATTGAAATTTGACCCCGTGTCTTTTTTTTTAAAACTTTAAGAATTTACCCAGGATCTGTTTTTCACGTTGACAATCAACCCAGGGTCCTTTTTAACGTTGAGAATGACTTAGGGTCCTTTTTAATTAAGTCAGGGTTCGCACAGACCTGGAAAAGTCATGGAAAACGAGGTCTACCTGGAAAAATCATGGAAAACGGAAATTTCAAATTTTATCATTGAAAAATCAGGGAATTCAGAAAAAAATCATGGAAATTACCAAATACACCCTTGAATAATTCCTTTATTTGTAGATTTACCCACACATAAATTTTCTTGGCATAAAATTAAAAAAGGAGAGTATATAATCGAAAGTAAATCTGGTTGGCGTTATGAGTAGCGTGAATTTTCTACTATGACACCGGTAGCGAACAGTCATTGGTTCGAAAATGGATTTCCGGTGCGACGGTTCAATTTTCGGAAGTCCTCTGCTCTTTTTGTTAGTTCATTGTTTATTGCATGGTGAAAATCTGCCCTGCGTTCGGTGATGGCTTACGTGAGAAACCGGTTGCAACAAGGGCCTTACCTTAGTCCACTAGTCTGTATGCTTTGTTTTATACACACCAAGAGTGTGTAACACATTGTCAGATTATGTGATTCCCTCTCGGCCCAGTAGCTAAACACTGGTTGCATACGGTCGCCACGAATGAACGCACCGCTGATTCGTCGAGGTCAACAAAGCATGAAAATGTTGCGGCCCGGCACAGCAATGTGTCGGTATAATCCACAATTTGTACAACAAACTGTACAAAGACTGAAGAACAGTAAAGGAAAAGAGGCAAGAGATAAACAAAAAATTAAACTGGGATACTCGCTATACCTACATAAACACAAATAAATGCTTGTTCTTGGTGTTAAGCATTCATTTCTAACACAGAATCAGTTTGCAAGCTTAAAATCATTGCCGGTGTCGTATATCATATATCATTGAAAATATGTTTTTGTCATGGAAAAATCATGGAAATATCATGGAATTTGTGTGTCAAAAGTCTGTATGAACCCTGTTAAGTTTTGACCCTTGGCTCTTTTCTTAGCTATCATAATCGTCAAAGGTTCTGTTTCTAATGTTAAGAACTGACTCCTGTGTCATTTTTAACAGCATCAAAATTTCATGTTACATCTGCATTACATTGTATTGTTTTTCCGCCAAAATGCATTTCGGTGTCAAACACTTTGGGGGCATTTGTCACCCGTGACGACTCTCTTGTTTGTATGAATATTCATGGAGTAATGGGTTAAGCAAACAGAGCAGACCCTGATTAGATGGCTTCCATAGTCTGTCTGATCTGGGTCTACTCTAATTGCATAGGTGTAGAAAAGCACATTTATGGAGTAAAGAGTTAATGCACTGAAATCGTGTCGTCAAAGTACTGTAAATTAATCTGTTTTGAGTGAGGACTGGAATCGTGTCGTCAAAGTACTGTAAATTAATCTGTTTTGAGTGAGGACTGGAATCGTGTCGTCAAAGTACTGTAAATTAATCTGTTTTGAGTGAGGTGGAACTCAGAAATTGACAATACATGATAACTTGTGCCTTTTAAGGGTGTGATAAATAACAGTCATGTGTTGCTGAACTTTGCACACACGCTGTTTCATTCAGTGAAGATTGGTTTCAGAGGGAACATATTGAATAAAGTGCAACTTTTACGATGCATGGAGTTTAAATTATTGATTCAAGAAAAGATAAAAATGCAGCCAAAGTCAAGTTGTTGCTATCAGCAAAATAATAATGGTAGTAGTTTACACAAATTGTCCATTGAGTAAACTCCAGTAAAATAAACATTCTCATACTGGCAGCGGGTCTTGAAAACTCCTAAACCAATAAATTTTTCAAGGAGGAAATTGGTTTTTATCTCATCAAAAATACATTTCTCTTAGAGTACAAGGTAAATAAACTAATTACCAGCTTCGAGGCCTCGGCCCTAGACAACAAAGCTATTTCCATGTAATAAAATAAAAGCTAAGTACATGTCTTTCAGAAATAATCCCTGGCTTCTCTGACATAGTATTGTTACAATATTTATCTAGTATATATACAGACAGACAAACTTTTAAAAATAGTCCAGACCCAGATCAAACTTCTCCAGATAGAGCAGTTTGATCAGAGGGTCAGGTCAACACTATTTGGCTATTCTATTAAATTTATTAAAATGGTACTGAATAGACTTATTCAGCTTCACAAACTGGTGGAGACAGGAGATTGGGTGTTTGACTGTATAGGATAAATACAGTCTCTTGTTGGTCCTCAAAGTAATTTTTTCTGCTTCAGTTATCAATTAATTCCATCATGAATATTGATGAGGTTATTGTTTTATAATGGCACATGTACACAAGAATTTTAACTTAACCCTGTACCTGGTATGAATATTTTTGTAAGAAATAATGATTGTATAAATATTAATTACTGAGTAGCTGATTTTTTATGAACAACGGAATTTTTTACCATGGCACAAACGATGGAATAAATCTGTATCTTTTTCATAATCAAACGGAGCAGATCTTGATCAAACAGCTCCTAAAGTTTCTGCCATGGAAAATACTTTTCAAGGAATGTTTTTGCTTCGACAAAAGCTGTATAATCACATCTATATTATTTCATAAGTAAACAGAGCAGACCCTGATCAGACAACTCCTGTAGGAGCTATCTGATCTGAGTCTGCTCTGTTTGTAAATGCATGAAAAGGCATTTATATGATATACGAGGGAAAATGCTAATGTTAATTATATGAGAAATTGAAGCTCTTTACAGAGTATGTTTATAATCTATATAAAATGAAGTGTGAGCTAAAAACATGTTTCCAACAGCTGATACCACCAACATGGTGTATCTTTCTATTAATGTTAATTTTATTGATCTAACGGGACATACTGTATTACAGGGTGAATATATGGTAAATATCTGACAAGCAGTCATCATCAATCAAAGGGCAGCCAGTCTTTGGCTTAAGAGATAGGCCAGTAGGCAAAACAATACATTTCATGGAATTGTATACAACAGATGTCATCCACAACATTTCTCTACAAAGTTCTATCCTTGCTTTACCTGATGAAAATCCACGTAAGAAATGGTGACATCATGAATATTAATTTGATGGCAAATGAACACAGAGAGTAAATTTGGCCATGGCAGAAACTGTAAAATCATATCTTTATTATTCCATAGGCAAACAGAGCAGACCCTGATCAGATGGCTCCTACAGGAGTCTTCTGATTTGAGTCTGGTGTCAAAAAATGCGCCTCTATCAGGTAAGGGTTAGTAAATTCTGACAAATTTGTCATCGTGACAGTGCATTTTGATTTTGTTTAATCAAGATTTTTGTGACCTTGAACTTTGATACTTCCTGTGATCAGTAATTAGTTTTTTGTTCAGCTTAATTAATTTTCAAGAACTTTAGCAATGGTCATGATTTTATGAGATAGGATGTTCCCACTACTGTGATAAGGCACACTTCTAGCTTCTCCCACTGAGACTACAGTAAGTTTTACTGCTTTGTGACGTGTCTCGGTCTATCCAGACTGTTTTGCAAGAGACAAAACATATCTCTGTGGTTTCAGGTTCAATATAAACGAAATACAATTGCTTGTTTGAGAGTCAAGAATAATATTTTGGTGACATGGATTTGGTTTTCCATTCATGGTTTTCTGACTGTTGTTCATCTGTCAGGTCATAGTTTTGTGTTTAACCCATTCCCTCATAGGTAAGAAAACGGAGCTCTGTTTGCTTATGCGATAATAAAGAGCTGATTCTAGTTTCTGAATTGCCAAAAAATATTCCCTGGTTAACCCTTTCCCTCATATAAACGCGTTGTCACGCATCTGCAAACAGAGTAAACCCAGATCAGACGAGCCGTCTGATCAGTGTCTATACTCTGTTTGCTAATGGAATTAGATAGATCTGTTTCTATACTTTCTAAAATGGCAACCATGTTCCACCTTTCGTATTTCATTATAACTTTTCTGTTCATGATTATTCTGTAGGTATTGAAATTTGTAATAAATATAGAACAGGGAAAGGGTTAATGGACCATTATTAACCCATTCCCTCATATTGACGACTTTTGACGACTCTGTAGAAGTCACTTTGTGAAACCATTGTGATAAATAGAGCATTTGCTCCTATAGGAGCAAATGCTCTATTTATCACAATGGTTTCAAACTACACAATTCTAAAAGTTTCCGTTTCTCTAGTTAATGCTCCTTTTTGGTAGATTTATTCAAAGAGGTATTTAAAAATAGCCTATGAGGTAAAGGGTTAATACTCACTTCATGAATATTCATAAAGTCTTGAATTCTCATACGGTAATGGGTTACGTCATGTGTTACTGACTGGTACATGCATATAATGTACATGTAAATGTTTCGGAAAGCCAAGAAGATGGCATTTAATGCTGTCTGTCTTTGATTGTTTATAGTTGTCTGTACTCATTAATATCCCTTCAGCCTCAGATTATATGGTTTTGTCTGCTACAAAAGGGGCCATTTGCTTCAGCTGTGTGTCCCAAATATCCCATGATCAGTGTCTAAGTGTTTGGAACCTGATTCAGCAGCCATTAATTTGTTTGATACTTAGTAGGTCTAGACTATTTTCAAGTCAGATTAGAATCTGTAAAGGATATCGTTTATTTGTTTGAGTGTGGCAGGAGAAGTCTGCTGCGGGTGATTCTTGAAGTAACAAAATGTCTAGATGATACCACTACATGCTATATTTCTTCCATAGGTATGTTCCTTGGATGGCTGCCTGATGTCATTTCTGACTAGACTAATTGAGTATTAGTTTGACTGGCAGGCTGGCCAATTAACCTACCATAAATACCATTAGTATACGAACACATTAGGCCAATAGTGCAGACCAAAATCAAACTGCTCCTGTAAGAGCACTCTGAGCAGGGTCTTCACTTAACCCTTTCCTTCATACAATAATTTTAGACCCAACCTCTTAATAAATCTACTGAAAAGGAGAATTTCCTAGAGAAGAGGATTTTTTTTAGAATTGTGTAGTGTTTAAACCATTGTGATAAATAGACCATTCATTCCATAGGAGCCAATGCTCTATTTATCCCAATGGTTTCAAAAAGTGACTTTTACAGAGGCGTCAAAATGTGTCAATATGAAGGAATGGGTTAAAGTTTCAAAATTGTGCCAAATTGACTTTACCGGTAGAGAGGCTAGATTGGTGTCCATGTACTTGGTGTTATTAGGGTACTAATGTTCATGTATAGTTTCAAAATAGATTTATCTGCCAGTAAGTGTATCTACTCGTCCTTGTCTCAATTATGTAAGCATTTATGCTGACCAAAAGACTATGCTGACCATGACAGGAGACTAAAGCAGGTCAATTTTATTTTGGAAAGAATCTTCCTTAATTAGTTGGTAAAACATAAAGTTATATGAATAATTCCTAACTGGTTGTCACAGATACTGGTACCTTACACTGAAACCTCGTGAAGAATCAGGTTTATATTATTTTATACTATTTTGTAAGCAAACAGAGCAGACCCTGATCAGACAACTCCTACTAGAGTTATCTGATCTGTGTCTATACTGTCTGCAAAGGTCTTAAAGGCAAATTTATGGGGTAAAGAATTAATGCACATTGAAATTGAAAGGTGTTGATGTAGGACTTAATAACCGAAATTTCTCAGCCTAGATACTAAAATATATTCCCATATTTGCTTGGATCTTTGGTAAAAGCTAGAATGATATAGGGTCTGGCCTGAAAATAGATATGGAAAAAAAGGTGCTTAGTTTATCAAGCAAGACTTTTTCTTGCCCTAGCCTATAGCAGACATCATTCTGATATGCTTTATGAAGGCTGTTTTGGGTTTGTCCGTCCGCGCTAACAATTCCTGTTTATATGACTATGAGATCTTTGTTTTCATCGGTTTTATGTGGCTAATTTTCAGTTTGTGTGGCTATTTTGAACAAAAGAATAACCGCATACACTCAATCCGTAAGAACGTCCGTCCTTGAACCTTCTGTCAGTCTGTCCTTCTGTCCAGTGCAGTATCTCTGTAACAGATTGACAGAATTCAATGAAACTTGACATGAATAATTGTTATCACTGGGGCATCGTTCCCATGTATTACTTTTTCAGATCTCTTGTGGCATTTAGGAGTTATTGCCCTTTGATATGCAAAAATCACATTTTTTTCTCCATCTGATGCCATACTTAACAGATTGACAGAATTCAATGAAACTAGACATGAATATTTTTTATCACTGGGGCATCGTTCCCATGAATTACTTTTTCAGATCACATGCAACATTTAGGAGTTATTGCCATTTGATACACAAAAAATCACATTTTTCCCGTCCAATGCCATATCTCTGTAATAGATTGACAGAAATGAAACTCAACATAAATATTTGTTATCGCTTGGCATCGTTCCCATGTATTAACTCTTTTCTTGCTGAATTCTAAAATACATTTCTCCTTCTTTACCAATGCCCTGTTGTATAATTACATATATCGTCACTGTGTACAAGTATTTCACTGTGCAATCACTGCTGTGGGGTGCACTGGTTGCACAATCTAGTTGTAAATAGTGCAGACCCAGATGAGACAGCTCCCGCAGGAGCGGTCTCATCTGGGTCTTCACTATTTACAGGTAGGTATATTGACGTGAACAGCAAGCGAAGGGTTAATTTTTCAGATGGTGTGCAGCTTTTAGGAGTTATTCTCCTTTGATACACAAAAATCATATCAAATGGTAAAATTGGCCTAATATTATGATTCAAACAGTTCAGAAACAGATCAGCAATCGCGTCACTAATACAATCTGGATATGTAATGATTCACTATATCAGAATAAACTGTATACAAACTACTATTTATGCCCCCATAGACGATAGTCGGGGGGCATATTGTTTTTGCCCTGTCTGTTTGTTTGTCTGTTTGTCTGTTTGTCAGCAACTTTAACATTGGTCATAACTTTTGAGCTAGTATAGATAGAGACTTGATATTTGGCATACATATGTATCTCATGAAGCCGCACATTTTGAGGGGTGACGTGTCAAGGTCAAGGTCATCCTTCAAGGTCAGAGGTCAAATATATGGGTCAAATCGCCGACTTTAACATTGGCCATAACTTTTGGACCAGTAGAGATAGAGACTTGATATTTGGCATGCTTGTGTATCTCATGAGGCTGCACATTTTGAGGGGTGACATGTCAAGGTCAAGGTCAGAGGTCAAGGTCAGAGGTCAAATATATGAGGGGGCATAGTGTTTCACAAACACATCTTGTTGTAGAATGGATCATATGCCACAGCCGGTCTAGGTCTATACTTTTTGTAATACAATAAGGCACATTTCCCCTTGCTGTTGTTCATTCAGTATCAAAACATGTACACTATTATTAAAGATTGCCGTAAAAAGCAGTAATTAGGCCCAATATTCATAAAGTTATGGTGTTTAAGGTGTTTTCATCAAAGGCAAGTAAAACTTGGTTGAGCAATCCAGGACTACTATAGCCCTCTTGTTTTAAATTGATTATCTAAAGATTCCCCACCCCACCGCCATTGTTTGCCGTTTTGCTAGGTAATACCTTTGGCTGGGGATATCAGTTCTATGAATTTGCTTGTTAACAATATCAAATTGATTACTTCACTAGCCACTTCATTTATATTCCAGTCTTGAAGGCTGTTTGACCCAATAAACGATAGTCAGGAGATCCCATGGCCCTGACTGAATCACCAGCAATTGCGCAGGCGTTTAATAGGTTTTGAAGGGAGAGCAGTATGCCACTCTCAGATGGATTTGGCTCCCGCATATGGAATGAGACACAATGTCAATAAGTCCAGTTGTTTATATTGGCTTTATTTCTTTATGCTGATCAAATCTCTTTTTTCTCAGATATTCTGCCATGGGTCTTCATGTTTATAGCAGTTTTTAGCATTTTGTTTCCCTGAACTGATATAGTTTTTGAGAAATGCAATCTGTAGGAAGGTAATAATTAACCTTTATCTTAGTAAGTAGTGCCCTTTCCCTGTTCAATATTCATGGTAGAAATAGTGACATAAGGCGTAAAAAAAAAATATCTGTGTTTCAGGTTTCCCGACCGAATCGGCCGAAATGCAGCCGAGTCTATAAATTTTTCAGACGTTTTCAAAAACTAAAAAATAAAAACACCGATTCAGACTATTTTCCCTTTGTATCCGTTGCGGTTCGTTTCACTTTCGATACCTGAATTGGTTTTCAAACTTCATTTATTGTCGCGATTTATGTTGTGTTTTACACGAGAACCAGATTGATCAAGTAAACGCTTGAATTTAGTCATGGATGTTTACTAGCAAGCGTTCGGAGGAGTGCGCGACCCAGACGATCATGTAGACGCTTAAATTTAGTCATGGATGTTTACTAGCAAGCGTTCGGAGGAGTGCGCGAGTCTTTCCTTGTAAATGGCGTCTATTCTGTCTATCAGGCTGCGAGCATGTTCGCACACGAAGGGGGTGAACGTGCTCAGGCCAATTGCCAATAAACTGAGCATGCGAGATATTTTTTTGGAACACCACCCACCCCCCGACCATCCGCCCCTCGATAAGAGCAAGCAAGACTTCGTCATTCAAGGGTTTCACAAAGACGAAAAAGAGGTTTGTACAAATTATAGTTCTCCATTCCGAAATCGAAAGTAGAATACCACAACACGGATGGCGCATATATAAACACAGAAAAATTCAATGATGTTTTCTTGTTAGTCCTTTATTATCTAGTCACTTTGAAAAAAGAAATGATTTAAAAAAAAAAACTAAAAAAAAAAAAAAAAAAGCCTACCTACCGACCCAGGGTGAATTTTAAGAAGAAACCTGAAACACACATATTATTTTTTTTGGCCTAATCACTGTTTATTAGCTCTTTTTTTTCATAACGGTTTATGTACACTTGATTGTTTGGTATTTATAGAAATTGTAGAGTCAGATCTACTATAATTTCATGAGCAAACAAGAGCAGACCCTTATCAGATGGCTACTATAGGAACTGTCTGATCTGGGTCTTTTCTGTATACAAAGGCATGAAAAGGTGTTTATATGAAGGAAAGCATATCATTAGGATTCAAGCAGACATGTTGGTCACTTAGTTTGATAATTTAGAGAAAAAGAAAGAATAACCCTTTCCCTCATAGAGACTTGGTTATTCACAGTCAAAGGCAGAACATGTTTTTTGTCCATCTGTCCATCTGTATATGCACATGTACTTGTATTTCAATAACTCAATACCTAATCAATATTCATGGACAAAATAGTTATAAGGAAATATGGAAGGTGGAACATTGTAGCCGTTTTAGAAAGTAAAGAAACAGATCTATCAAATTCCACTAGCAAACAGAGCAGACACTGATCAGACGGCTCCTCTAGGAGCCGTCTTATCTGGGTCTACTCTGTTTGCAAATGCGTGAAAACACGTTTGTATGAGGGAAAGGGTTAAATCTTGAGATGACATATTTGTTTGACATGGAAAGGGACAGGGCTAATTAGGCAGAGAACATTGATGCAGGTTTACTCTCAACAGATTATAGATTATCATACTGCACAAATACAATGATTAAATAAGCGATATGTGAATATTCATGTAATAAATGCTCATTAAATATAATTGGTTAAACTTTTATATTGGCATAATTATGAACAAGAGAATTTTTGGCCCTGGAAGAAGCCAGAAACTGTAGGATTCAGTTCAACATTATTTCATAAGCAAACAGAACAGACCCGTAACAGATTTCAAGGCTCCTAAAGGAGCCATCTGATATGGGTCTACTCTGTTTGTGAAGGTGTTAGAAGGTAGCTTACATGATGTATATGGTTATTAGTATTACAGTCGTATGATTCTGAATACAAAAATCTGATATATATAATGATCAAAGTCAGATGTTGCAATTAAAATTTAATGCTTTTGCAAATATTTCAATTATCCTCATGGGAAATGTTTTATGTTGTTGAACACCAGAACAAAACTCAAACATCATCAAAATTCTAATACGAAATCAAAAGTTTGGCAGAAATCAGACTACAAACATGCAATAATGTACAAACACTCCTCATCCCCAGTGGGGCAGAAGTTAATTAACTCTCTTGACTTGCTTTGAGTAAATACAGAAAATTCTATGCAAACAGTTTGGATACAGGTCAGATTTGGAATAAGGCCAAAAAAAATAATATGTGTGTTTCAGGTTTCTTCTTAAAATTCACCCTGGGTCGGTAGGTAGGCTTTTTATGCCCCCATTGACGATAGTCGGGGGGGCATATTGTTTTTGCCCTGTCTGTCTGTTTGTCTGTTTGTCCGTTTGTCTGTTTGTCTGTTTGTTTGTCAGCAACTTTAACATTGGTCATAACTTTTGAGCCAGTATAGATAGAGACTTGATATTTGGCATACATATGTATCTCATAAAGCCCACATTTTGAGGAGTGCCGTGTCAAGGTCAAGGTCATCCTTCAAGGTCAGAGGTCAAATATATGGGTCAAATCGCCAACTTTAACATTGGCCATAACTTTTGGACCAGTAGAGATAGAGACTTGATATTTGGCATGCTTGTGTATCTCATGAGGCTGCACATTTTGAGGGGTGACATGTCAAGGTCAAGGTTATCCTTCAAGGTCAGAGGTCAAATATATGAGGGGGCATAGTGTTTCACAAACACATCTTGTTGTTTTTTTTTTTTTTTTTTTTTTTTTAAATCATTTCTTTTTTCAAAGTGACTAGATAATAAAGGACTAACAAGAAAACATCATTGAATTTTTCTGTGTTTATATATGCGCCATCCGTGTTGTGGTATTCTACTTTCGATTTCGGAATGGAGAACTATAATTTGTACAAACCTCTTTTTCGTCTTTGTGAAACCCTTGAATGACGAAGTCTTGCTTGCTCTTATCGAGGGGCGGATGGTCGGGGGGTGGGTGGTGTTCCAAAAAAATATCTCGCATGCTCAGTTTATTGGCAATTGGCCTGAGCACGTTCACCCCCTTCGTGTGCGAACATGCTCGCAGCCTGATAGACAGAATAGACGCCATTTACAAGGAAAGACTCGCGCACTCCTCCGAACGCTTGCTAGTAAACATCCATGACTAAATTTAAGCGTCTACATGATCGTCTGGGTCGCGCACTCCTCCGAACGCTTGCTAGTAAACATCCATGACTAAATTCAAGCGTTTACTTGATCAATCTGGTTCTCGTGTAAAACACAACATAAATCGCGACAATAAATGAAGTTTGAAAACCAATTCAGGTATCGAAAGTGAAACGAACCGCAACGGATACAAAGGGAAAATAGTCTGAATCGGTGTTTTTATTTTTTAGTTTTTGAAAACGTCTGAAAAATTTATAGACTCGGCTGCATTTCGGCCGATTCGGTCGGGAAACCTGAAACACAGATTTTTTTTTTACGCCTAACTTAACATCTTATCTGTATCAGCACTGACACTCAAATCACGTTTGGTTTTGTTAAGAAATGGTTGAAAACTCTCTTTGGAGAATTGAAATAGGTAATTATATTCGTTGTCAACAATAACTTTGTAAGATAAGACTGAAAACAATTAGAATTAAAAGCAATAAAACAGAGGGCTGTATGCAGAACTATTTCAACTACTAAAGAACCTGTCTTAAGCAATCATATATTATTTGGACACAGGCATCTTAAAAAGCAGGTGGTTGCTTAAGGCAGGGCAAAAGAAATGCAGTAAGCTCCTATAGGAGCTTTCTGCATTTACTTTGGCCTGCATTAAGCTACCACCTGCCATACAGACCCTAAATTAGACCTCTTTTTAATGGTCACTTAAGACAGGTTCCACTGTTCTGTATTTGTGGCAAAATAGTGATGACCTTTGCAAACAGTTTGGATCCTGATGATATTTTGAGTAACTCTGCATCTCATCAGGATCCAAACTGTTTGACACTGATTTTGAATTGGGAAAGAAATGGGGGAAAAATCCCTTTGTTTTCAGAATGAAATAAGAGGACAATTTTGCAAATGCTGATAGATGTTAAAGAATGTCGTTACAAGATTTTTGTGGTAAGCCCTCGACATGTGATACTGTATATGGCTATTTTACATCCCAGAGTTAGCAAAATGGAGCCAATTTCCCCATACAGTGCCATCAAAATTGATAAGGCAGAAAATAGGAGAATTGCCTTATGGAGAGAAATGTGTTTGAAGCAGACCTGCTCAGTTCTGTTTAAGCCATATGATGAGAAAATGTTCATGTAGGACAATCGCTTTCCTCCATGAATATTTAAGAAAGAATGATGTCATGAATATTAATTAGATTAATTTGTTATTACAGCACATTGACATGTGAAAATTTGGCCATGGCAGAAACTGTAGAATCATATCTTTATTATATCATAAGCAAACAGAGCAGACCCTGATCAGACGGCTCTATAGGAGCTGTCTGATCTGGGTCTACTCTGTTTGCAAATGCGTTGAAAGGTGTATTTATGGAGTAAAGGGTTATACAAACAATGTAAATCCAGACTAGCAACCATTTTAGAGACTCAACATCAGATCCGGATCCACATAATTTGATTATCATCGGTATAAAATATGCAAAATTTACATTAAATTTTAGGTTATTCAAGATTTCCTCTGCGCCTGTGTATATAGCTAAATGAATCAGTTTGACAGCATTTTGATAACTTTAACCCTTTCACAAACAGTGCAGACACTTTTGAGAGGGCTCCTCTAGGAGCCCTCTCATCTGGGTTTTCACAGTTTGTTAAGGACATTAGTGACTTGTTTCCTGCACTGAAATACTTAAAGGTTAGCCCTTTCCTCATTACTAGTAATGTCTATGTAAGAAATAATGAGATCATGAATATTTATTAGCTCAAGTTTTATAATGGTGAACTAGGAACTTTCTGCATAGCATTAATTCTGCATTAAGCAACCTTCTGTGTACAGAATGCAAGGGTATCCTTTTAAAACTGTTATAACTTGTATATCTGACATGCTGATTCTGAGAAGGCCTTAGTAACGTAGTTTGCATAACATACGAGACATTATGGTACACTTTATTTGAAATTGGTAAATATGTGTTCATATCTTGCATCAAAATCTAAGAAACAAACACGCGCCTGCTGTGGCAGTGAGTAGAGGTATATCAGTAGACTGATCATTGCTATATGTTGTCAAGATCCATTAGTTTTGATTAACAGATTTTGATATCTCCAAACTTAAGCAGATAGTTAAATCCATTATAGAAACAGTATTAGACCAGCTCTTGTAATCTGATGCAGACATTTTTTTTTCATCCTGCAGTAAGTGTTCAATACAATATGCTAGTCTGTACTTTCTCGCAACCATCCCCGAGATCCCATACAAATGGCCTCACTGGGATTCAGGGTACTTTGACAGTGCAAACTGTGTATTTCCAGATCAGCTGTCACAGTTCTGTAGTCATGGAAGCCAATATAGCGTAATGTTAGCAGATCATAGTCTTGAGTCATGATAACTGATAAGGGTCTGTAGTCATGGTAGCTGATAAAGAGTTTGAAGTCATTGTAGCTGATCAGGGTCTGGAGTCATGGTAGCTGATCAGGGTCTGGAGTTGTGGTATCTGAATAGAGTTTGGAGTCACAGTAGTCTATCAGGATCTGGTGTCATTTTAGCTGATTAGGGTCTAGAGTCATGGAATCTGATGAAAGTCTGGAATCATGGTAGCTAATTAGAATCTGAAGTCACAGTAGCTAATCAAGGTTCATGGTCACAATTGCTGATCAGGGTTTGGAATCACTGTTGCTGACCAGGATCTGGAGATAACTGTTGTGTTTCAGGGTCTAGAGTCACTGTTGCTGATCAAGGTCTGGAGTCACTGTTACTGATTCAGTGTCTGGAGTTAACTGGTGTGGTTCAGGGTCTAGAGTCAATGTTGCTGATCAGGGTCTGGAGTCACTGTTACTGATCAGTGTCTGGAGTTAACTGTTGTGTTTCAGGGTCTAGATTCACTGTTGCTGATCAAGGTCTGGAGTCACTGTTACTGATTCAGTGTCTGGAGTTAACTGGTGTGGTTCAGGGTCTAGAGTCGCTGTTGTTGCTGATCAGGGTCTGGAGTCACTGTTACTGATCAGTGTCTGGAGTTAACTGTTGTGGCACAGGGTCTAGAGTCACTGTTGCTGATCAGGGTCTGGAGTCACCGTTACTGATCAGTGTCTGGAGTCCCTGTTGCTGATCAGGGTAACACCTCACTAATGCTGGCTTGTAAAATCAAATACCATTTCATCTCTAATAAACACCTAAGGGGTATATTTTTTAAAAGAGCTTCTTGGAGTTTGTACACAGGTGGTGCTTAATGCAGAATGAAAGCCATGCAGGAAGCTCATAGGGTGCTTTCTACATTGCTTTCAGTCTGCATTATGCTTCCACTTTTATTTGGAAAAAGCTGTATTTCTTTATTCAGTGGTTATTATTATAGTGTTTTACTTGTTTAATTGATTGTTTGTTTCTCCCCAGAAGTAAGGGATTTTTATTAAAGGGCATTTATTAGGGACAATATGGTAAGTCAATATTGAGACTGTTTTGATAACCTTAATCTGAACATACATCCAGATCTTTTGTCAGACACATGCTCTTAGACTTGCATCCAAAAAATATATTCTCCAACATTTCTCTGAACATTAGCAAGCTGTTCACCTAGAATATGTTAGAGATTACCAGATGCATGAGTTAGTTTTTCATTCCATTATGTAAGTCATTTCTGTTATTACGTTCAACTGTAAGCTCTTCATGAAAAATTCAGTCTTTTTAAGTGATATTCTGCTGCAATGACTTGTACATACCAAAATGGTACCAGGTCTAAGATAATGTTTCATGAAATATGCATGCCACATAAAGGCAAGTTTTGTCAGAAAATGATGAGATTTTGCTTGTGAACTCATGCGCCAGCACTCATAAAAATGCCCTTTTAGGTGTTACGGCTCAATAAATAGCATATAGTAAAAGCGTTTTACAATGGCTACTCAAGAAGTAAATTCTGAGTCTTTTTTAACCATGTACTCAATATAATAGTCATTTTTACACTTTTGTAAACAGAGTATCCCCAGATCAGATGGCTCCTGTTACAGGAGCCAGATCTGATCAGAATCTGCTCTGTTGCTTATGAAATAATGTAGACTCGATTCTACAATTTGAACTGCTGTAACCAAAAATTCCTGTGTTCATATGTCATTATTATAAGAATTGTTATGCAGAAAGCTTACCTATTATTTCCTTCATATAAATGTTTTTTTAATTGTTTGCAAACAGAGTAGACCCAGATCAGACGGCTCCTATTTTTACCATGAATATTCAGTAGGTATTGAAATTTGGAAAAAACATAGAACAGGGGAAGGGATAAATATGCATCATTGTGCCTTTTCAAACAGGAAGACTCAGATCAGACAGTTGCTACAGGAGCTGTCTAATTAGAGTTTGTTCTGTTTATTATAAGAATAATATAGATCTTAACCCTTTACTCCATGAATATTTATGTAAGAAATAATGACATTATGAATGTTAATTAGATTATTTTTTATAATGGCACATGAACACAAGAATAGTTGCAACTGGCCGTGGCAGAAACTGTAGAATCATATGTATATTAGTCTGTAAGCAAACAGAACAGACCCTAATAAGAAGGCTCCTATAAGAGCCATCTGATCTGGGTCTACTCTGTTTGCAAAAGCATAGAAACGCCTATTTATGGACATTTTCGATTATAAATATTCAGTAAAGTCATTATTTCTTACATGAATATTCATGAAGTAAATGTTTAAAAGCTTTCTGCATTACTTTTGATGTAGTTTAGACAACCACATGCTTTTGAAGGCACCCATGTTGAATTAGTATTAACCTTTAACTCCATGAAATTCATGTGAGAAATAATGACTTCATGAATATTTATTAGATTATCTTTTATAATCATATATAAATGCGGCATTGTGGCTTACAGAAACTGTAGAATCAGATCATACTAAGCAAACAGAGCAGACCCTGATCAAACCGCTCCCATAGGAGCCATCTGATCTGCGTCTATTCCATTTGCAAAGGAAAAGGTTAAGTGCTTCTACTTTATTCCTACCCAAGATGTCCTAGAAGGATAGTTATATTTGTTCATACATGTATATTATCAAATGTTTACTGTATTCCTTACTTTGACTCTAAATGGTTCTTGTGAAAGTTTTCTTGGAAATGCAGAATGTTTTGAAATGTAATATACAGTAAAACTCCTAAATGGGATGTTCAAATTAGCATCAATGCCAGTCTGTAAGACATGTGGCAGCTTAATGCAGGGTGAAAGTCATGCAGAAAGCTCTTTGAGTCCTGCATTAAGCATCTACCTTCCTTAAACAATCTAAATTCTTCTTTACTAAAATTCTGGTTGAGAGGGGTTTTACAGTATTGATTTCAAACCTTTGCTTGTAGCCTAGACTGTTTTTCAGCCGATGTGTTACAATATTACATAGTTAGTATCTGTTTACAGAGAGGAATGTTGATGATGATGATGATGACGATGAGAGCAAAGGTATTGGTGTATAGGGACAAAGCTAGAGCTGTCTTTCTGTTAGTGATACTTATGTCAAAGACTTGGGAGTTCTTAGTGTAGTCTCAGAACTCTTTTCTACATGTATAGTTGTTATTGCTTTGGTTCATCTTATCATTTCATCGCAAAACTTTAGCCCATTATTACATAATAAGTGGCAGATAATAGTGTTTAAGATTGTTTTGATTTTATTCTTTGTTTGAAGACAAGAAGAAATCTGGAGGTACTGTTGGGTTTTAAAAGTGATCTTAACTGTGAAGTTGGTCTTTAATAGAAAACAGAAATGCTTATCATGTTTGTTATTAAATTCTCCCTTTACTCCATTAATATTTATGTAAGAAATATTGGCTCTATGAGGATTCATTAACTGAAATTAAACAAGAGAAGTTTTGGCCAGGACAGAAACTATAGAATCAGATCTATATTCTTTCATAGGCAACCAGAGAAGACCCTGATCAGACAGCTCCTATAGGAGCTGTCTGATCTGGGTCTACTCTGTTTGGAAAGGGGTTAAAAGGTGTATTTATGGAGTAAAGGGTTATACTTGTGTAGGGAGTTAAATGCTTTGGAGTGGGATGGGGCAAATTCTTTGTTGTTAGTATATATATATATTACTATTCTACATTTGACAGTGTTTCTTTTTGTTGTAACTCTTTGAGCACTAGCTAATTCCTGATAATCAATGCAAATGGTTTGGATCCACATGAGACGCTTGTTAATCGGCAACTCAACAGGATCTAAACAGTTTGACGTTCTCATCACAGTATTTGGAGAAAAAAATGGAGATAAATGCACCCTCAGAATTTCAGTACACAATTTTTGCAGAAGAAAATTTACTTAGTGTGCAAAGAGTTAACTAGTGGGTATTATCAAAATAGCAAATGGCAAATATGATAAGCATGTGATTATTTAGGGTTACAAATTAATATTCTAACATCCCACATGCCTTTGACATAACTCGCTTTTCCTAGACTTATTACACAATCTTGCCTTGGAGTGACTGCTTTTGTCACCGCTATTTCTAACACATTTGATAAAATATATTTCTTCGCTGATTTCACACACAGCTAACACGTTACACGTATCTGCAATAATGACAAGATTATAACCACAGAAATTAGGATTAATGTCATTACTTTAGTGTACAACAAAATTGGTGTGCAAGGAAGAGCTTTATTCACTGCTTACACCGTTGAACTGCAAACTTGTTTTATCATTTCAGTCAGCATCACAGCTTGTTAACCTTTCCCTCATATAAACACCTTTTCATCCTTTTCAAACAGAGTAGACCCAGATCATATGGCTCCTACAGGAACTTTCTAATCAGGGTCTATTATGTTTGCTTTTAACATGCTATAGATCTGATTCTACTGTTTCTGTGTTTCTGTCAAAGCAAAACGTTTATTATAAAATTTCAGCAAATAAATATTTATAATGTTCTTATGTCTTACATGAATATTCAACTGGAAAAAGGTTAACCGTTTACTCCATGAAATATTCATGTAAGAAAAATAACAATGTCATGAATATTGATTAGATTCATTTTTATAATGGCATATGGCACAGGAAATGTTGGTCATGGCAGAAACTATAGAGTCATATCTATATATATTATTTATAAGCAAACAGAGCAGGTCCTGATCAGACAGCTTCTACAGGAGCAGTCAGATCTGGGTCTACTCTATTCGCAAAGGTGTAAAAGGGCGTATTTATGGAGTGAAAGGTTAACTCATTCCCTCATATTGACGCCTTTTGAAGCCTCTGTAAATGTGACGTTTTGAAACCATAGGAGCAAATGCGCTATTTATCACAATGGTTTCAAACCTACACTATTCAAAAAAAAATTCCTTTTCTCTAGTTAATGCTCCTCTTCGGTAGATTTATTCAAAGAGGTTAGATCTAAAACCAGCCTATGAGGGAATGGGTTAAGGGTGTTATACCACTCATGATTTTTATGATGTTCCTATTATGTATGTGCTGCTAAGGAAAACCACCAATATACATTTGCTGTAGATGTGGTTAGTCCTGTGCTCAATAATCCCACATTTTTTACCTTTGCAAATGGAGTAGTTCCAACAGAAGCAGTGATCAGGGTCTGCTCTGTTCGCTTATAACTATGTAACAGACCAAAATCTCTACTGTTTTCAACGGCAATAAAATTCCTTAACCATAAAGTTAGTGAACAGATTTAGAATGCAAGAATGAATTAATATTCATAATAGGTCTTGAATAAATCTTCATCAAGTCGAGGGAATTTAAGTGAAAGTTAATTATTATATAAGGGAGATAACTCATGATAAACCTGGACTTCAATAATGGTGACGGAGTACTGTATGAACAGTTGGCTCTCTTTGCCAACAGCACATGCAAACTTTGCTGTCTGCTTCAAGCTAAAGTAGACTGTTTCTTACATTTTTTGGCAGAAACTTCATAAAATCGTTAGACCGTTTTGGGACAAAATGACTCAGGATCTCCTCTGGATCCAAAGTGTTTGCAGGCTATCACACCCTTTCCCTCATATAAATGCCTATTCATGCCGTTGCAAACAGAATAGATCCAGATCAGACAGCTCCTGCTGGAGCCATTTGATCAGGGTCTGCTCTGTTTGCTTATGACATGATATAGATCTGATTCTTATTTGATTAGGTAAAGATTTGCCTAGCTTTAATTATATTTAACCATCTTTGTAATATTGGAACTTCATCATAATATTTTTTTATAGTCACATATGCTTGTTGATTCATTTACAGTGAGTTAGGTTTAAGATGCATGCATTATATTTGACAACATACATTGTAGTTCTTTTTCACCAGAGTACTTGTTGATAATTTGTACTGTTTTACCGGTAATGCTTTACTCTATGAATATTCATGTAAGAAATAATGACATTATGAATAGGCATTGACTGAATTTTATAATGGCACATTGAGCAAGGATTTTTCTTATCATGGCAGAAACTATAGAACTCGAGCTTTATTATTTCATGTGCCAACAGAGCAGACCCTAATCAGACAGCTCCTACAGGAACCACCTGATCTGGGTCTACTCTGTTTGCAAATGCGTAGAAAGGCGCAACTATGAGTAACAGGTTAAATATGTTCTTTCATGCAGATAGAATTACGGCCTCTCACATGC
The DNA here is from genome assembly GCA_963576725.1 of Azorinus chamasolen. Taxonomy (NCBI): domain Eukaryota; kingdom Metazoa; phylum Mollusca; class Bivalvia; order Cardiida; family Solecurtidae; genus Azorinus; species Azorinus chamasolen. The sequence goes on from OY755235.1 coordinate 27,603,341, forward strand.
ATTATGTGGTAAAAAATATATTCTGCAGAAGGTTTATTCTCTTTGTAAATATTTTTTTTCCTGAATTTTAGTATCTGTGTAATACTTCAAAATGGGGTGTTTGTTTTGTAATGTACATTAATAATCATAAATATAAGATCTATATAATTATGCATTTAATTTGTGGTGAAGTTTGTAGTGAAAATATAACATAATATGACAAATGACATTAACCCTTTAACCCTTTCCTCCATAGGCTATTTTTAGATCCAACCTCTTTGAATGAATCTACCCAAAAGGAGCATTTACTAGAGAAAAAGTAAAATTTTAGAATTTTGTAGTTTGAAACCATTGTGATAAATAGAGCATTTGCTCCTATATGTGCAAATGCTCTATTTATCACAATGAGTCGTCAAAAGTCGTCAATATGAGGGAATGGGTTAATACAGGGTGAAAGTCATGCAGAAAGCTCAATGGTTTCAAGAAATGTTTATTACAGAGGCGTAGAAAGACATATTTATGGAGGAAAGGGTTAATACTTTACACACCTTTGCAAATAGAGAAGACCTAGAACAGACTGCTACTGAGCTTTCAGATCTGGACTGCTCTTTTGCTTATAGCATAATACATGTATGCAGTTTCTGCCATGGCAAAAAATAGGCCATTTTAAAAATTCTTCTAATGAAAATTCTTGATGTCATTATTTCTTACATGAATATTCATGGAGTAAAGCATTATACTATATAAAGGCAAGTACATGTTATCAGTTTTAGTATAGTAAATTTATAATGTGTCTGTGGTATATATATATACATGTATATTATTTAGGTATAGCATTAGAGCAGGTTGACATCCCTTTACTTGTTAATAGATCTGTCTTTTTATGCCTTTGCAAACAGAGTAGACCCTAATCAGACAGCTCCTGTCTTATCAAGGTCTGTTCTGTTTGCTTATAAATTTATGATCTTATTTTTTGTTTTTATACCGTGGCAATACAATTCCCTAGGTATATTATTTGACGAAATCTGGGCAGTGTCTTGCATGAATATTCATCAGGTAAAGGGTTTGATAAATACACTTGGTCATGCATATTATACTTTCTGTCTACTGTTACAGAATGTTACCTGTTATATCTACAAGCTGGCTCAAATACATAAAATTCCTATTTAACCCATTCCCTCATAGAAACGTGTTTTCACGCATTTGCAAACAGAGTAGACCAAGATCAGACGGCTCCTAGAGGAGCCATCTGATCAGGGTCTGCTCTGTTTGCTTATGGAATTTGATAGATCTGTGTCTTTATTTTCTAAAATAGCTACAATGTACCACCTTCCACATTTGATTATAACTGTTTTGTACATGAATATTCAATGGGTATTAAAATTTGGACTAAACATAGAACAGGGAAAGGGTTAACTCTTTAACCGATTGCCTTTTGATGTCTTCGCAAACAGAGTAGATCCTTTTCATGCAGCTCTGTTTGCTTATGAAATAATGTACTGTAGATCAGATTCTACAGTTTGTGCCATTGTCAAAAATTCTTTTGTTCATGATGCCATTATAAAAATTCAGGAAACTGATAATCATGAGGTAAGGATTTATGTACCAGAGTTCTGTTTATTTATACGAAGGTTTCACTGATATAATTTATGCATTGAATGTACATACATTTACTAACATGAATTATCAGAATAATTAAAGTGATATAAAGTTGTAATGTTCAGTGATTTATGGAGTAATTTTATAGCATGATTTTACAGTTTTAACCCTTTACTCGATAGAGCCGCCTTTTTGTTCCTTTGAAAACAGGGTAGACCATGATCAGACAGCTCCTGTAATAGTCAATCTGATCAGGATCTGCTCTGTGTGCTTATGGAAGAATGTAGATCTGATTTCTACAGTTTCTGCCGTAGCCAGAATTTTCTGTGTTTCTGTACCATCGTAAAAAATTCATCTAATATTAATGATGTAATTATTTCTTACATGAATATTCATCAGATAAAGGGTTAAAACATGGATCTGAAACTTGGACATTTTAAGCATGATGAATATCCATTTTTTTAAGTCGGTGATTGTGAGTAAGACTGAAATACCCATTGCTTTTCCTTCACCAAGCATGCAAAACTGTTACCCGAAAAATAACCTAATTACATATAGTGTGATTTATGCCTTATCACTTATATTAACAGCTAAATCAGAAGTGGCTGTCAAAAAGCCATATTTCAAAGTCTGCACTGTTTGCAATTAGAACTGATAGCATGCACTTTTTAATGTTTGAATGATCAGCAAGTAAGCATTGAAGATTTATTTCATGCTCTGCATGCAATTGGGGAATTGGTAATAACTGTAGCAAACAATTGAGGTCAAGATGAAGTGTTGAGTATCATGGCAGAAATGGGTCAATCAATGATAAATTTTGTAAACATGTTGGATTCAGATAAGAAGTCTTGTACAGTAAAACCTCTCTATAATGGCCACTAAATTACATCCAATATTTTGTGTTAAAGGCAGGTGGCAGCTTAAAGCAAGGTGAAAGTAAAACAGAATGCTCCTGTAGGAGCATTCTGTTTTACTTTTACCTTGCTTTAAGCAACCACCTGCCCTAAATACCAACTAATTAACACAATTTAGTGGTCGTTATAGAGGGGTTTTACTGTATCTCGACATCTCCTTAGGATCCCAGCTGTTTTACACTCATTTGATTTTTTGACAGTTAATTGTTGATCAAGATCAAACATCAGTCGGTCCCAATCCTGATGAATCACTTAGCATGTCTTTCTAGCCAAACTATTTGTTATGGTTACTAGAATTCCCCAATAGGTTACTAATGGTTATAAAATGAGTTATATACAGATAGTAATGGATTGTGTTTGTTAATTGTATTGTAGGTGACGAGGATGAGGAGGAGTCTGAGGAGAAGCTGCCCTCTTGCTCTGACTATGTCATGCACTTCCTCACGCTCTTCTGGAAGGTCCTGTTTGCCTGTGTACCACCAACTGGTAAGTTCTTACACATGCCAAGCAAATTGTTGCTAGCTTCTATTTTCAACAGAAGTTTTTGAAGCACACCGGTTCATCAGTCCCATACAATACCTCAAGAACTACTGGTTGGATTCGATAAAACAACTCTTTCCCTGTTGCATATAAGAATAAAATGTTGTTTTTTTCAAAGAAGACAGTCAAGGTATAGTCAAAGCCAGCCATATTGTGGTCACAGTGGGCATTGTTGTTCAGAACCTTGCAACATTTTGTCACTAGTTTGTCATCTGTACTTCACAGCTCACACACTTGTTCTCTATCACGTTGGCCACGGTCTGGTACGGGGCCATTGCTCTATCTTGCATATTTTATCTTAAACCTCATACAAATGCTTTTTTAAGCCTTTGCAAACAGAATAGACCCAGAATATACAACCCATGTAGGAGCCGTCTGATCAAGGTCTGCTCTGTTTGCTTATGAAATAATATATCTCTTTCTGTAGTTTCTGCCACGGCCATAATATCCTGTGTTCATATTCCATTATAAACATTTTGCTAATTAAAAAGTATGTCATTATTTCTGATATGGATAGTCATGATTTAAAGGGTTTAAGAATGGTGACCCTTTTAAATATTAAGTTTTGCCTCTGCTTGTGGTGCTCTTGTTATGTCTCCCCCAGTATACTGGGGAGACATTTTGTTTGTCTGCGTGGCGTCCGTCTGTCTGTCTAATTTTAATTTGTTCGCACGGTTTCTTTAAAAGCTTTCATTGAATTTTCATGAAACTTCATAGGATTGATCAGTACTATGCCTAGCTGTGCATATCTTATTCCTATTCCGGTTTGATGATTTTTTGCTGAGTTATGGGACTTTGAAATATTTACATGGAAAATTTTGTCCACGCGGTTTCCCTAAAACTTATGATGAGATTGTCATGAAACTTCATAGGAATGATCAGCACCATGCTTAGATGTGCATATTTTATTCCTGTTCAGATTCAATATTTTCTGCAGAGTTATGGGATTTTAAAATTATTACATTAACTTTTTAACAACAATGAGTTATGGGATTTTGAATTTATACATGGAATATTTTGTCTGTGCAGTTTCTCCAAAACCTTTGCTCATATTTTCATGAAACTTCTTTTGCTTGATCAGCACTATGCCTAGTTGTGCTTATCTTATTCCTGTTACAGTTTGATGATTTTCTGCAGAGTTATGGGACTTTGAAATTATTACATTAACATTTTGTCCGTGCAGTTTCTTCAAAACCTTTGGACGCATATTCATGAAACTTCATAGGATTGATCAGCACCATGTATGCACATCTTATTCCTGTTCTGGTTTGATGATTTTCTGCAGAGTTATGGGACTTTGAAATTTTTACATGGAAAACTTAGTGATTGGGTGGAGAGGAGGGGGGGGGGAGACATCAGTTTTTGTATCAAAAACAATTCTAGTTTTCCTTTGGGGAGCACATGTACATGCTAAGTAATTTTCATCTGCAAAATTTGTTGTGCACTGCAGTTTGACGGTTGACTTCTTTTATATTCTTTGATCCTTTATTTGATAATCTTGCTTTCATAGCCTTTGCAAGCAGAGTAGACCGAGAAAAGACAGCTTTTGTAGGAGCTGTCTGGTTAGGCTCTGTTCTATTTGCTCATATGTTACATAATGTCTGATTATTCAATGAGTAAAAGGTTAAAAAATGCATAATGAGATGCTAACAACTTATCACTAGAGATAACTCATTTAAAATTTAATCTCAGGTCTTTCACCAAAAGGGCTATATTCAAACCAAAGGTCACAATTCAACCATCTTTAGTGACAGAGCTATTCCCATTAAAACTTAGGACTTCTGTCTCACTGCTCAGCCTTGGCACACCCAAGTTTAGGAGCTTTTTTTTTTATCTGGGTCTACTCTGTTTGCAAAAGTGTTAAAAGACATCTTTATCAGGTAAAAGATTCTTATAAGCATTTAAAAAGTCATTGTTTTCCTAAACTGTTTGTATTCTGTAAAAACAACAATAGTTTGTGTCTAATCTGAATCAGGGCTGTTTGGAAAGGTTTTAAGAATGTTATACATCTTAACCCCTTACTCCATGAATAATTATGTAAGAAATAATGATGTCATCAATATTAATTATTAGATTAATTGTTATAATAGCAAATGGACACATTTTTTTGTCATGAATATTATACAATAGATATTTACAATGTCCTTAATTATTTCTTACATGACTTTTCATCAGGTAGAGGGTTAAATGTCATATTCATGTTTGTTTCAGATTACTGGGGTGGCTGGGCTTGTTTCTGTGTGTCTATCATCATGATAGGTGTGCTGACAGCATTTATTGGTGATCTGGCTTCCAGCTTTGGCTGTACTATTGGACTGAAGGACTCTGTCACTGCTATCTCCTTTGTAGCTCTTGGAACCAGTGTACCAGGTAAGTGAAGGTTTGAAATCTGTCTGCTGTTGTCTGTGCTACTGAAGGTTAAAGGTTTGAATCTAGTAAGGGATATTGGGGCTGTCTCTAAATTGAACACTCAAAATACATATTAGACAGAGGTGTTTGCAAAACAGACGGTAGCCTAATGCAGGACAAAAGTAAAGCAGAAAGTTCTCAGCATTATGTTTGTTCTGAATTAAGCAGACTTCTTTTTGGTAAGTTTTCATGTTTATTCCTTAAGTGGGTTTTTTTTTTACCATTTCCTTCATATACATTTAAATGCTTTTTCATGCATTTGCAAACAGAGTAGACCCAAATCAGACAGCTCCTATAGGAGCCGTCTGATCAGGGTTTGCTCTGTTTGTTTTAATCTGATTCTATGTTTTTCATCAAAGCAAAAAAAATTCTGTGAAAAATTTACATTATAAAAATTCAGCTTATTGATATTCATGATGTCATTATACCTCAGGCAATCAAGTTAACCCTTTACACCATGAATATTCATCTAAGAAATAATGACATCATGAATATTAATTAGATTAATTGTTATAATAGCACATGGATACGGGAGTTTTGGGCTATAGTAAAAACTGTAGAATCATATTTATATTATATCATAAGCAAACAGAGCAGACCCAGATCAGACGGCTCCTATAGGAACCATCTGATCTGGGTCTACTCTATTTGCAAAGGCATAGAAAGGCGAATTTATGAAGTAAGGAGTTAAGAACCACCATGTGGCTTTTTAGCTCACCTGAGCAAAGCTCAGGGTGAGCTTTTGGGATACTTGAATGTCCGTCGTCCGTCGTCCGTCGTCCGTCGTCCGTCGTCCGTCGTCAACAATTTGCTTGTGAACACTCTAGTGGTCACAATTGTAGTCCAATCTTCATGAAACTTGGTCAGAATGAATGTCTTGATAAAATCTCGGACAAGTTCGAAAATGGGTCAAGTTGGGTTAAAAACTAGGTCACTAGGTCAAATAGTAGGAAAACCTTGTGAACCCTCTACAGGTCACATTTTTAGCCCAATTTTCATGAAACTTGGTCAGAATGATTGTCTTGATAAAATCTCGGAGGAGTTTGAAAAATGGGTCATGTGGGGTAAAAAACTAGGTCACTAGGTCAAACAGTAGAAAAACCTTGTGAACACTCTAGTGGTCACAATTTTAGTCCAATCTTCATGAAACTTGGTCAGAATGAATGTCTTGATAAAATCTTGGACGAGTTTGAAAGTGGGTCAATTGGAGTTAAAAACTAGGTCACTAGGTCAAACAGTAGAAAAACCTTGTGAACACTCTAGTGGTCACAATTTTAGTCCAATCTTCATGAAACTTGGTCAGAGTGAATGTCTTGATAAAATCTTGGACGAGTTTGAAAGTGGGTCAAGTGGAGTTAAAAACTAGGTCACTAGGTCAAACAGTAGAAAAACCTTGTGAACACTCTAGTGGTCACATTTTTTGTCCAATCTTCATGAAACTTAGTCATAATGAATGTTTTGATAAAATCTTGGACGAGTTTGAAAGTGGGTTATGTGGGGTTAAAAACTAGGTCACTAGGTCAAATAGTAGGAAAACCTTGTGAACACTCTGGAGGTTACATTTATAGCCAAATCTTCATGAAAATTGGTCAGAATGATTGTCCTTATAAAATCTTGGACAAGTTTGAAAGTGGGTTATGTGAGGTCAAAAAGTAGGTCACTGGGTCATATCTTAGAGAAATCTAGTTTACACTCCAGTGGCCACATTTTTAGCCCAGTCTTCCTCAAACTTTCTCAGAGTGTTTGTCTTGGGGATATCAAGGTTGAGTGTGATCATGGGTTGGGTGGGAATAAAAAGTAGGTCACTAGGTTAAATCTTTGAAAAAATACTTTAGAGGGCACATTTTAGCCCAATCTTCATTGGTCAGAATCATTGTCTTGATCAAATCAATAGACTAAATTTTTGAAACTCTTGTTCTGCAGAACCACTGCTCATGATTCACTGCTCATGATCCACTATCAACATTGTTCATATATTGCCCCTAATGTAAATATTGACCCTAACCATAGGCTACCCAGCAAAAATCTTAAATCTATGGTAATCAGGTGAGCGATTAAGGGCCATCTTGGCCCTCTTGTTTATGGACTTTGTTATATTAGTAAATGTAGCCATCAGCTTTCTCATGCAGTATATTTGACTTGTCACTACAATGCTCGTAAATTTCAGATACATTTGCTAGTAAGGTAGCTGCCATCAATGACAAATATGCTGATTCCTCCATCGGAAATGTTACGGGCAGTAACGCTGTAAACGTCTTTCTGGGTATTGGTATAGCCTGGACAATGGCTGCCGTCTATCATGCTGCTAATGGCGAAGTATTCAGAGTTAATCCAGGAACTCTAGCTTTCTCAGTGACTGTGTTTTGTGTAGAGGCAACTGTTTGTATCGGACTGATGATGATTCGACGTCACAAGTCAATCGGTGGTGAGTTAGGTGGCCCAACAAGGGCCAGGACAATCACATCGATGTTTATGGTGATGCTATGGATGATCTACATCCTTCTCTCAGCCATGGTAGCCTACTGTTATATTCCTGGCTTTTAAGGCCACACCAGCTCAAGAGTTCTTAGTGGTTGAAAGGAGGAAGATTAAATTGTGTAGGAGGATGAAGAGGAGAGATTTTGATAAAGTTTTCTGACCTCCCCTTGATTGTGATCACCTATGATACTGTTGTCCTTGAAGGGAGGCAAACTTCAGTGAAAAGATGTGTTAAAATTGTGCCAAGATAATATGCAGAAGTGAGGAAAGGTTCTGTGAATTATCTCCCTTTTCCCTATACTGAAAGACCATTGAAAGGGAGGTAATTGCTGTCCGAGGGTTAAGCACTGGCATACCTACATGTTGATCTAAATACTCATAGGAAATTGTCACTCTAGCAGACTTGTTATTGAAAAGTGTATCCCTTTCAATGCTGAAGTGTCAAATTAACTAATTCAAAATTCAAAAAGATCAAGCATACTGTGAATATTCAGGGATATATTTGACGAACAGTGCAGACCCTGATGGGAGGGCTCCTGTAGGAGCCCTCTTATCTGGCACTACACAGTTTGCAAAGGATATTGTTCACTCGTGTCCTGCACTGAAAGGGTTAAAAGAAAGACAGAAGGCGTTATGACTGAATAAGAGACAAACTGAGATTGTGAATGTAAAATGGCTTTATTCTAATTAGTTAATAAATGCATTTGAAATCCATGAAAAGGTATGAGTAATGGAGCTTCTGTGTGAATAGCATACACAGATATCATACATTATAAACTGTGGGCGTATAAGGATGACATATTTCAACAATACCTTGATGTTTTCTCTATTACTAATTTATTATTTAAAATAACAATTTCCTTAACTCTTTGCATGCTAAGTAATTGTAGTTTGCCGAAAAAATTGTCTTCTGTTATAATTCTCAATGTTTTTAATTTTTCCATTTTCCTGTTCAAAAACAGGATTAACATGAAACGAGTTTGATCCTGATGGGTTACTCGGTGTCTCATCTTCATCTTGACTGTTTGCATAAAGCTATCATAAATTTGCGACTAGCATGTAAAGAGTTAGATTTCCCTCAGTGTATGCTTGAACTTGTTATCTAAGGTTCAATTCATTAATATGGCATTAACATAACATGATTGTTATTCCATCTATAACTGCTCCATATCTCAAATTCGTCCATTACAATCCGTCTATTTGTTTAAATTTTGTTTTGATATATACAATGTGCTTGCTGTCATGGTTTTTACCTGTAAGGGGTTGAGATATTTAACCCTTAGTGAATCTTTGCTTGCTATGTCCCTAGTTTATCAGTAGACAGTAGTTACTTTGAATGTGGTCAACAAAACTGATGGTATTGGTGGACCGTGTAAATATCGCGGTCATTAATTGTTGATTTTAAGTTGTGTAATCCTTTCCTCCATAAAGATTCATGTCAGAAATAGTGACTGTATGGATATTACTTAACTGAATGTTTAAAATGGCATCTTGAAAAAGGAATTTTTACCTTGGTAGAAACTTTTAAATAAATTTATGTTATTTTATAAGCAAACAAAGCAGACCCTGATTAGACAGTCCCTATAGAAGCTGTCTGATCAGGATCTACTCTATTTGCAAACGTGTTAAAAGGTGAAGATATGGAGTAAAGGGTTAAGACATATGGATATTCAGGCAGACTAAAAGATTGAATGTTTATGCCACTACCATTCCAAGATTTGACTGGACATGAAATCTTTATAATCACAGTATATCTTTGCATGGAAAAGATTCAGATTCACATGGTGATAAAGGATTGCTGAGTTTTATTCTTATTTCATCAGAGACAAATAGTAGTATTATAATAAATGAAGAGATTTAGATAAAATCAGTATCCACTAAGTCATAATTGTTGGTACTCTAATATTAGAGTTGAGAATTCAAGGGGATTTTGATAAGTGCCAATTAGATGGGGGTTTTGTGAGAAATACCGGTAAAGAGATGTTGATAGATTAGTACACCTCTTGTCTATAGCTCTGAATTAAACATTGGTTATATAAAATTTGGCATCTTCATTAACCCATTACTACATGAATATTCATGAAAGAAATTACGACATCATGAATATTTAATTACCGGTAATTAGATTTTGAAAATGGCATATTAACACATGAATTTTTTGCAAAAGTAGAAATTGTAGAATATTATTCCATAAACAAACAGAGCAGACCCTGTTCAGATGGCTCCTATAGGAGCCGTCTGATTTTGGTCTACTCTGTTTGCCACGGCATAGAAAGGTGTATTTATAAAGTAAAGGGCTAACATCTGGTTGAATAATGGTCCTTTCAAGAGATAATGACATATCAAGACATCTTTTTTGTATGAATACATATTAGATTGTATTGGTAGAATTCAAGAATTAACCCTTTTCCTGATGGAGATGCTTTTGACTCCTTTGTAAACAGTGTAGGTCTACCCAGATCAGCGGACTTCTATAACAGCCATCTGATTATGATCTGCTCTGTTTGCTCATAGAATATCTTAAATCTGATTCTATATAACATGTTTATGTCAAAACAGTCAATTCACTTGTTTTATATAACAATATAAGAATATTAGTTAATTGATTAATATTCATAATGAATGGAGTTTGCCATGAATAGAGATGATTCTAATGAGTTATTACAACAATTTGTTTGATGGAGAAATGCCGAAAATGTTGCAAAAATTAAGCTCAACACAGTAAACTGGAGCAATGGAAATTATTTCTATCCATTTCCAAATTTTGCATTGTTTGTTTTTGTCATAAAACCAAAGCTGTTCATGACTAAGCGATATCTCTACCTCAGATTATTGATACGACAGTGTGTATTGCCAATCTGTTGTTTACATTATGCAGTTTACCATGCTTTTTGATTTCCAGTTTTGTCAACAGTAACTTTGGCTTGCAAGCTTTTCTTGGTATGTCAGTAAACTAGGTGTATGTTTAATCTTTTGCCTGATCTTGACTATTAATTGCATAATTTGTGATAGGATGACTTCTCATTATACGTTTGTCCATAGCTGTGGAACTATTCAGTTGATTGTGTAGCTGTTTTGAAAGGATCTGTGTAGCTAGTTTTGATGTTATTCAAGAACAGTTAGTGCAATAAAATACTGACAATTGGACATTGTTGGTAACCTTTTTTGATAATACACAAAGTATGAAAGAATCTTCCGTGTATCCAATCTGTCTGAATATCCATATTAGAACAGTATTCAGGTACAACTTTGCTAGACTTTCAGTTTTGCCAACAGCAATGTTTCATAGGTTTTATTTACTATTAGCACTGTAGATAAAGATGGATACTGATCGATCAAAATGTTTTCTTTCTAAGCCAAATCCTATCTTGCTGCATCTTACTAGAATTGCCTCTCGGCGTCCAAGGTTATAAAACTTCCGAGTCTGAGTCTGAGATCGTTCTCAAGTATCTGATAGGTCAGATTCTGAGCAAGCTCAGAATCTGACCAATCAGATGCTTGAGAATGATCTCAGACTCAAGCAAAAAGTTATATAACCTCGGGCCTGATGTGGTTCTTATGATTTGCAGCAAGATAGGATTGGACAGAGAAATCTCAAAAATATTTTGATCAGATTTTCTGATTTTGTTTCTCATCTACATCTCTGTGCATAGTTATTTCTGAAGTAGAAACAGGAAACTGTTCATGTTTTAGATATGCAGGTGTTTGATTTCCTAAATGAGCAGCCAAACCAGATCATTATTTAAACCCATTTACTCCTGTGGTACCATAAAAGGGCCATTTACAAACAGGGTACAACCAGATCACAGGACTCCTTCAGGAGCCCTCTGATTAGGGTCTGCGCTATTTGTTTCACCAATTAATGTCAAACATTTTCACCGGCATATTTTTTTTTGCGGGAATCCCTCCATGCAAAATACACATGTTACCTCATATGATATAGGGGTAAATGGGTGAAACATCTATTCATTTAAAACCATGCCAAATAAATCAGTTCCTGATTCCATACAGAAGTCAGCATGCTATCAAAAAATTACATGTTATTTGTTTCTTACGTTGTGCATGACAGATAATTTGTGTAACTGACGGTTTCTGTGTCATTGGGTCATTGTTGCAATGAATTTCACTTGTTAATTGATCAATCATTTCACAAAACATTTCCAAGTTGTAAATGTGTGATTTTTATTCCTGATGCAATTTGTTAAAGATTCCAAGTAGTGTAATATATTTATCCCCTTCCCCATGTTAGTTAACCCACTGGTGTGAAGTTTTGAGGAAAAAAGAAAAAGAAAAAAAGAGACATGTAGATAAATCATACACCATTTGTTACAGTTCGCTTGATAGATTATAAATATTGTTTAGAGTGCTACTGTGTGTTTTAATTTTTATGCCCCCACATCTGCAATGGGGAGGGTGCATTTGGATTTACTCTTGTTGTCAGTCCATCCATCTGTCCATCTATCACTCTTTTTTCATGCATAATTCCATAAGTATTTGACGTAGAGTCATGAAACTTTGTAGAATGGTTGATCATTACATGAACATGCATACCCCTGTACTCCATGAATATTCATGTAAGAAAAATGTCATCATAAATATTAATAAGATTAATTGTTATAGTAGCACATGGACGCAGAAATGTTTGGCCATGGCAGAAACCGTAGAATCATATATTATATCATAAGCAAACAGGACAAACCCTGATCTGGGTCTACTTTGTTTGCAAAGGCGTAGAAAGGAGTATTTATGGAGTAGAGGGATACCTAGGGTATATTTATGCTCTTCACTCAGTAGTTCTAGAGTTGTCATAAACCATACTATAGCTACGAATTCAAACATTAGTGGGGGCAGCTGTGTCCTATGGACACATTTTAGATATATGGTTGTATCTCGTGATAGCAATAACACGGATGCATGGTAGTGTCTCAGACTACATAAACATGCATACGATTTGTTGATGCTTTGTAAATTTTGGGAATAAATTGAATTCAGAAGATGCGTAAATATAAAAAAAATGTATTTAAGTTTTTTTCAACTTTCACATTAGTTTAGCGATGTGTCGGGCATTACACTTTAGTAAAATGTGATGTTGTGAACAGTTCTTGCACACATGCTTAAAGTTACTTAAGAACCATTTTCGATGCTGGGGGACATTTAAAGATTTAAATCACATTTGTCACTTTTTCAACCATTCTAGTTTTCTAACAGGTCTGCCTGAAAGCTATATACATTGTCTGTCAGCTTTTCTTGTTGCAAAAGTATGCCATTTGTTCAAGTTGTGTTCAAACCATAAAGGGCAATGAGAGATGTCTTGCTGTTTGATAGCAATCTGGCATTCTATTGGATGCACTATGGTGGTACATTCTTATCCAATCAATCCATTGTTCTTTGACAATCTTATACTTACAGTAAAACCTCTCTAAGCCGGAATTCTAGTAAGAGAAGCATCTAGATACTGTTGGGCAGGTGGCTGCCTAATGCAGGGTGAAAGTCATGCAGAAAGCTCCTAGAGGAGCTTTCTGCATGACTTTCACCCTGCATTAAGCTGTCACCTGTCAATAAGACTGATATTTATCCTAAATTGAATGTCTGGTTTAGAGAGGTTTAGCTGTATATCATGGAAGCATAATATTACAAATGGGCATATCACTTATTAGCTCATGTATACACAGTATCTGCATAGTGAGATGTTGGCAAATAGTGTAGACCCAAATCAGAGAGCTTAGGGAAGGAAGGCGATGTTGCCTTTTTATCACATAAAACCACATCTTATATTAGTGAAAATCTGAAATTGTCATGTATCATCAAATTTTGGGTTTTAGCTGGATCAAAAGTTTCTATTTGAAAACAACGCAATTTCTTACTTAAACCAATGTAATTGGAAAATAATGTGGACAACGCAAGTCTTTACTTATTTTCCTCTTTGGTGCCGTTTTCTTTAATCCATGCTTTTTTAGTGGCATTTTCTTATAGGATGGTACAAAGATTACAAATGTTCTGATTTTGCTGATTCTTATATGTGCTGAATAGAAATCTCACATTTGTGATGGTTTTTTTTTATATATATTTTTATAAAACGTATTGACAGAAAATGCCTGATGATTATCAAGACTTACAACTCTTTGCAGTAATTCTTGTCATCAAAATTGTAAGCTAAACTTCTCAGTGAAAGTTCTTTCTTTTCCTCTTCAAAATTCGAGTCGTAGGAACAAACATGTTGGATCCTGATGAGACATGGAGTTACCTTGTGTTTTATCTGGATTCAACCCACATGTACCGGTATATGAATGAGTTGTCATTAGTTCACTACTGGCGTGCAAAGAGCCAAGACTGGGTTAAGTGAGTCACATTTCAAACTATCGTATTTAATATCATTATTGCCAGTGTCTGTTTGAGCAAGTATATTTATTTATTTCATAGGATAAGCGCAAAACCATTGTTACTAATCTCTGGAAAATCTTGATTACCTCTTCAAATAGTTTGGAGATGAGATGTCAAATAATTACTTTTACGTTTGCAAAGCAATGAGACATATTGGTGCATGGTTATACAAAAACCAATGTAGCAGTGTAGAGCCTGAGCAGCATCTGTGTTGAGAACACAGCATCTGAACAGGTTCTATACTGTTAATCACAAAGTCAGCAAAACAGAATAGGCTAGAATGGTAGGCAAACAGTGCAGAATCTGATCAGAGTCTGCATTGCACTTTCAATGTGCCCATTGATCAGGTTAGGACTGTTTGCAAAGCCCAGATGTTGGTTATTTGTAGACCTGTAGCAATGCTCAATACTTTAAATTTTAAAAAAACAAACAATATAGAGCTTATAAAGGGACAATAGTTTTGCGCTTAACCCTGTTTTATTTATTTGATTTATTATTTATATTTGACAAAGTATTGTTTAATAGTACATGTATAGAGATTGTTGCTGCCAGTCAGAGCTTACATGTAATGTAATATATTTGTTGTTCAGACTGGCTATGATAAATCTATACATGTATTGCATTTTGTGTTGATCACGGTCTGTGATACAGCAGGCACTAATTTTAATGTAAGCTCCAACCTAATTGTATTATTTGAGATAATTTAGTATCGGTAAATGCATTATGGTTTTTGGTTTACATAGGGTCAAAATAATGTGTATTTTATGGACACCTAACTGGTATTTTCTCACTGTTGACATCTTGCAAGCATTTGAGTAGTATGAATATGTCATTACATGTTTTATAACCCTTTACTCTATATACATACGAAAAATAGAATGGGCCCAGACCAGAAGGCCCGTAAATCAGCTGTTTGCTTATGGAATAAGAAGGATGTGAATCTACAGTTTTTACCAGGGCCAAGACTTTTTATGTTCATATGCAATTATAAATATTAAGCTAAAGTAACTCATATATTCATTAATTCTTACTATTCATGGAGTAAAGGGTTCAAATGCCATACAAATACAGAGGATTACCGACAGCACTTTAACCCTTTCCCTCATGTAAACAACTTTTCACGCATTTGCGAACAGAGTAGACCCATTTCAGACAGCTCCTATAGGAGCCATCTGATCAGGGTCTGCTCTGTTTGCTTTTGACATGATATAGATCAAAGCAAAATGTTTCCTTGAAAAGTTTACATAATGAAATTCAGCTTATATAAATAGTCATTTTTTCTTACATGAATATCGAACAGGGAAAGGGTTAAATATTGCATTACTACTGTCAAAAAAAAATCTGGAATGGGAAGATGTCAAATTTGGCATGATAATTGTGACATTTATTTCGTGCAGTTTGTTTAGTAAAGATTCAAATACCACATTTATCATGAAAACATGCTCAGTAGTTTGCATTCTCTGATTATGTATATGTGGAATCATTTCTTCATTTCCTGTTCTTATTTGCAGCAACATTTAACGACAAATGTCAAAACTTTATGGAGTTTTACTGATCATAGTTATTGATATTGAGAAATGTTAAACTATGCATATTTATTTGTAGATTTTTATGTGGATTTAAAATGAATCTCTTTTTCAGCCCCAATTCTGTATGTGGTTTTTAGTAGTAATGGCATTTTTCACAGCATAGTTTTGTCCTGACCAATCAATCCAGACTGTTTGTATGTAGTTGTATAGCTGCAGAGCTTGCTTTTAGTTCCGAATTATTCATTTTGCTAGCAATTAGCTAGGTGACCTCATTGGATTGTTTGATACGTGAAAAAAAATGGATATCATTCATTGCACCTTACATGACTCTTTGTTAACCTTTTACTCCATGAATATTCTTGTTTATGTAAGAAATAATGACATCATGAATATTGATTAGATAAGTTTTTTATAGTGACATATGAACACATGACATTTTGGCTGTGGCAGAAATTGTAGAATCATATTTTTATTATATCATAAGCAAACAGAGCATACCCTGATTAGACTGCTCCTACAGAAGTCATCTGATCTGGGGTCTACTCTGTTTGCAAAGGCGTAAAATAGCGTATTTATGGAGTAAAGGATTAAAACTCATTACAAGAAAGTTCCAAGATACATATTAATTTGATATGTGGGCAATTGTTAATGTGTGTACTGCTGTATTATAAATAACTGCAAAAACAGTACAGAGAAAGAGAGAGAGAGAGTGACAGAGAGACTGAGAAATTGACCTTTGACACAAATGCATTTTGCACTCATTATACCCCCACAAACAGAGTTTGAGGGGGGTATACTGGAATCAGCCTGTCGGTTGGTCGGTCGTTGGTCTGTCCGCAAAATCTTGTACTTTGAACTCCTCCTTCAGTTTCAACCGGATTCATTTGATACTTGGCATAAATGTTATTCAGGTGTAGTAGATGTGCAAGACACAAATTTCAGGTCTCTGTGACCTTGACCTTTGGCCTTGAAATTGGCAGGCAAAATCTTGTACTTTGAACTCCTCCTTCACTTTCAACCTGATTCACTTGATACTTGGCATAAATGTTACTCAGGAGTAGTAGATGTGCAAGACACAAATTTCAAATCTCTGTGACCTTGACCTTTGGCCTTGAAATTGGTCTTAAAATTGGCAAGCAAAATCTTGTACGGCGAACTCCTCCTTCACTTTCAACCTGATTTACTTGATACTTGGCATAAATGTTACTCAGGAGTAGTAGATGTGCAAGACACAAATTTCAGGTCTTGTCTGGAGCATATATCCTATACTCTATTATCTAGCATTATCAAACCTGTTGTGTCAATACATATTGGGTAGTAGATATTCAGGTCTCTGTGACCTTGAACTTAATATCTGGCCTTGAAATGGAAAAAGAACCAGTGTCATTCTGCAAAATCGGACCAGCGCGAACATTTTCATTTTGGCATGGAACATGGGGATTTGTGACGAAATCCTCCTTCATTTTTAAAGTTTTCATATGTTTGTTGCAAGCATTACAGAATTATCTCTCCTTTAACTTTGAGTATTTATGTGTTTTAGTCCTGTTACATGGATAGTTGGTGTCACAAACTTGGATTCGCAATCAAAGCTGCCATGTGGGGGTATTCATCACCTTTAGTGATAGTTCTAGTTTTGAAACCTATTTATTGTCCAACGTTACATTTACGACTGTAATCTGTTTTGAGGCACAATCTTATGGTCAATGCCCTTCTGTATTGTCATTAGTTCTGTAATTAGGGGTATTAATTTTGTCAGTCAGATATGGCTACTGTATCTGTGTTGACTATTGAAGAAAGTGCCTTTTTGTTGTTATTTCATTGTCAAACCATAAAATATGAACTGAAAAAATACAAAAAGCTGTCTTAGAACAATTTGACACGTACATTTGTGTTTAACCCTTTACCTGATGAATATTCAAGTGAGAAATTTTGAATGCGTGAATATTTTAATTAGCTGAATGATTATAATGGCAATATAATTTTTTTACACCATGACAGAAAACTTTGAATTCATAAGCAAATGGAGCAGACTGTGATGAGGCGGCTCCTACAGGAGTCATCTGCTCTGGGTCAACTTTGTTTGCAAAGGCTTGAAAAGGCATATATCTATCTATATATATATCAGGTAAAGGGTTAATATTCTTGTCATCAAGTTCAGAATTAATTTTTCAGTCGGTAGAATGAATATCAGATTTGGTTCCCATAACAGCCTGTGCATTTAGCATGATCATGTGGTCAATACTGTTTTGCTAGCAATCACTAGATGCTGATTATGGTTACATGTTTGCTGTAATATATCATCTGCTTCTAGGAATCATTTAAGGTTCATTTCCTTTGTATTTTGAGTTGAACTACTGTTGCTTAAAGTTTAGTTTTTGAATGAGGAAAATGAGAGTACAGTCATTTGCAAACAGTGCAAACCCTGATTTGGGTTTGCAGTTTGTCATTCGAAATCCTCTCACAAATTATACCTTTCTATACTGAATGGACTCTATCATTAAATAATAATAATAATAATGGGTAATGGCCAGTAGGGCATATATTGGCAGGATTTCAGTTTCTTCAGGTTACACTTTTAACCCTTTACCTCAGATATGCTTTTGCAAACAGAGTAAATCCAGATCAGACAGCTCCTGTAGGAGCCTTCTGATAAGGCTCTACTCTTTTTACTTGCATACTATCTGTCATAGCAATGTATTCACTCGTTTTATATAACAACAGAAAAATAGCTCATTAATATTCATAAATCTGTGGATTCTGCTATAAATATTCATTTGGTAAAACTTTAAATTAGCATGCATGTCTGCAGTATGTATAACCCTTTCCTCTATAAATACGCCTTTCTACACCTTTGCAAACAGAGTAGGCCCAGATCAGACGGCTCCTATGGGAGCCGTCTGATCAGGGCCTGCCCCGTTTGCTTCCGATATATCATGGATATGATTCTACAATTTCTACCAATACAAAAACACCCTGTGTCCATGTCTTATTATAACAATTAATCTAAATCATATTCATGATGTCATTATTTTTATTTTACATGAATATAATTATGGAGTAAAGGGTTAACAGCTTTTTCACCATTTCCAGAGGTGTTATTACCTTTGTACACAGTTTTACACAGTGACCAAGGACAGTATTTTATTCATATGCTGCAGTTTACCTCGCTTAATTTATTTAGTGAGCTATGTTGACTCCGGTGTGCTGGTAAAATATGATATCTTGGTTGACAGTGTTTGATTTGGAAACGAGAATCATTGGTGGTGATTGCAGGAAAGGTGATAATAATTCACCTAGTCTAGTCAAAGCTTCAGCAGAATAAACTCATTGAGGAGTTGGCAGTGGCTAAAGTCGCATGATAGGCAGTTTGTTGATTGTAAGGAAGGATTATTTATAGGAATATTTGTTAACCTTTTACATGATGAAAACATCTTTTTCTCCTTTGCAAACAGAGTAGACCAAGAACAGATGGTTTCTATAGGAGCCGTCTGATCAGGGTCTGCTTTGTATGCTTATGAAATGATCTGATTGAACCGTTTCTATTGTTGCCATCTTGTCTACATTAACTATTACAAAATAACTTCAGCTATTAAATATTCATGTCATTTCTTAATGACTATTCATTAGGTAAGAGGTTAACATGTTACAAGTGTTATTTATTTATTAATTATTCAAGTTGGTTTGTAATTTAGTGATGTTGCAAAATACCCATGACTAATTGTATTGGAACATCTGCCTCAAAATTCAGCTCAACTTTACACTGCTTTTGTTGTATTTGCAAGTTCTTAACAGCAATAACTGCAGTTCTCAAACTCACCAAGGATTATCATAGATTTCAACCTTTAATAAGCTTAGTTAATTGTTTGTTGAAGATTCGTCTTCTTCAAATCTAAAATACATTAGAACCTCTCTTAACTTAATGTTGAGAAGATTAGCCAGATCTAATTTTTTCCAGAAAAACCCAGATTGTATCTTGATGAGATGTTAAGTATTCAGTGACTTGCCAGGAGCATGTGTGTAAATTAGCTTATAGTCTGCTGGAGGTTTTACTCCTGGCATGCTAGCGGTGGATTCTCTGCCATTTGTTACCTATGCAAACAGTTTAGATCCAGATCTGGCACCACAGTACGTGGGGCATGATCTCAGATCAACACTGTTTGTCGCTCAGTCTCCACTTCTGCAGCAAAAGAAAAATACAAAAGTAAATTGCTAGTTTAGAAATAGTTGCAAACAACAATTGAGCAGTTGACAAACTTAATTAGCATGAAAAGATTTAATTAGCTTTCGGTAACTGCAGTTTTTATCTGGCCGTAGTTGTAGGCTCTTGTCCCACATGAAAGACATAATGTCTTCAACTCTTGTTCTTTTCATGTAACATAGTTTTTAAGCTCTTATGTAACGTTTTACCACACACAACTGATTGTCATTCAAAATACTCATCCCTCAAAGTGTGAAAGGGAGGAATCTAATTGTAACAGCATGTGTTTTCATTGGGATTGCTCTTCTAAAATTCAATATACCAAAACAGATTTAATAAAATATGAGAAAAATCAACACAATGCAATACAGAATCAGAAATGAGATTTTGGAAGTAACTGGTTTACAAGTTAGAAACTTGCTCAGGGAGGCACAAACAGTTGGAACCTGGGACCAAAAATTAATGTATGGTAAACATTGTATATTACAAAATTAAAATAGAAAAAATATTTGAAAAATCTACATGTACCTTTGAATCAAAAGGCTTTCTTCATATCAAGCCATTTTTTGAGATTTAGAGGTACTTGTGTTTATGAGATTTGTCAGGTCAGTTAAATCAACATGCAGGGACATTGTATGTGAAAGTAACAGAGCTTAAAAACCATGTTAGATGCTGGAACTCGTTTTCTGTATTCCCAGTTTTCTCCCTACATCAGTCGTTAGACGGTACATAGCATTCATATTGCATCAGTTTAACTAAATAAAATCCCAACTAATTGCTCACTGATTCTGTTAATGAGAGTTGACGAGTGTTTGCCAATATTGTTAATGACCTAGTCAGTTGAAGGGGTTTTGTTTTTATCTCTTAAGACTGTATCAGGTGTGCCTGAAGTTTGTGTGATAGTGTGTTACCATGACACCAAGAGTGTTAGCCACACCTAGGGTTTTGTATTGTTCAATTTGTCCCTTAAAATACATTTTGATAAAAATCACATTGACTTGTTTTTCTTTGTTTACCAACGATTTGTTGTATCAAGTGTGTATCGAGTTTCGTGTAAATCATCGAGGCACCTACAAGCAACTTGGTGTTATGTATCTGTCACTTCAATCACTCTTTTACCTAATGCATACAGTAGAACCTGTCTTGAGCAGCCATTCATTCATTGAACATAGGGGTTTTAAAAAGCAGGTGGTTGCTTAATGCAGGGCAAAAGTAATGCAGAAAGTCCCTATAGGAGTTTTCTGCATTACTTTTAGACCTGCATTAAGCTACCACTTGCCTTACAGACCCATAATTAGACAATTTTAATGGCGGCTTAAGACATGTTCTACTGTACTCAAGAGACATGTATGTACTTTCAAATACTCTTGCTTCTGCTCTAGCAGTCAGAAAGTTAAAAACAGATTATTCTCACAGGAATAATATCGCAGGAGAGAATTGCACAATATAATTTTTTTTCGAAAGTATTTACAAGTGTTCGAAGAAACATGTGTCACCTGTAAGGCACAAGTGTTAGCAAAAAAAAAAAGAAGTGTGACAGATAAAAAGACACAAAAACAGTATATGCGTTTCTTAACCCTTTCCCTGTTCTATGTTTATTTCAAATCTCCATACCTATTGAATATTCATGAACAAGGTAGTTATAAGGAAATATGGAAGGTGGAACATTGTAGCGATTTTAGGAAGTAAAGAAACAGATATATCAAATTCCATCAGCAAACAGAGCAGACCCTGATCAGACGGCTCCTCTAGGAGCCGTCTGATCTGGGTCTACTCTGTTTGCAAATGCGTGAAAACATGTTTATAGGAGGGAAAGGGTTAACCCATGCCCTCCTAATGACGCCTTCTGACACCTGTAAGTCATTTTTAGCTCGTCTGTTTCGAAGAAATCACGAGCTATTGTAACCCGACGTCTGCGGCGGCGTCGTCCGAAATCTTAACATTGACCATTACTTCTTCAATTTTTCATTTACAACCTTCATTTTTGGTATGCATGTTCATCTTGACAATGACGACAGACGAGCGTTGCACCCACTTGCGGTGCTCTTGTTTTGAAACCATTGTGATAAATAGAGTAAATGTTCTATTTATCACAATGGTTTAACAAGAGTACCGCATACGGTACATAATACGCCCACTTGCAAACTTTCTCTGATTCAACATGCCTTATAAGTGTTGACATTTACTAATCTGTGCTTCAGATCTTGATTTCCATATTAAGGTGATACTATTTTTTAAAAAAATGAAGTGAATATCTTATTAAATAAAAAAGTTACAGCTAATCCTCATTTTTGCAGATTTTTGTAAAGTGCAACGGCCATAACTCTGTAAAGACAAACTGAATGAACCTCAAAATAAACTCAGCTTCAAATTTTATTGCTTAAAACATTTGTGTTAAGTTTCATTAATATCATTTTAATAGTTTTCCCAGAAAACAACAGAAAAACTAAAAGTTGACCGACTAACAAAGCAACGAACACACAAAGTTCAAGGACCATAACTTTAGAATAAAATGACATATCAAAACCCCCGCAATATATGTGAAAATTCACATAAAGGTTTAACCATATAAAAAAATTGAAGTAAATATCATTTCAAAATTTTGAAAAAGTTATGGCCATCCTCATATTTGCATAGATTTGCATTATTTTTTTAAGTGCAAGGGCCATAACTCCAAAACAACAAATCAAATGATCCTCAGAATCGAATTAGCTTCAGGTCTTGATGCATTAAAAATGTGTATGAAGTTTGATTAATATCTGTCAAACAGTTTTGACAGAAAACAGCGGACAAACTATTTGCATATATTTGTATTTTTTTAAGTAAAAGGGCAATAACTCCGAAACGACAAATCAAATGAACCTCAGAATCAACGCAGCTTCAGATCTTGATGCATTAAACATTTGTGTGAAGTTTCATAAATATCTGTCAAACAGTTTTCCCAGAAAACAGCGGACAAACTATTTGCATTATTTTTTAAGGACAAGGGCCATAACTCTGAAATGAAAAATCAAATGAACCTCAGAATCAACTCAGCTTCAGATCTTGATGCATTAAACATTTGTGTGAAGTTTCATAAATATCTGTCAAATAGTTTTCCCAGAAAACAGCGGACAAACTATTTGCATGTATTCGCATTATTTTATAAGTAAAAAGGCCATAACTCCGAAACGACAAATCAAATGAACCTCAGAATCGACTCAGCTTCAGATCTTAGGCATTAAACATTTGTGTGAAGTTTCATTAATATCTCTCAAATAGTTTTTCCAGAAAACAGCGGACAAACTATTTGCATGTATTTGCATTATTTTTTAAGTAAAAGAGCCATAACTCCGAAACGACAAATCAAATGATCCTCAGAATCGACTCAGCTTCAGATCTTGATGCATTAAACATTTGTGTGAAGTTTTATTAATATCTCTCAAATAGTTTTCCCAGAAAACAGCGGACAAACTATTTGCATATTTTTTAAGGACAAGGGCCATAACTCTGAAATGAAAAATCAAATGAACCTCAGAATCAACTCAGCTTCAGATCTTGATGCATTAAACATTTGTGTGAAGTTTCATTAATATCTGTCAAATAGTTTTCCCAGAAAACAGCGGACAAACAAAATGTTGACGGACGAACGAACGAACGGACGGACGGACAGGGCCACAACAATATACGACCACCTTTATTAGGTGGGCGTATAAAAACTAAACAAAATTCCCCTTTTCTCTAGTAAATGCCCCTTTTCTGCAGACTTATTCAAAGAGGTTGGGCTTGAAAATACTTTAGGAGAAATGGGTTAAACAAGAGGTTGGTAAGAATGTTGGTAAGGCTTTGATCATATGGGTCCTACAGGAGTCGTTTGATCTGTTTCTGCACTATTTGCCAAAGTTTGTCTGTCTAAATACTTACAATAATTAAGGTATTCCTGTGACTACCCTGGCATGCATAAAGACATTCTGGATAAATAGAACAATAAACCAACACAAATGTGTAACAAGAAAAAACCAGTTTACTGAAGTTGTTCAAACAATACCCGACTGGAACAATTTTCCATACACAATTGTCATGCAGATATTGCATTACATACAAGAAAGTATAAATTAACCCTTTCCCTGTTCTATATTTAATCCAAATTTCAGTACCTATTGAATATTTATGGACAAAATAGTTATAAAGAAATATGGAAATTAGAACATTATACAAAATTTTCGAAAGCAAAGAAACAGATTTATCAAATTCTATCAGCAAACAGAGCAGACCCTGATCAGACGGCTCCTCTAGGAGCAGTCTGATCTGGGTCTTCTCTGTTTGCAAATGCGTGAAAACGCGTTTACATGAGGGAAAGGGTTAAGGGCTGAGCACAAAGTTATTGTAACTTCAATCTTGAGGAATTCCTTTGTGATAACCCCTGCAGACGGTTTAGATCCAGGTGAGATGTAAAGTTAAGTGGCATCTCATCAAGATCCAAATTGCTTGACACATGAACCAAGCTTTTGGAAAGAAATGAACGATAACATTGCTTTCAGAACCTAAAGAGAGGACAGTTGTACAAGTGCATATAAATGTTAAACCCTGTCGCTGATGGATGTACATGTAAAAATTAATAACATCCTGAAAGTTAATTAGATTGAATTTATAATGACATTCAAATATGTATTTTAGCTATAGAAACTGTAGAATCAGATCTATATTATTTGATAAGCAAGCAAAGCAGACCATGACCAGACAGCTCCTACAGGAGCCATCTGATATACATGTACCAGTATTATTTATGAAGGAAAGGGCTAAGAATGTAATTACAACAGTTTTGTGCCAAGGCCTTGAAATGTTTAACAATTACAAAGCTATAATGAAACAAGCAAACTATAAACAGATTTCTTCTTAACAAGAAGGCTACTAACAAGCCAAGTAAATCCTTTATGAAGTCGAATACAACTGAAAGGTAAAATCCCTTGTTTGTCCCATATTCAAAATATAAACAGAAATCCTTAAACCGTAACTAAATGAGTATTTGTTAAATGAGTAACTAAATGAATATTTATACTGTAATTGCAAATGGACACGGGAATTTTCAGCTATGGCAGAAACTAACAAGAGCCGCATGCAGCTCCAACACTCGTCCGATTTGGTGCTTGTCCACTGCATACACTTCTCCTTAAAGAGATTTACCAACATATGAAGTTTCATGTTGATACCACTTATACTTTTTTAATTAATCGGCATCATTAAACTTTTTGCACGCCCCCAATGCCTACAACTATGACCCAGTGATCACAATAGCTCAACTTTTTTCTTCAAAATCAGACGAGCTAAAAATCAGACATAGCATGTAGATTTCCTGAATTATTTTCCAGGCATTAAGAAAGTTTGGTAACCATAAGTGATTAATAGCCACATGTCAAACCTTCAGCATAACCTATTGACTCATCTGTTGATGCCTTTGGCACTTTCTGTAAAAGTAAAGTTTTTGAAACCATTGTGTAAAAAAAAAATCTCTTATAATATCACAACAGTTTCAAAATTTCACATCCTAAAAGGTTCCTTTTCTCTAGTAAATTCTCCTTTTCAGTAGACTTATTAAAAGAGGTTGGGCTTAAAAACAGCCTACAAGGTAAAAGTTTAAATAGTTCAATACTATGGAACACTTTTTTATGACATTTGCACATAGTTTTGATCCAGGCGATACACTACGGAGCTACAGATAAAGGTGCATACCCAAATACTAAAATTGTCATTTCTCCACCAACCCATATACTGTGACCACTCTTCAGAATCGGAAGAGATGATTCTAAAGAATGGTCACAGTATAGGGGTTGGTAGAGAAATAAACGAGCTATTCTTGAAAATGTTTAAATTTATGCATCTTAATTGGACCACTGCACTAATTACAGGCCATCTCATCTGAATCTGTTTGTCAGTCTCGCATCATTGTTGGAAACAAATGAAAGAAAACTGTACTTTGAAATTTAAAGCTGTCCTGAATAAACTAGAACTATCACTAAAGGTGATGAATACCCCCACACGGCAGCCTTGATTGCAAATCCAAGTTTTGAACATGTAACAGGACCAAATAACAAAAATACCCAAAGTTCAAATAGAGAAAATTCTGTAATTTATGCCAAGTATCAAGTGAATCAGGTTGAAATTGAAGGAGGAGTTCAAAGTACAAGATTTTGCCTGCCAATTTCAAGGCCAAAGGTCAAGGTCAAGGTCACAGAGACCTGAAATTTGTGTCTTGCACATCTACTACTCCTGAGTAACATTTATGCCAAGTATCAAATGAATCAGGTTGAAAGTGAAGGAGGAGTTTGCCGTACAAGATTTTGCTTGCCAATTTTAAGACCAATTTCAAGGCCAAAGGTCAAGGTCACAGAGATTTTAAATTTGTGTCTTGCACATCTACTACTCCTGAGTAACATTTATGCCAAGTATCAAGTGAATCAGGTTGAAATTGAAGGAGGAGTTCATAGTACAAGATTTTGCCTGCCAATTTCAAGACCGATTTAAAGACTAAAGGTCAAGGTCAAGGTCACAGAGACCTGAAATTTGTGTCTTGCACATCTACTACTCCTGAGTAACATTTATACCAAGTATCAAGTGAATCAGGTTGAAATTGAAGGAGGAGTTCAAAGTACAAGATTTTGCCTGCCAATATCATGGCCAATTTCAAGGCCAAAGGTCAAGGTCAAGGTCACAGAGACCTGAAATTTGTGTCTTGCACATCTGCTACTCCTGAGTAACATTTATGCCAAGTATCAAATGAATCAGGTTGAAAGTGAAGGAGGAGTTTGCCGTACAAGATTTTGCTTGCCAATTTTAAGACCAATTTCAAGGCCAAAGGTCAAGGTCACAGAGATTTTAAATTTGTGTCTTGCACATCTACTACTCCTGAGTAACATTTATGCCAAGTATCAAGTGAATCAGGTTGAAATTGAAGGAGGAGTTCAAAGTACAAGATTTTGCCTGCCAATTTCAAGACCAATTTAAAGACCAAAGGTCAAGGTCAAGGTCACAGAGACCTGAAATTTGTGTCTTGCACATCTACTACTCCTGAGTAACATTTATGCCAAGTATCAAGTGAATCAGGTTGAAATTGAAGGAAGAGTTCAAAGTACAAGATTTTGCCTGCCAATTTCAAGACCAATTTCAAGGCCATAGGTCAAGGTCAAGGTCACAGAGACCTGAAATTTGTGTCTTGCACATCTACTACTCCTGAGTAACATTTATGGCAAGTATCAAGTGAATCAGGTTGAAAGAGAAGGAGGAGTTCAAAGTACAAGATTTTGCCTGCCAATTTCAAGACCAATTTCAAGGCCAAAGGTCAAGGTCAAGGTCACAGAGACCTGAAATTTGTGTCTTGCACATCTACTACTCCTGAGTAACATTTATGCCAAGTATCAAGTGAATCAGGTTGAATGTGAAGGAGGAGTTCAAAGTACAGTCGAGACTGCCTTAGCGACCCCCTGGTTTCAGCGACTCCCTCTCATACGCGACCGTGTTTCATCCCGCCCAACATATTTTCTTATAATTTTGGTCTGAATTAAGCGACTCCCTGTCTTACGTGACAAGCGACCCTGATTTTGCGAACCAAACATAGGCTTCGGTCTGTATTAAACGACATTCAATTATCAGTTTCTTTTGTTTGTTTACATAGCCCGTCGGTTTTTCACACCATATTAATTAGGGAAAACCCGGGATTGTAATCACGCGTGAACTAGCTGGTTCCCGACATCCGCTCTACAGATACATGTACGCGAGCAGAATATTCAGGAAACCAGTCGTGTCAAACATGGCTACGTACGTCGTATACAAGATTCGTCGGAGGAGATTTCGAGCGACAAAATTGTTAAAGAACGACAAACAACTTTTAAACAAGGCAGCTAATTCGATCTGGTTTGCGATTATTAAGGGCTCTTTAGTTCAGAACGGTCTTTATAAATATTAATCAGTATGTGCATAATACATGTCTCTATCAACATTACTCGAAAGTATGCTTGGTAATCTGCACCTGGTTTATATTTATATCATTAAGTGTTTAAACCTTTCCTTCATATAAACGTGTTTTCACGCATTTGCAAACAGAGTAGACCCAGATCAGACAGCTCCTAGAGGAGCCGTCTGATCAGGGTCTACTCTGTTTGCTAGTGGAATTTGAAAGATGTTTCTTTTCTTTCTAAAATGGCTACAATGTTCCACCTTCCATACTTCATTATAACTATTTTATCCATGAATATTCAGCATGTATTGAAATTTGTAATAAACATAGAACAGGGATAGGGTGAATTTAGTGCATGCACTTATATGTGTATTATATTTGTACATTGTATCGTACATGCACTAATGTTCTGGTAAGTGAATGATTTATTAATTTATTAAATTTTTAAATTAGCGTTTATTTGTGATAATAAATGTTGTATAAATGTATTCAATAATAGATACATAATCTAATTGTATTAGACTGGATTAGTACACAGTTTTATTTTTCCCTTAAGAAGATCTCTTACATGTACATGTAGTTTCGGTATACGTCATGTATTATATCCTAGGTCTGTATTAAGAGACTCCCTGTCATATGTGACCTTTTTCATGAAGTCCCTTGGAAGGTCACATATGACAGTCTCGACTGTATAAGCTTTTGCCTGCCAATTTCAAGACCAATTTCAAGGCCAAAGGTCAAGGTCAATGTCACAGAGACCTGAAATTTGTGTCTTGCACATCTACTACTCCTGATTAACAATTATGCCAAGTGTCAAGTGAATTGGGTTGAAACTGAAGGAGGAGTTCGCCGTACAAGATTTTGCAGACAGACCGACCGACCGACCGCCCGACCGACCGACCGCCCGCCCGCCCGACCGACCGACCGACCGACAGGCTGATTCCAGTATAACCCCCTCAAACTCTGTTTGTGGGGGTATAATAAAGAGTGGAAAAGTCTGCCTCGAAGTACAACAAAGTAAAAGTAAATGATAAACATATTTTCACTTTTTGCATTACTGAAAATGTAACTTCAAGTGAAGATAATGAAATGCTGTCACTCTTACCATGTTGTGTGCTATTGTGACAACCTTTGGTATACAGTTTACAGAGGTCCCAATAAGATGCGTAAATTAAAACATTTTCAAGAATAACTTACTTCTCCACAAAATCCTATGTTGTGACGACTCCTTAAGAGTCGTCTCGTCGAGAGGATCTAAAGAGTGGTCACAACATAGGGTTTGGTGGAGAAATGACGATTTTAGTATGAATAACCTACAGGAATCTAAATTACATGTAAACTTCACATGCTCATTAACCCATTACCTCATAGGCTATTTTTAGATCCAACCACTTTGAATAAATCTACCGAAAAGGAGCATTAACTAGAGAAAAGGAAAAGTTTATAATTTTGTAGTTTGAAGCCATTGTGATTAATAGAGCATTTGCTGCTATAGGAGCAAATGCTCTATTTATCACAATGGTTTCAATAGATGATTTTTACAGAGGTGTAGAAAGGCGTATTCATGGAGGAAAGGATTAATATTCCTGTAAGGTTTCAAGATTCTACATCAAATGCAAACACAACCCCAAGTGAAATGATAGACAACTGTCCCTTTAGGAGTGGGAGCATAAAAATGAAATGGACAAACAAATTGCCGCTGAAAATAACTAAGTGGGTAAAGAGTCACATGATATTATGGCACATTCTACATAGTTAAGAAATATGTAACCAATCTCATTTGTTCTATGTAACGTGATGCGTACATGTAGGTGGTACGGTAATGCGAGTACACAGCCAGAGCAACAGATAGATACTAAAATTGTCATTTCTCCACCAAACCCTATGTTTTGTGACCACCCTCTAAAATAGTCTCTTTGAGAATCACCCTTTAGAATTGTCTCCTTGGTCACACCACCCTTTAAACCGTCTCTTTGAGACGATTCTAAAGAGTGGTCACAACACTGGGTTTGGAGGAGAAATAAAGGAGTAAATGTAATTTACGCATCTTATCTGGACCTCTGGCAGCTTTATTTATACAAAAACACTAAGCAAACAGACAGCACTAAACCATGATACATATAGTTCTATGAAAATCTCAGTAAAATATATCGATCTTTCTCTGCCAAACTATGTCTTGTTGGTACCCTAATTACTCTTACCAAGTAAGTATTTGACACCAAATATCCCCGCTTCTTAGGTATAGTAGAACCTGTCTTAAGTGGTCATCAAAAAGAGGTCTAACTATAGGTCTGTAAGGCAGGTGGTTGCTTAATACAGGTCAAAGGTAATGCAGAAAGCTCCTATAAGAGCTTTCTGCATTACTTTTGCCCTGCATTAAGCAACCACCTGCTAACCCTTTCCCTCATATAAACGAGTTTTCACCCATTTGCAGTGTAGACCCAGATCAGAAGACTCCTATAGGAGCCGTCTGATCAGGGTCTGCTCTGTTTGCTGATGGAATTTGAAAGATGTTTCTTTACTTTCTAAAATGGCTGCAGTGTTCCATCTTTCATATATCATTATATTAAACTATTTTGTCTATGAATATTCAGAAGGTATTGAAATTTGGAATAAACATAGAACAGGGAAAGGGTTAACCCTTTACCCCATAGGCTATTTTTAGATCCAACCTCTTTGAATTAATCTACCGAAAAGGAGCATCAACTAGAGAAAAGGAAAATTTTAGAATTTTGTAGTTTGAAACCATTGTGATAAATAGAGCATTTGCTCCTATAGGAGCAAATGCTCTATTTATCACAATGGTTTCACAAAGTGACTTTCACAGAGTCGTCAAAAGTCGTCAATATGAGGGAATGGGCTAAGACAGGTTCTAATGTAAACATGTACTTTGAATCTATATTTTTTTGCCAAACAGTATCTTGTTGGTACTTAATAGAATCACTTCTCAATGGCAATTCTAAAGAGTACCAACAAACATGTATTTTGAATCTAGATTTCTCTGCCAAACAGTATACTATTGGCATTTATTAGTCACCTCTGCATAGCAATTCTACTGAGTACCAACAAGAAAGGACTTGGCTACGAAAAAGATACATGTACATGTAGTTGGATAAATCAGTAAGACTTTTATTTACAACTCTGATACAGTAGAACATGTCTAAAGTGGCCATAAACAAGAGGTCTAATTATGGGTCTGTATGGAAGGTGGTAGCTTAATACAGGTCAACAGTATTGCAGAAAGCTCCTATAGGAACTTGCTGCAATACTTTTGACCTATAATAAGCAACAATCTGCTCTTTAAGACTCCTATGTTCAATAAATGAATGGCTGCTTAAGACAGGTTCTATTGTAGTTGAATAAATCAGAAAGCCTCTTATTTACAATTCTGATATTTCTATTGTACTATAACATCACAGAACAAGAAGTCGTTGCCTTTTGCTAGCTGCTCAATAGCTGTCAGGTAATCCAGACTACACTATTCACCCTAAGTATTTGGACAAACAATCTCTGCTCTCTATGGGTATGTAAAGCTGAATAAGTCTACTGGGTACCATTTTGATAACTTTGAATTTGACGCACATAGTAGCAAATAGTATAGACCCAGATCAAACTGCTCCTTCAGAAACAGCTTGATCTGGGTCTGCACTATTTACCTAAATACTTCGGGTAATTAGGGTAATCTCCTTCCATCCTTAGGAGATTAATGAACATCTCATCTTGCGAACAATTAAACCTTCAAGTTGGCAGAAAATGCTGCATACACCAGTTCTAAAATCAGGTGTTTCCTTCACTTCACATTATTATAAATATTTATGAGATTCCTTTTTATAATGACATACGAACATAGGAATGTTTGGCCACAGTAGAACATGTAGAATCGGATCTATAAGACATAAGCTCCTGCAGGAGCTGGGTCTACTCTGTTTACAAAAGCATGAAAATCTTTTCTATCAGGTTAAAAAAAATTAGTGTCAGTTTGGATCATGATGAGATGTCATGTCTTGTGACCTTTCATATGGATCCAAACTGGTTACCATGTTTATCAAATTTTCCCACAGCATGCTATGGGTTAAGCTCCATATCGATCACTGAGTTAGTTTATTATCACAATATCACAACTCTAAATACTCAACATGAAGTTTTGGTTATCCTCACACTTGGTAATCCTGCCATATTATCTCCCAGATATGTTTGGCAAGATGATGCTTAATTCAGCAAGAAGACTCATCAATAACCAACAATAGTATCAGGTCATCATGGAAGAATCAGTGTTGGGATTATCATCAACATCAAAATGGTACTTCCTCTTCAAATTCCCTGAAAGACAAATGGAAATGTTTGAACCACAGAGTAGGCAACGGTTCCTTAAAAACCTTGCCAACAAATAATCAATATTAGTACAAGTTGCTGCCATCAAAATACAATATCAGAATAACAATCTGAAAGCAGGTAAGAGTGTATTGATATTTGCTAACAGTGTAAACCCAGATAAGAGGGTTCCTAGAAAAACACTCTAATCAAGATCTGCACAATTTGTCTTGTCAAAATCCTTTCAAAAATTAGACAATTTCATACTGTCAGAGTGGAACCAATCATTCAATCCTTTCCCATGTATAAACCTTTTTTCATGCCCTTGCAAACAGAGTAGACCCAGATCAGACGGCTCCAGTAATAGTCATCTAATCAGGGTCTGCTCTGTTTGCTTATAAAATCATAATAAATCTGACTACAGTTTCTGCCAATACAATAATATCATCTGTACATGTCATTATACAATTTAGCTAATAAATATTCATGATGTTATAATTTCTAACATGAAAATTGATCAGAGAAGGGTTAACACTCCACTTCCATTATAAAATTTAAAGGTTTAACCCTTTCCTTCATACAAACACCTTTTCACACATTTTCAAACAAAAACAATCTAGATCAGACAGCTTCTATAGGAGCTTTCTGATCAGGATCTCCTCTGTTTGCTTATGAAATAATATAGGTATGATTCTATAGTTGCTGTCAAGGCCAAAACATTCTGTGTACAGATGTCATCAGAAGAAATCAGCTAATAAATATTCATGATGTCATTATTCTTTGCATGAATATGAAACAGGGAAAGGTTTAACCCTTTCCTCCATAAATACACCTTTCTACGCCTCTGTAAAAGTCACTTTTTGAAACCATTGTGATAAATTGAGCATTTGCTCCCGAGGAGCAAATGCTCTATTTATCACAATGGTTTCAGAACTACAATATTCTAAAAAAAAATCCTTTTCTCTAGTTAATGCTCCTTTTCGGTAGATTTATTCAGAGGTTGGATCTAAAAATAGCCCAAGAGGGAATGGGTCAAGATCTATAGTGTTTGCAATTGTTACCAATGAGCATCAATATTGCAGATTCTGATTACTGTAGACGAGTAGGAAATATGGCAGTTGGTCCCAGCTTCAGAACAATAATTAACCCAAGTATCCCTAGTGTCCCTAAAGAAATACATAGGCAAGCTGTGTAGACCCAGATCAGATGGCCCCTGAAGATGGAAAGATGAGGGTATTGAATGAGAGAAGTGACACTTTATGCTTCCTGATGTCCCAGCTCTTTCAATGCCGAGGACATAACATACACAAGACACAAGAGCATTGCCAGTGGATACAAGTGTTCATCTTTCCAACTTTTTGATACTGAAATTCCAAAATGTAATATTCAACCATTGTTTAAAAGTAGAATTCATCTGCTAAGAAAGTGTCATCTTGTTAGAAAGGTTTTTCAATTGCAAACAGACCAGGCCTAAATCTAGTCTGCACTTAACAAATGCCAGACAACTGATTTCTTGCATTCAAAGGGTTTAGAAAATTGATGGCTGAAGTTACAGTTGAGGCCATTGAAGATGATACAGCTGTCACAAAACATGTACCTAAAGGGATTTTTTTTATCTTTTAACAAGGTGTGGTTGTGAAACACTATGACCCCAGTCAATTTGACCTTTGACCCAGTAGGATGACCTTGACTTTGACATGTCACCCCTCAAAATGTACAGTTTCATGAGATACACATGCATGCCTAATAGTCTAGATCTCTACTAGTTCAGAAGTTATGGCCAATGTTAAAGTTACTGACAAAAAAACAAACAGACAGGGCAAAAACAATATGCCCCCAGATCCGATATGATTTGACCTCTGACCTTGATGGATGACCTTGACATGTCACCCCTCAAAATGTGCAGCTTTATGAGATACATGCATGCCAAATATCAAGTCTCTACCTGTACTGGCTAAAAAATTATGACCAACTTTAAAGTTGCTGACAAAAAAAACAAAAAGACAGGGCAAAAACAATATGCCCCCCAGGTCTGATCTGGGAGGCATAAAAACAGCAACAAGTAAAATTGCAAATGATAATTTTGTCTTGCATCAGTTGTAGCTGTAAATCAACTATGATATATTTTTTTAAAGGCAATGAACATAAAGATATACAACCATGTAATTAGAATCATTCAATTTAATAGGATATATTTAGCATTCAAAAAAGGATATAAATCTGGATAGGAGCCGTCTGATCTGGGTCTACTCTGTTTGCAAATGCGTGAAAATGGGTTTATATGAAGGAAAGGGTTAAACAGGAAAGAGTAAAACATAAGGGTAATGAATGAATGATCTTTTAGAGCCCATCAACACTGATGGTCACTTAGAGTCGAATAAATAATGTAAAAAAAACCATAAAGGTAAAATCAGACTATATTAAACTGAAGGTTAGAGCAAAAGAACATCTAAAAGAAGGTTAAAGCACAACATTATAGACAGCATGCAAACGAAGGATATAATAAATCCAATACAGACCTCTTATTCCCTATTACTTACCTGTTCCAAAACAACCTGGTTGGGAGTCCAGACTCTTTCTTGCTCTGTAGATTGGCTCATATTCCTTGAAAAGCACAGTATCATGAATTACAACCAAATCAAACTAGAACTATCACTGAAGGTGATTGATACCCCCACCTACCACCTTGTCAAAAGATCCAATGACTTTAATACAAAAGACAATAGCTCAATAATCCCTTCATCCACACTTGTGGAAAGGACAATTTTAAAGTCTAACCAAGGAATGACTCATATCAAAATTATGTCACACACATCTTCACATCTTTATCAATGCATATGCAAAATTTGAAGTTCAATGATGAAGAAATGTAGAAGTAGTACTTGAGAAGTTATGCTCTGGACAAAAAATACTTATGAAAAGTAACAAAGGGAATAAATCCCCCAAAAATGAATTTAGAGTTACAGTCCTTGTTGACTGCACATCCTCTCATCACCCTCTATCCATATATAAAGTTTCACAGTTGTACCTACAATACTTGAGAAGTTATGCTCCAGACAAAAAAAATGTTTCTAAAAAGTAACAAAGGGGAATAACTCAAAAATGAATTTAGAGTTACAACCCTTGTTGACTGCACATCCTCTCATCACCCTCTATCCGTATATAAAGTTTCACAGTTGTGCCTACAATACTTGAGGAGTTATGCTCCGGACAAAAAATTGCTTCTGAAAAGTAACTAAGGGGAATAACTCCCTCAAAAAATGAATTTAGAGTTACAACCCTTGTTGACTGTACATCCAATCATCAACCTCATAATGTGTACCAAGTTTGAAAACAATATCATAAATAGGTTTCAAGAAAATGGTATGTCCCAAAAAAATGTCCCAATTAGAGACAAAATATGAAGTTAAAAAGGGGCATAATTCTGTCAAATTTTGTGTAAGAGTTATGAAACTTGGAGAAGACTGTCCCCATATAACACTTATAACATGTATTAAGTTTGAAGGTGGTATAAAAAATAGTTTTCAAGAAAAAAAGCAAATGTCCTGGAAAAACGTGAGTGACGGACGACCTACGGACGGACAGACGGACAAGGGGATTCCTATATAGCCCCCACCACAGGTGGTGGGGGTATAATTATTGTTTTAATACAAAGTACTTGAGTGTAGAACGTGAACAATGTATCAAATTATTATACACTACACTATTATATAATAATACATGAAATCTACACATTTCTTATTTTGCACACACATATAACATCTTATAAGTTCTTAACCCACTTACTTCCCTCCTATGATTACAACTGTAGCATATGAATGTTTTTCAGGTTGTTACAATGCAATAGACACAGACTCACTAATTTTCGCACTGATGTACTTCAAGGATAGTTTGTTAATAGTTGAGTAACTGGAATTAACACATTTAAGGTCTTAGTGGATGATGTTTCTGACTTATTTATTGAAAAAGAGGCTGTTGCCTCAAACTCCCTTGAATCAGTGCTTTTTCATGCATCGAAAACAATAATTTTCGGAATGTTATTAATGTCAAACTCTTAGAACATTTATGCCAACATACAGCTTATCAGGAGTACTGTAAGCTCTCTGCATCAAACAAGCTCCTCTGTATTACCTGTAGGGCTGGATATCATTAGTCGGTATCGTCTCGGTACCAATACCCAGTTCAAAAAGTACTGGTATATACCGTTTCAGATATTGCTGATACTGTTATCAATACTTTGACAAAAAATACTCTGTAAATTCTCAAGTTATTTTTGCTTTAATAAAATACTTCAAAATTATATTTAATATGCTAAAAATGAAATACATATAATACATAAACGACACCACTTTTGCATTAAAATCAATCCTTAAAAAAGACTGGTTGGTATCAGTATAAATAAAATATTGTATTGTTTCAAAAGTATCGTTACGGTATCATATACCGTTTTGTTCTTAACAATATCCAACCTTTATTATCTGTAGGCCTGTCAGCATGACAAGCATTACAGTGACATAGTGTGGGTTTTTTCAGTTTGTTATCATTTGATGTGCAAGTCTTGAAAAAGTAACATGTCACTGCAAGGGTCTGCCAGGAAGGTGTGACGATCAATCTCAACATAATAACACAAATCTAGGATTAAACAATCAATTTAACCTTTTCCTATTTGAGTATTCATGTAAGAAATAACAACATCATTTGCACTTCTGGGGATGTTGTGGACTTTCTTTTAAGGAAATTCTATTCACCAATATCCCAATATTCGTGATCTGACTTGCATCCATCTCTCTGCATTTCATCAGAGTTCAAGCTGTGACACTCAGTCAATAGTTTCTGAAAAGCTAGGCATTTTTTCACAGCAGATTAACACTCACCATCAGCTGCTGAGCAAAGCCTTCATTTGGATTGATACAGAATCTCCTTTGCTGGACGTGATTAAAGGCAGTCCTGCATTAGAAAGAACAAGAAATACAAACTTTTAAGGCTATAGATAGGAGTATTTAGGAAATTGAGCTATGTTCTCTGTCAAACCCTGTCTTGTTGGTACTCATTAGAATCGTCTCTCAAAGGCAATTTTAATTTGTTTGTTTGTATCAGGGTTTTACGTCGCTTTAACAGTAAATGTATTCCAATCATACTGCTAATTACAGTTGGAAGAACACCCAAGAGGTTCTTCTGTGCATTGAACACATAATATTGTTTTATGCACAGAACACCCGGGTATAACCACAAACCTACTGCAAGCCAGCGGGAAGGTTCCCAACATGAAAAAACCCAAATGCCAAGGCTGGATTCAAACCAAAGTGGTGAGGAGCTAAATGATTGTCAGTTGAAGACCGTAATCACTCGACAACAGAGGCCAAATCAATTAGTACCTACAGAATAGGGGTTCAGTGTCCGACAAATTTATTTTTTTGTTGGTATCCCACTAGATGTCGAAATGAGTAAATACAAATTTAATTTTAAATGGCAATTTATTACCATTTTGTCTAATACTCTACTGTCATTACCTTTGTCATTAATTAAATAAAATTTCATACTGACAGGTCGGATCATATCATGTTTTAAATGGCTTGAAATAGAAAATCTACTTTCATCATTCTAAGTAATGCAGAATTAAATAATTGAATTCAGAACATTGATTTTAGGTCCTTTGCACTTGTTTTAGCCTTTCAATGTGTGTCAGATGTTAATAAGACATTTTCAAATACAAATGTAGTGTAGCCCTTTTATCTGCGTACCAGTATGCACTGTAAGCCATACAAGAAGATATTGTGGAAGTAATCCTTTTTACCTGATAAAAAATCGGGTCTAAATAGATCGAGGTTTCATTCTTGTTTTACCTCATATAACACAATCATGTAACGTTATTTAACAGAGCAAAACATCGTCAATCTTGAAGAAATAATGATGAGGTGAAAAAAAATCAAGTTTTTCAAATTGAATAGCGAGAGAAATACGATCCGCAAAAAACCCATTATTTTTTGGTTTTGTTAATGATATAAGCGACCGGAAGTTAATTACATAAGCGAGTTAGGTTCCAAATCTCGCACCATTGAAGCAGTATTTGATCCAATTTATTAGTCAACTGAAACTGTCACACACGATGGGGGGGGCTTAAATCTAGATTCACTGGTGCATGTGTTATTGGCTGAGGTTACGTATGGAATATTCTTGCTCTGCGGGATTCGGAGATTAAACATTTCGACCAACAAGTGTCAGTCATGCATCACTTGGGCAGAGATTTAAATGACTTGATAGCCAATACATGGCCAGCGTCAGTGGTTGACACGCTCTATGGGTTAACAACAGGACACGCGTCAGAAAACACACTCGAGATTAATTGTATGTATACAGACTCTAACTCTGGGAAATTAACATGCCATCATTAATTGCCCTACGTTCTAGATTATCTGTTATAGCCGGGCTATTGATCTTTGCTTTTACTCTTAGCACGGCGGGCTTGTTTTGAAATTCTTTGATAGTCCGACAAGATTTTCTGGTAGCCCGCGGGCTCCGGGCAATGGATTTGTCGGACACTGGGGGTTGGAGCAGAAAGAGTGCCCAGTTAAAAAAACTATATATATGAAGCTAGGCATTTATTTTTAATATTTAGCCAACCATGGTAGGTTATTTCAAACTTTACACAAAAATCAAACAAGGTATTCATCTCCAGCAGAGAAAACAAAACTGATGATGTTATTAAGCCACCTGTATTTTATCGTTGATAAACATATTTAAATAGCAAATAGATTTTTTTTTTCAAATATACTTTAATATCCTCAATGACATCATTAATATTAATCACTAATCTGATCTTTTCTACACAGGAAAGTTTGCCCATTGCAGAAATTACAGATTCATGTCATTCAATCAGTAAACAGAGCAAACCTTGATCAGATGGCTCCTACAGGAGTATCTGATCTGGGTCTACCCTGTTTGCTAAGTTGTTAAAAGGCATCTATGGAGTAAACAGTTAAAGAAGCACTTGGGCAAATAACCCTGTATATTTATGGAAATTTTCAGCTGTAGTGAATCATTTGACCTTTAGCCTGTGAGCAAATCTATGAAAACTAAAATGACAATTTGAATTCAGATGAGACACCAAGTAATGTTGTGTCTGATAGGATTCAAAATGCTTGAGTTTGTTTACATCTTTGGAATGAGATGGAAGAAAGTCTGCTTCTGAATCTGAATTAAAAAACCTTTTCTATTGCCAAAGCATTCGCTTGAAGGATGCTAAAGGTCAACACTTTACTCCATAAATACCCCTTTCTATGCCTTTACAAACAGATTATACCCAGATCAGATGGCTCCTCTAGGAGCTGTCTGATCAGGGTCTGCTCTGTTTGCTTTTACAGTAAAACCTCTCTTAACCGGAATTCTAGTCGAGAAGAATTTATATATTTTAGGCAGGTGACTGCTTAATGCAGGGTGAAAGTCATGCAGAAAGCTCCTATAGGAGCTTTCTGCATGACTTCCACCCTGCATTAAGCTGTCACCTGTCCCCAAGACCGATATCTATACTAGATTTAACTTCCGGTTAAGAGAGGTTTTACTGTAAATTATATATATCTGACTACAGTTTCTGTCATGGTATAAAATTCCATTGCGTGTAGTGCCATTATAAAAATTCAGCTAATCAATATTCATGGTGTCATTATTTCTGGCATGAATATTCAGGCCCTGTGCTATCAGTGACTTACTTGTATGACAAACCATATTTCTCCATCACATAGGCTATCACAAGAGCTGCACTGTGAAAGAAACAAACAAACAGGAAAATCAGTAGATGTCTATAGTTCTTATCATAGGTAGCTTTCATCATCCAAATAATTACATGTTTTTCAATGGTTAATGGATCAGACACACACAACAAACTAATGTTGTATTTTATTTAGAGTTACTGTTTTTACCCTAAATATTCTGACGTCCAACTTCCCTCTCCAACAGGTAGTAATTCTGAATAAGTCAAATGGGCACAATTTTGAAAGCTGATAAATGATTCTACACTATCAATAGCGCCGACCATGATCAAAGTGCTTTTTCAGCAGCATGCTCCGACTCCTTCATGAGCCATCTGACTGCAGTCTATTGCATCTGCATGTACTTGTCAGTGCAAACATTCAGGGCAATTACTATAATATATGAATTCTACCTCTTCAGACCATTGAAGATTTTAACATAAATTGATCAGCATTAGGAAACAGGCATATTTTGAACAAACACATGCCTCGCCTGCTGAAAGTGGGGAAAAAAGTGTGCTAGACAGACTGATACATTATGGAGTAAAGATCTCCAAGTGTCACTCTACTTACAGCTGGTGACACAGAAAGGGGAAATCACACAATCCAAAAGTCAAATCTGACTGACATCCAGATAAAAAACGATCAGTACAAAATACCTTCTAGATATCCCTGCATTCCCATGGACTAGCACCTTCCCTCCACAGCTAAGACACTCCGTTATGAAATGTTTCACCTATAAAATTAACGTTTAAACCATTATTCATCACTTATTTAATATTTACAGGCATATAGTTCTGTACTCAACAATGGAAGTACAGTAAAACCCCTCTAAACCGGATGTTCAATTTAGTACAAATATGAGTCTTGGAAACAGATGGCAGCTCTGCTCCTCTAGGAGCTTTCTGCATGACTTTCACCTTGCATTAAGAAGTCACCTGCCTAAAACTTCTTTATTAAAATTCCAGTGTAGAGAGGTTACACTGTATCCTAATATGAATAAAAGAAAATGTGTCCATGGGACACGGATGCCCCCACCGGCAAACATGAAGTAGATGAACGACAGACCTGAAAAGGGGTAAAACTCACTATGATTATACTTAAGACCAAATATCAAATCATTGCAGCTTACAAAAGCAAAGAAATCTTTGACGAAAACTTTTGTCATTAAACAATCACCAAAATTCAAAGTGTCGGCAAACAGGAAGTAGATAGAGGACAGACCTGAAAAGGGGAGACACTTTACAACTCACTATGATAATGCTTCAGACCAAATATCAAATCATTTCACCTTACACAAGCCAAGAAATCCTTGACAAAAATTCTGACATACATACGTACGGATGGACAGACAGACAGACAATGGTAAAACTTAATGCCCCAGTCACCTAATGGCAGGGGCATAAAAATGGGTTGACAGAAACAGTTTAGACCCTGATCAGCTGCAGTGTCAAAAACATGGTGTGTCTAGTCTACACTGTTTATTTACTTTCGAAGCTTTTTCTCATTGCATATATGTATCATATATGTATATTGTATGTTGTAATATCAATCCAAATTATTATTGTCAAAATAAAAATAAAAGGGACATAATGGCCCTATATCGCTCAACGTGAGTTACCATCAGTCAGTTTTAAATTTGTTAGAAAAGATGTGGACTACGTTGTTTAGTAACGCTAGTTTAATACTAGTTTTGAAAACTGAAGTCAAATGACCCTAAACCTACTGGTATGAATTAATAGCCCTACATCGCTCACCTCAGTTACCATCAGTCAATTTTAAATTTGGAGAAAAGATGTGGACTGCTGTGTCAAACTCCTCACAGTGATCTCCCTTGTCACTTCGTGTGAACATCACTGCCAACACAAGTTTTTTAGCTGAATTTTTGCTAAAATTTGTTTTTGTATTTTGTATTTTTTTAAATGCTGATTTCAACAGTTTTCGATTTTGTTTCATATTTCAGCAAAGGTGTGTGAACGTATAAAAGCATATAAAAAATCAACAGGTTATTGGAAAGGGAGGAAAAATAAGAAAGGTTTAGAGTAAAAAATATGTTAAACTTACTTCTGGACGCTGTACATGAATATGATTCTCAAATTTACCCAAAGGCCGAACATATTAAATGTTTTGAAAACCTGAACAGATTAAATGTTATGAATAATACACAAAGTGGTAGTTTTTTCAGGCGTTGCAGCCGACATAGCATCCGCCACAGTTTGATCACATGATGTACATCATGGTCAATTGAATATTATGTTGGCAGGGATCGCTTAGCGTATCGATTTGGGGAGATCACTGCGTTGGAGGTTGCTGCTATGTTGATATGGTTTAACCTTTTCCCTGCTAAATATTCAGATAAAAAAATAAGACATCTTGAATATTTATTACCTGATTTTTTTTATAACGGCTTATGTACACATGATTAATTTGGTATTGGAATAAACTGTAGTCAAATCTATAGTTATTTCATTTATACCAAAAAGAACAGAGCTTGATCAGATGGCTTCTACAGAAGCTGTCTAATTAGGGTCTATTCTGCTAACAAAGGCATGAAAAGGCCTTTGTATGAAGGAAATGGTTAAAACAAAGTATGAAAGATTATGGGCAAATAATTCTAAGACCATCTGGTCTGGGTTGCCTTTTATCACTTACTTGATTTACCATCAGTCCAGTCTTAAATTTGAAGAAAATATATTGACTTCATTGTTACTATGGTTTAAGTTTTAAAGGATGAAGAATACATAACTAACTCAAGAATTACTGGTACTAGTTTGCCAATATTCAAGATCTTATGACAATATACATGTACATTATTTCTAAATATGATAACCATATTACAAGAACTCATAAAATTAGTATAGTGTAAACTTAGTAAAAGCACTGGTGCAATGGTGACTAGTGGTTTTCAAGTTTAATTAAGACTGCTTGAGAATTGCAGAAGCTACAATGTAAACAAATGTGAACAGATGGACAAGACATTCAACAATCCTACAGTTCTTCAGAACTTCCTGCTCAGATAATCTATAAACTCTTAACATGTTTCCTTCATGTAAACGCTTTTTCATGCATTTGCAAACAGAGTAGACCCAGATCAGACAGCTCCTATAAGAGCTGTCTGATCAGGGTCTGTTCTAGTTGCTTGTGAAATAATATAGATCTGATTCTACAATTTCTGTCTGATCCAAAACATCCTGTGTACATTATGCTATCATAAAAATTCAGCTAAAAAACATTAATGACCATCAATAACAAGGACCACAATGGATATAAGAGATGTACTTTCTCTTTTTGTGTCATCCTTGATATTGATGTGACTGACATGGTTCATAACACGCATATTACACTTTATCCAGTCACCAGGCTTCTCTAGTGACATAATAAAGGGGGTGCAGATAAACCTAGGTTTATTTAGTTACTTCCGGTAGTAGAATGTTTATTAGGTTAGTAGATAGGCGTAATGATTCTATAACCATGGAACTATTTTAATTTTCTGTAAATATGCATAAAAATCATGTTGACGAAATAGATCTAACAGAAAATTCACCAAAAGAATTATTCAAATGAGAAAAAATAAAAATAATTGGCTATAGCTGGATTCGAATCCGCGCCTGATCCTACAAAAACCAATTCTAATCACTCTAGAGACGTCGTCCTTACCGATTACGCCACTGAGGCCACATACAAAGTGACGTTGAATTATCAGTTTTATTAATTTAATCCACTGCTGACGAAACGCGTTTTTGATAAAACCAAGCCTAGAAGCAAAGATTGACAGATAAATAGTAAATGTTTTCTTTTCACTCTCATGATAATTTGATTGATAAACTCTTACAGGGCCGGTGATAGTCATAGACCTAAATACAGTGTATAGCCTGTTCAGTTCCATCGATTTATGAGTGACGTTAGGTCTATCTAAAAATAGAAACTGAGACTACGGAACTCGAATTTGACCAGAGAATATAACCATGTCTGTTTGAAATAACTTACCGACCCTCGATTCAAATCATCTTATTTTTCAAATTTAACCACGTTTTCCCCTCTTGTAATGCAAGTATCGAAACTATTTTCCTCTGCGGTAGCTCATTAGATCTATTTACGTCTAAATGGAAATGAAAAGGGAGGGATTCGTTGATCGAAAAAACGCATTTTCGAGTATGAAAAAAGATATTTAACTAAATTGACTGGATAAATCGAATAATAGGTTAGTGCCGTAGATGGGACGCCTTTATCCGACTCGGAGAGAAAACAGTTGAGGCTCAGCAAGCCTCGCCTCAACGTTTCTATAAAGGCGTCCCATCTACGGCACTAACCTATTATTCTCTATATCATTACCAATTTTTATATTGTTTTAATATTCAAGTATGTATGTGTTGTTAACTATTGTCTTGTTGCTCAATATTGAAATAAATCTATCTATTAATGATGTCATTATTCCTATTAACCCATTCCCTCATATTGACGACTTTTGATGACTCTGTAAAAGTCACTTTGTGAAACCATTGTGATAAATAGAGCATTTGCTCCTATAGGAGCAAATGCTCTATTTATCACAATGGTTTCAAACTACAAAATTCTAAAAGTTTCCATTTCTCTAGTAAATGCTCCTTTTCGATAGA
The DNA here is from genome assembly GCA_963576725.1 of Azorinus chamasolen. NCBI lineage: Eukaryota > Metazoa > Mollusca > Bivalvia > Cardiida > Solecurtidae > Azorinus > Azorinus chamasolen. The sequence continues at coordinate 27,647,970 of OY755235.1, forward strand.
TTTATTCAAAGTGGTTGGATCTAAAAATAGGCTATGAGGTAATGGGTTAAACATGATTACAAAACAGGGAAAGGGTCAACAGTTCTACACTGTTCTTCATTTATTCATCATAAAGTAAAACTCCTAAAATTGTAGTTACAATGATAGTTTAAACTTGTATTTTCAGCATACATGTATTTCATTTTTGTGTAAATTTTGACTAAATGGTCCATTTCACAAAATATTTTTGTGAACACATTCCCCTTTTCAAAACATATATATTTTCTAATTATCTACGAAAAATTTACCCTCCATCTGGTGTTAGAACAAGAGCTGTCCGCAGACAGCGCGCTCCACTTTCTTTAGTGCTGGATAGTGTAATGGAAGTCTAGGTCAGAAAGGGGAGATAACAACAGCAAAATTAACTTTAGGGTTACCTACCCTTGTGAAATGGGTCCCCCTTGTCATAGTTAGTATGTATACCAAAGATGAACCAAATATCTTGGACAGTTTCTGAGACATGGACCTGAACATAAAACTTAACCAACAATGAAAATTCTAAGTCGAAAAAGGGGCATAACTATGGCAAAAATTTATTTTAGGGTTACCTACCCTTGTGAAATGGGTTCCCCTTGTGATAGTTAATATGTATACCAAAGATGAACCAAATATCTTTGACGGTTTCTGAGACATGGACCTGAACATAAAACTTAACCAACAATGAAAATTCTAAGTCGAAAAAGGGGCATAACTATGGCAAAATTAATTTTAGAGTTACCTACTCTTGTGAAATGGCTTCCTCTTGTGATAGTAAACATACATACCAAATATGAACCCAATATCTTTGATGGTTTCTGAGAAAAGGACCTTAACAAAAAGGTTAACCAACGCCGACGCCGACGCCGACACCGACGCCGACGCCGACGAGAGGGTCATGACAATACCTCCACTTTTTTAAAAAGTGGAGCTAAAAATGATGGCACTATTTCATAAGATATAATATTTCTATGAAAGATGGGGACTTCACTGAGTATGATGTCAATGCAATCATTGATATATTTAAAACGGAGAGTGAGACATTGACCTGGAATCTGTTACTGGTCTTTCAGAAAAGTAATTTAAATGTTTACTTCATTTCAAAAAATTTGTGGAGTCTCCTCTCCACGGCGTGATTTTACCTCACTCTACAAGTCACACCGTCAATGTGAAAAAAGTACAATGGCCAGTACCGTCTTACCTGTGGAATATGCTGAATGATATTCTCTGTGCAGGAATCAGCTATATCTAACACTAAGTATCTGAAAATAAATCTGGAGTGAGCAAAAATCTGACATCAGGAAAAATTCATAAACTTGTACATGTGAAAACATAAATTGTCTATGAACATTTTTTTAAACAAAATAATTATCTAATGCTGAAGAAATTATTTCTATTTACAACTGACATAAAACAACATCTTGTGTGCAAACATGTCAGTTTTGTCATTCTACTTTAACAATAAGGTCTGACAGAACATCCTGTTCATGATGGAATAGAATTCACATGTCAATTCATTTGTGTTGGCAGTTATTCCTTAGAGATATCTCAACCTCAGTTATTGTTAGAAGGTCTTCTACCGACATCTTCCTTATAAATCTACAAGATTTCAGCTTTATTATCCTTTACTTTAAGAATATTTATGCAAGAGTCTTCCCAATATGTATATCATCCCTTTGTTCCATAAATTTGCCTTTCTATGCCTTTACAAATAGAGTAGACCCAGATCAGATGACTCCTATAGGATCCCTTTACTCAGGGTCTGCTCTGTTAGTTTAATGAATAATATAGATCTGGTTCTACAGTTTCTGCCATGTCCAAAATGTCCTATGTTCATGTGTCATCAAAATTAAACTACATGTAATTTATATTCATGACATCATTATTATTAACATGAATATTCATGGAGTAAAGGGTTAAATAAACTATTGCATCAAAATTTTACTGCCATAGCATACAATGTATCATCTGTAACATATCAGCAAATAGAGCAGACCCTGATCAGGCAGATCCTGTACAGCTCCTACAGGAGCTGTCTGATCTAGATCTATTTCTTTGCAAAGGTGCAAAATAGATGAAATTATGGTACAAAGGGTTAAATGTGTCAGTCACTCCGAGAGTGAAGAAATATGTACATTTTTTCCTCATTTTTTTTCTTTCTTCAAAATCACTGATCCTCATGAGATACTGAAGTACATGACATCTTACCTGGAGTCAAACAGTTTACAAAAGTTATCATCAATTTGCCCAGTAGGTGCTGCAGTTTAACCCTTTCCTATGTTTATTCCAAATTTCAATACCTACTGAATATTCATGGCAAATAGTAACAACAAATTATGGAAGGTGGAACATTGTAGTGATTTTAGAAAGTAAAAAAGCATATCTTCCATTTTCCATTCCATTAGCAAACAGCGCAGACCCTTATTAGACGGCTCCTGTAGGAGCCGTCTGATCTGGGTCTACTCTGTTTGCAAATGAGTGAAAAGGCATTTATATGAAGGAAAGGGTTAATTGAACATCAACCCATTGACCTTTTACTTCATGAACATTCATGTATGAATTAATGACATTGAGAATATTAACCCTTTCCCTCATATAAACGTGTTTTCACGCATCTGCAAACAGAGTAGACCCAGATCAGACGGCTCCTAGAGGAGCCGTCTGATCAGGGTCTGCTATGTTTGCTAATGGAATTTGATAGAGCTGTTTCTATACTTTCTAACATGGCTACAATGTTCCATTTTCCAATTTTTATTATAAGTATTGTGTCCATATATATTCAGTAGGTATTGAAATTTGTAATAAACATAGAACAGGGAAAGGGTTAATTATATAATTATATAAATGTTTATAATGGCATACAAACACAGAAAGTTTTAGCCATGACAGACACTGTAGAATTAGATGTACATGTATATTATTCAATAAGCAAATAAAGCAGATCCTGACAAGATGGTTCCTATAGGAACCTTTGAACTGGGTCTTCTCTGTTTGCATGAAACAGCATGTAAACATGGAAATAATTTGTCATGTAAACAATGCAGAACCTGATCAGAGAACTCCTTCAAGGTTCCTCTCATCTGGGCATTAAAAAAATTTAAAAGTGAAGAGTGAACTTACCTGAAATCCTCTGTAAAATTTGGTCGTATAAATGGTGCCTCTACACTATGTCGAATACACACAATATGAGTGATGTGGTTATCCTGAAGACTCTGAAACTATACATATAGTAGGAATGAGTCACTCATAGAGAAAATATTCCTTCTGGCTCTGTGTTCACAAAGTACAAACACTCCAGATCTAGATCATGTTTTGATCTTATTGAATATGCTTTCATTACTGCTGAAAGTATTGTACCTTCAATTTAAGAATGTCAAAAGTTAAACATTGTTGGCACAAAATAATATTTATAAATACAATTTGCAGAAATTTTACATAGCTAAACCTATTTCAGACTTACCAATTCAATCACATGGAAACCTTTTGATGCCTTTGTAAACTTTTCTTTTTGAAACCACTATGATAAATAGAGCAGTTACTCCTATGTGTTTGCCCATCCAAAATTGTGCTCGAAATTAATCCATATGATTTCTATTAAATGACTACTAAGAAATGCACAGACCTGTAAAACTAACCTTTGTTTTCATTGCTGCTGCCCATGGACCAAGGAAAACACCAGGAACAATCTCCTGAATAAGTTGAGACAGCAATACATGTACATCAGTTTAAAACTAACATTACCTTCCAAATCATCATAGAAAGAAATATACTAGGTTACTTGCAATTGGTATATGCCAAATTCTCCATTGCGCTGTTTCTGATCCAAATATGCACTGTTTGTAGCTGAACAACAAATACTTTGGCTCATACGGAACAAGTGACAAAGAGTGAAAACCTTATCAGAAACTTCATTCTAACACCATGGCAGATTTGCACTTGTTTTTAACCATTTACTCCAGGAATGTCATGTAAGAAATGATGACATCGTGAATATGTCAAATACATGTAGATTTATTGTTATGATAGCAGTTGGACACAGGAATTTTGGGCCATGGCAGAAACTGTAGAATCATATCTATAATATTATTATCTTAAGCAAACAGCAGATCCTACAGGAGCCATCTGATCTGGGTCTACTATCTGCAAAGTATAGATAGGCTTATCTATGGAGTAAACGGTTAATGACTTTACAGAGTAGACCAAGATCTATTTGCTGTTTTGCTTACGGAACAGATCTGATTGTAGCATCTTCCATGTTCAAAATATTTCTTGTTCATATGCCATGTAATTATCAGACCTTGAGATAAGATGCGTAAATTAAAACATTTTCAAGAATAACTCCTTTATTTCTCCACCAAACCAGTGTCTATTCTAGGGAGGGTGATGGGGGTATTCACCCCCCCCCCCCTTTTTTTTTAAAATCCCCCCCCCCCCATATTTTTCATGGAAGGGGGAATTTTCTACATAGATAAAGAAGGTGAAATGGTGTGATATCTGAATTTTAGTCAAAATTCCCCTTATTTTCGAATCCTAGAATAGACACTGGCCAAACCCTACACTGTGACCACTCTTTAGAATTGTCTCTTCAGGATGACTCTAAAGAGTGGTCACAGTATAGAGTTTGGTGGACAAATGACAATTTTAGTGTTTATGTACACACCCTTATCTGTAGCTCTGATAATGCCAATTCATACATTATTTCTTACATGCTATGGGGTAAAGGATACTGCGAATACTGCTTTTAATATAATGACTAAATATAGAATTGAGCTTTACAGTTTCTTCAGGAAATAGAACAATGTCCACAGTAAAAAAAATCTATTTATCAAAGATACTTTCTTTATCATAATTTTTATTATATTAACCCTTAACTCCATAAATACACCTTTTCTACGATTTTTTATAATTGGCATAATTATGAACACAGAAATTTTAGACCATGGCAAAAGCATGAATCAAATCAGTCTCATTTTGTAAGGAAACAGAGCAGACCCAGATCAAAAAGCTCCTACAGGAGTCATTTTATCTGACTGTACTCTGTCAAAAGGCATATTTATGCAGTTAAAAGGGCTTATCAATTTAATACAGTTAATTACCTGCATTTCTCTTCTCATGACATAATTCCAGTCCTGAAATGAAAAAGATACTTAAAATTATTTCAACAAAGAGAACATGTGCCATTAACTATCTCACTACTTTTAACAAGAGCACCGCAAGCGGGTGCAACGCTTGTCTGTCGTCATTGTCAAGATCAACATGCATACCAAAAATGAAGGTTGTAAATGAAATATTGAAGAAGTTATGGTCAATGTTAGGATTTCGGACAACAACGACGACGTCAAAGCGGACGCCGGGGTTACGACAATAGCTCATGATTTCTTCGAAACAGATGAGCTAAAAATGTAGCCAGTCTGCGAAAAAAACACCTAAGGTTATAAAGTGGGACATGGATATGCACAATAAAGTGGGACATTGATATGCACAATTGGGACATGACATATCAAATGATGATTTTTTTTTTTAAATATATGCTTAATAAATTGGATATGTAATCATAATTCAATTCTATTTGTTCACACTCAAACTAAGACCCGTTCATTGCTTATAATGGGAAAGGGGCCCAAATAAAATTGTACCCTCAAATATCGGGACTTTGGCAAAACACTGTACATGTGTGTCTTTGTTTTTCCAAAACAGTTTGGACCCTGATGATATATCAAGTTACTCTGCATCTCATCTGGATCCAAACTGATTCTATATGTAATCACTGATTCCTCTCTGGTAGTGAAATCCCATATGAGATGAAAATCATCCCAATTAGTAGGGAAATAAGATAATAGCAACAACAAAGTTGTATTACTATCTGTGGTACGAAATAGTAAACTGATGGTACAAAATGGTACATTATGCTATGAAATTGTTATAGATCTATGCAGTTACCTGTTCAATATCCATGTACGAAATAATGATATATAACTGCATATGTACATATGACATTTTATTGAAATATCAGATCTTCCAGGGAAATTTAAAGCATGGGTTTTCCAGCACGGTCTCCTTCCAAGACTCATCTGGCCACTGATAATGGTCAACAAGATCCCCATCAGCACAGTAGAGAAGGTGGTCCAGCTCGTCAGCAAGCACCTACGGAGATGGCTCAGGTTACCGACATCTTTCTCAAGCATTGGCCACTACAGCCATTCCTCCAAACTACAGGTGCCCATTAACTCTCTTGTAAAAGAGAGGTACCCATTAACTCTCTTGTAGATGAGTTCAAAGCCTGGTTTTTGCTAACTCTTAACCTTTTCCTCCATAAATACGCCTTTCTACACCTCTGTAATAACCACTTCTTGAAACCATTGTGATAAATAGAGCATAAAAGTTGCTCCTATAGGAGCAAATGCTCTATTTATCACAATGGTTTCAAACTACAAAATTCTAAAATTTTATTTTTCTCTAGTAAAATTTTTTTTTAATGCTCCTTTTGGGTAGATTCATTCAAAGAGCTTTGGGTCTAAAAATAGCCTATGAGGAAATGGGTTAACTCTCTTGTCTCTTGTAGATGAGTTCAAAGCCTGGTTGCTGCTAACTCTTAAAGACTCAAAGGACAAGAAAACCAGCGGTGCTGGGATCAAAGACAGAATAGGAAGAAAATGGTCTGCACACCAAGCAGTTGAGCTCGCAGAGAACAGTCTTAAAACACCAGGGCATCATATACTCAACCAGCATAGGAAAAGAGGGCTTGGGTAGCAGACCCAGCAAACACTGTGATTCATCACACTGTTGAGAGAGGAACCATGGTACAGTAAGAAATAATAAAGGTGGAGGAGCAGGCGCAATCAGCAAAGGCAGTCCAACTAGGTCCCCAAGGAAGCTGGATCAATTGGAACGTACTGAAGAGGATATTAACTTGGCAGGATATTTGGTCCCATGAACCACAGCAGTTTTAAAAGTTTCCTTCTACATTCTGTGTATGATCTGCTGCTATCGCTGGCAATCTGTAAAGATTGAAGTTGACAGAGGACCCCAAGTGCCCACTGTGCAATAATACAGGAACTAGGACCGTCACGCTTACTCTGTTAATTGTTGACAATTTTATTCCCTGTTCTAACTGGTTCAAAGCTTCACTAACCATTAACCGCTTGTAATGATTAGGGAAAGCAAATTACACTGAAAATACTTTATACCATCTTCATTTAATTTTGTTTCCCTTCGACTCTTTGTGATGGCAAAAAGTGAAGGTATTTGATTAATCAATGCTGTAAAACATGTACATGTCAAGTTCTATAAGCAATCGGCTAAAACACGGTATTTGTTCAGTTTTCATTTTTATCATGTTATATATCAATTTGGAACAAACTATATCACTTAAAGTTTAAAACTGACACTCTATATATGCCACATCAACCTCTAATGCTGGCCCCAAAATTTCATATGGCTAGCATGAAGCGTTTTGGAGTTATACATGTTTAAGTACCCCTAAAATAGCCATTTTTGTGCGTTATGCTGTCTCACTAACAAAAAAATGTTACTTAAAAGACTATTTACAATACTTATATTGATAATTATTAACCTGTAATCAATTAAGTCTAAAAGAGAATTTTCTTAGCTAAAATTTGATACCTAATTGAAGCCTTTTGTTAAAGTATTGCCAATTTTACAACCAATTAATATACAATCATCTTCTTGCCAAAATTATGATTTTTTTGTATATACTGTATGTTATATGCTTGAAAAATATTGAAAATTTCACAATCTGACAATGTTAACTACTTAAAAAGAGAGGTTTGGAATTATATTTTTCAGAATTACCAATAGTTTTGCTCAAACATTTTACATTTTTGTGTGTGCGTGGGTTAGCTACAAAATTTCACATAGAAAAAACCTGTAGTGTCCGTAACCATGCATTCATATCTTAAGTGTCCTCACTGTGTGTAATGATCATAGACAGATAATCTTTTGCAGCTTTGTACCTTTCCAGGTATAGGTTATATATCCAAAATATCTTTGAGGTCTCTTGATTTTAAAATATATTTTTCTGAGGTCACAAAAAATAGATGTTTATTTTGTTACCAATGTTGGTTGTTGTTGTTAGTGAGTTTCTTTTCTTATACCCTCATTTAACTTCAATCTTTTGTGATGCAATATAGTATAAGTCCTTAACTGTTAAGAACTGTCAAATATATGGGTGGTGTACAATTTGTGTTGTGTAATACCGCATCAGAAGTGGAGCACAGTGAATTGAAAAAATAATGTTTGTCATTAATGACCATTGATTTGTTTGAGATGCAGTATTTATCAAATTAAAATAACTCTGATCAAATGAGAAACAGTGTGGAATGGAAATCAGGAAGTAAGCAAGTTCCAGTGATGTCCAAGGTAGGTGTAAATGTTTCTTCATTTGATAGTATCTTAAATGTAGAGTCCGTAACCTAAAATATATCTACCTGCTAATGTGTACTTGTTTTCAATTTATTCCTAAATAAAGCATGATTTGTCATTTTAGTTATTAAAATAAGTACAACAGATACATAAAATCTTTTAAATATGCTTTTAAAAATATTTTTTGTTCACTATAATTACATTTGACCTGTATTTATGAATTAAACAACAATTATAGAAAAAAAGATAATACAAAACCCGGAATCAAGTGAGTATTTTCAACAAAAGGCTATTAACATCTGACACTGGGTGCTAAAATAACAGTGAAAAGCATTTTCTGCAGTATTTCAACCTAATACTGACAAATACCCAATGTTGTAAAAAGGGTTACGGACCCTACAACATCACAACTGTTACCATTACTAGTATTTTTGTATATAAAAATGTAATAAAACATGATTATACACAATGTGAAATCAGATTGAACAACAATTTACAACATGAGCATAATTTTAGCCAGCTATTTCAGTTTCTTTAACCTTTATATATCACCATAACCACCATGTACTACAATGTTAATAAATATTCATATAAGGCAAATGCATTGTCCATAATATTGAAGGTAATAGCTCTTGTGTTTGACACAGATGTTGATAGTTCAAATGTATGCCTGTTTTCAGATGACCAGAGAACATTCTCTTCATTCTTCTGATACTGAAAAGGCAAGAATAGAAAGGGAGAAAAACAGACTTTAAGCACATGCCTGGAGAAGGAAACACTGACACAGATGTACTAAGCAAAAAGCTGCTGTTGTAAAAAAAAACTGACTGAAAACAGTAATCCTGGCATCAGTATTGTAGAAATACAAAAAGAACACATGAAGCAGACATTAAGGTGTCTGCTGTTCAGCAAAACAGACTAGAGCTGCATGGTGTGGAAAAGAGATGGAGATAGAGAAGATCATTAGATGTGATGTCATTGTAAAAGAGTCCTGCAGGAAGCCGCTTAATTAGAATCCTAAAAAGTCTCGACAAACAAAAAAAGGAAAGCAAGTGCTAACCCAGAGCCACAGCCACTTCTTAAGTCAAGTGGAAAAGAACATTTAACTTAGAGCCAAAGCCACTACTTAGGTCAAGAAGAATAGAACATTTAACCTAGAGCCAAAGCCACTACTTAAGTCAAGAAGAACAGAACATTTGTCCTAGAGCCAAAGCCACTACTTAAGTCAAGAAGAACAGAAAATAAGTCAACGACAAATAATCACACACACAGAACACCAGAACAATACAAGAATGGGGACACAGTGGGTCTAAAATCTAGAATGTGTATGTTGCAGAGGTGATGGTTGTGTTTGATTAAAAGTTTCGGCTGAATCATATGAAAAAGTCGGACAGTATATATGGCCGGAGAAAATTTTGCATCCCGAGAGCAAATGAATCATATCATTTAAGGTCTGAAATCATATAAAGTTATTTTTGAAAGAGGGTATTTTGAACTCTGGAGCTGTCTGAGGTCAAACAAACACTCATGAAAGAAAACAAACATAAAAATTTCAAAGGACTGACAACTGCAAAGATATTATGTAGTGTCCGTAACCAGTTCTAAATTATTTCTTACACATGTTTAACACAAAGCAGGTGTAAAAAAAACTGTTGAAATGTTCTTTCTCCAGGTTGCTTATTCCTTATACTAGACAACAGTATAGATTTTAGTGTTTAGTTGAGGGGATTTTAAACTAAACACAAACATTCTGTATGGTTTCCAATCAGAGTGGAACCCCTTTCTATATATTCATGTGATAGTTTTTGTTTAGAAGTTTAGCTAAAAGAAAGTGATGTTTCACAAATTTGTTTACATTCTGTTTTAAATGTTTCAGCAAAAATAATTAAAATGAACAAGCTATTTGATATGTTTTTTTATTGTTATATATCTCATGTAGTGTCCGTAACTTTTCCATACCCCATGTGTATTTAAGCTCTGAAAAAAAAATTTGCTGAGACTTTCAGTTTGAACCAAAGAATATTTGAAAATTACAAAGTTTCAGCTTCATTGTGAAAAAGTTTCAAAGCCCTATGTTGAAGTTGAAATTTTCACCCTGTGAGACACTTTACTGAACAAATACCGTGTTTTTGCCGAATGCGTATTTCATTTAACACAAATACACCCACCGGTATATATTGCTTTTTCCTCTTACCAAAATTAATGCTAATTGTGACTAATTGTAAGCTTACACTGTCTCCCACTTGCCTAAAGGAGGCAGGGCGCAAAAAAATTCAAAAATTTCACTTGTCCTGCAATTTAGACAAAGAAGGCAATGCAATTTACTCAGTGTTACTCACTAGTCCTGCAATATTGACAAAAAGAGAAAATTACATGCAGGACGAGCGGACGAGTGAATTTTTGTTCCCCTTGGAGGTATATCATGCAAACTTGTCTACCAATAAAACCAATGATTTTGTCCGGTTTCCCCCATTTCTGTGTAGTGTAGTATAGTAGTACTTTGACAATCATTACGGTAAATGTGGACTGGCATTCGAACTTGCACTTTTCAGACCATACACACCCATAACATTAGTGGGTAATTTTACTGTAGAGCAATCTAGAGGAAGTCGAGACTCAAAAGGTAAAGATTATTCTTACTTTCAGTTTAATCTACCGAATTTAAGTTTGAAATGAATACTTGTATGATTTCTGTCCAAAAAAGAATGTATCATGCAGGATGTCAACCAGTTATTTAAAAGCATATACATGTATCAGCACAAATGTGATCAATTTCCCAAATATATAACATATCATGCTTTATCCTATACAGTCTCAGACAGATGATAGACATGGCAGTTAACTGGTTACAGTTCAGTTAGCTGTTTCATATCAAACAGTTTTAGGTTTGTCTAACCATTACATCCCTAGTAGGAACATTATATCACTGTCTGTCATCCTGCCAAACAGCCCCGTCTCGAAGCCAGTACAGGTGGCCTCAGTCATGACTCATGACTAAGTCCTACGATAATTGGCAAATGTCCTAGAGAAAGAGAGGAAGAAGGACAAGCCCCCACCACACAAAAGCTCCTCATTTTGTCAACTTTGTGAGGAAAGGGGTGAATAAGTCAACCATCAAGTCAAAATGTAGCCTTCTACAAGAAGCTGATCTGGGAAAGAAGCTCAAGTCCCCAGAAGAAGTGACACACACTTCTCTAAAGTGCCAGACATTGTGCTATGGTCTAACTCTTCCAAGCAGCTAGGAATGATTGAGTTGACAGTCCCATGGGAAGAGAGAGTTGATGAAGCCCATGAAGGCAAGAGGAGCAAGTACCAAGAAATGGCTGACACTTGCAGAGAAAACGGGTGGAAGACATCATATGGGTCTATCCTGTAGAGGTTGAAGCAGGGGCATCCCATCACAGTCAGTATAAAAGATGCTAGAAGCTGTTGGGATAACAAGCAGGAGCCAAAAGACTACAGCCCACGATCTTGGCAAAGCAGTAGAGAGAACGTCCAGTTGGCGCTGGCTGAAGACGCAATGAGCAAACTTGGTAGCCATACTAGCCAATGTAGTGCCTGATCAACACTACCTGCCCCGCCATCCCAAGGATGTTCCGAGCATAAGGGGGTGAAACATCCATTCAAGGGTGGTGCTTGGCTGATGAAATCTATGTTTAGCAGATTAAAGTCTGTATTTTCTCAGTAGAGTCAGATCTATTATAATTTCATAAGCAAGCAGAGCAGACCCTGATCAGACAGCTCCTACAGGTGCCATCTGATCTGAGTCTACTGAGGGGTGAAAATATATTCGTAATTTGCATGAAAGAAATGATTAAATTAAGAAGTTTTATTTAACCATTCCCCAACTCCATAAATAGGCCTTACTTCAACTTTGCAACAAGAGTAGACCCAGATCAGACAGATCCTTGGGGAGGCACCTTATCGATTAGAGTGTGCTCTGTTTGCTTATGGTATAATATAGATCTGATTCTACAGATTCAGCAATGGCCAAAGGTTCCTGTGTCCATGAGCTATTACAACAATTAATCTAGTACATATTCATTAATCATTATGCCATTATTTTTACATGAATATTCATGGAGTAAAGGATTAACCCTTTTCATCATATAAACACATTTTCACTCTGAGTAGAACCAGATCAGATGGTTCCTGTAGGAGTCGTCTGATCAGGGCCTGCTCGGTTTGCTTAAATGGAATTTAATAGATCTGTTTCTTTACTTTCTGAAATGGCTACAATGTTCCAACTACCAAATTTCATTATTACTAGTGTGTCCATGTATTCAGTAGGTATTGAAATTTGGAATAAACATAGAACATGGAAAGGGCGTTAATAAGATGGCAGTGATTTTAGTGCAGCGATTGCGTTGATAAAAAATTAACTACAGTCCCATTCCTCTGCAAAGGCACACTAGGGGTGGTTTTAAAGAAGTAGTAGAATACTAGTTAAATGAGATGCCGAGGAAATATTCATGAGGCATGAGGCCATACATAAGTTTCACATGTGATATGAAACTTGAAAGCACTGGACCATAGAAATACAGAAAAAAGTATACATTCATTTTAGTCCAACTAGACTGTAGGCTAGCTACGAGCTAAAATTAATTTAGATGTCACATAGTGCTTCACATGACATGTGAAAAAACAATGCGTGTATTGAAGACTAGTGGCAATGGGTTGCATTCACAACAGATTACAGTATGATACTGAGCACTGCATTAACGCAAATGTGTTTGCAATTGCGCGAGTAAATATAGTATTATTAAACTGCATACGGTTCCATCTCCATTTTCTGGCGGAACATTTGGAAATTGCTGACTCATTGTTGGTTCTAAAACACATTACATGGTTTCAAATTATATTTCGCGAAATGAAAGTATCAGGCGGTCTATTATTTTATTTAACGCTCTTCAAATGGAGATTTGCGGGCGACTGTGCGAATACCATTGTCCGGCTACAGACCTTCATGGGAAAATATCGGGATACCTATGCAGACACTTGCTATTTACGATACTTGTTAAATACAATTCAATTCACATTGGTATTATTAAACAAATTATGTTATATACCTTAGTTGATATAAAATATTGATAATAGAGATAAATATGTGTCCGCAAGTTGTCCCGCATTAATAAAGTCCCGAAGAATATCAGAATTCGGTGGGATACCGTCTTTAGAATTTGTTCCATTATAAAATATAATCTCGTGAGAAATAATGCAGTGTTAAGACACAAAAATACGTACAAAAATGTTTAATAGTAGGATTATTCAAATATGAAAATTTTCTTAATGGAAAGAAATACTGCCTAAACTTAAAACCTGTAGAACTTATGTTCTTCTTTGAATATTCGTATTGAATTATTTAATCGAGCTTATCATTTACGGAGTGTCTATTGCAACGTATTTTTATAACCGGTGACAGGGTAAAAATCACACGCATCGTGAGAGTTACACTATACGGCAATAAATTCAGATAGCATTCTAATATCATGATTAAAATGCATTTATTTGGACGAATTACACACCTAGATAAGTAAGATATATTTTGTAACACTATTTCTTGTAAGCAGAATGTATGCAGACTTTAAAATATAATCAGTTTTGTTCGTTATATGCAAAAGTAGGCCTAATTAGCTGCCTTAACTAAGTTTAGATTATATCTAACTTTCGGGATGAAGAAATTAAGGCTCAAAAGAATGAACGAAATAATATTTACGGGGAAAACAATGCGTGGTTTAGAATACTATTGCAATAATAGTACGGAAAATAATGACTAGATAAATTACCCACCTTAGTGTTGATCCACTTATAAGTAAAATTCCATATGATTATTAACTAACGACACATTCACATAAATCGACAATAATCTATTTTACTTATGTGAAAGTGAAAGTATCCCTGCTTCCCACAAGCGTCCTTGGAATACTAAAGAAATGAATGCAAAAGTCAGCTAGATTTGACTGATAACTCAGCATGCAAGCCGAGTTGATGTCAGCTTTGATACACAAATATCACAGTCGGTAATTACGATTTGTTTGCAATGCAAACACCAAACACCACGCACACGACAGCTTAATTACGTCTAACAGCGTTGGTAAGCCGACAAACGCATTAATTGGTGTTACTCATTCACACCCGTAAACGTCTAACATCAACCAAACCTACTGTGGAGCAAACTTTGACCAAGCTGAATGACACATGATTTACCATATATAAGCTTCAGAGAAATCAAATTTCATCGAATAATCTGTTTCTCACGAGGCAAAGACTTCTTTTGATGCCATGTGCTGTACGTCGGAGATTTCATCCTCAAATACCTGGATGTTGGAAACGGGTGTAAACAGAGCAGACCCTGATCAGACGGCCCCTATAGGAGCCATCTGATCTGGGTCTACTCTGTTTGCAAATGCGTGAAAACACGTTTACCTAGTATACTGACGCCTTTTTGCAGTAATCCTCAAGTACCTGGATGTTGGAAACGGGTGTAAACAGAGCAGACCCTGGGTCTACTCTGTTTGCAAATGCGTGAAAACACGTTTATATCGTGTACCGACGCCCTTTTTTTGCAGTGAAAATGGTAATAAACGTTCCAAAAAGAAATTGTAACATAACTGTTTGCAAAAAATCTTGAGCAAAACTGTATAAAATCACGTATAACGTAAAGTACGTGTCAATAAGCAAAGGGACATTACCGCTGAAAATTGTAAATGCTATTAGACTAGGTCATCGTTCCTTTGGTGCCACGTACGGCGATTTCTCCCTTATTTTAAGACATAAAACTACTTTTTTCATTGTAATAACTATTTCATATATCAGGTTTTCTGATACCAACTTTTTTTCGAAAATCTGGAGGGAAACTATGTAGAATCCCGTCTTACAGAAAATACGTGTCAATAAGCAAAGGGACATCACCGCTGACAAAGTCAATGATATTAGGCTAGGTTATCGTTCCTTTGCTGCCACGTACGGCAATTTCTCCCCTATTTTGAGACGTAAAATTACCTTTTTCATTGTAATAACTATTTCATATATCAGGTTTTCTAATACAAATTTGTTTTTTTCGGAAATCCGGAGGGGAACTTTGTAGAATCCCGTCTAACAGAAAATACGGGTCAATAAGCAAAGGGACATCACCGCTGACAAAGTAAATGCTATTAGGCTCGGTTATCGATCCTTTGTTGCCACGTACGGCAATTTCTCCCTTATTTTGAGACATAAAATTACTTTTTTCATTGTAATAACTATTTCATATATCAGGTTTTCTAATACAAATTGTTTTTTCGGAAATCTGGAGGGTAACTACGTAAAATATCTTCTAACAGAAAATACGGGTCAATAAGCAAAGGGACATCACCGCTGACAAAGTCAATGATATAAGGCTAGGTTATCGTTCCTTTGCTGCCACGTACGGCGATTTCTCCCTTATTTTGAGACATACAATTAGTTTATTCATTGTAATAACTAATTCATATATCAGGTTTTTCTAATACAAATTTGTTTTTTCTGAAATATTGAGCGAAATATGTAAAATTCATTCAAACAGAAAATACGGGTCAATAAGCAAAGGGACATCACCGCTGAAAATTCAATGACCGTAGGCTAGGTTATCGTTCCTTTGGTGACACGTACGACGATTTCTCCCTTATTTTAAGACATAAAACTATTTTCTTCATTGCAACAACTGTTCCATATATCAGGTTTTCTATACAAATTTTTTCTCTTTAGAGAATTATGTAAAATCCCGTCTAACAGAAAATACGGGTCAATAAGCAAAGGGACATCACCGCTGAAAATGCTTTCACGTACGGCAATTTTTCTCTTATTTTAAGATATAACACTAATTTTACCATTGTAACAAATAGTTCATATATTAAGCTTATTATTACACATCTGTTTGCAACAAAACTGGAGCAAAACTGTACATAATAAGGTATTAAGGACTGTACAGATCTACTTACGTGATACTAAGACATCTCAAATTATAGTAAAAAATAAATAAAAAATCGTCTATTTCTTCGTTTTATACAATAACAGACTTTCATTTATTCATGTAACACATTAAAAGTAAAATAAATTTCTAACTTTTTCTTCTTCTTTTATAATAAGACTATTTGTATATATTGGCTGGAAACTTTCTTGAGATGGGGGTGATTTTCACGAAAATGTGATTATTATGTGCATACGCCGTTTTAGATGACTTGCTAATGACACGTAATTACGTGGTAATAGACTCTGCCTATCATTTACTCCATTTAGGAAATAATTTCGCATCTTTAAACTGAAACAAAACGTTTGTATCTATGTAAGTACACTTTTATCATTTCTGTGTTCTATTTATATTATATTAGTGCCATCTTTGATATTAGTCCTTTTAGATAGGCTGACACTGAGTGACACTCGATTTATTTTCCGTTTATGTGATAACCCAAAACCTTTGGTAGGATTTTCATGAAACTTCATAGTTTGATCAGTACCATGCCTAGTAGTGTATATCTTATTCCTGTTTTTTTCCAGTTCCAGTTCGATGTTGGGTTTTTTTCCAGAGTTATGAGACTTTGCGTGGGGGGAGGGAGGGGGCATTAGTTTTTGTAAAAAACAATTCTAGAAACCGTTTTGTTGTGTGACAGGCCGGGTACAGGTACTGGGTGAAAGACAGTAAGCGGTTCGGATAGCTCAGTGGTTAGAGCACTCGCCTTGTAAGTGCGGGGTCCCAGGTTCGATCCCCTGTCTATGTTTTTTCACCAGTCCTGTTACAGTTGGCGCCCAACCTGATAACCGGACCCTGTGTACGCCCATGATTTCTGCTGCAAATTCGGCGAGAATCTCAGGGAAAAAGTGGGGAGTAGTGTGACAGGCCGGGTACAGGTACTGGGTGAAAGACAGTAAGCGGTTCGGATAGCTCAGTGGTTAGAGCACTCGCCAAGTAACTGAGGGGTCCCAGGTTCGATCCCCGGTCTGGCTGCATGTTTTTTCACCAGTCCTGTAACAGTTAGGGTGTCTTTTAACTCTACTCCATGATAAAATTAAATTTATACACTTTTCCATGCCTTTGCAAACAGGGTAGACTCAGATCAGAAGGTTCCTATAGAAGCCGTCTGATCAGGGTCTGCTCTGTTTGCTTTTGATATAGATATGATTTTACAGTTTCTGCTATGGCCAAAACTTACTGTGTAATTAGTCTAATTAATATTCATGATGTCATTATTTCTTACATGGATATTCATGGAGTAAAGGGTTAATGAATCCAATGTGCTTGATAATAGCCATTCACTCCATAAATTCACCTTTCTGCCATTGCAAACAGAGTAGACATAGATCTGATCAGATGGCTGCTATAGGATCAGGGTCTGCTTTGTTTGCTTATGATATAATATATATATATTATTTACATGTACAGTAAAACCCTCTAATGCAACCACTAAATGAATAAACATACCTGTCTTTATAAGCAGGTGGTTGCTTAATGCAGGATGAAAGTTATGCAGAAAGCTCCTGTAGGAGCTTTTTGCATAACTTTCATCCTGCTTTAAGCTACCACCTGCCTCTGCCACTGTGAAATGTGCCCATTTTTGCTGGTCGCATTAGAGAGGTTTTACTTTATATTCTTGAGGTAAATGACTAAACAGAGCTACAGATAAAGGTGCGTACCCCAATACTAAAATCTTTAATTCTCCACCAAACCCTATACCGGTACTTTGACTACTCTTCAGAATCATTTGTTCGAGACAATTCACTCTAGAATCGTCTGTTAAAGACAATTCTAAAGAGACTAGAGTGGTCACAGTATAGGGTTTGGTGGAGAAATAAATGAGATATTCTGGAAAATGTTTAACTTTACGCATCTTATCTGGACCTTTGGCTAAAGATTTAACTTGTCATGGCCATTATTGTTCATTTAAAAAATAGCTAGTACAGCGAATGGTTTCATGAAATATAACGCTGTAACCGTGAACCAAATATACTTGGAAAAAGTACCATAAATCAATCCAGTTGCGTATAACTCCTCAGTTTCTTAAGAGGGAAACAGTAGGCTGTCCATTAATCTATCTTTGTATCTATTAGTCACTGTCATTCTGTCTTTCATTTCATCAAAATCTCTGGATCCTTTGATATTACAATAAAATCTCTCTAACACAATCACTCAAAATAAGTATAAACTCTTGATTTTAAACACAGTAGGTAGCTTTATACATGACAAAAGTTATGCAGAAAGCTTCTACATGTATATGAACTTTCTGCGTTACTTTTCTCCTGCATAAAGTATCTGCCTGCTTTTAAAAAAAACAAACTCTTAAAGACTCCAATGTTATAATCAGGGTTTTCCCTGGACCCCTTCATAAAGTCCAATTTGAGGGTCCTCTTGACCCTCCTCTCTATAAAGTAAAGAACAGACCCTCTTAATTTTTAGGGTCATTTGTAAAATGTAAGGGTCATTTCAATAGAAAGAGGGGACCAGGGGAAAAAAATTCTGTGGTTGCTTTAGCAAGACTCTACTGTATTTTTAGCTCACCTGAGCTGAAGGTTCAGGATGAGCTATTGTGACCGCGATCCGTTCGGCCACATTTTCAAACGACATCTCCTCTGAAACTGTTGACCCGATTTTAACCAACTTTTGTCAGAAGCATCAGTGGCAAGGGGGAACGAAATTTTGTTCACATTATGATTCCCGGGCCAAAAATGGCCCCGCCCAAGGGCTTATCAGTTTTTCATAGGAAAATCTTTAAAAATCTTCTCTGAAACTGATCGGCCTAGACCTTTGATATTTGGTATGTAGCATGATCTAATGGTCCTCTACAAAGATTGTTCAAATTATGACCCCCGGGTCAAGAATGGCCCCGCCCAAGGGCTTATCAGTTTTTCATAGGAAAATCTTTAAAAAATCTTCTTTTCTGAAACTGTAAGGCCTAGACCTTTGATATTTGGTATGTAGCATGATCTAATGGTCCTCTACAAAGATTGTTCAAAATATGACCCAGGACCAAAAATGGCCCCGCCCAAGGGCTTATAAGTTTTTCATAGGAAAATCTTTAAAAATCTTCTTCTCTGAAACTGTAAGGCCTAGACCTTTGATATTTGGTATGTAGCATGATCTAATGGTCCTCTACAAAGATTGTTTAAAATATGACCCTGGACCAAAAATGGCCCCACCTAAGGGCTTATAAGTTTTTCATTTTCATAGGAAAATCTTTAAAAATCTTCTTCTCTGAAACTGTAAGGCCTAGACCTTTGATAATTGGTATGTAGCATGATCTAATTTTTTGGTGATCTACAAAGATTGTTCAAATTATGACCCGGGCCAAAAATGGCCCTCCCAAATCTTTAAAAAAAAATCTTCTGAAACTGTAAGGCCTAGACCTTTGATGTTTGGTATGTAACATGATCTAATGGTCCTCTAAAAATATGTAGCTCGGCTTGTGGTCATCTGCCAAGAATGTTTAACTTACGACCCTGACCTCTGGGTGAAACTTGGCCATGCCTTGGGGCTTATCAGTTTTTCATGGGAAAAATATGAAATATTATTTTTCTCTGAAACCATAAGGCTTAGACCTTTAATTAATGGCATAATGCTTTACCTTGTGGTTCTCTATCAAGGTTGTAGAAATGATGACTTCTTGGTCAAAAATGGCCCTGCCTCTGGGGTTATCTCAGGTGAGCGCTTCAGGGTCTCATGGCCCTCTTTTTTTAAATCGGTCATATTTCAGATCTTAGTTTGAAGATGTTTATGTTTTTCAGATGGAGATTTGATGAACAGTGAGTTTGTCATTCATGATACAGACATTTACAGGAATGGCTATTCCAAAGCTGCTACAGTTTACAGTTTTAGTTTTAATTCTGACAGAGATTTGCTCAGCATTTGAACTTTTACAGACTTTGGAGGGGACAGTTGGTAGAGAAAACTTCACCTACTACCGCCTGTCAAGAACTGGGGACATACGAATAGAATTAGAAAGCCTGCAAGGAGATGCAGACCTGCTTGTATCTGACGAGACATTACGGCCTGTTTTTGAAGACTGCAAGGCTTACTCAGATTCATGTGGTCTTGAGACAGTAGATATTCCGTATACTTACAACCGCCCAGTTGGTATTGGTGTATATGGCCATTCTTACTATGAAATATCAAAATATAAAATTATGATTTATGCAATTCCGCCTCATGAAGAGGAGTTGACTTATGAGCAGCTGATGGAAAAATTTTATAAGTATGAGGCTGACACAATAGATGATCAGAGCAAACACTCAACGGCAGGTGGCCATACTGCAAGATCAAGTTACACAGATTCCAGTGAAGAAGAGGAATCAGAAGGCTCATTGCTCTGGCAAATCCTCATTACTTTACTGAAAGTTATATTTGAGGTTATATTATGATGTTGGAATGTTAAGCAAAACACTGTTTGCAAAGGTTAACCCTTTTACTGATGAATATTTAAATGTAAGAAATAATGAAATCATAGATATTTATTTGCTCAATTTTCATAACAGTATTTGAGCCCAGGATTTTTTGCCTTTGGTAGAAACTGTAGAATCAGATTTATATAATTTCAAAATCAAACAGAGCAGATCTTGATCAGGAGGCTCCTACAGGAGTCATCTAATCTAGGTTTGCTCTGTTTGCAAAAGCATGAGGGAAAGGGTTAACAAATCAGCATACAGTGTTGACTGTTGAAATATTTAATTCTCTACTTAATAATGAATATTCATTCAATACTACGCCAATTAAAACTGTTAATTGAATTTATAATCTTGTATTGAAACAAAGTTACATGAAATAAGGAAATGTCATTTCAAACAGTAAAGAACTATATCTGTAACATATATATATTAGGCAGACCTTGATCAGTCAGCTCCTACAAGAACTGTCTGATCATAGTCTACTCTGTTTGCAAATGTGTAAAGGCGGGAATATCATGTAAAGGGTTAAATGTCTGATTGCAATTTCTGAACTTGCAACACTGAAAGCATTTCAAAACAAATCGGAAATGAAAAACATGCCCCAGGAGCATTGCAAACATGTATAATATAAGCAATGGCCATGTTTGCAAAAATAGTGTCTGATCAGGGTTTACACTATCATTCTGAATTTCTGAGTCTAGTAGAATTTATCATTTTCATGTCTCCATCAAATAGTGTGGAGTCTATGGACCCTGATCAGCTAAAGCAATTTATATGTGTTTAGCTGTAGCATTTCCAGTGTAGTAACTGATTATTGTATTAACCCTTTCCTGGTTGATTATTCATGTAAGAAATAATGACATAATGAATATTTATTAACTGAATTTTTATATTCATAATATTGGCATATGTACACATATTTTTGGTATTGGTAGAAGCTGTAGAGTTAGATCTACAGTGAAACCTCTCTATAACGGCCACTAAATTGTGTTAATTAGTTGGTATTAAGGGCAGGTGGTTGCTTAAAGCAAGGTGAAAGTAGGAGCGTTCTGTTTTACTTTCACCTTGCTTTTAGCAGCCACCTGCCTTTAACACAAAACATTTTATGTAGTTTAGTGGTCGCTATAGAGAGGTTTTACTGTATTATAATTTTCATAAACAAACAGAGCAGACGCTGATCAGATTCTAAAGGAGCAGTATCTTCTGGGTCGACTCTGTTTGCAAAGGCATGAAAAAGTTTTTGTATGAAGGAAAGGGTTAACTATTGGCAATATCAAAATATTGTCTCTCTTTTGGTGACCAGATTATGACTGGTGCAATTTCGCTTGCCATTCACTGATAGACTTTGTTTTGTTTCAGATAAAACAAATGTCTAATGACAAATTGGTATAGATCTTTATAAGGCAGCATTTGTCTTGCTAGACATGTGTCAGCATTATTAAATTATAGATGACATCACTATTGTCGCATGTGATAATGATCATTTTCAGTTTTACAATTCTGGTCATAAGGTACACTAGTTCTAAGTTGTCACAGGTAGAAGAGCGGGACATAGCCCATTACCTGATAGAGATGCCATTAAACCCTTTCCCTTCTCTATGTTTTATACCCCAAATTTCAATATCTACTAAATATTCATGGACAAAATATTTAACCCTTTCCCTGTTCTTTGTCTATTACAAATTTCAATACCTACTGAATATACATGCACAAAACAGTTATTATGAAATATGGAAGGGGGAACACTGTAGCCATTTCAGAAAGTATAGAAACAGATCTGTCATATTCCATTAGCAAACAGAGCAGACCCTGATCAGACAGCTCCTATAGGAGCTGTCTGATCTGGGTCTACTCTGTTTACAAATGCATGAAAACACATTTATATGAGGGAAAGGGCTAAATGAAATATGGAAGGTGGAACATTGTAGCCATTTTTTAAAGTAAAGAAACAGATCTTTCAAATTCCATTAGCAAACAGAGCAGACCCTGATCAGACCGCTTCTATAGGAGCCATCTGATCTGGGTTTACTCTTTTTGCAAATGCGTGAAAATGTGTTTATATAAAGGAAAGGGTTAACATCTTTGCAAACTTAGTAGACCCTGATCAGACAGCTCCTGCAGTTTAGACCCAGATCACCTGAAGCGCCGAATGAAAGTGTAAATTTGACATCAAATTCCAGTAACTGTTTCGTGTAACAGTATATTATATTTATTTGATTCAATAAAAAGTGAAAGCTCAACAAACATAACTACATGTCTAATAAGAGGAAAGAAATGCTTTATAAATTATATTTTTGCAATTTTTATGCCCCCCAGATCAGATCTGGGGGGCATATTGTTTTTGCCCTGTCTGTCTGTCTGTTTGTCCGTTTGTCTGTTTGTCTGTTTGTTTGTCAGCAACTTTAACATTGGTCATAACTTTTGAGCCAGTACAGATATATACTTGATATTTAGTATGCATATGTATCTCATAAAGCCGCACATTTTGAGGGGTGACATATCAAGGTCAAGGTCATCCTTCAAGGTCAGAGGTCAAATATACGGGTCAAATCACCGACTTTAACATTGGCCATAACTTTTGGACCAGTAGAGATAGAAACTTGATATTTGGCATGCTTGTGTATCTCATGAAGCCGCACATTTTGAGGGGTGACATGTCAAGGTCAAGGTCATCCTTCAGGGTCAAAGGTCAAATTGTCTGTTTCTTTGTCTGTAACTTTAACATTGGTCATAACTTTTGACCCAGTACAGCTAGTGACTTGATATTTGGCATGCATATGTATCTCATAAAGTTGCACATTTTGAGGGGTGACATGTCAAGGTTAAGGTCATTTTTAAAGGTCAGAGGTCAAACACATGGGTCAAATCACTGACTTTAACATTGGTCATAACTTTTGAGCAAGTACAGATAGAGATTTGATATTTGGCATGCATTTGTATCGCATAAAGCCGCACATTTTGAGGGGTGACATGTCAAGGTCAAGGTCATTCTAAAAGGTCAGAGGTCAAACATATGGGTCAAATCACTGACTTTAACATTGGCCATAACTTTTGAACCAGTACAGGTAGAGACTTGATATGTGGCATGCTTGTGTATCTCATGAAGCTGCACAGTTTGAGGGGTGAAATGTCAAGGTCATCCTTCATGGTCAAAGGTCACCAACTTTAACATTGGCCATAACTTTTGAACCAGTAGAGATGTAGACTTGATATGTGGTATGCATGTGTACCCCATGAAGCTGCACAGTTTAAGGGGTGACATGTCAAGATCAAGGTCATCCTTTAGGGTCAAATATCATATCGAGGGGGCATAGTGTTTCACAAACACATTTTGTTTAAGAAATAAATGACCTGAGTTTGAATCCTGCTGGCATATACCAATTTATAGTATTGATTAGTTACGTTTTCGATCATCTTTCAGTCCACCCATTTTTCAATGAACTCAGTCACAAGTTAAGGCATCTTGCAAGCTTTGAAAATAGTGTTAACCAAGGCCAGTTGCTCTTTAAGATATTATTTTAGCCAAATCTGAAGACCCAGATCAGACACTACATTAGAATGTGCCCACTGATTGGAGTAGTAGTTCTTATATATAAGGCTTGGATGTGACAAGTAACAAACAGGTAGATATTGACCTTTTACCCCATTCCTTCATATTGGTGCCTTATGACGCCTTTGTAAAAGCCGCTCTTTGAAACCATTGTGATAAATAGAGGATTTGCTCCATAGAAGCAGATGCTCTATTTATGGTAATGGTTTCAAAACTACAGTATTATAAAAAAAAATCCTTTTCTCTAGTTAATGCTTCTTTTTGGTAGATTTATTCAAAGTAGTTGGATCTAAAAATAGCCTATGATATTACATTTTTTTGTATTTTCTTAAGCAAACAGAGTAGACCCAGATCAGACAGCAGCTCCTGTAGGAGCCGTCTGATCAGTGTCTCCTGTTTGCAAAGGTGTAGAAAGGCATATTTATGGAGTAAAGGGTAAAGCATCCATCTGCTTTTTTATATGCACCATCTGAAAGTGTCCATTTAAAACATGCTTTAACCCATTACCTCATAGGCTATTTTTAGTTCCAGCCACTTTGAATAAATCTACCAAAAAGGAGCATTAACTAGAGAAAAGGAATTTTTTAGAAAATTGTAGTTTGAAACCATTGTGATAAATAGAGCATTTGCTCCTATAGGAGCAAATGCTCTATTTATCACAATGGTTTCACAGTGTTAATTTTATAGAGGTGCAAATATGCGTCACTAGGGGGCAATGTGTTAATGTATGATCAAAAAATTGCTATACATGTGTATCCAAGTTTGTTATAAGTAACTAAATTGCAATGTCACTTATAAGTAACTAAACTGCAATGACACTTTTTCATCAGACCTTTTTGTGGCACATATTTTACATGGTTTATTTCAGATTCTTATGTACCATATTAACTTTTCCTTCATATAAACACCTTTTCATGCATCTGCAAACAGAGTAGACCCAAATGAGATGGCTCCTTAGGAGCCGTCTGATAGGGTCTGCCCTGTTTGTTAATGGAATTTGATAGATCTGTTTCTTTAGTTTCTAAAATAACTACAATGTTTCACCTTCCATATTTCATTAAAACTATTTTGTCCATGAATATTCAGTAGGTATTGAAATAGATATAGAATGGGGAAATTGTTGACCAAACTATTGGAATTCCCAGTCTCCCCTCTCCACCTGTTTGTAAAGCTGAATAAGGGTGGATGACTTTACCTCATAAAATGCCATAGGAAACAACAGAATTGACCCAGATTAGATGGCTCCAGTAGGAGCTGTCTGATCAGGGTATGTTCTGTTTGTTTATAAACTTATAATAGATTTGGCTGTACGGTTTGTACAGATACCAAAACATGTGTACATAAGTATGCCATCATAAAAATGCAGCTTTTAAATATTCATGGCGTCATTACTTCTTACGTGAATATTCAATGGGTGAATGGTTAACCCATTCCCTGATATTGACAACTCTGTAAAAGTCACTTTGTGAAACCGTTGTAATAAATAGAGCATTTGCTCCTAAAGGAGCAAATGCTCTATTTATGACAATGGTTTCAAACTACAAAACTCAAAATTTTCCTTTTCTCTAGTTAATGCTCCTTTTTGGTAGATTAATTAAAAGAGGTTGTATCTAAAAATAGCCTATGAGGTAATGGGTTAAACAAATGTAGCCAATAGTATAAATACATGTACCTTGACTGAATTGGTCCTTCATGGGCAGTTTGACCTGGATCTGCACTATTTGCTAAATTTGTCTTGCCAAATAATCAGAGTAATTACGGTAAGGTAATAAAAATGTAGGAATTTGTTGGTTGCTACCAAATGTTTAAAAGATGTTACATAATTGCTTGAAAGTGCTTCATTAATCCTTTACCTGATAGTGCCATATTGACCATCTTTGTAAACAGATTAGTCTCAGAGCAGATGGCTCCTGATTAGTGTCTTGTCTGTTTGCTTTCGAAATACAGTAGAACCCCGCTAATGCGACCACTTAATGAATAAACATGGTCATCTTTATAAGCAGGTGACTGTTTAATACAGAATGAAAGTAATGCAGAAAGCTCCTGCAGGAGCTTTCTGCATTATTTTCATCCTGCATTAAGCTACCGTCTGCCTCTTCCACTCGGAAAATTAGCTCTTTTTGGTGGTCGCATTAGAGGGGTTTTACTGTATTGTAGATCTGATTCTACAGTTGATGCCCTGTTCAAAATGACCTTGTTCTTGATACCATTGTAAAACTTTACCCCATTCTCTCTTAGGCTATTTTTAGACCCAACCTCTTCGAATGTATCTACCGAAAAGGAGCATTAACTAGAGAAAAGGAAAAATTTTGAATTTTGTAGTTTGAAACCATTGTGATAAATAGAGCATTTGCTCCTATAGGAGCAAATGCTCTATTTATCACAATGGTTTCATGAAGTGAATTTTATAGATGCGCAAAAATGCGTCACTAGGGGATAATGTGTTAATAATCATACCTTCATTATTTCTTATTGGTGAATATTCATCAGGTAAAGGATTAAATCATATTGATATATTTAGAGTGCCTTACGAATTCATACAATATAATATTTTGTAGTACTGGTGTATATGATAGATTTATTTATTAATATTGTGTGTGTGAGCTTCGTGTGTTCATGTGTTTTGATTATTGAAAAGATAATTGAAAAATATAATTGACCTTAACCCTTTATCTTACAAATCTTTATAAAAATAAAAAATAATTTACAATTTCATTAACTGGATTCTTATAATGGTCAGTGAGCAAAGGAATGCTGTGACCCTTTAACTCTTTACTTTATGAATATTCATGTAAGAAATAATGACTTCATGAATATTACATGTAATTGGATTAATTGTTATACATGTAATAGCACTTGGACACAGGAATGGTTTGGCCATGGCAGAAACTGCAGACTATATCTATATTAAACTATTAGCAAACAGAGCAGACCCAGATCAGACGGCTGCTATAGGAGCCAGCTGATCTAGGCCTACTCTGTTTGCAAAGGCGTAGGAAAGTGTATTTATGGAGTAAAGGGTTAAAACATTTATTTTCATGCTAAAACTTTGTAATTTATCAGTTTTGTTAGTACTGCAATCCCTTTCAAACAAATTACAGGGCTACACTCTTCTTAAGGGCCATTACTTTATCATGCATACCGAAAACGTTATGGCCCTTATACCTTTTACCTGATGAATTTACAACATCTTGAATGTTTATTCAGTATTGGCAGAATATATATAAAAGGCATAACAACACAGGATCTTTTGGTCAAGGCAGAAACTGTAGAATTAGAATTATATAATCCTACAGGAGCCATCTTGTCTGGGTCTACTCTGTGAAACGTGAAAAGGTGTCTCTGTGAGGTAAAGGGTTAAAACATTAATTTTTGTCAAAGGTCATCATTTATTGAGTGGTTGCTTTATAGGGGTTTTACTGTAGAGATAATATTATCCCATTACCTCATAGGCTATTTTTAGATACAACCTCTTTGAATAAATCTACCGAAAAGGAGAATTAACTAGAGAAAAGGAAAATTTTAGAATTTTGTAGTTTGAAACCATTGTGATAAATAGAGCATTTGCTCCTATAGGAGCAAATGCTCTATTTGTCACAATGGTTTCCCAAAGTGACTTTTACAGAGTCGTCAAAAGTCGTCAGTATGAGGGAAAGGGTTAAATATATGATACTAAATGTATCATATGTATGTATGATTTGTATGATACAACTAGTACATGTGTATATGTATGTATTACTAGTGTATGATACAACTATTATATGTGTGTATGACACTACTAATATACATGTACACATGTATGTGTTTATGTATATATGATGCAACTAGTATATGTATGTGATATATATGATACTAGTATATGTGTTACTATATAAGTATGATCCGACTAATACATGTGTATATGTATGTATGATATAACTAGTGTATGTACATGTATATATGATACAAGTTGTATAGGTATGTATGATACAAATAATATATGTATGTATGTATGTATGTATGTATGTATGTATGATGCAACTAGTATATGTATGTATGATATATATGATACAACTAGTATAATGTGTTACTGTATGATATGTATGATCCGACTAATACATGTGTATATGTATGTATGATATAACTGGTATATGTACATGTATATATGATACAAGTTGTATAGGTATGTATGATACAACTAGTATATGAGTATGATAAAAATTATGTATGATCCGACTAATACATGTGTATAACAGTATATGTATGTATTGTATAACTATGTATGTATAATGTATGTTACAACTAGTATCCCGGTAGATATGTGTGATACAACTAGTAAGCTTGAAAGAACTTCTAAGCAGTTATTGAGATTTAATTAATTTTTTTATGACACTTTAACATAATGCTTGTAATGATATTCCTGAAAGCCAAAAATAAATATCTATATTGATTAACCTGGATTTGTCGTGTTAATTCCTGGATGCATCTAAGTTGTCAAATACAAATTACATAGCTGAAATAATCAAGCTTATACTCTAAACCGGACGTTAAACTTAGTATAAATATCGGTCTTGGAGACGGATGGCAACTAAATGCAGGGTGAAAAGCTTTCTGCATGACTTTCACCCTGCATTAAGCAGCCACCTGCATAGAAGTATCTAAATTTCTCTACTAGAATTCCAGTTTAAATGGGTTTAACATAAAACACTTCTTTCAATAGTAATCACTACAAAATCTTTTTGCCCATTGCAGAAACTCTAGATTTAGATCTATTATATCATTAGCAAACAAACCAGACCCTGATCAGATGGCTCTTATAGAAGCAAAGGTGTAGAAAGGTGTTTGCAAAGGTGTAGAAAGACATATTTATGGAGTAAAGGGTTAGCTAAGAAGACCCACTTTATTTTTAGCTCAGGGTGAGCTTTTGTGATCGCCTGATGTCTGTCGTCGTTCATCGTCAACAATTTGAACCTTTAAAATTCTTCTCCTCTGAATCTACAGGGTTCTCAGCTTTCATATTTGGCACATAGCATCATATTCAGGTCCTCTACAAAAGTTATATAAATTATGCCCCTGGGGTCAAAATTGGCCTTGCCCCAGGGCCGGCTAGTTTTCAACAGAATTTACACAAGTGGTAACACTTTACATGCTGTTCACAAACTTATGATTACCTGTGCAAGCAGTATGAATCCGGTCCAAATGCCCAGTAAGTATTTTTGAAGAAAAATTAAAAACAAAAGCAAACAAGGTCAAAGATGTTTGTACAAAATTTATAACCCCCCCCCCACACACACACACACGCACACACACACACAGAGATCCCCTGACCTTTGACATAGTGACCTAAAACAAGAGAGTCGTCACGTGTTTGACACCGAAATGCATTTTGGCAGAAAAACAGTACAATGTAATGCAGGTGTAACATGAAATTTTGATGCTGTTAAATATGACACAGGAGTCAGTTCTTAACATTAAAAACAGAACCTTTGACGATTATGATAGCTAAGAAAAGAGTCAGGGGTCGAAACTTAGTTAAAAAGGACCCTAGCTAGGTCATTCTTAATGTTAAAAAGGACCCTGGGTTGATTGTCAACGTTAAAAACTGATCCCGGGTAAATTCTTAACGTTTTAAAAAAAAGACACAAGGTCAAATTTCAATGTTAAAAAAAATGCTGTGCTGATTGTTACTGTTAAGTTGATTCTTAACATTTAAGAAAGACCCTATGTTGATCCTTAACGTTAAAAACATACCCTCAGTCAATTCTAAACGCATGGTCAAAGTTTCATGTAACACTGGCTCTTAGACAGCTGCAACAGAAGTTACCTAATATGGATCTACATTCTTTGCATAAGCATGTATAGCATCTGATTTAGGTAGTGTTGTAAGCAAGCAATGAAGACCCAGTAGCTCCTACAGGAGCTGTCTGATATGGGTCTATATTATTATAATGCTGTAAATCATCTGAAAGTTCTGACACTGCAAGTAATGAGTATTTGAACAGCATGGCCTACCCATGTATGAATAGTATTTAGAGCTCTTTATAATGTCTGATTCATGCTAATGTAGTAGCAAACAGTGTAGACCCTGTAGTTTGATTTGGGTCTACACTGTTTGCCTAAGCATACCTGTCCAATACTTACAGACAAATTACAAATTTGGAATCCGTAACTGATAAGGTATAGGAGATATGCTCCAGACAAGCTTTTAGTAAAATCAAGGTCAAAGGTCAAGGGCACATTGACCTGAAAATGGTATGCGACATTCCGCCATCCCAAGATGAACTCACACACCAAATTTGGAATCCGTAGCTGGTAAGGTATAGGAGATATGCTCCGGACTGTAAAATTGAGGTCAAAGGTCAAGGTCATTGATCTGAAAATGGTACATGACTCTCCGCCATCCCTAGATGAACTCACAAACCAAATTTGGAATCCGTAGCTGGTAAGGTATAGGAGATATGCTCCGGACAAGCTTTTTGTAAAATCAAGGTCAAAGGTCAAGGTCACAGTGACCTGAAAATGGTATGTGACACTCCGCTATCCCAAGATGAACTCACACACCAAATTTGGAATCCGTAGCTGGTAAGGTATAGGAGATATGCTCCAGACAAGCTTTTTGTAAAATCGAGGTCAAAGGTTAAGGTCACAGTGACATGAAAATGGTACGCGACCTCCTCCATCCCAAGATAAACTCACACACCAAATTTGGAATCCGTAGCTGGTAAGGAGATATGCTCCGGACAAGCTTTTTGTAAAATCGAGGTCAAAGGTCAAGGTCACAGTGACCTGAAAATGGTACGCGACACTCCGTCATCTCAAGATGAACTCACACACCAAATTTGGAATCCGTAGCTGGTAAGGTATAGGAGATATGCTCCGGACAAGCTTTTTGTAAAATCGGTCAAAGGTCAAAGTCAAGGTCACAGTGAACTGAAAATGGTAAGCGACACTCCGCAATACCAAGATGAACTCCCACACCAAATTTGGAATCCTTAGCTGGTAAGGTATATGAGATATACTCCAGACAAGCTTTTTGTAGCTGGTAAGGTATAAGCTTTTTGTAAAATCGAGGTCAAAGGTCAAGGTCACAGTGACCTGAAAATGGTACGCGACACTCCGTCATCTCAAGATGAACTCACACACCAAATTTGGAATCCGTAGCTGGTAAGGTATAGGAGATATGCTCCGGACAAGCTTTTTGTAAAATCGGTCAAAGGTCAAAGTCAAGGTCACAGTGAACTGAAAATGGTAAGCGACACTCCGCAATACCAAGATGAACTCCCACACCAAATTTGGAATCCTTAGCTGGTAAGGTATATGAGATATACTCCAGACAAGCTTTTTGTAGCTGGTAAGGTATAAGCTTTTTGTAAAATCGAGGTCAAAGGTCAAGGTCACAGTGACCTGAAAATGGTACGCTACAGCCCGCCATCCCAAGATGAACTCACACACCAAATTTGGAATCCGTACCTGGTAAGGTATAGGAGATATGCTCCGGACAAGCTTTTTGTAAAATCAAGGTCAAAAAGGTCAAGGTCACAGTGACATATAAATAGTATGTGACACTCCGCCATCCCAAGATGAACTTACTCACCAAATTTGGTATCTGTAGCTGATGTGACAAAGGAAATATACTCCGGACAAAAGGTACACACACCCACCCACACACACACACACACACACACACGCAAGGTGCGATTACTATATGCCGCCAAAGCCTAGCTTTGGGGGCATAAAAATAGGGGTCATCTAGTGGTCATGACTAATCACTACAGCAAGTCTGAAGATCCTAAGCCAAACCCTTGAGCATTAATTGATCGGAAACCATTTCACAAGTTAAGGTCATGGTGACCTTGACCTTTGACCTAGTGACCTTAAAAACAATAGGGGTCATCTAGTGGTCATGACTAATCACCACAGCAAGTTTGAAGATCCTAAGCCAAAAGCTTGAGCAGTTATTGATCGGAAACCATTTCACTAATTAAGGCCATGGTGACCTTGACCTTTGACCTAGTGAGGTGGTCATGACCAACCACCACAGCAAGTTTGAAGATCCTACGCCAAGCCGTTTATCAGTTATTGATCGGAAACTGTTTGATCTACCGACAGACAGACAGACCGACCAACCGACATATGCATAGCAATATACACCCACTTTTTCAAAAGGGGAGTATAGAAATACTGGTATCAAGAATTGCAGCAGACGACAATCACTTAGCTTGCATAGAATTAACCCATTACCTCATAGGCTATTTATAGACCCAACCTCTTAAAATATAATCTACAGAAAAGGAGCATTTACTAGGAATAATTTAGAATTGTGTAGTTTTAAAACCATTGTGATAAGTAGAGCATTTGCTCCATAGGAGCAAATGCTCTATCACAATGGTTTGTAAAAGTGACTTTTACAGAGACGTCAAATGGTGATAGTATGAGGGAATGGGTTAATAATGAATTGTAGGTATACATGTAATAGCCAATGTTAAAGTTCATGGATACATGTAATAGCCAACGTTAAAGTTCCCAGATGACGACATCGTAGATGTGGATGTTATGACTAAAGCTCTTTTTTTTCTTTGAAATACAGACAATCTTAAACTATTCTTAAATTGAAATGAGTGACACACTCTTTGCACACTCATTTTTAATTACCTAGATGCAAACAGTTTGAATCAATATGAGAAGCTGAATAAATGAGCGTTTCATCAGGATTCAAGCTGACATTTTGTTACTTGTGAAGAATGGCAGTACTGCAGGCACCTGTCGTGAAAATCAATGTAATTTAGGGTTATAACTCTTTAAATATGCATGACAGAGTAATGACCCTTTCCCAGAATGTATATCTTGAGATGAAGAAGGGCATGAATTTTGATGGGGATAGCTGTATTGACGTCAAATCTTTAACAAATGTCAATTTTTTGGCGCAAAGACAACAACAACGACACCAAGGCTATAGTAATACCTCAACTTAAAAGCTAAAAATGTGCAAGTATTCAATTTCTCAGTCAAACTTGCTTATTACAGGTATATGGTGAACCCCCATCAGTGATGGTTGCAAGCTTTGAATATGTAAGGATTTACATAAAACAAATTGATATTTAATATTTATTACAAAAACTTTATTCACAGAAGTCTCTATTTTCATACCGAGTCTCATCATTACAGTAAAAACTGTCTATACTAGACTTTCAAATAAGTATCAATGCCATCTTAAGACAGGCAGCTGCTTAATGCATGGTTAAACACACCTGTCATCCTGCATTAAGCAGCCATCAGTCAAAAGAGACCTTTACTAAAAATCCAATTAAGAACTGTTTTATTGTATTTAACACATAACCTCATAGTCTATTTTTAGACTCAACCTCTTTCAATAAATCTACTGAAAAGGAACATTTACTAGAGAAAGGAAAAATTTAGAATTGTGTTGTACATGTATTGAAACCATTGTGATAAATAGAGCATTTGCTCCTGTGGAGCAAATGCTCTATTTATCACAATGGTTTCAAAAAGTGACATTTACAGAGGTGTCAATATGAGGGAAAGGGTTATGGTTTGATGCACGAGATACAGTAACACCATTCTTAATTGGATTTTTAGTAAAGATAAATTAAGGTCTGTTTTTGGACCCCTTTTCTGTGGACACATTAGAGGGGTTTTACTGTATACATCAACAGCAAAATTATGTAGCACTATCAGTATAAACCTTTACTCCATGAATATTCATATCATAATGACATCATACAATAGTAATTCGATGAATTTTATAAAATGGCTCCTGAACATAGGAAATGTTGGCCATGACAGAAAGTGCAGAATAAGATCTATACTATCTATATTATTCCATCATCATACAGCAGAATCTGATATGACAACTATGACTGGAGCCATCTGATTTAGGTCGATTCCGTTTTCAAAAGCATTAACATGCATTTATGGAGTAATGGAAAAACAAATAAATTGACTGCAGATAAGCAAACACTCGTAGAGAAGACTTAAACATTCATTCATGGTTATGCGTAAACAGACTAGATACTGACCGATTTTATATACTAAACACAATCACGAAAAAATGGAATGATTGATTTTCAAGGCGTGAGGATTCCTCTCGGAGGAATGATCTCTGCTATACAAACAGAATAAAATCTGATCATGATTGTAAGTTCTGCATAATAATCCCGTTACTCCATAAAAACTCCTTTCTGCACCTTTTCAAACAGAGTAGACCAAGATCAGACAGCTCCTATAGGAGCTGT
Organism: Azorinus chamasolen; assembly: GCA_963576725.1. Taxonomy (NCBI): domain Eukaryota; kingdom Metazoa; phylum Mollusca; class Bivalvia; order Cardiida; family Solecurtidae; genus Azorinus; species Azorinus chamasolen. The sequence continues at coordinate 27,682,539 of OY755235.1, forward strand.
CTGGTCAGGGTCTGCTCTGTTTGCTTATGACATGATATAGGTCTGATTCTACAGCTTTTGTCAAAGCAAAACTCTAATGTGTCCATGTGCCATTACAAACATTTATCCAATTAGTATTCATGATGTCATTATTTCTTACATGCATAGTCATGGAGGAATGGGTTAACAATCTCTCTGTCTCTCTATACATATATAGAAAACTGGGATATTACAACAGTATGGGTTATCAGTCAGCAACACATTACAAGAGAAGTGGATCCTCAAGTGTAATCTGTCGCTACATAACAAACGAGATCAATCTTTGTCGTCTCTCGAGATCTGAGGAAGACGAGATCAATACAAACAAGCTTATCCCACATTATTGCAATATTTCTTTTATTATCCTTTTCCCTCATATAAGCGCGTTTCCACGCATTTGCAAACAGAGTAGACCCAGATCAGACGGCTCCTATAGGAGCCGTCTGATCAGGGTCTGCTCTGTTTGCTAATGGAATTTGATAGATCTTTTTCTTTACTTTCCAAAATGGCTACAATGTTCCACCTTCCATTATAACTATTTTGTTCATGAATATTCAGTAGGTATTGAACTTTGAAATAAACATAGAGCAGGGAAAGGGTTGAATACCTTTAACCCTTTCTCTAATGAGGATTTATGCATGAATTGATCACTTCATGAATAGTCATTAACTTAATTTTTATAAGGTAAAATTCAAAAGGGAGTTGTTGGTTTAGATCAAAAACTGTACGATTAGATCTATACAATTTCACAAGCAAACAGAGTAGACCCTGATCAGATGGCTCTGCTGGAGCCATCTGATTTGGGTCTAGTTTGTTAGCAAAGGCACGAAAAGGTATTTATATGTTTTTGATCGGGTTTTACATCGCTTTATATGTAGGAAAGGATTAAATATTAATAGATCTAGACCATGTCTGCAAATACTCACATATACATGTAAATGTTTTCATTGTCAATGTGCCGCTAATCACTTGATGCTGACAACACTAACAACGGTTTAAGTTTGAAGGTAAAATCAACAAATGATCACTGGTAGGTGTGAAATGATTGGAAAGACTCGTTTGATGAATTTACTCTTAATTTCGATACATGAACTGGGGTGACAACAGACGAGTGTGGGTGGGTAAGGTATTCAGCAGCAGAGCAGAGCAGATAAAGTACTAATTGTGTAAGTGAGTGAGTTTGGTTTTACGGCACTGCAACACTATACAAGTGATATGGCACCGAGATAGAAAACATATTGGACCCACATCTCATTTACGTCGAGATAAAATATTGGGTATGTATACAGAAATTGAACACCTGCTGGAGAGTAAGTGTTGTAGGAACTCCAGTTTATGTTCAATCCTTATTAGTTTCCTCTTACAATCATGCAAAGCCTTAGCAGTGGTACACTAATTGTGTACCTTTAGTGAAAATTTTTATATTTTTCAAGAATGAACGTCAGATTCACATAGTTTGCATAAACACCACAAAACTGGAATTATTCAGACATGCATCGATCAACATGCTTAGATTATATGTGAAATATTATGATGTCATTATACAAAATATATGTTTGCTATGTATAGATTTATTCAAGGAAGTAAATCAATACCACAAAACTTTACAAGACCTACTAGCCGAATAAAAAGTGTGATACAGAGAAAAATTGCACTATCCATATTTTTTTCTTGTATTTCATGGAAATCACTTACAGATATATAATATATATACTGTCAACCCCTTTAAAATGGAATTTTATTACGTAGGAATTTAGATCTGTTTTAGACAGGAGGCTGCTTAATGCAGAATTAAAGTCATGCAGAAAGCTCCTTTGGGAGTTTTCTGCATTACTTTTTTCCTGCATTAAGCTACCTCTTGTTTAACCCATTCCTCCATAGGCTATTTTTAGATCCAATTTATTTGAATAAATCTACTGAAAAGGAGCTTAAACTAGAGAAAAGGAAACTTAAAATTTTGTAGTTTGAAACCATTGTGATAAATAGAGCATTTGCTCCTATAGGAGCAAATGCTCTATTTATCACAATGGTTTCAACAGTTGACTTTTACAGAGGCATAGAAAGGCGTATTTATGGAGGAAAGGGTTAACAGACCTGCATTGATACTAATTTGAATGTCCAGTTTAAAGGGGTTTTGCTCTATATCAAACCCTTAATGAACACTGAAAACCAGAATTGTAGACAAAAAGCTAATAAAAAAAACCACACACTCCCATCTTTGTGTTCCATGTAAAGACACAAAAACCGTAATTACATTTATTCAGGTACATGTATTTGCAATTGAATCATAACCATAACTGCATATGCATAGATTCACTTATTAATAAAGATACCAGAGTATGAATTACGAATTTTCAGAAAATCGGTACATAACTGTACAAAAAGTAGTCTAGACAATTTAATGTCATTCATCCTTTAGGGGTACTATCATATTTACGCTTAATTTAACCCATTCCCGCATATTGACGCCTTTTGACGCTTCTGTAAAAGTCACGTTGTGAAACCATTGTGATAAATAGAGCATTTGCTCCACAGGAGCAAATGCTCTATTTATCACAATGGTTTCAAAACTACACAATCCTGAAAATTGCCTTTTCTCTAGTAAATCCTCCTTTTTGGTAGATTTAAACAAAAGAGGTTGGATCTAAAAATAGCCTATGCAGGAATGGGTTAAAGGCAGACGATCTCCTCTCTCCACTGGTTTAACCCTTTAATCTATAAATACGCCTTTCTAACCCTTTGCAAACAGTAGATTCAGATCAGACAGCTACTGTATGAGCCCTCTGATTAGGGTCTGCTCTGTTTGCTAATGAAATAATATAGATACGATTCTAGTTTCTGCTACGGTCAAAAATTCCTATGTGCATGTGACACGATAAAAATCTAATTAATATTCATGATGTCATTATTTCTTAAATGAATATTCATGAAGTAAAGGGTTAAATAAGTCCATTCAACACCATTTTTATAAAATTAAATGGAACTGATGGAGGAGCAACTTATTTGGCTGAATATTTAGCGTTACTATGGTATTCATAATCATATAGTGAGTCTCCAAAAATACAGTTCTCAAAGTAATTGAACTTAAAAAATGATAAATCTGACTTGGCATTTTTGCTATTAAGAATTAATCTTTTCCTTCTTGGATATTCATCTAAGAAATAATGGCATTATAAATATTTGTTAGCCCATGTTTTATAATGGCATAGGTTCACAGGATATTTTGGTATTGGAAAAAACTGTAGATTCAGATCTATTATACTTTCATAAGCAAATGCAGCCGACCCAGATCAGATGATTCCTAAAGGAGCCATCTGATCTGGGTCTACCCTGTCTGCAAAGGCTTATAAAAGCGTTTGTATGAAGGAAAGGGTTAAAAGAGTCTTTAAGTTGGAACACACCCTTCCCCTCCTGCTGTTGTGTCAAAGCAGAAGACTGAATCACATCAATTCACTGGTCCCCGTCATGGATAGCTTTCAAGGTGGTGAGACACTCATTCTCCACTATGCATACAAGGACTCTGCTTGTGTCTGGCCATTTAAACACGAACAAAAGTACTGTTTTGTTTATATATACACTATTTACATATGTACATGGGCTACACAGTAAACATAGATATGCCATGTGCTATTGTTTCTTAAAACCTTTTAAAATTGGATAAATATTTTCAAAGGCTTCATAAATCTCTTCTCTCACTTTGGCACCTGAAAATAATAAACAATTTAATAATGCATCTGAAAATAATTTAAAACAAGAGGTCCATGTTAGCCCTATATTGTTCACCTGAGTCAAAAGGTTATATGAGTTACTGTATACACAATATATATCCTTGGTCCATCTGTTTAAAAATTAAACCCTGCAACCAGTTACAATAGTTTCAACAATTAAAAAATATGGTAATATTAGGAATATTTTAGCAAAAACTATAAAAATGAGTCCATAGGACATGGGTGCCCCCTGGCGATATTGTCTCTAAATCAAAGACTTTTCACTATGTTTTAGTGAAGAAAATGTAAAAGTCCCATAACTCTAATAAAATTGTTGGAACGAAAATTGGATTTTTCTCTATTTCAAAGTCCTATAATACTGGTAAAAACAGACATCAGTGCCTTTGCAAACAATGTCTGCTCTGTTTGCTTATGATATAACAATTTCTGTGTCCATGTGCCATTATAAACAAGAGAGTCGTCACGGGTGACAAATGCCCCCCAAAGGTGTTTCACACTGAAATGCATTTTGGCGAAAAAGCAATACAATGTAATGCAGATGTAACATGAAATTTTAATGCTGTTAAAAATGACACAGGAGTCAGTTCTTAACATTAAAAACAGAACCTTTGACGATTATGATAGCTAAGAAAAGAGCCAGGGGTCGAAACTTAGTTAAAAAGGACCCTAGGTCATTCTCAATGTTAAAAAGGACCCTAGGTTGATTGTCAATGTTAAAAACAGATTCTGGGTAAATTCTTAACGTTTTAAAAAAATGACACAGGGTCAAATTTCAATGTTAACAAGCTTTTAGTAAAATCAAGGAGAGGTCAAAGGTCAAGGACAAGTGCACAGTGACCTGAAAATGGTACGCGTCACTCCGCAATCCTGAGATGTACTCACACACCAAATTTGGAATCCGTAGCTGACAAGGTATAGGAGATATGCCCCGGACAAGCTTTTAGTAAAATCAAGGTCAAAGGTCAAAGGCACATTGACCTGAAAATGGTACACGACACTCCGCCATCCCAAGATGAACTCACACACCAAATTTGGAATCCGTAGCTGGTAAGGTATAGGAGATATGCTCTGGACAAGGTTTTTGTAGCTGGTACGGTATTTGTAAAATCGAGGTCAAAGGTGAAGGTCAAGGTCAGTGATCTGAAAATGTTACGCGACACTCAGCCATTCCAAGATGAACTCACACACCCAATTTGGAATCCGTAGCTGGTAGGGTATGGGAGATATGCTCCGGACAAGCTTTTTGTAAAATCGAGGTCAAGGTCAATGTCACAGTGACCTGAAAATGGTATGCGACACTCCACCATCCCAACATGAACTCACACACCAAATTTGGAATCCGTAGCTGATAAGGTATAGGAGATATTCTCTGGACAAGCTTTTTGTAAAATCGAGGTCAAAGGACAAGGTCTAGGTCACAGTGACCTGAAAATGGAACACGACACTCCGCCATCCCAAGATGAACTCACACACCAAATTTGGAATCCGTAGCTGGTAAGGTATAGGAGATATGCTCCGGACAAGCTTTTTGTAAAATCGAGGTCAAAGGCCAAGGTCACAGTGACCTGAAAATGGTACGCGACACTCCGCCATCCCAAGATGAACTCACACACCAAATTTGGAATCTGTAGCTGGTAAGGTATAGGAGATATGCTCCGGACAAGCGTTTTGTAAATCGAGGTCAAAGGTCAAGGTCAAGGTCACAGTGACCTGAAAATGGTACGCGATACTTCGCCATCCCAAGATGAACTCACACACCAAATTTGGAACCGTAGCTGGTAAGGTATAGGAGATATGCTCCGGACAAGTTTTTTGTATAATCGAGGTCAAAAGTCAAGGTCAAGGTCACAGTGACCTGAAAGTGGTACGCGACACTCCACCATCCCAAGATGAACTCACACACCAAATTTGGAATCCTTAGCTGGTAAGGTATAGGAAATATACTCCGGACAAGGTTTTTGTAGCTGGTAAGTTATAAGCTTTTTGTATAATCGCTGTCAAAGGTCAAGGTCAAGGTCACAGTGATCTAAAATGGTACGCGACACTCCGCCATCCCAAGATGAACTCACACACTAAATTTGGAATCTGTAGGTGGTAAGGTATAGGAGATATGCTCCGGACAAGCTTTTTGTAAAATTGAGGTCAAAGTTCAAGGTCAAGGTCACAGTGACCTGAAAATGGTATGTGACACTCCGCCATCCCAAGATCAACTCCGTACTCCGGACAAAAGGTACACACACCCACCCACGCACCCACCCACGCACGGTGCGATCACTATATGCCGCCAAAGCCTAGCTTTGGGGGCATAAAAATAATCTAATTAATATTCATGGTGTTATTTTTTCTTACATGAATATTCACAGAGAAAAGTGTTAGCAAAAAAGTAGTTACCTGTGAGTACAACTTTTCCTGAGACAAATATGAGGAGGACAATTTTGGGCTTCATCATTCTGTAGATCAAACCAGGAAACAGCTCTGGCTCATAACTGAAATCAAACAACAAATAATGAATATTCTCCTTTAACGCATAAGATTCTTTTAAATGACTTCCAATCAGCAGACTATTTTTGTTTTGGATTTTGAGGCAGGTCCTAGCTTAACGCTTTCCCTCACATAAACACCTTTTCATCATTTGCAAACAGTGTGGACCAAGATCAGACAGTTGATCAGGGTCTGCTCTGTTTGCTTTTGACGTAGTATAGATCTCATTCTGCATTTTTTACTTGCTTATGAAACAATATATAGTTGAACTTGATATCTCAAACTTTCAAGGGACCATCCAAATTAATTCGTGATAACAAAGTTCGAGTCATCAGATTTCTAATCTGGACACAGCTTAATGCAGATCGAAAGTAATGCTGAAAGCTCCTATAGGAGCTTTCAGCCTTACTTTCGACCTGAATTAAGCTGTCACATGTGTTTCCAGATACGATTTAAGAACAATTCTGTATTGTAAATTTTGGGAGAATCGAACTTTTACTTCGAGTTATCCCGAAGTTGAGGTTTGAGATATTGAAGTTCAACTGTACATCTGATTCTAATTAGTTTCTGCCAGGGTAAAGTCTTCCCTTGTTTATAATACAATTACAAGAGGAATGTCTCTTCAATCATATTTTTAGAAATCGGATGGTTCCAGTAGGACTGTCTGATCAGAGTCTGCTCTGTTTGCTTATGGAATTCTATACCGTAGATCTGATTCTGCAGTTTCTGTTAAGGCCTAAATTTCCTGTGTTCAAGTGCCATGATAAAACAAGAGCCGCGTGCAACGCCAACGCTCATCTGATTTGGTGCTTGTCCAGCTAGATTAAAAACAAGAGGGCCAGAATGGCCCTGAAGCGCTCACCAGACAATCAGAGGAGAAGATTTTCAAAGTTTTCACTATATGTTTCTATAGAAAACTAGCCGGCCCTGGGGCATAATTTATATAACTTTTATAGAGGACTTGAACATGATGATATGAGCCAAATATGAAAGCTGAGAACCTTTCAGTTTCAGAGGAGAAGATTTTCAAAGTTTTCTCTATATGTTTCTATTGAAAACTACCCACCCCTGGGGCGGGGCCAATTTTGACCCCAGGGCCATAATTCATATAACTTTTGTAGAAGACCTATACATGATGCTATGCGCCAAATATGAAAGCAGAGAACTTTCCAGATTCAGAGAAGAAGATTTTCAAAGTTTTCAATATTTGTTTCTATTGAAAACTGCCCATCCCTGGGGCGGGGCCAATTTTGACCCAGGGCCATAATTAATATAACTTTTGTAGAGGACCTGAACATGATGCTCTGTGCCAAAATGAAAGCTGAGCGCCTTCCAATTTCAGAGGAGAACATTTTCAAAGGTTTACTATATGTTTCTATTGAAAACTTCCCACCCCTGGGGCAGGGCCAATTTTGACCCCAGGGGCATAATTTATACAACTTTTGTAGAGGACCTGAACATGATGCTCTGTGCCAAATATGAAAGCTGAGCGCCTTCCAGTTTCAGAGGAGAAGATTTTCAAAGATTTTAATATTTGTTTCTATTGAAAACTGCCCATCCTTGGGGCGGGGGCAAATTTTGACCCCAGGGCCATAATTTATATAATATTTGTAGAGGACCTGAACATAATGCTCTGCGCCAAATATGAAAGCTGAGAGCCTTCCAGTTTCAGAGGAGATTGTCAAAGATTTCACTTTTGTAGAGGACCTGAACATGATGCTCTGTGCCAAATATGAAAGCTGAGAACCTTCTGGTTTCAAAGGAGAAGATTTTCAAAGGTTTACTATATGCTTCTATTGAAAACTTCCCAACCCTGGGGCGGAGCCAATTTTGACCCCAGAGGCATAATTTATATAACTTTTGTAGAGGACCTGAACATGATGCTCTGTGCCAAATATGAAAGCTGAGAGCCTTCCAGTTTCAGAGGAGAAGATTTTCAAAGATTTCACTATTTGTTTCTATTGAAAAATGCCCACCCCTGGGGTGGGGCCAATTTTATCCCTAGGGCCATAATTTATATAACTTTTGTAGAGGACCTGAACATAATGCTATGTGCCAAATATGAAAGCTGAGAACCTTCTAGTTTTAGAGGAGAAGATTTTCAAAGTTTTCAATATTTGTTTCTATTGAAAACTGCCCAGCCCTGGGGCGGGGCCAATTTTGACCCCAGGGCCATAATTTATAAAACTTTTGTAGAGGACCTGAACATGATGCTATGTGCCAAATATGAAAGCTGAGAACCTTCTGGTTTCAAAGGAGAAGATTTTCAAAGGTTTACTACATGTTTCTATTGAAAACTGCCCACCCCTGGGCGGGGCCAATTTTGACCCCAGGGGCATAATTTATATAACTTTTGTAGAGCACCTGAACATGATGCTATGTGCCAAATATGAAAGCTGAGAACCTTCTAGTTTCAGAGGAGAAGATTTTCAAAGTTATCACAATTTGTTTCTATTGAAAACTGCCCACCCCTGGGGTGGGGCCAATTTTGACCCCAGGGCCATAATTTATATAACTTTTGTAGAGGACCTGAACATGATGATCTGTGCCAAATATGAAAGCTGAGAGCCTTCCAGTTTCAGAGGAGAAGATTTTCAAAGATTTCACTATTTGTTTCTATTGAAAACTGCCCACCCCTGGGGCGGGGCCAATTTTGACCCCAGGGCAATAATTTATACAACTTTTGTAGAGGACCTGAACATGATGCTCTGTGCCAAATATGAAAGCTGAGAGCCTTCCAGTTTCAGAGGAGAAGATTTTCAAAGATTTCACTATTTGTTTCTATTGAAAACTGCCCACCCCTGGGGTGGGGCCAATTTTGACCCCAGGGGCATAATTTATATAACTTTTGTAGAGGACCTATGTACCAAAGATGAAAGCTGAGAACCCTGTAGATTCAGAGGAGAAGATTTTTAAAGGTTCAAACACGCGGGATGACGCACGCCGACGCACATCAGGCAATCACAAAAGCTCACCCTGAGCACTTTGTGCTCTGGTGAGCTAAAAACTCCAGAAAACCTGAATTTCTGGAAAATTTCTAAGTAAAATCACTGTATTTCCGTGAAAAATCAATGAAGTGTAACGAAATTGAAACTTGATCTGTAACTCATTATAATAAAGCAGAAAGCCACATACCAAATATCACTTTAATATCTGTAAAGGTGCAGAAAAAACTCTGGAAAACCTGAATTTCCAGAAAATTTCTAAGTAACAAGAGGGCCAGAATGGCCCTGACATCGCTCACCAGACAATAAGAGGAGAAGATTTTCAAAGTTTTCACTATATGTTTCTATTGAAAACTTAACACCCCAGGGGCGGTGCCAATTTGACCCCAGGGACACAATTTATATAACTTTTGTAGAGGACCTGAACATGATGCTAAAAGAATGTAGTGAAAGAATGGATAGAGCATTAGACCACTGGAACTTGTATTCTTTGGATGCTAGAGGCAGATTCTCCCACCACTAATGACCTATGCAAACAGTTTGGATCCAGATCAGGCCCCACATAATGTGGGGCCTGATCTGATATCCAAATTGTTTGTAAATGAGACTGAACTTCTGTGTGTAGTGGGATTCTCCCGCCACTAATGAGTAATGACCTATGCAAACAGTTTGGATCCAGATCAGGGCCAACATAATGTGGTGCCTGATCTGATATCCAAACTGATTGTCAATGAGACTGAACTTCTGAAATACTTAGAAAGAAAGTGTGTAGTGGGATTCTCCCACCACTAATGACCTATGCAAACAGTTTGGATCCAGATCAGGGCCAACATAATGTGGTGCCTGATCTGATATCCGAACTGTTTGTCAATGAGACTGAACTTCTGAAAAACTCAGAAAGAAAGTGTGTAGTTAGGATAACTTATGAATATGCTGCAGACAACAATTTAGCAGATGACAAAATTACCCAGCATGCAAAGAGTTAAGCTGAAATTCACAACAGATATGCTCTATATTGATAGCTGGTAGCTTAATGCAGGGCATAGGTATGAAAAAAAGCTTTAAGAGTATTCTGCATTTTGAGAATTATCCACAGTTTTCTCAATCTTAAATGAGTGTGTGTTATTTGTCTAAACACAATTTCTACTCTACTGATCAGGCTAAGGGTGATTATATAAGAAATCCCACTGACTGGTCTAAGCTAAGAGTGATATTAAGGAGAAACCTTTAGAATGTAATTTCTGGTGTAAAGAAGTATATACACACAGGGCAGGGACAATTTTAACCCCAGAACTATGATACTTATAAAACTCATAAAGTTATGCTAAGTAAATCTATACACCAAATATCTAAGCTCTGGGACATGTAGTTTCTGACAAGAATATTTTTAAAGTTTTTCCTATGCATAACTTGTGATCCCATAGGCTGTTTACGCAGTCAGCTATTAAAAACTGGAAATCCCTGGGGTGGGACCAATTTTGACCCTAGGGGCATAATTTATATAACTTTTGTAGAAGTCCTGAAGTTGAAGCTATGTGCCAAATATGAAAGCTGAGGACCTTCTAGTTTTAGAGGAGATGATGTTCAAAGTGTTCACTATATGTTTCTATTGAAAACTGAAAACCCCTGGGGCAGGGCCAATTTTGACCCCAGGGGTATAATTTATATAACTTTTGTAGAGGACCAACATATGATGCTATGTGCCAAAGATTAAAGCTGAGACCCCTGTAGATTCAGAGGAGAAGAACTTTAAAGGTTCAAATTGTTGACGACGAACGACGCACGACACACGACGCACGCCGGACATCAGGCGATCACAAAAGCTCACCCTGAGCACTTTGTGCTCTGGTGAGCTAAAAACACTGCATTTCCGGGAAAAATCAATGAAGCATAACAGAATTCAAACTTGATCTGTAACTCATTATATAATAAAGCCACATACCACATATCACTTCAATATCTGTTAAGGTTTAGAAAAAAACTCCGGAAAACTGAAAAACAACAGGGCCTGAATGGCCCTGACATCGCTCACCAGACAATAAGAGGAGAAGATTTTCAAAGTTTTCACTATATGTTTCTATTGAAAACTTAACACCCCAGGGGCGGTGCCAATTTTGACCCCAGGGACACAATTTATATAACTTTTGTAGAGGGCCTGAACATGATGCTGAAAGAATGTAGTGAAAGAATGGATAGAGCATAGACCACTGGAACTTGTATTAATTCTTTGGATGCTAGAGGCGGATTCTCCCACCACTAATGACCTATGCAAACAGTTTGGATCCAGATCAGGCCCCACATAATGTGGGGCCTGATCTGATATCCAAATTGTTTGTAAATGAGACTGAACTTCTGAAATACTTAGAAAGAAAGTGTGTAGTGGGATTCTCCCACCACTAATGACCTATGCAAACAGTTTGGATCCAGATCAGGGCCAACATAATGTGGGGCCTGATCTGATATCCAAACTGTTTGTCAATGAGACTGAACTTCTGAAAAACTTAGAAAGAAAGTGTGTAGTTAGGATAACTTATGAATATGCTGCAGACAACAATTTAGCAGATGACAAAATTACCCAGCATGCAAAGAGTTAAGCTGAAATTCACAACAGATATGCTCTATATTGATATCTGGTAGCTTAATGCAGGGCATAGGTATGAAAAAAAGCTTTAAGAGTGTTCTGCATATTGAGAACTATCCACAGTTTTCTCAATCTTAAATGAGTGTGTGTTATTTGTCTAAACACAATTTCTGCTCTACTGATCAGGCTAAGGGTGATTATATAAGAACTCACACTGACTGGTCTCAGCTCTGCAGGCTGATATGTTAAGGAGAAACCTTTAGACTGTCGTTTCTGCTGTGAAGAAGTCTATACACACAGGGCAGGGCCAATTTTAACCCCAGAACTATGATACTTATAAAACTCATAAAGTTATGCTAAGTAAATCTATACACCAAATATCTAAGCTCTGGGACATGTAGTTTCTGACAAGAATATTTTTAAAGTTTTTCCTATGCATAACTAGTGATCCCATGGGCTGTTTAAGCAGTCAGCTACAAAAAACTGGCAATCCCTGGGGTGGGACCAAATTTGACTCTAGGGGCATAATTTATATAACTTTTGTAGAAGCCCTGAAGTTGAAGCTATGTGCCAAATATGAAAGTTGAGGACCTTCTAGTTTTAGAGGAGATGATGTTCAAAGTTTTCACTATATGTTTCTATTGAAAACTGAAAACCCCTGGGTCAGGGCCAATTTTGACCCAAGGGGTATAATTTATATAACTTTTGTAGAGGACCTACAGATGATGATATGTGCCAAAGATGAAAGCTGAGACCCCTGTAGATTCAGAGGAGACGAACTTTAAAGGTTCAAATTGTTGACGACGCACGACACACGACGCACGCCGACGGACATCAGGCGATCACAAAAGCTCACCCTGAGCACTTTGTGCTCTGGTGAGCTAAAAAGAGGGCCATGAGCCCTGAAGCGCCCACCTGAGATAACCCAGGGGCGGGGCCATTTTTTACCAATAAGTCATCATTTGTACAACCTTGGTTGAGAACCAAAAGGCAAAGCAGTATGCCATTAATTAAAGGTCTAAGCCTTATGGTTTCAGAGAAAATTAATATTTTATATTTTTCCCATAAAAAACTGATAAGCCCCAAGGCAGGGCCAAGTTTCGCTCAGAGGTCAAGGTCGTAAGTTGAACATTCTTGGCAGAGGACCACAAGCCAAAGCTACATATTTGTAGAGGACCACTAGATCATGTTACATACCAAACATCAAAGATCTAGGCCTTACAGTTTCAGAAGATTTTTAAAGATTACCCTATGAAAAACTGATTAGCCCTTGGGCTGGGCCATTTTTGGCCCGAGTCATAATTTGAACAATCTTTGTAGAGGACCATTAGATCATGCTACATACCAAATATAAAAGGTTTTGGCCTTACAGTTTCAGAGAAGAAGATTTTTAAAGATTTTCTTATGAAAAACTGATAAGCCCTTGGGCAGGGCCATTTTTGGCCCGGGGGGACATAATTTGAAGAATCTTCGTAGAGGACCATAAGATCATGCTACATACTAAATATCAAAGGTCTAGGCCTTACAGTTTCAGAGAAGAAGATTTTTAAAGATTTTCCTATGAAAAACTGATAAGCCCATGGGCAGGGCCATTTTTGGCCCAGGGGTCATAATTTGAACATTTTTTGTAGAAGACCATTAGATCATGCTACATACCAAATATCAAAGGTCTAGGCCTTACAGTTTCAGAGAAGAAGATTTTTAAAGATTTTCCTATGAAAAATTTATAAGTCCTTGGGCGGGGCCATTTTTGGCCCGGGGGTCATAATATGAACAATTTTTGTAGAGGACCATAAGACTACATGCCAAATATCAAAGGTCTAGGCCTTACAGTTTCAGAGAAGAAGATTTTTAAAGATTTTCCTATGAAAAACTGATAAGCCCATGGGCAGGGCCATTTTTGCCCTGGGGGTCATAATTTGAAAAAAAATTGTAGATGACCATAAGATCATGCTACATACTAAATATCAAAGGTCTAGGCCTTACAGTTTCAGAGAAGAAGATTTTTAAAGATTTTCTTATGAAAAACTGATAAACCCTTGGGTGGGGCCATTTTTGGCCCAGGGGTCATAATTTGAACAATTTTTGTAGAAGACTATTAGATCATGCTACATACCAAATATCAAAGGTCTAGGCCTTACAATTTCAGAGAAGAAGATTTTTAAAGATTTTCCTATGAAAAACTGATAAGCCCTTGGACGGGGCCATTTTTGGCCCGGGGGTCATAATTTGAACAATTTTTGTAGAGGACCATAAGATCATGCTACATACTACATATCAAAGGTCTAGGCCTTACAGTTTCAGAGAAGAAGATTTTTAAAGATTTTCCTATGAAAAACTGATAAGCCCTTGGGGGGGCCATTTTTGGCCCAGGGGTCATAATTTGAACATTTTTTGTAGAAGACCATTAGATCATGCTACATACCAAATATCAAAGGTCTAGGCCTTACAGTTTCAGAGAAGAAGATTTTTAAAAAATTTCCTATGAAAAACTGATAAGCCCTTGGGCGGGGCCATTTTTTGGCCCGGGGGTCATAATGTCAACACCATTTTGTTCCCCCTAGCCACTGATGCTTCTGACAAAATTTGGTTACAATAGGGTCAGCAGTTTCAGAGGAAATGTCATTTGAAAATGTGGACGGATGCCGGACGACGGAGGCCGGACGACGGACGGATTGCGATCACAATAGCTCATCCTGAGCCTTTGGCTCAGGTGAGCTAAAAATTGAAAACGATAAAGGGCCATAACTCCAAAATTTTGAAATCAAGAGTTATCGCTCTTAAGTAGGGGCCTTCCCCTTAATGAGATCTACTATCCTATGAAATTTCATGTTGACACCTCTTATACTTTTCGAGTAATGAGCTACATTAAAAGTTTTTGCACGCCGTCAAAGACGATGACAACTACAACACCTATGACCCAGCAATCACAATAGCTCGACTTTTCTTCGAGCTAAAAATGAACTAAATGATATTCATTGTCATTATTTCTTACACAAATATTCATGGAGTTAAGGATTATCTGGTTATCTGAATACCTTGAGAATTTTCCATGTGTAAGAGTAAGACCCTCCAGACGTATAGGAAACTTTACATCACAACTGCCCACCATGTTCTGGATTTTGAAGTCTTTGAATTTTGCCTGGAAATAAAACAAATGTCATTTTGTATTGTAACTAAAATAAAGTGTCAACAAGACATCAACTTCCTAACTATGATAACTATCTGGACACCCAGTCTCCCCTCTCCATGGTTTTGTTAATGTAAAGCTACATAATTCTAGTTGGCACAATTTGATAACCTTAACCCTTTCCTTCATATAAATGCCTTTTCACCCATTTGCAAACAATGTTGACCCAGGTCAGATGGACCCTATATGAGCCGTCTGTTCAGGGTCTGCTTTGTTTGCTAATGCAATTTGATAGATCTGTTAATTTACTTTCTAAATTGGCTACAATGTTACAACTTCCATATTTAATTGTAACTATTTTCTCCATGAATAATCAGCAGGCATTGAAATTTGGAATAAAAATAGAACAGAAAAAGAGTTAAATTAGACTGACATAGCAGCGAAAAGTGTAGACCCTCATCAAATTGTTCCTTCGAGAGATGTTTGATCTGGGCCCACCCTATTTGCCTCTGTCTGTCTGTCTGTCCTAACTCTTGCAGTAACCAGGATGTATGCAGTTGGTTGTATACATAACATTTTGTTTTGCACATCAGCATATGCATATTCCTCCAGTGGAAGGAGTACACACAGAATAAACAATTGTATTTCAACACTATGAACCAATTTGTGATGACTTTTGCAAAAACTTAGGATTCAGACAAGACATCAAGTAACTCAGTGTCTCATCAGGATCCAAACACTGTGACACTTAGACAGTGAGTATTTATGTCAGGCCGTGCTTAGCAGGTGATGGGTTAACCTATTCCTTCATAGGCTATTTTTAGATCCAACCTCTTAGAATAAATCTACCGAAAAGGAGCATTAACTAGAGAAAAGGAAAATTTTAGAATTTAGTAGTTTGAAACCATTGATACTAAGAGAGTATTTTTTCAAAAGAAATGGGAGAAAAATGAAATTTTAAAAAATTGTAGCAGATGACAATTTTTGCAGATGAAAATTAGTGTTGAAAAAGTGAACTCTTTTGTAGCCACGGGTGATTCCATGATAAACAGACTGGATCCAGATGAGACAGCAAGTAACTCAACATCTCATCAGTATCCAAACCATTTGACACTAACACGTTTTTGAAACCTGAAGTAAACAAAATTGAGGAGACAAAATTTATTTGGCAGTGAAAAGAATAATAACAAGAGCTGTCTGCGGATGTCCACAGACAGTGCGCTCCACTTTCTTTAGTGCTGGATAGTTTAGTGGAAGTCTAAGTCAGAAATGGGAGATAACAGCAAAATTAATTTTAGGGTTACCTGCCCTTGTGAAATGGGTACCCCTTGTAATAGTTAATATGTATACCAAAGATGAACCAAATATCTTGGACAGTTTCTGAGACATGGACCTGAACATAAAACTTAACCAACAATGAAAATTCTAAGTCGAAAAAGGGGCATAACTAAATTAACTATGGCAAAATTAATGTTAGGGTTACCTACCCTTGTGAAATGGGTTCCCCTTGTGATAGTAAACATACATACCAAATATGAACCAAATATCTTTGATGGTTTCTGAGAAAAGGACCTAAACAAAAAGGTTAACCAACGCCAATGCCGACGAGAGGGTCATGACAATAGCTCCACTTTTTGAAAAAGTGGAGCTAAAAATATATTTACCAAAGATTAACTAGTTTATCAACAGCTTTCAACATTCTTACGAAATTATATAGATCTGATTTTACATTTTCTACTCATACCAAAACCCCTTGTGTTTATCACCCATTATAAAAATTCAGCAAATAAATATTCATGGTGTTATTATTTGTTACATGAATATTATTCAACAGGGAAATGGTAAACTACAGCTCTCAGCTCTTATACTTAGTCTTTATTTACCACAAATCCAAGTTTCTGTACAATTCTGGCATATTTTCTGGCAGCTAACTTTGCCTGGTCCTCACTGAAAAATAATAGCAATTTGTAAAATAATACAGAAATAAAGCTGTCTTAACCATCTGTCAAAATAAATCTAATTTTGGGTCGTATAGGCAGATGGTATCTCAATTCCGGACAAAAGGAAAGCATAAAGGAGTTTCCTGTATTATTTTTGCCCTGCATTAAGCAACCATCTTAAAGATGTATTCTGCTCATATATTTGCAAATTTTGCATAAAACAAGAGAGTCGTCACGGGTGACAAATGCCCCCAACTTAGTGTTTGACACTGAAATGCATTTTGGCGGAAAAACAATACAATGTAATGCAGGTGTAACATGAAATTTTGATGCTGTTAAAAATGACACAGGAAACAGAACTTTTGACGATTATGATAGCTAAGAAAAGAGCCAAGGGTCAAAACTTAGTTAAAAAGGACCCTAACCATTCTCAACGTTAAAAAGGACCCTGGGTTGATTGTCAACGTTAAAAACAGATCCTGGGTAAATTCTTAACGTTTTAAAAAAAAGACACGGGGTCAAATTTCAATATTAAAAAAACATAATGTGTTGGTTGTTACTGTTAAGTTGATTCTTAACGCTTAAGAAAGACCCTATGTCGATCCTTAGCGTTAAAAACATACCCTCAGTCAATTCTAAACGCATGGTCAAAGTTTCATGTAATACTGGCTCTTAGACAGCTGCAACAGAAGTTACCTAATATGGATCTACATTCTTTGCATAAGCATGTATAGCATCTGATTTAGGTAGTGTTGTAAGCAAGCAATGAAGACCCAGTAGCTCCTACAGGAGCTGTCTGATATGGGTCTATATTGTTATAATGCTGTAATTCATCTGAAAGTTCTGACACTGCAAGTATTTGAACAGCATGGCCTACCCATGTATAAATAGTATTTAGAGCTCTTTATAATGTCTGATTCATGCTAATATAGTAGCAAACAGTGTAGAACCTGTAGTTTGATTTGGGTCTACACTGTTCGCCTAAGCATACCTGTCCAATACTTACAAATTACAAATTTGGAATCTGTAACTGATAAGGTATAGGAGATATGCTCCGGACAAGCCTCTAGTAAAATCAAGGTCAAAGGTCAAGGGCACATACGCGACACTCCGCCATCCCAAGATGAACTCACACATCAAATTTGGAATCCGTAGCTGGTAAGGTATAGGAGATATGCTCTGGACAAGCTTTTTGTATCTGGTAAGGTATAGGAGATATGCTCCAGACTGTAAAATTGAGGTCAAAGGTCAAGGTCAAGGATCTGAAAATGGTACACGACTCTCCACCCTCCCAAGATGAACTCACAAACCAAATTTGGAATCCGTAGCTGGTAAGGTATAGGAGAAATGCTCCGGACAAGCTTTGTGTAAAATCGACGTCAAAGGTCAAGGTCACAGTGACCTGAAAATGGTACGCGACACACCGCCATCCCAAGATAAACTCACACACCAAATTTGGAATCCGTAGCTGGTAAGGTATAGGAGATATTCTCTGGACAACCTTTTTTGTAAAATCGAGGTCGAAGGTGAAGGTCACAATGACCTGAAAATGGTACGCGACATTCCTCCATCCCAAGATGAACTCACACACCAAATTTGGAATCCGTAGCAGTAAAGTATAGGAGATATACCCCGGACAAGCTTTTTGCAGCTGGTAAGGTATAAGCTTTTTGTAAAATCGAGGTCAAAGGTCAAGGTTACAGTGACCTGAAAATGATACGCGACACTCCGTCATCCCAAGATGAACTCACATACCAAATTTTGGATCCGTAGCTGGTAAGGTATAGGAGATATGCTCCGGACAAGCTTTTTGTAAAATCGAGGTCAAAGGTCAAGGTCAAGGTCACAGTGACCTGAAAATGGTACGCGACACTCCTCCATCCCAAGATGAACTCACACACCAAATTTGGAATCCGTAGCTGGTAAAGTATAGGAGATATACTCCGGACAAGCTTTTTGCAGCTGGTAAGGTATAAGCTTTTTGTAAAATCGAGGTCAATGGTCAAGGTCACAGTGACCTAAAAATGATACGTGACACTGCGTCATCCCAAGATGAACTCACATACCAAATTTTGGATCCGTAGCTGGTAAGGTATAGGAGATATGCTCCGGACAAGCTTTTTGTAAAATCGAGGTCAAAGGTCAAGGTCAAGGTCACAGTGACCTGAAAATGGTACGCGACACTCAGCCATCTCAAGGTGATCTCACACACCAATTTTGGAATCCGTATCTGGTAAGGTATAGGAGATATGCTCTGGACAAGCTTTTTGTAAAATCGGTCAAAGGTCAAGGTCAAGGTCACAGTGATCTGAAAACGGTACGCGACACTCCTCCATCCCAATATGAACTCACACACCAAATTTGGAATCCTTAGCTGGTAAGGTATAGTTGATATACTCCGGACAAGCTTTTTGTAGCTGATAAGGTATATGCTTTTTTTAAAATCGAGGTCAAAGGTCAAGGTCAAGGTCACAGTGACCTGGAAATGGTACGCGACACTCCGCCATCCCAAGATGAACTCACACACCAAATTTGGAATCTGTAGCTGGTAAGGTAAAGGAGATATGCTCCGGACAAGCTTTTTGTAAAATCGGTCAAAGGTCATGGTCAAGGTCACAGTGATCTGAAAATGGTACGCGACACTCCTCCATCCCAAGATAAACTCACACACCAAATTTGGAATCCTTAGCTGGTAAGGTATAGGAGATATACTCCGGACAAGCTTTTTGTAGCTGGTAAGGTATAAGCTTTTTTTAAAATCGAGGTCAAAGGTCAAGGTCAAGGTCACAGTGACCTGGAAATGGTACGCGACACTCCGCCATCCCAAGATGAACTCACACACTAAATTTGGAATCTGTAGCTGGTAAGGTAAAGGAGATATGCTCCGGACAAGCTTTTTGTAAAATCAAGGTCAAAGGTCAAGGTGACATGAAAATGGTACGCGACACTCCGCCATCCCAAGATGAACTCATACACCAAATTTGGTATCCGTAGCTGATGTGACAAAGGAAATATACTCCGGACAAAAGGTACACACACCCACACACGCACGGTTCAATCACTATATGCCGCCAAAGCCTAGCTTTGGGGGCATAAAAAATTACTTAAAATTGGAATCTATGCGAATTGAAAGTAACATTACTAAGGCACATGGTAAGGAGAGTTGTTTCTGTACAATATTGAAATTTTTTTTGATTGCTATGGAATCCAATGGAAACATCAGCGAAGTTATTAAACCAGAGAACCTATTGTACATATACTTCATTTATTGCAAAGTAGATTAGTCAAATGCTTTCAAGAAATGGGGGCATAATGAACAAAGGCATGACAGCAATAAGTTATAACTGGAGTACAATTTCACCAAAATGCAGATTTACCTTTTTGCTCCTGTGCACACCATTTTGCCTGAGCTGAAGATGAGAGCTGTAGTTCTGGGATCCCGAATTCTCATTATCACTGCAGCAAATCGCTTGGGGTTGTATTCTGCATTTCTGGCATGGAGTGCTATCTTTTTGAGATCCAGTTTGCATGCAAGATTGACTGTACAAACTATATTCCTGAAAAACAGAATAACAATAGTGTTCAATGGAACATGTATGTCATCTTTCCACAGAAATAACTTATATGATGAAAAACCATGACAGACAGACAGAAGGAGGAACAGATGGACAATGGAGAAATTAACCCTAAGAGTCAACCTGATAATGCAGATAACACAATTAAGTTGAATTAAACCCTTTACTTCATGAATATTCATGTAACTACATGTATGATGTACAACATAATGACATCATGGATATTAATTAACTGAATTTTTACAACAGCCCTACCAATTTGGACAGTTTTCATCATTACAGAATCTATATCATTTCAATCAGAAGCAAACAGAGTAGAGTCTGCAGACAGCTCTTAACCCTTTCTTTCATGTAAACGCTGTTTCACACATTTACAAACTAAGTAGACCCGGATAAAACAGCTCCTATAGGACCAGTCTGATCAGGGTCAACTCTGTACACTTATGAAATTATGATAGATATGACTGTATAGAATAATACAGATTCTACCAATACCAAAATATCTTGTGTACAAATGCCAATATAAAACAAAATAAGCTAAAATATTCATGATATCATTATTTCTTACATGAGTATTCAACAAGGAAAGGGTTAAAGGAGCTGTCTGATCTGGGTATTCTCTGCTTGCAAAGGCATTAACCCTTCTCTTGCTGAATTTTAAAATACATTTCTTCTTCTTTACCCATGCCCTGTTGTATATTTACATAGATCTTCACTGTGTACAAGTATTTCGCTGTGCAATCACTGCTGTGGAGTGCACTGGTTGAACAATCAACTTGTAAATAGTGCAGACCCTGATGAGACAGCTCCTGCAGGAGCTGTCTCATCTGGGTCTTCACTATTTACAGGTAGGTATATTGACGCGAATAGCAAGCGAAGGGTTAAAAAGGCATGTCTATGGTGTAAAGGGTTAAATCAATTAATGCCTCACAGAGCTATACACAAGCCATGTTTATAGAAAACTTAACTATTTTCCCATCAAACCCTATATTCTTATTAGACATCAGGGGGCCGTTTCACTAAACTTCGTACGATCAAATTTATCGTAAGAAATTCGCATGAAGTTCGCAAGAGAAATTCTTACGAAGTTTAGTGAAACAACCGCCAGAACTGCCTCTATTCAATGTGCAGTTCTATCAACTACCATCTAGAATTTAACTGAGAAATAATAACTGATTTGGATTGATTAGTACTGCTCTCTTCTACAACTCTGATTGCCTGGCTAAAAGATGATGCATCATGGGATAAGCAATCAAGAGTGTTCTAAGGAACATATGAATCACATTCCTGCAGAAGTTGACTTGACTGAGACATTATGGTAATATACATGCTGACAAAATTTGAAAAGGTTACGATTGAGTTTGAGAGCGGACAAGCAAAAGTTCAAGGAAATCCATAAAGTAAGCGGAGATAATTCTTGAGTGTCAGAGACAATTTCCCTGGCTATCAAGCTTGATTGAGATATTATGGTAATATTCATGCTGATCAAATTTGAAAAGGATTGGATTACATTGGTTGAGTTAGAGAGTGGACAAGCAAAAATTCACGGCAATTCATAAAGAAAGGGGAGATAATTCTGGAGTGTCTAGGGTAATCTTGCTGGTTATCAGCCTTGACTGAGATATTATGGTAATATTCATGCTGACCAGAAAACAGATACAGAGCAGACAAGCAAAAATTCGCAGAAATTATGAAGTAAGGGGAGTTAATTCTGGAGTGTCTGGGGCAATCTTGCTGGTTATCGAACTTGATCGAGATATTATAATAATATACATGCTGACAAAATTCGAAAAGGATTGGATTGCATTTGTTGAGTTAGAGAGCGGACAAGCAAAAGTTCACAGACGGACGGGCAACGCCACGACAATACTTCCTGTCTAAAGACAGGCGTATAAAAATGACCAAATCTAATGACTCAATTCATTCTAAAGTAAACATTAATTCAAGATTACAACTTCATTTAACCTTTTCTCTATTGAATATTCATGTAAGGAAAAATGACACAATGTATATTTTATAGCTAATTTTATATAGTTGCATAATGTACACAGGAATATTTGGTATTAGCAGAAACTGTATATCCAGATCATTTCATTATCAAACAGAGCATACTCTGATCAGACAGCTCAAAAGGGTTAAATTCACTTTCGAATAATATTTAATGGCAATGCCGTTTTAGAACTAATGAAATTTAAGAGTTCATATTGGTTCATAAACCATATACACATATGCTAACAGTACCACTTCAAACTACAATGTGTACAATATATTAGCCAATAAGTAATGTGTAGCATAGCCTCAAGTAATAAAACATATTACTCAAACATATAGTAATGTTGGGCAGCAAATATGTTCCATCAGTGGGCTACATTATATACAGAGTCTGTCTATAGCAGCCACTAAACCATTTAATATCTCTGAAAACAGGTGGTTGCTTAACCCTTTCCGTGTTGAATATTCATATACATAAATGTAATAATGACATCATGAATATTCATTAGCTGGTTTTTTATAATGACTTTAGGATATTTTGGTATTCATCAAAATTGTAGTCAGATCTATTATAATTTCATCAGCAAATAGAGATGAAAACTCAGCAGATTCCAATAAGGACCACAACGGAAATATATTTTCTCTTTTTTTTGTGTCATCCTTGATATAGATGTGACTAACATGGTTCATAACACATGCATGAAAATGGATTTATATGAAGTAAAGAGTTAATGCAGGACAAAAGTAATGCAATTAGCTCCTATAGGTGCTTTTTGCATAACTTTTGTCCTGCATTAAGCAACCACCTGTCTTAACCCATTCCTGCACAGGCTTTGAATAAATCTACTGAAAAGAAGCATTTAATAGAAAAAGGTATTTTTTAAGTTAGACCTGCATAGTTTTGAAACCATTGTCATAAATACACAAAATAACATATAGCTCTATTTAACACAATAGTTTCAAAAATGACTTTTACAGAGACATCGAAAAACGTAAATATAAGGGAATGGATAAAATCACAATATCTTGTGAAAGGTCTTATAGACAGGTTTCACTTTTACTGTATGTACAATCATGTACTTACTGTAATGTAGGTACGATACCAGAGCCTTCTGATGCAGGAGTGGACGGTGAGATGGGTGTCATAGGCCCTCCTGGAGTGGGAGTGCCTGGAAACAGACTAGCATTAGATGGTGGCATCACAGGTGTTGGCCCAAGTCCAAATGACTGAAGTGTACCCGGGGATACCATAGGGCTCTGAAAAAAAAATGTTACAGCATAATTATGCAAGTATGTGTACTTTTTATCAATTCTATCTAAATTTGTATACATGTATGCCACAACTGTTCTATACATTTAAGTAAAGGAAAGCAGACTCTAAAGAGCTGTATGACACTTGTAAATATAGTCACTAAAAACACAACTTATCATGCATAACATTCATTGTATATCACTAGTTTCCTCCCTAAAATGATACTAACATTGATGCATATAATGGTGATTAAATGGTGATACATGTATGGTCATCAATTAATATGTTAATTATTATCACAATTGTTTCAAAACTACATAATTCTAAAACTTCCATTTTTCTAGTAAATGCTCCTTTTCACTAGATTTATTCAGAGAGGTTTAGCCAAAAAATAACTATGAAGGAATGGGTTAATGCATAATGACTGCTTCTCTAGGAGCTTTATGCAGTACTGGTCAACTTGCATTAACCCTTTACTCCATATACATGTATTATTATACGACTATCTAAGCATTCGCAAACAGTAGACCCGGATCAGACAGCTCCTAAGATAAGATAAGATTTATTTTGAGTTGGATAGACATCTACAAATAACATAAGCTCTGAAGAGCTTTTATAACCGACTATAATCCTGTAGGAACCATTTGCTCTGTTTGCTTATCCTTTTCCCTTATATAAACGTGTTTTCACGCATATGCAAACAGAGTAGACCCAGATCAGACGGCTCCTAGAGGAGCCGTCTGATCAGGGTCTACTCTGTTTGCTAATTGAATTTGATAAATTTGTTTCTTTATTTTCTAAAATGGCTACAATGTTCCACCTTCCATATTTCATTGTAACTATTTTGTCCACGAATATTCAGTAGGTGTTGAAATTTGAAATAAACATAGAACAGGGAAAGGGTTAAGATATAATATAGATATGATTCTACAGTTCCTAACTTCCTGCCATGACCAAACCTTCCTGTATCCATGTGCATATTAGGTGAATGTGATGGCACAAGGAAAAATTCATTCAGAGGAAACCCTGTGTCTGATTATCACTCTATTTCATAAATAAGCATTTGCAAACGGAGAAGGAACTACATCTGATCAGGGACCTACTCTGTTAGTCAAATACTTGGGACTCTCAAAAAACTCAAGGGACTCTCAAATTGAAAAAGTAAGGGGCCCCAATTCCAAATTCAGAAGGAAATCCCTGGGTGCGAAATACAATCGATACATTGTATATATCGTTTACACACCTCGTCTTGAACCCCACCTGTTTTCGAATATTTCAATGTTTTGTGTTTTTTGCGCATGCGGAAGTGGGCACTAGGCCATTCATTCATGAGTACCGGTGCTTTGTTTGTAAACAACACGCCTGTAGCTTTAAAATGACATATGCGTCATAAATAGGTAATTACAATCTATGTTTCCTTCAACTAAATTCTATGCTAAACATGAGAAAACTCTTAATACTTTTTTAAATCAAATCAGAAAAAATATAGAATATAAACATAAATTAAGTGTACCACATTGAAAATGTTTGACAGTGCTGACCTCTTCGGCTTATATGCAAAGGTCATGTGACCATGATGAAATCAGGTGACTATAGATGAATCTTTATGTAACAGTTCAACATTCTATTCCATTTGAACTTGGAGAGTTTTTGTGATCATTTTCTTTCTTACATTTACTCCGAGATACAGATTCTGATACAGATGTTTCCGATGATGATTTTTAAGACACAGACAAAAGCTGTGTGTGCAAACTGTTTCAGCCTATGCAACTTAAAATTTGTATAACACTTGTGATTACAAAATGGGTCCAATGTGATGCTCCAACGGACCAGGTTGTGGACACTGGACACACTTAATCTATTGTTGCAATCAGAGTTATCAGACATAATGATACGTTTCAACTGTCCTTGCCCCCAAGGAAATTTTGAAGAACAGAAAAAAATATATAAAAAAATAGCTTTTGCTTCTTGTTCAATGTTCAAAGTTACTTACATTATCATACATTAGTGACTGTTTTGGATCAAACTTTTTGAGCTGTACTGTAATTTAGAAAAGATTTGAAAGCAGGTGCCCTTTTTCTTGTAGTCATTTTTGTTTTGGTTGTGTGGGTGGTGGGGAACACTGGATGGTTTTCGGATTAATAAATGAGGATAAAATTACTTACTTTTTTCCAGGTATGTATAAATGATTATTTTGAATTGCTGATTTATTGTTTTCTTCAATATTCACTGTAAATGTCTTCTATTCCTGGTCAAAGATGGTGCGACCACACTAATTGCTTTCTAGGCGAAATCTCCAATTGGTTTACTAACTTTACTACATATCTAATTGTAGGCGAATTCGTCTTTACGCAACATCTACAAAAACCACTGCATGAATATTAAATTGATCAATTTTAATAATGATATAAGAAGAAAACATTTCTGGTTATGGCAGTATCAAATAGATAGATCTACATTATTGCGTAGGTAACTGAGTACACTCTGGCCTAACGGCTTCTTCAAGTGCCTTTTAATCTGGGTCTACTATTTACAAAGGCGACAAAAGGCTTCTTTATGGTTCCGGGACGTTTCGCTCCAAAACCAGTTCCTCCCCGGACGTTTCGTCCGTGACGATTCATACCAATTTTCTACTGGGACATTTCGTCACACTGACCTGGGGAGTTTCGTCCAATGATTTAACCTAATAATTTTTATTAAAATTAGCTCAACTTTTCTAACATTGAGAATTTAAGAAACTTTGCTGATTATATTGCATTGTGGCAAAAGAGTTTTCATGCTTCTAAGTAAAGTTATATACTTTTTATTACGAAATCTGTTAACTCCTTTAGATCTACTCCACGAATATAATTGTAAAAAATATAGCAAAAATTAGCATCGATATTAATTAGTTTAATTTCAGTGACACATTATTTATTAGCCTAATGTGGATGTAACGTTATTTGAAGCACTGACAATGTGCCAATTCCCGTGCATCCATTGTGGAAAGGATGTTAAACCCCGACAGCATGCGGTCTTGTGCAACACATGTGTATGTTGGCAGCACTGCTCGTGTTACACTGGTAATTTATCATTCTTGCTTGTCTTATTGCTATTGAAATATATCTTCTTATTCATTCCTTTTCTTCTTACCTATTCCTTGATGTCGATAGAAGTTTTATGCTTCCGCTGTGTTAAAGCAGTTATAGTTGTTTGAGTGGTTGCGACTTGTATAAATTGCCGTTGTTGGGATTGTGAGCTAACCCGTTCAGATCCTGATGACCCTTAATGAAATGAATGTTCTATTCTGTTTGTTCTTCTTCTTCATATTTACATGTAAGCATAAATTTTTCGTTGGCATATAGATCATCAGTCAAAGTGTGTCACGTCATGTAGTGTACTTTTTCCAGCTCAATGTCTACGAGTAGATCTAGATCCATGAATTTCCATGTACAGTAAAATCTGTTTAAATCGACCAACAAAGCATTCTAATTCTTGGCCTAAAAGTCAGGTGGTACTTAATGCAGGTATTAATAGCTTAATCCTTTACTCATTTGCAAACAGGATAGACCCAGGTCAGATTACCCCTGCAGAAAATACTGTCTTGTGATGATAATACATATTAATTAGCCACTCTAAGGTCTAAAACCCCAAAGAAGAATGACGTTATACTGTAACAAATAAAATGGTCGTCCCATTAATTTTATATCAGTGGTGCGAAACGTACTAGTAAATTTTCAATAGTGGGGTGGAACTGGTTTTGGAGCGAAACGTCCCGTAGCCATTCTTTATGAGGTAAGGGGTTTACTTACCTGTTGTGGAGTCATGCCACTGCTGTATGGATAATTTTGGTGTTCTAAACGATCCATAGCTGAGCACTTATAGGAGTGTTAGAGTAATTCTAACAACCGTGGTCACAAGGTGCCAACAATGTGTCCCCAAACAAACGAGATGAAACGGATTTTGGAACCAAATGGATACGCTTGCTAATAATTGTGAATATTAAAACGCGTAGTTACACAAACCCATTTCGTATTAAACAATATTAGTCTTTAAATTGTGAACTACATTTCGTGGTCCATGTTTCCTTGTTGTATGAAGTGTCTCACGACTGTTAACCTTAATCTTCTTGAAAGAGTAGTTTGCTTGGCAAATTTCACTACTTTCCGCGACATTCAATATTGGCCGCTTAAGCAATAAACAATTTTCAATCGACTTTATTTCGGTGGTTTACGTTTTCTGATAAGTCAGCCAATCACTTGCCACCGAGTTTGACCGATCTATTCGGTTTGATCCGTATGACTTTTGAGCCGCTTAGAACACAGACGATGGGAGAACACTTTAGGCAAGGGAAGCAACTAATATGAGTCTACCTGTAACACTTTCCAACATTAAAACAATAAAGTCCTGGATGTTTGGGTTGCAGTAATTTTCATTGTTTCCTTATACGTTTTTAATAACTGAAACGATCAGTTTCGATGGAAATGGAAGTTGAACAACATCCAGATGGAATAAAGCTGAGAACCCCAGCGGAGAGACTGGACAGAGAAGAAAATAGACCCCAGCCTGTCACTAGCAAAAACGATCTTGTACAAATTACGGCGTCTAATGCAGAGGCAAGATTGTATCCATTTTAACCCTTTCCCTTGTTTATTGCAAATTTTAATACCTACTGATTATTCATTAACAAATTAGCTATATGGAAGGTGGAACATTGAAGACATTTTAGAAAGCAAAGACTACAAGTACTCTTTCTTTCCACTGGCAGTTGTCCAGTGGAACAGGTTGCCACAGAGTGTGGTCATGCTGCCTGAACTGCAAATGTTCAAGACAGCAGTCCAGACCCTGGAGCACAAAATGCCATGAGTCACAACATTGTTTTTATCCTGTTTTTAATTTCACTGAAACCTCTATAACACTATCTCACTGTATATCTTCTCTGTCGTCACTCTTTCTCTTCTATCATGCTTTATTATTCTTCACTAATTTTAGCACAGACGCGCAGCTGCACAGAATCTCCGTGAGGGGGTGCTGCAGAATGTATAGATAGATAGATAGATAGAAACAGAGCTATCAAATTCTATTAGCAAACAGAGCAGATCCTGATGAGACGGCTTCTGTAGGAGCTGTCTGATCTGGGTCTACTCTGTTTGCAAATGCGTGAAAACACGTTTATATAAGGGAAAGGGTTTAATTAATATTGAACATGTGGAAAACACTTAAAATTATGCATGTTAGAAAGAGTCTTTTTTAAGTCAGTACCCTTTCTTCAAGTATTAAATGATGTCACAGTGTGTAGTTTATCAGTATCAACACTTGTGCAACCTTGCTGTGCAGGTCGGCTTTTAATTATGGCAATGCTGTAGAGAGCTTTACTAGGAATCTCTAGTTTGATCCCTCACATTGACAGGTATATTTATTCCCAGAGAAAATCCCGTACATTGCATTTGGCATCCAACCGGGAATTGCGACCCAGACTGTGTTCCGGATTCATTGCAAAATGTTCTCTGTTGATTTCAACTTGATGGTTGAGTAGTTTATCTGTATCAACATTTGTACAGCCTTGCTGTGCAACCCGGCTTTTATGGCCATGCAATAGAGTATGTGCTTAACTAAGAATCTCGAGTTTTATCCCCACACCATACAGGTGTATTTTCTCCTAGAGAAACCATGGTTACAATGAGGTAGGGTCTGGAGTATTTAGCTCACATCATGAATATTCATATCTTTATGAATATACATCAAATTATGTCTTTTATAATGGCTCATGAGCACTGGAATTTGCAGTAAGTGTGACATGAAGGGTCCATATTCCTTTGCCTCATGGATATTGATGTAAGAAGCAATGATATCATGTATATCATAAATTAGCTGAATTTTTATGTAGGCATTGTGAACACAAGATATTTAACCATGGCATACATTGTAAAATCAGATAGATGTAATTCTGTAGCAAATAGAGTTGACCCACATTGGACAGTTCTGGAGCAGTCTGCTCTGGATTTTCTCTGTTTGGAAAGGCAGATAAAGGACTATACAATAGTCAGACTCTTTAAGATATTAACCATATTTTCCTCTTGATTCAGTATGAGACAGGTAAACCACATATACTACTTACTACTTATCGGTCTTTTGATTAACGTGCAGGTGCAGGAGCATCTTCCACTTCGGTGGGCTCCCTTCCAGTCAGCTGGCTCGCTGCACGCATGGCAGATTTTAAACATCTTCTCCAGGCTCAAAAAAGCAATATACTCCAGTAATAGGTTCAATGTAGTAAACTACAATAATTTTCAGGAAGACCTTTTAATTTTGAGTTTGAAAAAAAGACAAAATTCTATATTTCCTAAATTATATTTTGACAGATTTCAAGAAGGATTGCAGCACTGATAGAACGGAAACAGTTTGAGGTGGATGAAAACAACAGACGGGAATTTTGTGGTATCCATCCCTCTTTGGGAGGTGGGTAACTGTCATGAGTAAAAATTTCCATCTTTTTTTTAAAATATATATATAAAAGATGAGAAAAGTGACTCGTCTTCATACATTTGATCAATGGAATCAATAACCTGTTTTGTTGTTGCTGTTTCTTTAGTCTTTATATTCTCATGAATACTCATGTAATCAATAATGACATCATAAATATTAATTAGATTAATTTGTATGTCATATGAACATATATGGTATTTTTCGCCATGACAGAAAATATATCAGATCTATATTGTTCCATAAGCAAACAGGATTACTTTGATCAGATGGCTCCTACAGATGGGTCTACTCTGCTTGTAAAGGCGTAGAAAGGCGTATTTATGGAGTAAGTTACATTAGAACCTATCTTAAGTGACCATCAAAAAGCGGTCTAATTATGGGTCTGTAGGGCAAGTGGTAGCTTAATGCAGCTACCACCGGCTTTTTAAGATTTCTGCATTCAATTAATTCAAAGTCGCTTAAGACAGGTTCTACTGTATCACTGCCATTTGCATGAGGCAAAAAAACAACAACAACAAATCAACAAGCACCAACTGAACTGAATGATACTTTTCAGAGGACCAGGAAGATGGTTGTGCCAGAACACAAGCAGTATTTGTGCCCAGGGCTGGAGGCAAGAGTCATATCAAAGGTAAACACATTATAGATAAACATGTATATCCAAATACATGTACTTATCGTCAGTTCTTCACCAACCATATGTTGTGACCACTCTTTAGAACCATCTCAGAGAGACTGTCCTTAAGAGTGGTCACAATATAAGGTTTAATGGAGAAATCAAGGAGTTATTGTTGAAAAGAATTTAATGTACACATCTGGGCCTCTCCGTGTCTATACCTCTGTTAGAGCTCCAGAGAAGTGCATTGCTATATCCAAATATCTTGTAGTATCTTAATCAGTCCCAAATCTTATTGGCATAGGAATCAACCCAGATGTACAATTCTGATGAAAGCCAGCAAAATTTGGTTAACAGAGAAATATCAAAATGCATTCATGATATAATTCCTAAGTATGTCTCTTCTATGGAACTTAGATCTTTGTGCAATTTCTCAACTTGTTTATTTATACTCCCTACAACAAAGTTATGGGAGAGTTATGCTGGAATCAGGTTGTCAGTTCATCAATCCATCTGTCCAGTCATAGAGACAATTTGTTTGAGCTTCTTCTACAGTTTTGTGCTAAATTTGTTGAAAAATTCTTGCTCTCCTTACTATCTTCGGAACTTGTGCTTCTGCAATTTCCCTTTGGATCCAAAAGCTACTGCCAGAGGTATAGCCCCTTTTCAACAGTATATGAATAAGGAGTCATCTGGGGTACAGTTCTAGTTTTCATTCAATTTTTGTCTGCTAAGAATTATTGTAATCTACTTAGCTGTTTGCATGCTGAACAATATTTTGTCTGCAACAATTATCGTCTGCTTCAATTCTTTAAATGAAATTTCTCTCACTTCTTTGCAATAATATGATAAAGGTGTCAAACAGTTTGGATCCTGATGAGATGTGGCCTCAATATGCGGTGTCTCATCAGGATTCAAACTGCATAGATATATTAGAAAATATAAATAAACTGCAATTTATCATGTTCCAAACTTTTTCAATGTTTGACTGGATATTGGCAAAAAATACAGTAAAATGCGATAGTTTAAACATTAAAACAAGTATTATTATCATTCTTTAAGACAGGTGACAGCTTAATGCAGGGTGAAAGTCATGCAGAAAACTCATCTAGGAGCTTTATGCAGCGTAAGACAGCCACCTGCTTAACCCTTTCCTCCATAAATACGCCTTTCTACGCCTCTGTAATAACCACTTCTTGAAACCATTGTGATAAATAGAGCATTTGCTCCTATATCACAATGGTTTTAAATCACAAAATTCTAAAAGAAATTCCTTTTCTCTAGTAAATACTCCTTTTTGGTAGATTCATTCAAAGAGGTTGGGTCTAAAAAAAAGCCTATGGAGGAAAGGGTTAAAAAACTATTGAGGTTTTGCTGTACTGGCATTGTTTGGTTGTATTGCTCTATGTTCAGGTTTTATCACATGGCTAAATTGTACAATGAACACAATTGTTATGTTCTGTTCCATGTCAGTGAGCAGAGTAGTGAACATGTATGGGCCACAAACTCGGGCTTTAGGGAGAGCTAGACCTGATCTATCCCCCTACAAACTGACCATAAAACAGGAGGCTGGGACAGAGGAGGGCGTGGAGGAGAGACTGGCCAACATGGAGGAGCATCTCAAAATAAAAGGTGAAAAGGGGGCATAATTCTTTTGCTTCATAAAGACTACATCTGACACTTTGCAAACAGGGTAGACACAGATCAAACAGCTCCTGTAGGTGCTGTCTGATCCATAAGGGTCTGTACTGCTTCATGGGAGTCTATACATACTATATAATATATATTGTCAGGACGGGCCAGAGTGTGGACAAAAAGACAAATATTTTATTTAATTTTTATTTTCTTCTATTATCATATTTCCACATTAAATGTTAATAACATTTTAATATAGCTCTATATTTATATTTAAATAAATATAAATCTATATACATTTATAAAATCAATACCTTTCCACAAGAATTCATCTTAACAATTTTCAACAAGCAATATCGTGTGAACAGTTTTCAAAGTTTGAGAACCTTTTCAAAAAGCAATATCGTTCTCACGGACCGTTTAATCATGGCAGCCCTAATCTGATCAGGGTCTGCTCTGTTTGCTTATGGTGTAATATAGATATAATTCTACAATTTTTACCAGAGTCAAAACTTTACATGCATAAATATTAAGCTAATTAATATTCATGGAGTAAAGGGTAAAACAAGTGTTCTTTGTTCCGACATTCTCACTTGAATGTTTGAGACTAGTCTTGAGATGATTTGTAGATGAGTTCAGTGTTGGGCCAGAAGAGAAGGGGTCAATCCTTTGAATACTGAATTTTGCTGAATATAAGTGGAATGACCCATCAGTGTTTAATCCTTTATACCATGAATATTCATGTAAGAAATAATGATATCATGAATATTAATTAACCCTTTCCTCCTTAAATACGCCTTTCTACGCCTCTGTAATAGTCACTTCTTGAAACCATTGTGATAAATAGAGCATTTGCTCCATAGGAGCAAATGCTCAATTTATCACAATGGTTTCAATACTACACAATTCTAACCTTATTTTTAGCTCGTCTGTTTCAAAGAAATCACGAGCTATTGTAACTCTGGCGTCCGGGTCGTCGTTGTCATCGTTGTCCGAAATCACAATATTGACCATTTCATTTACAACCTTCATTTTTGGTATGCATGTTCATCTTGACAAGGCCTATCCATACATACCAAAATGATAACAGACGAGCGTTCACACCCGCTTGCAGTGCTCTTGTTTTATAATGGCACAGGAATATTTAGCAATGGCAGTAATTCTATAATCATATCTATATTATTTCATAGGCAAACAGAGCAGACCCTGATCAGACGGCTCCTGCAGGAGCCACTGATTTGGGTCTACTCTGTTTGCAAAGGAGCAGAATGGTGTATTTATGGAGTAAATGGTTAACTATAGAGTCCATTAAATATGAAGATTGATAAGTAGTGCATACCCTGATCACAGGGCTCCTCCAGGATCTGTCTGATATGTGTCTATACTGTTTGCAACTTCCAGTGTAATCACTTCCCCATTTATTAACAGGGTTAATATGTTGGGATAAAGTGTCGATAGTTTGGTAGATTTACTTTATGTAGGTTAGTTTTGTACATGTAATATTAAATACATCATTTCTGTAATCTTAAATGTAAGTGACAATTTATGTTGTACATTTATGGATTATCCTATTCCCTCATAAGCTATTTTTAGACCCAACCTCTTTGAATAAATCTACTGAAAAGGAGCATTTACTTAAAAAAGGAAAAACTTAGAATTGTGGAGTTTTTTAAACCATTTTGAGCAAATGCTCTATTTATCAGAATGGTTTCAAAAAGTCACTTTGAGGGCATGGGTAAACCCTTTACTCCATGAATATTTATGTAAGAAATAATTGTCATGAATATTAATTAGATTAATTTGTTATAATAGCACATAGACACATGAATTTTTAGCAATGGCAGAAACTGTAGAATCATATCTATACTATATCATAAGCAAACAGAGCAGACCCTGATAAGACGGCTCCTACAGGAGCCGTCTGATCTGGGTCTACTCTGTTTGCAAAGGCATAGAAAGGCGTATTTATGGAGGAAAGGGTTAATGATACAAGATCTAAACAATACTGTCATTGCCTTAAATAAAACCCCTGCATTTACAGTAAAAAGAGATTTTGTATTTTTCAGGTGACTTGAAAAAAGACATTTACACACGTCTGAAGCAGCTGGAGGAGAGAATCCTGTTCCTGGAGGGTCTGTCTCCGGAGTATTTTATGTCAGGGGTAAGACATACTTATATTGATGTTTGTTAAAAAATAGAATGCTTTATTAAGAATAGGTACTAACATTGTTTTTGTGCATTTTTAGCTCGTCTGTTTCGAAGAAATCACGAGCTATTGTCGTAACTCCGGCGTCCGCGCCGTCATCGTCATCGTACGAAATCTTAACATTGACCATAACTTCTTCAATTTTTCATTTACAACCTTCATTTTTGGTATGCATGTTCATCTTGACAATGACGATAGACGAGCGTTGGCACCCGCTTGCAGTGCTCTTGTCTAAAAATGCAATGATGGATACATTATGAATCATACATTTGTATATTACAAACAGGGTTGTATGTGCACATGTGAACCATTTACTCCATGGATATTCATGTAACAAATAATGACATCATAAATATTAATTAGATTCATTGTTATAAACATATAATAGCACAGGAAGTTTTGGCCATGGCAGAAACTGTAGAATCAGATATATATTATTTCATAAGCAAACAGAGCAGAGCCTGTAAGAGCGTTATTATCTGTGTCTACTCTGTTTGCAAAGGCGTAGAGGAGTATTTATGGAGTAAAGGGTTAAATGATAAAATTAAGTACACTGTGAGAGAACTTTGGAGACG
Organism: Azorinus chamasolen; assembly: GCA_963576725.1. NCBI lineage: Eukaryota > Metazoa > Mollusca > Bivalvia > Cardiida > Solecurtidae > Azorinus > Azorinus chamasolen. The sequence continues at coordinate 27,717,678 of OY755235.1, forward strand.
AAATGTTTAACCTTTTACCTGATGAATATTCATTAAAGAACATCTGGAATATTTATCAGTTTTACAATGGCACATTAACCTGTTGAACAGACAAGCATTGCCACTGCATTTGGTGCTCTTGTTAAGGCAAAACAATCCATGTAGTTATGTTACCATGTTTACACTCTTAACACCTTTGTGTCTTAATATATTGTTAGCTCGTCTGTTTTGAAGAAATCACAAGCTATTATCGTAACTCCGGCGTCCGCGCCATTGTTGTTTTCGTCGTTGCCGTCAGAAATCTTAACATTGACCATAACTTCTTCAATTTTTCTTTTACAACCTTCATTTTTGGTATGCATGTTCATCTTGACAATGACGACAGACGATCGTTGGCACCCGCTTGCTGTGCTCTTGTTATCATATTCTGACAGAAATAATGTATGTTTGTTTGTTTATACATGTATTGGGGTTTACATCACTTTAACAGTACTTCAGTCATATAGCAAATTCCAGCTAATTACAGACACAAGAGATTTTTCCACGCACAGAACAAATTACATTGTTTCATTTGCAGAAGATCCCCCGGGAGGACCCACTGACCTACTGCAAGCCAGTTGGAAGGCTTCCTCACATGAAAAATCCAAATGCCCCAAGAGGCCCCAGAGAAATAATGTGTTTGATCATAAAATATTGGCCATCTTCCATAATGTGCTTAACCCTTTCCCTGTTCATTATTCATGTAAGAAATAAAGACATTTTGAATATTAATTAAATTAAATTTTATAATAGCACATGAATGCAGAACATTTTGGTTCAGGCAGAAACTGAAAGATCAGATCTATTATAATTTCATAAGCAAACAGAGCAGACCCTGATCAGACGGCTCCTGTAGGAGTCATCTGATCTGGGTCTAATCTGTTTGCAAATGCATGAAAACACGTTTATATGAGAGAACGGGTTAATCTGTTGAGAGTTATGTGCCCTTGACTTAATATCAAAGTTTTGAAATGTTGATGATTGACTACCTGTTATAAGTGATATGTTATACTAGTGATTTACAATATTGCAGCCACCTACACCAAAGAAAGAAAGAAAAGACTCCAGCTCAGGCCTACCAGAGTACAAACCTCAGGTAAATCATCGACAGAGAATACTATTTATACCTGTCTTGACCCTTTATTCTGTTAACCCTTTTCTCCATGACTATTAATCAATGCAGGAAGTAATGACATCATGAATATTAATGAGATCAATAGACACAAAAATTTTTGGACATGGCAGAAACTGTAGAATCGTATCTATAGTATATCATAAGCAACCACATCAGACCCAGATCAGACGTCTCCTACCGGAGCCGTCTGTCTGATTTGGGTCTACTGTGTTTGCAAAGGCGTAGAAAGGCATATATATGGAGTAATGGGTTAATATGCCTTTTAACACCTTTGCAAATAGAGTAGACCCACACCAGATGACTCCTGTAGGAGTTGTCCAATCAGGGTCTGCTCTATTTGCTGATGAAATATTTGGATCTGATTATACAGTTTCTGCCACAGCTAAAAATTCCTATGTTGATATGCCATTTTAAATATTTAATAATCAAATTAATATTCATAATTTCATTATTTCTTACATGAATATTCATGGAGTAACGGTTAAGGGACCAGTAGAAAGTGGTTTAATTTTGGGTATTTAAGACAAGTTGTAGCTTAACCCTTTACTCCATAAATACGCTGTTCTACGCCTTTGCAAACAGAGAAGACCCAGATCAGACGGCTCCTATATGAGCCGTCTGATCAGGGTCTGCTCTGTTTGCTTATGGTGTGCTATTATAACAAATTAATCTAATTGATATTATAGTCATCGTTTCTTACATGAATATTTATGGAGGAAAGGGTTAATAGTGGATAGACCATTTGTGACACCACTGTAAAAGTTGCTTTTTGAAACCATTTTGATAATTAGTGAGTTTGCTCCATAGCAAATGGATTTCCCCCCGTTGAACTTGCTGATTTTGGTCTTCACAATTTGCTTATACCAGTTAACCCTTTCCTTCATATAAAAACGCCTTTTCATGCCTCTGCAAACAGAGAAGACCCAGATCAGACGACTCCTATAGGAGCTGTCTAATCAGGGTCTGCTCTATTTGTTTATTGAATAATACAGGTCTGAGTATTCGGTTTCTCTCACAGCCAAAATATCTCTTGTTAATGTTACACTATTATGACAAATCTAATTAATATTCACGATGATATTAATTGGTATAGAACTTTTTTTGAGGGAAAGGGATAAATCATGTGCCGCATTCAAAGGGTGAACAGATAAAAAATGATACTATGTTAAAAAGGATACTGTTCATTTAAACACCTTTTCACACATTTTCACAGTAGGAGCCACCGATCATTGTCTCCTCTGTTTGCTTATGGTATAATATAGATCTAATTCTACACTTTCTGCCTGAGCCAAAGGGTCCTGTGTACATATGCCTTTATTAAAAATTAAGCTTATTGATTTCCATTATTTCTTACATGAAAGGGAAATACAGCAAAAGTATTGGGCAGTGTACGGTTGATATATGTCATTTGGAATGGTCGTTTGTTTACACTGTTTCAAGCTTTTTTCTTATTCCACGTAATCAAGGCCAGTTATGTTTATTTACAGGGTATGAGTTTGGAGGACATTCAAGACAGAATGAAGGTTTTGAAAGAAACACTAATGAGGAGAGCCATGATGAACTGAGATGGCGGGAGGGTGTGTGTTGTAAAAGGTCAAAGAGTACTCGAGCATGAGGGAGGTCATGAAGAACTGAGATTGGAGAAGGGGTTGAAATGTGAAAGGTCAAAGAGCAGCAGAGCATGAGGGAGGTCATGAAGAACTGAGAAAGGAGAAGGGTTGAAATGTAAAAACCTCAAAGAGCAGCAGAGAATGAGGAGAGCAATTAAGGGATGGGACTGTGAAAGGCCAGAGAGAAATTGAACATGAATTCTACTGTTGCCTTGTTATGTCACAGAATGGATAGACAGGGGACATGTGCATGTAAAAGGCTGTACAATTGTACTACTGAATTGGCAGTATTATAGTGTATTGCAAAATATTTGTACAGTTTATAGTGTTCAAATGATACTGGGATGAGTTGCAATGAAATACAGTTTAAACCTTGATGGAGGTGAACTTTTTGTTAACCCTTTCCCTGTTCATTCCAAATTTCAATACCTACTGAATATTCATGGACAAAATAGGTATAAATATATGGAAGGTGGAACATTGTAGCCATTTCAGAAAGTAAAGAAACAGATCTTTCAAATTCCATTAGCTAACGGAGCAGACCCTGATAAGACAGCTCGTCTAGGAGCAGTCTGATCTGAGTCTACTATGTTTGCAACTGCATGAGAACACGTTTATATGAAGGAAGGGGTTAAGTGCAAGAAAGAAACAATCTGAGTGAGAAGCAGGATCCTTATGAGCTACTCAGTCATAGGAATCTCATTAGGATCTAAACTGTATGTTAATGTTGTTTAACACGTTACGTCATAGTCTATTTTTAGACCCAACCTCTTTGAATGAATCTAACCAAAAGGAGCATTTACTAGAGAAAAGTAAAATTTTGGAATTTTGTATTTTGAAACCATTGTGATAAATAGAGCAATTGCTCCTATTTATCACAATGTTTTCATAAAGTGACTTTTAGAAAGGCGTATTTATGGAGGAAAGGGTTAACCCTTTACGTCATAGAAACACCTTTAAATGCATCTGCAAACAGAGTAGACACATATTGGGTGGCTACTGTAGGAGTCTCCTCTGTTTGCTTATGATATAATATAGATATGATTATACTGTTTCTGCCATGGCCAAACTGTCCTATGTTCATAAATGTCATTATAAAAACTCTTCATTATTTCTTATAAAGTAAAACCCTTCTACACCAGAATGCTGAAAGAGAAGCATTTGGATACATTTAACCCATTCCTGCATATTGACGCCTTTTGACGTCTCTGTAAAAGTCACTTTCTGAAACCATTGTGATAAATAGAGCATTTGCTCCTATGGGAGCAAATGCTCTATTTATCACAATGGTTTCAAACTATAAAATTCTAAAAAAAATCCTTTTCTCTAGTTAATGCTCCTTTTTGGTAGATTTATTCAAAGAGGTTGGATCTAAAAATAGCCTATGAGGGAATGGGTTAACACAGGTGGCTGCTTAATGCATTGTGAACGTCATGTAGAAAGGTCCTCGGGTGGCTGCTTAATGCTCCTAGAGGAGCTTTCTGCATGACTTTCACCCTGCATTGAGCTGCCACCTGTCTCCAAGACCGATATTTATACTAAATTGAATGTCTGGTTTAGAGTAGGTTTACTGTATAAATATTCATGAGGGAAACAGTTAAAGGCTTTAGATCCATGTTCTCAAGCTATGTTCAGAGTATACCATAAAAATGAAGCTTATAACATTTTCTATTATTGATACTCGGACATTTGTCGAACATTTTAGACCCTTGTCAGTCTCTGTATATCCCTCTCCTTCATATGAACACTTTTTCACGCCTTTGCAAACAGAGTAGACCCAGATTAGATGGCTCCTGTAGGAGCTGTCTGATCAGGGTCTGCTCTGTTTGCTTATGACATTATAATAGGTCTGACTACTGTTTCTACCTATAGCAAATAGTGTACATAATTATGTCATTGTAAAAATTCAACTAAAAATATTCACAATGTCCACATGAATATTTTAACAGGGAAAAGGATATACAGCCCAAACTCTGATAAGGGTAACAGTGCATCAGATAAGATGTGTCAGGTAAACATTTTGCAACAATGTTTTCTTCACTTCTCCACTAAACCAGTGCTTGTGACTACACATTACAGTAAAAATTTGATACCTCGAAATTCGAAATTTAAATACATGTAATAAAGAATTGATGCCTTTTTAGGCAGATGGTTGTTTAATGCAGGGTGAAAGTCATGAGGAAAGGAACTTTCTTCATGACTTTCTTCCTGCATTAATGCTTCCCAAATAATTGATATAGCAGTTCTTACAAAACAGGTTAATGCAGGGCAAAAGTAATGCAGAAAGCTCCTGTAGGAGCTTTCTGCTTAACTTTGTCCTGCATTATGCTATCACCTGTTATAAAAATCCAGAATTAGGCTTCTTTTAGTGGTTGTATTAGCAAGAATTTACTGTGCATACATTATATTTTTCAGTCAAACACATTTTTATTAGAACTCATTAAAAAACCACAGGGAGGTAATTCTGAATGCAAACAAGATCCAGTAGAAATGTATAAAACAAACTTGACTATGTAGTTATTTTTATGCCCCCAAAGGCGGGCATATAGTGATCGCATTGTCCGTCCTTCCGTCTGTCCATCTGTCCGTCTGTCCGTCCGTCCGCACTCACCAAAGGGTAGTTGTGTGACTTTTTCTAACTAGTCGCACAAGTAAAATCATTAACCTGGCCATCTCTTGTGACATTAACCTGGCCATTTCTTGTGACATTAACCTGGCCAGTTGTGGGACATAGGGTTAGGGTTAGCTTCCAGATCATTCTTTTCCAAAGTTAGAGCCAAAAATAGTTTTTCTTGTGGGACTAGTCCCACAAGAAAAGATCAAAGGAAAAAGTCACACAACTACCCATTTGTTAGTATGTCCGTCCGTCTGTCCGTCTGTCCTTCCGTCCGGAATTCGTGTCCGGTCTGTAACTTCTTCATCTATCAATGGATTTAAATATAACTTGCCACAAATGTTCACCACACAAAGACGATGTGTCGCGTTCAACTCCCAGGTCCATGGGTCAAAGGTCAAGGTCACAGGGTACAATTTCTTTGTCACAAATTTCGTGTCCGGTCTGTAACTTCTTCATCTATCAATGGATTTCAATATAACTTGCCACAAATGTTCACCACACAAAGACGATGTGTCGCGTTCAACTCCCAGGTCCATGGGTCAAAGGTCAAGGTCACAGGGTACAATTACTTTGTCACAAATTTCGTGTCCGGTCTGTAACTTCTTCATCTATCAATGGATTTAAATATAACTTGCCACAAATGTTCACCACACAAAGACGATGTGTCGCGTTCAACTCCCAGGTCCATGGGTCAAAGGTCAAGGTCACGGGGTACAATTACTTTGTCACAAATTTGTGTCCGGTCTGTAACTTCTTCATCTATCAATGGATTGCAATATAACTTGCCACAAATGTTCACCACACAAAGACGTTGTGTCGCGTTCAACTCCCAGGCCCATGGGTCAAAGGTCAAGGTCACGGGGTACAATTACTTTGTCACAAATTTGTGTCCGGTCTGTAACTTCTTCATCTATCAATGGATTGCAATATAACTTGCCACAAATGTTCACCAGACAGAAACGATGTGTCACGTTCAACTCCCTGGTCCATGGGTCAAAGGTCAAGGTCACAGGGTACAATTACTTTGTCACAAATTTCGTTTCCGGTCTGTAACTTCTTCATCTATCACTGGATTTCAATATAACTTGCCACAAATGTTCACCACACAAAGACGATGTGTCGCGTTCAACTCCCAGGTCCATGGGTCAAAGGTCAAGGTCACAGGGTACAATTACTTTGTCACAAATTTTGTGTCCGGTCTGTAACTTCTTTATGTATCAATGAATTTCAATATGATTTGGCACAAATGTTCACCACACAAAGATGATGTGTCGCTTTCAACTCCCTGGTCCATATGTCAAAGGTCAAGGTCACAGGGTACAATTACTTTGTCACAAATTTCGTGTCCGGTGTGTAACATCTTTATCTGTCAATGGATTTCAATATAACTTGGCACAGATGTTCACCAGACAAAGACGATGTGTCGCGTTCAGCTCCCTGGTCCATATGTCAAAGATCAAGGTCACAGGGTACAATTACTTGTTTATCTGTGAATGGATTTCAAAGGAACCTGGCACAAATTTTAACCACACAAAAACGATGTGTCAACTCCCTGGTCTATGGGTCAAAGGTCAAGGTCACAGGGTATAATTTTTGGGGGCATTTGTCACGTGACTGTGACATCTCTTGTTCCTTTATAGTATTCCTTTTTTTCTGGAACAAACTTTAACCCTTTCCCTCATATAAACACATTATCACACATTTGCAAACAGAGTAGACCCAAATTAGACAGCTCCTATAGGAGCCATCTCATCAGGGTCTGCTCTGTTTGCTTATGGTATAAGTTTCTGTCTGAGCCAATGTCCTGCGTTCATATGCCATTATAAAAAATAATCTAAGTAATACATGTATTTATGATGTCATTATTTCTTACATGAACACTGAACAGGTAAAGAGTTAAACCTTTATTCCATGAATATTTATGTAAGAAACAATGACATCGTGATTATTAATAAGCTGAATACATGTGTTTATAATGACACATGAACACAAAAATATTTGGTCATGGCAGAAACTGTAGAATCGGATCTATATTTTTCCATAAACAGACCCTGATCAGATGGCTTCTACACTAGCCGTCTAATCTGGGTCTGCTATGTTTGCACAGGCTTAATAAGAATTACTATGCTAGTAGTTTGGAAGTTCAGCTGTATTTTGGTGAGTTAGAAAAGTTGTTAAATGCGAGCCTTGGCGAGCATTTAACTACTTTTCTGACGAGCCAAAATACAGCTGAACTTCCAAACTACTAGCATAGTAATTCTTTTATCATGCAACTCCAAGAAAAATGGAGAAAATGAAGAAAAAGAAAGGTTGCTAAAGCGGTTTCGTCCCCTGAATGAAAATACATGTAAGTACGAATTACGTGACGTCATATTGGCATGCAGCGACGTCATCGACTTTTACAACATAAACAAACTTGATTTAATCATTTTATATGGACAGATAGTTGAGACAAAGGTGAGAAAATGTGTAAATTTGATGTTTATGTTTAATTATGCCTTTTTTGTCCTTCTGTTTTCCTCCTATTGGCTGAACCAAACTTGCATTCCAGTCGGGTCAGTACACATGCACTATACCTCACAAAATACAGCGTCGACGTGGAAAATATTATGTTAGTAGGAAGTGACTGTATTCGGTGACGTTGCATGATAAAAAGGCATATCTATAGAATAAAGGGGTAACATAAAATGCATTGGAACCAAATGTGTTTACTGCAGTGTTCAAGTTTGATACTACATGTACTGCCATAAAACTGCTTGCATGTTTGATTTGCATAGTACTTTTGAAGGAACATCTTTTACAGAATTTGAAGAACATCTTTAAAAATTAATGCTCGCAAACCTTTGCCCAAAAGGTACTTGGTGGGCTAAATATACACTGTCTGCCATCCCAAGCTTGTACATGTATAATTTGTGTAAGAATTGTGTTTAATATGACATTTTTATGCCTCCCAGATCAAATGGGGGGGCATATTGTTTTTGCCCTGTCTGTTTGTCTGTCTGTTTGTCTGTTTGTCAGCAACTTTAACATTGGTCATAACTTTTGAGCCAGTACAGATAGAGACTTGATATTTGGCATGCATATGTATCTCATAAAGCCGCACATTTTGAGGGGTGACATGTCAAGGTCAAAGTCATCCTTCAAGGTCAGAGGTCAAATATATGGGTCAAATCACCGACTTTAACATTGGCCATAACTTTTGGACCAGTAGAGATAGAGACTTGATATTTGGCATGCTTGTGTATCTCATGAAGCTGCACATTTTGAGGGGTGACATGTCAAGGTCAATGTCATCCTTCAGGGTCAAAAGTCAAATTATCTGTTTTTTTGGCTGTAACTTTAACGCAACCTTAACATTGGTCATAACTTTTGAGTCAGTACAGATAGAGACTTGATATTTGGCATGCATATGTATCTCATAAAGCCGCACATTTTGAAGGGTGACATGTCAAGGTCAAGGTCATCCTTCAAGGTCAGAGGTCAAATATATGGATCAAATCACCGACTTTAACATTGGCCATAACTTTTGGACCAGTAAAGTTAGAGACTTGATATTTGGCATGCTTATGTATCTCATGAAGCTGTACATTTTGAGGGGTGACATGTCAAGGTCAAGGTCATCCTTCAGGGTCAAAGGTCAAATTGTCTGTTTCTTTGTAACTTTAACATTGGTCATAACTTTTGAGCCAGTACAGATAGTGACTTGATATTTGGCATGCGTATGTACCTCATAAAACCACACATTTTGAGGGGCGACATGTCAAGGTCAAGGTCATCCTTCAAGGTCAGAGGTAAAATATATGGGTCAAATCACTGACTTTAACATTGGCCATAACTTTTGGACCAGTAGAGATAGAGACTTGATATTTGGCATGCTTGTGTATCTCATGAAGCTGCACATTTTGAGGGGTGACATGTCAAGGTCATTCTTCAGGGTCAAAGGTCAAATTGTCTGTTTGTCTGTAACTTTAACATTGGTCATAACTTTTTAGCCAGTACAGATAGAAACTTGATATTTGGCATGCATATGTATCTCATAAAGCCGCACATTTTGAGCGGTGACATGTCAAGGTCAAGGTCACCCTTAAAGGTCAGAGATCAAACATATGGGTCAAATCACTGACTTTAACATTGGCCATAACTTTTGAACCAGTACATATAGAGACTTGATATTTGGTATACTTGTGTATCTCATGAAGCTGCACAGTTTGAGGGGTGACATGTCAAGGTCATCCTTCAGGGTCAAAGGTCACCAACTTCAAATTGGCCATAACTTTTGAACCAATAGAGATAGAGTCTTGATATTTGGTATGCATGTGTGTCTCATGAAGCTACACATTTTGAGGGGCAACATGTCAAGGTAAAGGTCATCTTTTAGGGTCAAAGGTCACCGACTTTAACACTGGCCATAACTTTTGAACCTGTAGATACAGACTTGACATTTGGTATGCATGTGTATCTCATGAAGCTGCACAGTTTGGGGGTGACATGTCAAGGTCAAGGTCATCTTTCAGGGTCAGAGGTCACCGACTTTAACATTGGCCATAACTTTTGAACCAGTAGAGATACAGACTTGATAGTTTGTATATATGTGTTTCTCATTTGGCTGCACAGTTTGAGGGGTGACATGTCAAGGTCATCTTTGAAGGTCAAAGGTCATTAACATTGGCCATAACGTTTGAACCAGTAGATATACAACCTTGATACTGGTATGCATGTGTATCTCATGAAGCTGCAGTTTGAGGGGTGACATGTCAAGGTCAAGGTCATCCTTCATGGTCAAAGGTCACCAACTTTTAACATTGGCCATAATTTTTTAACCATTAGAGATACAGACTTGATATTTGGTATGCATGTGTACCCCATGAAGCTGCACAGTTTGAGGAGTGACATGTCAAGATCAAGGTCATCCTTCAGGGTCAAATATCATATTAAGGGGGCATAGTGTTTCACAAACACATCTTGTTAATCATGGTATAATATTGTTGCGTCATAGCATAACATTGTTGGAATATGTTATGAATTATGTTATTACATTGTTGAATTATGTTGTGCCTTTATTGTTTGACTGAAAAAATAAAAACAGTTTCTATTTGTTCTGTTTTGTTCAAATTAATTGAAAACTTCAGTAGCTATTTTTCCAAATTACAGAACTTTAAATCCCCAAGTAGGGAGAGGGGGCCTAGGTTTCCTCTCCGTCATGGTGTCCATATATCCGAGTAAACGAAGTGGTTCTTAGCAAACCAACTCACTAACATTTCGAGTCTAAGTTAAAGACTCGGATTCAAAAAGTGCAACATATTGTCAAAGTTCACCATTTTTTTAGGAATATTTGCGTAACATTTACTTTTCATGCATAATTATGAACAAGTTCATAGTTAAATTTGGTGTCTGAGTCTCAAAATATTAGTAAATATAGGCCCTATCCATACATGTTTCCGCCCAACTTTGCCCAAACCTTATTTCTTATACTGTTAGCCATACATCACCCGTCGTGTAAAAGCCTATATAGGATTCTTCGACGTATAGATACAGATACATATATGGGGCTAGGTATGTTTATATATCTTTGGAAATGAGTGTGTTACATTTCAGCAGTAGGTCAATGTGATCTTGATCCCACAACCCTTTACTTCATGAATATTCATGCAAGAAATAATTATATCATGGATATTAATTAAATTTAATTGTTATGATAGCATATAGACACATGACGTTTTGGGCAGGACATAAACTATAGAATCTTGATTTATATCATAACCAAACAGAGCAAACCCTGATCAGACGGCTCCTACAGGAGCTGTCTGATATGGATCTACTTTGTTTACAAATGTGTAGAGAGGAAAGGGTTGAATGAAAAATTCTGTCCAACTTTATCCAGATTTTATAGTGTTAGCATTAAATATACCAAAACTAAGTATGCTTATACATGTTGGGAGCTCAACTTTTGTTACTGTGACCTTGACCTTCGACAACATTTAAAAACGCCTTGCTAAGGCCATATTCGTACACTGTATACATATTGTGGATGGGATGTGTTGTGTAGCAACATTGTCACCGTGACCTTATATATACTAAAAAGTAGTTAAGCTTAAATGTCTTCAACTTGGGAAGGAGGCGTGCTGACGTACCAGCGTCCCTTAAGTTCCGGGCTTAACCCTTTACTCCATGAAAATAATGACATCATGAATATTAATTGAATTCTTGTTATTATAGCACAGGGACAAAGGAATTTCACCACGGCAGAAACTGTAGAATAATATCTATATTGTATCGCAGGCAAACAGAGCAAACCCTAATCAGACATCTCATGCAGGAGCCATCTGATCTGGGCCTACTCTGTGCAAATGCGTGAAAAGGCGTTTATATGAAGGAAAAAAATAAAAGAGAAGCTTGTTCAGAAGTGGTTTTCCAGACTTTTCTTTAATAACTCTCTCAGGATCGTGGAACAGGTCTGGTCACTGCTTGTATGTGATGACTATGTGATGACCATTACACGCCATAACCAAAGATATCTGGATGCGCTCTCTCGGTCGCTTTACTTGGAACTCTATGGTCTGCCTCTGATGCCCCAAATCTCTCAAACTTCTGAACAAAGAGTGCAGGAAATTCTCTGCATCCCCTGTACTGGAGAGACCGATGTTTTTCGTCTTTTGTTGGGGTATGCCTCTACTACGACCCTGATACTTGGTCATCTTCCTTTCATTTATAAATATGCTTCACTTATTCTTTCTTCTCAAGACACGATCAGAGACGTATATACATGTACATACATGTATGTGGCATGATAAACTCCGCTATCATCCTTTTCGGGGCATGATGCCATAGGACTGGTCTCTGATTTGTACGTAGATACATTTGTTTTGAATGAATCTGAAGCCTCCTTGACAAAAATTGATGTCCGCTCATATTTGGATGTGTTAAATTTTTATCAAACTTTTGAGAAGATATTGATCAAGTGTCATGACTCAAAACTATTGAGAAAGTATTGCCCTAGTTTCCTTACAATTTGGATCGTTATGAGACGCGGAGTTACTCGACGTCTCGTCTGGACCCAAGCTGTAGATGCCAATGCAGCCGTGGATTGCTAGCTAATGGTCAAAGTTCACATGGTTAACCATTTCCCTGTTCTATGTTTATTCCAAATTTCAATACATACTGAATATTCATGGAAATCTAAAACGAATTATGGAAGGTGGAACATTGTAGCCATTTTAGAAAGTAAAGAAACATATACATGTACACTGCATTTCAAATTCCATTAGCCAACAAGGCAGACCCTGATCAGACGGTCCCTATAGGAGCCGTCTGATCTGGGTCTACTCTGTTTGCAAATGCGTGAAAACACGTTTATATAAAGTAATAATTATTTTGCGGATTTTGAAACTCCTTCCGGAAACTTCTGGTTTATGTCTGTGCTATTTGCATATACGTGTATTCGATCAGTGCAGGGACGCTGCACTACATACATAATGGGTTCTGAAGGAATACCCTAAACAGGGTTTGTCTCGCAAATTATTTTCGCCTTGAAATTTGGTCCACTGAATGGGGATAACAAGAGGCAATTGAACGCTAAATAATTGACGACTGCATAAAAATGTCGTCTGATGCAAGTCTGAAAGTTATTTTTAATTTCCCTTAATTTATCTTAACCCTTTAAATACTCCATAAATACGCCTTTCTACATCTTTACAAACAGAGTAGACCCAGATCAGACGCCACTGTAAGAGCCGTCTGATCAAAATCTGCTCTGTTTGCATGTGAAATAAAAATTGAACTGATTCTACAGTATCTGTCTTGGCCAAACATTCCCGCGTCCATGTGTCACTATAAAAAAAGTTTAATTTATATTCATGGTGTCATTATTTCATATGATATGTCATATTGGAATCAGAATCCCTATCATTTTGACTTTCATTTTATACAATGTAAATCTTGAACGAATAGCTCGTCATAGGCTGGTCTAGGTCTACACTTTTTGCAATGCAATAAGACCTTTTTCTCTGGGACAGATCTGCAGGTATATTATGTTGTTGTAAGTACCGCTTTAACCCTTTCGGCGCCAATGTCGCCTGTTGGCACCATTGGAAACAGTGCAGTCCCAGGTCAGATGCCGCCTTTTCAAGGCGGCATCTGACTTGGGATTTCACTGTTTTCTGTAATTTTTTAGCCCAAGCATAACAAATGCTTTACTAATATATCTTTATTATTTAGTTTAGAGTTATATTTAATATGAAATTATTTTTGCAGACGACACTTTTAAATTTGGCGCCAAAAGAGTTAAACTGGGCTTCTCCGCTTTATATAGAGCAACATCCCTCTAAACCAGACATTCAAGTCAGTATTACTGTCACCAGAAAGACAGCTGGCAGCTTTATGCAGGGTGATAGTCATGCAGAAAGCTCCCAAATGAGCTTTCTGATTGACATCCATCCTGCATTAAGCAGCCACCTGCCATGTTTACTAAAATTCAGGTTTAGATTGGTTTTACTGTACAGTGTACACACAACTTGATACAGGCTAAAATTAGACACACTCTTCTCATACAACTGATAACTTCGTAGTGTCCTATATTATAACAGGTAGGTTTTATGCTGTAAATGTTGTACGTGTGTATGCATACTTGTCATTTAAAAAATCTGGTTAAATTATTATCAACGTTATGCAAGATGCGATCAGTATACATCAGCTAGAGAGTGTAACCACTAAAACGCAGGTAAGTTGTTGATATCTGTATCGAATATGTATGTTGTGTGATGCCTTTTGCACGTACAGTAGAATTTCTCTTAATCCATTCATGTTAGAAATAATGACATCATAAATACTTATCAAGCTGAATTTTCATAATGACACATGTACACAGGACTGGTAGAAACAGTAGTCCTGTTATAACCCCATTAGCAAACAGAGCAGACCTCTGACCAGATGGTTTCTACAGTAGCCATCTGAGTTGGGTCTACTCTGTTTACAAAGGCATGGAAAGGCGTTCGTGTGAAAAAAGGGTTAAATGAGCCATCTGATCCGGGTCTACTCTGTTTGCGTTTATCTTAAGGAATTCAGGACGTAACTCTTTATCTGATGAATATTCACATTTAACGCTTTACCTAATGAATATTCATTTAGAAAAAAGTTGCCTTATAAATTTTAATTAACTGTTTTTGTTTTTTTTATGGTAAATATCGATATTTTATGAATTATACCCGTGTTACATGTATTTTACGATATTTTAGGACTTATACCAACTGTTTCTGGGCTTACATAAATAAACTTTAACACAATGTCGTGGAAAGGGACAGGAGGGTGGCTGCCACTGCCAACTGGAGCGACGGACACGGAGAAAGCAGTAGTGCGACATGTTACAGATTTACAGATATCCGTGGATGGAACGGTATGACTTGATAGTAGAGCCACATAACGGCAACAGAATGGCACATATACCTTGTAAATAGTGTACTGTAGATACAGACCCCTGACATGGTCTATAACGCGATTTTCTGTTGAGTCTTTGCAGTAGCAGTAGTAGCAACTGAAAAAAAAGTGTAGGCCCGTGCCTTTGTGCCTAATAGGAAGCTACGCCACTGCTAGTAGTATTGATAGCAGCAGTAGTTGTAGTATTCCACTGCCTTTTTTGAAAACAGAGTACATGTATATCCAGAACAGACAACTCCTGTCTGAACCGTCAGCAGGGTCTGCTCTGTTTTCCAATAGATCTGATATCTAAAGTGTCTGCCATGGTCAAAACTCCCCTTTCCCCTATCATTAAATTCAACTATGTTAAATGTTTATTCATTGTTTTCACATGAATATTCATGAGAGAAAGGGTTAAGCATTAAAGTGCTTTGTATCTTTTGTAGGTTTATGTTTATACCGTGCTCCTGCATGTTTGTATCTGATAATGAATGCATTTTGAAGATAAATGGTTCATTATATTTTACAGGAAGTAACTGTTGCATACAGAGAGGTCAGGCCGGATAATCCAAAGTGTGCCGTTCTTCTCCTCCACGGTATGAAGTTCAAGTCTCAGACATGGGTGGATAAACCATTATGGACCCTACAAATCCTCGGTAACCTTGGTTACAGGGCGGTGGCAATAGATCTACCAGGTGAGGACAATTCTGTCAATAATAACGATCTTCCTCTCTGTAACCCTTTCCTACATAAATACGCTTTTCTACGCCTCTGTAAAAGTAACTTAATGAAACCATTGTGATAAATAGAGCATTTGCTCCTATAGGAATTTACGTTTTCTCTAGTTAATGCTCCTTTTGGGTAGATTTATTCAAAGTGGATGGATCTAAAAATAGCCTATGGAGGAAAGGGTTTATTTATACATTTGCATGCTGTGTAATTGCTGTTTGCAACAAATGTCGTCTGCTAAAATTTTCAGTTTGTTCTTACACTTTTCTTCAAATATGCAGTTAGTTTTTATACTAGTGAGACGCCTAATGGCCCCGTGTCATCAGGATCCAAACTGTTAGCATTGGTGTACACTAATTCCTCTCTAATGTGCAATTTTTAAACCTTACAACGCTGAATTTACAAATGGACTATTCCAAAATTCAAACAGGTCAAGCTTAGGGTAAATATTTAGGAAAGCGTAACTTGACAATCGGTGCAGAGCGTGATGAGAGGGTTCCTCTATGAGCCCTCTCATCAGGGTCTATACTGTTTGCAAAGGACATTAGCGACTCGCGTCCCGCACTGTAAGGGTTAACTCTTTTATTATCAATGTCGCATCTGTTATTACCTATGCAATCCGGTTGGATTCAAATGAGACGCCGAGTAACTCGATGACGCATCAGGATCCAAACTGTTTGTTACTATGACTTTACACATGTATTTTCAAAACAAAACTGAAGAAAAAAATCAAAATTGTTGCAGACGACACAATCTGGTTGCGAAAGAGTTTAAGAAACCATGTGTCATGACACACTTTGAATCTTGATAAGATTAACAGTGACTCGTACAATGTAGATACAGATCTTAATAATATGAACAGTGATTCGTACATGGCAGATATAGATCTTGATAAGATACACCGTGAGATACACAGTGACTCGTACAGTGTATATACAGATCTTGATAAGATACACCGTGAGATACTTAGTGATTCGTACAGTGGAGATACAGATCTTAATATGATACACAGTGACTCGTACAGTGTATATACAGATCTTGATATGATACACAGTGACTCGTACAGTGGAGATACAGATCTTGATAAGATGCACAATCACTCCTTGTGTAGATACTGATCTTGATAAGATACACAGTGCCTCGTATAGTGTAGATACAGATCTTGACATGATACACAGTGACTCGTACAGTGTAAATACAGATTTTGATAAGATACATAGTGACTCCTTGAGTAGATACTGATCTTGATAAAATACGCAGTGCCTCGTAGAGTGTAGATACAGATATTGATGATACACAGTGCCTCGTACAGTGTAGATACAGATAATCATGTAGAGCACTTATTTATCAATCCTGAAACTCTATACTACGTTGACTTTGTTTTATAATGACACTCTATGCTTCTCTGGTTGTATTTTATAATGACACTCTACACTACTCTGGTTGTATTTTATAATGACACCCTATGCTTCTCTGGTTGTATTTTATAATGACACACTACACTACTCTGAATCTATTTTAGGATTTACACTGCTCTGAATCTATTTTGTGATACCCTATGCTTCTCTGGTTGTATTTTATAATGACACTCTACACTACTCTGGTTGTATTTTATAATGACACTATGCTTCTCTGGTTGTATTTTATAATGACACACTACACTACTCTGAATCTATTTTAGGATTTACACTGCTCTGAATCTATTTTATGACACCATATGCTACTCTGGTTGTATTTTATAATGACACTTTACACTGCTCTGAATCTATTTTATGACACCCTATGCTTCTCTGGTTGTATTTTATAATGACACTCTACACTACTCTGGTTGTATTTTATAATGACACTATGCTTCTCTGGTTGTATTTTATAATGACACACTACACTACTCTGAATCTATTTTAGGATTTACACTGCTCTGAATCTATTTTATGACACCATATGCTACTCTGGTTGTATTTTATAATGACACTTTACACTGCTCTGAATCTATTTTATGACACCCTATGCTACTCTGGTTGTATTTTATAATGACGCTCTATACTACTCTGGTTGTATTTTATAATGACACTTTACACTGCTCTGAATCTATTTTATGACACCCTATGCTACTCTGGTTGCATTTTATAATGACGCTCTATGCTACTCTGGTTGTATTTTATAATGACGCTCTATGCTACTCTGAGACTTTGGATGATATAACGACACTCAGTGCTATTCTGGTTTGTAATATAAAAATCAGGTTATGGTGACAGTCCTAAGCCGGGTTCTGACGTAGACCATGCCAACTATCTTGAAGCTGTCATCTCCAAGCTGGCTTTAGATGCTCCTGTCATAGTCAGTCCGTCGATGAGTGGTTTCTTTTCGTTACCGTATTTATTCAAAAGTGAGTACCTTACTACAGTAAAACCCTCTAAACTTGAATTCCAGTTGAGAAGAATTTAGATACTTTTAGGAAGGTGGTTGCTTAATGCAGGGCGAAGTCACGGAGAAAGCTCCTAGTAGAGCCTTCTACGTGCGTTTCATCCTGCATTAAGCTTCCACCTGTCTCCAAGACCGACATTTAACATCCGGTTTAGAGGGGGTTCACTGTATTGTTGTCATTCTGGTCGAATCTTATCCGATTACATATACATGTACGTATGGTGAAATCTCAGGAAGCTCATATATATACTTTCCGTTTTTAATCTTTTTCTCGACGAGTATTTAGATAAGAAATAATGACATCAGGAATATTAACTGATTTTTATAGTGGCACTATGAAGAACGACATATTTTTATCATGGCAGAAAATGTAGTCAGAACTATAGTTATTTCATAAGCTATATTGTAGGTCCAGACCAGATGGCTCCTGGAGAGTCTGATCTTGGTCTATTCTGTTTGAAAAGGCGTCAAAAGACGTTTCTATGGAGTAAAAGGTTAAAAAAATGCTTGTTGAAGGTAATTTCCATTTTAACCCTTATCTCGCTATCCGCGACCTTACTCCTCATTTGCAAACTGCTGGGCTCCAGATGGATACACTGAGTAATTCGACGTCACATCAAGATCCACGCTGGTTTTAATTTCGCAAAAGCTTAACTTAACATATTCCCTCTTATTGACGCCTCTGTTTAAAAAACCATTGTGATAAATAGAGCATTTGCTCCATAAGAACCTTTACTCCATAAATTTCTCCGTCTTTGCAAACAGAGTAGACCCTGATCAAACGGCGTCTACAGGAGATTAAAAATGATATATACATGATTCTACGGTTTCTGGTATGGTCAATAACATACTGTGTTCACGTGATATTATAAAAATAAACTAATTGTAATTAATATTCATAATACATATATATTTCATTATTCCTTACATTATTTTTCAGGAGTAAACGCTCAGTTTATCACAATTATTTCAAAGCGTGAATTTTACGCATAAGCATGGGCTATCAACATTACATTTTCCCCTAGATTAAGTGACCTCTTGTTGTTCAGACTTATGTTGTAAGTAGGCGGTCTCTTAAAAGAGGTTTTTCTCATCCTTATTAGATCCTAGCCAGGTTCTGTCCAGATGTCGAGGGTTCGTTCCAGTTGCACCGGTACAGACGGAAGCCTACACGGAGGCCCAGTACAGGGCACTGCCAGTGAGTAGCCTACTCAGCTTCTCCGTAACCCCGTTATAACGCTAACCATGTGGTAATTAGAATTCTCAAACAGTTTGCATCCAGATCATAAGGGCCAGTTTTTTATAAGCTGTTTGACATTCTTAACCCTTCGTCTGCTACACGTGACCTGACAGACATCTACAAACAGCTTGGATCTAGATGAGACATAGGGGAATTTGACGTCTCATCAGGATCCAAGCTGTCTGACACTCGTTCAATAGTTTCATAAAGGTTTTAACCCCTTCCGTACCACGTTGACGGGTCTATGATATCACATGCAAACAGTTTGGATCCAGAAGTAACTCGGTGTCTCATCAGGACCCAAGCTGTCTGACACTCTGTTTACTGTTTTATAAAGAAAATGGAAGAAGTGCACACACTTACACTAAAAATAAACGAAACTATGCCCAGCAGACGACAATGCTGGCACCGAAAGGGTTAACGAATCGAAAGTAACAACTAGCAGATCAGAGTTTGAGCAGATGTTTTTCACAGATAACTGGTACAGTTTCAGGTATGGTCAGATACCCATACATTTATCCCTTTCCTCCATAAATACGCCTTTCTACGCCTCTGTAATAACCACTTCTTGAAACCATTGTGATAAATATATATCAAAATGGTTTCGAACTACAAAATTCTAAAATTTACTGTTCTCTAGTAATTAAATGCTCCTTTTGGGTAGATTCATTCAAAGAGGTTGGGTCTAAAAATAGTCTATGGAGGAAAGGGTTATATACCGATTCCTGTCGTTAACCATTTACCTGATTTAGACACATTTTGGCTTTTTACGCCTTTGCAAACAGTAGATCCAGATTAGATGGTTCCTGTTCGGACCGTATCATCAGCCTGTCCTGTTTGCTTATGAAAGTAATTAGATTTGATTCCAGTTTCTGTCATGGCCAAAATTTCCTGTGACTATATACAATTACATGTAGATCTATAAGAAATCAGCTAATTCACGATGTCATTATTTCTTACATGAGTAATCATGGAGTAAATAATAATAATATTAAGTCTTTATTTCGAGAGGGTTACACAATTAGTTTACAGACAAACAACTAATCTCCCTTGTCGGTCCTCAAAAAATGTAATGGGTTAAGGTCTTTTGAGTGGTCTCGCTTTTAAGGAGGTTTATTATTTTCAGGTTCCTAGCCTCGTGGTTTATGGAGACAAAGATCCATTACCGCACGGAACGACGTCGCTGGAAAATTTACGAAATCTACAAAACAGCGTGGTCGACATATTTGAGGGCGGTGGCCATGTTTGCTACATGGAAGATCCCGATAATTTCCATTCACATTTGTACACATTTCTGTCGTCATTGCAATGAAAACGCGTTTATTAAATTGCTCTGGCTGATAAATATTTCTGAACAGTTACAGTAAATTCCCTATTAACCATGATTTTAGTAAAGAAGAATGTAGAACTGTTGGGCAGGTGGCTGCTTAATGTGGGATGAAAGGCACGCAGAAAGCTCAATTTGGATTTTTGTGCATGACTTTCACCCTGTATTAAGCTAACACGGCTTTAATTTGAAAGTATGGTTCAGGTTGTTAGGGGATTTACTGTAGACATAATTATTTATTTGTTCTATAGAACATTCAGACAATAATTATATGAGGACAATATTCGCACACTAATGAAGTCGGAGCTACAGGTATTAAAGTACACATGTATACAATAGAATGGTGAGATACACCATGAGACAATATGTTTCCCAATATAATGTTGAAACAATAGTGCACGCCAAATCTAGCCGACATGGTAATAGCATTGGTTGATGACTTGATGCGGCTCTACGCTGTTTGACACTCATCCGAAAGTCATACATTTGTGTATCTTTAAAACAATGTAGACCATGGTCAGACGCCACTTCTGTTAACTCATTCCCTCCTACTGACACATGTTGGCGCCTAAGAAAGTCACTTTTTGAAACCATTGTGATAAATAGAGCATTTGCTCCATAGGAGCAAATGCTCTATTTATCACACTAGTTTTAAAACTACACAATTCTTAAATTTTCCTTTTCTCTAGTAAATGCTCCTTTTCGGTAGATTTATTCAGAGAGGTTGGGTCTAAAAATAGTCTAGGAGGGAATGGGTTAAGCTGCAACTGGTCTATATTATTTGCACAGGACCCTAAGGTGACTCATATTGTTATTAGCCTTTAGCATGCTGGACATTTATTTGTTTGCACAAACATTTGTCCTCGTGTGTTTCCAAAATACGTGCATAACGTGTCTTCAAATTTACAACAAGAGTGCCAGTGGGCACAATATACGCCCGTCGAGGGTTTGTTCAACATAAACTGGGGTTAACGTATTTGCTAAATTCAAATTCTAAGTCCAATTTTGCGACCAAGTTTCAAGGTTGTAAATAGGCATACTTTAACAAAAAACCTTAACCAAAAATTCTAAATTAAAAAGTGCCATAATTGTGTCTAAATGCTTGAGAGGAAGATGAAGCTTGTGATGGTGAACAAATGTTTCAAGTTTAAAAGCTTTATCTGAAAGGATTATGTAAATAAGTGGACTTTAACCAAAACCTTAACCACATATTCCAAGCTAAAAAGCGTCTTAATTATGTCAAAATGTTAGACAGCGTTATGTACTCTTGCCTACAGGTGAAGCTTGTGATGGTGAGCAAGTGTTCCAAGTTTAAAAGCTTAATCTAAAAGGGTTATGTAAATAAGTGGACTTTAACCAAAACTTTAACCAAAATTTCTAAGTTAAAAGGGGGCATAATTCTGTCAAAATGTTGGACAGAGTTATGTACTCTTGCCTACAGGTAAATCTTGTGATGGTGAACACGTGTTCCAAGGTTAAAAGCTTTATCTCAAAGGGTTATGTAAATAAATGGACTTTAACAAAGCCTTAACCATAAATTCTAAGTTAAAAAGGGGAATGATTCTGTCAAAATGCTTGAAAGAGTTATGTACTCTTGTCTACAGGTTAAGATTGTGATGGTGAACAAGTGTTCCAAGTTTAAAACCTTTATCTCAAAGGGTTATGTAAATAAATGGACTTTAACAAAGCCTTAACCAAAAATTCTAAGTTAAAAAGGGGCATAATTCGGTCAAAATGCTTGACAGAGTTATTTTCTCTTGCCTACAGGTGAAGGTTGTGACGGTGAACAAGTGTTCTAAGTTTAAAAGCTTTATCTCAAAGGGTTATGTAAATAAATGGACTTTAATAAAGCCTTAACCAAAAATTCTAAGTTAAAAAGGGGCATAATTCAGTCAAAATGCTTGACAGAGTTATTTACTCTTGCCTACAGGTGAAGGTTGTGACGGTGAACAAGTGTTCCAAGTTTCAAAGCTTTATCACAAAGTGTTATGTAAATAAGTGGACTTGTTCCACATAAATTGAGGTTAACATTTTTGCTTAACGCAAATGCTAAACGCAAATTCTAAGTCCAATTAAGCGACCTTGACCTTGGATAAATGAGCCGGGACTTGGCAGGCTACTGTAGCATGTCTAGATAAACATTTTGGTTAAATTTGGGAAGGATCCACCAAGCAGAACTTGAGTTAGAGATGTTACAGACAGACAGACCGGTTAACATTTTTGCTAAACGCAAATTCTAAGTCCAATTGTGTGACCTTGACCTTGGATAAACAAACCGGGACTTGGCAGGCTACTGTAGCATGTCTAGATAAACATTGTGGCTAAATTTGAGAAGGATCCACCAAGCGGAACTTGAGTTAGAGATGTTACAGACGGACAGACAACCAGACAACCAGACGGACAGACAGCGCCATTCCATAATACGTCCCGTTTTTTCAAACGGGCGTATAAAAATGCATATAAAAATGCAACCACATCAACAAACAGTTTGGATTCTGATGAGACGCCGAGTTACCCGGCGTCTCATCTGGATCTAAACTGTTTGCAAACGGCCTCCCACTTTCGGGCGTCAATAACAAGAGAATCCTTTAGCATGTAGGGCAAACTTGGGATTGTCTCATTTTCAAAATATAGGCCTCTACATACATTCACTCCACTTATTGCCAAAACAACTGGGTTATATTATACTCGGTGCCCAATCTTGATCCCAGTTGCCTTAGAACATCATCTGTAGAAATCTTAATAAGCACTATATTTTTGCCGTACATGTGTAAATAAATGTACATGTAGTTAATCTAGTCAATTGTAAGCAGAATATTAATATCTTCATGGTACAGTAAAATCCCTCTAATACGACCACCCAAAATAGGCATAATTCTGGGTGGCAGAGGCAGGTGGTTGCTTAATGCAGGACGAAAGTTATGCAGAAAGCTCCTATAGGAGCTTTCTGCATAACTTTCGTCCTGCATTAAGCAACCACCTGCTTTAAACGACGCCAGTGGCTCTTTATTAAGTGGTCGCATTAGTGGGGTTTTACTGTATCTGTTTTCACGTTAAGCAGAATATTAACCTTTAGACTGCTAAGCGCAACCTGACTCGCATTTGCAAACAGTTTGGATCCAGATGAGACACCGAGTAACTCGGCGTCTCATCAGGATCCTAGCTGTTTGACACTCGGTCAATAGTTTCTCAAAAGTTTATCGAATCGATAAAATGTAAAACATGAAGCAGGTCATAGTTCGAGTTGACGTCATTTTTTCCGCAGACTACGGGTTAACTCTTTCGCTGCCAAATTTTGTCGTCTGCAAACTTTGTCGTATACAATTTTCATTTTTTATTTTTCTTCATTTCCGTTCCAAAACCAGTCACAGTAACAAACAGTTTGGATCCTAATGAGACGCCGAGTTACTCGGGGACTCATCTGGATCCAAACTGTTTGCAAAGGAAATCACAGATACGACATTGGCAGCGAAACGGTTAATGCATTGATAACAGCTATTGTACCTGTGTTCACGTTGATTCGTGTGCATAATTTGAAATTAAAGAAGACAATGGAGTTTTAAGTTGTATTTTATCACTTTCTGTCATTGCTGTGTAAAGCCGTGGTCCCAACCCGCCGTACTTGCAAGTGCGTGCAGTCTACTTGCAAAAACGTGGGCAAAACTTAGGGATCCGTACGTGGTGAGTACCGCCTCCGTACGGCTTTGGGAGCACTCAGACACGCCGTAGCACTTTTTGTGCATGGGGAATTTTCGCTTCGTTCGGGCTACGGATTCAGCCCCAGTACGTGTGACGCGCGTGCCTTCTACAGCCAACAAGCGCACAACACACTGACTCCGTGAGACTTTTAAATTTTCACCACGGTCACTTTGCTCTGCGGATGGTCAGTGCTGTGCACATGAAAAGTGTGTGGTCTGTGCTTTCTCAGGACTTCCACAGTTCTACTGCCCAATAGTCACGCAGAACTTACGTGGACCGTACCGAGTAAGCACGTGCTCCGCAGTTACAACGCACGCTGTGTGCACTGATGTCTGCAGTATATATAAAAGCCGAGCCGACGGACGGGTGCCAACACTTCGTCTCCAAGATGCCAAATAAGAGGACACAGAAGAAGGGGTCAGCTGCATATGTAGCTCAAAAGGCAGTGGATACGACCAGAGAGGTCCAACATGGGTGGCATCATGGGGCAGCAACAGCTGGGACTTCTGGAGCACCTCGGAAGGTCGTCCTTATATACCCCACGACATCGGGCGGAAAAACTCAAGTTCGTCGCACATGTACTTACAACATGCGAGTAAGGACACTGTGCGTGAGCAGCACGTGTAAGTACGGCCTCCGTACGATAACGTGGCAATCGCACAGAGATCGTACGCTGTAACAACGTGGTAAGCACGTACAACTCACTTACCACGTGTGCAACGTATTATGCATGCAACCGCTCACGGCGAGGCATGGTGTGCGCGCCACGTACTTACATCTCGCGCAACCGTGAGAGTGACGTGCGTTGATGTACTCCCTCAATGCTCTTGCCTCTCTCTCCCCATGTTTTCAGAAAAAACCGTGACGGTCGTGGCCTCCCCAAAACACGTACGGACTAAAACACGGACATTTACTGTTTGCTTCTAGAGGCCAAAGGTGGGACAGCCTAGACACGTTTCAGCCTTTAGTTGGTTGTTCGTATAATCATAAAAAAATATTTGCCCATGTGTATCCAGACTAGTTATATGAGGTCTCGTCCTATATGGAATTCACTGACAGTGTATGTTCCATATTAGGTAACCCGAAAACTGTGTAACTATCTAGCATTGTCGTATGACTATTGACTGTTTTCTGTATTGATATAAACTATTTATCTAACATGGTATTATGCCCGTTGAATGTTGTCTGCATAGAGGCCACATATCCAACATTGCTGTATGTCGGTTTTCTGTATAGAGATAAACTAGTTAACATGATCGTTGTCTGTTTCCGTATACAAATCACATATCCAAAATAGTCGGTTGCTCGTTGCCTGTTGACCGTACAGAGATCTCCTATCCATAATTGTTGTATTTCCTCTACCTGGTTTCCTTGTAGGGACCGCCTACTAACAGTGCCGTATGTCCGTTGTTTGTTGTCGGCATAGTTATCACATATCCAACATTGCCATATGTCCGCTGTCTTTTGTCTGTATAGAGAGTATACATCTAACATAAGATATTGCACGTTGTCTGTTGTCCGTACTGGGATCTCCTATTCCACATTGCTGTATTTCACCTGCCTAGTGTCCGAGTAGGGATCACCCTATCCAACACTGCTGTATATTCGATGGTGCCCTTATCGGGATCAATAATCAGACACTGCCATGTATACCCGCTGCTGTCCGTATACGGATCATTTATCACACCCATCCAACATTATATCCGCTGCTTGTATAAAAATCATACTTCCAACATTGTCGTATATTCACTGTGTGATGTCGGTATAGAGAGCACATTTCCAACATTGCCGTATGTTCGTTGTCTGTAATTGGATCACCTATCCAATATTGCCTTGTGTCCACTGCATGTTGTCTGTATAGGGATCACATATCCAACATTGCCGTGTGTCCGTTGCCTGTAATGGGGATCATCTATCCAATATTGCATTGTGTCTCACTGTCTGTTGTCTGTATAAGGATCACATATCCAACATTGCCGTATGTCCGTTGCCTACTGTTTTCACAGAGATTACCTATCCAACATTCTTGTATGTCTGCTGTCTGTCGCCTGTATAAGGATCCCCTAACCAACATGTTCGTATGCGGTCTGGTGTCTGTATAAGGATCAGGTATCCAACAGTGTCGCATGTCTGCTGCCAATTGTCTGTATAAGAATCAACTATATAATCCAACAGTGGCGTGTGTCTGCTACCTGTTGACTGTATTTATAAGGATCAGCTATCCAACAGTGTTTGTCCGCTGTCTGTTCATTGTACAGGGATCAGCTATCCTGCAGTGCCGTGTGCCTACTTCATGTTAACTGTATAAGGATCAGCTATCCAGCAGTGCCGTATGTCTGCTGTCTGTTAGCTGAATAAGAATTAGCTATCCAACAGTGCCGTATGTCTGCTGTCTGTTAGCTGCATAAGAATTAGCTATCCAGCAGTGCCGTATGTCTGCTGTCTGCTGCTTGTATCAGAATCAGCTATCAAGCAGTGTCGTATGTCTACTTCATGTTAACTGTATAAGGATCAGCTATCCAGCAGTGCCGTATGTCTGCTGCCTGTTGCCTGTATAAGGATCGGCTATCGAGCAGTGTCGTATGTCTGCTGTTTGTTGCCTGTATAAGAATCAGCTATCCAACAGTGTCGTATGTCTGCTGTCTGTTGCCTGTATACGGATCGGCTATCCAACAGTGTCGTATGTCTGCTGCCTGTTGTTTGTATACAGCAGTGTCGTATGTCTGCAGTCTGTTAACTGTATAAGGATCAGCTGTCCAAGTAGTAGCGTATGTCTGTTGCCTGTTAACTGTAAACGGCAGTGTCGTGTGTCTGCTGCCTGTTAACTGTATAAGAATCAGCTATTGAACTGTGTCGTGTGTCTGTTAACTGTATTTATACGGATCAGGTATCCAGCAGTGTCGTGTGTCTGCTGTCTGTTGCCTGTATAAGGATAGCTATACAGCAGTGGCGTATGTCTGGTGTCTTTTAACTGTATAAGGATCAGCTATCGCGCAGTGTCGTATGTCTGCTGTTTGTTGCCTGTACAAGAATCAGCTATCGCGCAGTGTCGTATGTCTGCTGTTTGTTGCCTGTACAAGAATCAGCTATCGCGCAGTGTCGTATGTCTACTGTTTGTTGCCTGTATAAGGATCAGCTATCCAACAATGCATTAAGCAGCTACTTGCTTAAATCGGTTTAAACCCTCAGTCAATGACCGTTCCAAGGCGGTACTTCCATCTTCCCCCTTTTTTTGTTTGTTATGTTTTTGTGCGTCTCTTTTTGTTTTTTGATAGGGATGTACCTTTAGCCTACTCATGTTTTTGGTCATGGTGCTGTTTGGGCGACTGTATGTTTTGTATGTGGTGTTTACTGAATGACTCATACATTTACTTTTATTATGGAGTTATTCACTGAGCCCGAGACAACAAGAGCTCGTAGAATTGCGTCTGTACACTACTGGGGTCATGTGCCACTGAGCCCGAGACAACAAACGCGCGTAGCTTTGCGTCAATATTTTACTGGGTCCACGAACCAGCTTTTACAATGGAGTTATGCACTGAGACCGAGACATCAAGCACTCGTACAACTGCGTATTTATGCTACCAGGGACATGTGCAAGGTTATTGGTGAGTATGGTGACACAACAAATGAACTGTAAGTAGAACAATTGACAAAGCACACTTGCATGACTTTGTCCAATTGTCGGACATCACTAAATCACATATCACTTTATCTGATGTCTACAAGATTTCTGGATTCCAAAACATTATTATTATTTGCAAACAGTGTATGCCCAGTTATGGGGGTTCTTAGATGAGCCCTCTGATTAGGGTCTGCACCGTTTGTCAATCAAAATAATCTTGCAAGTTTGTTTTTCGTACTAAGTGGGCGCTATAGTTAAATACTGGTGGACTATTCGACAATCACTTACCCCGGTTCGAATCCCATCCTGGTAGACGAAGAAGAATGAAGGAAGAAGAAGGAAGAGGAGGAAGAAGACCAAGAAGAAGAAGAGGGGGAGGATGAGGATGAGAAGAAGATAAGGAAGAAGAAGAAAAGGAAGAAGAATGAGGAGGAGGAGAAGAAGAAGAAACCCCCGATATAAATTTATTCTGGGTATTAAGACAAATGATAACAATGCGTGCCCAGGTCTATTATATTGCGCTGTCGCTTTTGGCAGGTTGTACTAATTATATTATTGAGTACAGTCGGATGCTTTTGGCAAATCAATTAGTAGTGCACCATTATATTTATTTTCATAGAATACCTTTCCCTAGCCTTCCAGTGGTTTTACATAGGTGAGTTTTCAAGAGTCTTAAACATATGATTAAATTTATACATGCATGTACACACATGTATATAGAAGGTACATATTATAAAAACAACACACACCACCAAATGCTGATGTGATCACGTATAACTCGTTCGTATAATGACTGGTCTATAATATTTCTCTACAAAAAAAGAGATAATAGCCTATTTCTTAAAACCGTTTCTTAAAAATCGGTGTTAGTCTACATGGAATAATTTATTTTTATTTTGAATTAAATTTACGTTAATTTACCTTAATGCCATTGAATTTAGATTCACTGAAGAAAAAACACGGCGTATTTAGAGCTCGTTTTATCAATAAATCATAAAAATGTATATTTTTACACTTTTAAAAGTTTACATGGTCCGGCTACCTCTTTCAGGGCCTCATACAACAGTTCTGCCTTAATGCGCATGCTTATTTTTTTTCTAAATCATAACTTCCGGTTATTCTCACTGTGATCTTGTCTGAAGATTATAAACAATCGAACTAAAACATTACTTAAACTTCTAATTTCAAGATTGGTGCGATCATGTTCAAGAACCGTCGGGAGTCTACAGCTTTACGACGAGCAAGCCACAGCGGAAGTTGGTACTCTGACGATGGTAAGATAATCTAGCAGATGAAATTCTACTGAAAGTCTCCCCAAATAAGAGGGGTGCTTTCAAAAGTAGTGGTCTTATATTTTTGACAACAAAAACGTGCTGATGTATATGAGCACAAAACTCTTTATTTACACACAAAACACTATTTTTTAGAGTTAATAATGTGTGGAACGAAGCTTAAGAGCGTTTGGTTTCTTCATTTTCTTTCAATCATTTTTTGTCACAAATCGCACTTATTTTTCACAACAAAGACCACCAGTCATAAAGTTCATGAACTGTGAGTCATGGATGACAGAGTTGGTCATGTCAAGATGGACATGGTCATCAGTTTATATAAATATTGTACCAGGATGAATGGAAACATTATGTTACAGCAATATGGGCTTGCATTTTTAGAGCAATAGATAATCTGTCGGAAGTCTGCTGCTAATTTTATACTTAAATCATGGTCCAGAGCTCCGGATAAGATTCGTAAATTTGAACATTTTCAACAATAGCTCCTTTATTTCTCCACAAAACACTATACTGTGACCACTCTTTAGAATCGTCTCGAAGAGACGATTCTAAAGAGTGGTCACCGTATATAGGGTTTGGTGGATAAATGACTATTTTAGTATGGCAGTGGCTATTCGTACGGTACCGTACGAATAGCCCCAGCCGCTATTCGTACGGAAGTTCCGTACGAATAGAAATAAGTACCGTGTACGCTATTCGTACGGGAGTTATTCAATTGTTTTATTCAATAAAGATAGTTATTATTTTAAATCGTTTGTGTTACTTTAATCCGGGTCGACTAATTAAGTCAGTTTGCAAATGAGGTCATTGATCTACAGTGCGATCTTTAATTATTTGTAATTAATTGGCTTAAAGGTTTAAAACGGATTTAAACTTTAAAATGCATTATTTCCTTGATGAACAAATCCGATTTATCAAAGATATGATTATTGCTTTGAAGTAGCTTTGATTATGGAACCTGTCTTTAATCAAATCGAATATAATCGTTATTTCATAACTCATATTAGCACCATTTTTCGACCGGCTCCTTTACTAGTTAATGTAGGTGCATAATCTATTGCTCTTGTATATAAGCCTCATGTATAATGGAATCTTTGTCAGCTGTAACTTAACGCTCTATATTAAATCATTAAACCATGAGCTGGAAAATTCCTGGACCGGATCGAAACTGGCGCAAATTCCAACATTATCTACAGCTTACAAAATCTAATGTTTTCTTGCTGCAAAAACAGAAAAGTACAAGTAAATACATGGTATATTGGATAAAACCATACAGTGTCATTGACTCCCGTACGAATAGCGTACACGGTACTTATTTCTATTCGTACGGAACTTCTGTACGAATAGCGGCTGGGGCTATTCGTACGGTACCGTACGAATAGCCACTGCCTTTTAGTATTTGGGTACGCACTGATGGTCATTTTTCCATCACGCTCTGATGGTCATTTCTCCATCAAACTGTACATGCATGTTGTGACCACTCTTTAGAATGGTCTCGATCGAAGAGGTGGCTCTAAAGAGTGCACCATGGTCACAACATCCTGTTTGTTGGAGAAACAAAGGAGATATTCTTGAAAGTAGTTTTAATTCACACATCATATATGGGTCTACTACAACTGCAGGCTTTTTCACTACCAATGCAGTGGAAAACTGCATGATTTTAAAGATATAATTTTTAATAATCTCACTCACAGCTGCTTTTACTTTATGTTTTACATGATATATGCATGCATGTTTTCTCAGAAAAGTGATGCTTGTTAATGGACAATAGCTTCAAAGGCAAACATATAGTGTTACTTTGTATGATGAAAACCGACTCCAAAAAGATTTTATCTTCCATATATCTGAGGTGAATAAAACTTCTTACAAGTATCCTTTGTCTATATAGAAGAACTCTTCTGCGGGAAAGGGACCTGTGATTGGCCTCTGCTGCCCTAATTGACCATTGTCCTTGTACATAGTTTTAACATTTACCTGTATATACAGCTGTTTTCATTGGGCTATTGCAGTTTTCACAGAGTATGCCTTAACATTAATTCATCAATACTATCCTCAGCTGAAAGAAGAATAATTTACAAACTAGTGCAGACCCAGATCAAACTGTTTCTGAAATAGCAGTTTAAATCATGGTATATACTATTTAATTCTGTACCAGTCTAATTTCAAGTTATCATAATGTTGCCAAATTGACTTATTTACCTCTACAAACCCCTAAAGAGGAAGACTTGGTGTCTGAATACTTGTAAAGGGTAATTAGTATCAGCACTGCTACAAAAAGCACTTGTTATTATTCCCCTTTTTCTGGTTTTGTTTCTTCTCTATTTGATTTTTTTCCATTGTTAGGGCTTGACATACTGCCCATAGGCACCAAGTGTAACCCTTTCCTTCATAATAAGCAAATTTTCATGCATTTGCAAGCAGAGAAGATCCAAGTCAGATGGCTCCTATAGGAGCCGTCCGATCAGGGTCTGCTCTGTTTACTTTTGACATAACATAGATCTGATTCTAGTTTTTGTCACAACAAAACTATTTCCTTCAAAAGATTACTTTATAAAACTTCAGCTATTAAATATTTATGATGTCATAATTCCTTACATGAATATTGAACAGGGAAATGGTTAAAATAACTGTAACAATGAGCTATTGTGAAATTTTATGATATTTTAGAGTTTCAAAGTTTAGTTTCAAAGTTTATTCAGTATGAAGCATAAGTTGTGGATAAGCTTTAAGGTGCAATTGGCCTTTTAGGTATTACTCTACACCTTTCAAAAATAATTGGGTGATTAAAATAATAAGCCAATTGCTATTAATACTAAACCATTACCCCCATAGTTTTGAATTAATAAATTATTTATAGTTTGGGTACCAGTAAATACATGTATAAGCAAGTTTCTTTTAAAATTGTTGTTCTTGATAGCTCTCTATATCTGATTACAAAGGCCAAGCCAGTAGAATGATACGCAATAAAATGAAAAAGAATTGGGTACATGTATAATATATCATTATATGACGTTGCAGTACTGTACGCATCGGCTATGAAGAAATTGGGTATTCTGCAATTTTTACCTTTTCCCTGTTTCTCATGTAAGAAATAATGACATTATGAATATTCATTAGTTGAATTTTTATAATGGTATATGTACACATGAATGTTTGGTATTGATAGAAACTGTAGAGTTGGATCTGTTAAATTTCATAAGCAAACAGAGCAGACCCTGATCAGATGGCTCCTACAGGAGCATTCTGGTCTTGGTCTAAACTGTTTGCAACTTAGGTGTGAAAAGTGTTAGAATGAAGGAAAAGATTAATTGTATTTGATACTCATTGTATTTTGAAATTATTGCATACTTGATTACATTAAATGCATAAATACACTACATGTATTTGCATAAACATGCTGATCCACAGCTCTAGTACTTATTTTCAAGTTGAGGAATTATGAGGCAGACTGGTATGAAAGTAATTTTTGAATGTTTTTGTTGTTTCAGCTGTTGAGCTAAATGGTCAGCTGACAGGGTGGTTGTCACAGGTGCAACCTGTAGAAGGACAAGTTCGAGCCTTGATTGCTCCGTATGTTGTATTTACAGCATAAGTATAAACCTTTACTAATTTTTTCATTTGTGTTGGTATATATAGTACTTATTCTCTTGTTATTAACCATTTCCCTCTTATAAACTTTTTTTCACACCTTTGCAAACAGAGTAGTCCTAGATGACTCCTGTAGGAGCAGTTTGATCAGGGTGCTTGTACAGTTTCTGTAATGATAAAGAAATCCCATTGTTCATAGTGCCATTATAAGAATTCATTTAATTAACCCTTTCCCTGTTCTATGTTTATTCCAAATTTCAGTACTTACGGAATATTCATGGACAAAATAGTTCGAATTCCATATGGGAAGTGGAACTTTGTCGCCATTTCAGAAAGTAAAAAACATTTTTTCAAAATCCACTAGCAAACAGAGCAGACCCTGATCAGACGGCTCCTCTAGGAGCCGTCTGATCTGGGTCTACTCTGTTTGCAAACGCGTGAAAACAGGTTTATATGAGGGAAAGGGTTAATATTAATGATGTCATTATTTCTTACAATATTATTCAATGAGTGAAGAGTTAATGCAAACATTTGCTAGATCTTACAAGGTTCTTCTAAAGGTTTAATCTCTTTATTCCAATGAAATACTATTCTATCCAAAATACCTAACAGTTATGTAAATAATTTTTTTATATGCTGAAAAGAAGTACATCACAAGATAACTAATCGCAGAAGAAGACAAAACGTTCATGTGATTGATATCGAAGACCCGATGTTACTCAGCAATGTACAAATGTATTACTATTTATTCGGGTTGCGCGTTTTAGTTTTCGTTAACTGTTCGACAAAGGCCGGTGATATTTTATTGTAGAACTAAAACTTAAAACAATTAAAACAGTTTATTTTGTACCTCAGGCATTTTGGGATGTACGTTAAAATTGACAATCTTCGTAATTATGTTTGAACATAACAAATACCAAATTTTATAATGTTATTGAAAATATGTGTACATGTATATTGTAAGGACTTTCACTTTAACCCTTTCTCTCATAATTATATATACGCCTTTTCAGGCATTTGCAAACAGAGTTTACCCAGATCAGACAGGTCCTATTGGAGCCATTTGATCAGGGTCTGCTGTTGCTAATGGAATTTGATAGTTCTGTTTCTTTACTTTCTAATATGGCTAAAATGTGTACCTTCTACATTTCTTTGTAAATATTTTGTTCTTGATTATTCAGTAGGTATTTAAATTTGAAAAACATTGAACAGGGAAAGAGACCAGACAGCCCCTGTTGAAGCCATTTGATCAGAGTCTACTCTGTATATGTAACTTGCATATAATTATATATTTTCAGTCATGCTGGGTATTACTATTGCGGTGCATGTGGAGCACATGCATATAGACAGATGGACGCCTCTCGAATGTACGTATAACCTGCATGTTTGCAACCATTTACTTAACCCTTTCCCTCATATAAGCACTTTGTATGAGGAAAAGGATGAAAAAAGATGTAATGATGTAAGCCCATAAGGTATTTTTCAATTACATAAGCTTTTTATGCCCCCATGGGGGCATATTGCTTTTGCTCTGTCTGTTTGTTTGTTGGAGGGTTGGTTTGTTGGTTTGTCCCCAACTTTAATGTTGGCATTGCCGCAATAATTTTGTAGCCTTTCCACATACAGTCCAATCTGCTGTAAGCGTTCAGTCTAGGGAAGTGGCCACTTTGGCAGCAGGTGACTGCCTAAACCAGGTGCATGTTGCCAAGCATACTTTCGAGTAATTATGACAGACATGTATTATGTGTACAGCAGTATACTAATCGATATTTATGAATACTTTTCTGACCTAAAGTGCCAGTAATAATCGCAAGTCATATCGAATTAATTGCCTTGTTTGTCGTTCTTCAACCTTTTGTCCCTTATTCATAAGTCAGTCCTCTCATTTGAGTAATACATGTGCCAGTCTTATTCCAATTTGGCTTCGGGGTGTAACTTCTAAACGGTGTAGCCATGTTTGACGCGACTGGTTTCCCGAATATTCCATCCGCGAACATCTAACTTATAGGGTAAATCCCCAATTAATATGGATTGAACAACCGACGCGCTTTGTAAACAAACAAAAGAATCTGTGATAACGGGTCCAAATGGGTCATGACCGTTAGTTGTATGCATTCAGAGGTGACAAAATGTCTGCTGTTGCCGATCGATAGCCATGAAAAGCGTTTACACATTTTACATTTGTAGAACACCTGGCAGTTTACACCAGTGTGTATTGGCCATTTGGGATGAAATCGAGTGGCCGCTGGCTGCATTAGGCAGGTGACCGCTTATACCAGGTGTAATATATAGTGTTTTTCGTTGGGAGGGTCCTAGAGTGGCTGCTTACAGCAGTGTGGCTGCTGATACCAGGTGACCACTGAAGCAGGTTGGACTGTACATACTTCAAACCTGGAGTACATGTGCAACTTATGGAGGCAAACAATTTAAGGGGTGACTTATTAAGGTCAAGGTCATACATCAAGGTCAAAGGTCAAATTACGGGTCAGACTTAGATCGGTGATACTTTTGTCGTCATTTAACATACAGGCTTCAAACTTGGCGTGCATGTGCAATTACCGCCGGTATGGATGTGCACATTTTTAGGAGTCAAGGTCATTCATCAAGGTCAAAGGTCATATTGGGGGCATAGTGTTTCACAAACACATCTTGTTATATATGTATGTGTTGGCCCTTTCAGCATCATCAACTTTGTTATTCCGAAGTCCATACTGCGAGTGTAAAAATTGTCAGGGATGTGCAAGCCCTTTGAAATCTGTCTGCATTAGTTTTTTTAATAGATAAGTCATAAATGTCTGTTTAAATAGATGTATCATAAATGTGTGCTAAATTTGATCTATCAGCAATGTGTGTGCTTAAATAGATATATCAGTCAGTGTTGGTGTCAGAGTTGTACATAATTTATATTTTTAGCAAGTGATGATAATTATTTGTTTTCAGTAAGCGGGTGTTTATACTAGGGCCCTCCCACCATGTACGTTTGTCTGGTTGTGCCCTGACTGCCACAGAGAAATACAGAACACCTTTGTATGATCTAATCATTGACAAGAAGGGTAAGTTAATTCACAGCATCCAGTAGATTCATCCTTCGTAGCCTTTACAAAAGGTTATTCTAGTGCATTGTGTGTCATCAGGATACGAAGTTTAATAATCTGTTAACCCTTTACTCTGAGTACGCCCTTCTATGCCTTTGCAAACAGAGTAGACCCAGATCAGACAGCTCCCATAGGAGCTGTCTGATCTGGGTCTTCTCTATTTGCTTATGATATACTATAGATATGAATCTACAGTTACTGACTTGGCCAACAATTCCTGTGTCAATGCGCTTTAAAATTAATTAATATTCTTTATTTCATTTCTAACATGAATATTCAATATTCATGAAAAGATTTATGTTGTTTTTTAATGAAGACAAAGTTTTATATTTTTAGCTCACCTGAGCCAAAGGCTCAGGATGAGCTATTGTGACCGCTATTTGTCCGGCGTCCGGCGTCCGGCGTCCGGCGTCCGTCCACATTTTCAAACGACATCTCCTCTGAAACTGCTGACCCGATTTTAACCAAATTTTGTCAGAAGCATCAGTGGCTAGGGGGAACGAAATGTTGTTCACATTATGACCCCCGGGCCAAAAATGGCCCCGCCCAAGGGCTTATCAGTTTTTCATAGGAAAATTTTAAAAAATCTTCTTCTCTGAAACTGTAAGGCCTAGACCTTTGATATTTAGTATGTAGCATGATCTTATGGTCCTCTACAAAAGTTGTACAAATTATGACCCCCGGGCCAAAAATGGCCCCGCCCCGGGGCTTATCAGTTTTTCATAGGAAATTTTTTAAAAATCTTCTCTGAAACTGTATGGCCTAGACCTTTGATATTTGGTATGTTGCATGATCTAATGGTCCTCTACAAAAATTGTTCAAATTATGACCACGGGCAAAACATGGCCCCGCCCAAGGGCTTATCAGTTTTTCATAGGAAAATCTTTAAAAATCTTCTTCTCTGAAACTGTAAGGCCTAGACCTTTGATATTTAGTATGTAGCATGATCTTATTGTCCTCTACAAAAATTGTTCAAATTATGACCCCCGGGCCAAAAATGGCCCCGCCCAAGGGCTTATCAGTTTTTCATAGGAAAATCTTTAAAAATCTTCTTCTCTGAAACTGTAAGGTCTAGACCTTTGATATTTGGCATGTAGCATGATCTTATGGTCCTCTACAAAGATTGTTCAAATTATGACCCCCTGGCCAAAAATGGCCCCACCCAATGGCGTATCAGTTTTTCATAGGAAAAATCTTTAAAAATCTTCTTCTCTGAAACTGTAAGGCCTAGACCTTTGATATTTGGCATGTAGCATGATCTTATTGTCCTCTACAAAGATTGTTCAAATTATGATCCCCGGGCCAAAAATGGCCCCGCCCAAGGGCTTATCAGTTTTTCATTGGAAAATCTTTAAAAACCTTCTTCTCTGAAACTGTATGGCCTAGACCTTTGATATTTGGCATGTAGCATGATCTAATGGTCCTCTACAAAGATTGTTCAAATTATGACCCCCGGGCCAAAAATGGCCCCGCCCAATGGCTTATCAGTTTTTCATAGGAAAATCTTTAAAAATCTTCTTCTCTGAAACTGTAAGGCCTAGACCTTTGATATTTGGCATGTAGCATGATCTAATGGTCCTCTACAAATATTGTTCAAATTATGACCCCCGGGCCAAAAATGGCCCCGCCCAATGGCTTATCAGTTTTTCATAGGAAACTCTTTAACATTCTTCTTCTCTGAAACTGTAAGGCCTAGACCTTTGATAGTTGGTATGTAGCATGATCTAATGGTCCTCTACAAATATTGTTCAAATTATGACCACGGGCAAAACATGGCCCCGCCCAAGGGCTTATCAGTTTTTCATATGAAAATCTTTAAAAATCTTCTTCTCTGAAACTGTAAGGCCTAGACCTTTGATATTTGGCATGTAGCTTTGGCTTGTGGTCCTCTGCCAAGATTGTTCAACTTATGACCATGACCTCTGGGCGAAACTTGGCCCTGGCTTATCAGTTTTCATGGGAAAACTATATCATTTTTCTCTGAAGCCATAAGGCTTAGACCTTTAATTAATGGCATACTGCTTTGACTTGTGGTTCTCTACCAAGGTTGTACAAATGATGGCCCTGTCCCTAGGGTATCTCAGGTGAGCGCTTCAGGGCCTCATGGCCCTCTTGTTTAAAAAAGTTTTAGAACAGAGGTATATTTTTGAGTTAGAAAATATTCAGTTTGTAAGATTGAAGGACTAACTTGGATGTGTGTAGAAGTGCAGTAAACATGGGTATTTTAAAAAGTATGTGGCGGCCTAATACAGAAAAGAAATCATGCTTAAAGTTCTCACAAGAGTTTTCTGCATAACTTTGATGTAAGCTCATAAATGCATTTGCCAGAGCTCCATATAGGACGCGTAAATTAAAATATTTTCAAGTATAACTTCTTTATTTCTCCAGCAGACTCTATGTTGTGACCATTCTTTAAAGAGTGGTCACAACATAGGGTTTGATGGAGAAATTAAGGTTTTAGTATTTGAGTACGCACAGTTATCTGTAGCTCTGATTTACAAAGGCATGAAAAAGCGTTTGTTTGAGGGAAATGGTGAAACTACATGTATGTAGACCTAGTCAGAGATGGTTCTTTCAAAGTGCATAACCTGGAAGATACATATACCTGACCATCATGCATGTCTCATATACAGCAATCTGTTTAGTTGTGAAATTTTTGAAAGTTACCAATGAGCTGGTTATGAGGTAATGTAAATACATGTAGTTTGTAACCAGGTGAGATGTTGAGTTACAAATTACAAAGCATAGAGAGGCACCAGTGATGTACAGTAAAAACTGGATACTTTGAACAATTGATGCCTTTTTAGGCAGGTGGCTGCTTAACCCATTCCCTCATAGGCTATTTTTAGATCCAACCTCTTTGAATAAATCTACCGAAAAAGAGCATTAACTGGAGAAAAGGATTTTTTTAGAATTTGTAATTTGAAACCATTGTGATAAATTGAGCATTTGCTCCTATTTATCACAATGGTTTCAGCAGGTGACTTTTACAGAGACGTAGAAAGGCGTATTTATGGAGGAAAGGGTTAAAGACCGATAGTGATACTTGTTTTAGTGTTCAAACTATCGGGGCTTTTACTGTACGTACCCTTATCTGTTTGTTTCAGTTAATGAGGAGCTCTATGCAAGTGGTCCTTTTGAGACAATGAGTATAGACACAGACGAAGATGAACATAGTATAGAGATGCAACTGCCTTATATAGCAAAAATGATGGAAAGGTGATTAGAACACACAGCCTGAGGTTCAGGGTTTTGATCTGCATTCATAGATGATGTCTCCTCCTTCAGTTTGAAAGTTATTCAGTGTATAAGTGGTATACATAATAACCATGAATAGTAGATGAGCAACACTTAATTTTTAGCTCACCTGAGCAAAGCTCAGGGTGAGCTTTTGGGATACTTGAATGTCCGGCGTCCGTCGTCCGTCGTGCGTCGTCAACAATTTGCTTGTGAACACTCTAGTGGTCACAATTGTAGTCCAATCTTCATGAAACTTGGTCAGAATGAATGTCTTGATAAAATCTCGGACGAGTTCGAAAGTGGGTCAAGTTGGGTTAAAAACTAGGTCACTAGGTCAAATAGTAGGAAAACCTTGTGAACCCTCTACAGGTCACATTTTTAGCCCAATTTTCATGAAACTTGGTCAGAATGATTGTCTTGATAAAATCTCGGAGGAGTTTGAAAAATAGGTTATGTCGGGTAAAAAACTAGGTCACTAGGTCAAACAGTAGAAAAACCTTGTGAACACTCTAGTGGTCACAATTTTAGTCCAATCTTCATGAAACTTGGTCAGAATGAATGTCTTGATAAAATCTTGGATGAGTTTGAAAGTGGGTCAAGTGGAATTAAAAACTAGGTCACTAGGTCAAACAGTAGAAAAACCTTGTGAACACTCTAGTGGTCACAATTTTAGTCCAATCTTCATGAAACTTGGTCAGAATGAATGTCTTGATAAAATCTTGGAGGAGTTCGAAAGTGGGTCAAGTGGGGTAAAAAACTAGGTCACTAAGTCAAACAGTAAAAAAACTTTGTGAACACTCTAGAGGTCACATTTTTTTTCCAATCTTCATGAAACTTAGTCATAATGATTGTCTTGATAAAATCTCAAACGAGTTTGAAAGTGGGTTATGTGGGTTTAAAAACTAGGTCACTAGGTCAAATAGTAGGAAAACCTTGCGAACACTCTAGAGGTCACATGTATACCCAAATCTTCATGAAAATTGGTCAGAATGATTGTCTTAATAAAATCTTGGACAAGTTTGAAAGTGGGTTATGTGAGGTCAAAAAGTAGGTCACTGGGTCGTATCATAGAGAAATCTAGTTTACACTCCAGTGGCCACATTTTTAGCCCAGTCTTCCTCAAACTTGCTCAGAGTGTTTGTCTTGGTGATATCAAGGTTGAGTGTGATCATGGGTTGGGTGGGAATAAAAAGTAGGTCACTAGGTCAAATCTTAGAAAAATTACTTTAGAGGGCACATTTTTAGCCTAATCTTCATTGGTCAGAATCATTGTCTTGATAAAATCAATATACTAAATCTTCGAAAATCTTGTTCTGCAGAACAACTGCTCATGATCCACTATCAACATTGTTCATATATTGTCCCTTAAAGGTCAATATTGACCATACCCATGGGCTACCCAGCAAAAATCTTAAATCTATGGTAATCAGGTGAGCGATTAAGGGCCATCTTGGCCCTCTTGTCATGAGATTACTGTTGGGCATTGCAGAATTATCTCCCCTTGAACTTTGAGTATTTTTTTGTTATTTTGGCATGGAACATGGGAAGTTGGTGTCGTGAAACTCCTCCTTCAATTTAAAGTTGTTCAGGTTATGCTTGCTGTACATAATAATCACAAACAAAAGTTTTTTGTCATTTTGGCATGAAACATGGGGAGTTGGTGTTACGAACTCCTCCTTCAGTTTTTCGGTTATTCAGTATATAAGTAGTATACATAATAACCGTGAATAGTAGATGGGCAACACTCAAGTTTCATGTATTTAGGGCTAGGCATTGCAGAATTATCTCCCATTGAAAAAATTGAGTCATTTTGGCATGAACATGGGGATTGGTGTCGCAAACTCCTCCTTCAATTTTAAAGTTATTCAATGGATACTTTCCATACATAATGATCACAAATAGCAGAAGTGCATGACACAATTTTTATGGCGTTCGGAACGCCATATACTAGTCGGTCTCTTTACGGCAACGAGTTCACTTGTCTAGTGAACATGCGCAAGACAAAATAGTTTTCTTCAAGTCTGCACTAGTTTGGTTGTAAAATGTTTATGTATTTGTTTACTCTTCATGTATTTAATAATAATTCGCTGTGTGAGATAATTACTACTAATCTACACAAAGATAAACTTTTTAAAAGTCTTGAATTTTAATAAACTCCAAGTACGTCGATGCTCCAGAGTGGGCCCTGTACTTTAATCGGAAGAAGAAGAAGAAGACGCGAACGAATATTTTTACTGTAGTTTTCGCAACACCTTGGCGTTCTAAAGCAGAAGGAATATAGCCGAGGTTTCCGATTGCATTTTTATACACATTCGTAACTGATTAGCATATAGACCTACATCTTCAGCCAATCAAACTGCCTTTTGCATTCGGTCATTTCCGTTTGACCCGTACTCAAAATTAGAAATAGGAAGTTTCATAAAGGACACGGTCAAAGAAATCTAAAATAATCAACCAATGAAATTCGGAATTCCCATATACACATTTATCACGCATCGAACAGCGTGTTTTGACTATGGCACACAACCTCAACACAAGTCTAAGTCTTACAAGAAGTAAAACCTAAAAAACACGGGGTTCTATCGGCTTATCAAAGTAAGTATTATCCATAAAAGGTTTTCAACACATATTCAATCAAATTATATTCCAGTGTCAATAACAACTGTGAAAATAAGAGTCTCTTCTATGTATCGTGTATCCGCCGAGTCGCCGACACTGTTCAAACGTCGTGTCGTGTAAAAGCGAAAGTAGGTAGTAATTTGTTGAAATGTCTTTCCCAGCTTACAACTCTACTTCTGACTGTAGTTCTGAATTTGAGTTTCATCAGGTTCCAAACAACTACCGTAATTGTATGTACATGTATGGATCTACTTAGTAATTAAAAATAAAAACAGTATACCTTCAAATTTGTAAGCAGACTACATTTATTCAAAATAAACGAGTGCTGAACATGGAAAAATAAATGTTATGTGTAAGAATTAGTTGAACAAAAAATGTAGGATTATAGGTAGCCTTTGTATCATTTTGATGTTGTGCTTCAGTTTTTGCATCAGCTTTGGACATGAAAGCATTAATTGACCCTTTACTTCATGAATATTCATATAAGAAATAATGACATCATGAATATAATTAAGATATTCTTTTGCCATAGTAGAAACTAGAAGCATGTCTATATATAAACAGCAGATCATGAGATGGAGCCTTTTGTTTCAGTCTGTCATATTTTTATGCCCCCAATCAAGGGGGCATTGGGGGGGGGGGGCTGACTTTGTTGGCTTGGCTCAAACTTTAATGTTGGCAATAACTTTGTAGCCATTGCACATACATACTTCAAACCTGGCATGTCTATGCAACTTACAGAGGCGAACATTTTTATTTATTTTTTTATTTATTTTTTTTTTTTTGGGGGGAGGGGGGGGGGGGGGGGGGGCTTATTAAAATCAAGGTTATATTACAGTTAAATGTCACATTACGGGTTAAATTTATATTTGTCACAATCAGGGGCATAGTGTTTCACAAAAATGTGTTGTTATTAATACTGTTATCAATTCCAAGACGTTATTGTTATTAACGTGTACATCAATTTCCCCCCTTACACATAACATCCATATCAAACCCGAACGCCATTATGGCCATTCAGGCCTTTGATTATGTATTTAGCGCTTGGCATTGCAAAATTATCTCCCCTTGAACTTTTAAGTATTTTTGTGTTTTTGTCCTGTTACATGGGTAGTTGGTGTCACAAACTTGAATCTGCAATCAAAACTGCCATTCGGGGGTATTTATCACCTTTAGTGATAGTTCTAGTTCAGTTTATATTTGCCATTATTTAGTATACATAATAACCGTGAATGTTAGATATGCAAGACGCAATTTTCATATGTTTAGCGTTGTATTTCTGAATTTGAAACCATTGTGATAAATAGAGCATTTGCTCCTTAGGAGCAAATGCTCTATTTATCACAATGGTTTCATTATATGACTTTTACAGAGGCGTAGAAAGGCGTATTTATGGAGGAAAGAGTAGCTTGCTGGCCTTTTTAGGTGAATCATGTCATTCAGGCTACTAATAAAATTTCACTTCTTTTTAAAAAAATCTGTGTATGAGAAAAAACGTTTTGATAGTCTTTCTTGGTTTATTGTTTGTGTTTATTATGTATTGCAAAAAATATTAAAAAGGATGGAGAAATGATGATTTTAGTATTTGAGTACGCACAGTAAGAGGCATACCCGATTCCCTCATAGGCCATTGTTTCACCTAACCTCTTTGAATAAATCTACAGAAAAGGAGCATTTACTATAGAAAAGGAATAATTCAGAATTGTGCAGTTTAGAAACCATTGTGATAAATAGAGCATTTGCTCCTGTGGAGAAAACGCTCTATTTATCACCATGAGTTCAAGAAATTATTTTCACAGAGGTATCAAA
Organism: Azorinus chamasolen; assembly: GCA_963576725.1. Classification (NCBI taxonomy): domain Eukaryota; kingdom Metazoa; phylum Mollusca; class Bivalvia; order Cardiida; family Solecurtidae; genus Azorinus; species Azorinus chamasolen. Next base: position 27,761,150 of record OY755235.1, read on the forward strand.
AGGCGTCAGTATGAGGGAATGGGGTATTGATGTCATTATTTATTACATGAATAGTCCTGGAGTAAAGGTCTGTTGATGGTATAAACACATATCTGTGTAATAAATTTGATGTGTATGTCTACTTGTGCGTGCAAACAGTATAACTAGAATCAGTATCTACTTTGTTGTCTTGTTTTCACAGCCGTAAAGGTAATTTCACTGTAGTTCCCGTCCTGGTAGGTTCCCTGTCCTCGGAGAAGGAGCAGCTGTATGGTCGTGTCTTCAGCAAGTACCTGGCTGACCCTGAAAACTTCTTTGTGATATCCTCAGACTTCTGTCACTGGGGTATGTAATCTTCCTGCCTTTTAAGTGATATACTTAATTCTTTCCCAGTTATTGGATATTTATGTAAGGAATAATGACATCATGAATATTTATTAACTTCATTTTTATTATGGCAAGTGTACTCATGATTGTTTGGTAGAAACAGATCAGCTAATATGATTTCATAACAAAACAGAGCAGACCCTGATCAGACAGCACTGATAGGAGCCATCTAATCTGGGTCTACTCTTTTTGCAAAGGAGTGAAAAGGCGTTTAAATGAAGGAAAGGGTTAAGACTTGAAGTCTTCCAGCAAACTGAATTCTTTCATTCAGGATGGACTGCATCGTTAAACAATAATGGACAATTCATTTTGAACTTCAGCATTCAAAGAATTATGTGAAAGGTGCCTACTGACACACTTTTATATTAACCCTTCGCTTGCTGTTCACGTCACTATACCTACCTGTAAATAGTGAAGACTCAGATGAGACAGCTCATGCAGGAGCTGCCTCATCAGGGTCTTCACTATTTACAAGTTGATTGTGCAACCAGTGCACTCTGCAGCAGTGATTGCACAGCGAAATACTTGTACACAGTGAAAATATATGTGATTATACAACAGGGCATGGACAAAGAAGGAGAAATGTATTTAAAAATTCAGCAAGCGAAGGGTTAATCATGCATACATATTCATGCAAGGCAAAAGTACATGTAACACAGAAATCTGCTTCCGGTTTCTGTATTTTGGTCTGCGTTAAGCTACCACTATATTTGGTCTGCAGTAAGCTACCCATTACTCTATGCATCTAAGAAATAATGTATGTATGAATATGAAGTGGCATAATATTTATAATGCCGAGGTTTTGCCCAGAAGCAGATGTATATATAATTCCATAAGCCAACAGAGCAGACCCTGATCGGACGGCTCCTGCTTGCAAAATTGTAGAAAGGCATATTTTTTGAGATTCCATCAAATGATGGTTTAAGACAAGTATAATACTTCTTAATATTATGTGGTTTATAAAATGTTTACAGGACAAAGGTTCAACTATACATTCTATGATAAGTCGTGTGGAGATGTGTGCCAGTCTATAGAGGCTCTGGACAGAATGGTAGGTATCAGAATTTGTACATACAGCAAAACCTCGATCTCTCGAACACCTTGGGGACTTTAAATTTTGGTTCGAATTAAGGATGGTTCGAAAGATTCGAGTCTCATATTCCTTCGGTAGAAAATGGTACAGAAATTGTTCGAACGTGAGTTTGAGAATATCTTCATGTCGAAAATGAATAAACAAATAAAACTCACTGTTTGTGTTACCTTTGCAATACAATGAAAATGCTAATGCAGCCCATAATTCTATAAAAACATTGTCCCATTATTCCAAAATGCGTGTTTCTACCATAAACGTATCTTTGCTATGTACATATCTCGCCATTTTGGTCTGGTTAAATACCGGGACTGAATGACCTGTCATCATCGTCTCGGTTACAACGGTCTACAACCTATTTAAATTTAAGAGAAAACACAAAATTGGTAAAATTCCGTTGTTAAGACTGTTGAGTTAGATCAGTCCTGTGGAAAAACTATTCCTTGTGTTTTCGTAAGTGGATTCGCATATAGGACCATAACTCAATTGTGAAACATTCACGGATAAAAAACAAAGGAGAACAAATATATTCGTTCAATTGTTATTTCTGCCATTGTGAATGATGAAGTTTGAGCATTCCGATCGTGTTATAGCCCTACAATATGAGTCAATATTAACACAACCACTTAAACAAACAAAAACATTTAAATTTTTACACCTTGATAAAACATCACATATTCACCCATTGTCTACCAATCACGTAATTATCGGCAAGATGAGATTGTCACTGAGAGGTGTGAATCTCCGGTTCGACGTGCATCCATACAGATAAGACAAGGGTTCGATTTATCAAAAGTACTTTGCACTATTTTTAATGAGCGGACCGAGAGATGAGTTCGAATTTCACATGGTCTAGTTATCCGAGGTCAAACATATAGAATTTAAGATGGAAGGATTTGGGACCGCATAATTAGTTCTAATTAAGGGTTGTGAACTAGTTTTCCAGGGTTCGAGAGTTCGAGGTTTCACTGTACTTTCCAGCTTAATCTTGTGCCTTTGTTAGGGATGTCCGTAATCATTTTTAGCTCCACTTTTTCAAAAAGTGGAGCTATTGTCATGACCCTCTCGTCGGCGTCGGTGTCCGCGTTGGTTAACCTTTTTGTTAAGGTCCCTTTTCTCAGAAACCATCAAAGATGTTTGGTTCATATTTGGTATGTATGTTTACTATCACAAGGGGAACCCATTCACAAGGGTAAGTAACCCTAAAATTAATTTTGCCATAGTTATGCCCCTTTTTCAACTTAGATTTTTCATTGTTGGTTAAGTTTTATGTTCATTTCTATGTCTCAGAAACTGTCCAAGATATTTGGTTCAACTTTGGTATACATGTTAACTATTACAAGGGGGACCTATTTCACAAGGGCAGGTAACTCTAAAATTAACTTTGCTATAGTTATCTCCCCTTTCTGACATAGACTTCCATTACACTATCCAGCACTAAAGAAAGTGGAGCGCGCTGTCTGCGGACAGCTCTTGTTTCACTGATTAATCATTCATGCTTTCCACCAGTTAACAAATTAATTAGAAGAATTTTGAATATTTTTCAACGATATTTCTCGACAAAGTTGATGTGTGTCTGGATATCTCAAAAGAGAGTATTGATGTGTGTGTCTGGATATCTCTCTAAATGTTTAAGATATGATTCAGTTAACCCTTTACTTGTTCTATATTTATTATTTAATACCTTCTGAATATTCATGGACAAAATAGTTATAATGAATTATGGAAAGTGGAAAATTGTAGCCATTTTAGAAACTAAAGAAACAGATTTATCGAATTCCATAAGCAAACAGAGCAGACCCTGATCAGATGGCTCCTTTAGGAGCTGTCTGATCTGGGTCTACTTTGTTTACAGATTCATTAAAAACACGTTTTATTAATATATGAAAAGATTTATAAAAAATCCCGATTAGTTTGACCTATAAATTAATATAATGACAATTGTTTTGTCACAGGTAAAGTCAGCAGGCTCAACAACTAAGTATTAGCAATCCTGTTGTCAGCACTTTTAATCTTTCTTATATATTCAATTTGAAATATTTTTTTCAAAAGTCTGTTTGGAAAATAAGCGTATGGAAGAACAAGAAATATTAACTTTGCTATTTATTATTAATTCAGAAAATTATATTAGAGTATGAGAATCCACCGGACATTCTGTGCTTTTAGAATATTAAGATTAAAACTCTTTGCAATTAGATTTCATAGAATTAGATATTGTAATAGTTTGTGTAACCCGTCAGCTGTCAGATAGATGTTCATGTCAGAAATGATGTCATCATGAATATTAACCTTTTCCTTTATGTAAATGCATGTTCGTGCCTTTGCAAACAGAGTAGACCCAGATCAGACAGTTCCTATAGGAGCCATATGATCAGGGTCGGGTATGTTTGCTGATTCTAGTTTGATGTCATTTTTTCTTACATGAATATTCAACAGGGAAAGGGTTACGGTAATAAGATTTTTAGCTCACCAGAGCACAAAGTGCTCAAGGTGAGCTATTGTGATACCCCTGTGTCCGGCGTCCGTCGTCTGTCTGTCCGTCTGTCCGTCTGTCCGTCTGTCTGTCCGTCAACAATTTCAAACGACTTCTTCTCTGAAACCGACTGCCCAATTGTAACCAAACTTGGTCAGATACATACTGTGGGTAGGTGCTTCAAAAGTTGTTAAAAGATAGTGGGTGGGGCCATCGGTCTTGTTGCCATGGCAACTGTACACAATATCTAGAAAAATCTTCTTCTCCAGAATGACTTGTCCGATTTGAATATAGTTTTCACCAAAATGTTTCTCAGTTGATAGACTTTCAAAGTTGTTAAAAGAATTTTGATCCGGCAAAAAACATGGCCGCCAGAGGGCGTGGTCTTTTTTTCCATATATGGTAATATTGGAAAATCTTTAAAAATCTTCTTCTCTGAAACTGTAAAGCCTAGACCTTTGATATTTGGTATGTAGCATGATCTTATGGTCCTCTACAAAGATTGTTCAAATTATGACCCCCGGGCCAAAAATGGCCCCGCCCAAGGGCTTGTCAGTTTTTCATAGGAAAATCTTTAAAAATCTTCTTCACTGAAACTGTAAGGCCTAAAACTTTGATATTTGGTATGTAGCATGATCTTATGGTCCTCTACAAAGATTGTTCAAATTATGACCCCCGGGCCAAAAATGGCCCCGCCCAAGGGCTTATCAGTTTTTCATAGGAAAATCTTTAAAAATCTTCTTCTCTCAAACTGTAAGGCCTAGACCTTTGATATTTGGTATGTAGCATGATCTAATGGTCCTCTACAAAGATTGTTCAAATTATGACCCTCGGGCCAAATAATGGCCCCGCCCAAGGGCTTATCAGTTTTTCATAGGAAAATCTTTAAAAATCTTCTTCTCTCAAACTGTAAGGCCTAGACCTTTGATATTTGGTATGTAGCATGATGTTATGGTCCTCTACAAATATTGTTCAAAGTATGACCCCCGGGTCAAAAATGGCCCGCCCAAGGACTTATCAGTTTTTCATAGGAAAATCTTTAAAAATCTTGTTCTCTCAAACTGTAAGGCCTAGACCTTTGATATTTGGTATGTAGCATGATCTATTGGTCCTCTACAAACGTTGTTCGAATTATGACCCCCGGGCCAAAAATGGCCCCGCCCATGGGCTTATTAGTTTTTCAAAGGAAAATCTTTAAAAATCTTCTGCTCTCAAACTGTAAGGCCTAGACCTTTGATATTTGGTATGTAGCATGATGTTATGGTCCTCTACAAATATTGTTCAAATTATGACCGCCGGGCCAAAAATGGCCCCGCCCAAGGGCTTATCAGTTTTTCATAGGAAAATCTTTAAAAATCTACTGAAACTGTAAGGCCTAGACCATTGATATTTGGTATGTAACATGATCTAATGGTCCTCTACAAATATGTAGCTGTGGCTTGTGGTCCTCTGCCAAAAATGTTTAACTTACGACCCTGACCACTGGGCGAAACTTGGCCCTGCCTCAGGGCTTATCAGTTTTTCATGGGTAAAATATGAAATATTATTTTTCTCTGAAACCATAAGGCTTAGACCTTTAATTAATGGCATACTGCTTTGCCTAGTGGTTCTCTACCAAGGTTGTACACATGATTTCTTGTGGTCAAAAATGGCCCCGCCCCTGGGGTTATCTCAGGTGAGCGCTTCAGGGCCTCATGGCCCTCTTGTCAATTATGGCACATGAACATGGGAAAGTTGGCCATGGTAGAAACTGTGGATTCAGATCTGCATAACCCATTCTATCATAGGCTATTTTTAGATCCAACCTCTTTGAATCAATCTACCGAAAAGGAGCATTAACTAGAGAGAAGGAATTTTTTTTTAAATTTTGTAGTTTGAAACCATTGTGATAAATTGAGCGTTTGCTCCTATAGGAGCAAATGCTCTATTTATCACAATTGTTTCAAGAAGTGACTATTACAGAGGCGTAGAAAGGCATATTTATGGAGGAAAGGGTTAACTCAATAAGCAAACAGAGCAGACTCTGATCAGATGGCTCCTACAAGTGTAAATTGATGTGGGTCTACACTGTTTGCAAATGCTTGAAAAGTTGTCTCGGTCAGGTAAAGGGTTAGAGAAGTAAAGAAAATGTTTATTAATTTTCAGGGTATGGAGAAGATTGAGAAGCTGGATTCTTCTGGATTCTCTGAGTATTTGAAGCAGTACCAGAACACCATCTGTGGTAGATACCCTATCGTGATTCTCCTCAATGTGAGTAACATCTTTGTCTGTTGTAGATACCCCTTGTGATTCTCCTCAATGTAACAACACCCTTGTCTGTGGTAGATACCATACCCTATCATGGTTCTCTATGTAAATAACACCCCAATCTGTGGTAGATACTCTACCATGTTTCTCCTCAGTGTGAATGACACTTCTATCTGTGGTAAATGCCCTATCATGAATGTAACACCTCCAAAATACACAATGAGCAACTCATAGGAAAATGAACATTCATACATTTACAAACAGTATAAAGTCAGCTTCAGTGTTATAGTACTGTATTTAATGAGGGACATAACTGTTGTCATTTATCGGTTATTCCTGCATTTCGTTCACCACTGCTGCAAACGGTACAGTACATGTTTTTACTCTTTACTTGATAGGGATACTTTTTCATTCCTTTGGGAACAAAGTGAATCCCCAATCAGACAAGTTATTGTAGATCAGATTTTACAGTTTCTGCCATGTTAAAAATTTCCCACTGTGCATAATAACAGTATTAAAACCTCAGCTAATTAATATTCATTGTTTCTTGCATGAAAATTCATGTAGTAAAGGGTGAATGACGCAAGCATTTCAGCAAATTTCGGTTAGTAATAATCATGATAAGAAAAAGTTATGTAGCTTATATATACTTTATAGCATTTCAAGATCCTTTCAACTGTTTTATCTTTATCCTTCATCTCATAGATATGCCTTTTGACGCCATTGCAAACTGTAGACATAGACCAGGTTGCTCTTGGAGGAATTGTTCGACCAGGGTCTGCTCTGTTTTCATATTGAATTATATAGGTCTAATTGTACATTTTCTGCCACAGCCAAATTATTCTTCACGTAAAATGCTGAAGCAATTCTCTTTTTTCTATTTTTCAGACTTTGGATGCAATGCGCAAATTTAGCAATGGTTACAGACTTTCCTTCAAGTTTCTCAAATATGCACAATCCAGTAAATGTATGCACATGCGGGACTCTTCGGTCAGCTATGCTGCTGGAGTGTTGACTATCAACTGACGCTGGCAACACCTAGGGAGAACTTCATCTGTCTGTCTGTCCTGAGCAAAAGAAGGAATGTGTCCCTGTACAACAGACCTTGACTGTGTTGTGTTTTGTATATTTTATTGGTGTGAGGGCAAATGACTGTTGCTGTAATTGTATTAACTAATGTTATTGTACAGATACAACAGCCCCCTCAATATATGAAATGCTGAATTCTATCTTTTAGATGGCAAAAAGTAAAATATGAATTATTAGTTTGTGCCCTAAAGATATATGATACCGAGGTTATAAACCTTTGTACTTGAGTCTGAGGTCACTCTCAAGCATCTGATTGGTCAGATTTTAAGTAAACTCAAAATCTGACCAATCACATGCTTGAGAATGAGCTCAGACTCAGACTTTAAAGTTTTATAGCCTTGGACCCTGGTCTCAGTTTTATGAAAGAAAAGTAAGTAATTAAGTCAAAGTATTTCATCCTTTACAATCTGTTTCATTCCAAACATAGTTCAGTGCAGTAGAACCTCTCTAATGTGATTACTTAATTTATTGATATTGGAGCTACTGCATAACTTTGCTCTACATTAAAGGGGATGTCCCTACATTTGACGCGTTTCATAAACACTTAAAATATACAAAACTCATTTATTTATATGCTGAAAAGTAGTATATTGCAAAAAGTCCCATCCAATTACTGTTTATAATGACAAAACATCCATGTGTTTGATATCCGCCGATTCCGGTTTTACTACCCGAAGTTTCAGTTTTATTCGGGTTGGGTTTTAGTTTCGTAACTGTTCGCCCTATTCGCGATTCTCTGACCACTTCCGAGAAAGCTATTACGTAAACAATGGAGGGATCGGGTGATCATCTGCAAAACGCGGAAGAATTTAACAGAGAAGGCCGATAGTATTGTGATGTAGAACAAAAATTATCAGTATTGATGAAATCGGTTTATTTGTATCACAGGGGCATTTTTCGATATAATATCAAATTGGGAACCTTCATGATAATGATAGAGCATAACAAATACCAAGTTTTATGATATTACTGAAAATAAACAATCATTGTAGGGACTTCCTCTTTAACCCAAATCCCCCCCCCCCCCCCCCCCGGGACTATTTTTAGACCCAACCTCTTTGAATAGGTAAATCTACTGAAAAGGAGCATGTCTAGAAAAAAGGAACTTGTTAGAATTGTTCACTTTTGAAACCAATTTGATAAATACTAAAATTGTCATTTCTCCACCATACCCTATGTTTTGACCATTCTTTAGAATCGTCTTGAAGAGTGGTCACAGCATAGGGTTTGGAGGAGAAATAAAGAAGTTATACTTGAAAATATTTTAATTTACGCATCTTAACTGGAGCTCTGAAAAAATGAACTTTTACAGAGGAGTTAAAAAGGTGTCAGTAGGAGGGAAATGGGTTAACCATTGTGAAACCATGGTGATGAGCAAATGCTTTATTTATCACAATAGTTTCAAAACTACATAATTCTAAAATTCTCCTTTCCTATAGTTACTGCTCCTTTTCAGTAGATTTTTAGCTCACCAGAGCACAAAGTGCTCAGGGTGAGCTTTTGTGATCGCCTGATGTCCGTCGTCCGTCGTCGTCCGTCGTCCGTCGTCCGTCGTCCCGCGTCAACAATTTGAACCTTTAAAAATCTTCTCCTCTGAATCTACAGGGTTCTCAGCTTTCATCTTTGGTACATAGCATCACCTATAGGTCCTCTACAAAAGTTATATAAATAATGCCAAAAATCAAAATTGGCCCCGCCCCAGGGGTTGAAAGTTTTCAATAGAAACATATAGTAAACCTTTGAAAATCTTCTCCTCTGAAACCAGAAGGTTCTCAGCTTTCATATTTGGCACATAGCATCATGTTCAGGTCCTCTACAAAAGTTATATAAATTATGACCCTGGGGTCAAAATTGGCCCCGCCCCAGGGGTGGGAAGTTTTCAATAGAAACAAATAGTGAAATCTTTGAAAATCTTCTCCTCTGAAACTGGAAGGCTCTCATCTTTCATATTTGGCACAGAGCATCATGTTCAGGTCCTCTACAAGAGTTATATAAATTATGGCCCTGGGGTCAAAATTGGCCCCGCCCCAGGGGTGGGCAGTTTTCAATGGAAACAAATAGTGAAATCTTTGAAAATCTTCTCCTCTGAGACTGGAAGGCTCTCAGCTTGCATATTTGGCACAGATCATCATGTTCAGGTCCTCTACAAAAGTTATATAAATTATGGCCCTGGGGTCAAAATTGGCCCCGCCCCAGGGGTGGGCAGTTTTCAATGGAAACAAATAGTGAAATCTTTGAAAATCTTCTCCTCTGAAACTGGAAGGCTCTCAGCTTGCATATTTGGCACAGATCATCATGTTCAGGTCCTCTACAAAAGTTATATAAATTATGGCCCTGGGGTCAAAATTGGCCCCGCCCCAGGGGTGGGCATTTTTCAATAGAAATATATAGTGAAATCTTTGAAAATCTTCTCCTCTGAAACAAGAAGGCGCTCAGCTTTCATATTTTGCACATAGCATCATGATCAGGTCCTCTACAAAAGTTATATTAATTTTGACCCTGGGGTCAAAATTGGCCCCGCCCCAGGGGTGGGTAGTTTTCGGAATAGAAACAAATAGTGAAATCTTTAAAATCTTCTCCTCTGAAACTGATAGGCTCTCATCTTTCATATTTTGCACAGAGCATCATGTTCAGGTCCTCTACAAGAGTTATATAAATTATAGCCCTGGGGTCAAAATTGGCCCCGCCCCAGGGGTGGGCTGTTTTCAATGGAAACAAATAGTGAAATCTTTGAAAATCTTCTCCTCTGAAACTGGAAGGCTCTCAGCTTGCATATTTGGCTCATAGCATCATGTTCAAGTCCTCTACAAAAGTTATATAAATTATGGCCCTGGGGTCAAAATTGGCCCGCCCCAGGGCCGGCTAGTTTTCTATAAAAGCATATAGTGAAAACTTTGAAAATCTTCTCCTCTGATTGTCTGGTGAGCGCTTCAGGGCCATTCTGGCCCTCTTGTTTAATTCAAGGGTCTAAAAATAGTCTTGGAGGGAATGGGTTAAGGGAACACCTGTCCAAAAAAGCGAAATTAAGACACCTATTGAGTGGTCATTGTAGAGAGGTTTTGCAGTGCATAGAGAATCTTGATATCATATGTCCAACATTTTGCTATACAATAAATGACATTTCTTTTGCAAAAAAAATATTTTAACCTTTAGCCTGCTATGGGCAGATGAGTGAATACCTATGCAAACAGTTTGGATCCAGATGAGACGCCAAGTAACTTGGCGTCTCATCAGGATACAAACTGTTTGACACCCTGATTGCATTTTGGTAGACAAATTAATTGCAGCTTGAATTTTGAAAATTTTGTAGGTGAAAATTTGGTAAATATAATTTCCCTGATGAATATTCATGTAAGTAAATATGACCTTATCAATGGTAATTAGCTGAAAGTATACATAGTAACCCTTCCTCCATAAATACGCCTTTCTACGCCTCTGTAAAAATCACTTTTTGAAACCATTGTAATAAATAGAGCATTTGCTCCTTAGGAGCAAATCCTCTATTTATCACAATGGTTTCAGAACTACAAAATTCTAAAATAAATTCATTTTCTGTAGTTAATGCTCCTTTTCGGTAGATTTATTCAAAGAGGTTGGATCTAAAAATAGCCTATGAGGGAATGGGTTAATGGCATTGGGAACAAATGAAATTTTTACCCCAAAAGAAAAAGTGTTTTGTCCGTCTGGTCAATAACTCAGTTAAATACTGCGGCCAGCACTTGTTTGGCTGTGGATATCAATTCGGCGAATTTGCATGTTTCATGAGCAAACTGAGCAGACCCTGATTATAAGACTCGATAAAATGTTTCTGTAAAGTAAATGGTAAGAAAATGTCCTTTAAATGTACATAGTTGACCCAAACCAAATAGTTCAATGTAGATAAAAAAAAATATACACCACTTTTTGTGAAAATGATTATAATACCAAACCAAATAGTTCAATGTAGATAAAAAAAAAAGTATACACCACTTTTTGTGAAAATGATTATAATACTTAATTATTATTGTTTTATATTTTCTCTCCATCTTTTAGCATTGAAATATAGAAGAGTAATGAAGATGTCAATAGTCATGTTATTAGATTATTAAAATGAAATAATATGTCAGGCATGTAAGCATTTCTTCTAGTTACTAATCTTGTTTTAAAGAAAACAAATTCTTTTAGCAGTTCTAAGCCTTAAATTTGAAATGGTTGCAGTAAAATTGCCGTACGTCTTTATGTGATAAAGGCACCTTTTCAGGCCTTTGGAGAGAAGACTTAGATTAGATGGCTCCTGTAAGAGCTGTTTGATCTGGGTCTGCTCCATTTGCTTATGAAATATAGATCCCATTCTACAGTTTCTGCAGTGGCAAAAACAACTGCAATGAATGCCATTATAAAAAGTTGTCTAGTAAATATTTATGATGTCATTATTTCTTACATGAATATCTGTGAGGGGAAGGGTTAAAGTAATGTTGCAGATATTTAAAGTTTTGTATTTAAAATAAATGTAATCAAATCAAATCAAATCAAATCCATTTTTAGCTTGTATGGTTTTCACAGACAAAAAATGGAGCCTTAGTGTTGTCATGATGGTGATTGTCGTTGTCATGATGGTGATTGTCATCATAAGTGCACAAAGTTTAACATTTGTGAACACTGTTCCAACATCAATACACCGAGGGACCATCTTTCTGTCATTTTAGCACTTTCGTTCATATAAACACCTTTTCACGTCCTTGCAGACAAAGTAAACACAATGTCTGCTCCGTTTGCTTATGAATTTATAATAGATCAGGGACTTCTAAGTCCGAGTCTGAGATCATTCTCAAGTATCTGATTGGTCAGATTCTGAGCTTGCTAAGAATCTGACCAATCAGATGCTTGAGAATGATCTCAGACTCGGGGCAAAAAAGTTTTATGACCTCGGAGCCTGACTGTATAGTATGTATCAATACCAAACCATCCTGTTTACATATGCCATTATAAACATGCAGCCAATAAATATTCATGATGTCATTATTTCTAACATAAATGTTGAACAGGGAAAGTGTAAGCATGTCCATGTGGTACTCTTGTTAAATGTTTAACCCTGTACCCCATGAATATTCAGTTAAGAAATAATGACATCACAAATATTGATTACATTAATTTTTATAATGGCATATGAACACGGTCTTTTTTTGTAGAATCAGATCTATATGATAAGCAAACAGAGCAGACCCTGATCAGATGACTCCTACAGGAGCCATTTGATCTGGGTCTACTCTGTTTGTAAAGGCATAGAAAGGTGTATTTATGGAGTAAAGGGTTAATTGTGCTTGCTGCATTTTAGAATTGTTCACCAGCAAAAGTTTGTGAAACAGATGCAATGTTTGTGTGATTCATAATGCTAAAAATGTGCTATACGTGTATATTTAGTGAGTGATAATGCTAAAACGGTGTGCTATATCTTAAGTGAGAGATAACTGTTTCTGTGGATAAATGTAAAGTGGTGAATTTCCTTGATCTATCACTTCATGAATATTCATGTAAGAAATGATGAATGACATCATGAATATTAGATAGATATTTTTTTTAAAATGGCACAGGAAAGTATTGGCCAAGAGGGTGGCTGTAGAATCAGATCTGTGTTGTTTCATAAGCAAACAAAGTAGACACTGATCAGATGGCTCTTGTAAGAGCAGTCTGGGTCCATGCTTATAAAGCTATTAGTTGAGTCTGAGTTTCGTTCTCAAGCTTTTGATTGGTCAGATTTGAGTTCTCAAGCTTTTGATTGGTCAGATTCAACTAAAAGTTTTATAAGCATGGACCCTGATCTTGGTATAATCTGTTTGCAAACATTTGGAGACAAAAAAAGATTTGCCTTTTGCGCAGAGTGTTAAGAAATGGCATTGAAATCTTCCCAATCTAGGTATGTACAAGTAAAGAATATGCACCTTAGCCAGCAAAAGTGCTGGCAGTTACAAGTTGGGTGGACTATGATAGTGGAGTACCATGTGAAGTTTTGAAAATCTCTACTGTCTAACAACACGTTCTGTTCAAATGACTTAATTGTTGCAAATTTAACCCTTTTCTTCAAGAATATTCATGTAAGAAATAATGATATTATGAGTATTGATTTAGATGACTTTATTTACAATGGCACAGGGACACAGGAAGTTGTGGCAATAGCAGAAACTGTAAATTATTCAATGAGCAAATAGAGCAGACCCTGATCAGACAGTCCCTACAGATGTGTGATCTGGGTCTACTCTGTTTGCAAAGGTGTTAAAAGGCATAACTTCGAAGCAAAGCGTTAGTGGCTAAAGAAGACAAGATTTCTTGAGAATTTTACCTGTGATTATATTTTATCACTGAGTTACTGCTGATCTATTTACAGCTCCTTACTTTATAGACTACAATAGAACTTGTCTTAACCCTTTCCTCCATAGGCTATTTTTAGACCCAACCTCTTTGAATGAATCTACTCAAAAGGAGCATTTACTAGAGAAAAATGAAATTTTGGAATTTTGTAGTTTGAAACCATTGTGATATATAGAGCATTTGCTCTTATAGGAGCAAATGCTCTATTTACCACAATGGTTTCAAGAAGTGGTTATTACAGAAGCGTAGAAAGGCGAATTTATGGAGAAAAGGGTAAAGCAGCCATGAAAAAGTGGTCTAATTATGAGTCTGTAAGGCAGGTGGTAGCTTAATGCAGGTCAAACGTATAGGAGCTTTCTGCATTACTTTTGCCCTGCATTAGGCAACCACCTGCTTTTTAACACTCCTATGTTCAATAGATGAATAGCAAGTAGGATAAGTTCTACTGTATTCATGATGTAAACATAACACTTATCACACTACAAATACATCGTAACATGTAGTTTTCAAAATTTATTTGATATGTATTACTTTTTGTAAAAAAAAACTTGTTGTACATGCAGTTATATTTTATGGGCATATTTGATCAGGGTCTACACTATGTGCTGCTCCATTGGTTATTTTCAACCTTATCCAATTATAAAGAATTGATTTGTCTATCTTTAACTCTGTACCCGATATAAATGCCTTTTCACGCCTTTGCAAACAGAGCAGACTCAGATCAGATTTCTGCTGTGGGAGCTGTCTGATCAGTGTCTGCTTTGTCTGCTTAAGACATAGCATAGATCTGATTTTCCTTTTTTTGGCATAGTCAAAACTTCCTTTGTTGAAATACCATTGAACATTTCAGCTATGAATGAATATTTATTGGTGTCATTATGTCTTAACCCTTTACTCCATCAATACACCTTTGCAGAGTAGACCAGGTCAGACGGCTCCTGTAGAGACTGCCTGGTCAGGGTCTGCTCTGTTTGCTGATATAGATATGATTCTAAAGTTTCTGCCATGGCCAAACATTCTGTAAAACATACCTGCTTGTAAAGCTAAATGAATGTGCTCTGCCTGTAGCAATTTCTTGATGAAGTATTAGTATAGTCAAACAGTTTAGCATCTCATCAGATATCAGAATTTTGAGTCTTTGTCATATTAATAATAGACAGAAATGATTGAAAAATCTCATCTCCAGAGTGAAGTAAAATCTGTCTACAATAACCACCCATACATATGGGGTAATCGGTTGAGCATCCACCTGCTCTTTTTTTTTAACCCATTACCTCATAGGCTATTTTTAATGTGACTTTTACAGAGGTGTAGAAAGGCGTATTTATGGAGGAAAGAGCTAACCCCTTTACTCTCTAAAAGTCACATTTTGAAACCATTGTGATAAATAGAGCATTTGCTCCATAGGAGCAAATGCTCTATTTATCATAATGGTTTCAAAACTACACAGTTCTAAAATTCTCTATTCTTTTCTATAGTTAATGATCCTTTTAGGTAGATTTATTCAGAGGTTGGGTCTAAAAATAGTCATATGGGGGGGGGTTGAGTTAAGTGATTGGTATGGAGAGGTTCTACTGCACTTTGAATTGTTGTATATCTTGTATGCTGTACGGAAATTGCTGTATTAAATCTTCACCTTTGTCCCGCTAAATGTGACTTGACTTGCATTTGGGAACAGCGTGGATCCAGATAAGATGCTGAGTAACTTGTCTCATTGGGATCCAAGCTGTTTGACACTCGGTCAATAGTTTTTCAAAAGTTTGATCGAATCGGAAGTAGTCAATATTACACCAAATCATAATTTGAGCAGACATGATGTTGTTTACAGCTTTGCAAGGGTTAACCCTTTACTCCATAAATATTCCTTTCTATGCCTTTGCAAACAGTGTTGATCCAGATTAGATGGCTCCAGTTGGAGCCATCCGATTAGGGTGTGCTCTGTTGGCTTAAAGACATGTGGCCAAACATTCATGTGTCCTTGTTCCATGTTATCAATTAATATTAATAATAAATATTCATGAAGTCATTATTTCATACATGAATATTCATAGATTAAAGGGCTAATGTCTGATATACCATTTTCATTCATCGCCAGTTTTTACCATTGTGAAAGGATTATGATAGTATTAATGAGTATCAGAATTTTTTTTAAAAAATGTAATATTTATTTGAATCAGTTTGCAAAGAAAATTAGCCTATCTATCACACATTCATCTTGCTTGGCTGTTTTGTGAGTCTTTCAGCATGTTTGATGTTTATACAAAGTTGTGTACTATTTTCTTCTCAGGCAAACAATTGTGATATATGTTCATTAAATTTTACTTTATTGTCCATTATTTTCTCATAGCATGCTTGAATGAAATAGACTGGTGTTAGGCGTTTGGAACATGTAAGATAAGGCGGCCAAAACCTTGGAAAAAGGGGCACATGAGGTTTTCAAATAGTGTATACCTATATTAGTTATTTACTTACCGGTAATCCTTTACTCCATAAAAATGCCTTTATAAACTGAGAAGACCCAGATCAGACGGCTCCTTTAGGAGCTATCTGATTAGGGTCTGATCTGTTTGCTTATGGAATTATATAGATTTGATTCTTTAACCCTTTCCTCCATAAATACGCCGTTCTACGCCTCTGTAATAACCACTTCTTGAAACCATTGTGATAAATAGAGCATTTGCTCCTATAGGAGCAAATGCTCTATTTATCACAATGGTTTCAAACTACAAAATTCTAAAATTTTACTTTTCTCTTGTAAATGCTCCTTTTGGATAGATTCATTCAAAGAGGTTGGGTCTAAAAATAGCCTTTGGAGGAAAGGGTTAAATTTCCTGTGTTCATGCACTTGTATTATTTCTTTCATAAATATTTATGGAGTCAAGGGTTAAGAATGGTAATTAACCCTTTCCTCCATAGACTATTTTTAGACCCAACCTCTTTGAATAAATCTACCGAAAAGGAGCATTTACTAGAGAAAAGGAAAAGTTTAAAATTGTGTAGTTTTGAAAGCATTGATAAATAGAGCATTTGCTCCTACAGGAGCAAAATGCTCTATTTATCACAATGGTTTCATAAGGTGATTTTTACAGAGGCGTAGAAAGGCATATTTATGGAGGAAAGGGCTAGGGTTAAGGTTAAACATTTAAAGAGGTATTGCTGGAGCAGATCTAGATGTACACTGTGATGTTTGATGTCCCGTCCCCCCTTTTTGTGGCACCTGCAGACTGACATTTTGGGATCACTTCTCCTGTCATCACTGTTTTGGAAGGTGACTCATGTTCCTTTGAATTGTTGGGATATGTATTTGATCATATGGCATTCTGTTTCTTTGATTGTTAATCCTTTACTCCGTAAATACACTTTTCTACGCCTTTGCAAACAGAGTAGACCCAGATCAGACAGCTTCTATAGGAGCCGTCTGATCAGGGTCTGCTTTGTTTGCTTATGGCATAATATAGATCTAATTCTATAAAATATAATGTAATTAGTCTTGATGATGTCATAATTTTTCACATGAATATTCATGGAGTAAAAGGTTAACAGAGCTGTAGATAAGAGGTACATTAAAACCTCTCTACAACGACCACTAAATTACATCAAGTCTTTTGTGTTAAATGCAGGTGGATGCTTAAAGAAATGTGAAAGTAAAACAGAACGCTCCTATAGGAGCGTTCTGTTTTACTATCACCTTGCTTTAAGCAGCCACCTGCCCTAAATACTAATTAACACGATTTAGAAACCGTTATAGAGAGGTTTTACTGTACACTGATCTACCCAAGCTCTTATTTTTCAACCAAACCCTAGCTTGTTGATATCTGAGCAACAGATAAATGTGCATATTCAAATACTGAAATAAACATTTCTCCACCAAATCCTGTGACCACTCTTTAGATTCATCTCCTTGATACAAATCTAAAACGTAGTCACACCTTAATGGTTTGGTGGAGAAATAAAGGAGTTATTCTTGAAAATATTTGTTTAATTTACACCTCAGTGGTACTCATTAGAATCGTCTTTAGTAGTGATCTTAACAAGTACCAACAGGTAGAAATATAGAAAATAATTTCCCTAGATGTCCTAAATATTCCAGAGTTCTACAGTTCTGTGTAAGCCAGGCCATAGTTAGAGCCCTTTATGTAAAGTTACTTAATTTAAAGCTACCCGATTAGCTACAGCTGGGGCTCTGCAACTAGTTTACAATATTTATTATGCTAATTAATATTCATGATGTAATTGTTTCTTACATGAATATCCAAGAGGTAAAGGGTGAAAGGAAACTTGATACAAATATGTGTGACATCCGTAAGAGGAATGTTGTTGTATTCAGGGTATTGCTATACAGTAAAATCTGTCTTAACCCTGTCCCTGTTCTATGTTTATTACAAATTTCAATACCTACTGATCATTCATGGACAAAAAAGTTATAACGAAATATAGAAGGTGGAGCATTGTATGCATTTTAGAAAGTAAATACACAGATCTTTAAATTTCTATTAGCAAACAGAGTAGACCCTGGTCAGACGGCTCCTCTAGGAGCCGTCTGATCTGGGTCTACTCTGTTTGCAGATGCGTGAAAACACGTTTATATGAGGGAAAGGGTTAACCCTTTCCTCCATAAATACACCTTTCTAGGCCTCTATAAAAATCACCTGTTGAAACCATTGTGATAAATAGAGCATTTGCTCCAAGAGGAGCAAATGCTCTATTTATCACAACGGTTTCAAAACTACACAATTCTGAAATTTTCCTTTTCTCTAGTTAATGCTCCTTTTCGGTAGATTTATTCAAAGAGGTAGGATCTAAAAATAGCCTATGAGGGAATGGGTTAAGCGACCATAAAAATAGGTCTAAGTATGGGTCTGTAAGGCAGGTGATAGCTTATAGGAGTTTTCTGCATTGCTTTTGCCCTGCATTTATCACCTGCTTTTTAAGACACCTATGTTCAATAAATGAGTGGCCTCTTAGGACATGTTTAACCGTATAGCTATAGGTAACCAAAGTCATGGTTTTATGAAGACAATGTTACACATTTACTGCATTAGACTTGACATGCTGTCTGGTAGGAAATACCGGTATCATTAACCCCTTCCCTGTTCTATATCTATTCCAACTTTTAATACCTACTGAATATTTATTGACAAAATAGTTATAATGCAATATTGAAGGCGGAAAATTGTAGCCATTTTAGAAAGTAAAGAAACAGATCTATCAAATTCCATTAGCAAACAGAGCAGACCCTGATCAGGCAGCTCCTATAGGAGCTGTCTGATCTGGGTCTTCTCTGTTTGCAGATGTGTGAAAACACGTTTATATGATGGAAAGGGTTAAACATATTCTATCAATCATCCAAAACATTTTTAATATTGAAATCTAAGTTTGGTTTTTCTATTTATTGAATTCACTAACATATTTATCCATGCAGTAGCATTATTCATTGTGTTTGAATATCACTTCATATGTTGAATATCTCTTCATATGTTGAGTATCATTTCATATGTTGCATTTCACTACATATGTTGCATTTCACTGATCACAAGTGTTGTTATCACTGACATCTAGTCCTGCCAGCCAGTGGTACATGACAACATACAGATACAGTTCGTAACAAGTGGCTTTCCAATCATATGTGTATAAGGGTGATATTGTGTGTGTGCTTTATTAGCATTTGTCGTTTTTGCTTTTTTCAATAAAGATTATTGCAGATTCAGAACTTGTTGGATTTTATTGTACAAATTGGCATTTAGCTGGTTCTTGATTAACACAATATTCTTCACCCCTCCCCTCATGAAAACGCTTTTCACATATTTGCAACAGAGTAGACCCAGATCAGACGGCTCCAATAGGAGCCGTCTGATCAGGGTCTGCTCTGTTTGCTTATGAAATAATATAGTACTAATATTCTACAGTTCTGCCAAGGTAAAGAATTCCTGCGTTCATGCTCCATTATAAACATTCGGTTAATAAATATTCACAATGACACTATTTCTTACATAAATAATGGACAGGGAAAGGATCAAAATGGACAGTTGCACACTTTTAAATGTGTAAAGTAAAACCCCGCTAATGCGACCACCTAAAAGTGGTATAATTCTGGGTGCTAGATGCAGGTGGTAGTTTAATGCAGGACAAAAGTAATGCAGAAAGCTCCCAGAGGAGCTTTCTGCATTACTTTTTCCTGCATTAAGCAACCACCTGCTTATAAAGACACCCATGTTTATTCATTAAGTGGTCGCATTAGAGGGGTTCTACTGTATATTATTCTGAAACAGATGTATTTAACCAGTTATCAACTACAGTTTTATGTATGAATACTTTACATTATCTTGAGTTTTTAAAAAGAAATTAGTGACCTGATAGAAGTTTTAGGTAAAATATTTAATACATTAGCCAATGTCTGTTGCCTAGCAGCAATATGAAACGCATTCAGATGAAAGAATTGTGATCACAGGGGTCCAGTATGTGTGTCCTAAAGGTTTTATATGTGTGCAAATACATATTTTCATTTATTTTTAGCTCACCTGGCACAAAGTGCCAAGGTGAGCTATTGGGATGATCCTGTGTCCGGCGTCGTGCGTTGTGCGTATGTGCGGGCGTCAACAATTTACATCTTCTTCTCTGGAACCACAAAGCCAAGAGCTTTGATATTTAGTATGTAACATGATGTAATGGTCCTCTGCAAAGATTGTTCAAATTATGTCCCCCAGGCCAAAAATGGCCCCGCCCCGGGGCTTATCAGTTTTTCATAGGAGAATCTTTAAAAATCTTCTTCTCTGAAACTGTAAGGCATAGACCTTTGATATTTGGTATGTAGCATCATCTAATGGTCCTCTGCTAAGATTGTTCAAATTATGACCCCTGGGCCAAAAATGGCCCGCCCCAGGGCTTATCAGTTTTTCATAGGAAAATCTTTAAAAATCTTCTTCTCTGAAACTGTAAGACATAGACCTTTGGTATTTGGTATGTAGCATCATCTATTGGTCCTCTACTAAGAGTGTTTAAATTATGGCCCCGCCCCGGGGCTTATCAGTTTTTCATAGGAAAATCTTTAAAAATCTTCTTCTCTAAAATTATAAGGTATAGACGTTTGATATTTGGTATGTAGCATTATCTAATGGTCCTCTACCAAGATTAATCAAATTATGACCCCAGACCAAAAATGGCCCCGCCCTGGGGCTTATCAGTTTTTCATAAGAAAATCTTTAAAAATCTTCTCCTCCAAAACTGTAAGATCTAGACCCTTGCTATTTGGTTTGTAGCATCATCTAATGGTTTTCTACCAAGATTGTTCAAATTATTACCCCTGAGCCAAAAATGGCCCCGCCCAAGGGCTTATCAGTTTTTAGCTCACCAGAGCACAAAGTGCTCAGGGTGAGCTTTTGTGATTGCCTGATGTCCGTCGTCCGTCGTGCGTCGTCAGTCAACAATTTGAACCTTTAAAAATCTTCTCCTCTGAATCTACAGGGTTCTCAGCTTTCACCTTTGGCACATAGTATCATCTTTAGGTCCTCTACAAAAGTTATATAAATTATGGCCCTGGGGTCAAAATTGGCCCCGCCCCAAGGATTCCTTGTTTTCAATAGAAACATATAGTAAAACTTTGAAAATCTTCTCCTCTGAAACTGGAAGGCTCTCAACTTTTATATTTGGCACAGAGCATCATGTTCAGGTCCTCTACAAAAGTTATATAAATTATGGCCCTGGGGTCAAAATTGGCCCTGCCCCAGGGGTGGGCAGTTTTCAATAGAAACAAATAGTGAAATCTTTGAAAATCTTCTCCTCTGAAACTGGAAGGCTCTCAGCTTTCATATTTGGCACATAGCATCCTGTTCAGGTCCTCTACAAAAGTTATATAAATTATGTCCCTGGGGTCAAAATTAACCCCGCCCCAGGGGTGGGCAGTTTTCAATAGAAACAAATAGTGAAATCTTTGAAAATCTTCTTCTCTGAAACTGGAAGTCTCTCAACTTTCATATCTGGCACAGAGCATCATGTTCAGGTCCTCTACAAAATTTATATAAATTATGGCCCTGGGGTCAAAATTGGCCCCGCCCCAGGGGTTGGGCAGTTTTCAATAGAAACAAATAGTGAAATCTTTGAAAATCTTCTCCTCTGAAACTGCAAGGCTCTCAGCTTTCATATCTGGCACAGAGCATCATGTTCAGGTCCTCTACAAAAGTTATATAAATTATGGCCCTGGGGTCAAAATTGGCCCTGCCCCAGGGGTTGGGCAGTTTTCAATAGAAAAAAATAGTGAAATCTTTGAAAATCGTCTTCTCTAAAACTGGAAGGCTTTCAGCTTTCATATTTGGCACATAGCATCTTGTTTAGGTCCTCTACAAAAGTTATATAAATTATGGCCCTGGGGTCAAAATTAACCCCGTCCCAGGGGTGGGCAGTTTTCAATAGAAACAAATAATGAAATCTTTGAAAATCTTCTTCTCTGAAACTGGAAGGCTCTCAACTTTCATATTTGGCACAGAGCATCATGTTCAGGTCCTCTACAAAAGTTATATAAATTATGGCACTGGGGTCAAAATTGGCCCGCCCCAGGGGTTGGGCAGTTTTCAATAGAAACAAATAGTGAAATCTTTGAAAA
This sequence comes from Azorinus chamasolen, assembly GCA_963576725.1. NCBI lineage: Eukaryota > Metazoa > Mollusca > Bivalvia > Cardiida > Solecurtidae > Azorinus > Azorinus chamasolen. The sequence goes on from OY755235.1 coordinate 27,783,356, forward strand.
TCTTCTCCTCTTAAACTGGAAGGCTCTCGGCTTTCATATTTGGCACAGAGCATCATGTTCAGGTCCTCTACAAAAGTGATATAAATTATGGCCCTTGGGTCAAAATTGACCCCGCCTCAGGGGTGGGCAGTTTTCAATAGAAACAAATAGTGAAATCTTTGAATATCTTCTTCTCTGAAACTGGGTGGTTCTCAGCTTTCATATTTTGCACATAGCATCATGTTCAGGTCCTCTACAAAAGTTATATAAATTATAGCCCTGGGGTCAAAATTGGCCCCGCCCCAGGGGTAGCCAGTTTTCAACAGAAACATATAGTGAAAACTTTGAATATCTTCTCCTCTGATTGTCTGGTGAGCGCTTCAGGGCCATTCTGGCACTCTTGTTCATATGAAAATCTTTAAGAATCTTCTCCAAAACTGTAAGGCCGAGACCTTTAATCTGTCCTTGAAATCATAAATCTGTTACGAACAGGTGAGCGATTAAGGGCCATCATGGCCCTCTTGTTTATATTCCTGATGAATTTTCATGTCGCAGTGAATGTATGAATATTGATTAGCTCAATTACTATACAGTGTAATGGCATTACAGTAAAACCTCTCCATAACGGCAACAAAATTAAATCAAGTAGTTTGTGTTAAAGGCAGGTGGCTGCTTAAAGCAAGGTGAAAGTCAAACAGAACTAGTGTTCTGTTTTACTTTCACCTTGCTTTAAGCAGCCACCTGTCCTAAATACCAACTAATTAACACAATTTAGTGGCCGTTATAGAGAGGTTTTATTGTATGAACAAACAAGGAATCTTTTTACCTTGACAGAAATTGTAGAAATGAATCTATATCATTTAATAAACAAACATATACCGGGTATTACATGTATAATTAAAGATATTGCATAAACAGAGCAGATCCTGATCCTGAGTTGTCTGATCTGTGTCTACTCTATTTGCTCAGATGAAAAGGTGTCCATATCATGTAAATTGTTAACATCACTTAGACCAATGTACTGCCACCATAAACCCCACACTGCGACTGGTATTTATCCCTTTAAGCCATAAATACGCCTTTCTACGTCTTTGCAACAGATTGTTATGAATGTCGATGGGTTTCTCCACACAAAGTAAAGCACTTAACTCCAAATCTTGTCCATATTCACTTACTTCAATCTAGATCGGACACTGTCATGATTAAAAAAGATCCAATACGGATTTGAGAAATGGCTGTTTTTGAGGAGAGGTGTTATTTTACAATTTGTTACATATGAGTTTATATTGTAAAGTTACACTATAAATAACCCGTGTTTGAAGGCAATCGAAATCCATGCCTTTGTCTTGAAATCCTTGATCAACAAAATGTCCCAATTAGCGCTAAGTCGGCATGGAATTATATCCAAATCGGGTATTATATTGTCATCAGTCATAAATCCAGCTTTATTGAAACTCATCACCTTCTTTTGGTCTTGCATGCAGGCATACAGTACATTCTTTGTGTACAGAATGTCTGAGATTTCTCTAGGTGTGGGTGTCTTCCACACCAATTTACCAGTCTGTGCTATACAAAACAAGCCTTCCCCTGTTCCTATCACAATATGACCATCATTGAGCCCCTCAATGCCGAATATCTCCTTTGCCTCGTATCCTTGGTTTTTCAGATTCACTTCCTGCGCTGATATGTCAAACATGGGTGGTCGTCCAGGTTTCCGGGTGTCCTTGGCCTCAATGACGTCAATGCAATTGGTTGGGCGATTGGGGTAGCCTTTGTACACAGCCGCAAAGACGTACGACGGATGATAAGGCCCGGTATCAGTTGTGTCTATGTGACATATGTCAGTGTATGGTTGCTTGGTTTTGATTTTATACATGATTGTAAGACCGGATATTGTATCTATAACGGTAATACACCTGTCTATCTGTAACACGGCTATCTGTGTTCCATGGCCGTTGATTGCGCACATGTTTGCTGTATTCGTCAAACGTAGTGCTACTACTAGTTTCATATTCTTTTTATCCCGCTTTTGTATTCTGTCAACCAGAGATAAAACGATGCAATTTTGCAGCACCAACGCGTCTTCGCAGCCATCCAGCTGAAGCCTTTCTCGAACGATAAATCTGTTGGTACTCTTGTGTTTTAGGAACACTTTACTCACAGGATTTTGTTCTGGTTCATTTTTCTCAGGTTTTCCTGGAAGTGATTTGGCCCCTATCCTAGCTGCACGCATGTTTTTAACGGGTTGCGGTGTCCGTGAAATCGGAGGTAGGTTTAAGCGTTCTTTCACTTCTTGTATTTGTTTTTCATATTTGTTCGACGGTCTTGGAAGTTTTACTGGTGTTTCTGTTGGATTTCTAGATCTGTCGGAATTCGGAAAACTCGGGACATTGTTAGTCCACTGAATTGCGCTCGTCTGAACAGGACTAAGAATATCAAATGTTCTATTCTTGGCCTCTTTCTTGTTCGGAGATGCTGGGTTGAAAAACCCGTTCGCCTTTCGTCCAGTACTTGTCTGCTCATGTGCATATGCTAGCGCATCTAACTCACTCTGTAGTGCATCATCGTCGTCGTCCGACTCGACTGGTGGAATGTACTTCGGACGTCCTCGGATCATGACCGGTTCCGCATTGTAGGTCATTAAATTCATAAACTTTGTGTCAACCTCCACTTCAATATAATTGGGCAGACCATAGAGGAGAGAGTTTGCTTGTTTTATCTGCTTCTTAACGTTCTTCATTTGGTAGACCATGTCCAGCGGCTGGTCGCTCTTCTTTATCTTTTGCGGCACACTCTTTGCCATGAAATTATGCAGCTGGTGTCTCGACTCGTCTGACAAGTCGTCGGCTGTGAACGCCTTAATTTTTGCTTTTGTTTCTTTAAACTTCCGCTTCATGTCTTTATAAAACTTATCCAATAGAACTTCTTCATCATTGACTCTATACAGAAGATTTCTTTGATACGATCCATCCATAATTCTTTTACCACGGTCTCGTAGACGCACGAGATCTTGTATAGCCTCCTCCATTTCCAGCTGCAGGCGATAGTACACTTCCCGTACCGGGAGACACTCACACGGATGCATTTCGTGTTTGGTGATCTTGCACTTTCTACAGCAGTACTCCTCATGATTAAGGCAGAAGTGATCTTGTTTCTTTCCGTGTATGTCACACATATTGTTCACTGATTTCCTCTTCAGAATAAATGCGCAAAGAAAGCTCTCCGTGTTCAGGAATAAAACAATACAACTAGAACATATACGTCAGCCATGGGATTAACTCTTTCACCGCCATTGTCGCACCTGTGCAAATAGTTTAGATCCAGATGAGACGCCGCGTAACTCGGCATCTCATCAGGATCCAAACTGTTTGTCACTCTGATAATAGTTTTGGAAGAAAATGGGAGAAAAATTAACAAACGAAAATTGTAGCAGACGACAAATTTGGCAGACGGGAATATTTTGCAGCGAAAGAGTTAACCTTGAGTCCGCTATAGGGGTACTTCTCCATTACCTTTCAAAATAGTTTGGACCCAGATGAATGGTTGGGTGAATCCACGTATATCCAGGGTCCAAACTCTTCTTGACACTCCGCGTAAACTTTTAGAGATGCAGAATAAAACAGCTACTGTTGACCCGAACTACATAAATATTTAAGCAAATGACAAATTACTCCTCATGCTAAAGGCACGAACAATTCCAATGTATGAGATCCTATTTCACGAATACCCTTTTTGAAACAAAAGAAAGTCGTTATAAAACCATTCAGTGTGTTAAAAAACAATGGCCATACATAATAAAGGTATTTAAAGTTAAATGTATACAAGTTAACCCTTATCCCGACCAACATTATAGCCACTTTGATCTAGATCAGTAGTTGTATTTATATTGTATGGAACTTCACGGTTTACAATCAGAAAACTGCAACTTAGATAATAAAGAACAACAAAACTATTCAGATTGTAAAATGTTTATCTTTTTTAACATATTTATTACTGACTTAATAAAGGTAGTTTCACTACAGTATTTAAATGACTTGGAGCGAACAGAAGGATTGTAAGGTAGGTACCCATGGAAGTGAAAGACAACTTAAGTCGCCATGTTGGAAAGGGTGGTGTACAGTGATATATATATACATGCTAATATGCATTTCTGACAACAGTAAAATGCATGTGTAGTGCATGTCTGATAAAACTTCTAATGACAGGTAATATACGAACTTTAAACACATATCGTATGCCACTTACGGTTTGAAAATGTGTGATAGACATAACGCAAATTTGGATCATTTTTGCACCGAGCATGAACAGAGAATATGTTCGCAATGTGCAACAGAAGAGCACAGTCAGACACCATGCGAGAGCATGCCAGTCTCCGGTGCAGTACGAGCCATCACTTCCAAGACAGAGTCAGTGGTAGAAGACCTAAAGCGAATGAAAAATGTAAGCCAGTCTATTCTTGATGGAAACAGACAAGAGTATTCTCTCAGGACGATTGCCGAGGCAGAGGCGAAATTTGACAAATACGTTGAATCGATGAAGCAGAAATTCGTGACCGCGAAGCAATCTGTGAAGCCTTTTGCAGAACTTACGCGTGAGGAATTGTGGAAATTGAAAGCTGTGGCGACAAAGAGACTGCCGAATACAATTCCAAAACGAGACGGAGATGATGATGCTCAACAAGTTGATGATCTTCTGGGTAGACTTACTGAGGTAAGGAAACAATCCAAAAATGCAAAAGAAGTCCTTCAAGCACTGCCAAATTACGTAGAAGTTATGGTCGACGACATTTTTCTAGAGTCCTTAAAATTTGAAGGCTACCCAGTGCACGTGACCCGAAATGGCGAGACAGAGGACGTGTTTGATGAAGTAAATGACTCAATGTCAACTGCGACAACTGATCATGGATCTGTATATCTGATAGAAAAATCCAAGTCTTCTCTAGATCACTGTGTTGATATGGTGCGGATGGAGGAATACTATATCGCCTCGGTGGGTGACAGTATACACAAGCGAGATCTTAAACATATGTCTTTTAGGCAAGGCATACCCGTCCCAGGGGCAGACAAGATATGTGTGATAGGACAGACAACTGAAGTATCCGTGCTACAGAAGACCGGCTTCATTTCGGTGATTCAAACAAATCCAAATCTCGTACTACTGTACCGACTAATGTGTGACCAACCGTATTTGGACATGTCGTATTTAGAAAGCGTTCCGGGTACTGGAGATATCCCACCGCAGTCGCCAGTTTTTATTGTCTGTTACAACATGAAAGACTACGTCCTCGTCGACTATGTTGACTTAATTCAAGCAAGGTCTACAAAGTACCCGGGATCTCCACCTAAATTTCACGTGAAAATAACCAATGTGGCTGAGAGTTCTTTTGGGAAAAATAAAATGAGGTTTAGAGGAGCAACAAGGGTAAGCGCCTTACACGGGAAATACATCTTAGTCGGTGCGTCGAAAGGAATCTCCTGTCTCAACAAAGGTGGAAATCTTCTTTGGACAATTGATGTTTACGAACAAATAAGGCATCTCTTGACTCATGGGAACATCATATACGTCTGCATTGAAAGCGAGAAGAGGATACTGACGGTGTCAAAGCAGGGTCAAGTGATGCAGGATAATATTCTTCCGCCCGTTGACTTCACACCAGAAAGACTAAATGCGTTTAACGATACACTTCTAGTGAAAATCTTAGGTCAACCGACCTGGATCTTCTACAAACAGATGTCGGATTTGTGAGTTTTGCAGTATCGAGTGCACAAGAGAATGTCGATATGGGACTCAAAGAGCAGAGTTGGTAGAACTGAACTATTGAAAACGATCATATAAATATCTATGTCTTCATGTACAAGCAACTACAAAAAGCTGTTAACCCTTTTCTCCATGAATAGTTATGTAAGACACGTCAACATGAATATTAATTAGATTAAGACCTTTATCGGGGTTAACGTCGTTTTAAACTGTAACAGCATTTCAGTCATATCCCGATGTCCAGCTAATTACTGGTGGAGGAATACCCCAGAGCAATACCCCAGAGCACGGAACAAATTGAATATGGATACTGGAATTGTTGGTCAAGGCAGAAACTGTACATAGAATCTTATCTACATTATATCATAAGCACATCCTGATCAGACGACTCCTATAGGTGCCGTTTGATCTGGGTCATTTCTGTTTGTAAAGGCGTAGAAATGCTTATTCATGGCCTTTCAATATTTAATGTAGGAAATAATGGCATCGTGAATATTTTTACGCCGAATTTTATAATGACATATTGTGTGAACACAGGCTTGTTTGGTATTGGTACAAACTTCCGTCAGACCTAGTATAATACCATACGCAGAGCCGACCCTGATCAGACGGCTCAAATATATAGGAGTCGTCTAATTTGGGTCTACTCTGTTTGCAAAAGGCATGAAAACACGTTTGCATGAGGAAATGATTAAACCTTTAGCACTCTACGCGTGAATCCGTAATGCCAAGCTTCTGGTTCGTTCCTATATGAGATACCGAGTTACACGACGTCTCATCAGGGTCCATGCTTATAAAACATTTGGTTGAGTCCGAGTTCGTTCTCAAGATTTTGATTGGTCAGATTTGAGCCTTTGGCTCAAATCTGACCAATCAAAAGCTTGAGAACTCAAATCTGACCAATCAAAAGCTTGAGAACGAAACTCAGACTCAACTAAAAGCTTGGACCCTGATCCCGACTATTTGGCACCAATAATGTCTCTGTAAAAAATGAAGCTTGACTTATGGCGTGACAAAAGACACACTATCCTTTCTCTGCTATGGGAAGTTGTCGCCCCCTCGCCTTTGTCTTCTTCATTTTTTAACTTTACAAGGTTCACGCAATTTGTTGGCTGACATTAGCCGAATGTCAACCTGTATGGTTCCTGGGTGACCAGAGCTCGAGTTAGATTTGGTGTTAAATCCTCGAGTTTGAGGATTTTTTTTTGCTTGAAAATACAATAGAATCTGTCTTAAGCAGCCATTCATTTATTGAACATAGGAGTCTTAAAATGCAGGTGGTTGCTTAATTAATACAGGGCGAAAGTAATTCAGAAAGCTCCAGTGGGAGCTGTTCTGCATTACTTTTGCCCTGCATTAAGCTACAACCTGCTTTACAGATCCATAATTAGACCTATTTTGGTGGTCGCTTAAGACAGTTTCTACTGTAAACCAACTATTCAGACAAGTGCATCGTACTTATTTCTACTTGTAGTAAACATTTACTCAATACCTTATCGGATTATTATTATTATATTTATAGGTTTTCAATATCAAATAAATATAAGCATGGAAACTATTTCATTGTCGCTATTCTTTGTCATATATTCAGTTCTCATGACTTAAACACTCAATCCTTATCTTCATTCTATATAGTTTCCCTGTTTTTACCTCTATCTTCTCCCTTTCATTGTACATTTACAAGCGAGCGTTCAATGTATGCGTGCGTATTAGGAGCCGTCTTACCTGGGTCTACTCTATTTGCAAAGGTGTATTCATGGAGTAAAGGGTTAACCCTTTCAATGTTTAAAATATTCATGTTGGAAATAATGGCATCGTGAATATTTATACGCTGAATTTTATAATGGTATATACACACAGGATTGTTTGGTATAAGTAGAAACTGTTGAGTCATGGGCAGGGAGAGACAAAACGAAATGACCGAAGTTCATGTGGATCCTGATATTTGTGGTCAACATTTTGCACTAGCCTACTTTTAAAAGACTACGTGCGAAAACGGCGTTTTAAAAATCTGTAATTTTTTTTATGTAAAAGTATGAGTCGCCGATGATGTTCGCACGTGTTTATATGGAACGCCATTCTGCCATGCTAATTGCTAAAATACAAAATGTTTTTGCCAATTGTGTAAATTGCTAGGGAATGTTCCAAGTGATAGATGTACATGACAAACGCGAAATGCTTATTGCTAACTGCATGTTTGCACTAGCATTGAACAGTGACATTTTTAAAGTGACTGTACATTTGCTAAATTACATGCATTTAGCAGTAATTTTAAGCATTTCGCATTTGTCATTTACAACCATCATTTGGAACATTCCGGTTCTTTTACCTAGCTATTTACACAATTGGCAAAAAGCATTTCGCATTTAGCGAACAGCATGGCGTTCGATGTTTCGGCAATTCGCGTGCTCTTTAGTTCCATGACAATCGTAAGGACTCCAATTGGTTCCGTAAGTGTTCGCGATATCGCAATTTACATGTAGCATTTTGTTCTAGAAAAAAAATACGCGAGTTGCGATGCAACCCATTATTTTTTATTCACAGATACGTTTTAAAATTTAAGTATTCGGGGGAAATCTTCCCTGGTCCAAACAGGGTCATTTCAATGGCCAAAATACCCAAACCACACAATTTCACTTATTCTAGGCGGTTGCTTTAGACAGGTTTGATAAAGAATAGTGAGCGCTGCAAGGGGTTTACTCGTATTAACCCCAAAGTATATGCATCCTGTCTCCTACATTACATAAACGGGCAAACATATGCATACTACGAACCTGTTTGAAGACCGTCACTTCAGCTGTAACAATACAGGAAAGCCCCGCTATATTAAGCGAACGTTAAAATAGAATCAAAACCGGTCTTTCAGACAGGTGACTGCTTAATGCAGGTTTAGAGTCATACAGAAATATCCAAGAGGAGCTTTCTGTATGACTTTCCCCCTGCATTTTAGCAGCCACTTGTAGTAGGCCTATCAAGACATATGCACTTGTTGGGATCTGTGTGTTAACACAGATACCAAATCTACCGAAACGGCGAGAGCAAATCAGCCGGTCCTCACGAAACGATTTACTCAGATGTGTAATGTAGTTAGGTAATCAGCTGAACTTATTACAAAAAGTACTATCGTGGACCGTTTTTTAAGACAAGCAGTTACTGTATTTGATCATTTTTTCAACAAATATGACGAATATTTTTAAAATGAGGCGATATTAATAATATTGGGGTATTTATGCTCACTTATACACGAATCAATTTTTGATTAATTGATCGCCGCCATTTTGAATATCACGTGACTTTACGCCATAGGGAAACGCAACCTCCAACGCAGTTATCTCCCCTAATAGACCGCAGGCGTGGTGACAAGGGAGATCACTGTGAGGAGTTTGCAAATCGAGTAGGAGAATGAAAACTTTACGCAGAATTTGTTTACCAGACACGCATTTTGGATGAGCTTGAAAATCGTAAGTACATATACATACAAACATTAACGCTTAGGTTATCATTGTCTTCTATTTATAGTTCTGCTATGACTTTCGTGAACACGATTTATTATCTTGAATCTTCCGAGTTATTACAATGCTGTGAAAGAATACCTGCAGCACCTGCGCTATTAAGTTTTTAACTTATTCATCCCTGATACTTTAAGTTAAACCCCTTCCTCCATAAATATGCCTTTTTACGCCTTTGCAAACAAAGTAGACGCACAACAGGTTTCTGAACGACTCGGCACCAAACTAACCGGGTCCCTAGACAATTCGGCCCCAAAACGATTCGACACCATGGTCAACTCGGCCCCTCCCAAAAATTTACCCTAGACGATTCGGTACCTATTTATTTTCATGAGTTTTTGTTATCAAATTTACATTTTCCCTGTCAATCAAGCAATAAAATGAACTTATAAGGTGGATACAGATCATCATTATAAATTGTTATTACGGAACACAGAATTGGATTAAATCTATACCCGTAAATTTTTCGCACCAGTTTTGAAAACTTACAGGGATGACAGTTTTATTTGTTATAATAACAAATAAAACTCGTCTCAGTACTTTTTCAACTTATAAGGGCCGGCATTCTTCTTGGGGGTTTTAGACCTTAGAAATAATATGTATTATCATCACAAGGCAAACAAAAATATGAACAGTATCTTCTGCAGGGGCAATCTGATCTGGGTCTACTCTGTTTGCAAAGGCATAAAGAATTAAACTTATCATACCTGCAAGTAATTACCACCTGACTTTTAGGCATAATTAGACATGCTTTGCCAAATTGGTGGTCAATTTAAAGAGGTTTTATACTGTACAATGGTAATTTTCGTGGATCTACTCGTAGACATTGTTATAATGGTTTTGCACTAATTTCTCATGGTAGTTGTCTGATCAGGGTCTGCTCAGTTTGCTTATAATAATATTGTGTTATATAGATCAAATTCTATGGTTCTGTCTGTACCAAAATATCCTTTGTTAATAATATGCAATTTAAAAAAATTATCCAATAATATGATACCAATGATGTCATTAACCCTTAAATGAATATTTAAACAGAGAAAGGGTTAATTTATGGACATATAGTGAAATCTGAAGAAAATTTGTACAAGGCCTTCCTATATTGTTGTTATCCTGGTAATACACACTGAGAAAGTTAGACATTCTGACCAGCAAGGTGCTTTAGTATCATTTATATGCGTTTAGGCTTGTGAAAAAAAAGGTGAATGATGTGTACAATTTTAAATATAAAATGTTTTATAGTCATTTACTCAATCAACAGGCCTCTTAACCCTTTCCCTGTTCTATGTTTATTTCAAATTTAAATACCTCTACTGAATATTCATGAACAAAATAGTTATATGAAATATGGAAGGTTGAACATTGTAGCCATTTTGGAAAGTAAAGGAAAAGGTCTACAAAATTCCATTAGCAAACACAGCAGACCCTGATCAGACGGCTCCTATAGGAGCCATCTGATCTGGGTCTACTCTGTTTGCATATGCGTGAAGACACATTATATAAGGAAACGGGTTAATGCCTTTGCAAAGAGCATATATATCCATATCAGATAGTATCTATATCAATATAAGAGCTCTCAGATCAGGGTCTGCTATGTTTGCTTAAGTTATGAAATAATTAAGATGATAATACAGTTTCTAGCATGTTTAAAACAGAATTGTCTGTAGTGTCATTATAAATATTCAGTTAATATCAACTATAAATGTAATTATTACATTTGTTATTATAAATAGTAACATTTTTACGTTATAAATGATCCAATATCATTTAAAAAAATAGAGTTGTGTGGTCTGAGCAGACCAATACAGACCTAGCAACGGACCAATAACAGATATTGTGCCCGCTGCCAAGGTAATCATTCTAAATCTATATCAACAGAACCCTGATATGCGATGAAGGTCTAATTTTGCTCCGATGATGCAAATGTTATCAAAGTTCTCGTACACAGTATACCGAATAGTCCCCAAACCATGGCTTTTACAAAGACAATCCTCACCCGATTCGATTCAAATTTACATGCCCAATACATGTGCACGTACCGGTGAATAAAAAGAGCACTCTGTCCGCTCTTTCCAACGCCAAGTTTTGAATAATATGAACCCGTCATAATGACGTCATCTAATGACTGTGTGACTTGATAGTGCTGATTCTTTCAATCCTTTGAGAATCTATTGCACCTAGTACATGGAGATCCAATTTGACCCATAAATGTAATAAACAGGTTATTACACAGGTGACTATAGGGCCGCAGAGTGATATAGTCCCTTACCTTGATATAGTAACTCGGGCTAAGCCCTCGGGCCAATTGCAAGGTGGCGGGCCAATATATCACGCTGCAGCTTTAGTCACCTGCGTAATAACCGCTATTTGTTTGTTGCGGCCCTAGTCACCTGCGTAATAACCCCTATTTATTTGTTATATGAATATTTATGGTGTAGGGGATTAAGAAATATTTCCAGAAATACATTTTAATCATAAACATTAATTTTATTTGCAGGGGACAGTAATTTCGACAAGATTCCAAACAACAAGGGACCTGACACGCCAGTTTTCTAACAAAGCCCACTATGCTTTAAATGCCACAGAAATGGAGAATAATATTGCTTTATTGACAAAGAGCTTTCAATGTCGAAACACAGTAATTGTCGCCACAAAGCAAGACCAAATCAATGAAACATTTTTATCAACATCCAAACAAGATTTCCCAATACTGATCTAAGTATGAAAAGCTTGATCAGCTGGTGCTGACTTTGTGATATACGAATTGTTAAAATCTACTGAACTACTTTAGATACTAGCAGCCAGTGTTTGCTGATCTCCATATGGAACAGTAGTTGGTTAAAGATTGTCGGAACATTGAAAAGCTTTAGACTGTGTGACTTGATAGCGCAGTCAGTAGAGTGTTAGCATGGTAAGCCACAGGCCCTGGATTCAAGTCCCAGTCGAGTCACAACTTTTTCACATGTACCAGTTTATTGCAAAACAATTTAGTCAAAGACAGTATGATGGTAATTCTAAACGGATAATTAAATAGAATATGTTGGCATGCTGAGAGAGATGGGCAGGACTCTGAAGCATGATGTTTGTCAACAACTTGGACATATTAAAAAGCAGAAAGGACTATCAGAAGCTATCCCAACGTTTTGTAAAATGAGCAACCAACATGTCTCAGAATGAACCTAATGAACTACTTGGGATACAAGCAATCAGTATTTGTTTGTCGACCCTGTAGATGATGCTCAGTTTGTAAAACCATGCAGAGTTGTCATGCCATGGTCACAGTGATCAAAACTTGATCATAGCAGTTTAGCCTTTACTCCATGAATATTCATGGTAAGAAATTATCATATGACATGAATATAAATGGGTTGAGTTTTAAAATTTTGCAACAGCATTTTTAAAACAGGGGTTTTTGGCCACAGCAGAAACTGTAGAGCTAAATGTATGTTATGTCAGAAGCAAATAGAACATGCCCTGATCAGATGACTCATATAGGCAGAGGTACAGATAAGGGTGTGTTCCCAAATACTAAAATCGTCATTTCACCACCAAACCCTACACTGTGACCACTCTTTACAATCGTCTCGTCTAGAAAATTACTGAAGAGTGGTCACAGTATATAAGGTTTAATTGGTGGATAAATAAAGGAGCTATTCTTGAAAATGTAAAGGCATCTTATTTGGAGCTCTGTATAAGAACTGTCTGATGTGGGTCTACCCTATTTGCAAAGGTGTAGAAAGGCGCATTTATGGAGTAAGGGGTTAACACAGTATGAGTGGTATATAAGGAACTAGACTGACAACACCCAGATGGTGATATATATATATATATATATATATATATAAGAGCTGAATATCTTTGCAAAAAGAGTATACCCATAGCAGACAGATGTGGGAGACTAGGAGCCGTTTGATTGGGTCTGCTCTTTTTGCTAATAGAATAATGTATAGATTAAAGTTTCTGCCATTACCAAAATTCCTGTTAAACGTTATATCAAGAATAATATTACAATCAATGTTCATATTGTCATTATTTCATGTAGCAATGGGTTTAGAGACATAATTTATCTGACGATGTTCAATACTTTATGTCAATAAAGACTTTATTCCATGAATATTAATATTAATTTATATGTAAGAAAGTATGACATCATCATGATTATGAATATTAATTAGGTTAATTTTTGTAAAAGCACATGGACACTGGAATATTTTGCCATGGCAGAAACTATAACCGTATAGATCTACATGTATATTATATCTAAACCCTTTCCCTGTTCATTATTCATTTAAGAAATATTGATGTATCATGAATATTTATATAAGCTGAATGTTAATATAAACCTTCTAAGGAATTTTTTACTCTGAAAAGAACTATAGAATCATATCTATATCATGTCTGACAGTCAGGTCAAGTAAAGAAGAGCAGACCCTGATCAGACAACAACTATAGGAGCCGTCTGATCAGGATCTACTCTGTTCGCAAAAGTGAAAAGGCATTTGGTAAACCCTTTCCTCCATAAGGCTAAGGCTTTGCAAACTGTTAACAGAGTAGGTCCAGATCAGGATCTACTCTGTTCGCTCATGAAATAATATATTTAATTGCGATTCAGGACAATTGCCGATTCTCCTAGGACAGATTGCCATCGCATACAAGTATGTTAAAGTCACTTTTTTAAACCATTGTGATAAATAGAGCATTTGCTCCAAAGGAGCAAATGCTCTATTTATCTTAATGGTTTAAAATCTACAAAATAATGAACATTGTATTTTATATCCCCACAAACAAAGTTTTGGGGGGTTTACTGGAGTAACCATGTCCATCCGTCTGTTCATCTATCCGCCCGTCTGTCAGTCCGTCCATTCGTCCAGATCATAACTTCCAAAGTATAAAAGCTATTGACTTCAAACTTCATATACAGATAGATCACATGGACTGCAAATGCATTGCACAATGTTCGTAACTCTGTCTTCAGTACTTCTGGAGTTATTGCCCTTGTTTATTTTTCTCAAAATTTAGCTTGTCCGGATCATAACTTTCAAAGTGTAAAAGCTATTGACTTCAAACGTCATGTACAGATAGAACACATTGACCACAAATGCTTTGCACAAGGTCCATAACTCTGTCTTCATTATTTCAGGAGTTATTGCCCTTTGTTATTCTAATGAAAATCTGGTTTGTCCGACTCATAGCTTCAAACATATAAAAGCTATTGACTTCAAACTTCATATTGAGATAGATCACATTCACCAAAAGTACAGTGCACACGGTTAGTAGCTCTGTCTTTAGTATTTTTGGAGTTATTGCCCTTTGTTATTTTTTTTTTTAAAATCTGGCTTGTCCGGATCATAACTTTCAAAGTATAAAAGCTATTGACTTCAAACTTCACATACAGATAGACCACACATTGACCACAAGTGCAGTGCACAATGTCCATAACTCTGTCTTCAGTGTCTTTGGAGTTATTGCCTTTTGTTATTTTTGTCAAAAATTGGCTTGTTTTAATAAACAAAGCTTTTTTATACGCCCACCTAATAAAGGTGGTCGTATATTGTCGTGGCCCTGTCCGTCCGTCCGTTCGTTCGTTCGTCCGTCAACATTTTGTTTGTCCGCTGTTTTCTGGGAAAACTATTTGACAGATATTAATGAAACTTCACACAAATGTTAAATGCATCAAGATCTGTAGCTGAGTTGATTCTGAGGTTCATTTTATTTTTCATTCTAGAGTTATGGCCCCTGTCTTTAAAAAATATTCAAATAGTTTGTCCGCTGTTTTCTGGGAAAACTATTTGAGAGATATTAATGAAACTTCACACAAATATTTAATGCATCAAGGATCTGAAGCTGAGTAGATTCTTAGGTTCATTTGATTTGTCGTTTTGGAGTTATGGCCCTTTTACTTAAAAAATAATGCAAATACATTAAAAAATAGTTTGTCTGCTGTGTTCTGGGAAAACTATTTGACAGATATTAATGAAACTTCACACAAATGTTTAATGCATCAAGATCTGAAGCTGAGTTGATTCTGAGGTTCATTTGATTTTTCATTTCAGAGTTATGGCCCTTGTCCTTAAAAAAATATGCAAATAGTTTGTCCGTTGTTTTCTGGGAAAACTATTTGAGAGATATTAATGAAACTTCACACAAATGTTTAATGCATCAAGATCTGAAGCTGAGTTGATTCTGAGGTTCATTTGATTTGTTGTTTCGGAGTTATGGCCCTTTTACTTAAAAAATAATGCAAATAGTTTGTCCGCTGTTTTCTGGGAAAACTATTTGACATATATTAATGAAACTTCACACAAATGTTAAATGCATCAAGATCTGAAGCTGAGTTGATTCTGAGGTTCATTTTATTTGTCGTTTCGGAGTGATGGCCCTTGTCCTTAAAAAATATGCAAATAGTTTGTCCGCCGTTTTCTGGGAAAACTATTTGAGAGATATTAATGAAACTTCACACAAATATTTAATGCATCAGGATCTGAAACTGAATTGATTCTGAGGATCATTTGAATTTTCGTTTCAGAGTTATGGCCCTTGTCCTTAAAAGATAATGCAAATAGTTTGTCGGCTGTTTTCTGGGAAACTGTTTGAGAGATATTGATGAAACTTCACAAAAATGTTTAATATATCATGATCTGATGCTGAGTCGATTTTGAGGTTTATTTGATATGTTGTTTCGGAGTTATTGCCCTTTTACTTAAAAAAAAATGCAAATATATGCAAATAATTTGTCCACTGTTTTCTGGCAAAACTGTTTGACAGATATTAATGAACTTCATAAACATGTTTAATGCATCAAGACCTGAAGCTAAGTTGATTCTGAAGATCATTTGATTTGATGTTTCGGAGTTATGGCCCTTGCACTTAAAAAAAAAATGCAAATCTATGCAAATATGAGGATGGCCATAACTTTTTCATTTGAAATGATATTTACTTCAATTTTTTTACATGGTTAAACCTTAATATGAATTTTCACATATATTACGGGGATTTTGATATGTCATTTTATTCAAAAGTTATGGTCCTTGAACTTCGTGTGTTCATTGCTTTGTTAGTCGGTCAACTTTTAGTTTGTCTATGGTTTTCTGGGAAAAATATTAAAATGATATAAATGAAACTTAATACAAATGTTTTAAGCAACAAAATTTGAAGCTGAGTTTATTTTGAAGTTCATTCAGTTTGTCTTTACAGGGTTATGGAACAGATAAGCGTTGGCACCCGCTTGTGCTCTGGTTTAATTACTTTCAAACAGATGCTTTACTTGCAACATATGTTTATTTGCTGTTTTATACTTTTTCTTGACATTGTCTACAATAAAATTTTCATCATAAATACGTTTACTCTTTTTTTCTCCCATTTCAAAATCTGTTAACAATTTCAGGTGATTGCCATTATAGATTGTAAAACTATACAACCATTCTTGATTATCTACATGAATTGTTTGCGAGGTTCCAATATTTAATTAATTTTAAACTTATTTTTGTATACATTTATATAAATATATTTATATATAATGTTTTCAGAAGATCAAGATTTCTTGACACTGTTCAACTTATACCTTTACTAAATTATACTTCAAATTTGGAAATTGGGTTTGAAATATTTACATAAAACATGCAAAATGCCAGCTACCACCAGATAAGATTTCAGCATCTGGGAACATAAAAAATAACTCGCAAACAAACACCCAAATACAGTAGAATCTCTCTAGACCGAACAGAAAATAAACATTATTTTCGAGGATTCAAAACCAGTAGCTGCTTGATGCAGGCTGACAGCGATACGGAAACTTCTGCCGGAGCTTTTTGTATAGTTGGTCAGCATACAGCAGTCTTTAATGCCCAGTCATAATGTTTATATTCGTCCGGTTTAGAGAGGTTCTACTGAATAACACACGTTTTCTTTCCAAAAACACAGATCCCTTCAGTACTATCAGTACTTTGATGTGTAGTATATATAACTAGATATTTATTAACCCATATACAGGACTCGAAGTTGCTGGTTAACTGTATGAACATGATTATATATTAAAGTAGTGTACATAGTACATTGAATCGTGTCTTAACTGTTGTCTGTACCTTCAATAGTGATTTATATATGAACACTCGGACACTGCAGTTGGTGACGAGGATATTCATGACACTTGGTATAATACCTTGAATATTAACATTTTACACGCTTTTTAAGTTGTATTTTCATTGACAATTTTTTACCAGAAGTAGGGGGATAGATTCACACATCATGTCATTGCAACTGCCGATGCAAATGATTCTACAAAGTTGTCATTTTATTAATCTTTAACACGGTCTGTGTTGGAACATTTTGTCTCCAAACATTAAAATGATTTTTCTTCGAAAGTCTTCAAATTCAGATACACACCCTCCCCCAAACACACCTCCAAATTACTTCCCAAGACATAAGAATGAGCGAGAATGACGGGTCGAATTAGATGCATCCATTTCTGGACCCAGACTGTCAGCTGCCATCACAAATTGGCCCATAGCATTGAAAAAGGCTCAACCATGTCATCAGAGTCAGACTGCACTCAGTTGGCAAAACTACACAGATTGTCATTTGCAGCCGTGTCTGTTGACGATTTTAATTTTCCCGCCAACTGTTAGATCTAGTCTCTAGTCTACGGCAACATATTCCATCGGCTTTTCTGTGATGAATTCTCTTCAGCATATAAACAAATTTTAATTCATGTAGTATTATAGGCATTTATAAAAACGCGTTGCTAGTATACAGTAAACCGATTGGGTACATTAAAATGTTATTTTCCGACTCTCTCGGCCACTGCAACATGTGCAGTGCCTTACAAGGTATGCACATCATAATATACATGTTGAGAGCATACCGATGCTTTGCATATAATGACTAAATTTATATGGAATATCGAGTTTTCCAGGTCAACTAGTTTTAGGAAACATAATGACCACGGTTACAAAAACGAAACGTGTGTAGATGAAATCATATATCGAATACATGTATATAAAAAAATTCTTATAAAAAATCTATTTGGCTACAGAAATACATTCAGTATCTTTCACAAAATTGCAGTTTTTATCCAAGCAGATTTTGGGGTTGTCTGTCGGTTTTACAATTCGTTACTAAATATAGGTCATAGGGGCCTGTATTGTCAACGAGTGATGATTGGTGATAACGAGCGCATGGGCAGAGATGATATATGTACATGTATCGTCAATGGATATCAGAGATGATATACCGTCAATTATTGATGCATGATGAGTATATCATAGATGATATATATCGTCAATGCATGATGATAACGAGGATATCAGAAATTATTTACATGTATCGTCGATGCGTGATGATAATGAGGATATTATATATCGTCAATGCGTGATTGTAATGAGGGTATTTGAGATAATATACATGCATAGTCAATGCATGATGATAACTGATCTCTTTTTGATAAATTTGCATTCATGAGAAAACGTCGTTACAAAGTTCAGGTATTTCAATAAACAAAATATAAATTATGAAATATATATCGGCTTTCGTCAAATATCGGAACACTTCAGGTGACCGTTTAGAAATTCCATGAAGTGTATTGTTAGTTAAAACGAGCGACGATAATGAGAACATCACAGATTTTGAACAACTGTTCATGCATCAACGAGTAGTGATGAGTGATAATGAGGACATCGTATATAGATGAAAATTTAAACAGCTGTGCAGCTAAACTACAAACATGTCCCCCTTCCAGTGTTCGCCAGAATAATTCAATCTAAACAATCAATTTAAACACCCACAATAGTAAGCATGCCCTACAACCACGACAGGTGCTATAGATATGAACTCACGCGACCAATGACCCTTAAAACCCTTTTAATTACTCCATAAATATTCAAGGCACACTTCACCCATTATTTTATACCGTTACTTTAAACGTGAATATATATTAATAGCTTATCCAAATAGTATACAATCATACAGAAGATGTTCTCTAAGCTTACAGACCAGTCCCTATTTAAGACGGCGTCTGATATATGACTTCTCTGCTTGCAAAGGTGCAATTTAAGGAGTCTAGATCTATGGAGTAAACGGCTAAGAACTACTAAGTAGTAAATTTAAACCTATAAATGCCCTTTCAACCCGGGACATCAATGCACTGGCATTTGCAAACAGTGTAGACCAAGATTAGAATGTCCTAGAGGAGCCAACTGATCAACGCCTGCATTGTTTGTCATTAAAAATCCCCCAAATTTAAACCTTTCATACTGGGTAGATATATCTAAGGATTACGTAAAAAGAAAAATCATGAAAATGGACTCAACAGAAATTTTCTATCCAAACAAATTTGACCTTAAAGTCAAAGGTCAAATGAAGACTACCATGGTATGAGACACGGTGCCTCATCATGATACATTCACGTGTCAAATGACCAAGGTGTAGGCAAAAGAACGAAAACGTTCAGGCCTGGTAATGGTTTTCTATTGAAGGTACACGTACATATATTTGACCTTGATGTCAAAGTCAATGTCATCTGGAAAATGTTGGCATGGAACCTGACACTTCGTCTCATAATGATACACCCACGTGTCAAATATGCCCTTGGTCAAAAGACAAAAAAGTTAAGGCACAGACAATAGTTTTCTATTTAAGTACAGACGTTTGGAATGGATCACAGGTCAAGGTCAAGTGAAGGTCATCATGATATGACACACTGGGCCTCAACAAAGTTGTGATCCGGACAAGGTTTGTTTGTATTGAGAATAATTAACAGTTTAAAACAATAGGTCTCCCTTCTGTGAAGGGGAGACATAATTTTCAGCTTGAAAGGGCGAGACCCACTCATCAGCAGAGTTCAATAGTCTGTACAAAACGTCTATAAATCCAGATTTGCTATGCAAATATCAATTTAGAGGAAGGGCTGAAACTAATGTTGCAAGATGAAAGAACAAACTACAGAAATGTTCCATAACCACAAGTTATGGTCTGATTAGATTCAAAATAATTTTATATGGATCCCAACTATATCCAAGTAACTCGGTAGCTCATCGGTGTCCAAACTGTTTGAACAGGTTAGCTTTTAAATTAACTCCATTATTACTGTAAAATAACAACAAGATACAAGTTATGAATTCTAAACTAGTTTATTCATACTCATGGCATGCACATTACACTTTCATTTTCTACATCTTTATTATAACGACGAGGATTGATTGAACACAGAAACAGATTTAGTAAAGTAACTTTTGCCCCAATGAATATTCATGTAAGAAATGACATATGTACATTATTACATGTAGTTGAATTTTTATAATGGCACATGTACATAGAACTTTAGTATTGTTAGGAACTGTAGTCAGACCTATTATAAGCAAACAGAGCAGACCTTTATCAAAAGATTCCTACAGGAGCTGTCTGATCTGGGTCTCCTCCGTTTGCAAATGTGTTCTATGAGGGAAAGTGTTAATACCCAGATACAATTCATCTTATTACTATTTATAAAGTCATTATTTCTTACATGAATATTTGAATATTCATGGGATAAAACGACAAAAAAATTTAAAAAATGAAATCTGAAGCAGACGACAAATTTAGCAAACAAATATGTGGCAGCAAAACCGTACTCTAGCAATTCAGCTGAAAACAAGAGCAGTAAAACCAAAATTCAAATCTTGGTTCAATAATAATATGTAAGTTTTGAAATAGTGTAGATCCAGACACATTGGGAAATGCCATTGGATCACACAAGATTTTACTGGCTGTGGACTGGTGAGCAAATGCTATCCTTTTAGTATAAATGTCGGTCTTGGAAACAGGTGGCAGCTTAATGCAAGGTGAAAGTCATGCAGAAAGCTCCTCCAAGAGCTTTTTGCATGTCTTCCACCCTGCATTAAGCAGCCATCTGCCTAATAGTATCTAAATTCTTCTCTACTAGAATGCCAGTTAATTGGAGTTTTACTGTATTCATGGCATGTGGCTCTAGTGTCCGGTGGGGCTCCAAGTCATTTTCCAAATGAACTATAAGTAAAAAAAGTATTTCCCAACATGTTTCAAATATGTAATAAATAAATTGTTATATATATTAGTGTTGCATAATAATTTCATTAGCAGAACTTAGATGTAGGGTAATCCAGACCACAAGACCTTAATATCAACCCTTTCCCTATTGAATATTCATGTATTAAAAGATTTATTGACATTAAGAATTTTTATAATGGCATATGTACACATGAATTTTTGGTACTTGTGGAAACTATAGTCAGATCTACTATAATGTATAAGCAAACAGAGCAGACCCTGATCATATGGCCCCTACAGTGGCTGTCTAATCTGGATCTACTGTTTGCAAAGGTGTGAAAAAGCCTTTATATGATGAAAAGGGTTAATCATTGTTTTGAAATCAGTATTTACATTCCAACACCTCCATAAATAGGATATTTTCCTACATCCAGTATACACTCTGCAAGTAGAGGCATTTTTGGTACGTCATTAACCCTTTCCTTCATATAAACACCTTTTCACGCATTTGCATAGTAGGGGCCATCTGATCAGGGGCTGCTCTGTATTCTAGTGGATAGATCGGTTTCTTAGTTTCTAAAATGACTACAATATTACACCTTCCATATTTCATTATAACTATTTTGTCCATGAATATTCAGAAGGTATTTAAAATTTGGAAAAAATACAGAACAGGGAAAGGGTTAAAGCCCTCAAATAGGCATTTGACTGGCTGGCCTTTTCTTTGCATATGGCTGTGACAATAATTATGTAAGCAAGTACATGTACTCCCAATGAAGAAAACAATCACAGAGGATGAAGTTCTAATGGTTCTGTCTAGTAAAGGCGTTTCTTCGATGAAGTATACATAATATTCAAACTGCATGATTTACTGTGAATTTATTAACAGTTAGGCTAAAGGTATTTTTATATATGGAAGTAGACTGGTTGAATCAAAATTACTATTTTCTTTTCATATTAAGTACCTAAAAATATTGACGACAATATTCCATTATTGCTAGATACTATTTAAACATTACAAATTACCCCTTTACTTGTTGAATATTCATGTAGGAAATAATGAATATTAGCTATTTTTTTCTAATGGCACATGTATACAGGACATTTTGGCTCAGACAGAAACTGAAGACATATCTATATTATACCATAAGCAAACAGAGCAGACCCTGATCAGAAGGCTTCTATAGGAGCCATCTGATCTGGGTCTACTCTGTTTGCAAATTTCTTTTATGAAGAAAGGGTTAACAGATAAATAATAGAATAGATAAAAGTCTTGCAAATTAACTGTCAATTGAAACATGATAAACTCCACTGTCTGAAAAAATATTTGTCTGCAACAATTCTCAATTTTTATTCTTTTTTTTCCAATTTCTTTTCAGCAATTCGGAGTGCCAAAAATTTTGATCCTGTTGAGACACTGTATTACTAAGTGCCTCATCTGGATCCAAACTGTTTGTGATTGTTATCATAAATTTGCTGCTAGCATGCAAGGAATTAAGGATCATATTTGCAGCTCCTGTGTTCCGCAAGTCTATTCATCCAGCACATCCAGGTTGTTGGAATCATCTCTTTACTGTGCACTGTGAATTGTTTCTGGAACCATGGTTATTCCAATACTTCACTGAAATTCCACAACATTGAAATGCACAAATACTTTTTTATTTATTAAAATAAATTCAACATCTTAACAAAGATCATTAAAAAAAGTTGATTCTGTCTGAAGTTGTCCACACTCTTTTAACCCTTTACCTCATGAATATTCATGTAAGAAATAATGAATGTATGGACCTTAATGAGCTTAGTTTTTAACATAACATTCTTTAATAGGGGCAGTTTTACCATGACAGAAACAATAGAATAAAATCTAAATCATTTCATATGCAAACAGAGCAGAACCTGATCAGACGGCTCCTATAGGAGCTGTCTGATCTGGGTCTACTCTGTTTGCAAAGGCAAAGAAAGGCGTGTTTATGGAGGAAAGGGTTAAAGAAAGAAATGTAGAGATACAAAATATAAGTTTCCACTGCACTTCTCTGAATTCTGCTTCTTTTGTCTCCAAGCGTTTGTACAGTACAGTTTTTCTGCTAGTGCCTGTACAGAAGATTGTTTTGTCTTCAAGCACATGTACAGTACATTGTCTAGTCTTTAGCAGTGCCTAGCACTTGTATAGTACATCAGTATCAATTTCCACTTGCAACAGGAACTCAAATTGAAACTTCTCACCAATTCCTAGACACACACAACTCTGAACACTTGCTGATTGATTTAGCTTTCCCACGATCAGGCACAATCTATTTCACAGGGACAATCTATTTCACATAACACTTGATTCCTCTGTACACGACCTGTAGGCATCTTCTTCCGAGCTTGGGTTGTACACTTTCATCCATACCAGACTAACATTTCACTTACAGAACTCGAACACTCAGGTTTTGTGCTTTTATTGGAAAAAGCAATCAAATCAATAAAACCTAATTACACATAAACAGTATATCGTTAAGTAAAAGCAAGATGTTACTGTCTTTCAAATTCAAATAGTTCATTTTCGAGGAATCACAAGAAATCGTCTCCAAGATCCATATCTAAATCGTCAAGAATTTCAAAATCACTTCCAAGATTCATGCTGATCCCACTAAGATCACTGACATTATCTGAAATAACACAAAATAGATTGCAGATATATGAAGAAATACAAACTAACCAAGCTCACATCATCAAAGTTTCACAGAGCACCAAGACTTAATCACCCACGGAATGCTGAATTTTAAAAGTGGAATCATCTATCGTTGTTCATGATTTAGTCCATGCAGTACAAAAGGGAATAATTTGCTCCCTTTGATATGGGTCTACAATGGGTGCAAATACACAACTTATTTCCTGCATTCAAAGGCTTAACCATATACTCCATGAACATTCATGTAAGAAAAAATGACATCATGAATATTAATAAGATTAATCAACATAGAAATTATTGATAACGGCAGAAACTGTGGAATCATATCTATATTATTTCATAAGCAAACAGAGCAGACCCTGATCAGACGGCTCCTACAGGAGCCGTCTGATCTGGGTCTACTCTATTTACAAAAGCATAGAAAGGCGTATTTATATAGTAAAAGGTTAATTAGCATCATATGTCGTTCAGTAACCTAGAAATAACAGGAAGAATACCAAGGGTTATGTAATACTGATCTTACAAAATGTCTTATT
Source organism: Azorinus chamasolen (assembly GCA_963576725.1). NCBI lineage: Eukaryota > Metazoa > Mollusca > Bivalvia > Cardiida > Solecurtidae > Azorinus > Azorinus chamasolen. The sequence continues at coordinate 27,807,805 of OY755235.1, forward strand.
TCTCAGTCAAACTCTTGCTTCATCTTGCTTCAGTAAAATCACCTCTGAGAGGCGAGTCTAATTACCTGCATGGCAGAGTTTGGCGGAAAAATGTCAAAAGATTTTACTTATTTTTACTTTTTCTTAATCCTTTACTCCATAAATATTCATGTAAGAAATAATAACATCATGACTATTAATTAGATTATATGTTATTATAGCACATATACACAGAAAGGAGTATTTACATGTATGGAGTGAAGGGTTAAATTCGCCTTTTATTACAGTTCTGAATATGTGCCTTAAGCAATTATTTTCACAAAATTGAGTGAATATGAAGTTTGACAGGTAGCTCTGAGGTAAGGCAAACTTTGCATTTAGACTTTTCCAAGGGAAATTATTCTGTCAATACTTATAATATGGCAATGTAACCTATTAGAATAATGGGTAAATGGTATTTGCATTTCATTGGGGACTTGCTAAAAGGTTTAGATGTAATGGCCCAAGATTTAAAAGTGTGGCACTACCCTGCAAATGACAAAATCTATGCTAAGAACTATAATATTTTTCCATCAAGACATCAACAGTTATAAATAAATATGACCATGTGACCAGTTTACGTCATAGACACCTTATCAGCCTTTGCAAACCTATAGTAAATCAAGATTAGATAGCTCCTTTAGGATCTGTCTGATCAGGGTCTACTCCGTTTGCTTATGGAATTATACAGATTTGATTTCTACAGATTCTGCCAAAACCAAAAGATACTGTTGTGTTCATAAGGCATCATAAAAATTCAGACAAATGTTTCCTATAAGACTTAACCCTTTCCTTCATATAAACGCATTTTCACGCATTTGCAAACAGAGCAGACCCAGATCAGACGGCTCCTATATCAGGATCTACACTGTTTGCTAATGGAGTTTGATCAATCTGTTGCTTTACTTTCTAAATGGCTACAATGTTCCACCATCCATATTTCATTGTAACTATTTTGTCCATGAATATTCAGTAGGTACTGATTGAAATTAAACTTATTCAATGCATAAGCAAACATGCGGTAGCCCTTGAAAACAGTTTGAATCAGGATGCAACAACAAATAAATATCTAATACTACTGTAGAGCAGTTTAATCTGAGTCTAAATGATTTGTTATTCCATTAATAGCATCATTTAAAATGGTGTTGAATTTACGTTAATATTCAGCTACACAAATCGGGAACACGGCAGATTGGGTGTCCTCAACGGTACAAGAATTAAACAAGACAACGTGCAAATGAAGGAAGCTCAGTGTTTAACCCTTTATCATACAGAGACGGAGCGGTCTGATCAGGGTCTGACATACTTGCCTATGAAAGAAAACTTGTCTATGGAAGTATTCTACATTTCATATACCATTACAAAAATTCTACAAATAAATATTTATAATAATGTTATCATCAGTCAAAAGATTAAAGGGTAAACAAACCCCTGCAATACCACTTAACACATTATCCCCTAGTGACGCATTTTTGCGCATCTATAAAAGTCATTTTATGAAACCATTGTGATAAATAGAGCATTTGCTCCTATAGGAGCAAATGCTCTATTTATCACAATGGTTTCAAAATACAAAATTCTAAAACTTTCCTTTTCTCTAGTTAATGCTCCTTTTTGGTAGATACATTCAAAGAGGTTGGGTCTAAAAATAGCCTAGGAGATAATTAGTTAATATCTCTAAATCTATAAACATGGCCCAATAGTTTATTCCAAACACATCATTTTCTCCTGATAGCAAACATGATGATAAATTGTATACTGTATAGAAATAATGTATCTGCAATAAAATACCGACCAACAGATTAGCAGAATGGCATCCAAGTTCAGTAATAGAGTATAAAATTAATTCTAGGAGAAAATTATTCGCTACAGCTTTTGCTACTAGATATAAACATGATAAAACAGAAGTCCATTTAAAATTCTCACCATCAATATCTGTCTCCTTTTCACCTGTGTCCATTTTTTCTACATTGGTTGAAATTTTACGTGATCTGGCTGGGCTGGAATTTTTCTTTGGGGAAACAATTTTTTTAACACTAGCATCTTTTGTACTGGCACCTACGGAGTCAGATTTTTTGTTGTTGCTATTTGAAGCATTTTCTTCACTACCTGATTTCACATTACTTTCAGACACAGCGGTGTCACCTGATGCTTGTGTATCTTCATTCTCTTCCTTCCCATCTACATCTTTTCCCCTTTTGGCTTCTTGAGCGCCTTGCAGATTGCTCCGTCTAGCACCCCTCTTCGCCGTACCTCTCTTCGCTCTTTTCTTTTCAGGGGCTTGTACCTCCTCATCATCATTTTCAGCTGTTACCACTATTGCTTCAGTTTTTTCGTCTATTTCCTTTACTGCTGCAGCTATTGCTGATCTGGTGGATCTTCTGGGAGTTACAGATGCTGTTCTTCCACGACCCCTTCCCCTTCTTCCTCTCTTTGCAGGTGCTTTTCGTCCTTTCTTTGGGGCTACATCTTCTTCTTCTTCCAATTCTTGGGCAAATTCCTCTTTCTCACCAGCTGCTTCATTTGTTTTTGTGTCTGAGGACTTGGTGTTTTCACTTCCATCAATGTCCTTTTCAATGGTTTCATTACAATCACTGCTGTTGGATTTATTTGTAACCTGTTTCTTTGGTGACTTTTGATCAACTACACTTACTGGTGCTTGGTCATCTGATACAGGATTTTCCTTTTTATCAGTTTTATCATTACCTTTTGTCACTGACCTTTCACTATCTTCAGTTTTATCATTATCTTTTGTCACTGACCTTTCACCATCATCTGTTTTATCATCATTTTTTGTCACTGACCTTTCATAGTCATCTGTTTTGTCATTACCCTTTGTCACTGAGCTTTCACTGTCATCTGTTTTATCATTACTTTTTGTTTCTGAGTTTTCACTGTCATCTGCTTTATCATTACTTTTTGTCTCTGGGCTTTCAATGCCATCTGTTTTATCATTACTTTTTGTCTCTGAACTTTCACTGTCATCTGTTTTATTGTTACTTTTTGTCTCTGAGCTTTCACTGTCATCTGTTTTATTGTTACTTTTTGTCTCTGAGTTTTCACTGTCATCTGTTTTATCATTACCTTTTGTCTCTGAACTTATACTGTTATCTGGTTTATCATTACGTTTTGTCTCCGAGCTTTCACTGTCATCTGTTTTATCATTACCATTTGTCTCTGCACTTATACTGTTATCTGGTTTATCAATACTGTTTGTCTCTGGGATTTTACTGTCAGCAATTTTATCATTACTTATTGTATCAGAGCTTTTACTGTCATCACTTGTATCATTACTTTTAGTCTCCGAGCTTTCACTGTCATCTGTTTTATCATTAACTTTTGTCTCTGAACTTATACTGTTATCTGGTTTATCATTACTGTTTGTCTCTGGGGTTTTACTGTCAGCAATTTTATTATTACTTATTGTATCAGAGCTTTTACGGTCATCATTTTTATCCTCACATTTTGCGACAGAGCTTTCAGCATCATCTTTTTCATTACTTTTTGTGTCTGAGCTCTTACTGTCAGATTTATTAACACCACTTTGTTTGTCTTTTTTCGCCCTGGAACGCTTTTTAGGTTTTGGTGGTGGAAGTGGGATTGAATCTAAATCTTTCAGAACGGCAAGATGATCTAATTGACTCTGTTCTACAGTAGATTTCACTTCTTCCTTTTTGACCGGATTATTGGTTGGTTCAGGGGGAAAAGGAATAGAACTTAGATTCTCATTTAAGGATGTTATTTGGCTGCTTTCATTTACTTTTTTATCACTGTTGAAGAATACACTGTGTACATTATTTTCACTGACTGTTGAACTGGGCTTCTCATCTGGATGAGGCACATTGTGCGATACTGGTGGAGGGGGCTTCTTTTCAGCTAGGGGCTTTTCTGATTCAGGATCAATACCCATCATTTTCATGTCATCCTCTGCTTCTTTTCTTTCTGCTAACTTCTCTGCTTCTTTCTTCTGTGCTTCTTTCTTTTCTGCTTCCCTCTTCTCTGCTTCTTTCTTTTCTGCTTCCTTCTTTTCTGCCTCCTTCTTTTCGGCTTCTTTCTTCTCTGCTTTTTTCCTTTCTGCTTCTGCTCTAGCTTTCTCCTCCCTAGCCTTTTCCTGTTCAAGTTTCTCTTTCTGTTTCCCAGTAAATGCTTTAAGGATTTCTTGAGGAGTAACTTTCTTTTTTTGTGTCGGTTCCACAACTACAGGAACTTTTCCAGTTCCTGATGTCAGAAAATCATCTAACTTGGGGGTTGTACTACTATGCTTTGTAACTCTTGTTTCAATTTTCTTTCCAACGGGTTGCCAAGCAGGAAGAAGTGGATTTTTCTTCTGCACAGTACCTTTCCCAATTAGGGATTTCCCAACTAAATTAATGCTAATTGCAATTTTTCCTTTTTCAGATTTGTCTTTTTCATCTGATTTACTATCTGAGTTATCATCGTCTGTCTCATTTTCAGGACCTTCCTTGACCTCCTCTTTTGGATCAGCCTGATTTTTCAAATTTAGTTTTATTTTTCCCTTTGTTGCTTCTTGGCTCATTGCCTTAGTTTTATTATCATCTAATTCTTCCACATCCTTGTCCCACTTCTTCTCCTTCTCTCTTATTCTGTTTTCGGTTTCTTGCTTTTTCTGTCTTTCTCGCTCTCTCACTTGAATACTTGTGAGTTTAGAACTCATTTCCTTTGATTTATCATCAGCAGTAAGACTGTCAGACTTTGTCAACACCATGTCAGATTTTGTGGGCACTTTGTCAGATTTGGAAGATTCCTTGTCATATTTCGTAGGTACCTTGCCACTAAGAAAAGCTTCCTTATCTTCCTTGTACTTCTTCTCATAAAATGGGTTATCCTTGAGGTATCTCTGGAAATTAAAACAAAAAGGTAACAGTTTGTTGCTGACATCACATCTGCTTGAAAAAAAAGCTCCCTTAAGCTTCTCCCTCAAATAATCGTTTTTCAAGTCCTCACAATCAGAGTAGACCAAGATCAGATGGCTCCTATAGGAGCCGAGCCATCTGATCAGGGTCTGCTCTATTAGTTTATGAAATTACAATAGATCTGACTACAGTTTCGATCAATACAAAAACATCCTGTGTACATTTGCCATTATAAAATTTCAGTAAAATACAGTAAAACCTCACTGTAACGGCCACTAAATTGTGTTAATTATTTGGTATTTAGGACAGGTGGCCGCTTAAAGCAAGGTGAAAGTAAAACAGAACGCTCCTATAGGAGCGTTCTGTTTTACTTTCACCTTGCTTTAAGCAGCCACCTGCCTTTAACACAAAAATACTTGATGTAATTTAGTGGCCGTTATAGAGAGGTTTTACTGTACTCATGATTTGAGTATTTCTTACAAAAGCCATCTGACTGTAAGCCATCTGATCAAGGTGAGCTCTATTTTTTTATGGAATTACATAGATCTGATTCTACAGCATCTACCATGGCAAAGACATCCTGTGTTCATATGCCATTATAAACAAGAGCTGTCCATGGACAGTGCACTCCACTTTCTTTAGTGCTGGATAGTGTAGTGGAAGTCTAAGTCGGAGAGGGGAGATAACTATAGGAAAATTAATTTTAGGGTTACCTGCCCTTCTGAAATGCTCCCCCCCCCCAACCCCTGTAAAATTTAATATGCATACAAAATTTGAACCAAATATCTTGGACAGTTTCTGAGATGGACCTTAACAGAAAACTTAACCAACAAAGAAATTTATAAGTCGAAAGAGGGACATAATTATGGCAAAATTAATTTTAGGGTTACCTACCCTTGTGAAATGGGTTCCCCTTGTAATACTAAACATACATACCAAATGTGAACCAAATATCCTTGATGGTTTCTGAGAAATGGACCTTAACAAAAAGGTTAACCAACGCCGACGCCGGCGAGAGGGTCATGGCAACAGCAAATATCCTTGATGGTTTCTGAGAAATGGACCTTAACAAAAAGGCTAACCAACGCCGACACCGGCTAGAGGGTCATGGCAACAGCTCCACTTTTTTGAAAAAGTGGAGTTAAAAATCATGATATCATTACTTCATACATGAATCATTAGACTATGCATTAACCCTTTACTCCATGAATACGCCTTTGTATACAGAATAGACCATGACCAGACAGCTCCTATAGGAGCTGTCTCATCAGGGTCTGCTCTGTTTGCTAACGATATAATATAGATAAGATTCTAGTTTCAGCCATGGCCAAGAACTCATGTGTTCATAAATATAACAATCTAATTAATATTCATGATGTCATTATTTCTTACATGAATATTCAGTAAAGGGTTATAGAACTCCTACTTACCTGATATTTCAGATAGTGACTTTCACACCTAAAGTGGTCAGTTCCACATGACACATCACCAAGGAACACCTTACACAGCTCACAGAAATATGCATTCACAGGGTGAAGAAACTCGATACCTGCCAGTACACAAGCAACTGGACTAAAACATCAATTGCAGTTGAAGACTTAACTCTTTTTCTGTTCTGTTTATTTCAAATTTCATTACCTACTGAATATTCATGGTCAAAATAGTTAAAATGAAATATGGAAGGTGGAACATTGCAGCCATTTCAGAAAGTACAGTAAAATCTCTCTATAACGGCCACTAATTTACATCAAGTATTTTGTGTTAAAGGCAGGTGGTTGCTTAAAGCAAGGTGAAATAAAAACAGAATGCTCCTATAGGAGCGTTCTGTTTTACTTTCACCTTGCTTTAAGCAGCCACCTGCCCTAAATATCAACTAATTAACACAATTTAGTGGCCGTTACAAAGAGGTTTTATTGTAAAAAAAACCCCAGGTCTATCAAATCCCATAGGCAAACAGATTAGACCCTGATCAGATTAGAAGGCTCCACTACGAGCTGTCTCTCTCTCTGGGTCTACTCTGTTTGCAATTGATTGTTGCGTGAAAACATCTTTATATGAGGGAAAGGGTTAACATAACGACTGGCACAATTTTTTTTCCAATAACACACTTTAATCCTTTATCTAATAAAGACCTTCTGACACACTGGCAAACAGAGAGTCCCAGATCAATAGACTGCTGTATGGCCATCTGACCAGGGTCAGTTCTATTACTTACGAAATAATATAGATCAGATTCTAGTTTCTGCCATGATCAAAACTTCCCTTGTACATTTTATCATTATAAAATTTCAGTTCATTAACATAGTTCCATACATTCAATATTCTCAAAATATGTATTTTAACCCTTACAATGCTGAAATTTCAAACGGACTATTCCAAAATTCAAGCTTATGATGAATATTTAGGGATTTTTCTAAAGAAATGCGTAACATGACAAACAGTAGATACCCTGATGAAAGGGTTCCTCTAGTAGCCCTCTCATTTGGATCTACACTGTTTGCAAGTCACATTAGTGAATTCTGTCCAGCACTGTAGCGGTTAAGTACCAGTGTCAGAGTGTAGGTTTGGATCTTGAAATCTTCAATTTAGTATAAATATCGCTCTTCGGGACAGGTGGCAGCTTAATGCGGGATGAAAGTCATGCAGAAAGCTCCTAGAGGAGCTTTCAGCATGACGTTCATCCTGCATTAAGCAGCCACCTGCCTAAAAGCATCTTATTTTTTCTCTACAAGAATTTTGATTTAGTGGAGTTTAACTGGATACAACTGATTCTACAGTTTCTACTAAGATTTAATGTATAAAGGACATACCTGGCAGAGGCACCCGTATACCATTCTTGTTGACTATCATACCATCGTAATGTTGGAACAGTCCACGCCATGGTTTAAACCCAGCTGGTAAAGTCTAAAGGTACAAACAAATAAATACTTTTCAAGCTTTAACAATTTCCCTGTTCTATGTTTATTTAAAATTTTAATACCTACTGAAAATTCATGGACAAACAAGATGTGTTTGTGAAACACTATGCCCCCTCAATATGATATTTGACCCTGACGGATGACCTTGATCTTGACATGTCACTCCTCAAACTGTGCAGCTTCATGGGGTACACATGCATACCAAACATCAAGTCTGTATCTCTAATGGTTCAAAAGTTATGGCCAATGTTAAAAGTTGGTGACCTTTGACCATGAAGCATCACCTTGACCTTGACATGTCACCCCTCAAACTGTGCGGCTTCATGAGATACACATGCATACCAGTATCAAGGCTGTATATCTACTGGTTCAAATGTTATGGCCAATGTTAATGACCTTTGACCTTCAAAGATGACCTTGACCTTGATATGTCACCCCTCAAACTGTGCAGCCAAATGAGAAACACATATATACAAACTATTAAGTCTGTATCTCTACTGGTTCAAAAGTTATGGCCAATGTTAACGTCGGTGACCTTTGACCCTGAAAGATGACCTTGACATGTCAGCCCCAAACTGTGCAGCTTCATGAGATACACATGCATACCAAATGTCAAGTCTGTATCTACAGGTTCAAAAGTTATGGCCAATGTTAAAGTCGGTGACCTTTGACCCTAAAAGATGACCTTTACCTTGACATGTTGCCCCTCAAAATGTGCAGCTTCATGAGATACACATGCATACCAAATATCAAGACTCTATCTATATTGGTTCAAAAGTTATGGCCAATTTGAAGTTGGTGACCTTTGACCCTGAAGGATGACCTTGACATGTAACCCCTCAAACTGTGCAGCTTCATGAGATACACAAGTATGCCAAATATCAAGTCTCTATCTGTACTGGTTCAAAAGTTATGGCCAATGTTAAAGTCGGTGATTTGACCCATATGTTTGACCTCTGACCTTTAAGGGTGACCTTGACCTTTACATATCACACCTCAAAATGTGCGGCTTTATGAGATACATATGCATGCCAAATATCAAGTTTCTATCTGTACTGGCTCAAAAGTTATGACCAATGTTAAAGTTACAGACAAACAGACAATTCGACCTTTGACCCTGAAGAATGACCTTGAGATGTCAAATATCAAGTCTCTATCTGTACTGGTTCAAAAGTTATGGCCAATGTTAAAGTCGGTGATTTGACCAATATGTTTGACCTCTGACCTTTAAGGGTGACCTTGACCTTTACATATCACACCTCAAAATGTGCGGCTTCATGAGATACACGAGCAAACCAAATATCAAGTCTCTATCTCTACTGGTCCAAAAGTTATGGCCAATGTTAAAGTTACAGACAAACAGACAATTCGACCTTTGACCCTGAAGAATGACCTTGAGATGTCAAATATCAAGTCTCTATCTGTACTGGTTCAAAAGTTATGGCCAATGTTAAAGTCGGTGATTTGACCAATATGTTTGACCTCTGACCTTTAAGGGTGACCTTGACCTTTACATATCACACCTCAAAATGTGCGGCTTCATGAGATACACAAGCATGCCAAATATCAAGTCTCTATCTCTACTGGTCCAAAAGTTATGGCCAATGTTAAAGTCGGTGATTTGACCCATATATTTGACCTCTGACCTTGAAGGATGACCTTGACCTTGACATGTCACCCCTCAAAATGTGCGGCTTTATGAGATACATATTCATGCCAAATATCAACTCTCTATCTGTACTGGCTCAAAAGTTATGACCAATGTTAAAGTTGCTGACAAACAAACAGACAGGGCAAAAACAATATGCCCCCCAGATTTGATCTGGGGGGCATAAAAAGTTTTAATGTAGCATGGAAGGTGGAACATTGTAGCCATTTCAGAAAGTAAAGTAAAGATCTATAAATTTCCACTGACAAACAGAGCAGACCTTGATCCGACGGTTCCTATAGAAGCCGTCTGATCTGGGTCTACTGTTTGCAATTGCGTGGAAATGCATTTATATGAAGGAAAAATAAACTATTTTCAAAATAAATTTGGCCAATACCATAATTAACCCTTTCCCTGTTTGATTTTCATGCATAACAATGTCCATAAATATTAACCCATTCCTCCATAGGCTATTTTTAGACCCAACCTCTTTGAATAAATCTTCCAAAAGGAGCTTTTACTAGAGGAAAGGACAAGTTTTGAATTGTGTAGTTTTGAAACCATTGTGATAGAGCATTTGCTCCAATTTATCACAATGGTTTCAAAAAATGACTTTTACAGTATAGTAGAAAGGCTTATTTATGGAGGGAAGGGTTAAAAGTCAACACGGGTATTTATTAGCTTAAGTTTTACAGTGGTATGATATGTACACATGTTTCAGAAGTGGTAGAAACTGTAGTCAGTTCCATCATCATTTCATAAGTACACACAGCAGACTATGATCAGAAAGCTCCTACAGGAGTTGTCTCATATGGGTCTACCCTGTTTGAAAAAAGTGTTTGTATGAGGGAAAGGGCTAGATTGTGATTCCAAATATTTAGGGACCAGAGGTATATTTCTTATTCTGAAAATATCTCCTACACCCTATCTAAAACACATCAACTATATTTCTGTACAGATCAGACCAAACTGCTCAACCTATTAACCCTTTCCCTGTTCTATGCCTTTTCTAAATTTCAGTACCTACTGAATATTCATTAACAAAATAGCTATAAAGAAATATGGAAGGTGGAACACTGTAGACATTTTAGTTTAGCAAAGAAACAGATCTATCAAAATCTATTAGCAAACAGAGCAGACCCTGATCAGATAGCTCCTCCAGGAGCCATCTGATCTGGGTCTACTCTGTTTGCAAATGTGTGAAAACACATTTATATAAGGGAAATGGTTAAACATTCATGTAAGAAATAATGACATCATGAATATTTATTAGCTGAATTTGTATACTGTAAACATTTCAAGGACAAGTTTTAGCAAAATCAAAATCAGATCTATATCATATTGTAAGCAAACAGAGCAGACCCTGATCAGACGGCTCCTATAGGAGCCATGTGATCTGGGTCTACTCTGTTTGCAAATGTGTGAAAAGGCTTATAATTTCATAAGCATACAGAGCAGACCCTGATCAGACAACACCAAATGAAGTAATCTGATCGGAGTCTACTCTGTTTGCATTTTAGGCATTAAAAGGTGTGCGAGATAAAAGGTTAATTAAGGCAATGGAAATATGAAGGAAAGGGTTAACCCGTTGTCTCATATTGATGCCTTTTGATGCCTGTTTTTTTTGAAACCATTGAAACTGTGCAATCCTAAAATATTCCTTTTTGCCTACTAAATTCTCCTTTTCAGTAGATTTATTCAAAGAGGTTAAGTCTAAAAATAGCCTGAGGGAATGGATTAACCCTTTCCTTCATATAAACACCTTTGCAGAGTAGACACAAATCAGACAGCTGATCACGGCCTGCTCTGTTTGTTAATGGTATAAATTAATATAGATACATGTATGATTATACAGTTTCTGCTTGGGCCAAAATATCCCGAGTTCATACGCCAGTGTAAAAATTAAGCTATTAAATATTCATGATGTCATTATTCCTTACATGAATATTAAACAGGGAAAGGACTAAGCAGCCACCTGTTTTGAAGAAGAACAATGTTTATTGATCAAGTGGTCACTATAGGGAGGTTGTACTGTAGAAGTGTATACCTGCTTGTGTTTGTAGCTGGCGAGATGCTGCACGTAGTCATGAATATTGGTGAACTTGGCCTTGCAGCCCTTACACCAGTGCTTCCCCTCATCTACAAACTGGTGCCGCATCAGCTTGCCCTTCTCTATTTCAAACTGAAAACAGATATCCAAATAACATGTGTAAATTAAAGATAAAGAAAAAAGACGGAAAGACAATTCTAAAGAGTGGTCACAACATGGGTTTTTGTGGGAAAATGACTACTTTAGTATCCGAGTATGCACATATATATATATATATATATATATGTAAAACCTCTCTATAATGGTCACTAAACTGTGTTAATTAGGTGGTATTTAGGGCAGGTGGCTGCTCAAAGCAAGGTGAAAGTAAAACAGAACGCTCCTATAGGAGCGTTCTGTTTTACTTTCACCACATGCTTTAAACAACCACCTGCCTTAAACACAAAATACTTGATGTAATTTAGTGGCCGTCATAGAGAGGTTTTACTGTATATCTGTTGCTTTGGAAAATACATCAAACAGCACTATATAACAGATTTTACTCTTATTCTCAGATCTAACCAAGTGTTGTTTCGTATTTTGTGCAATACAATGTTTTTTAACCCATTCTGTCATACTGACGCTTTTCGACACCTCTATAAAAGTTACTTTTTGAAATCAATGTGATAGAGCATTTGCCCCATAAGAGAATTGCTCTATTTATCACAATTGTTTCAAAACTAGTACCCCTTTTCCTGTAGATTTATTCAAAGAGACTAGGCCTAAAAATAGCCTGAAAGAATGGTTTAAGTTTTAGCTTGCTACAGGCAAAATTGTGATTACATTAGCCACTGTTTTTCAGGACTAAATTCTTCATTTAATGATGGATTCATGGGCACAGAGTTCAAACAATTGATTCAAGCAATCAAAATTGGCTCACAATTATTAGGTTCCTAATACAGGATGATTCAAGCGATCCAAATATGCTTTAAATCGGGTAAAATATGAAAACCTCAATTCAAATCAAGTGACAAAAGAGGACTGAAAAGCACAGAAGACATTTTAACAGAATAAAAACTGTTTAATCCTTTCCTCTATTTTTAGACCCAACCTCTTTGAATAAATCTGCCAAGAAGGAGCATTTAGTAGAGAAAAGGATTTTTTTTAGAATTGTGTAGTTCTGAAACCATTATGATAAATAGAGCATTTGCTCCTTAGAAGCAAATGCTCTACTTATTACAATGGTTTCAAAAAAGTGACTTTTTCAGAGGCATAGAAAGGCGTATTTATGGAGGAAAGCGTTAATTAATCCTTTCCCTGTTCTATGTTAAGTCCAAATTTTAATACCCAGAGAATATTCACGGACAAAACTGTTATAAAGAAACAGATCTATCAAATTCCATTAGCAAACAGAGCAGACCCTGATCAGACAGCTCCTTTAGAAGCCATCTGATCTGGGTCTACTCTGTTTGTAAAAGCGTGAAAACATGTTTATATGAGGGAAAGGAGATTAACCCTTTCCCTAATGAACATTTACATGAATTGGTCACTTCATGAACATACATTAACCCTTCTCTTGCTGAATTTTAAAATACATTTCTCCTTCTTTACCCATGCCCTGTTGTATAATTACATATATCTTCACTGTGTACACATATTTCGCTGTGCAATCACTGCTGTGGAGTGCACTGGTTGCACAATCAATTTGTAAATAGTGCAGACCCTGATGAGACAGCTCCTGCAGGAGCTGTCTCATCTGGGTCTTCACTATTTACAGGTATGTATATTGACGCGAATAGCAAGCGAAGGGTTAACTTAATTTCTATAATGTAAACTTTTGCTTTGACAAAGACTGTAGGAACAGATTCATATAATTTCATAAGCAAACACAGCAGACCCTGATCAGATGGCTCCTAGAGGAGCTATCTGATCTGACTTTAATATGTTTGCAAAAGCGTGAACAAGCATTTACAGAGCTACAGATAACCCATTACCTCATAGATCCAACCTCTTTGAATAAATCTACCGAAAAGGAGCATTAACAAGGGAAAAGGATTTTTTTTTAGAATTTTGTAGTTTGAAACCATTGTGATAGAGCATTTGCTCCTATTGGAGCAAATGCTCTATTTATCACAATGGTTTCCGAAAGTGACTTTTACAGAGTCGTTAAAAGTCGTCAATATAAGGGAATGGGATAAGGGTGTGTACCAAACTACTAAAATCGTCATTTCTCCACTAAACTCTAGACTGTGTCCACTCTTTAGAATAGTCTCAAAGGGACAATACTAAAGAGTGGTCATAGTATAGGGTTTGGTGGAGAAATAAAGGAGTTATTCTTGAAAATGTTGTAATTTATGTACCTTATCTGGACCTCTGATTAAATGAGGGTATGGGTTAACACAGGTTGTATGTTTGTAACAAAATACAGTAAAATCTGTTGAACCGTTTCTTTTACATTTATAAATGTCTTTTCACAAACTTGCAAACAGAGTAGACCCAGATCACATGGCTCCTATAGGAGCCGTCTGATCAGCGTCTGCTCTGTTTGCTTGTAACATGATATAGATCTACAAATGCAATTCTAAAGTTTTTGCCAAATAAAAAAAAACCTCTTGAAAGTTTACATTATCAAAAATCAGCTAATACATATTCATGATGTCATTATTTCTTACTGTAAATTTGTCAGTCTAACTTGAATTTATAAAAATGTTATCAATTAGACTTAATTGGCGGCTGTAAAAAGTCACCCCATACTTCATTCTCAGTGTTGTGATATTTTCTGGGTCAATGCTTATAAAGCTTTTTAGTTGAGTCTGAGTTCGTTCTCAAGCTTTTGATTGGCCAGATTTGAGTTCTCAAGCTTATGATTGGTCAGATTTGAGCCAGAGGCTCAAATCTGACCAATCAAAAACTTGAGAACCAACTCAGACTCAACTAAAAGTTTTATATTATAAGCATGGACCCTGGTCCTTCTGGAGCATCAGTACTTTTAGTTATAAAAATTGAATAGCACTCAAGCCAGTGCTAGTTGGAGTGGATAGTGTTGCACTTTTAGTAACTGCACAAGAACAATAAATAAAACCAAATTTGCAATAATTTATTTTTGCATTGCTGCTTTTGCTTTCGAAGGATCTCCTACTTAGATTTACAGACTCGGAGAGAGGGGAGACTGGGTATCCTAAAAACCCAGTATTTTTAAATGATTATTTTGTAACAGCCACTAACAAGAATAAAGTAGTCTATATTAAGTTGCCCTGTATATTAAAATTAACCCATTCCTACTTAGGCTATTTCTAGACCTAACCTCTTTGAAAAAGTCTACCCAAAATGAGCATTTACTAGAGAAAAGAAAATATTAAGAATTGTGTAATATTGAAACCATTCTGATAAATAGAGCATATGCTCCTATTGAGCAAAATGCTCTATTTATCAGAATGGTTTCAAAAAGTGACTTTTACAGAGGTGTCAAAAGGCGTCAATATGCAGGAATGGGTTAACCCTTTCCTTCATATACATGCTAAATGCCTTTTCACCCATCTGCAAACAGAGTAGACCTAGTCAGACAGCTCCAATAGGAGCCATCTGATGAGGGTCTGCTCTATTTGCTAATGGAATTTGGTATATCTGTTTCTTTAGTTTTTGAAATGGCTACAATGTTCCACCTTCCATTTCATTACAACTATTTTTTTGTCCAAGAATATTCAGTAGGAACTGAAATTTGGAATAAATATAGACTAGGGAAAGGATTAAGAGGGTAGATCAGACTTACCTCGTTTCGGTCCTTTTTAACCTCTTTCTTCACCTCAATCTCTTTCTTTATGGTCCCTTGACTGGATTTTTTCTGGTCCTCTCTCAGTAAATCTCCATTTTTCAGAAAGAAATCTTTCATTTTCAGATTAATTTTATTCAGCTCTTTCTTGATTTCATCTTTAAGTTTCAAGTTCTCTTCCAAGATCTGGTCAGGCTTTCCCTCTTTCTTTGTCTGTTTCAGTTCATACTCTTGATATTTCAGGGTATTGAGTTCTATATGAAGCGCCTTTATTTGATCAACCATTGCTTGTTTTTCTTTCAGAAGTTTGGCTTTCTTCTTCTCACTGTCAGCCTTTTCATTTGCTTTTGATTTGCTTCCCATTATGATGGTTCTTGAAGACGAACTTGTTTTCTTCTCTACATCTTCAGTCTTGGAATTTGGTGAAAGAGATTTTCTACTAGAAGTACTTGATCTGCTGTTTCTCTTTTCTCTGTGGTCGTTTTCATCTTTTGACAATGACTCATCTCTCTTTTCTTTCTCAACACTAGCAGAATGCACTGGGGCACTGTGAGTTTGATGGGCTCTGCTAGGTATATTTAGGGGCATCTGTATATCAACAGTTCCAGGAGGGGCAATTTCAAGCACTGGGGCTGGGGCTGGGGCTGGGGCTGGGGCTTGGACTTGAACTGGAGCTGATACAGGTGGAGGAGGATAATTGTAATTAACTGGTGGGGGCAAATTATAAGTCACTGGAGGACCAGCAGGGGGCATGCCAAAAGGAGGCATGCCAGAGGGTGGCGGGAACTGTGGATACATTGGCATGGGTGCATACCCTGGGTGTGGCATCTGAGGAGGCATTTGTTGAGGAGGAGGAGGCATTTGAGGAGGCACAGGAGGGATGTACTGTCTCTCATATCTTACATTCTTATTCAGCCTTAAAGGAGATGAAAAATATTTTTTGTTTGCAGGACCATCTACATCAGAATCAGACCCAGAAGACCGAGTTCTACTTCTACCTCTGCTGCTAAAACTACTTCTGCTTCTACTCCTACTTCTACTCCTGCCATGTCTGTCTCTACTTGTGCTCCTTCTATGTTTTCTTTCCCTACTCCTACTACGACTTGACCTTGGACTATGCATTCTTTTTCTACCCCTTGGACTTGGACTACCTCTCCTGTCATTTGAATGTAAAGGACTTTTGCGCCTAAATCCTGGACTTCTACTACGACGTCTGCCTAATGGACTTCTACCTCCATGCCTATCACTAGAACTTCTTCTACGGCCTATTGGACTTCTTGAACCTCTCCTGCCAGGAGATATTCTCCTGTGTACTACAGGACTTCTACTCCTGCGTTTTGGGCTTGGAGTTCTTCTTCTGAATTTGGGACTTATATTAATAGTTCTTCTAATAACAGGACTTCTTGCTCTATCAGGTGAACTTCTATTTCTGCTTCTTGGGCTTGGACTTCTGGAAGATCTGCGTCTTAAGGGACTGGGAGATCTGCGTCTTAAAGGACTGGGAGACCTGCGTCTAGGAGGAGTAATACTTCGTCTCCTTCCAGGACTTCGACTGTGACGTCTACCAGCACTGGAGACACTCCTATTCCAGCTGGGGCTTCTACTTCTTGCCCGATTCCTACTATCCCTACCACTATCAGAAACTCTAGCAGGGCTCTTACTTCTACTTCTGAAGCTTCGTTCCCAACCTGGGCTTCTATTGCGTTCAAGAGACATTTTCCTTTTAATTTTGATAGGAGGCAAGTTAAACATTGGGGGTGGAGAACCATCTGCACTGACTGGGGAGCAACCTCTTTGTAATCTCTCTTGTTCATTTCGCGGTGGACTCTCATGAAACATATCGTCACTATTTATCCTACTTTCAACCATCCTTTCCCTTGAATCTCTAGTATCCCCGTATTCATCCCTTCCCTTGCTATCCCTCCCTTCTGTTCTATCTAAGCTCCCAGGATGCTCTGGTAAGGAACTCCCCTTGTTTGCATTACCCAATTTTGACCTCATTTCTGAATGAGACATTTCACTACCAATAAAAGATGCCATATGGTTGATCCCATATTGGGATTCTTCAGTTGGCACAGGCTTAGGTGGAGGTTCTCCTCCTGCCTGTTGCTTAGCTTTTTCCTGCATTCTCTTTGACATGTCAAAGTCAAAACCAATGGACTTCAGAATATTCTCTATGGTAGGATCATAATCTGCACCTTTCTGTGCTTGGTCTGCTGTGACTTGTGGCACTAACTGTGGTTGCTGTGACACTGTTTGCTGTGGTGCTGCCTGTTGAGACTGGGTCTGCTGATATACTGGTTGCTGGGTTGTCCCATAACTGACTGGAACTTGATGCAGCTGCTGATGATGTTGTTGCTGTTGTACTGTTTGTACACTTTTTGCCAACATGCTCCAGAGGTCTCCGCTTTGCTCCTGAACACCACCAGCTTGTTGTGTAGGTTGTATAGTCTGGGCACTTTGTCTGGCAAGAGCTTGACCCTGAGTTGTGTCAGAATATTCTCTTTGAGCACTCACAAAATTTGACACTGATGTATCTGGCACTGAAGGTTGCCATGATTTAACAGCAGACCTCATGTCTGACCCATGGCTGTCTTGAGACAGACGTTTCTTAGACTCTGCTTCTCTCCTTTTTCCATCATCTTCACCATACAGAAACTTCTCTTCATCATCTATGTCATCCATATAATTTGAAATACCAGGTAATCCCACCGGTCGTTCTGAAGGTTTATCCTGTGTTGATTCTGCCTTTTTCTTCAAAATAGACTTCAAAGGCTTTGCCTTTAGGTTAGGGCCAGTTGCACCTTGTGGTGCTGAAGGGAAAGATGGCATTACTGGTGACCTAGTAGCTACTGCAGCAGCTTCAGCTACTGCGGATGACCTTGAAACCACAGGGAATAATGATGGTTGTGATTCTGATGCAGATGATGGAGGGTAAGAATCAGAAGCACCTAACCCTCTTCTGTCACCATATTCTCTTTGGGCTGGCCTACCACTGTCGTATTCTCTACCTTCTCTGGATCTATATGGATTTCTGTTGTTATGACGGCGGTCCCTTTCCTGATCTCTGTCCCTCTCATATCGATCAGAGCTGTCACTGCCATAAGCTTTGGCCTCAAGTCTGTACTGCTCTGCCTCACGCTTTTGCATCATTTCTCTGTCACGGTTGTAGCTATCAACTGGTGGCCCTAGCCTCTGGCTCACTGACGGGCTCAGTCGGCCATCAAGACGTTCATCTCGCTCATCCCTGAACTGGTCATTGCCAACAGTAATTCGCAGATTTTCTGGAGGAAGCTGCAACAAATTTGAAAAATATATTTCAGCATTTGAAGATAAAAAAAAGACTAAAGAATTTAAGAGCACTTCTATGTGCAATAAAGTACAGCTCTAGTACTAAGTTAAAATGAAGTGAGTATGTTCCATATGTTTCATTTGAATGTGGCACAAATAAAACTACTTTATAACTCTTCTAGTTGAGGCTCCAAATAATTTTCATTTTCATCTACAATGTCATCTGCTTTAAGTGTGTCAAGTTTGGATCCTGATAAGACGCTGCGTTCCTTAGTGTCTCATCTAGATTCAAATTGTTTGCTACGGTAAGTACAGATAAACCCACTTTGTCAAGCCCCTCGAGTTCTTACTGGCAACTTCAATTAACCCATGCCCTCATAGGCTATTATTAGACCAACCCTCATTGAATAAATCTATTGAAAAGGAGCATTTACTAGAAAAAATCAAAAATTTAGAAATGCGTAGTTTTGAAAGCATTGTAATAGAGCATTTTGCTCTTATGGAGTAAATGCTCTATTTATCACAGTAGTTTCAAAAATAGACTTTTACAGAGGTGTCAATATTTTCCTACTGTACACTGCCATGACTTTCTGCATAGTTTCTGTGGTAAGGCATGAGGCCAGCCAAGCAAAACCAAGTGAATCCTGAGACAAGCATTATTTCAAATTGAAAATCTACAAGTCAGCCGCAATTTGGAGCAAATTCTAGTCTGATTACTAAATGCTGTTTCACACTTGCATGTACAAATGTATCTTTGTCAATGTTCATGATAGCTTTGGTCCCTGGTCAGACTACGACCCCACTGATGCAAGGTATAGGTGTCTTACGTTTTGTGAGGCTTAATTCTTTTGGCGTCAAATAATTTTAGTCTTCAATGTTCAAGTGTCTGCATTATTACTTATATTTAATTTCTCTAACAAATAAATGGTGAGATTTAACCCTTTCCCTCATATTAACGTGTTTTCATGCATTTGCAAACAGAGTAGACCCAGATCAGACGGCTCCTATAGGAGCCATCTGATCAGGGTCTGCTCTATTTGCTTGTGGAATTTGAAAGGCCTGTTTCTTCAGTTTCCAAAATGGCTATAACATTCCACCTTCCATATTTCATTATCACTATTTTATCCATGAATATTCAGTAGGTAATGAAATTTGTAATAAACTTAGAACAGGGAAAGGGTTAATTTCTTCTCTAACAAATAAGTGGTGTTTCAAACAGGTTGGGTCCTGATCAGACTCTGAGCTACTGTCTCATCTGTATCCAAACTGTTAGCAAAGGTTATTTGTCCATTGCATCAAGTCCTGTGTGGCTTTCTAGGGTTGAAAAAGTTAACCCTTTACTCCATAGATATGCCTTTCTGTGCCTTTGGACACAGAGCAGATCCAGAACAGACGGTAAATGGTCACACCCTACAGGTCAAATATGAGCAAGGTTTGCCAAGGCAGGGACAATACCTTAACATTTCACTCCATGAATATTCATGAGAGAAATAATGACATCATGAACATTAACGCATTCTCTCCTAGGCTATTTTTAGACCCAACCTTTTTTAAACAATCTTATGAAAAGGAGCATTAACTAGAGAAAAGGAATTCTTTTTTATAATTTCGTAGTTTGAAACCATTGTGATAAATTTATATTTATCACAATGGTTCAACAATGTGAATTTTCCAGAGGTGCAAAAATGTGTCACTAGGGGCCGTAGGGGGTAATGTGTTAATAAGATTAACTGTTATAACAGGAAATGGACACAGGATTTGTTTTGGCAAGACAGAAACTGTAGAATCATATCTATAATTATTATATCATAAGGGAACAGGGCAGACCCTGATCAGATGGCTCCTACAGGAGCTGTCTGATCAGTGATCAGACTGATCTGGGTCTACTCTGTTTGCAAAGGCGTAGAGAGGCGTATTTATAGAGGTTAGGGTTAAAGCTTTTCAGTAAGAACATACATAAAATGATACTTACCAACCATTTGGTTAAAGTAACTTGAAGAAAATCATGCATCTTAAAAATATGCTGGATAAATCAACTTCTCTCTGTTTTGTTTAAATATTTTACACCACTTACTCTAATATTCGCTCGTTTCCACAAAATTCTCTAATATGTTTATGGTTACAAGCGAAGAAAAAAGAACAAATTTCTAGAGTAACCCTTTACCTGACAGAGATGCCTTTTAAAACCTTCACAAACAGGGTAGATCCAGATCAGTATGCTGTATGGGGCTGTCTGATCAGGGTCACACGGTCTGTCCTGTTTTCTTATGTAATAATATACATGTAGATTCTGCAGTTTCTGCCATGGCCAAACAGTCTTGTGTTCATATGTAATAATAATTATAATAAATAAATTGTATTCTTAATATTTATATCCATGAAGCCATTATCTCTTACATGAATATCCATCTGGTAAATAGTTAGGACTCAGATCAGATAGTTCAGGGCTGTACTGACTGTAAGAGCTGTCTGATCAGGGTCTACACTGTATGCTTATACATGTACATAATGTATCATAATATGAATATTCATGAGGTAAAGGGTTAAGAAGAGCATTCAAAAACAACATGCGATCATCTTCAAGAGTTTTACTTTTGTATGCTAGTATGAAAATGCACATGAATGCAATGCGATGCTGCATTTATGTCTTCTCAAGCGGCAAATTTGTGTAGATGCTGGCATCATAGAAAAGAATCTGTGGCAAAAGTCATGTACAAATGCTTAAAAGGTTTTCACCTTCAAGTTCATCTTTTTTCTTATCTACAAGTTTATAACCAATAGATATTTCAAGGATAAGGACTTTAACCCTTTCTCTTCATAGAGACAACTTTTGGCACTTTTTATTAAACTTTCCCTGTTCTATGTTTATTTCAAATTTCAATACCTGAAACAGCCGTCTGATCTGGATCTACTCTGTTTGCAGATGCATGAAAAGCGTTTTATGTGAAGGAAAGGGTTAAACACAGAAGACCCAGATCAGGACCCATGCTTATAAAGCTTTTTAGTTGAGTCTGAGTTCGTTCTCAAGCTTTTGATTGGTCAGATTTTAGTTCTCAAGCTTTTGATTGGTCAGATTTGAGCCAAAGGCTCAAATCTGACCAATCAAAAACTTGAGAACGAACTCAGACTCAACTAAAAGTTTTATAAGCATGGACCCTGAGCTCCTGTAGAAGCAGACTAATAAGAGTCTGTTCTGTTTGCTTACAGATTAATATAGATCTCATTCTGAATTTTTGTCATAGCCAAACATTCCATTGTAAAATAATGTGTAATTATAAAAATTCAGTTCATGAATAATCATAGTCATGAATTCTTAAAATTAATGTTCATGGGGGAAAGAGTTAACCCATTCGCTCCATACTTTTTTTTTTTAAAACTTTCCCTGTTCTATGTTTATTTCAAATTTCAATACCTATTGAATATTCATGGATAAAATAGTTCAAATGAAATATAGTCATGAATTCTATATAGACACAACCTTTGAATAAATCTACCGAAAAGGAGCATTTACTAGAGAAAAGGGATTTTTTTTTAGAATTTTGTAGTTTAGAAACCTTTGTGATAAATAGAGCATTCGCTCCATAGGGTGGAGAGGTGGTCTAGTGGTAACACGGTTGACTGTCAATCCGGAGGTCCGGAGTTCAAATCCAGTCCGCTCGGAAAATTTCAGAGATGCTTTTCTGTGTCTCCCACCCACACAGAGTCTGAGAAAAACTGTCTGTGAAGCTTGAAGTGCCCGAAAAGTAGTCAATAGCCCACATTGACTTGTGACACTGCTTGTCACGGTGAGTCTGAAAGTGCATAGCCCGATTGGAAAAGAGCTGTGTATGTGCGATAAAGTGCAGAGTAGATTCCACCAGCATATGAAGAGGCAGTCTATCCGAACATGAGTGTGAAAGCACTTGGAGAACCATGACTAGGATTGACAACTCGGAGAGAAAACCGTGGAGACGAAATCACGAGTAACCATATACAACGCTGAGTACGAGGAGGCAAGAAACGAGTACGACACATAGCGTTGAGCCAGCGGAGGTGACTGTGGGCGACGGGCGAAACTCGGGCATGAATACGCCGCAGACAGAAAACCAGAAATGGTGTCAAAGCCACCTGATGCTCGCCTGTTTAAAAGTTAAGTCTAAAACGTGTCATATTGAATACAAAAAAACTCAATTTTCAATTTAAACTTTACTGCATTAATATCACAACCAAAGGCAACCAAATACCATTTTTCATAAATTTAAAAAGATTATTAAACAAAAAAGATACATACCAAATATGGAAGCCCTTGGTCTATTCAGATTTCAATGTAATAGGCAGTTAAAGATTTTTGCAAAAGTAGGTCAAAGGTGAAGGTCAGAAGGGTAAAATTGTTGGCATGGTCATACCAAGTATATAAGTCTTATGTCCATCGCATCCAATAGCATAGGCATTTAAAGATTTTTGCAAAAGAAGGTCAAAGGTCAAAGTCAAGGTCACATGTTAAAAAACATTGGTATGGTTGGAAAGTCTTAAGACAGGAAATATACATCCAAAGTATGGAGCCCTAGGTCTATTGGTTCCAATGTTATATGCATTTAAAGACTTTTGCAAAAGTAGGTCAAATGTTAAGGTCAATGTCAGAAGGGCAAATATGTTTGCATGGTCATACCATGTATGGAAGTCCTAGGTATATTGGTTCCAAGTTATAGGCACGTACAGATTTTTGCAAAATAGGTGAAATGTCAAGGTCATATGGTAAAAAACATTGGTGTGTTTGAAAAAGTCTTCAGACAGAAAAGATACAAATCAAGTATGGAAGTATATGCATTTAATTTTTTTTGCAAAAGTAGGTCAAAGGTCAAGGTCAGAAAGGCAAACATGTTGGCATGGTCATACCAGGTATGGAAGCCCTAGGCCTATTTGTTGCAATGCTGTAGGCATTTAAAGACTTTTGCAAACGTAAGTCAAAGGTCAAGGTCACATGGTAAAAACAATGGTATTGTTGAAAAAGTCTTAAGACAAAAAAGTTGTATACCAAGTATGGAAGCCCTTGGCCTACCAGTTCAAATTTTATAGGCATTTAAAGAAGTTTGCAAAAGTAGGTCAAAGTAACATGGCAAAAACAATATTGTTGGAAAGGTCTTAACACAAGAAAGTTGCATACCAAGTATGGAAGCCTTTGGCCTATTGGTTCAAATGTTATAGGCATTTAAAGATTTTTGCAAAAGTAGGTCAAAGGTCAAGGTCAAGAGGGCAAAAAAGTTGGCATGATCATACCAAATATGGAAGTCCTAGGCCTATTGGTTCCAATAATATAGGCATTTAAAGATTTTTTCAAAAGTAGGTCGAAGGTCAAGGTCAGAAGGGCAAACAATAATTTTGTTGGATGTTATAGGCATTTAAAGATTTTTGCAAAAGTAGGTCAAATGTCAATGTCAATGTCAGGAGGGCAAAAAAGTGGGCATGATCATACAAAGTATTGAAGTCCTAAGCCTATTGGTTCCAATCATATAGGCATTTAAAGATTTTTTCAAAAGTAGGTCGAAGGTCACGGTCAAGGTCAGAAGGGCAAACAATAATATTGTCGGAAAAGTCTTAACATAAGAAAGCTGCATACAAAGTATGGAAGCCCTAGGTCTATTGGTTCAAATACTATAGGCATTTCAAGATTTTTGAAAAAGTAGGTCAAAGGTCAAGGTCAAGGTCAGAAGGGCAAAAATATTGGCATGGTCATACCAAGTATGGAAGCCCTAGGCCAAATGGCTCCAATAATATAGGTATTTAAAGATTTTTGTAAAAGTAGGTCAAAGGTCAAGGTCAAGGTCAGAAGGGCAAAAATGTTGGCATGGTCGGAAGAGTCTCGACAATATGAACCTTCTCACCAAATTTCAGCATCATAGCACAAATATTAAGCTTTGTACCAACTCGTCCAAAAAACTTTAACCTGGTGATTTTTGCCCCACAAAAAACTAAGTCCAAAACATGTCAAAAATTGATAAAATCGAAAAATATTTTTTAATGTTTAACTTCATAACAGCAATATTTGACCTCAAATGAACTTCCATACAAAATTTCAGCATCCTAGTACAAATATTAAGCTTTAAAACAACCCGTCCAAAAAACTTTAACCTGGTGATTTGTGGCCAAAAGGACTAAGTCCAAAACATGTCAAAAATTGATCAAATTAAAAAATATTTTTAATGTTTAACTTCATAATAGTAATATTTGACCTCAAATGAACTTCCATACAAAATTTCAGCATCCTAGTACAAATAATAAGCGTTAAAGGGTGATTCTTCAAAAATTTGTAATATGCTGTCCCTCTCCTTTCACATGATTTAAAAGTCATAAAAATTTACTTTTAAAAGAATATTTTATCTTTGCCTAGTTAATATGACATACCTTAGTGAGAATATAGTGATAACCAGTGAGAATTTATGTTCATTTTCTTGGAATCGACTTTCAAGTATGAAAGGGGGTGCAAAATTCCAATGTCCCTCATCATACAACACATAATAGAATGAGATATCTTGACCTTAAATCATCTTAAATTTGATAATTTTTCTCTATTGATAATGTCATTATATTATCATAGAATGAATGAATACAAAATATAGCTGTTAATTTAATCTTTAGTGGCTTTTTTCAGCTGCTGATTTTTGTCCCTCGTTTTCCTGTCAGTACCGAAACGGTATGGTGTTTTAGCCTGTACCTATTTTATCTTGAAATTGAGGGAAATCCCTTCTGACGTCATCAGAAGGTTTTCCCCATGCAGTCATTATAGGGTACACTTCGATTTAGCAATCCCGGTTCTATTTTGAGAAATGGCCTCCCGAACATCTATTTCTATTGATTATGTTTTTAGGCCGTCAGCACCGAAACGCTCTCAAACCAGGCAAGCTGAACTATAAATTCATGTTAACAGACCTAGTTGTATACGCTGTGTGTACACGATGCTTAAATGCATAAAATAATTGAAACATGTACTGGGTAAATGCCTGAAATTATGAAAAATAAACAAAATTGTCATTACCGAAACGGTCATTACCGAAACGGCCTGTGTTTCGGTACTGACATAACCCTTAATTATTTTGGTATCTGAACAACTATTTTGTGAAAATACGACTTTGGCTTGCATCCAAAAACAAAATAAATAATATTTCTGAATAAATTCAGTACCATTTAGCTTTACTTTTTGCTGTCATTACCGCAACGTCATTACCGAAACGTTTTTCATTCATTTTTGGCATTTTTTTGCCATTTTTTAAAAGTTGAGCAATGGAAATGTTTGAACTGTATACTTTTACGATAAATTAGTCCTAAAGCTAGTATAAATCATGCTTTTAGTTAATTAAAAGAAATTTAGCAACACGTTGGAGACAATTTTGATACATCAAAATCTTAAAAATTAGCTGTTTCCATCACCTTAAGAGAAATTTTTTGATTTTGCAAGATGTATTACTTAAAGAAACAGAATTTCGTTATTCATATTCACAATTTACACACATCTTGAACGATAAACACCCTTTAACCAAATATTTAGATAAAACGAGGTCCACTTTTACATCGTTGCGGTAATGACATTTTCAGGTCATTGGCAATCTATAAAATGTAAAAAATATTTTTTCTATTGAGCAATCAGCACGGACATTACTCTTTATAAGTCGAAGACAGTTCACAGTTATGGTATACGTGTTAAGCAAACGGTTTTATAAGCAAAATGTTTTTGAAAAATTTGTAGGCAAAATTACAAATTTTTGAAGAATCACCCTAAAACAACCCGTCCAAAAAACTTTAACCTGGTGCATAAATACTTAAACTGCTCTGATCTAATATTTCGACCACTAAGGGCCTTTGTCAAAGATTATCATGTCAAAATACACGTCACATTTTTGTTACATGCATTCAGCCATAAAATCAAAGAGAATAATCTCTTTGATTTTATGGCTGAATGCTTTTTTTAAAAATATTTTTAATGTTTAACTTCATAACAGCAATATTTAACCTCAAATGAACTTCCATACAAAATTTCAGCATCCTAGTACAAATATTAAGCTTTAAAACAACCCGTCCAAAAAACTTTAACCTTGGCTCACGCCCACGCTCACGCTCACGCCGGGGGTATAGCATAAGCTCTACTGTTCTACGAACAGGCGAGCTAAAAAAGAAAAGAATGGAAGCTCTCTACTGCTGATCCACAGGATCGACAAAAATGGAGATCTGGGGTGAAGTCTGCCATGCGTGCAGCTAGCCAGCTGTCTGGAGGGGGGTCCACTACTGTGGACAGTGCCCCTGACCCTGCATGTTAATAAAAAGGAACCGATGATGATGATGATGAATGAACAATTGAACATTAAACTGATCCTAAAAGCTTACTTTGAACACTTCCTTCTAAGCCTTAAGGTGAGGTTAAAATCTGTCCAAATTTATTATTTAACCCTTCGCTTGCTATTCGCGTCAATATACATACCTGTAAATAGTGAAGACCCAGATGAGACAGCTCCTGCAGGAGCTGTCTCATCAGGGTCTGCACTATTTACAAGTTGATTGTGCAACCAGTGCACTCCACAGCAGTGATTGCACAGCGAAATACTTGTACACAGTGAAGATATATGTAATTATACAACACGGCATGGGTAAAGGAGAAATGTATATTAAAATTCAGCAAGAGAAGGGTTAACTCACTCAATTAAACTTTCACGTATAATTATAACAATTATAAGAAATTTATTTCTCTTAACTAATACATGTAGACCTTGTATTTTATCATGATTATGGATGCACACATTTTCAACAATAAAATCAATTTGATTAAAAAGCTTAGATGGATAAACATTTATTTTAAACGGATGGCTAAATGCTGATGAAAGTAATACAGAGACTGAGAGGGTATGTACCGACTGAGAGAGGTCCTATCAGTTTTTCGTGCATTAAGCGGCCTTCGCTGGCAATACTATTGTAACGTTCGTAGAACTTTGGTAATTATGCAAATGAAGCTGACCAGATCATTGTATCTTGGGAAGTGGAGGTATATATATAGCGCAACAAACATCTCTTGATGTGAGCTTAAGCTTTGCACCGACAGGGTTTGTTGTTGCTGGGTCTCTAGGTTGGCACATTACAAATGGTGGCAGCAGTGGGATAAAGACAACTGCCAGACCGGACTTGCCTTACCCACAGGTCTCCCAGGGTCCAAGTCGCGGGACAAGACTTCTCGGAGGGGAGAGTAATGTAACGCTCGTAGAACTTTGGTAATTATGCAAATGAAGCTGACCAGATCATTGTATCTTGGGAAGTGGAGGTGTGTATATATATAGCGCAACAAACATCTCTTGATGTGAGCTTAAGCTTTGCACCGACAGTTTGTTGTTGTTGGGTCTCTCGGTTTGCACATTACACTATGGGTTAATTTGTGAAGACCTGTACAGTGTACAGTATGGAACCTAATGACACACCAACATGGAACCTCTGAACTGTCCATTAGACAAAACATTTCCACTAAACGATTCTAAAGAGAGGTCACAACATAGGGTTTAGTGTAGATACGATAACGTAGCCAGGGCTCGAATTTAACACTCGCACACTCGCAAAATGCAAGTTGTTTTAGTAGAATGCGAGTAGATTTTTAAACCACTCGCAATTTTTTGCGAGTAGAGATAAACATCTTTATTCTAATAAAGTATGACATTGGACTCAATACAAAGCCTATTTTTTCAAATGAAAAACAAGTTAACTGTCTAATGTCGCATATAATCAAGTCTCTCGACGTAGTTGTTCAGACATGACCAAACTCGGACTTAACTGCTTTCGTAACTGAATTGTAATCTAGGAGTCCGATGCCTGACAGTGTTCCCATTCACGTATATATGCACATATTTCACGTTGAGAATACTGAAATAACGTCAACATTTTGAAAGAATTCATAAACTTTACATGACATGCATGTAGAGGGAAAAAGTCTGAAAAAGTAAAACAAATTCATGAAAAGTATCTTCACTTGCATAAATCAGTGAAAGTGAAACTAGCCACCGTACCTGGGCAGTCGGCAACTTCCGAGATTTCCGAAATGCCCTGTGTAATCACACATTTTCAGACATGTGGCATTGTAACGATACTCGACGAGGGTATCAAATGACTGGTTTCCTTTCGATTGTGTACTACAGTGCAAGCAATCATTACCGGCCTTTCGGCTTTAATAAAAAGAAACTAATAAAGTTGTGCCGTCTGAAACAGCAATTGTTCCCCAAAAATAGAAAGGTTGATGTACGTATGATGAAAAATGAAAATATCAACCTAAATTTTGTTATATTTGTTTTTGCTAGTAAATTCCAAAATTTGCGAGTTGAAACTTTGGGCACTTGCAATTTTTTGCGAGTGGAAAAAAATACTAAATTCAAGCCCTGGTAGCTCTATTCCTAAATAGATGTAAACTGGACGCTAGTCATTATCAGTCTTACAGCTACGATATCGCATCTAGGTTTAGTGTAGAAAGGGTGGTTTTAATTGAGTATGCACCTTTAAGGCTTTTTCTGTTGCTCTGATTATAATCTTTGTTTTGAAAGGAAATGAAAGAACCCCCATTAAATAGAACTGCAGCAGTCAGAAAGTTGGTAACTGCATGCTTCTGAAATGTATGAATAGTTATGGTATCCTGTTTTACCGTCACGAAGAAAGTTTAGTTCCCTTAATTCTGGGGTTTCACATGAGTAATGATGTCAACGATTGCAAACATAGGGCGTATGCGTATAATGTTTGATATCTGTTCCACTACTGAAAAACAACTAATAGAAGAGAGAAGGAGGTGCACCTGTCTGGATTCCCCGCGATTTCGGCCATCATCACGTCGATCACCGTGACCTCGGGAACTCTCGTGATCGTTGCCACTTTGTGGAGTTCTGGGTTCAAACGAAACCTCGCCAACACCTCGACGACCTCTCCCCCCTGATGCTCTTCCTTTTCCACGGCTAACAAACACCATTTATATAAATTGTTGCATGCTTTACTCTAATTTGTGCAGTTTCTCTCTCTTGCTTTTTTCTTACTGCCGTAAATTGGCCGTGGTGTCTTAGGTTTGAGAACACTAGTCTAAAGAAAGCTCCAAAGTAGCCTGATTGTCGCCCCATGTATTTATTTATAAGCGGGGCGACTCAAATATGGGCTTACGAATTTTTCCCTCATGGTAGGAGCAGTCATACTCTATTAAAGGGGCCTTTTCATAAATACTGTGAAGTGCGGATGTTGCAGAGTAAATCACAAGGAGTTTTTTTATTACCAAAAAGTACTTTAATTACTTCTCTAATTAATATAACTATTGAATTCGAATGTATGTACATAAGTTCGACCCTACTGTACGAACAAAATAGATAATCTTGAACTGAGAGACTATAAGACCATATATTACTAAACTCAACTGCAAAGATAGATAGATAGATAGATAGATAGAGATTTATTTCGGTAAAGTGTACATAACTAAACATGGGAAAACATAATTAAGACATATAAAAAGCCATGTAATGCGCACTAAAAATCAAGGATAACACAAAAAAGGAAACTAAATTTTCCTTATTTCCATTGTGGTCCTTGATTCTAGTGGCAAAACAGAGAGAGTCGCGGTATCGTTATAAATAACTATCACATGTAGATCTATTATATTAAAATATAAGTATCACAGAAATATATCACTATTAACACTGCTAAACTGTTGAAACTATTTGAATGTGCAATGCCGATTCTGCTTGACTTGCAGTTTAGGTACTGTTGTCTCATGTACGCGTAAAAAAATAGAAATTGATTTGCCTGGTTGATGCATGTTATCTGATAATTAAAATTTGCACTGTTTTATGTCAACTGCAGAGAGTCAGTGCGTCACTTAGGGATCACTTTTCCGTCGTCTGTCTGTCCGCCTGTCGGTCAGTCACACTTTCTCTTTTTTGGGGGCCGTGATTTCTAAACTATTCATTACAGAGCTTTCAATTAAATTTCACATGTGTCTTCCTCTCATTGAGGACTATCAAATGATGTAACTCACTAGGGGTTCTTCTTCTTCTTCTTTCAGTTACTGCACTCCACTTACTTTTATCTTTATTTCCCCTTTGTTCTGATTTTCGCACTCCAGCGGATTAACATGTATGCGAGAAGGTGACGTATGTGTTCCTTCGAACACTCTTGTTTATGAAATTACAAAGGCCTGATTTTACAATGTAATACATGGCTGAAATGTCATGATTTCTATAATGATGGATTTCTATGATGGATTTCGATCTATATAATGACAAGTGAACATGGGAAATTTAAGCCTGCAAAAACACTTAAAAATTAGGCCTAAACGACGACAATTGGCAGCACAACACCTGAAAATGACAATCGATATGTGTTTTACAACCGAGAGATTTAGATAACATCATCTGATAATGTTACCTAAGTTATCTATCTCATAAACTTCATGTTATGTGTGACTGTCCATACTTCAGGAATTGTCCATCGATCAAATCTACTCCCATTCCTTCTCAAAATCCAACGGCCACTCTTACATACGTTTGATGATTTCGCATCCCTTCAGTGTGTAACTGGTTATCTTAATAATTGTCAACTTGTAAGTGTGTGTGTTTGCATATGGAACCTCTAAATATACTGGAGATGCAGTTGATTCCAGTCCCTCGTATAGACACCCAATTTAGTGAATTATAACCTCTCCCCCCCCCCATCTGTTTTATAAAGCTGAACAGGTCTAAGTCAATTCAGCACCATTTTAGTAACTTTGAATGAATAAGATGCTCATGGTAGCAACCAGTATACATATATACACTGATCAAAAAATGCCAGTCAGGTAGGGTACATACAGACAAGTAAGTTGGTGTCCTATCACCTCAACCCATGCCGAGTATGTCGCAAAATATAACAATGATGACAAACGCTTTTTAATCCAGTCTATCACGAAAGAAACTCAGTATTAGTAATAAATATTGCCTTAAATTAGCTTAAAGAATCTAAAACTGTTTTCCGATTCGTTTTACGACAGTGGCTAATCAATATGCAAATGAGTAGGTGTGGCCTAATGCGGAAACTCCGCAAACTGTTAGTCAGCAGTTGATATAACTGTTTTCTTCAGAGTTGTGTATTCAAATTGGATATACGAGAAAACGCTGTTTCCATTGGATATGTTCGCAACCATGATTGGATTTATGAATTAAGTTTACAAAAATGACTTCGGTGTTAAATCGGCCTGAACTGTCCTCTCGTGGTATGTTTAAATTAATTCTTTATTGATGATTTTATCTTCATGGATGACTAGACTCTTTGTCCAGGGTGTATGTAAATGTGTGTAAACTGGCGCGTGGCTTTGTTTGACAGCTGTAAACACGTGTTGAACTCCTACTACTGTTTATAAAACACCATTCT
Organism: Azorinus chamasolen; assembly: GCA_963576725.1. NCBI lineage: Eukaryota > Metazoa > Mollusca > Bivalvia > Cardiida > Solecurtidae > Azorinus > Azorinus chamasolen. Next base: position 27,839,729 of record OY755235.1, read on the forward strand.
TATATTACCTTGTATTTTTTTTTATTGGTACTCGTGAATTATCTGTCTTAATCGTTTTAAATAATATTGTAGAATGTTCTTTTTGATTGGCAATTAGTGACAAGTTTACGTTCAACTTTGAACAGCGACAATGTGATTACCTTTTGAAAGCAGTTTGGATCATGATTAGTTCACATCTGTGTACTCTAAATGGTGATATCGAGCTACTTTCGGTTTTAACGATATCCCGGCAGAGTTGTAAGACGGCACCTGTCACAAAATTAGCATGCTGTCTTACGGGTCATTAATGAGACTAGATCATGATGAGAAGCCGAGTGATTCATCTTACTGAATCTAACTGTTTGTCATTCATTACGCACACTATATTCGAAAAGAAATTTATAATTGAAGCAGACGACAATATTTGCAGACGGCAATTTCGCCGCAAATGCTCAGGGTGCAGAAGGTTAAATGTAATTTAATTTAGAAGTTAATATCATGAAATGATAGATCTATGTTGAAATAAGTAATCGCCGTAATGAAATCGCTAGTTAATACATTGAGAAATGTTAATTATTGTGCACTTTGCAGATTTTTTTTGCATGTAATTAAGGTGGTGACTGGGTAACTATATAACATTATACATTTTCTCAGCTTAATCAACTGTCTATCATTTGCAAATACGTACATGTAGCTGTTCAATGGAACACTGATTTAGTTGTATAACTCCTTTAACACTAGGGTCCAATTTTTGATGAACTCTGGAAACAGTTTGCATCCAGATGAGACATACACTGCATGGGTCACACACATGCACCATTGTTTGAAAAGAATTTGAAGAAAATGTATAGATCTAGATCAATTTAGAATTTTTGCAAAGAACAGTTTTTGTAGACATGTTTAAAGGGTTTATATTTGGTCCATATTTGTCAGTCATAAATAAATTACCTGTATAAATAAAATTAAGGTGAAGTTAAGAAATGAGCCACAAGTATACATGTATGCATGAGTGGGAAACAATTTTTATAGCAGGTTAAGGGTAAAGGGGCATCTTTTAACCTTTTCCCTCATATAAACGTGTTTTCACGCATTTGCAAACAGAGTAGACCCAGATCAGACGGCTCCTAGAGGAGCCGTCTGATCAGGGTCTACTCTGTTTGCTATTAGAATTTGATAGATCTGTTTATTTACTTTCTAAAATGTCTACAATGTTTCACCTTCAAGAATTCTTTATAACAATTTTGTTAATGAATATTCAGTAGGTACTGAAAATTGGCCTAAATATAGAACAGGGAAAGGGTTAACCTTTTACTCCATGACTATCCATATAGGATATAATGACATATAATACATATAATTATTAGATTTCATTTTATGATAGGACATGAACACAGGAATATTTAGCCATGGCAGAAACTGCAGAATCATATCTATATTATATCTTGAGCAAACAGAGCAGACCCAGATCAGACGGCTCCTGTAGGAGTCATCTGATCTGGGTCTACTCTGTTTGCAAAGGCATAGAAAGGTGTATTTATTGAATAATGGGTTAACTTGCTTAGTTCAGAATAACATGCCCACGAATGGCAAACACTCAGACAAGTTATACATGTGAACAACCTGTCCCTCATAATATAAAAGCAGCCCCTTGTGGTACTGGGGCTTGCCAGAATTGCACAAGAATGGGAACCACTGCTTACCCATTGCATGATTGCAAGAGGCGACTAAAAAGGGTAAACAATTAACCCTTCACTCCGTAATTACACCTTTCTACGCTAACAGGGTACACCCAGATCAGAGTCTACTCTGTTTGCTTATGATACAATATGGATGTAATTCTGCAGTTTCAGCCATGACCAAAACTTCCAGTGCCCCATGTCCTATTAAAAACTTATCTAATTAATATTCATGATTTCATTATTTCTTACATGAATATTCATGGAGTAAAGGGTTAAAGTATGTCGATTTTACAGGAGTTGATTTGTGTTTTACAGGGAGCAGACCACAGGATGGAGTGCCGGACATGATAGTGATCAGTGACATTGATGAGAATGGCATTAATGAAAACCTGCGTGCTAGATACAACCGTGACCAGATCTATGTATCCTTTTGTCACAGTCCAAATTGTCTGCTTTTGAGCAGAATCCCACAGAATAGCTCACACTATTAACCCTTTACTCCGTATATACGTTTTTGTACGCCTTTTTCGCCAACAATGTAGACTAAGATCAGACAACTCCTTTAGATGTCTGGTCAGGTTCTTCAGTGTTTGCAGTCATGGTCTTTTAGGCCTAGTAATATACATACTAAAATACTATAAATCTGAGATATTGAATATGCAAAGAGGATTAAGTTTAACTCATAAATATTCATGAAGTAAAGGCTAATAGACGATTCCGGTTTAAATTTGATGTCTGCTTTAACTCCAATCTGTTGCATTTTATGCCCCTGTTGACAATAGTCAGGGGGCATTATGTTTTGCTGCTTTGCACATGTCCGTCCATCTGTCTGTCTGTGTTTCACTCTTTTACGTGCAGTTGGTTGTAACAGTTTTTTCATTGTTTTATATCTCACTAACCACTATAGATATTGGCGTGGAATTGCGTATTATACACATTAACCACCATCCATACTTTCATTGTGCACCCAGCCCAAACTGCCGCAAGTCCAAGGTCAAGGTCAAATGACTTAGAAATTTTACGTGCAGCTAGTCAAGCACCACCACGGGGCATCGCTGTGTCTAATAACAGACACAATTTTCTAGTTTTATTTTTTTCTAAAACAGTCAAGCTTTTGAGAGAGTATCAAATAGTTTGAATATCCTTATGAGGTGCCAAGTTACTTGGCATTTCACCTGGACCCTAGCCGTTTTCAAATGCTAGTCATATCGCATTAACCCTTTACTCCATGAATATTCATGTAAGAAATAATGACATCATGAATATCAATTAGATTTACATAAATATTCATGGAGTAAAGGGTTATTTATAAATAACTTCAAATTAGAATTAATGACAGATAGTATAGACCTTGATTCATTATGTGCCCTAAGTTTAATTGTCTAATTATGTAGAGTAATTAGAGTAAGCTAAGTGTTTTCTCTAACTGACACAACTTCCTTTTCAGACCTTAACCCTTTAGCTCTTGAATGTTCATGTAAGAAATACAGTAAAACCTCTCTATAACGACCACTAAATTATGTTAATTAGTTGGTATTTTGGGCAGGTGGTTGCTTAAAGCAAGGTGAAAGTAAAACAGAACGCTCCTATAGGAGCGTTCTGTTTTACTTTCACCTTGCTTTAAGCAGCCACCTGCCTTTAACACAAAATACTTGATGCAAGTTAGTGGTCGTTATAGAGAGGTTTTACTGTAATGACTGTACATGTATGAATCTTATATAGCTGAATGAATGAATGTTTATAATAGCGTTAATGATATATATGAACAATTGAAGTGTTAACCATGGCAGAAACTGAAGAATCATAGATCTATATACATGTAAATTCATAAACAAATAGAGCAGACCCTGATTAGACGGTTCTTGTAGGGGCTGTCTGATCTTGGTCTACTCTGTTTGTAAAGGCACTAAAGGCATCTGTATCAGGTAAAGGGTTAACAGAAAAAATGTACTTTGTGACAATCTGGGGCAGGATGTTACTTAACCTTGAACATGTTTTGGAAAATTTTGTCTGCAGAAATTGTAGTCTGCTTCAAATTGCTACAGAACTTTTTTTTACTTCATTTGGAGAATTATTTATCAGAATGACTAACATGTTGGACCCTGTTAACTGTCTGTGTCCATTGTCATCAAATATGAATGCAGGCTGTATACAAATGTGGAGAATGATTTGTTCATAGCATTCTAAAGATTAAGAGGTCCTATTGTTTAACATCATTCATGGTGCCGACTAGTATGGAACGCCGTAGCTGTCTCCTGTTGTCATATTCCTTCTTATCTTGTTCAACTTCAGGCTTGTCATGTCTAAAAACCGTGTCATTATGTCGAAACACTCTGTGAACTTGTTTACAGAATGTCTTATTATGTGCAACACCTATGTTATTATGTAGCAAAGAAGTCTCGTCTTGTTAAAGAGCATTGTGAACTTGTCTGTATAATATGTTATCATGTTAAGTAGCAATGTGAACTTGTCGATATAATATGTCATCATGTTGAATGTACGTGTTGTCTTGTCCATATGTAGTGTTGACTTGTCCAATTTATGTCTTATTATGTTAAAAGGCTATGTTATTATGTTACAAAAATTGGACATGTCAACACTACATATTGACAAAACAACACGTGCGTTGAACATGATAACATATTATATAGACAAGTTCACATTGCTCTTTCACAAGATGAAACTACTTTGTTACATAATAACATAGCATTTTAACATAATAAGACCTAAGTTGGACAAGTCAACACTATATATTAACAAGACAACACATGCTTTTAACATGATAACAGATTATGTAGACAAGTTCACATTGTTCTCTAACAAGACGAAACTACTTTGTAACATAATAACATAGCAGTTTAACATAATAAGACCTAAAACGGACAAGTCAACATTACATATTGACAAGACAACACGTGGGTTTAACATGATAATATATTATATAGACAAGTTAACATGCCTCTTTAACAAGATGAAACTACGTTTTGACATAATAACATAGCAGTTTAACATAATTAGACATACATTCGACAAGTCAACACTACATATTGACAAGACAACATGGGCGTTTAACATGATAACATATCGTATAGACAAGATCACATTGCTCTTTAACAAGATGAAACTACTTTTTGACATAATAACATAGCAGTTTAACATAATAAAACATACATTGGACAAGTCAACACTACATATTGACAAGACAACATGGGCGTTTAACATGATAACATATCGTATAGACAAGATCACATTGTTCTTTAACAAGATGACACTACTTTTTAACATAATAACATAGCCGCTTAACAAGATGACACTACTTTTTAACATAATAACATAGCCGTTTAACATGATAAGACACAGTTTGGACAAGTCAGCACTATATATTGACAAAACAGCACGTGCACTTAACATGATAACATGTCGTATAGACAAGCTCACATTGCTCCTTGACAGGATGAAACTGATTTGTAACATAATAGCATAGGCCACAGACATAGTAAGCCACTGATTAAACAAGTTAACACGACAGGTGGACAAAATAACACAAAAGTGCGACATAATAGCACATTTTTTCAGCATAATAGGAAGCCGTATGGACAAGACAACACACTATTTTGACAAACATGCTCTAGACAAGATAACTTCACTTTTTAACATAATAACAATATATTTTAACATAACAAGGCGTTGTTTGGACAAGTCAACACCACATATTGACAAAACAACACATGCATTTACCATGATAACATATCATATAGACAAGTTCACATTGTTCTTTAACAAGATGAACCTACTTTGTAACATAACAACATAGCCGTCGTCCATAACAACACAATTCACGGGCAAGTTAACACAGCGCTTTGACATAATGATACGGCGTTTCGAGATGACAGCATTGAAATAGACAAGTTTACACAGTACTTCGACATAATAACATGACGTTTAGACATGATAACACTGAATTTTAACAAGACAAGAAGAAATTCGACAACAGGAGACAGCTACGGCGTTCCATAGACTAGTCTGCTTTTTGAAATGTTAAGAAATGGGAAAAAATGAAACTCAGTATTATTACAGAATATATTTTGACATTTACAGACTAGAAGGATCTAACTAATAGTCGAACAGTCGCAGAAGATAGAATTATAAGCTAAGGTCTACTAAACCAAAAAGAAAAAAGAAACTACCGTTAAATGGAATATGGTATCTAGTTTTAAGATCTCTAAATTTATTGTAGATTTTTTTAAAATTGAAACAAATAATAAGCTTGGTAACAGAAGACATACTATTATAGTACGTAGAACCTGCCTCAAGCGACCAACAGTAAGAAAACTAATTCTGCTCTTTAATGCAGGACAAGTGTAATTAATGCAGAAAGCTCTTTATGGAACTTTCTACATTGCTTTTGAATTGCCTTAAAGTAAACCTTTTACTTGATAGAAATGCCTGTTGACAATTGACCCAGATCAGATGGCTTCTGTAGGAGCTGTCTGATCAGAGTCTGCCCTGTTTGCTTATGCATTTTTTTTTGCATGATTTGATTATTCATTAGGTACAGGATTAAACAGCTTCATGTTTTTTAACCCTTTCCTCCATAAATACGCCTTTCTACGCCTCTGTAAAAATCACCTGTTGAAATCATTGTGATAAATAGAGCATTTGTTCCTATAGGAGCAAATGCTCTATTTATCACAATGGTTTCAAACTACAAAATTCTAAAATTTTTCCTTTTCTCTAGTTAATGCTCCTTTTCGGTAGATTTATTCAAAGTGGTTGGATCTAAAAATAGCCTATGAGGGAATGGGTTAAAACTTCTACATTTCATAGATGTAAGTGGTTGCTTAACCCTTTCCCTGTGGAATATTTATGAAATATGACATCTTGAGGACACATGAGGTTTTGGTATTGGTAGAAACTGTAAATTCAGATCTATTATCATTTATAAACCAACAGAGTAGACCCTGATCAGATGGCTCCTACTGGAACCCTCTGATCTTATTCTACTCAGTTTGCAATGACTTGAAAAAGTGTTTATATGAAGGATCTGTTTAAAGTTTAAACAGTATTCACTCTAGATGTTACTGTACCTCACATTTCCCAAATTGCCAGATACAAAACGACATATTCAACTGCCTGACCTTTGATATTGACAGTACCGATTCAACTTGTAAGCAGGTTATCTTGGTCTGCACTGTGTTTAATGCCGACAGTTTTTGGCGGGTACCTGGGATCTTTGAATTTCAGCCTTCATTAAACCTTTCCTTCTTATAAATGCATGTTCATGCATCTGCAAACAGAGTAGACCCAGATTGGATGGTTCCTGTAGGTGCCGTCTGATTAGGGTTCTGCACTGTTTGCTAATTGAATTTGATAGATCTTTTTATTTAGTTTCTCAAATGGCTACAATGTTCCACCTTCCATATTGTAACTATTTTGTCTATGAATATTCAGAAGGTATTGAAATTTGGACTAAATATATAATAGAACAGTTAACCCATTACCTCATAGGCTATTTTTAGATACAACCTCTTTGAATTAATCTACTGAAAAGGAGCATTAATTAGAGAAAAGGAAATTTTAGAATTTTGTAGTTTGAAACCATTGTGATAAATAGAGCATTAATTTTGCTCCTATAGGAGCAAATGCTCTATTTATCACAATGGTTTCACACAGTGACTTTTACAGGGTCGTCAAAAGTCGTCAATATGAGGGAAAGGGTTAAGGGTTGTCCTGCTAAATGAAACCTGTCTTGCATTTATAATCAACTTGGAATAACATGGCATCTCATCAGGATCCAACCTGTTTGACTCTTGGTCAGTAATTTCTTAAACGAATCAAGAGAAAATATTGCTCCAGATCATTTTGAACTGACTTTTATAATGGCATATGTACACTATGAAATTTTGGTATTTGTAGAAACTATGGAGTCAGATCTATTATTATTTTATGAGCAAACAGAACAGACCCTGATCAGATGGCTCCTAATAGGAACAGTCTAACCTGGGTCTACACTGTAAAAGTGTGAAAAAGAGTTTGTATGAAGGAAGGGGTTAAGCTACCATGCTTCAAACCCTGAATTATCAAAGTAGAATATCCCATCAGTTTTAACAAAAGAGTCCAGTCAGGATACTAGAGGATTTAACCCTTTCCCTGTTCTATGCTATTCCAAATTTCAGTACCTACTGAATATTCATGGACAAAATAGTTATACATATAAATATATAAATATGGAAGGTGGAAGATTGTAGCCATATTAGAAAGTATAGAAACAGATCTATCAAATTCAATTAGCAAACCGAGCAGACCCTGATCAGACGGCTCCTAGGAGCCGTCTGATCTGGGTCTACTCTGTTTGCAGATTTGTGAAAACATGTTTATATGAGGGAAAGGGTTAAGATAACAAACAGTGCAGACCCTGATCAGAGGGTTCCTCTAGGAGTTTACACTGATGCAAATGATAGTGCATGGTTCTTCCAGGTTGAAAGGGCTGAAGAACTTTCAGAATTTAGAGACCGATAATTGATACTAATTTGATAGTCTGGTCTAGCGTGGTTTTACAGTATTGTTGAACACATAAAACTACCTGCACTAAAACGACATGAACTTGAAGTTATGGTCATGGATTCATGACAGACTCTTATTCATCATGATTTTAAATGGTTTCCATCTTACTCATGAATCAGCTGATGGAATGCTGTCGCCTTTTTATTTCCCTAGTTATCCTAATTATTCTAAATATACGGACATACATATACATGTTGTATTAAACTTTGGCCAATAATGCAGACCTGGATCAAACTACTGCTTCAGGAACAGTTTGATGAGGGTCTACACTGTTTGCTCCAATGTCAGTTTAATCAAATTAGTGTCAATTTGAAGAATTATTCAGCTTGATGGAAACAGGAGATTGAGTGTCCAAGCTCTTCGGTTAATTCGGATATTTCACAGTGGCTATTGTTAATTGTGTGTCAGCATAAAAATGATACCATATAAGTCCTTTGTTACCCTTTAGCACTCTACTAGCCACTGTGGGATAATCTTTGCAAACAGCTTTGATCCAGATGAGACGCAGAGTAGTTCGGCGTCTCATCAGGATCTAAGCTGTTTGTCACTCTGACACTATTTTTGAGCAGAAATGGAAGAAAAATGATTTTTTTGAAAATGAAAGCAGATGACAAGTCACAATATTAGCAGAAGCCATTTGCCCAGAGAAAAAAGGTTAAATGATATAGGGGAAAGAAAGTCTTGTACAGAAACAATTATCAAAGTGGTGTGTGTCACTTCGGGTGGATCAAGTTTAACTTTTTAATTTCCCGGGGTTTTACTCACAATTGAACTCTGTGTTTGGGTCAAACTTCTCAAGCAGATATATTGCACTGTTAGTTTGTATACAAGATGTCACTGTTATTTTATATGCATATAAGGTAGATCATGATTTTTCACTTTTTCTGCCAGGTGGCGTGACTCAAGTAATTTATGTTTTCATACTCTTACTGCCAGATGACTCCATAATTTTTTATGTGTAAAACTAAAAGTCTTTAACCCTTGACTCCATAATATGACTTTCTACGCCTTTGCATATAGAGTAGACCCAGATCAGACAACAGCTATAGAACAGGACTCCTATAGGAGCCTTCTGATCAGGATCTGCTCTGTTTGCTTATGTAATAATATACGGTAGATCGGATTCTAGTTCCTTTGGCAAAAATATCATGAGTTAATAAGTCGTTTTAAAAATCAATCTAGTTAATATTCATGATATCATGAATATTCATGGAGTAATTAAGGGGTTAAGTTCCATACAAACAGTTTGATCAAAGACCAGGGTACTCAACATCTTGTCAGGATCCAAACTATTTGTCACTTTGGTCTTTTGAAAAACAATGAAAAAAATCTTTCTTAAGAATTTGTAATAGATGACAAATTTCTAAGATTTATTGGCTTACATAGATTTGTACATATACAGTAAAACCTCTCTATAACGGCCACTAAATTATGTTAATTAGTTGGTATTTACTATTTAGGGCAGGTGGCTGCATAAAGCAAGGTGAAAGTAAAACAGAATGCTCCTATAGGAGCGTTCTGTTTTACTTTCACCTTGCTTTATTTAGCAGCCACCTGCCTTTAACACAAAATACTTGATGTAATTTAGTGGCCGTTATAGAGAGGTTTTACTGTACAATGTACATGTAATGAGCCTGAATTCTCAGATTTAAGAGGTACTTCCTTTTCTGTGGTTAAGTCTGGGATGGCCATGCTTATTTCCGGTTTCAATGCCTTTGACAAAGTTGCTGGGATTTTAATGGGTTTTCATGGTTGATAAAACGTTGATATTGCTTGGACAATTTCTATTTTAATCTGGCAATGTAATATTGTTAGTAAAGATTATTGTCCATTTCAGATTGGATAGAATGTTCCCAAACAAAATACAGTGAAAACTCGGATTATTAGAACACTCAAATACGTACCATTATTGATCTTTAACACAGGTGGCAGCTTAATGCATGGTGAAAGTCATGCAGAAAGCTCCTCTGGGAGCTTTCTGCATGACTTTTACCCTGCATTAAGCAGCCACCTGATTACAGAGACATAAATTCGCCATTAATAAAATTTCGTAGTATCAAGCTTTTACTGTAATCCCTTATTCGCATCAATCCACACACCAATAAACTACCCTAACACTGTGTCACAGTTGATCATTATCTGAAAGACATTTATAAACTGTTTTGATCCAGATCAAAAGTCAAGTGACCAAACCATTCAGTCATTTAGATGGGTGCCTTGATAGATATAAAAGCATGGCTACTGGGAATTTTTAAGGCTATCAACTGTACAAATACCACTGTATGCATTTTATCAAATATATACGTACAAATATTGTCAACTCCAAAGTGCTTATAAATTTCTTTTCATTTGTTTCCTTCAAGACACATTCATTCAGATATTCAAATACGTTGGGTGCTGATAACAGGCCAGGTTAGGTGGCCTCTCCTCTTGATCCAAAATTGTCTTAACCCTTTACTGAATGAATATGCTGTTCTACAACTTGGCAAACAGAGTAGACCCAGATCAGACAGCTCCTGTAGGAGCCATCTGATCAGGGTCTGCTCTGTTTGCTTATGATATAATATCTATAGATATGATTCTGCAGCTTCTGCCTCAAGGTAAAACATTCATGTATCCATGTTACATGTATAACAATTAATCTTTTTTATATTCATGGTGTCATTATTTCTTACGCTAATATTCATGGAGTACAAGGTTAATTTATTACAATCATGTATAAAATAATTTGCATACAAGCAGCACATCTCTGATAAGCTATACAAACCGTTTACAACTGCATGAGATGCCAAATAATGCAGCATCTCATAAGGATCCAAAGATGAAGATAAACCCTTTATTCCATGAATGTTCATGTGAAAAGTAATTACATCATGAATATTTATTAGATTAATTATTATAATTGCATAGTTATGTGCACAGGAACTTTTGACCATGGCAGAAACCTTTAAAATCAGATCTATATTATATCAATAATAAGCAAACAGAGTGGACCCAGATCAGATGGCTTGTACAGGAGCCAATCTGATCTGGGACCAGGGTCTCTGTTTGCTAAGGCTTAGAAAGGCTTATTTATGGAGTAAAGGGTTAATTAAACTATTTAGGATGCACAAGTTACTTAGTAGAGAAGTTTTAGTATTAAGTACCCAATTTGTTTTGTTGGATACTCAATCAGTATTAAACGTGATACTCAATTAACCTGAACATTATCTTTTCCTCTATGTGCCTCTGTAATAATTAGATCTAATCTGTCTAACCATCTACCTCATGCATCTAAATTTCATCTATAACAAATTCATTGACTGCATTTTTAGAATGGTACATGTTATGACTTTCACTATGGAAGTTCTGGCCATTTAGCATACTGGAATCAGATTTACATACATACATAAAGAAACTGTGGAATTATATCTATATTATATCATAAGCAAACAGACCAGACCCTGATCAGACAACTCCTATAGGAGCCGTGTGATCTGGGTCTACTCTGTTTGCAAGGGCGTATTTATGGAGTAAAGGGTTAACCCTTTACTTCATGAGTATTCATGTAAGAAATAATGTATAAATGAATATAAATTAGCTAACCCTTGGAATGTGGCAAAGACGTGCACCGTCATTTGCAAATAGTGTAGACCCAGATCAGAGGGTTCCTCTAGTAGCCCTCTGGTCAGGGTCTGCTCTATTTGTCATTCAAAACCACAACTTTTCCTTCTGTATAGACTCTACCAATAAACTATGATGGACTATTTTATTCTGAAAATTCAGTGTCGAAAGGGTTACTACATGTATTTATCATGGTATATGAACAAGAAAAGCTTTTGCTCCAGTAAAAATGTAGAGTCAGATCTGTATAATTCTATTTTATAAAAGGTGTCTGTAAGGTAAGGGTTAACCCTTTCCTCCATAGGCTATTTTTAGACCCAACCTCTTTGAATGAATCTACCCAAAAGGAGCATCTACTAGAGAAAAGTAAATGTTTTAGAATTTTGCAGTTTGAAACCATTGTGATAAATAGAGCATTTGCTCCTATAGGAGCAAATGCTCTTTTCATCACAATGGTTTCAAGAAGTGGTTATTACAGAGGCGTATAAAGGCGTATTGATGGAGGAAAGGGTTAACCTTTTACTCTGTACATGTAAGTAAGTCTTTCTATGCCAACAGAGTAGACCCAAATCAGATGGCTCCTTTAGGAGCTATCTGATCTGGGTCTGCTCTGTTTGCTTATGAACTACCGTTATATAGATATGATTGTACAATTTTCAGCTATTGCCAAACATTTCTTTGTTTATAAACTATTATTAAAATACAGTGAATAAATATTCAAGTCATTATTTCTTGCATGAATATTCATGAGGTAAAGGGTTAATAATTAACATCCATAAATGTATTTTAATAATTTACCTGATATAATTTATACCGTGCATGTGCAGGAGTGAATGCTATTTTTCTGTACATGTTGGATGAAGCTTAGTTCATGTATGATGGGGGTATTCTTGATACACAGGCTGTGCATCCTAAGATAAACAGCGTGCATAGAGTATACCGTATATATAGGATAGATAAGTGGTTGATAGAAAAGATAAACTCAAGTGCTAATGAAGTATCAAGGTGGAAGTACAGCCCATACCTTTTTAGAAGCAGGACATGTAGTAAGCTTCAAAAATGTCTTGCACAAAATTTATTAGAAAAAAATATTCTTGTTGTCCGTTTACTCGGAGTCTCCATAAATACACTTTTTAATGCCTTTGCAAACAGAGTAGACCCGGGAACTGTCTGATCAGAGTCTGCTCTGTTTGCTTATCCCATTCCCTCATTGGCTATTTTTAGATCCAACCTTTTTGAATACATGTACTGAAAAGGAGCATTAACTGGAGAAAAGGAAAATTTTAGAATTTTGTAGTTCTGAAACCATTATGATAAATAGAGAATTTGCTCCTTCGGAGCAAATGCTCTATTTATCATAATGGTTTCAAAAAGTGACTTTTACAGAGGCGTAGAAAGGCGTATTTATGGAGGAAAGGGTTATGAAATAATACAGATCCGATTCTACGGTTTCTGCCATGGCCAAACATTCATGTGTTGAATTGCCATTTTAACCTTTAGCCTGCTATGGGCGGATGAGTGAATACCCATGCAAACAGTTTGGATCCAGATGAGACGCTGAGTAACTCAGCGTCTCATCAGGATCCAAACTGTTTGACACCATGATTGCATTTTGGTAGACAAGTTTATTAGATCTTGAATTTTGAAAATGTAGTAGTTAAAAAATTCTGTTAAAATAATTTGCTCAGCAGGCAAAAGGTTAACCATTCAGCTAATTAGTATTCATGATAGCATTATTTTTTATATGAATATTCATGGAGTAAAGGTGTTAAACAGGTATACAGTAAAAAAAACCCTAATGTGACGACTTAATTAATAAACATACCTGTCTTTATAAGCAGGTGGTTTCTTAATGCAGGACAAAAGTAATGCATTAAGAAACCACCTGCATCTAGCAGCCATATTTATACATCATTTAGGTGGTCACATTATTTGGGTTTTACTGTATTTAGATATCAGGGGTTATATCAGATAACTTTCTTAGAGAATATGCCCAGTATGAAATAAATATTTTGCTCCGGGTCTTATGAATGATCATAAGAATCTGAAATCATGTAAATTTTACAGTAAATGTACAGTAGGTACAGGTGTGCAGAGAAAGATTACAAGAAATTCAGGGGAACCAGTAGAATGGAGTCAGCTTAAGGATTTAAAGTACATGGGAATAAATACCTGTCTTTCATGTATCACGATAGAAAAATTGTTTAGATAAAACTGAAAATGTATATGAGCTAGTCTCCGACTACAATCAGGCGCGTAGCTAGCGATACGCACTTACGCACGTGCATAACATCAGTCTGAAAGGTGAAAACATTATTTTGGCTAAAGTGGAATAAAACTCCAAGGGTTATGTGGGGTAGACTTGATAAATGTTCTGTCTTGTCATGTAATCTTTAAAATAACCCATTCCCTCATATTGACGCCTTTTGGTGTCTCTTATAGGAGCAAATGCTCCATTTATCACAATGGTTTCAAAACTACACAGTGCTAATGTTTAAGGGGGAAAATATCCCCCCCCCCACCCCACCCCCACCCCCACCCCCACCCCCACCTCCACCCCCACCCCACCCGGTGAAACTTCTTGTTTCTCTTAACATTGCATTGTTACAATAATTACATAGATATGCAAAGAAAATGGCATGTCTGTGTAAAAGTTCAATAACTGGCAAATTTTATGTCTATCGATGGGGGAATTTAGAAGATTAGATTTCTGTAAAATGGCTACATGCATTTCCATTTATATTTGGCAGAGCTTGTTTTATGAGGCTGTTTACTTAATCATAAAATGTTCTGGGATGATGGATCAGCGGCTCAATTTATTAAGTGCCATTACAAAATGTTCAATATTCTTGAACTTTTTGAAATAGGGAAAAACATTAACCCTGTCCTCCATAATAAATATGCCTTTCTATGCCACTGTAATAGTCACCCCTTGAAACCATTGTGATGAATAAAGCATTTGCTCCATAGGAGCAAATGCTCTATTTATCACAATGGTTTCTATACTTCACAATTATAACATTTTCCTTTTCTCTAGTAAATACTCCTTTTCGGTAGATTCATTCAAAGAGGTTGGGTCTAAAATTAGCCTATGTGGGAATGGGTTAACCCTTTGAGTGTCAACTGATATATGTATTGGGAAACAGTGTATACTGCATTGTTTGTTATTAATATTCCTTTATCTAAGAGGAGCAGTCTGATCAGGGCGTGTGCTTATAGAATAATATAAACGTTTTATCAATGGAAACGTATTAACCAAGAAGTTCTATCAAATCGTTACTGTATTATGGTTCTACCGTTTCTGCCATGGCTAAAATTAATGTGTCCATGTGCTATATTAATCTTACTGATATTCAAGATTTCATTATTTCTTACATGAATATTCATGGAGTAAAGGTTTAAAGTTATATTTTGCTCGTTATTCATATAAATCAGTTGTACAAATATTCATACTGTTAAAATAATGTTAACAGCCCATTTCCCAACTGCATACATGAATTTATATTCGGCTAAATATAAACACTATCTCAATATTGCTAAATCTTTAGAGAGCCGATGACTTTTTAATAGAAGGAAAACTTCATTTACTTTAATTTACGGAAATCAATGGGGATTGTCGACTAAGCTCTGACTGACTCCAAGTTGATTTCGGAACAACACTATTATGAATATGAATTAGGTGCTCACAATAATGACTGACTCGATCAGTCGAAAAAGAAAAAAACATTAAAGGGAATGTCTGTTGTGTAATAGTTGACCAACATGTACATAGAAATGAGTATGTCCTTGTAACACATGATTGATTTTTATTATGGATTCCATTGAATGGTGGACCTTTTTTGCATGCATACCATTTAGTACTACTTGTATATGCTAGTTTCAAGTCACATAGATTCTTATTCAGAAATTATTTTGTTACGCAAATTTATGAGCAAAATACATCCTTTACTTGGTTCTGATCTATATCCAAGCAATGGTTTTAACTTTAAATCACAGACAGTTCTATCAGGAATGACAGTTATCTGTCTTAATCTGTCTGGGAGAAATCTCAGAAGCAAACAGGACATTTAGTAGTGCTTGATCATATCGGTTCCACGCTGTCTACTGACAGACATCAAATTGACCAGCTCAGGCCATAAATGTGGCAGTCAGTGTATGCTCAGATTTTTATTAGATATCGGCTATCAGCTCTTGGTCTATAAGGACAGTTTAATGTAGGCAAAGTGAATTTTCTGGCATTTACAATCAGTGTTTGATCTGATTAGAGGTTCTCCTTTTCCTTTACCCATTCCTGCATATAAACACCTTTTCACACCTTTTGCAAACATTGTAAACCCAGATCAGATGGCTCCTGTATAGTATAGGAGCCATTTGATCAGGGTCTGCGCTGTTTGCTTGTGAAATTATAATAGATCTGACTCTTCAGTTTCTACCAAAACCAAAACATTCTGTGTACATTGTACATAATTATGCCATTATAAAATATCATCTAATAAATATTCATGATGTCATTATTTTTGACATGAATATTCAGCAGGGAAAGGGTTAAAGAAACTCAGACACCATGTTGACAACACAGCAATTGATCAGGGTCTTTAAACACTCCTGTAGCAAATAATACACACGCAACTCAAGACATCATGTTGACAACTCAACAATTGATCTGGGTCTGAAGGCACCCCATCTGTAAACAATTACATGCCCAACTCTGATCCCATGTTAACAATGCACAAATTAATCAAAATCTCTGGGCACTCCTGCTGCAAACAATGCATACACGACTCAAACACCATGTTGACAATACACCAATTGATCGAAGCCTCTAAACAATCCTGCTGCAAACAATGCACTCCCAACTCAGACACCATGTTGACAGCACAGCAATTGAATATCACTGCAGCAAACAATGCATACATGACTCAGACACCATGTTGACAATACACCATTTGATCGAAGCCTCTAAACACTCCTGCTGCAAACAATGCATAGTTTGCATACACAACTCTGACACCATGTTGACAACACAGCAAATGCCAGTTGAACATCCCTGCAGCAACAATGCATACACAACTCAGACATCATGTTGAAAATACACCAATTGAACATCCCTGTAGCAAACAAAGCATGCTTAACTCTGAGACACCATGTTGACAACACTGCAATAGAACATCCCTGCAGCAAACAATACATTCACAACTCAGACATCATGTTGAAAATACACGAATTGAACATCCCTGTAGCAAACAAAGCATGCACAACTCTGAGACACCATGTTGAAAATACACCAATTGAAAATTCGTGCAGCAAACAATGCATACACGACTCGGACACCATGTTGACAATACACCAATTGATCGAAGCCTCTGAACACTCCTGCTGCAAACAATGCATACACAACTCTGACACCATGTTGACAACACAGCAAATGCCAGTTGAACATCCCTGCAGCAACAATGCGGTTGAAAATACACCAATTGAACATCCCTGTAGCAAACAAAGCACGCACAACTCTGAGACACCATGTTGACAACACTGCAATAGAACATCCCTGCAGCAAACAATACATACACGACTCAGACACCATGTTGACAATACACCAATTGAACATCCCTGTAGCAAACAAAGCATGCACAACTCTGAGACACCATGTTCAAAATACACCAAATGAATATCCCTGCAGCAAACAATACATACACGACTCAGACACCATGTTGACAATACACCAATTGATCAAAGCCTCTAAACACTCCTGCTGCAAACAATGCATACACAACTCTGAGACACCATGTTCAAAATACACCAATTGAACATCCCTGCAGCAAACAATGCATACACAGCTCTGACACCATGTTGATAATACACTGAATACAGCAACTGATCTTCGTTGGAAAGCACAAATGATCTTCGTCTGAAGGCACCCCTGCTGCATCCCCACTCAGACACCAATGCCCCAAAACAATTTTTTTATGCTGATTATATATTTCAGCATTGCAGTAGTTGGATTTTTCGTAAGAAGGTTTCTCTCCAGGGCAATTATGCCTGAGTAATGTAGAGTTTATTCATGAACTATATTTGTACCTTTGATATATTTTTGGCATCATGTTTCTGAGATTAGATAGTCTTGTCCAAGTGTTATCGTTTTATGCAGCAAGCTGATCATTAGCCTAAACCCATTCCCTTATAGGCTATTTTTAGACACAATCTCTTAGTATAAATCTGCTCCTTTTCATCTGCTGAAAAGGAGCATTTACTAGAGAAAAGGAAATTATTAGAATTGTTTAGTTTTTAAATCATTGTGATTAATTTGCTCCTATGGTGCAAACGCTGTATTTATCATAATGGTTTCAAAAAGAGACTTTCACAGAGGCATCAAAAGGTGTCAATAAAACTAAAATATAAAGGAAGGAATCAAAGTAGTGATAGTTATATGAACTGACCTGGGTCAAAGATGTTTTCTGTGACCAATGTTTTAATTTTGAAATGCTTTTACTTTAATGACCCTAATTATTCGGATAGACAAACTTAGGCAAATAGTGTAGAGCAGATCAGATGTCTCCCGGATGACTCATTTGATTAGTGTCAGCGCAATTGGCTACTTTGTCTAATTCAAAGTTATTAAAATGGTGCAAATCGAATTGTTCAGCTTTACAAATCAGTGGCTACTGGAGAGATTGGGTGTAATGAATGCAGTCAAGGTAAAGGAAAGGCTACATAAAGGAGCAATTTACTCTTTGCTAATCTACGTAATAATTATTGTAGTCTACAAAATTTGTTGTTTGCTAAAATTCTTTAACCCTTTCCACCATGAATATTCATGTAAGAAATAATGACATCATGAATATCAATTAGATTAATTTTTGTCCATGGCAGAGACAGCAGAATCATATCTACCTGTATGTTACTGTATATCATATGCAAATAGAGCAGACACTGATCAGACGCCTCCTATAGGAGCCGTCTGATCTGGGTCTACTCTGCTTGCAGTGGCATAGAAAGGCATATTTATAGAGAAAAGGGTTAAACAGTCTGCAATACTAGGAAAGCAGTGATTTACTCTTTGCTAAGTATACATGTATAATTCTAGTCTGC
This sequence comes from Azorinus chamasolen, assembly GCA_963576725.1. Lineage (NCBI taxonomy): Eukaryota > Metazoa > Mollusca > Bivalvia > Cardiida > Solecurtidae > Azorinus > Azorinus chamasolen. Next base: position 27,858,643 of record OY755235.1, read on the forward strand.
AAAATTTGTCGTCTGCTACAGTTCTTCTAAGTGCATTTGTCTTCTAATTCTTTTAAAAAACAGTGTCTGTGTATCAAACAGTATGGATCCTGATTTAATCCCAAATTACTGTGCATTGTATAATGGATCCAGACTGTTCAATGCATAGATAATCACAAATTTGCCACTAACATTCAGAGATAACCCTTTCCTTCATATAAACATGTTTTGACGCATTTGCAAACATAATAGACTAAGATCAGAGGGCTTCTATAGGAGTTGTCTGACCAGGGTCAGCTCGGTTTGCTAATGGAATTTGATAGAAATGCTTCATTACTTTCTAAAATGGCTACAATGTTCCACCTTACATATTTGATTGTAACTATTTTTGCCATGAATATTCAGTAGGTATTGAAATTTGGAATAAACACAGAACAGGGAAAGGGTTAAGGATGAGTTTTATTAGTCATGTGGTTAGCAACAATTTTTATGACTTTCTGCCCCATTTGTGCAGGCATGCAGCTGCGCATAAACTGTAAAACCTCTCTATAGTGACCCCTTTACCAATTACCTGATGAATATATATATGAGGAATATTATGAATGTGCAGTAAAACCCCTCTTAACCAGAATTCTAGTAGAGAAGAATTAGATACTTTTAGGCAGGTGGCTGCTTGATGCATGACTTTAGGAGCTTTCTGCATGACTCACCCTGCATAATAAGCTGCCACCTGTCTCAAAGACCGATATTTATACAAAATTGAATGTCTGGTTTAGAGGGGTTTACTGTAGTAAGCCTTTCTTTCATATAAAGGTGTTTTCATACATTTGCAAACAGAGCAGACCCATTGATCTGACAGCTCCTATAGGAGTCGTCTGATCTGGGTCTTCTCTGTTTGCAAAGGTGTAGAAAGGCGTATTTATGGAGTAAAGGGTTAAAAGCATAAATGAATCACGATACATGTGTATTGTGAAAAGTGCATGTAGTAATATTCAGTTGCAAAATTATGTCAGTTATGAAGCACTGTAAGCTTTTTCTGGCAGTTTGTTCTCTTAACCTTTGACATGTTATTGATGAGTCTGTGATAAAATTTGCAAACAGTTTGGATCCAGATGAGACGCCAAGTAACTTGGCGTCTCATCAGGATCCAAACTGTTTGACACTCAGATTGAATATTTGATAGAAACAGAAGGAAAAAATTATCAGAAAATAAATGTTTGTTTCACTAGAAATGCCTAATAGAAAGTTCACTCCATCCGAGTGTGAACCAGACTCTGCCACTGCTAATTGCAACAATTACAAATACCAGCCCTATCAGATTAACTGTAATTCAGGGACATGAGTTTCTAAATTTTCTCTTCATTAATATGTAAATTGGAATAAATTATTTCATCGCAAATATGCAGTGTTATTGTAACAATACAATGTTTGAACATACAAATGTTTTAGGTCTTAACCAATTACTCCATAAATGTGCCTTTTAATGCCTTTGCACAGGAACTTTTGGCCAAGGCAGAAGCTGTAGAATCAGATCTCACTATTTGAGTGATATACAGTAGAACCCCTCTAATGCGACCACTTAATGAATAAACATGAGTGTCTTTATATGCAGGTGGTTGTCTAATGCAGGACAAAAGTAATGCAGAAAGCTCCTGGGAGCTTTCTGCATTACTTTTATCCTGCATTAAGCTACCACCTGCATCTAGCACCCAGAATTATACCTCTTATAGGTAGTCACATTAGCGGAGTTTTACTATATTTTTAATATCAACCTAAAAAAGTTTTATGCCCCATCTGTAGGCGACGGCATTTAAAGTTTTACCCTTGTGCGTATGTTTGTTTGTAGTCTGTCCTGTAAAAATTGTGCCAAAGATTTCTTGGCTTGTGTATGCTGGAATTATTTGATATTAGTCTGAAGCATAATCATAGTGAGTTGTATGGTTTCTCCCCTTTTCAGGTCTGTTGTTCAGCGGAGGCATCTGTGTCCCATGCATGGACACATTTTCTTTTATTTCTAATTGATATAAATACTCCGAGCTACGTAAATTAATACATTTTCGAGAATAGCTCATTTATTTCTATGTAACAATACAAAGTTTGAACCCTATGTTGTGACAACTCTTAAGAACCCAATGTACAGCAAATTTCAAAACCCTATGTTGTGACAACTCTTTAGAACCCAATGTACAGCAAATTTCAAAACCCTATGTTGTGACAACTCTTTAGAATCGTCTCGAAGAGATTTGGTTGAGAAACGATGATTTTAGTATCTGAGTGTGCACATTTATCTGTTGCTCTGGTACATATCAATAAACAAGCAAAGTACAGTAAAACCTCGATTATTCGAATTTTCGGTATAGAATAATTTAGACGCTTTTAGGCAGGTGGCTGCTTAATGCATGGTGAAAGTCATGCAGAAAGCTCCTTGAGGAGCTTTCTGCATGACTTTCACCATGCATTAAGCTGCCACCTGTCTTAAAGATCGATAATAATACGTATTTTAGTGTTCGGATAATCGAAGTTTTACTGTATAATATAAGGCTAAACCATGCTATTGCCACAGAAAGTGATACCACCACTAGAGAATGATCTCTGTGAAATCTCTAAATCATTGATAGGTATATATAGTAGTTATTTTCTCCGCCATTGACATTGTAATCGATTTGCCATGGAGATTCTCGTTAGTTTCTCCACAATTGACAATTTCTAGTCAGTTTCTTCATTTAATTTCACATTTCATTCTCATCTTACTATTTTGTCGAAAGTCCCAAAGGGAAGAAGAAAATGGGGGGGAGAGATTTGATTCATAAGAAACTGCTTTCTATGTCTCCAGTGTCATTTGTCTTATTGTCTCAGGCACTCAGATACTAACTGGAAACACAAATCTTCTCTACTTATCACTTCATATGTTCTACATCTATGTAAGAAATAATGACATCATTAATAGTAATTAGACTAATTTTTATAAAGGCTTTTAAAGACACGACATTTTTGCTCAGGCTGAAACTGCAGAATCAGATCTAAATTATATTATAAGCAAACAGAGCAGACCCTGATCAGATGGCTCCATGGTTTACTCTGTTTGCAAATGCATGAAGAGGCATTTTTGTGAAGGAAAGGGTTATCTAAACATCTGTGACGATACACCATAGCAAATAGTGTAAACCCAGATAAACTGAAGGAACAGGCGGATCAGGGTCTTCTTTTTTGCTGCGCTTTAGTTTCATTAATTAACTCTTTCAGTGCAGGATATAAGTCACACAATAATGTCCTTTGTAAATAGTGTAGACCCATATGAAACTGTTCCAATTGGAACCGTCTGATCAGGATCTGTACTGTTTGTCATGTTACATGTTTCTTTAAAAATTTGCTGAATATCCATGGTAAGTTTGATCTGTTTCAATTTTGGAATAGTTCATTTGAAAACTTAGCGTTGAAAGGGTTGAACAGATTTATTCAGCATTAACGCATTGGCTGAGAGGGGAGATTTGGTGACCTAATATTTAGAGTAAATATCCTTACATGGTTTCACTTTGCTTAGCCCTACAGTAGAACCTGTCTTAATTCATTCCTCCATAGACTATTTTTAGACACAACCTCTTCGAATAAATCTACAGAAAAGGAGCATTTACTAGAGAAAAGGACAATTTTAGAATTGTGTAGTATTGAAACCATTGTGATAAATAGAGCATTTGCTCCATAGGAGCAAATGCTCTATTTATCACAATGGTTTCAAGAAGTGACTATTACAAAGGCCAAGAAAGGCGTATTTATGGAGGAAAGGGTTAAGCGGCTATCAAAAAGAGGTCTAATTATGGGTCTGTAAGGCAGGTAGTAACCTAATGCAAGTAAAAAATAATGCAGAATGCTCCTATATGAGCTTTCTGCATTACTGTTTGGCCATGCATTGATCAGCAATCACCAGCTTTTTAAGACTCTTAATATGTTCAATAAATGATTGGCCGCTTAAGACAGGTTCTACCGTATACCATAGCGTTAAACAAGGAATACATTTTTTTCCCCGTTTATTACATAGATCTACAGTTTCTGCTATGGCCAAAACTTTCTGTGTTCATATGCCTTTATAGAAATGCATGATCATCTAATGAATATTCATAATGAATACCTTCTCATGCCTTTACTCATAATTACTAGATGACTCCTGTTGGTCTGCTCTGTTTGTTTATGGAATCAAATAGATCTGATTCTATAGTTTCTGCTGTGTTACAAAAACTCATGTGTTCAATACCATTATTAAACATCAACTTATAAATATTGTCATCATTTCTTAAATAAAATTAATGTTCATGAGGGAATGAATATTCATTGAGTAAAGGCTGTGAAATTTACATCCAACTCTGCTGAGGAGTTTTGGATATGATCTGCACTTTATATTACCGGTACAGTAAAACCTCTCTATAACAGCCACTAAATTACTTCAAGTATTTTGTGCTAAAGGCAGGTGGCTGCTTAAAGCAAGGTGAAAGTAAAACAGAACGCTCCTGTAGGAGTGTTTTGTTTTACTTTCACCTTTGCTTTAAGAAGCCACCTGCCCTAAAAACCAACTAATTAACACAATTTAGTTGTCGTTATAGGGAGGTTTTACTGTATATCTGTTAGTGGGAGGTAGGGGGTGGGGTCATACACAGGTGAATTGTGCAAAAGTTTGTAATGACAGCACCGATAGCACTCAGAAACAGGAAGCAGGCTTCCTTGGGCCCCAAGTGATTACAAACTGTACAATCTGGAGTGGACTCTGATAAACCCATAAACCACTCACCTGGGGGGATGAGTTCTACTGTCCATGTGGCGTACATCTTTAACATGCTCAAGTACACGTGCATGCATCATAAATGCATGTCTTTGCAAAATGTTTATGTGATAAGAATTTGTATGTTTTATTGAAGTCTGCATTGTTCATCTGTTTTATTGTATACTAAATGTTTTTGCCAAGATTATTTTACTTGTACATGTATATTAAATATAATTTCTCCCATAAAAGTGAAAGAAGAATGAAAGAAAGTTTGATTTGGAACAGGAAACCATTTGTTTACATTTCAGTTTGATGGACTTTGTTGGTGGCAATCAATGTTTGCATTACAGGCCTGATGTATCATGTTGGTGTGATTTTAGGGCTCCATGAACAAATTATTCACAATCTGTTGATAACTTGATAATAAATTAATATTCAGATTTGGATCAGTTAAGACTAGAAGTGACATAATATAGGAAACCATAGAAAGATTGCAGCATAGATTGCCTCTTTGTCAGTTAACGAGACTTTTCCAATGAATATTCATGCATGTAATTGTTCTGATCACTTCATAAACATTAATTAACTTATAATGTAAAATGTTCAAGGGAATTGTTGGCATAGATAAAAACTGTAGGATCAGATATGTATAGTTCCATAAGCAAACAGAGCAGACCCTGATCAGACACCTCCTTAAGGATCTGAGTCTACTCTGTTTGCAAAGGCATGAAAAGGTGTTTCTATGCGGAGAAAGTGTTAGATGACAATTAATATGCTTAACCCTCTCCTTGATAAAGACCACTGTTTGGCACCTTTGCAAATAGAGTAGACCCAGATCAAATGGCTCCCGAAAGAGCTGTCTGATATTAGGGTTGCATATAGAATGCTGTAGATATGATCATAGTAATATAATTTAGGAAATAGCCAAAAGTTATCATTATAAAAATGCAGTCAATGAATATTCATGAAGTGATAGATTCTTGCATAATTATTCATGAGGAAAGGGTTTATGTGCCTTATGTGAACCCATTTTTGCCTGTACAGTTCGTAAAAAGGGGCAAACAGTATAGACACAGATCAGTCTGGTCCCTGTGGGCGCTTGAAGGGAGTATGGTTTGTTTTACAGTTTATTTTCTAATGGTCACATGGCTTACAGAAACAAATGAAAACTTGAATCATAATAGTTGGTTCATAGTATATTACTTGGGCAAGTGCATGTAGTAAATGAAGGTGTTGTAGGAACTATATTGGGACTTACTCTTTTCATCAACTAGAACATGAGAAGACAATGTTCTACAGATTAGTTGACATGGACTGTAAGTCATGATACAGGATTCTACTGTACAAAAAACATGTATTCTAATAAATCTGAATTTATATTTAGAGATAGCACAGAGGTTTGTTTTCATTTGCTTTTTACCTGTTGTCAGACCTCAGTTTTTTTCACTCTTTCCTCGATAAATACACCTTTCTACGCCTCTGTAAAAGTCACCTGTTGAAACCATTGTGATAAATAGAGCATTTGCTCCTATAGGAGCAAATGCTCTATTTATCACAATGATTTCAAACTACAAAATTCTAAAATTGTCCTTTTCTCTAATTAATACTCCTTTTCGGTAGATTTATTCAAAGAGATTGGATCTAAAAATAGCCTATGGAGGAAAGGGTTAATATTTGCAAACAGAACACTCAATACACCAAGATCAGACAGCCCCTGGTGTAGTCCGCTCTGTCTGCTTATAAGTTACAGGTTTGATTGTCTACTGTTTGCCATCACAATGATTTCCTTTATAAGTTTATTTAACCCATTCCTCCATAGGCCATTTTTAGATCCAACCTCTTTCAATAAATCTACTGAAAAGGAGCATTAACTAGAAAAAAGGATTTTTTTTGGAATTTTGTAATTTGAAACCATTGTGGTAAATAGAGCATTTGCTCCTATTAGGAGCAAATGCTCTATTTATCACAATGGTTTCAAGAAGTGACTATTACAGAGGCAGAGAAAGGCGTATTTATGGAGGAAAGGGTTAATGTTTGATACAATAAAAAAAAGTTATTATTATTTATAATGAAGAGTCTAGCATGACTAATGCATCAAGGAAAGTGATAAAGCTTTGGTGAATCAAACCAGCAATATAGCACAGACGTAATAAGAGCTTAAGAAAATTCCAGCGAAAATTAGCTGTCAGACTGTGGATATGTTTGGACAATTTGTTTCCCTAGAAGGAGTTGGTTCGTGGCCTTATACATCTTCTTTAACCCTTTCCTCCATAGATACGCCTTTCTACGCCTCTGTAAAGATCACCTACTGAAACCATTGTGATAAATAGAGCATTTGCTCCTTTAGGAAAAACTACAAAATTCCAAAAATGTCCTTTTCTCTATCAAATGCTCCTTTTCGGTAGATTTATTCAAAGTAGTTGGATCTAAAAATAGCCTATGAGGGAATGGGTTAAATTAGTATTGATGTACAGGATCAGCAGAGCATGTACAAAGGTAGCATTGAGCTGCTTCTTTACTCCATGAATATTCATGAGAAATATTGACTTCATGAATATTAATTAGATTAATTTTTATAATGGCACATGGACATTTAGAGTTACTGGGCACGGCATAAATTGTAGAATCATATCTACACATGTATGTTATTTCATAAGCAAACGGAGCATACCCTGATTAGATTACTCCTACAGGAGCCATCTGATCTGGGTCTACTCTGTTTGCTAAGGCACAGAAAGGTGTATTAACCCATTACTCCATGAATACACCTTTCTATGCCATTGCAAACGGAAGACTCCTACTGGAGCCATCTGATCAGTTTCGGTTCTGTTTGCTTATGGAATTACAATTAGATCCAATTCATTAGTTTCTGCCATGGTAAAAATTTCCTGTTTTCATGCACCTGTATAAATAAATAGTCCAATTAATATTCATGACGTCATTATTTCTTACATGAATATTCATGGAGTAAAGGTTTAAGCATAATCTTTTGTAAAAGATATCAGACTGCTTGAATATCTCTTTGTATACTAAGTAATTTTGTCGTCTGCTCAATTGTCATCTGCTGCTCAAATAAAATTGTTGTCTACGACATTTTCAAAACTATTGATTTTCTTTCTGATTTTTTATTTGCAGAAATTGAGGCTGAGTGACAAACAGTTTGGACCTCAGATCTGAGGCTTCATGTAATGTGGGGCCTGATCTGGGTCTGAACTATTTGTATAGGTCATTAGTGGCAGACCGTCTGCATATTTCGGTAGACCGACGAAAAGAAATGGTTACTAAAATGGTATACAGTAAAAACTCGATTATTCTAACACTCAATTACATACCATTATTGATCTGTAACATGGGTGGCAGCTTATTATGCAGGGTGAAAGTCATGCAGAAAGCTCCTCTCAAAGCTTTCTGTATGACTTTCAGCCTGCATTAAGCAGCCATCTGCCTACAAAGACATAAATTCTTCATTACTAAAATTCTGTAGTATCGAGTTTTTACTGTATGCAATATCACTAACCCTAAAAGAATTTCTTATTGTTTCTGTTTGTGTATATATAGTCTACAACCAGGGCCCACCTTCATAATTTTATAACAGTTCTAACATTCAGTGACAGTAATAATTCAACTTAAGTCTGGCTTGTTTTGTTGCTTTGCAAATAACTCAATTACAGGAGCTGTCTGATCTAGGTCTACTCTGTTTGCAATGACATTGAAAGGTGTATCTATGGAGAAAATCTTTAAGATTTAAACTAGCTTCTGAGAATTTTAAGTTTAGTCATATGAGGAAGTTTTTGATTGGTTTTGTGAGGTGACTTAATTAATAGCAGTTATTGGAATTATAGTAAGTGGCACTTGAGGGTTTTTTCCTGAAAATTGTTGTAATTATTGAAATTACTGAATATGCTAGAAATAATCATAGCAATTTCAAACAGATTTTGCTATGATCAATCTGATGTAAGTCTTATAAAATATCTCAAGAAATTTGTTATGACTTTGAAGAATGATTATAATTTATTTAATTGCATACTACGTCTACATAGACACCTGTTAATGCAAACATAGATCGAGACCAGATGGGTCTGGTAAGAGTTTCTGATCAGGGTCTACTCTTTTTACTTACGGAATAGTATAGACCTATTCTACAATTTCTGCCAAGAAAAAAGATTCCATTGTTCATGACACCATTATTAAAATTTAGTTACTGAATATTCATGATGTCATTATTTCTGACATGAATATTCATGGAGTAAGGGGATAAGCAGATAAGCATGAAACGTGTTTTCACACATTTGCAAACAGTGTAGACCCAGATCAGACTGCTCTGTTTGCTCATGGAATTTTAAAGATCAATTTATTTCTTTACTTTCTAAAATGGCTATATTTGTTCCATCTTCCATATTTCATCATAACTATTTTGTCCATGAATATTCAGTAGTTATTAAAATTTGGAATAAACATAGAACAGGGAAAGGGTTAAGGTCACACTGTGCCCTTTAGAAAGCCCACTGTCCTGATGATGCGCTAGATAAAGGGACTATTTAGATTGGCATTGTTGAGTCAACTGTTGCTCCGATCAATAAATCAGCTGTTCCGTTGTCAAAGGGTCTAGCTACTAGTGATGAATGTTGGTTGTGGATGGGAATGGTAGAGTATTCTGTATCCATATGTATTGTCCCAGAGGGTTTGCTCATAACCCTTTGAATGTGAGAAATGATTAAAGTGGCATGCAAGAAATGAATGGAATGGAATTTTGAAAGATATAGAAGAAATAAATATTTTTTTGGATTGAAGCCTCCAGGAATTGTTATAGACAATAATCCATGTGGCTTTACCTCATGAATATTCATGTAAGAAATGATTACATAATGAATATTATAGCTGAATTTGAACACTGGAACTTTGGGCAGAAACTGATGAAACAGATTCCATTAATTTCCATTAAAAACACAGCAGACCCTGATCAGATAGCTCTAACAAGAGCCATCTGATCTGGGTCTACTCTGTTGGCAAAGGCATGCAAATGTTTCTCTATTAGGTAAAGGGGTAAAGTGTGGTAAGGCCAAATGAGTATCATCCATTTGAAATCCCCTTTGAATGCTGGACAAACAGTGTAGACCCAGATCAGAGGGCTCCTAGAGGAGCCATCTGATCAGTGTCTGCATTGTTTGTCATTAACAATTCTTAAGTTTAACCCTTTCATACTTAGATTAAACTCAATAGTTAACCCTTTCCCTGTTCTATGTTTATTACAAATTTCAATACCTACTGAATATTCTTGGTCAAAATAGTTATAATGAAATACGGAAGGTTGAACATTGTAGCCATTTTATAAAGTATTATAATAAGTTACAGATCTATCATATTCCATTAGCAAACAGAGCAGACCCTGATCAGACGGCTCCTAGAGGAGCCATCTGATCTGGGTCTACTCTGTTTGCAGATGCGTGAAAACACGTTTAGATGAGGGAAAGGGTTAAACACTGATGGGCTATTCCACTCTGAAAATTCAGCATTGAAATAGTTGAATCAGTGTCCATTATACAGCCTCACATCTGACAAACTAATTAACGTTTCAGCAATCGTATACATGTATATCATTAAATGTTTAAAAAACACATTCTGTTCAGAGATGCAACAAATTACAATTAGTGAACCGAGGTTTTATCTGCAGACTAAAGATTAGTCATATGCTACTGTTGTATGTGTGCATTGCAATAACCTGATGAATATTCATGTCGGAAGTTATGACATGATCAATAACTTTTAGCTTTATACAGTAAAACATCTCTCTAACAGCCACTAAATTGTGTTAATTATTTGGTATTTAGGGCAGGTGGCTGCTTAAAAGCAAGGTGAAAGTTAAACAGAACGCTCCTATAGGAGTGTTCTGTTTTACTTTCACATTGCTTTAAGCAGTCACATGCATTTAACACAAAATATTTGATGTAATTTAATGGCCGTTATAGAGAGGTTTTACTGTATTGGTCCATGAACACGGGAATTTTTGGTCATGCAGAAATTGTAGAATCAGATCTATAAAATTTAAAAAGCAAGCAATAAGTAGCAGACCTGATCATACAGCTCCTTTCTCCAATGAGAGCCATCTGATCTGGGTCTACTCTGTTTGCAAAGTTGTATATATCTTGTAAGAGACTTCTCCTGTTCACTGATGCAGCAATTAGTGAACCAAGGTTTATCTGCAGACTAAAGATTTGCCATATGCTACTGTTTGCATGTGTCCTTTGCATTAATACCATTAGCCTATTCTCTCCTAGCTTATGTTTAGACCCTGGAACTTCCTTGAATAAATCTACCAAAAAGGAGCATTTACCAGAGAAAAGCAACATTTTAAAACTGTGTATTTTTGAAACTATTGTGATGAATATTTAGCATTTGCTCCGTAGGAACAATGCTCTATTTATCACAATGGTTTCAAAAAGTTAAATTTTGTATCCCAGACAGCATAATATTATCAGAAGTATGGACTGCTCAAAAGTCACTTAAAAGTCTTGTTGAAGTACATCGTAACATGTATTGGAAAATTGCACAACTTGATGATAACTTTGTATGTTTTGGACAAAATTCAATATTAGCACATTTTGCTGTATTGATCCTGGGGTAGAAATATCAGTTTAGATCTGTTAAATTGCAGGCAAAACAAATAAAATTGAAATGGAAACTTGTCTGGCATTTAGATAGAGTGCCTGTCTGATTTCATTGTCTATTAAAGGGACATTTTCAAAACAGAGTAGAAGACAAACCAGAGTAGAATAATTTTTATGGAGCCCTAACCCTTTCCTCCATAAATACGCCTTTCTACGCCTCTGTAAAATTCACCTGTTGAAACCATTGTGATAAATAGAGCATTTGCTCCCATAGGAGCAAATGCTCTATTTATCACAATGGTTTCAAACTACAAATTTCTAAAATGTTCCTTTTCTCTAGTTAATGCTCCTTTTAGGTAGATTTATTCAAAGTGGATGGATCTATGGGGGAATGGGTTAATACTTCATGGCTATTCTTGTAAAAAATAATGACATTGAAAATATTGTTAGATGAATTTTCATAATAGTCATAATGTACGTGAATACAAGAAAGTTTGGACATGGCAGAAAATGTAGAATCTCCTATAGAAGCCATCTGATCTGGGTCTACTCTGTTTGCAAATGCGTGAAAAGGCGTTTATATTAGGGAAAGGCGTTAACTCTTACAGTGCGGGACAAGAGTCACTAATGTCCTTTGCAAACAGTGTAGACCCAGATGAGAGGGCTCCTGGAGGAGTTGTCCTGTCCTGTTGTCTGCACTGTTTTTCTTTAGAAAAATCCCTAAATATTCACCACAAGCTTGACCTGTTTGAATTTTAGAATAGTCCATATGAAAATTCAGCATTGTAAGGATAAATAAAACTAAAGGTATACATGTAGTTTTGATTTGGGTCTGCACTTTTTGCTTAGGTGTTTTAAATAATTAGCCTTTATTAGGGTAATACTTATAATGGCCAAGGACAGTCCTTGAATTTCATTCTTGAGTTGATTTATTTCGAGAGTGTGTAAATTTGACCATGATGAGGTAAAATCAACATTCTTTATGGTTTAATTATATTGACACTCTACTAAGTAGGATAAGAAAACTACTGTTTCATTGGTGCATTATGGATTGTAAAACTCTTAACCTTACTCTTTAACCATTTTAACCCTTTCCCTCATATTGACAACTCTGTAAAAGTCACTTTGTGAAAGCATTGTGATAAATAGAGCATTTGCTCCTATAGGAGCAAATGCTCTATTTATCACAATGGTTTCAAACTACAGTTCTAAAATGTTCCTTTTTCTCTAGTTCATGCTCCTTTTCGGTAGATTTATTCCAAGAGGTTGTGTCTAAAAATAGCCTATGAGACAATGGGTTAACACTACATTGATCAATTTGTGATGACCTTTGAGAACAGTATGGATCCAGATAGGCCTTGGGGTTTTTTTATGAGAAAAAAGAAAAGAAAAAATAACTTTAAGAATTGCAGCAGAAGACACTGTCTTTGCGGACGAGTATTAATTGATAAGGATTAATTTTCTTTTGCCAGCAGTATTGGTCTGAACCCTTTACTCTATATACAGTATGTGCCTTTCTATACCTTTACAAACAGAGTAGACACAGATCAGACGGCTCCAATAGGAGCCATCAGTACAGGGTCTGCTCTGTTTGCTTATCATACGATATTAACTCTTTGCACGCTAAGTATTTTTTCGTCTGCAACAATTGTTGTCTGCTTCAATTCTTAAAATAAACTTTCTCTCATTTCTTTGTAAAAATATGGTCAAAGTGACAAACTGTTTGCATAACTAATCACAGTTTCGCCGCTAGCATGCAAAGAGTTAATATGATTCTACAGATTCTGCCATGGCCAAAACTTCTGTGTCCTCTGACCTAATATTGATTAGACACAGGAATCTTGCATAAATTTTGACCTGCATTAAGCTACCACCTGTCTTACAGATCCTTAATTATACACCTTTCTAATGGTCGCTTAACCCATTCCCGTATAGGCTATTTACTACTAAAAAGGAAAGGTTTAGAATTGTGTATTGTTGAAACCATTGTGATAAATAGAGCATTTGCTCCTATGGAGCAAATGCTCTATTTATCACAATGGTTTCACAAAGTGACTTTTACAGAGGCGCCAAAAGGCGTTTATATGCGGGAATGGGTTAAGACAAGTTCTACTGTATAGATCTGATTCTGCAGTTTCTGCCATGGCCAAAAATTCCTTTGTTCATTATGTCATTATAAAGAATCTTCTAAATGAATATTCATACATTCATTATTTCCTGCATGAATATTCATCATGTAAAAGGTTACCGGTAAAGTTCCAACCAAAAGTAAATCTGGGAGTCCTCTATGTGCCTCAGTTATGAAATTTAAATAAATTGTCTGTCTCAATCTATAGTATGTCAGGGAACAAATCAACTTGTTGCTTGCCAAGAATTTTTTTATTGTCAGCAAAAACTGTCATCTGCTACAATTCTTTACACCATAAATACACCTTTTTGAACACCTTTGCAAACAGAGTAGATCCAGATCAGAGAGCTCCTGTAGGAGATGTTTGATCAGGGTCTGCTTTGTTTGCTTATGGCATGAATAAGATTTGATTCTACAGTTTTTGTAAGGGCCAAGAATTCCCTTATTGATCATATGCAACTATCAAAATTAAGTTAATGAATATATTCATGCTGTCATTACTTCTTACATAAGTATTCGGGGAGTTAATTCAATAGTTTTTTCAAAAGCTTAAATGAATCAGAATAAAATAAGTAGTAAGTTTGTTAGGTTAACCCTTTCCTTCATATAAATGCATTTTCATGCATTTGCAAACAGAGTAGACCCAGATCAGACGGCTCCTTTAGGAGCCGTCTGATCAGTGTCTACTCTGTTTGCCTTTGACATAGTATAGATCTGATTCTACAGTTTTTGTCAAAGCAAAAGCTTTCCATGAAAAGGTTACATTTTAAAACTTTAGCTAATAAATATTCATGATGTCATTATTTCTTACATAAATACTGAACAGGGAAAGGGTTAACCATTTTAGATCCTGATCTGATAAGAGGCTAAGTCACTTGATATCAGCATCTAAACTGATTGGAAATGATTTTGAAATTTAATTCGAAAAATGTTCTTTGAAAACGGAAGAGTGCAGATACTTTTGCAAGTAAAATCTTTGAACAGTCGAACAGTGAATATTAAACACACCACTATTTGCCAAAATATATATTGGGATTTATATGCTAGTAGTCCAAACAGACTAAGGAAGGTTTGTACACCTGAGGGTTTGTGGTTTTCCTGTCATGCAATTATTGAGTAAATTGATCACCACCGATAAAAACACTAGATTATCAGATAGTTACACCCAACAAAAATACATAAATACCATACTGTAGTGTGCTTACAACAGTCTTGTGTCCCTTAACCCTTTACTCCAGGAATATTTGTGTAAGAAATAATGACATCATAAATATCAATTAGATTATTTTTTTAATGATGTTACATGAACACAAGAAATTTTAACCAAGGTAGAATTTAAAGAATCAGATCTATAATAGTTCCATAAGCTACAGAGCAGACTCTACAGGAGTTATCTGACCTGGGCCTACTCTGTTTGAAAAAATGTAGAAAGGTGTATTTATGGAGTAAAGGGATATTTCATGACTGTGTGACTATTAATTAGCTGAAGTTTTATAATGGCATCACGAACAAAGCAATTACATGTATTTACCAATGTAGTGCCATTATAAAAATTCAATCGATTAATATTCATGACGCCATTATTTCTTACATGAATATTCATGGAGGAAAGGGTTCAGAGAATGAAATTCATTACTGTTATTTACTGCTTTTCATAAACTTACAGGATTACAGCAACACTAACTGACAGCAACACTAACTGACTCATACACAAATGTACTGTCATAATGTTGGACAACCACCTGAAATAAATCAGTTTGAACTAACCTGAAGTATTCACAAACATACATTCCTAACATGCACAAATGTATCATAAGAAAAAAAGAGTTGGAGGAGAAAGAGGGATTAACCGTTTTAATTAAACTCTCTGTAACTAAATTCATCTCAATAACTTGCCATATCTACACAACAGAGTGGACCCTAATCAGACCACTCCTACAGAAGTTATCTGTCATCAGGGTCCATGCTTATAAAGCTTTTTAGTTGAGTCTGAGTTTGTTCTCAAGCTTTTGATCGGTCAGATTTGAGCCAAATGAAAACTATCAAGACCAATCAAAAACTTGAGAACGAACTCGGACTCAACTAAACAGTTTTATAAGCATAGAACCAGGTATTGGTGGAAACTGTACATTCAGATCTACCTGGTATAACAATTTCATTAACAAACAGAGCACACCCTGATCAGATGGCTCATACAGGAACTGTCTGATCTGGGTCTACTCTGTTTGCAAAGGTGTGAAATACTAGCATTTATATGAGTAAAAGGCAAGTTAGTACTAGTGTTGATATTCATGATGCCATTTTATATTTGTTGCATGAAAATTCATCAAGGACAGGGTTAACTTAATTATTCAAGGTGAACATTTATTATACAAATATGCTAAAAATGTGTAATATGAAGCAAGTTTAGAGGGGGTGGAGAGAAGAGAGAAGAGTGAAAATGGATATAATTGCTTATTGTTTGACCTGATAGAAACACATTTTGATGCATTTGCACACAGAGTAGACCCAGATCAGACAGATCCTGTAGATATAGATCTGATTCTACATTTACTGATTGGTAAAACTTAGGGGATCATAATAATAGAGGGGTTCATAATAGTACTATAAAGATTCAGCTAATTATTTCTTACATGTAGTTGAGAGAGAGAGAGAGAGGGAGAGATAGATGAGGTCATCCATTTTTTTGTATTTTTAATTTTTTGGCTCTGCTCGTTATTGTTTCCAAATTTATCTCGTATTTCTCAGCAATGCATTAATTTGTAGATACTCTGATACTCCTCAGAGAGCATATTCTAATGAGAACCACAGTACAGGGTTTGGTGGAGAAATATACAATGTATTAACCTGGATGTAACCTTTTGAATGCTGGACACAGATGTACTGTCATTTGCAAACAGTGTAGACCCAGATCAGAGGGCTTCTAGAGGAACCATCTCATCAGGGTCTGCAATGTTTGTTATTCAAAATCCTTTAGTAAGATTAAGCCTGTCATATTGAGTGGACCCTATCGTGAAACACTGATGGGCTGTTTCATTCTGAAAATTCAGTGTTGAAAGGGTTAGATACTGGCTTTAGGGTTAGATACTGACTGTATCAAGTGTTAGCAATAATTGAGCAGATCAAATTGCTCAAAGAAAGCAACTCAAACAACCAGTACTTGCCAAAAAGCAATTATGTTTTAGCCTTTTGAATGCTGAATTTTCAAAGTGAAATGGTCCATCATTGTTTAATGGTACAGTCCATTCAGTTTGAAAGGATATAATTTGTGCGAAGATTTTGAATAACAAACAGTGCAGACCCTGACTAGAAAGCTATGCTAGGAGCCTGCATATCTGGGTCCACACTGTTTGCAAATGTCAGTACACAAGTCAGTGTTAATGTTTGTTGTCTATGAGCAATGTAAGTAACTTTGATATTTGTTTTAGTTCACAAATAAAAGTGTCAACTTTCCTCTGAATAAAAACATTTTTATGGTTCCGCCAATTATTCCCTTACATCGCTTACAAATTTCCTGTATTTAATTTGTATACCTTTTCTGTTAACCCTTTACTCCATAGGTATGCCTTCTATGACTTTGAAAACAGTGAAGATCCAGTTCAACAATTACATGTGTATTCGAATGAGGAATCTGATTGGGGTTTGCACTTCAGCTTGCAATGGAAGCATACAAATGTTAGCTCTTTGCCTATTCAGTAATTGTAATGAGCAAATTAGTGTCTCCTGTAGTTATAAAAGTCATGTTTTCCATCATATCTCTGCATCAATTAACCCATTACCTCATAGGCTATTTTCTAGATACAACCTGTTTGAATAAATCTACCAAAAAGGAGCATTAACTAGAGAAAAGGAAAATTTGGGAATTTTGTAGTTTGAAACCATTGTGATAAATAGAGCATTTGCTCCTATAGGAGCAAATGCTCTATTTATCACAATGGTTTCAAGAAGTGACTATTACAGAGGCGTAGAAAGGCGTAGTTATGGAGGAAAGGGTTATATCGGAGTCTCAAATCATTGTTTGGGCTGTGATCTGGATCTAAACTGTTTTTCACAGATAAATCATAAACTCGCTGCTATCACACGCACAGTTATAGCTGCTG
This sequence comes from Azorinus chamasolen, assembly GCA_963576725.1. Taxonomy (NCBI): domain Eukaryota; kingdom Metazoa; phylum Mollusca; class Bivalvia; order Cardiida; family Solecurtidae; genus Azorinus; species Azorinus chamasolen. The sequence goes on from OY755235.1 coordinate 27,876,208, forward strand.
TAGGATTATACATGGAACTATTTCTACTTTGTTTCCAAAGTGTCTTTGACAGAGTAGATCCAATCCAGGGTCTGCTATGTTTGCTTATTCATTTATATATATAAGATCAGATTCTACTGCCCCACCCATGACCAAAATTTATGTGTTTATGATTATGCAGCAATTATTACAATTAAGCTACATATGTAATTGATATTTACGATGTTAGTAAAGTTTAGATGAATATGCACACTTGAAGTAAAAGCTTAACCCATTCCCTCATATTGAAGCCTTTTGATGCCATTATTCTGTAAAAGTCTCTTTTTGAAACCATTGTAATAAATAGTGCATTTGCTGTGTAGGAGCAAATGTTCTGTTTATCACATTGGTTTCACAACTGCACAAATCTGAAAAATCCCTTTTTCTAGTAAATGTTCCTTTCAGTAGATTTATTCAAAAGTGTTGGGTCTAAAAATAGCCTATGAGGGAATGGGTTAAACAAATTCCAGTGAAAAATTACTTTTTTAGTTTCTTTTAGAAGGTGATGAAAATATCTAATTTTAATCAGTCCATGAAATTTTATAAAGTCCATTGCCAAGTTTAGTACATATTTCTCCTTAACCAGACTTTCAGACATTTACAGGATCCATTTTAGTGGCTGTCAACCCCTACAAGAATGTCCCCATCTATGAACAGGTAAGTGATCACTGTTTTATACCTGCATTTGGATATTGCCATGCTTCAGGTTCAGCTAAACTATTAGTAGAATAGTGCAAGCAGTTGCGATCAGCTGTTCATCGGCATTGCAACTTTACTTGGAGAGGTACCGTATGTGCAAAAAGTGAGCGCTAGTACATTAACCCATTCCCTCATAGGCTATTTTTAGATTAAACCTTTTTGAATAAATCTACTGAAAAGGAGCATTAACTAGAGAAAAGGAAAAGTTTAGAATTTTGTAGTTTGAAACCATTGTGATAAATAGAGCATTTGCTCCTATAGGAGCAAATGCTCTATTTATCACAATGGTTTCAATAGGTGATTTTTACAGAGGCGTAGAAAGGCGTATTTATGGAGGAAAGGGTTAAAACCTTACTGAATCAGGTGTTCAAATTATTATCAATGGTGTTTTTCAATTTAATCCATGAATCTTCATTAAGTGAATATTAGTTGGATGAATTTTTATAATGGCATATGAGCAAAGGAATGTTTAGATATGATAGAAACTGTAGGAACATATCTGTATTATTTCTGGTGCAAACAGAGGAGACCCTGATCAGATGGCTCCACTAGGAGCCATCTGATCTGGGTCTACTCTGTTTGCAAAGATGTCGAAAGTCATATCTATGGAGTAAAGGGTTATGGTCAGAACAGAAATGTTGTGCGATCTATGTTCAAGAAGGATATGCTCATGTACCGCTTGTACTGTGAATAATGGATGATCCATAAAAACATTATATTACCATTATTAGTTCTTACAAGAAGCTGCTGCATAGACCGAACGGAACGTCTGGAAACCACAACAGAACGCCTGGCAAGCACAACATAACTCTCCTGAATCAGTGATGAAACAATTTACTTTTAACTCAAGAGTTGACTCTACTATTGCCTAATTTCCACTATCCTGATAAATAGAGATCAGAAAACAGGGTAGACCCAGTCAGAAGGAGCCTTTATTGATGTGTGCCTTGATCTGCACTTTACAGTACTACTGTACCATTTAATCTCAAATGTATACATTTAGTTTGCACCCATTGAAAGCAATTATCTTAAAATCATTTTGGACGAGTTTGGCATAAATTTTGGCATAATGAACAATCATGAAAATGTGAGTTTCTCATTTAACTTTCAGCAATGCGGTAAAATTTGTGATAACTTTTACAAACAGTTTTGACTGAGATGAGATGCCAAGAGACTTTGCATCTCATCATCTTGAGATGCCAAGTGACTTGGCATCTTATCAGGATTGAAACTGTTTGATCATTTTTCTAGTAATATAATTATAGAAGGAAAAAATATTTTTTACTTAGATGCAGACAACAATATTTGCAGATGACAATTTGTTTAGAGAGCTACAGGTTAACCCTTTCTTCCATGAATATTCATTTAAGAAATAATGACATCATGCATATTAATTAGATTGTTTTATAATGGCTTAATCAAAAGAAAAGAGTTTAGCTACATGTATATGGCAGAAACTGTAGAATTATTAGAATCAGATCTATATTATTCCGTAAGCAAACTGAGCAGACCCTGATCAGACAGCTCCAAGAGGAGCTGTCTGATTTGTGTCTACTCTGTTTGCAAAGGCGTAGAAAGGTGTATTTATGGAGTAAAGGGTTAAGGGTTCAGTATTCCCATAGGTCTGAGCTGTAGATGCCTGGCAGACTCAGGGATAATGTATGGACTGTTCCTGCCTCAGACTGGCTCATTGATCCACCCATGCCATGGTGGGAGATATGATATCCTATAAATGGCCCAAATACAGTCTACAGGGAGTTTCTGCACTCATTTGAATAATGGATGCTCTCATGCTCTTAGTATGCTCTCAAACTGTTGGCTTCAAAATTGTGATTTGCGAATAAGGCGGAAAAACAAATCATGTCAAAGCAATGTCACAAGCAAGTATCGAACAGTTTAGAATCTGTCAGATGAAATGCCAGGATACTTCATATGTGATCTGGATCCAAAGTATGGTCAATTGCTTGTCATGGTGTGATTATCACTTAAGAGCTTAAGCTCTAATCAAATGGAAAAAGTTGTTCTTCAACACAGCTAATACAGCTCAAATATCAAGAGAATGTATTTATATAATGTCAAATTTGCTTGGTGAATTATTGTCAGAGAATATTTGCTGTTAGAATATCTAGATCAGAATCTTCCATTTCTCATCTTGATGTGAATCATGCCTGTATTCTATAGTTATGATAAGTGTATGGTAATGGAAACAGCAGAACAAAAGTCATTATAACAGCTCTGTGAATAGGTAATGACTTTCTTGCTAAAACTTAATCCACCACACTTTTTGTTGTAATGCATTTTGGTACTTAAACCTTCTATTGGCTACCAAATTTGGTTTCAGATTCCAAGCACTACCGATAATAACATTTAGAACTTAGTGCAACATTGTAATAAAAGTCACATAATGTTTCATTTTTTTACTCAGTAAGATGCATGTATGAGACACCATGACCCTAGCTTGCACTTTGACCTTGACCTTAACATTGCATTACCAACATATTTCAGCTTAATGAGTACTGTATACATATAACAAGTATGAAGTCAGTATCTCAAATTTATGACTAAGTTTCATACAGACAGACAGACAAAACAACATGCCTTCGGTTTAGATCTTACAGACATAAAAAAGACATTAGCAAAGTGGCCTTACCCTGACTTATGACAAAGGGTTTGAAACTTTAACCCTCTCCTACACATAAATGCTTTTTTAGGCCTTCACAATCAGAGAAGACCCAGATAAAATGACCCATCTGATCAGGGTCTGCTCTGAAATTATAATAGATCTGACTACAGTTTCAACCATTACCAAGAAATCGTGTGTACGTAATTATGCCATTATAAAATTCCAGTTACTATTCATGATGTCATTATTTTTTATATGAATATTCAACAGGGATTAGGTTAACAAAACTAATTTCAGGATTCAGCACTAAACTCATATACTGAGACCCTGATCAGATGGCTCCTATAGAAGCAGTCTGATCTGGGTCTACTCTGTTTGCATAGACGTAGAAAGGTGTATTTGGAGCTATAAGAGTTTATCTGTTCTTGGTGTGTAGTGAATTAATCCTTTCAATGCTTGAACTATTTGCATATGATGGTGCACTGAGTTCATGCATTCAAATTGTTAATTATTACAACAATGCTCTCAATTTGTGTCTGTTTCAAAAAAAGATATCAAAGTGTCAAATGGTTTTGGTGAGATGATGGCACTGTGGCATCTCATCATTCAGCTAATGAAAATTCATGTAAGAACTAACGCATTTATGGTTATTAATTATATTTAGCTGAACAAGGGAATTTTTGATCATGGCAGAAACTGTAGAATCAGATCTATGTTTAATATTTCATAAGCAAACAGAGAAGACCCTGGTCAGACAACTACAGGAGCTATCTGATCTGGGTCTACTCTTGTTTAACGCATTCCCTCATAGGCTATTTTTAGGTCCAACCATTTTGAATAAATGTACTGAAAAGGAGCATTAACTAGAGAAAAGGAAAATATTAGAATTTCGTAGTTCTGAAAACATTGTGATAAATAGAGCATTAAAAATTTTGCTCCTTAGCAAATGCTCTATTTATCACAATGGTTTCAAAAAATGACTTTTACAGAGGCGTAGAAAGGAGGAAAGGGTTAAAATGCATAGAAATGTGTCTCTGTCAGAGAAAGGGTAAAACAAATGAGAAAATTCTAAGACAGGTTTTCTCTTAGATATGACGCAGAACACCAATTTTTGCAGTGCTATGGACGTTTCTTAGGTTTCCAAAGAATTGAGTCCCAGACAACAGTATTCCATCCTGGTATGGGTTTATAGTCAAACCGTGACAACCAGACGTGAAATACAAGCTCACTGTCTTTCTTCAAAGCTGAATCATAAGAAAGTTTTATGCACATTATGGGTACTTTGCATACAATTTGATTTCTTGATAGCCATTCACTCAATATGGATAATGGCGTCATTTATATTCGGAAGACCCAAGCTCCATTAACCACGAGCATGTTAGTGGGACATTTATGATAAACTCCAAAAACAGTTTTGATCAAGATGAGAAACCGAATTACATTGTTCTTGACATCCATGTAGCAGACAACAAAATTACATAGTACATGTATACGTAGAGTTTTCCTGAAGACTTGCGATAACCTTCAAATACAATTTTTATCTGCATAAGACACAGAGTGATTTGTAATCTCAAAAGGATTCAAACTGTATGAATCTCTAACATTACTGTGCTCTCTACTAGTACTGTGCTTTTGAAAAGAAAGTGGACTTCGGAGTATTGAAGGAGACTACATGTACATATTTTCTACATTTTAAATGTTTCAGAGAAGCATCTTTTTCTGTTGATTTTGTTAATTGAACTATTTAGCATTAGAATTAAACTTTTCTGACCGTTTAGATGTATAACAGTTCTAAGCACTACACAATGACTTCCAGAATAACCGAATTACCCTAAGTATTCTGAGAAGCTAAATTAAAGGCAAATAGTGCAGACCCAAATCAAACCACACTTTCAGGTTATACAGTAATTGCTGCTCATAGTAATCAATAACACATTCCCAGATTTAGAATAAAGTTTTGCAATATTATTGCATACGTTGTTCAAAGACAACTTTTTGCTTCAAAGCAATGAATAAGATGATAATGAATCAGTCGCAGCTAGCTAGATAATGTGATCCAAGAAAAGTCTCTGATTGAATCTAATCACCAATGATTTATTGTTAGTGTATTGTATGAGTTTGTGGAGTTTCTTAACCCTTTCCCTCATATAAACGTGTTTTCACGCATTTGCAAACAGAGTAGACCCAGTTCAGACGGCTCCTAGAGGAGCCGTCTGATCAGGGTCTGCTCTGTTTGCTGATAGAATTTGATAGATATGTTCCTTTGCTTTCTAAAATGTCTACAATATTCCACCTTCCATATTTCTTCCTACTTTGTTCATGAATATTCAGTAGGTATTGAAATTTGGCCTAAATACAGAACAGGCAAAGGGTTAACGGTTTCCCCCACAAATGCTTTTCCATATTTTGCAAACAGAGTTGACCCTGAATTAAGGTGGCTGCTATGGATGTCCCCTGTATTTCTTTCAGCCTGCATTAAGTCACTAACTGTATTTTGAAAACCAACAACACCCATATTCATTTATTTAATGTCAATTACATAGACTTTTTGTTGTGTTATTCATCATTAGTTTTTCGGAAAAACTTTTTCCCCAGATTAAGGAGGTTTTTATAAGAGTGGGGGTATTTATTAGGGAGAATAAGGTATCGACTTTAACCCTTTCATTCATATAAATGCATTTGCAAACAGAGTAGATCCAGATCAGGGTCTACTCCCATTGCTAATGAAATTTGATAGATCTATTTCTTTAGTTTTAGAAATGGCTACAATGTTCTACTTTACATATTTCATAATTAATTTGATAAATACATGTATAGAACAGGGAAAGGGTTTATAGAGTAGGTCCTCATCAGATAGTTCCACATAGACTTATAATTAGAGCCCTCAGGATCTGGTTTGCACTGTTTGTCTCTGGTATAACATCTATTAATCCATTCCCTCATGTTGACTCCATTTCATGAGCACCTCTGTAAAAGTCACTTTCTAAAAAACCACTGTGATAAATAGAGCATTTGCTTCATAGTTTCAAATCTACACAATAGTTCCAAATCTACATAATTCTAAAATTTTCCTTTTCTCCAGTAAATGCTCTTTTTCAGTAGATTAATTCAAAGAGGTTGGGTCTTAAAATAACCAATGAGGGAATGGTCTAATGTTTGGCAATGAATGGATTGAAGGTAGCTTTATACTTGTATGATTGATTTCTGGTTAACTCTATGAGTGCTGAATTTCTAAAGTAGAATGGTCCATCATCAGTAGAGTCCACTCAGTATGAAAGGTTTACACTTGTGAGAGAATTCTGAATGACAAACAGTGCAGACCCTGATCAGAGGGCTCCTCTAGGAGCCCTCTGATCTGGGTCTACACTGTTTGCAAATGCTAGTTCACTTGTTTTTCCCACATTCAAACAGCTTACTAGTTGCCACTTGAGTTGAGTTTGGAACACTGTATCATTATAATTGGCCGAAGGGTTTTTAGATCATTGATGTATCATAGAAATGTTTGCTCATAATTACTTGCAGTTAGTGCTGATTAGTATTGTGTTTGCTTCAAAGAATGAACGACCCTTAGGCAGTGCTGCATTAGCATGATGCAGTTGTTGTCGCGGAAATTGATTGCGCCATATCGTCATATCTACAGTGATATGTGGTGATATTGTAATTGAACATACGGCAAAGCAACTTTATGACAGGGAGAGTCTGATGTTTCTTTTAACAGAGAACCAGGAGCAATACGCTAATGGGGTACCCAATTATTTGATACATTGATGGACCTGGTCCCAAACTTGCTAAGTAACTTGGCCTGATGGATCTCGTTATTTCTATCTGTGGCTATATGACCAACTCAAGGGCAAAAATATGTTTCAAAAACAGACTTCGGCTTTTTAGACACTTCGTCCTCCGAAACACTGAGCTAAAGCCCGAAAAAGTTTTTTCCGCTTCACCTTCGTCTTCACATTTGTCTTCACAAGAACTCACAACTCACTTTTAACAGTGTAAAAAGATTTATAAAATGAAGGGACAAAGTCCTCAAATATGATAAATATGCCTTTTGGTGCCTTTGCAAACGGAGTAGACCGAGATCAGACTGCTAATGTAGGAGCTATCTGATCAGGGTCTGCTCTGGTTCACCAGGTTATAGCTTGTACATATATAATGTCTGATAATGTGCTATTTGTCATACCATATTACCTGTACCCTTTCCCTCATATAAACATGTTTTCACGCATCTGCAAACAGAGTAGACCCAGATCAGAGGGCTCCTAGAGGAGCCGTCTGATCAGGGTCTGCTCTGTTTGCTAATGGAGTTTAATAAATCTGTTTCTTTTGTTCCTAAAATGGCTAAAATGTTCCACCTTCCACATTTCATTATAACTATTTTCTCCATGAATACTCAGTGGGTACTGAAATTTGTAATAAACATAGAACAGGGAAAGGGTTAATTTTAAATATAATATATGGAAAAGAACTTCAAAAATGAATTAACCCTTTCCTCCATAAATACGTTACGCCTTTCTACGCCTCTGTAAAAATCACTTCTTAAAATCATTGTGATAAATAGAGCATCTTCTCCAGAGGAGCAAACGTTCTATTTATTACAACGGTTTCAAAACTTCACAGTTCTAACATTTTCGTTTTCTCTAGTAAATGCTCCTTTTCGGCAGATTTATTCAAAGAGGTTGGATCTAAATATAGCTTATGCGATAATAGGTTAATAGTCGTTATGTAACTTATGTTGCATATTCATGAAAGAAATAATGACATCATGAATATTTATTAGCTGAAGTTTTGTAATGGCATAATTATGTTCAAACTCTTTGAATAAATTTACCGAAAAGGAGTATTTACAAGCAACAAGGTACACTTTAGAATTGTGTAATTTTGAAAGCAATTTGTAAAAAAGAGCATTTTGCTGTATAGTGTAGCAATTGCTCTATTTATCACAGTGGTTTAAAAAAAAAAGACTTTTACAGAGACATCAAAAGGCATCAATATAAGGGAATGGGTTAACCTTTTCCCACATAATAAGTCTGACTCTTCAATACCAAAAATTGTGTACCTATGTCATTATAAAAATTCAGCTAATGAATATTCATGTTAATATCATTATTTCTTATCCCTGTTGATGTTACTATGTCAAACTATAGATCAGTGCACTACATCACTACATAATGCAGATTTTTCATCGTTTTCCAACATTGACTCTTCTTCTAGGATTGAAAACATTACCATTGATCATTGACATGTAACAGTCATTATGTGTACATTACCGCTGTTACAGTAACGGTCCCATATTAGTCATAACGTATGTCTTTAAATGGTAAACACTGATTCAGAGTCAGCGTTATTGGCTGCTTCCATCTGCGTAATGAATCAGAAGGGAAGCTAGTCTTTTATACCGTAAATGTTTATTCAATGATGAAAGTGACTCCAATAACCCTCAAAGCAATATTGGCATCTGCAAAAATAGCCACTGCTTCAACTTCCGAAGTACAATTTTGATTCAATTGTTTTCAAGAGCATGATGGAAATGTCTGGCAATTTCGATTTATTTTGCATCTTATCATGATCCAAACTGTTTTCAAAGGTTTTCAAATACTAACATGGCACGCAAAGAGCTCAAGGACTCTTCCAATTTTCTGGATTTCCAATAGTTATAAATAGATCTGTGACTGGTCCTAATCACAGACTTGTTGAGTTTGACTGGCATGAGATTGGCACAGAGAATCTTTGTTACAGCTTTGTTCCTCATCCGATCTTGCTGGCATCCTGTCAGATAATGGAATAAAAGGTTTATCAATTTAGAACTGGGGCAATAAAAGATAGTATTAAGTGTCTGCATGTTAAATCCCTGCTTATTCTTTGTGTACTTGAAAGATAGTGAATAGGTTTTCTGCAGACAATACAGTGTCGAGTGAGTAGCATTTACAAAACAAACTGACAAACTGACAAGAACAGCAAAACCTATGTGTCCTAAGTATTTGGACAGACAAACTTAGACAATAGTGCAAACCCAGATCAAACTGCTTGCTCCTGAAGGAGTAGTTTGATGAGGGTCTTCACTGTTCGCTAGTATGTCACTAGACTGACTCAGTCTGAATTATTGTTGATGATGACGCTCTTCAAACTTTGTATTAGTGGAGTCTGTCTTTGTATCACATGTATATTATACCAGTACAACTCACCTTTATCCCATTACCTCATAGACTATTTTTAGATACAACCTATTTGAACAAATCTACCGAAAAGGAGCATTAACTAGAGAAAAGGAAACTTTTAGAATTTTGTATTTTGAAACCATTGTGATAAATAGAGCATTTGCTCTTATAGGAGATAGGAGCAAATGCTCTATTTATCACAATGGTTTCACAAAGTCGTAGAAAGGCGTCGATATGGGGGAAAAAGTACAGTATTTCTGAACCTGTCTTAACCCTTTCCTTCACAGGCTATTTTAAGATCAAACCACTTTGAATAAATCTACCGAAAAAGGAGCATTAATTAAAGAAAAGGAACATTTTAGAATTTTGTAGATTGAAACCATTGTGATGAATAGAGCATTTGCTCCTAGAGGACCAAATGCTCTATTTATCACAATGGTTTCAACAGGGGATTTTTATAGAGGCGTAGAAAGGCGTATTTATGGAGGAAAGGGTTAAGGGGCCATAAAAATGAGGTCTAATTATGATTCTGTAAGACAGGTGGTAGCTTAATACTGGGCAAAAGTAATGCAGAAAGCTTGTATAGGAGCTTTCTGTATTACTTTTGCCCTGTAATAATCAACCACCTGCTATTGCAGATTCTTGTGTACTAGTAGTATAAGGTCGCTTGAGACAGGTTCTACTTTATTTTACCCAAGTTGGGTCTACTTAGTTGTTTAACCCTTTCCTCCATAAATACGCTTTTCTACGCCTCTGTAAAAATCACCCGTTGAAACCATTGTGATAAACAGAGCATTTGCTCCTATAGGAGCAAATGCTCTATTTATCACAATGGTTTCAACCTACACAATTCGAAAAGTTTCCTTTTCTCTAGTTAATTCTCCTTTTCCGTAGATTTATTCAAAGTGGTTGGATCTAAAAATAGCCTACGAGGGAATGGGTTAAAATGGAAACGGAAGAGTCAGCAGAGATTCCTTTGATTACAATTTGCATAAAGGACGTCACAGCTCTTTATATTCCCTCATTTAGATATTTAGTTATTTGCAGTACTTAAGTCATTTCCTTGTGTCATTAAGCCCCCAATATTGGATTTAAAGCTCTTACTAAGTTAATCTTGTTAGGTGTTGATCCAATCTTGAGGGATTAAACCCTTTACTCCATAAATATGCCTTTTCACGCCTTTACAAACAGAGTAGACCCAGATAAGATGGCTCATGTAGGAGCCATCTGATCAGGGTCTGCTCTGTTTGTTCATGAAATAATATAGATATGATTCTACAAGTTCTGATATGGAAAAAAATTATAAGTGTGATAAGAAAATGGTATATTATGCCAACCCTATCCCTCATATAGACAACTTTTGGCACCTTTGCAAGCAGAGTAGATTCTGTCCATTCAGGAGCTGTCTGATCAGGGTCTGCACTGTTTGCTTATGGAATAATATAGATCAGATTCTGAAGTTTCTGTTACAGTCAAAACATTCCTCGTGAATGTGTACATGTAATTATAAAAAACACATGCAGTAATAAATTGTTGAATTAATGTTCATTGAGGAAAGGGTTACAGTGTTTTATGGACGCATTTCTAGTTAACAGTTTAGCATTTGATTGACAAATCTGTGATTACTATGTCAAATGAAATGTGGATGAAATGCAAATGAAGTTTGTCTACGATCTTCCACAATTGGTAGCTGTATAAGGGAGGATTTTGAAAAGAATTGTATTGGCATATCCTATACAGTTAATACATATTCATGTATATATACTCATGGTGCAATGTGACAGAATTTCCCAGTCTTCTATTGTAACAACACCAGATCTACCACATAATTACAGATTAATTTCCCCCTCTTTTTTTTAAGAGATGTTTATTCTGCAAATGGCAATTTTTGTTTCAACCATTGCTTTTCTTTAGAAACTGATTCTTACCCTTTACTCCATAAATACGCCTTTTTCGACGCCTCTGCAAACAGAGTAGACCCAGATCAGATGGTTCCCATAGGCTTATTTATGGAGTAAAGGGTTAAATCTTTCAACACCAACTAATTGTTTTCTTCTGTATCAGTTGGCTCACTCTAGACTTTCTTACATTTCTTTTAACCCTTTCCCTGTTCAATAATCATGTAAGAAATAATAACATCATGATTATTTTTTGCTGAATGTTTATGATGTAAACTTTTCAAGGGAGTTTTTAATTCTGACCAAAACTATAGAATCAGATCTATATTATGTTTCAAGCTCCTATAGGAGCCATTTGATCTGGGTCTTCACGGTTTGCAAATGCATGAAAAGGCTTTTATAAATATGAAGGAAAGGTCATATTGACGCCTTTTGACGCCTCTGCAGAAGTCACCTGTTGAAACAATTGTGATAAATAGAGCATTTGCTCCTATATGAGCTAATGCTCTATTTATCACAATTGTTTTAAACTACAACATTCTAAAAATTTCCTTTTCTCAAGTTAATGCTCCTTTTTGGTAGATTCAAAGTGGTTGGATCTAAAAATAGCCTATGAGGTAATGGGTTAACTATCTGAGTGTCAGACAGTGTGGATCTTGATGAGACACCTAGCTAGGCTACCCGAAGCCTTGTCTGGATAAAAACTTTTCGCAATTTTAGGCTATCATGAATTTTGCTTGTAGAGGACTTGAGTGAGGTACAGTTTAGCATTCATAAACCTACTACTTTGATTTCCTGCAAAATAAATAGACCAATAATAATTTGACCCAAGACAGACATAAAATGATCTGCTTGTTTAATGTGTATTTTGAGTAGCTCAATACTCTACAGTCTTGTGGGAGTGATTGTTAGGTCTTCCAACAATAACGGCCAGAGTCAATTATCTACAACCATGCAATAAACATTGTGAAAAGTATAACATTACAACGAAAATCTCAACTCAATCATTGGCTAACTACATATTATGCTACTTTTAACTCTTTGGATGCTGAATTTTCAACCTGGAATGGCCCGTCATTGTTTAACGATAGAGTCCATTCACTATGAAAGGGTTAGAGAATTCTGAATGATTAACAGTGCACACTCTTGTCAGAAGGCTTCTCTTGGAATTCTGATTTAGGTCTTCACTATCTGCAAATGCCTGTAACTCTCATTTGCTGCATTCAAAGGATTAACCCTAAATTCCTCCATAAATACGCCTTTCTACGCCTCTGTAAAAGTCACTTTCTAAAACCATTGTCATAAATAGAGCATTTGCTCCTATAGGAGCAAATGCTCTATTTATCACAATGGTTTCAAACTACACAATTCTAAAAGTTTCCTTTTCTCTAGTTAATGCTCCTTTTTCGGTAGATTATTAAAAAAGGCTGTATCTAAAAATAGCCCATGGAGGAAAGGGTTAAAGAATTTGAGCCTATAAAGACAGACTACCAGTTTATATAGATCTTTGGATTGTATTTGGTAGTTGAACCCTTTACTCTATAAATAGTACGCCTTTCTACACCTTTGCAAACAGGGATGACCCCAGATCAGACAGTTCCTGAAGGAGCCATCTGATCAGGGTGTACTCTGTTTGCTTATGATATAATATTCAAACACATACATGCCTTATTCAAAATGAATTGCTGGTCCCTTGCACTTCGAATAACCGGGACTTGACTGTAATTAATGTTCATGATGTTAGTATTTCTTACATGAATAATCAACAGGGAAAGGGTTAACCCTTTACTCCATGAATATTCATATAATAAATATTGACACCATGAATATTAATTGGATAAATTGTTATAATAGGACACAGACTATTTTGACCATGAGAGAAACTGTAGAATCATGTCTTTATCATATCATGAGCAAACAGAACATACGCTGATAAGACAGCTCCTATAGAAGCCATCTGATCTGGGTCTACTCTGTTTGCAAATTTGCAGTATTTAAACTAACTATTAGTCCAGGTCAAAGGTTATGAAGATCAGTTTGGTTGCAGTGGTGACAGCTTCTTCCTCTCAAATAACTGAACTGTTAGGTAAGAGAAATATCATATATAGAAATCTGAGTAACATATTGTGATATTTCTCTGCTAAATCCCTATCTTGCTGATACTCATTAGAATCACCTCTTTAATGTAATTTTAATGAGTATCCGCAAGATAGAGTTTTGCTTTGAAATACAATATTTTGAAAGATCAGTACGCATCTAGATCTTATGTACAACTTTGAATGATGTAATTATTTTACTTCATATGATTTGAAATATCAGACTATTACCCATTCCCTCATAGGCTATCTTTAGATTCAAATCTCTTTGAATAAATCTACTGAAAAGGGCATTTACTAGAGATTAGGAACATTTCAGAATTGTGTAGTTTTGAAACCAAATTGTTTCAAAAGGTGACTTTTGCATAAGTGTCTTAAAAAGGCGTCAGTATGAGGAAATGTGTTAACTCAAAATTCCCCGATGTTGTATATTTATTCCAAATTTCAATGCCTACTGAATATTCATGGACAATATAGAAGATGGAATATTGTAGCCATTCAGAAACTGCAAAAAAACAGTTCCATCAAAGTCCATTAGCGAACAGAGCAGAACCTGATCAGACGGCTCCTATAGGAGCCGTCTGATCTGAGTCTTCTCTGTTTGCAGATGCGTGAAAAGGTGTTTATATGAAGGAAAGAGTTAGGACAGAAGCTACTAAAGAGACATGACTACTAGGTGTGACATCATACAAGGGAGAGCATGTCAAGTGGCAGTTAATGTTGTAAACACCATTGGGATCTGGTGTTAACAAAGTGTAAAGGGGCCATTAGTGTCAGTACCAACATGTCAGCCTTGCATCATGTTTCCCAGGATGAGTTTACCTGTACAGTATAAATTGAACATCATTTGGTAACAATTGTACCTTTATTTGCCAAATGTCATTATATTACTAAACCTTTTGAAAATCATCACAAACATCATCATCATCATTATTTCCATTTTCACTTTCATCATTGTTTTTTTCATCATAATTGTCATCACTAAGTACTTGTCATCTTCAAGTCATCATCACTATCCTTCTCCTCATCATGACTCATCATTTAAAATCATTGTCATCATCATTATCATTATGGTTATCACATCAACTCAAGTAACTTTGCGTCTCTCATCAGGATCTAACCCATTACTCCATAGCTAATTTTTAGATCCAACCTCTTTGAATAAATCTACCGAAAAGGAGCATTAACTAGACAAAAGGAAACTATTAGAATTTTGTAGTTTGAAACCATTGTGATAAATAGAGCATTTGCTCCTATAGGAGCAAATGCTCTATTTATCACAATGGTTTCCTATAGGAGCAAATGCTCTATTTATCACAATGGTTTCAACAGGTGACTTTTACGGAGGCGTAGAAAGGTGTATTTATGGAGGAAAGGGATAAGCTGTTGGACACACTCTCAAAAGCTTGATGGAAATGGAAGCAGTCAAAATTGCTCCAGACATAATGATCCAAATTTGAGCAGACATTATTTTGTCATAGGAGGATAAGGGTTCAAAGATATAGAAGCAAAATTTTCCAGTAAATCAATTTTACAGATGAAAGTTATTTAGGTCTACTGCTCAAAGGATTAATAATAATTGCTCCAGGAAGGCTCTGCTGTGCATTGAAAATGTACTCCTTACCAATCTGAATATCTGATTCTAGCTGAATATGTGCCTTGAATAAAATGGCATTTATAAACAGTGTAGAGCCAGATCAGAGAGCTCCTAGAGAGGCTCTCAGATCAGGGTCTGAACTGTTTGCATTAAATATAGTTACAAAATTTCTTATTAAAGCAAGATCTGCTAACGGAATTTGATAGTTCTGTTTCTAAAAGGTCTACAATGTTCCATCATCCATATTACGTTAGAACTATTTTGTTCATGAATATTCAGTAGGTATTGAAATTTGAGATAAACATTAGAACAGGGAAAGGGTTAAACAGTGATGGCATATTAATAAATAAAGGGTTCAACTCTAGAGGTCTGAGTCACAATGGCTTGGATTCTGATCAGCCTAACCGTTCAGCAGGAATGATGATTAATGGATGAAAGGAACAAAATTGGAATTGATTGGCGAGATAAGGTTGTATTGCTCTGTTAAATTGTTCTGTTACTAGTCGGATCATTATCATTGGGGTAATTAGCTCCTTATTCATGTGGCCCAATTGATTTGTGTGGGGGCAAATATTGGCGAAACCAAACAATACATTGTAGTTATTATAAAGGAAACTGTTCTTGGATGTTGCTGATTATTGACAAGACAATGATGGGTTATGTCTGAAGACCTTTAACCCTTTACCTGATAGAAGCGGCTTTTAGCGTGTTTGATTTATTCCTCCGCGGAAGAAAATAGTTCAAATTCATACAGTCATGAACATATTGCATAATAAATATTTTCTATATCCTAGTAGGTGGTAGCTTAAAGCAGGCTGAAAGTAAAGCAGAATGCGCCTTATTAGCTTTACAAACCAGTTGAGGGGAGATTGATTGTCTGCATACTTAGAGTAATTAGGATACAGTAAAACCCTTCAAAATTGTACGTAAAATTTACAGTAAAACCTCTATAACGGCTACTAAATTTTGTTAATTAGTTCGTATTTAGGGCAGATGGCTGCTTAAAGCAAGGTGAAAGTAAAACAGAAAGCTCCTATAGGAGGGTTCTGTTTTACTTTCACCTTGCTTTAAGCAGTCACCTGCCTTTAACACACAGGTATCTATTAGAATCTCCTCTATTAGAATTCCAGTTTAGAGTTGGTTTTACCGTACAGTCACTTTCAATCGAAAATAAGGTAACAGTGAAACGAACATCATCTCCCCCTGTAGAAGACTAAAGGTTAATTAACTGGGTATGATTTGTGACATGTCCTAGGACAAAGGGGGTCAGAAGTGGACACATGCTTGTATTGGATATTGATAATTTGTTATTTGGTTGCTATGGAAACAGGATGAGGGCTGAAGGTCAGGTGGACCTGAGGGTAATAAAGTGTCATACTAATTAAATGGATGACAAATCACTTTTATTCTATTAACCGTATTAACCCTATGCAGCAAGCTCTAACCTCTATAGATATGAATGCCTTTTAATACTATCGCAAGCAGAGAAGACTCAAATCAGACAATGCTCCTGTAAGAACTGCCTGATCAAGGTCTGCTCTGCTTGCTTATTGAAATATATAGACTTGATTCTATTATAGTTTTACCAGGGCAAAAACCTTTCTTGTTCATTTGCCATTACAAATATTAATATTGATACAGTGATACATACATTATTTCTTATCAACAAGAAAAGGGTTAAAAGTTTAAAACTCTTTAACTCTTTCCCTCATATAAACGCATTTCCAGATCAGACGGCTCTTATAGGGTCTGCTCTGTTTGCTTTTGACATGATATATATCTGATTCTACAGTTTTTGTCAAAGCAACAAATTCCCTTGAAAAAAATTTCATTATAAAAAAATCAGGTAATAAATACTCATGTCATTATTTCTTGTATGAATCATCATGGCTAGGCTTTATGAACGAAGATCTAAGAAGGTGGTGTCTCACCTCTATTGCATTCTAAATCCTAAACCAGGAAAGGGTTAACCCTTTCCCTCATATAGACGTGTTTTCACGCATATGCAAACAGAGTAGACCCAGATCAGATGGCTCCTGTAGGAGCCATCTGATCAGGGTCTGCTCTGTTTGCTAATGTAATTTGATAGATCTGTTTCTATACGTTCTAAAATGGCTTCAATGTTCCACCTTCCTTATTTAATTATAAATATTTTGTTCATGAATATTCAGTAGGTATTGAAATTTGAAATAAACACAGGAAAAGGGTTAACATTCTGTCACTGTTGTTTTTGCATGTTAAACCCACTTGTGATTATAGAGTGACTGATATTCTTCAATTTCATTTTCACTTGGACAGATTGTTTTGTATTGACTTAAGGTTGAAATGCACACCTTTTGTTTGTTGGGGTGTGTCACCCAGCATGAAATGTCAGAAGTAAATTGGCTTTTGTTTACAGTCAACAGCTGATTGAAAAAAAACTGCTGAGAGGTGTAAATGTGAAATATTTTAATGGTCTGACTTGTGTTTTAGACTTCAGAAAAGTATTATTGCTACTTACAGGTGTAACAATAGGTCGACCTCTCGACATATCGCAATAGTTGAGCTTCCAATAGTAGATAGATAGATAGATTTATTTCAATATTGTGCATATTTCAATATGAGTAATAGTTGAAGTACAGTGGAAAGGTTGGAAACATGTCAAATCTTATCAATCATATGAATTTAGCAACATCTGTCTCTAATTTGAGTTTACCTTGTTTGGTATGAGAACTTGTTTGTTTATATCATTTAAAGGGTTAAATGACATGCATATGTATTGTTTTTGCCAGAGTTGTCCGTCTGTGTTGCATGTATCTCTGAAACCGCTAGGGCTAGAGTCACCAAACTTCATGGCCACTAAATTGTTAGGAGCGTTCTGTTTTACTTTCACCTTGTTTTAACCAGCCACTTGCCTTTAGCACAAAGTACTTGATGTAATTTAGTGGCCATTATAGAGAGGGCTTACTGTAGATATGATTCTACAGTTTCTACATTTACTGTCAAATCTTCCTGATTTCATATGCCAGAAGACCAATTGATCTAATTAATATTCAGTATGTCATTATTTCTTTCATGAATATTCATGGAGTAAAGGATTAACCCTTTACTTGATATAAACACACCTTTTCACATGTTTACAAAAAGAGTAGAGTTGACCCTTTCCTTCATATGTTCAAGGCTTTTCAAACAGAGTAGACCCTAAGATTCAGACAGTTTCAATTGGAGATGTCTGACCAGGGTCTGCTCTGTTTGCTTATGATGATAATATAGATATGATTCTACAGTTTATGTCATGGCCGAAAATGCTGGTTTCCATGTGCTATTATAACATTAACTCGAAGCACATTGGGCATATAAATAAATACATACAAATATTTCCATTTATATCAGTTTAGTCCGTCCAAAACATTATAGGAGTGACAAATCAATTTTGATTTTCTGACAGGATGCTAAGATTCTTTGGGTTTTATCTGTTTGGATCTAACTGAACTTGTACTCAGCTGTGAAATAACAATGTCTGCAGATATTTGGATCTTGTGCAATAGTCTATTAAGCTTTTGAGAGACTATTGACACACTTGCAAACAGCTTGGATCCAGATGAGACTCTGAGTAACTCGGCATCTCATCTGGATCTAAGCTGTTTGAAAATGCAAGTCAGGTTGAGGATACAGGGGTAAGGGTTTAGGACCAACTGATGCATGAATGTTTTGAAAGTATTCAATGACCAGACACCTGGCATCGCAGTCGAAAAGTTTTGTCTCGGGTAGCGAAATATCGATCCTCTTTGTCTGATGCGGAAATGAAATTATCAGATTTTGCATCTATTAGATGGGGTAGCCATTTGAGAGTGTCTGTAAGGGAGCAATTATATTTTGTCTGAGAGATTTAATCAAACTGTCAGATGCACAGTTTCATACTGTAATCTCTTATCGATATACCTGTATTTATTAATTATTGATAATCACATTGATTTGAGTTAAACTTTTACTCCATAAGTATAATATAAACTTTTACTCCATAAATATACTTTTTAATGCCTTTGCAAATAGAGAAGACCCAGAGCTCAGAAGGCTCCTACAGTCTGATCATGGAGTAATATAGATCTGATTCTCCAGTTTCTGCCAAGGGCAAACTTATGGAGTATAGGGTTAACAACAGGTGGTAACATTTATCCCATTCCCTCATATTGACGACTTTTGACGACTCTGTAAAAGTTACTTTGTGAAACCATTGTGATAAATAGAGCATTTGCTCCTATAGGAGTAAATGCTCTATTTATCACAATGGTTTCAAAATACAAAATTCTAAAATGTTCCTTTTCTCTAGTTAATGGTCCTTTTCAGTAGATTTATTCAAAGAGGTTGTGTCTAAAAATAGCCTATGAGGTAATGGGTTAATGCAGGACAAATATAAAGCAGGAAGCTTCTCTTGCATTAAGCTACCACCTCTCTTAGAAACTAGCAGTTAGACTTTGTTTGGTGTGATTAATGTAGAGAGGTTTTGCGGTACTGGGGAGTGAATTCATAGCTCAATATTCATCACAGAAGTTTTCTGTCTGAAGTGCCCGACACCTGCACATGCCTGACATGCACCAATGTGCACAGCAATGTAAAAAGTCAATGGCTATTTGACAGAAGAAAGTGGACCCATTGAACATTGTTATTTCTCTTTGCTGTACAGCTTAGTTCTTTCACCACTGAAGTCCCCGGAAAGCGACTCATAGGACTTGCTGCAATGGACGTCAATCTGTGATTACCTTTGCATTTATAATTTTGGATCCAGATCAGATGCCGAGTAACACGGTGTATCATCAGGATCCAAAGTGTTTGACACACCATTTACGTTTTAGAGAAGAAATTAAAAGAAAATCCTCTCCAAAACTTAAAGCAGACAATGCTGTTTGAAGATGAAAATTATTTGGCTCCAAAAGAGTTAAGGAAGCCAAATAGGAAGTTGCTGCTTGCATGATTCAAACAGATGTGGCAGAAATAAAAAAATGTATTGTAACACACCCTTTGATCATACATCGCTCATTACAATATTGTTTTAAACCCGTTACATCATAGGCTAGTTTTAGATCCAACCTTCTGAATAAATCTACTGAAAAGGAGCATTTACTAGAGTGAGGGAAAAGTTTAAAACTGTGTAACTAAGTTTTGAAACCATTGTGATAAATAGAGCATTTGCTCCTATATGGAGCAAATGCTCTATTTATCACAATGGTTTCAAAGAGTGACTTTTACAGAGGCATTGAAAGGCGTCAATAGAAGGGAATGGGTTAAACCCTTTGCCTTATAGAGACATCTTTAGACACCTTTGCAAACAGTATACACCCAGATCAGAGTCTGCTGTGTTTGCTTATATATGGACATCATACTGTATACATTGTAGATATGATTTTACTGTTTCTTCCATAAAGTAATTGATATTCATACGACATAGTCAATATTTCTTACATAAATGTTCATGAGGCAAAGGGGTACTTATCCAATCCAAACCTATACCTTAGTTAAGTGAATGAGAATTGGTAGATTGATCAGAATGACCTTTCAAATGTAGTAACATTGATAACGAACAGCATTTCTTGGCTCTTGAAATAGTAATGCGAATATTCTGTTCCTCATTAAACATCTGTTGAGTATAACCTGTTGCTAAACACAGAGCTATTATGTTTAACGGTTTAGGCAATTACCATATAATTGGAAGCATTTCAATGACAGATGTATGCTTGGTATATTTAACCTTATTACCCTAAGTATTCAGACAGACAGACTTCAGCAAATAGTGCAGACCCAGTTCAAACGGCTCCTAATTAAAGGAGCCGTTTGATCTGGATCTTCACTATTTGTTACTATATAAGTCTTATTTAAAGTTAAAATTCAACATGTTGTCTAATTGAATGATTCAGCTTTATGACTATAGGTGGAGAGGGGAGATAAGGACAGTGTCTGAATACTTTGGCTTAAGTTAGGGTAGCTCCGAGGTAAACTTTTGATAAACTGTAGATCCAGGATCCAGATGAGATGCTGAGTAACTAGGTGTCTGATCTGGATTTAAACTGTTTGACAGCCCGTCACTGTTTCTGAAAGAAATAGAAATTGAAGAAAAAAATGACTCTTGTACTGAAACTGACACCATTTTACAGAGAAAAGTTTCTTAATGTTTAAAGTGTTTATAAGACCTGAAGTACAGGAGGCATAGATCAGTGTTTTGAAGTGCACTAAACTTGGTTGAACTGTTCCTAGTGAACTGCCAAAGGTTCAGCTGAAAATGATTATTCATCTGGAATGGTTTTTGCAGACATTATGCTTGATGCCATTCAGGTGCTGTTTTGTTCAACGAGGCTTTTTACATTAAATTTTGTAATAAAATACATTGTATATCCAGAATTTACTACAGGCAGTGTATTTTCTGTTATACATCATTTCTAACTTGTATCTACATGTATATTCTTCCATATGCAAACAGAGCAGACCCTGATAAGACAACTCCTATAGGAGCCATCTGATCTGGGTCTACTCTGTTTGCAAATGCTTAGAAATGCATATAAATTTATGGAGTAAAGGGTTAACCTTTTACCTGATAAATATTCATTAAGAGATAATGACTTTATGAATAATAATTCTTGTACTGTAATAGCATTATGAACAAGGGAAATTTTTACCAGGGCATGTCATAATCAATCAGAACAGCCCTGGGTAAGGTGTTTTGGTGAAATATACCTGTAGTCTGTTCAGTATAGCTGGAGGATTTTAACCCTTTCCTCTATAGGCTATTTTTAGATCCAACCACTTTGAATAAATCTACCAAATAGGAGCATTAACTAGAGAAAAGGAAAATTTTAGAATGTTATCACAATGGTTGCACAAAGTGACTTTTAGAGAGGCGTAGAAATGCGTATTTATGGAGGAAAGGGTTAAGTGGCAAATAGTGTAGAGCCTGATCAGAGGGTTGCCTCAGGAGCCCGTTGATCTGGGTATACAAATTGTTTGCAAATGCTGGTACACTGGTTGCCAGCATTCAAAGAGTTGATAAGCCAAGCTTGTGCCCAGTATCTTGTGAATAGCAAACACTCACAATCACAATGTAAACCCAGATTAGATGACAGTTGATAGGTGACAGCTGAATGTTTATAATGGTATATGAACTCAGTTTTTCAACTGTGATTTATAAACTTCTAAATCATATGAAGCAGACCCTGATCAGACCGCTCACACAGGAGACATCTCATCTAAGTCTACTCTGCATGCAGTCTCAGGCATCAAGAGAGCCTTCATCAGTTAACTCTTTCCTTGTTAAATATTCTTGTAGAAATCATGGTCTCATGAATGTTTTTATAATGGCATAGGTACACATGATATTTTGGTGTTGGTAGAAAATGTAGAGCCTGGGATCTAGAACGATTTCCGAAGTAATCAGATGGCTTGTGCAGAAGCCATCTGATCTGAGTCTCCTCTATTTGTAAAGTCGTGAAGTAGTGTTTGTATGAAAGAAAGGGTTAATTGGTTAACCGTATCAATGCTGAATTTTAAGAGTGGAATAGGCTATCAGCATTTAATTATAGAGTCCACTCAGACAAACCAGGCAGACCCTGATCAGAGGACTCCTCTACATTGTTCTATTGACTAGAAGCTGTTCATCTTGGAGACCTGCTGGGTCTACACTGCTTGCATAATTATGACAGTGCATGAGTGTTCAGTATTCAAAGGACTAAGAATTAATGAACAATTGAAGAGTACATTAAAATTCCCCTAACTGTAACTTTAATAAAGAACAATTTAGGTATTTTTAAGCAGGTGACAACTTAATGCAGGGTGAAAGTCATGCAGAAAGCTCCTTTGGGCACTTTCTGCATGACTTTCACCCTGCATTAAGCTGCCACCTGTCTGAAAGGCCAGTGCTAGTGCTGATTTCAACTTCTGATTTAGAGGGATTTTACTGTATATGATTTCAAGAGAGTTACAATTACCAGAGAACTGATGATGAACAAGCTGTAATTGACCTTCATGCTATATTGACATCTTTGTACATCAGTCTTAATCAGTGCTAGTACTGTTTTATCCTGAGGTATTAAATACTTTAACTTACCAATATCAACTGTAAGTTTATGATAGTACATATGTACAATAATATTATGAACAAAATAAATTTGACCATGGTAGAAACTGTAGAATCAGATCTATATTATTTGATAAGCAAACAGAGTAGACCCTGATCACAAAGCTCCTACAGGTGTCCATAGGCGCAGAAATACTGTGATCAACTGGCTCATACAAAATGTGATAAAAGATGTCTCTATGATGTAAAGGGTTAATTTTAGGACACTTTACTGTTAAAAAAGTTATAGTATAGTAATGTCATACATTAGGCACAGGGGAAGTGATTCATGTAACTTTAGTGTAATGAACACCAATTATATGTGCACTTGTTGACCTTAATTGGTATGCATTGTGTGACAGCTCTCGGCTGTTTTACGATAATGACGTAAATGTCTCTTTACTGTGCACTGACACAAATGTACAGTTTTGATCCTGATCAGATATACAGACGTACTCTGTAACCATTTTTGCCCTTATTATAGATGAAGATACAGTAAAACCTCTCTATAACGGCCATTAAATTGTGTTAATTAGTTGGTATATTAGCTAGTCAGATGGCTGCTTAAAGCAAGGTGAAAGTAAAACAGAACGCTCCTATAGGAGCGTTCTGTTTTACTTTCATCTTGCTTTAAGCAATCACCTGCCTTTAGGAGCGTTCTGTTTTACTTTCATCTTGCTTTAAGCAATCACCTGCCTTTAACACAAAATACTTGATGTAATTTAGTGGCTGTTATAGAGAGGTTTTCCTGTAGCACAGAATTAAATAGCAAACACCAGTTAACCCTCATAGCTTTTTAACACTTTTGCAAACTGTGTAGACCAAGATTAGGGCCTGTCCTGTTTGCTTATGATATATGCTAGATCTGAGTCTAAATTTCTGCCATGGTAAAATAAATGCTTTGCTGATGATGCAATTATAAAAATTCATCTGATTAATATTCATACATTCATTATTTTCCCCATTAATAGTTTTGCAAAAATTATGAATATTCATATAAGAAAAAAATGAAATTATGAATATTAATTATATACATTGTAAATTGTTATAATAAGCACAGGGACAAATGCAATTTTGGTCATGACAGAAACTGTAGAATAAATTATATACATCATATAAGCAAACAGAGTACACCCTGATCAGAAGTCTCCAGTAGGAGCCATCTGATCTTGGTCTACTCTGTTTGCAAATATGTGAAAATTTGTGTATTTGAAGGAAATGGTTAAAAAATGTCTACCCAGTATTGAACAGTTTTTGTCCTTTGAAATGTCTCATCTAGATCCAAACTGTTTGCATAAGTAACAGTTTTAATTCTCTGGGGTGTGCAGCGAGTTCAAGGGGGTATTTTATGTCCGAGGTGGCGTATGGGGTTGCACAGTGTCAGTCATGTAATGTATGTCTATATTATTACTCTGACAGGTGTTTGATGGTGCATTAAACTGTTACAAACTGTCAAATGATTTTATTGCTTCAAACCTTAGAAAAGTGCAAGTCAAACCCTTTTCTTCTTATAGACACACCTTTTAATGCCAACAGAGTAGACTCATATAGGAGATCTGTATAATCTGTGATGTTTGCTTAATGAATAATCCTTTCCTCAATGAATTATCATGTTACTTAAAGAAATAATGACACCATAAATATTTTGTTATATATTTGTTATAATATCACATGAACACAAGAAGTTTTGGCCGTGGCAGAAACTGTAGAATCATATCTTTATTATATCATAAGCAAACAGAGCAGACCCTGATCAAACAACTCCGATAGGAGCTGTCTGATCTGGGTTTGCTCTGTTTGCAAAGGCTTAGTAGGGCGTATTTATGGAGTAGTAAAGGGATAGTACAGACCTGATTCAAAAGTTTCTGTTATAGCCAGAAATGCCTTTATTCATATGCCATTATATAAACAAAATCAGATAATTAATGTTTTTAAGGTCCAACTGGAGCTGTCTGATGTGGGGTTCACTGATAATAACACTATAATTTATTATTATGCATTTCTATGCTTTTGCAAACAGAGTAGACCCAGATCAGATGGCTCCTATAGGAGCCATCAGATCAGGGTCTGCTCTGTTTGCTTATGAAAATATATAGATCTGATTGTGCATTTTCAGCCATAGTCCAAAATCTCTGTGTTCATATGTCATATAGATGTATGTCAATTTAGAAAATAATCTTGGTCCATGCTTATAAAGCTTTAAGTTGAGTCTGAGTTTCGTTCTCAAGGTTTTGATTGGTCAGATTTGAGTTCTCAAGGTTTTGATTGGTCAGATTTGAGCCAGAGGCTCAAATCTGACCAATCAAAAGCTTGAGAACGTTCTCAGACTCAACTAAAAGTTTTATAAGCATGGACCCTGATCACTATTCATTATTTCTTACATGAATATTCATGACGTAAAAGGTTAAAGGGTTAGATTATAGATGATACATGTATAGCCTTTATCCATTTCCCTGTTCTGTATTTATTGTAGCCATTTTAGAAAGTAATGAAACAGATCTTTCAAATTACACTAACAAACAGAGCAGACCCTGGTCAGATGGCTCCTATAGGAACTGTCTGATCTGGGTCTACCCTGTTTGCAAATGTATGAAAATATGTTTATATGAAGGAAAGAGTTGATCATTGTTCTCATTCTGGAGGCTTTCCTTCTTGATTGAGACAATAACTATAGTACAACATTTTAAGTGGCCATTAAAAAGAGGTCTAACTATGTGTCTTTAAGGCAGATGATAGCTTAATGTAGATCAAAAGTAATGCAGAAAGCTCTGATTGGAGCCTGTTCTTCATTACTTTTGGCAAACATTATTATTAATCATTTCCCTCATTCAAACACTTTTTCACACATTTGTTAACATGTATAGGGTCTGCTCTGTTTGCTAATGGAATGGGATAGATAGGGTTCTTTACTTTCTAAAATTGCAACAATGTTCCACCGTCCATGTTTCTTTATTACTATTTTATCCATGAATATTCAGTAGGTATTGAACTTTTGAATAGATATAGAACCGGGAAAGGGTTAAGCAACCACCTGGTGCTTCTTAACCCTTCGCTTGCTATTCACGTCAATATACCTACCTGTAAATAGTGAAGACCCAGATGAGACAGCTCCTGCAGGAGCTGTCTCATCAGTGTCTGCACTATTTACAAATTGATTGTGCAACCAGTACACTCCACAGCAGTGATTGCACAGCGAAATACTTGTACACAGTGAAGATATATGTAATTATACAACAGGGCATGGGTAAAGAAGGAGAAATGTATTTTAAAATTCAGCAAGCGAAGGGTTAAAACTCCTATGTTCAATAAATGAATGACTGCTTAGGACAGTTTCTATCATGGAAGGCATGAATGAGCCTAGGACACATTCTTCAATAGTTTCACCTGTTTTGGAGACATCTATAGCTTTATTATCTGTGAAATC
Organism: Azorinus chamasolen; assembly: GCA_963576725.1. Lineage (NCBI taxonomy): Eukaryota > Metazoa > Mollusca > Bivalvia > Cardiida > Solecurtidae > Azorinus > Azorinus chamasolen. Next base: position 27,902,801 of record OY755235.1, read on the forward strand.
TGAGGAGCGATATGTCAACAAAATCATATCATAATTGCTGTAGGCTAGCTATGTGATACTCTTATTAGATCTTAATTCACTTGTAATTATGCTTGATTGATAATTTGAATCTCCAATAAATGTCAAGTGACTGTCTTAAGTAAGAATTAAATCACTGGAACAGGACGATTCTTATTGAATTTAACCCTTATCTTGCTAAGCATGACCTAATGCATTTGTAAACAGTTAGGATCCAGAATAAACAATCAAGTTGACTCATTCCCTTGTATTGATGCCTTTTAACTCCTCTACAAAAATCAGTTGTAAGCCATTGTGGAATTTGAAAATAGAGCATTCATTGTGGAAAATAGAGCATCTGCTTAAAAGCAGATGGTGGCTTAATACTGGGCAAAAGAAATGCAGAAAGCTCCTATAGGAGCTTTCTACATTACTTTTGACCTGCATTAAGCTACCACCAGTCTTACAGACTCAGTTAGACCTTACACTTTTTGATGGTCACTTAAGACAGATTCTACTGTATCAATATAAAATTTACTTCGTAGATACACATGTTTACACCTTTGCAAATAGCATAGACCCTGATCAGATATCTCCTGTAAGGAATGATCTGCTTGTTAACTCTTTCCTCCATAAATACGCCTTACTACACCTGTCAAAGTCACTTTCTGAAACCATTGTGATAAATAGAGCATTTGCTAGGAGGAAATTCTTTATTTATCACAATGGTTTAAAACTATGCAATTCGAAAATTTCCCTTTTCTCTAGTAAATGCTCCTTTTCGGTAGATTTATTCAAAGAGATTGGGTCTAAAAACAGCCTATGGAGTAATGATATAGATTGATTGAGCAATAGATAAAGGTGCATATTCAAATACTGAAATCGTCCTTTCTTCACCAAACCCTATGCTGTGACCACTCTTTTGATTTGCCTCCTTTAGTGGGTTTGATGGAGAAATAAAAAAGTTATTCTTGAAAATGTTTTACGCATCTTATCTGGACCTCGGCTAATTCTACAGTTTCTGCCACTACAGGCAATTCTGTATTTTCATGCCATTATGAAAAATCAGCTAATTGATATTCATGATATCATTATTTCTTATATAATTATTCATAAGGCAAAGGGTTAAATGTCTTATATTTTATGTCATTCCAGGAGCATGTATTTGAGTACAGTGGCCAGAAGTTGAGCTCTGTGGAGCCACATATCTTTGCCATATCAGAAGCAGCCTTTCAGAGACTGAACGACAACAACAATGGCGCTGACGGGAAAACAAACCAGTCTTGTATCATCAGCGGAGAGAGTGGGGCTGGAAAGGTTAGGTTATAAGTAATGTAGAACATGATGGCAATGATGATCATTGTAACGATGAATATAGTGGTGTCATCTAGACTATCAGCAATACCCTAGTTACCCTAGGTATTCAGACACCCAATCTATCCTTTTTATCAGTTAACCCTTTCCTCCATAGACTATTTTTAGACCCAACCTCTTTGAATTAATCTAACCAAAAGGAGCATTTACTAGGATCAAATGCTCTATTTATCACAATGGTTTCAAGAAGTGGTTATTACAGAGGCGTAGAAAGGCGTATTTATGGAGGAAAGTGTTAAAGTCTCGATAACTAGAACTCTTAACCCTTTCCCTGTTCTGCATTTAGGCCAAATTTCAATACTTACTGAATATTCATTAACAAAATAGTTATAAAGAAATGTGGAAGGTGGGATATTGTAGACATTTTAGAAAGTAAAGAAACATATCTATCAAATTCTATTAGCAAACAGAGCAGACCCTGATCAGACGGCTCCTCTAGGAGCCGTCTGATCTGGGTCTTCTCTTTTTGCAAATGCGTGAAAACACGTTTATATGAGGGAAAGGGTTAAACAAGTATTATTACTGGTATTTAAGACATGTGACAGGTTAATGCTGGGTGAAAGTCATGCAGAAATCTTCTCTAGGAGTTTTCTGCTCGATTTTCATGCTGCATTAAGTAGCCACCTGCCTAAATAAATTCTCCTTTACTTAAAAATTCGACTTGACGAAGTTTGGTACTATTTTGATAACTTTGAATTAGATTGACATACATGTAGCAAACAGTGTAGACCCTGATTAAACAACTCCTTCAGGAGTTATTTGATATTGGTCTGCGCTATTTGCCTAAGTTTGTCTGTCAGAATACATGTACTGTACTTTGGGTAATTAGAATCACCTCTCTGACTTTCTTTGTCTGAAAAAAAAGGAGATTTGATAGTATTCATCAGCATCAGATCAGTATGCATCAACTCAACATCCCTGGATTGGTATCATGAGGTCTGGTGTATATTAACCCTTTCCTCCATATGCTATTTTTATACCCAACCTCTTTGAATGAATCTACCCAAAAGGAGCATTTACTAGAGAAAAGTGAAATTTTAGAATTTTATAGTTTGAAACCATTGTGATTAATAGAGCATTTGCTCCTGTAGGAGCAAATGCTCTATTTATCTCAATGGTTTCATTATATGACTTTTACAGAGGCGTAGAAAGGCGTATTTATGGAGGAAAGGGTTTTGGTAGCTACATTGTATAATTATTTATTTATTACTGGATACAGATAATTATAAAAGGTAATGGTAGATCTTTACATATAGATGGGAGAAATTGCAAATATGAATTTTGTTCATGCATATGTGTATTTCAGACTGAGAACACAAAGTTCATTCTACAGTACCTGTGCTCGGTGACCAACCATACTTCATTCTGGGTGGAACAGCAGATTCTTGAGGCAAACACAGTCCTAGAGGCTTTCGGTTAGTACTGGTGTCAGTGATGTTTGAGTTGTCACTTGGAGAAAAGGGCATTTGCAAACAGTGTAAAAAGGGTTAAGAGCTAAAGATTGGGGTGTTTGCTTATTAAGCATCCATTATGATTATTGTTACTGTATGACCTATTAGCGTGCATTGCAGATGTAAGGGTAGTGCTGATATAGTGCAAGTACCAGTGTCAAGAGCCAAGGGTCCTGAAATAGTTCTCGTTCATTGACATTACATTTGGATTCATGATCTCTGATGCTGGTATGAATATTCATACATGAAAATGCAACGAACCACTTTATTGCCTTGTTTTTAGCATGTTCTTAGAGGATTTGTCAGTTGTATTACTTCATCGTCTCATTTATTTGTCAGGGGGATATAATCTTTTTGTCACATGCACAAGCAAGTGAATTTACACAAGCAAGTGAATTTACACGAGCAAGTGAATTTTATATGTGACAATGGAGCCTTGATGGAGAAAACTTTGATTACTATGATGTCAATGTACAGTAGAACATGACCTAAACGAACATCAAAAAGAGGTCTAAATATGGGTCTGTAAGGCAGATGGTAGCTCGATGCAGGCCAAATGTAATGCAGAAAGCTCCTACAGGAGCACTACTTTTACCCAGTATTAATCAACCACCTTCTTCTTAAGGATCTTATGTTCAATAAAATGAATGGCCACTCAGGACAGGTTCTATAGTACAGACTGTAGACTGCCTTGTCCCTATTACATACAGGCCAGGTCTGAAGTGATCATTTCCTCGTCCCCTAGGATATTAACCCTTACCCCGCTGTAAAAAAATAATGTCAGCTCAAATTTGGATCTGATGCAATTCTGACGACTTCTGATTCAATCAAGCTTTTTGAGGAAATATTGGCAGAATGTCAGACAGCTTGGATCCTGATGAGATGCAGAGTTACTCGGTGTCTCGTGTGCATTCAAACTGTTTGCAAATGTGAGTCAGGTCGCGGATAGTGGGAGAAGAGTTGAAGACATGCTGACATATTTGCAACACACTTGAGCATAGACACCTATATTTCCGTAGATATTTAAGATAAATTTTTGGCCCATATAAATATATGTATATATATCTACACTTAAGGAGTTATTATACAACTATATCATACATGTAATTACCATAGATATTCAGCCAGACAAACATAGGCAAAGAGTGGAGACACAGATCAATCTGCTCCTGATGTTTAATTACTGTCTACGCTATTTGCCACACAGTTAGTTTCCTTTACCTCATAGATACACCTTTTTTTGCCTTTGCCAACAGAGTAGACCCAGATCAGAAGGCTCCCTTAGGAGCCGTTTTATCTAGGTCTGCTCTGTTTGCATATGATATAATATAGATATGATTATACAGTTTCTGCCATGGCCAAAAATTCCAGTGTCCATGTGCTAGTTTAAGAAATTTAAATAATATTCATGGAGGAAAAGGTTAACCCTTTACCTCATAGATATGCCTTTTCACACCTTTGCAAACAGAATAGACCCAGATCAGTATTCAAACTTATTATATTAAACATATTGATAGAGAGGGAATACTGGTGCCTGAGTGTTTTGGATATATACTGTGGGTAGTCATTTTACTCTGACAATTTCAACTATTTCGGATTACATGTAGTTGCAGTTCTGTAATGCATTAACCCCTGTTTGATATTCATAAACAAAATAATGATGTCATGAATATCTATTAGTATTTATAATGGCATATGTACACAGGAGTTTTTGGTGTTAATAGAATCTGTAGTGTCAGATCCATTATAATTGCATTAAATAAGCAGAGCAGACCTTGATCAGACAGCTCCTTCAGGGGCCGTCTGATTTGGGTCTACTCTGTTTATAAAGGCATCAAAGGCATTTTAACCAATTCCCTTATATCGAAGTCTTTCGACGCTTCTGTAATAGTCAATTTTTGAAACCATTGTGATAATGATTTCAAAACTACACAATACTAAAATTTTCGTTTTTTTCTTTTAAATGCTCCTTTTCACTAGATATTTAATGAGGATGGGTCTAAAAATACCCTATGAGTGAATGGGTTAATTGATGAATACTCATACATGACACTGCAAATTATGAATATAATTATTTCTTGTATAAAGAAATTTATTCCCTGGCAAACAGTAGAGAATCAAATGAATACCTTGACCAGACAGCTCCTACAGGACCGAGACCCCGTCATTGTGCAGAGAAAAGCAAACAGCAGAGCTTGGTCAAACTGCTCCTACAGGACAGAGGCCCTAAGACATTGTACAGAAAAAAGCAAACAGAGCAGACCTTTATCAAACTGTTCCAACAGGACAGATACCTTAGTAATTGTGCAGAGAATTACAAACAGAACAGACCTTGATCAGACTGCTCCTACAGGACAGAGTCTCAATTGTGCAGAGAATAAATTTTGCAGTTGATTATTATTTAGTGGGCAAAGCGGTAATGAAAGGATGTTTTAGATTAGAAACACTTAAAAAATTTAGTCTGTTATTATGTACAATCATTCTCCTTTTTCCTGGTACATGTATAGGTTTAACCCTTCACTACATAAATATGCCTTTCTGTGCCTTTGCAAACAGAGTAGACCCAGATCAGATGGCTCCTGTAGGAGCCCATTGATCAGGGTCTACTCTGTTTGCTTATGAAATTATATAGATAAGATTCTACAGTTTCTGTCTTGGCAAAATATCCTTATTTCATATATCATTATAAAAGTTCAGCTAATTGATATACATGATGCCATTATTTCTTTCATGGATAGCCATGGAGTAAGGGTTCAATAAGTTCCTCAAAGATTAACGTTCCTGAAAGAAACAACAAGTGGAGAGTGGAAGTTAATTTCTGAAATTATCGTGGAATTCCAGGCTTCTTTTAACTCTGTTAGTTTCTCACAGACAATTAAGTTTGTAATTATTTTAAATCAGCCATTCCATTATGTTGTAAGAGATTGTTAAACATGCGGATTTCACAGTGTTACATGAATGCTTACTTTGAGGCATGGAAATCTTGTTCACAAGATCAGTTCTGGGAAAAAATTGCATTATACTTTATTAAGCCTTTACTTGATGAATAGTGATGTAAAGCCCCACTCATTATGAATATTAACCCTTCTCGTTTCGTTCACGTCATTATACATATCTGTAAATAGTGAAGACCCAGATGAGACAGCTCCTGCAGGAGCTGTCTCAACACGGTCTGCACTATTTACAAGTTGATTGTGCAACTAGTACACTCCACAGCAGTTATTGCATAGAGAAACATTTATAGAACGTGAAGATGTATGTAACTATTCAGCAGGATATGAGCAAAGAAGGGAAATCTGTTTTAAAATTCAGCAGGAGAAGGGTTAATTCTGGTATGGTAATGTTACCATGGCAAATACCGGTAGCAGAGAAATCAGATTTATAACAAATTTTAAAAGCAAATAGAGTACATACCCTGATCTGGGTCTATTCTGTTTGGGAAAGCATAAAGCAGGAAGGATGATCATTAAAGAGTTCACTCAGATTTCAATCTCATTTTGTTATTTCATGCATTTGCAAACAGTAGAACCAGATCAGACAGCTCCTATAAAAGCCACCTGATCAGGGTCTGCTCTGTTTGCTAATGGAATTTGAAAGATCTGTTTCAATACTTTTTTTTATGGCTACAATGTTCCGCCTTCAATATTTCATTATGACTATTTTGTCCATGAATATTCAGTAGGTATTGAAATTTGGAATAATCATAGAACAGGGAAATGGTTAACTCATGCACATTTAGTAAGGAATAAACACTGTATGACTATTAATGTGCTGACTTTTTATAATGGCATAATGAACTAGAGAATATTATACTATGGCGGAAACTTTAGATTATTTCATAAGCAAACAGAGCAGACCCTGGTCAGACAGATCTTCTCTGTTTGCAAAAGCATGAAAAGGTGTTTGTATGAAGTAAAGGGTTAACCCTTTCCTCCATAAATACGCATATCTACGCCTCTGTAAAAGTCACTTTATGAAACCATTGTGATAAATAGAGCATTTGCTCCTATATTTATCACAATGGTTTCAAACTACAAAATTCTGAAAGTTTTCTTTTCTCTAGTAAATGCTCCTTTTGGCTAGATTCATTCAAAGTGGTTGGATCTGAAAATAGCCTATGAAGTAAAGGGTTAAAGTCTTTATGATATGTAATTGAAGTCTGCAAAAATTGTCTGCACCATTACTTACGGAATTATATAGATCTTATGGAGTAGATCTGATCACAGAGTTTTATCAAGGCAAACTCCCTTAAAAAGTTTTACATTTTAAAAATTGAGTTAATGAATATTCATGAAGTGACCAATTCATACATAAATGTTCATTAGGGAAAGGGTTAATAGGTAGCCCAGTTCCTTGAAGTATGCCCTTCATGAGCTCTTCCATCAAAAGTGTATATAATTATGAGTCTTGGTATTTGACTCATATGCAGTTAACCCTTTCAATACTGCATTTTCAGAGTGGTACATGTATACTGCTAGCCCATCAGTGTTTAACTATAGAGTCCACTCAGTGTAAAAGGCCTAAACGTGCTAGAGGATTTTGTATGACAAACAGTGCAGACCCTGATCAAAGGGCTCCTAAAGGAGCCCTTTGATCTGGGTCTACACTGTTTGCAAATGAGAGTGCATGTGTCTCCCAGGTGGAAAGGGTTGAACATATTTGAGATGATTTATATTACTTTCTAGTATGGACTGGTCTCTCCTAGCATGAATGGGTCCTTTATTGGACCAGATTCCTTGTGAGTCTGTTTATCTGTGTTTACATAAATGCTCTTCCCATGTTTATCCTGGAAAATGGTGTCCAATGTTCATAGTGGATACTGATTCTTCACATATGCATTAGCAACCCTTTAGACTGTCAGTCTCAGAGTGACCATATGGCCTGGATAATACAGTGAATCTGTTCATATATATACATTAACGCCCAACTGCTATGAATGTATGGACTCGCATGTACAATCCATTGCCTATGATAAAATGAGCTTTTGTTTGAATACAGGACTATCTGTTTGAAAATAAAACAGTCATCAATACATGTATTGCAAGTTAAATACAAATATGATTATGAAACCTACTAATGGCTAACGGCTGACGGAGAGGGATTCTTTCATGATTTCATGATATCGGTGATTCATGATCGACTTTCAACATTTCCTGCATGAAGACTGCAATTTTCTAAAATATTTGATTGGTAGAGATAAATGAAATAACTTGCCATAGCATGTCAGAAATTCTCAAATTTATCTGACAGCTTACTGTAAACTGGTAATAAATGTAATTTTAGGGCATATTGGTTTGTGATAGGGGAAAATGCACAACTACTTGAATTTGCCCATTGATTTGATGAGGTCCAAATAACTTTGTTTATCATAATGTTGGAGAATGGATAACAATTTCCTCAGAAATAAATATTTCAAAGATGAGAGGCAGAGATTCATTTGCTTAACCCTTTTCCTGTTCTGTGTTTATTCCAAATTTTAATACGTACTGAATATTCATGGACATAACAGTTATAAAGAAATATGGAAAGTGAAACATTGTCGATATTTTAGAAAGCAAAGGAACATATCTATCAAATTCAACTAGCAAACAGAGCAGACCCTGATCAGACGGCTCCTCTAGGAGCCGTCTGATCTGGGTCTACTCTGTTTGCAAATGCGTGAAAACACATTTAAATTAGGGAAAGGGTTAACAGAAAAAAGTAGAATAATATTCATGTTTTACAGAAAAAGTAGAATAGCATTCAGTTTGTAGCAGTGGGGGGAATGTTCAACAGTGTTGTCTGCAAAGGTAGCGATTGTATGAATATTAATGTAAGAAATAATGACATCATGAATATCAATAAGATTAATTTTTATAATGGTACATGGACACAGAGGAATTTTTAGTCATGGCTAACACTCTAGAATCATATCTATATTATTTTATAAGCAAACAGAGCAGACCTTGATCAGACAGCTCTTACAGGAGCTGTCTGATCTAGGTCTACTCTGTTTGCAAAGGTGTACAAATTGGTTTCAAAACTATACAATTGTAGAATTTCCTTTTCTCTTGAAAGTGCTCTTTTTCTGTAGATTTATTCAAAGAGGTTTGATCTAATAATAGCCTATGAGGGAATGGGTTAAGTAATTGGGGTAACCTGATCCTTTAATTTAAATGGCATGATGACGGCTCTAGTTTTATTCAAAGTTTTCTGGCATTGAGAAATTAAGTTTCAAAGTTTAAACTGATTTTAACTTTATAGCAGACAGCACATATTTAACAGCTACAAATTAGAGTTTGCTTGTCCAAGTGAAAAGAATAAGCCAGTACTGAGGTCTTTGTGGGAAGTCTACATTCCTTGAATGTTGAACATGTGAAATGTATCAAGATGCTTCATTAGAAAAGCTGTTAAATCCTATAAATTAGTATAAATTAGTATAAATAAATTAGTAATAAAGAGAAGATACTAAATACATTCTTCTGTCTCTGTGTATTTAAAGAACCAAGAGCAATTCAAACAAAATCTAATAATAAGATCCAAATTGTTAATGGGCAGAACATGGAAGAAGATAGAGTTTAGGAAGTCAAGACTGGCTTCAGTAAATTAGAGCTTAACTCATTTCACGCTAATCAATTGTCGTCTGCAAAAATTGTCGTCTGCTACAAATCCATGAAGGAGATTTCCTCCATTGTTTTCATATTTTAGTCACCTCATAACAATTGTGGCGACTTCTGTAATCCATATTGTGTCTATATCATCATAGACAAAATGTAGCAGAACATTATTGTGCTTAGTGTATATCTTTGTTTGAAGAAATTTGTCCAATTTCTTTGTGATGAAAGGTCTGAATAAACAAATGGAAGAGCACACGTGCCACTGATGTTAGGTTATGCATCAAACTGGGCATATGGGTTTCATGAAAAGAAAGTCATGAACCTTTAGTTTGTATTTTGTGATATGGTTAGTTCCCACAAACCAGAATGTTACATGATCAAGGTCAAACACTATCACATCAGCATACTGTTATGATACTGATTTATACATATGTTCAAACTTATACAAGATGTATCTCGATCACAAATATTTCTTGAAGTAATTTTGAACAGAATTCTGTTTTCCATGATGAGGGATAAATAGCCAACATTTTTGGAATGTACAGCCTGTAGACTGTATGAGACATCTGTGATGATTTTTTGAGTGATTGAGAACAGGCCACCAGGAAGCACTCATAAATGTTCAGGTGTCAGATTATGAGATACACAGTAAAATTCATCTAAACCAGAATTTTATTAACAAACAATACAGGTTTTTAGGCAGATGGCTGCTGAATGCATGGTGAATGCTTTCTGTATGACTTTCCACATGCATTAAGCTGCCACCTGTCTGAAAAACCGGCCCTGATATTAATTTTAACATACGTCCTCTTTAGAGGGGTTTTACTGTACATGTAATAGAAAGTTTGTTTACCATTATGTAACATGCTCATTACTTGACACAGTGAGCTTAGAACCCTTTCCCTGTTGAATATTCATGTAAGAAATAACTGCACGATGAATATTTATTAGCTGATTTTCTATAATGACATGCGTACAAAGGATCTTTTGATATTGGCAGAAACTGTAGAATCAGATATATTATAATTTCATAAGCAAACAGAGCAGACTCTGACTAGATGGCTCCTATAGGATCTGTCTGATCTAGGTCTGCTCTGTTTGCAAAGGCATGAAAAAGCATAAATATGAGAAAAAGTGTTAAATAAATATGCAAAAATCCCAGTTTTGAAGAAAAGAAATAGATGTATGAACCAATATTACAATAATTACACTGAATATTTGGATTCCTCATCTTCAACAGGCTTGTAAATGATTCAATTTAGTATAATTTTGATAACTTTGACTTAGACTCACATAGTAGCAAGCAGTGTAGACCCTCACCTGTGGGCGCGGAGCAATAAATGGCTCCTTCATTTTGCAGATTGGCCAGGGTCTGCATTATTTGCTTAATTTTGTGTCCGAATACTTAGGGTTATTTGAGTATGTTGTAATTTTTTGGGCTCTGGAGTTCATTGGGGTCAGTTTGGATGAGAGGTTTTGTCTAACCAGTTACACCTGTGTTCTATAACTATGTATCTGCCGTCTTTCAGAGGTGTCTGTTTAATTTTTTCCCCCCACATTACTCACCAGGCCTGTAAGTATTCTAAATTAGAATATACACAGATCCTCCACATGTAGGTTTCATCAATCATCAACGGGTTAAAATATTTTGTGCCAGACAAGATGCTTAAATGAGTGCTGAAGTGAGGAATCTGACTGTTTAATTAAATAAGTAATTGACTGTGACTGAAACATATACATTTGGAAATATAATGTGACACATTTTCTTCAAAACCTTAATTACTCTCAATATGGTTACATCATTTCTCCGCTCTCCACCCACTTGTACAGCTGAATAAGTCAATCTGGAACCATTTTGATGATAACCTTAACCCATTCCTCCATATGCTATTTTTAGACCCAACCTCTTTGAATAAATCTACCAAAAAGGAGCATTTACTAGAGAAAAGTTGTTTTGAAACCATTGATAAATAGAGCATTTGCTCCTATAGGAGCAAATGCTCTATTTATCACAATGGTTTCATAAAGTAATTTTTACAGAGGCGTAGAAAGGCATATTTATGGTGGAAAGGGTTAAATTAGACTGACATAGTAGCAAATAGTGCAGACCCAGATCAAACTGGTCCTTCACCAGCAGTTTGATCTGGGTCTACACTATTTGCCTAACATTATCTGCCTGAATACTTAGGGTAAGTAAGATATAGCAATTCTCTTGACATTGATGCATCCTTTTGTCCATGAATGCATTGATTCCCATATTATGTAAGGAAGGCCTGCCAGTTCATATGTTGGAACCCATCCATCTGTCATGTTGAGGTGGGCATAGCAAACAAAGTAGTTGCTGGTATGAGTCATTGATACAGATTTGTTTAGGAAGCACTGCAGACCCTGCTCAGAGGACTCCTGGAAGAGCACCCTTGTACTGATTGATTAACCCTTTACCTAATGAATATTCATCCAAGATTCAGCCATGATATATGTATATATAGCAATTCTTGTATTACAATTATGATAAAGTAAGGGAATTTATTGCCATAGTAAACGGTAGAGAATCAGATCTGTAACATAAGCAAACAGAGCAGATCCTGATCAAATGTCTCCTACAGGATCTCCTGTCTGGGTCTAATCTGTTTTCAAATGTGTTTAGAGGTGGAATTAATGATATTAAGGGTCATATTAGCATTAAGTATGATACACCTGATCAGGGTATACTCTGTTTGCTTATGAAATGATATAATCTGATTCTACATCTACAGTTTTTGTGGTGAAACAAAAAAATTCCCTTTTCATAATGCCATTATAAAAATGCCAGTTGATTAGTTTTCATAATGTCATTATTTCTTACACGAAAATACATGGTGTAAAGGGTTATCAGATTGAGGAATAAAAACTTCTTGCAATGAATTTCATACGATTAGTAAACGTTTATATTGTGTATCTCAGACCCAGATCGGAAGATTCCTGTTAGAGGCTTCTGATCAAGGTTCTGTCGTCACATCTGTTTGCTGATGGAAGTATATGGATCTAATTATACATTTTCTGTGGTAGCGTATGCCATTATAAAAATTCAGATAATAATTATTCATGAAGCCATGAATTATTATACATGTATATGCATGTTTATATATATATTTCTGAGTAAACAGTTTAAATAAATTTATGTTTAACCCATTTCTTCATATAAACGCTTTTTCAAGCATTTGCAAACAGATTAGATCCCGATCAGATGGCTCCTGTAAATCTGATCAAGGTCTGTTCTGTTTGCTTATGGTATAAAATAGATTTAATTCTGCAGTTTCTGCCAGAGCCAAACTGTCCTATCTATATATGCCGTATTAAACATTCAGCTAATAAATATTCGTGATGCCATTATTCCTTTCATGAATATTAAACAGGGAAAGGGCTTTGTATTTTTCCGCACTTGGAGGTACAATACACAATACATGGCTTATTAACATTGCAGTTTTACTTTGGTCTCTATACTATGAATGCAATAATTCACACGTCGTAGCTCATTATTACATGTACAAAATGTATATAACTCAGGAGCACCCGCATTCCTCATCAAAGCACATCATTAATGCTCATACAGGTATAATGCACAAAATGTTTTATCTTTTCTTATGATGCATGAGAACTGCATAGATCTTAAACCCTATACCTGGTACTCTGAGACACTTTGACATACATGTATTTGCAAACAATAAACCCAAATCAGATGGCTCCTGTAGGAGTCATCTGATCAGGGTCTGCTCTGCTTGCTTTTGGAATTCTGTAGAATTAATTCTGCAGTTTCTATCTTGGCTAAAATTCCATGTCCATAGGCCATTATAAAAAGTCAGCTAATTAATATTCATGATGTCATTAATTTATTCTTAAATTTTCAGCATTCAAAGGGTAACCCATTCAGAGTTCAGAGTTTAATGTTCAGGCCCGCATTTACTTATCTCAGTGTTACAATTAAACAGAATCCGGGTCATGTCAAACATTCCAGGCAATTTTAACGAGCTGAAGGTCACCACCAGTTTCTATTACTTTACCATTTGTAAAGTATACTAGAGTCTGTGTGAAGATGCTGGAAAGTGACTTACCGTGCTTGCAGCCATTATGACCAGCCTGTGTGTACCTTTGCAAACAGTTTGGATCCAGATGAGAGGCCAAGTAACTTGATGTCACATCAGGATTCATACTGTCTGACAAATCACTTAAGTTTTAGGGAAGAAATTGAAGGAATGTCTACTCTAAAACTGAACTCTTTCCCATTTCAATATATAATTATATAAGAAATAAAGATGTCATGAATAATTATTAACTGAATGTTTATAATACAAACTTTCAAAGAATGTTGAGACATTAAGATCCAATTTATTTGTAAATACATGTATAAAGAATTCACCTTCAGTGTACCAAAGTTTAAACAGTCATTTCAATATAAAAATCATATGAACTAGAATTTTCAAACAATTAGGGTACATGTAGATCAAACTAAATCCATGTCCAAGGATTAACACATTCCCTACCAGTGATGCAATTTGACGCCTCTGTAAAAGTCACAATTTGAAACCATTCTGATTAATAGAGCATTTGCTCCTATGGATCACAATGGTTTAAAAACTATACAATTCTAAAATTCTCCTTTTCTATAGTTAATGCTCCTTTTCAGTATATCTTTTCAAAGTGGTGTCAACTGGTCTAAAAATAGTCTAGGAGGGAATAGATTAATGCAGGAGGGTGACAGGGAGATCTGCATTGTTTTTCTGGTTTATAAACTATAGATTGTACTGTAAATGCATTTCCATCTCATGTGTCATCATCATCATCATCATCATCATCATCCCTATTTAGATTATACTTTCCTTCAAGTGAACACCTTTTCACGCATTTGGAAACAGAGTAGTCCTAGACCAGATGGCTCCTATTGGAGCTGCCTGATCAGGGTCTGCTCTGTTTGCCTCTGAATTCATAATAGATCTGACTCTGCAGTTTCTACCAGTGCCAATAGATCTTTTGTACATATACCAAATTATTAAAAAAATTTAGCTAATAAATATTCATGATGCCATTACATGTATTTCTTACGTGAATATTAAACAGGGACATGGTTATACAGGCCTGAATTAATCCTCTCCCAGGAGTCTATCCTGTCTGCAAAAAATGCAACTTTTGAAAGATGTTATGATGGAAATTAACATTTGCTGAATTTTCGGAATCATATAGTCCATCATGGTTTAACCCTTTCCTCCATGATCTTTGACTGAAACTGTAGAATTATATCTATATTATATCATAAGCAAACAGAGCAGACCCTGATCAGATGGCTCCTATAGGAGCTGTCTGATCTGGATATACTCTGTTTGCTAAGGCGTAGAAAGGTGTATTTATTGAGTAAAGGGTTAAAGATGGAGTCATTCGGTATGAAAAGGTATAATTCGCAAGAGAAGTTTGAATGACAAACAGTACAGACCCTGATACAGTGGTACAGTGTTTGCAAATGCCAGTACCCTTGATTCTCATATTCAAAGTGTTACACATTGGAACAGAACACACTTTGAAACATCTATTTCTCCTTCAAAACCTCTTCTAATTTTAATGGGATCCCAATTTTTATGCCTATATTTATCGCAGGATGTACTCACACAGAGTAATATAGTCTTTGAATGGTGCCACCTGTCATGAAAATTCTTCATGATGTTTGCAATAATTTTAACCTTTTAAATGTAAGTGTTCAGGCATTTGCAAACATGGTAGACCCAGATCAGAGGGCTTCTTGTGGTACCCTCAGACCAGGATCTGCACTCAGTCAGTTAAACTCCTGTTGTAAATTACACCATTTTATACTGAATGGACTGTACCATTGACCCATTCCCGCAGATTGACGCCACTGAAAAAACCCATTCCCGCAGATTGACGTCTCTGAAAAAACCCATTCCCGCAGATTGAAACCTGAAAAAGTCACTTTTTAAATCATTGTGATAAATAGAGAATTTGCTCCTTAGGAGCAAATGCTCTATTTATCACAATGGTTTCAAAAGTACATAATTCTCAATTTTCTTTTCTCTAGTAAATGCTCCTTTGTGTAGATTTATTCGAAGTGGCCAGTTTCTAAAAACCCTATGAAGGAATGTGTTGAACAATGATGGACAATTCCACCTTGAAAATTCTGAATTCAGAGAGCTAACATGTCTCTACTGAATATCTACAGAGCTAATAATTATGCCTATTGAATATCATCATTCAGCTCTTGTGTCTTTAATTTATTAATCAACTTTTATTATGACAGGTAATATAGGCCTTTGTTAAAACTCATTTCGGTAGTGTTGGATGTATTGTGGAAAATAAGAACAATGTGAATTTGAACAAGGACGTCTTGTACATAGGTCTACACTGTGTTCTAAGTAGACCTTTTAGTTCTAAGTAGACCATTTATTGTATAGAGATCCAGTTTGATGACTTTACAAACAGAGAAGACCCAGATCAAATGGCTCCTGAAGGAATTGTCTGATCAGGATTTGCTAATATAGACCTGATTCTTTTGTTACTGGCATGGCCCGAAATTTCCTTTGTTCATAATTATACCATTATAAAAATATCTAATTCATATACATATCCATAATTTCTTACATGAATATTCATGCGGTAAAGGGTTATGTTGCCTATGGCTCAAAGAGGCTGAGATCACTCAAGGTTTATGTAATATGGTAGAAACACATGCCATGATGTGTATTCTGGTGTCTGTCAATTGAAGAGCCGAAAATAAACATTTGTATCTATAATGTCTACAGTTCAGCTATATATATCTATATATTGATACCAAACACTATTTACCCTAAGGCATGTAATGCAGACCTAGATCAAATAGCTCCTTCAGGAGGCATTTGATCTGGGTCTACATTAATTGCTACTATGTCAATCTAATTTAAAGTTATCAAAATGCTGCCAAATTGAATTATTCAACTTTACATTTACAAACTGGTGGAGAGGAGAGATTGGATATCCGAATACTTAAGGTAATAACGGTACTTCTGTAGCTCCAGAATGTTAACCCCTTTTCTCACTATTTGCAACATTAACCCTTTCCTCCATGAATATTCATGTAAGAAATAATGACATTGTGAATATTAATTAGATTCATTTTTATAATAACACATGTACACAGGAAATTTTTGCCATGGCAGAAACTGTAGAATCATATCTATATTATATCATAAGCAAACAGAGCAGATCCTGATCAGATTGCTCCTATAGGAGCCGTCTGATCTGGGTCTTCTCTGTTTGCAAAGATGTAGAAAGGCGTATTTATGGAGTAAAGGGTTAATGTCATTTGCATACAGCGTGGATCTAGACCAGATTTCATTTTAGTGTTAGTGATTAACCCTTTCCCTGTTCTATAGTTAGCTCAAATTTTCAATACCTACTGAATATTCAGGGACAAAATAGTTATAATGAAATATGGAAGGTGGAACATTATAGCCATTTTTAGAAACTAAAGAAACAGATCTGTCAAATTCCATTACCAAACAGAGCAGACCCTGATAGGCCCTATTGGAGCCGTCTGATCTGGATCTTCTCTGTGTGCAAAGGTGTGGAAAAGCCTTTATATGAAGGAAAGGGTTAAACCAATAGCTGAGTAAGCCAATAGGTGAATGTATCAGATGAAGTGTCGAAACGGTAGCAATAGTGAGTATAAGAAGGCAAGAATTTCAGTAAGTGTAAAGGGATTTCAATCATACATGCCTCCTCGGAACTCAGTGTTATCAGATGCTTTCACTATCTAGGTGTAAAACTCCAGATTTGATGATAATGTCCAGATTAACCCCTCAAGTCTGACATGCTATTTGCATAAAGTAATGTGTTTCTATCACATATTTGTTGCATTTTACTTGAATCCTAAATATAAATTTAAGACTTGGAGAGGCAAGTCACTCAGGGAACAGAATCAGATCCAAGACCTTACCCTCAGTCCCTCGAACCAGGTGACATGAACCATTTGGATGCAGGAAATGACTTTAATAATGACATTTGCAAACAGTGTAGACCCAGATCTGAGGGCTCCTGCAGGTAACCAGTTTATCAAATTGTGCGGATCCTAATGACAGATGACTCATCCGAATAATAACATGAATATGAATGAAATTAATTTTGTAATGGCACACGAAGACGGGAATATTTGTCCAAGGCAGAAACTGTAGAATCATATACTACGCTGTTTGCAAAGGCATTATAAAGAGAGGCGTATTTATGGAATAAAGGGTTAAAAAAAGTATTTTTGATGTCATTATATATGAATGAACACAAATTTTAACTGGATGTATTTTATTGTGAACCAGATGAACTCTTATTATTTTATACAAATGAATGTTTCCAAAAGTATGAGTATTTTGTATACCATATCACTCTTTTATATGCTTTGAAAAACTTAATGATTGCTTCACGTTGCAAGGATTGGATGTCAGAGAGCTTGGATCCGGATGAGACATCAAGTTACTCAGCATCTCATCTGGATCCAAGCGGTTTGCTAATTCCAGTAGAGTTGGAGAAAGCCAGATAAGACTTTAGTGTTAACCCTTTCCCTCATATAAATGTGTTTTCACGCATCTGCAAACAGAGTAGACCCAGATCAGACGGCTCCTAGAGGAGCCGTCTGATCAGGGTCTACTCTGTTTGCTAATAGAATTTCAAAGATCTGTGTCTTTACTTTCTTTTTTACAATGCTGCACCTTCTACATTTCATAATAACCTTTTTGTCCATGAATATTCAGTAGGTATTGAAATCTGTAATAAACATAGAACAGGGAAAGGGTTAAGTGTCACTCATAAGTTTGTAACCTAGTCTAATCTTTTTCTATTATTTTTTTTCCTCGAAACACTTGAGACCATTTATTCTTAACCCTTAATCTGCTGGATAATTAGAACTGGCTCCACCTTTTCTGAATATTAACCCTTTCCTTCATATAAACGTATTTTCACGCATTTACAAATGAAGTAGACCCGGATCCTATAGGAGCTGTCTGATCAGGGTCTGCTCTGTTTGCTTTTGACATCATATAGACCTGATTCTACAGTTGTTGTCAATACAAAGCAAAAACATTTCTTGAAAGGTTTACATTATTAAAACATTCAGCTAATAAATATTCATGATGTAATAATTTCTTACATGAATACTGAACCGGGAACGGGTTAATTAAACAAAAGGTTTATCAAAATTTATCACTGAAGAAAATGATTATTATGACATAAACAGTTCAGACTCACAGGAGCCTTTTGATCTACACTGTTTGCAAAGCACTTGTATTCTTTAAGTTCTTTAACGTTTGCTGAAATGAGGACTCTTTCTGGCACCCTCTGATCAGAGTCTGCAGCACTGTTTGCGATCCAAAAGTCGTTTCACCAAAGTTTATCTTGTAACACAAAATTGGCTCTTCTGTTTAACCCTTTACTCCATAAATACGCCATTATAGGTCTTTGCAAACAGAGTAGACCCAGATCAGACGGCTCCTAACTAGGAGCCGTCTGATCAGGGTCTGCTCTGTTTGCTTATAAAATGATATAGATATGATTCTATAGTTTCTGCCATAGCCAAATATTACCGTGTCCATGTGTTATTATAACAATGAATCTAATTACATTTGTAATAGTCATTATGTCATTATTTCTTACATGAATATTCATGGAGTAAAGGGTTAAGCATGATTGATTATTCCACCTTGAAAATTCAGCATTTAAAAGGGTTAAAGCTGCCATAATGTCACAGACATGAACTAAGACTGAGTCAATTTATTTACCATACCACACCACACAGTTTTCTTCTCTGAGAGTAACATCAGTTACACCTCAATTGAGATTCATTTCAGATAATGCTTATTTGTTGATTTGCTGCTTAACACTTTCCTTCATATAAACGTGTTTTATGCATTTGCAAACAGAGTAGACCCAGATCAGATGGCTCCTCTAGGAGCCATCTGATCTGGGTCTGCTCTGTTTGCTAATGTAATATGAAAGATCTGGGTCCATGCTTATAAAGCTTTTTAGTTGAGTCTGAGTTTGTTCTCAAGCTTTTGATTGGTCAGATTTGAGTTCTCAAGCTTTTGATTGGTCAGATTTGAGCCTTTGGCTCAAATCTGACCTATCAAAAAATTGAGAACAAACTCAGACTCAACTAAAAGTTTTATAAGCATGGACCCTGTTTATTTAGGTCTACTCTTTTTGCATACTGGTTTCAGAAGGTGTGATTAAAGGGTTGTACCATTGCTCACTGTGCCAGTGGTGAGGATTGTCACCACCACTATACTATACGGAAGTAGACATGCCCTTTGTGAGACTCACTGTTTTCAACAGTCTCAAACCCATTTCCTGCCACTATAGCTGACAGTTTACCCTTTGGATGCTGAATATTCATAGTGAAATCGCCCATATGTGTTTCAGGATAGGGTTCATTCAGTATGAAAGGCAAAACCAACAGACAGAGGGCTACTGTAGTATCTTCACTGTTTGCAAATGCCAGCATATATTCATTTTCCAATTCAGTGATAACCCTTTCCTCCACACAAATGCTTCGCCATGCCTTTGCAAACAGTATACCCAGATCAGACGGCTCCCGTAGAAACTGTCTAATAAGGGTCTGCTCTGTTTGCTTATGAAATTGTAATAGATCTGTCGAGACAGTTCCTAGCAATACTAAAATAAAATAAAATGTGTTCATTTATCATTATAAAAAAAATAAAACTCATAAATATTCATGATGTCATTATTTCTTACATGAATATTCAGCAGGGAAAGGGTTAAGAGGCTTGCTATTGTGGTTTTGTCAAGTGGTCCTTGGCAAGGAAGTTATGAGTTCTCCTGAATTTCTTTCAACCCTTTACTTCATCATTAAAACATGCCTTTCCATGTCTTTGCAAATAGTAGACCCAGATCAGATGGCTCCTAAAGGCACCTGATCAAGCTTAAGGTCTGCTCTGTTTGCTTATGATATAATATAGATATGATTCCACAGTTTCTGCCACAGCAAAATACCTATGTCATTGTCCTATTATAACAATTATCTAATTATTATTCATGATGTCATTATTTCTTATATGAATATTTTTGTGAAGCAAAGTTTGCAGTCAACAAACATGGTAGGGAAGAGAAACTCTTTGTAAGTAATGGCAGTCATCTGCTAGCATTATCAATGTCAAATTTTCATCCATTTCTCCTAACAGACAGAGTTTCCAACAGCCTGGATCCAGATGAGTTACTTGGTGTTTTTTTCTGGACCCAAGCTACAAGCTATTTGCATGGATAATCACATTTCTACACAAGCATGCAGAGAGTTAAGCTTTCTGTCTTTGGGTTGTCACTTTTGAGAAGTTTCGCAGTACTTTTCAAGGCCTGATATTGATTCTGATTATATTCTGCTGACTTACAAGATTTTGTGAAGCATAATGACTCATAGCCATGCAAGTGTCAGTCGTTGGAAGAAACTGGTAGGACATCTAGCCCTCTGAATGATTATTATACAAAATGATCTCTTATTTTCTGGCAATGTAGACATAGTTTAAGACATATGCCACATCTTCTTTTTTTCCTTTTTCTTCTGTCACAAAATTGTCTGACACATTTCTCTGTAATAGACATTTCTCTGTAATAGAACACTCCTAATGAACATTGTTGATTATGTGCAGATGTGCATTCCACTTTTTATGCCCCCAAATGGCGGGCATATAGTAATCACATTGTCTGTCCTTCCATCCGTCCCAAATTTCGTGTCCCTTCTATAACTTTTTTTTATCTGTGAATGGATTTCAAAATCACCTGACACAAAATTAATGTTCACCACACAAAGACGATGTGTCGCGTTCAACTCCCTGGTCCATGGGTCAAAGGTCAAGGTCATCCTTCAGGGTCAAAGGTCGGGGCATAGTGTTTCACAGACACATCTTGTTCTTTTTAAATTTGCTATAGTAACCAAATGATGGGCTCTGATTGGTCGAAATTTAGACATTGTTCGAGGAAATATAGATACATGTATTGTACGATTTTGGTGAAAATTGGTATTTTGGAATAGTTTGGTCCTCCGAATTGATTGGTAGTTGTTTTGAAAGTATTGGATGCCATGGTAACCAAATGATGGACTCTGATAGATATTGTTCGATTTTGCTGAAAATTGGTATGTAGGGTATTTCGGTACCTAGAACTGAATCGTAGGTATTTCAAAAGAGTTGGCTGCCATGGTGATTAGTCGACTGTGGCAAATTAGATATTTTTTCAATTTTGCTGAAAATTGGTATGTGGAGGTATTTGAATACTCCAAACTCAATCATAGGTGTTTCAAAAGTGTTGATTGTCATGTTTACCTGGTGATTGCAAAATATATGTGTTGCAAAATACATATATTTTGTTCATCTATACCTGTTGTCTGTTTTGTTTGATTGACATCCTGTAAGGGAAGCCATCTGATCTGGGTATACTCTGTTTGCAAAGGCATAAAAAAGCTTATTTATGGAGTAATGGTTTTGATCAACAGATTGATTTATGGGCTGGATTGTCCAGACATATGAAATCATTATCAGTGGCGCTGTGTTACATTGTTCTTCTGTTTCAATTTTCAGATATAGGTACACTTCAGAGCTGGAAATAAGAAGCATACTTTAGAAAATCTGATTTCAAATATTTTTTGCATTTCTCTGTCAAACCTGTCTTGCTGCAACCTATTAGAATTGCCTCTTAGATGTGATTCAAATAAGATGCAGCAAAATAGGGTTTGTGTGAGAGATAAGAAATTTTAATAGATCACTACGCATCTTTTCTACAGCCCTGAAACTTGTATTTCTTGTAGTTCTTTTCTTAACATTTTACTCCATAAATACACCTTTCTATGCCTTTGCAATCAGAGTAGACCCAGATCAGACAGCTCCTGTAGGAGCTGTCTGATTAAGGTCTGCTCTGTTTGCTTATGATATGATATATATGATTCTACAATTTCTGTCATGACCAAGTGACCAGTGTCTGTGTGCTATTATATCAATTAATCTATTTAATATGCATCATGTCGTTACTTCTTACATGATTATTCATGGAATAAAGGGTTAATTACGACCAGAATGTCAAAATGTGAGATGGAATTTTTAAGAGTCACCAAGTTGCTTGACATCTCATCTTGATCAAAACTGAATAAGTTTATCATTAAGTTTGAAATTTATTTCATTCCAGGTAATGCCAAGACGGTTCGAAATGACAACTCCAGCAGGTTTGGAAAGTTTGTCCAGGTATGCTTTGACGAGTCATGCCAAATCAAGGGCTGTATTGTCCAGGACTATTTGCTTGAACAGTCTCGTATCACCTTCCAGTCTGCCAATGAAAGGAACTATCACGTGTTTTACCAGTTTGTGGCGGGTGCGGAAGCATCTCCGGAGATCAAGGAAAGATTTTCCATCGGATCGTTGCAATCATATGCCTACCTCAACCAGAGCGGATGTTACACCTTAGATGGTGTAAATGATTCCACCATGTTTGACCGCCTGCGTCTCGCTCTAAATGTATTAAGTGTATCTGAGGAAATGGTTGATGGAATATTTGCAATACTGTCATCCATTCTGTGGCTAGGAAATTTACAATTTGCTGATGTAGAAGGAGAAAAAAGTGAGCTGACAGAAAGTGATCTGGATATAGTTGGATTAGTATGTGACCTTCTTGGATTAAATCTGGATAGTTTTATAGAAGCTTTGTTGTTTAGGCAGATTCAAGTCCGTGGAACGGTCACCTGTATTCCTTTCAAACACCAAGAGGTAAGTATCATGGCAGTATATACATGATTACTGATCTTTCAAAATCGCTTATTTCTCAGCCAAACCCTGTCTTGCGGCAACTCATTAGAATTGCCTCTGAGTTGCAATTCTAGTGAGTTGCAGTGAGACAGGGTTTGGCGGAGAAACATCAAAAATAGTCTAATTATATTTTCTAAATACAGTAAAACCCCGCTAATGCGACCACCTAAAAGAGGTATAATTCTGGGTGCTAGATGCAGGTGGTAGCTTAATGCAGGACAAAAGTAATGCACAAAGCTCCAAGGGGAACTTTCTGTATTATTTTTGCCCTGTATTAAGCAACCACCTGCTTATAAAGACACCCATGTTTATTCATTAAGTGGTCACATTAGAGGGGTTCTACTGATGCTGCTTATCTACAGTCTTAGTATAGCACGCAAACTTGTTAATCCAAGAAAGCCTGTATCTCTGTGCATCAGTGCATTGTACTTTTACTAGCTGGCCCTTTATTATGTTTTTTAATAAATCTAAATTTCTTTTGTCACCAAAAATAATTATGTATGTTTTTAATACTAAATAGCAATACAATACTAGAGCCAATTGGAGGATTTACTTCAAACTTTTACATATGAACAACGTTGATGTCAAGTTGTATGTAATGAAGGGAATTTTTCTCTGACCATTTTCGATGGATTCAGCGTAGTTGAAACCATCTATATACATGTAGTCACCATTGGATTTTCAAATTTTTATTAGAGTTATGAGGCTTTGAAATTTTCTTCACCATATAACATACATAGTACAAAGTGCTTGATTAAGACACAATTTCATCCTATGGAGACACGTTTTTAGCTCACCTGAGCCAAAGGCTCAAGGTGAGCTATTGTGACCGCCTGTCGTCCGTCGTCCGTCTGTCCGTCTGTCCGTCTGTCCGTCTGTCCGTCCGTCCGTCTGTCCGCACTCACCAAAGGGTAGTTGTGTGACTTTTTTTAACTAGTCCCACAAGTAAAATCATTAACCTGGCCATCTCTTGTGACATTAACCTGGCCATTTCTTGTGACATTAACCTGGCCAGTTGTGGGACATAGGGTTAGGGTTAGGGTTAGCTTCCAGATCATTCTTTTCCAAAGTTAGAGCCAAAAATAGTTTTTCTTGTGGGACTAGTCACACAAGAAAAGATCAAAGGAAAAAGTCACACAACTACACATCCGTTAGTACGTCCGTCCGTCTGTCCGTTCACTTTTATTTCAAATGACTTCTTCTCCTAAACCACTGGGAGGATTTCAACCAAATTTCACAGAAATGTACCTTAGGGTGTCCTCTATCAGTTTTGTTAAAATCATGACCCCCGGGCAAAAAATGGCCCCGCCCCACTACTTTTACAGGTTTTTTTTTTAAATCTTTAAAAATCTTCTTCTCTGAAACCACAATTTCTAGAGCTTTGATATTTGGTATATAGCATCATCTAATGGTCCTTTACCAAGTTTGTTAAAATGATGACCCCCGGGCCAAAAATGGCCCTGCCCTTGGGCTTGTAGTTTTTACATAGACTTATATAGGGAAACCTTTAAAAATCTTTTTGTCTGAAACCACATAATCTAGAGCTAAGATATTTGGTATGAAGCATCACCTAATATACCACTATCAGGTGTGTTCAAATAATGACCCCTGGGCCAAAAATGGTCTCACCCTGGGGTTTTATGCTACTTAACATCTGAATCTGTAACACTTAAAAGGTAATTTCCTCACAGTTATTTCCCTTGTCCCATCAGCATAGCCATAAGGGACAAAGGGAGATAACTGCATTGGAGTTTTAGTGTCATTCTATTTATATCTATTTATGATAAAATGTTGAAGGTGAATCAGTGTAGCTGTTTTAGAAGGCATAGAAACAGATCTGTCAAATTCCATTAGCAAATAACAGACACTGATCCTACAGGAGCCACCTTATCTGGGTCTACTCTGTTTGCAGATGCATGAAAACAAGTTTATATGAGGGAAATTAAGGGTTAAATGAACAACTCCAGATCCTTCAGTTCAAAGGTTACAGCGCTGGCAGTAAAATCTCTCCAGGTCAATGCATGACTCTTAACTCTTTGCATGCTAGTGGTGAAACTGTGATTACCTATGCAAACAGTTTGGATCCAGATGAGAGGCCGCATACTGCAGCGTCTCATCAGGATCCAAACTGTTTGTCATCTTAACCATATTTTTGCAATAAAAAGAAAGTAAGTTTAATTTAAGAATTGAAGCAGATGACAATAACTTTTTGTTGCAGACGAAACATTAAAGGCATTTTGACCTATTAACCCCAGTGTGTAGTGTTAGTGATAGCTAGATGTTACATGGTGTCTTCCAATGTCTCTCAAATTAGATGTGAGAGATATTGGAAAGTAACAATTCAGCCAATCAAGGAAAATGATCACCATCTAGACTTTTGATCTGGGTCCAAACCCAACTGATGTAAGTCATGGTAATGTTTAAGAAAACTGTGAAAACATGATTATGCAATGGCCCAACTGATATAAGTCATGGTAATTCTTAAGAAAACATGATAATGCATTTGCCCCCCTAACAATGATAGGTGTTAAAATTACTACTGCTGCCCAAAAAAGCATCTTAAATATAACATTTTTATATAAAATTTGATGACAACACATTAAAAAGTCCTAAAATGTCTGAATTTTGTATGATATTAATGAAATAACTGAGTAAATATAACTTAATTATAACAATAGACGTAACTCTTCTCAATTTCAATTGTTAAAAATACTAATGACCCGTTTAATTGAATTATCATGAGATATTCACACCTAGATCTAGAATTATTTCTAAACACCTATTAACCCTTAACCTATTTGCTTTGACAAAAATTGATCTGGGACTACTCTTGTTTGCTAATGCTTAAAAAATTGTTATTGCCATAAATAGAAGTTTTAGCTTTGAAAAAAACTGTAAAATCAAATCTATATCTTGTCAAATGTAAACAGAGCAGACCCTGATCAGACAGCTTCTATAGCAGCCTTCTGATCTAGTCTACTCTTATTTTTAATGTGTAAAACACATTATTTCTCTGAAGAGAAGTTTTTGCTTTGACAAAAACTGTAGAATCCGATCTATATTGTGTCAAAAGAAACAGAGAAGACCCAGATCAGACAGCTTCCGTAGGAGTCGTCTGATCTGAGTCTACTCTGTTTGCTAATGCATGAAAACAGCTTTATATGAGGGAAAGGGTTAAACGATTTTTAAAGATATTCTTATTGGTCATTTCACACAAAAACTGGCATTATGTAGTATGTACTGCCTAGCACTTTATTTGCCTATATACCTGGGTCAAGGTATAATTGCATTAATTGCATAGCTTTATTGAAGTCATTTGAATTTCTCAAAGACCAGTTTTAGGCATTTTGAGCTAAGGCAAAAATGGCACAAGTTGTAAACAGTTTAGATCTTGGTCAACCATTCACTTGGTATTAGTTCTGAATCCAGTTCAAGTTAATTCAGCAGTGAAAGGGTGAAAGCAGTGCACTAAGCTTATTTCATCTGCTAGATTGTTTTCCACTGAAAAATTAACATGTCAATATACATGTATTACTGTAACTCAGGTGAGCGATATAGGGCCAATGGCCCTCTTGTTCTAGTTTTAGCTTAGGATGCAGAGCTGTAAAAAAGAGAAGTAATGTTAAGGCAGGTGGTAGCTTAATGCTACAGGTCAAAGGTAATGAAGAAAGCTCCTGTATTTAGTAACCACCTGCTGTTTAAGACTTCTATGTTCAATAAATGAAAGGCTGCTTTGAGGACGGGTTCTACTGTATGTTCATTGGCTTAAAGGTTTCATACTCAACAAGGTCTGTTGCAGTAGCAGATGTTGGCAGTTTGGTCTTTTGACTCATACGTAACACCGTTAACCCTTTCCCTGTTGAATATTGATGGTAAGAATAGTGACATCATAAGTATCTTTAAGCTGAAGTTTTATAATCACACAGGTCTGTAGGATGTTTTGGTATTGGAAGAAACTATATAATGTATAGAGTCAGATCTATAATGATGGCTCCTAAAGGAGTCATCTATAAATCTGGGGACTACTCTGTTTTTTAAAGGTTTCAAAAGACATTTAAATGAAGGAAAGGGTTAAATGTTTTTTTTAGAAATTCAAGGAAATGATTTACCCTTTACATGATAGAACAGCCTTCGCAAACATAGTAGACCAAGATCAAAAGGCTCCTGTTTGCCTGTCAAAAAGATCGATCTGATTCTACAGTTTCTGCAATTGGCAAACATTTCTTTGTTCATTCACCATTATAAAAATGACTTTATGTTTTAAATAATGAATATTCATCAGGTAAAGGGTAAAATGCTTTTGAGAAACTCCAGGTAATATTTTAAAACAAAAAACATCTTTATAGTCTCATATATCAGAAATCCTGTTATTATGTTCTCTGACATTACTGCAACCTGTGGCTGCTTCATTGCATTTCTCAAATTAATCTTTTTCAAACCATTGCACATGTATAGGACATTAAATCGGTCCATTTCTGTATAAAATTGAACATCATATCATGTTACAGCGGACATTTGCATATCGAGGCATATAACTCAGACTTAACGGAACCGCTTCCATTCAGTTACCAAGAATGCTTTTATATTCTCCTTTTGACTCCAAACGACTGAAAGTTCATACATTTTCATGAAGATTTCCATCATCCGTAAAACTTCAGCTCAAATTTTTGGCAAGACTAGAAAATTATTCAACATTAACAAAGAATTATGGGGTTTCATTACTTTTGAAGATTTACCAGTAATACTCATAACTGTTCTTGAATTTTATGAATAGGTCCAATTGAAAAAGTAGTCATGATTGAAGTGTCTCTACAGTTTTTCGTCGATATAGACCATTTTCCTCTTGAAAAATATGAAAGTTAACAGGAAACGAAATACATTCCAGAATTGCTTGCAAGTTTTAATCTCTTTGAAGAACACAGGTGTTTAAAATATTTCAAAATTATAGGTATGAGCTTGAAGTGTTTATCCTTTGAATGTAAAAAAGGATACATGTATAATTGGTATGTGTAAACAGCAGAGACTTGGATCAAAGGAAATCTGGAGGTGCCCTCTGATTAGCCCTTTCCCTCATGTAATGTCTTTTCATGTATTTGCACACAAAGTAGACCCAGATCAGACGGTTCCTATAGGAGCCATCTGATCAGGGTCTGCTCTGTTTGCTTTTGACATGATATAGATCTGATTGTATAGTTTTTGTCAAAGAGCCCTCTCATCTGGGTTTACACTGTTTGCAAAGGACATTAGTGACTCGTGTCCCACACTGTAAGGGTTAACAAGGATTCTTCAGTGTCAGATGATTTGGCTTTCTAATGGCTCTTTTCACATTATTTGCCCTCCCCTAATTCTGGTAATAGATATTGCTGTACCCTAGCTAGCTACTGTAAGTATTCAGACTACCAATTCCCCTCACTCCACTGGTTTTCAAAGCTGAATAAATCAAATTGGTGCCATTCCGATAACCAATGACATGTCCCTGATCAAACAGCTCATACAAGATCCATTTGATCTGGATCTGGTCCGATCTGCACTATTTTCCTTTAGTGAAGACTATCGAGTGATTAGAGTTTTTCCTTTCAAAATTATTCAGTTTCAAACAGTTAAAATCTGATTAGACACCAAAAGTTACTATTCCTTATACTCCTTAAATACGCCTTTCTACACCTTTGCAAACAGATTAGATCCAGATCAGACAGCTTCTATAGGAGCCCGCTGATCAGGGTCTGCTCTGTTTGCTTATGTGATATGATATTGATATGATTCTACAGTTTCTGCCATGGCTAATATTTTCCTTTGTCCATTTTGAGGGCTTGGTGCAAAACTATTCTAACTCCTGAAGGAGTTAGAATAGTTTTGCACCAAGCCCTCGATTTGCTATTGTAATAATTAACCCATACCTCCATAGGCTATTTTTAGATCCAACCTCTTTGAATAAATCTACCGAAAAGGAACATTAACTAGAGAAAAGGAAATTTTTAGAATTTTGTAATTTGAAACCATTGTGATAAATAGAGCATTTTCTCTAGTTAATGCTCCTTTTGGTAGATTTATTCAAAGAGATTGTATCTAAAAATAGCCTATGAGGTAATGGGTTAAGGATAATGTCCTCATCTGGATTCAAACTGTCTGCATAGGTTAGAACAAATTCAATTGTAGGATGCAAAGAAGTTTATACTGTGTGTTTTTGTTATGCTTGTTTTTTTAGGCCTGTGAAAACCGCCATGCAATGGCCAAGTGCCTTTACTCTCGCACCTTCGCCTGGCTCGTGGACGCCGTCAACAAGTGCACCAACCCAGGACAACACCAGCTGAGATTTATTGGGATCCTCGATATTTTTGGTTTTGAAAATTTTGAGGTAGGTGTCTCATTTAAAATGAATATGGTGGTGTGGGCAATTTGACGATTTTGTGTTTTAACCCATTACCTCATAACTGCAGTTTTGCTCCTATGGAACAAATGTTTTATTTATCTCACAGGTTTCAAAAAGTGACTTTTACAGAGGTGTCAATATGAGGCAAACCCTTTACCACATAGAAGTACCTTTTAATGCCTTGCAAAACAGTATAAGTAGATAAGACGGCTCCTGCAGAAGTCACAAAGGGTAGAGCTAAGACATAGATAGGACGACTGCTCATGCAGGAGCCATCTGATCAGGGTCTGCTTTGTTTGCTTATGGGATTGATAGATCTGCTTCTATAGTTTCAAAGAGAATCCTTTATAAATGTACGATCGTGAAAATTTAGCTAATAAACATTCTTCGTGGCACTAATTTTACCTTGTTTGTTTTAAGAAGAGAAAAATACTGTTGCAAACTCCGGAGTTTGCGTTTTTGTCATTGTCTTCCGGAAACTTTGACATTGGCTATCACTTGTTTACTATTCATTCAAATCTTATGAAACTTCACATTCTAGGTCACTCTCACCAGGTGAACAGACAAGCGTTGGCACCCACATACAGTGCTCTTGTTTATATGAATATTCATCAGATACATGGGTTAACAGTTTCTTTTCATATTTGCTCCATCTTAATCCTTTCCTCCATAAATATGCCTTTCTAGGCCTCCTGTAAGAACCACTTCTTGAAACCATTGTAATAAATAGAGCATTTGCTCCTATAGGAGCAAATGCTCTATTTATCAGAATTGTTTCAAACTACAAAATTCTAAAATTTTACTTTTCTTTAGTAAATGCTTCTTTTGGGTAGATTTGTTCAAAGAGGTTGGGCTTAAAAATAGCCTATGGAGGAATGGGTTAAATAATTGTTTATTCAGAGAAAGAGTTTAGATTTATTGAGTGTAGGTATAGAAGGATGAGGTGGGTCGATAGGGGATAATTAATATTCATGATGGCTTTATTTCATACATGAATATTCATGAAGTAAAGGGTTATTAATGCTCATTTCAATTTGTGACTTCAATACTTGAATGCTGTAAACAACAATAATATACACAGTTGGGCATAAACAGGATTAAGCAATTATTGTTTGACGTAGTTGTCCAACATCATTTCAAACAGGAAGAGGAAGAAGTGATATTAGAGAAATCCTGTAGAAAAATGAAAACTTAATTGGCTTCAAAACACAGTTTGGTTTGTATAAATATTTAAGAACTGGCAACTAAAATGCCAAACAGTGTGAATTCAGATATTTTGAGTCAGAAACTATAGACATATCTATATTATTCCAAGTAAAGAATCTGTTACTTATAAGCAAACAGAGCAGACCCTGATCAGACAGCTCCTGTAGGAGCTGTTTGATATGGGTCTACTCTGTTTGTAAAGGCATAGAAAGGTGTATTTATGAAGTAAAAAGGTTGAAAACGAGAGTCTGACTGAAAGGTTGCATGACATTTCTCTTCTTCCCAGCTCTACAGAAACATTAGTAAATGGAGACCAGAGAAAATGAAATTTTAAAATATTTTTTACTTTTCTTAATCCTTTCCCTACTGAACAATTGTGCATGAATTGATCACTTCATGCATATTCATTAACTTAATTTTTATGGTAAACATTTCTAAGGAATTTCTGGCTTTGACAAAACTACTGATTGTAATTTCATAAGCTAACAGAACAGACCCTGATCAGACAGCTTTCACTGGAACCTTCTGATCTTGGTCTACTCTGTTTGTACAGATGTGAAAAAGCATTTGTATAGGGAAAGGTTTAAGCATTATATACTACTATCACAAAATGAAAATAAACATAATAATATGAACCAGTATTTGCTATGAAATCAGTCAAACATAATAACAGTCATGTTACCCCTTTCCTCCATAAATACGCCTTTCTACGCCTCTGTTATAACCACTTCTTGAAACCATTGTGATAAATAGAACATTTGCTCCTATAGGAGCAAATGCTCTATTTATCACAATGGTTTCAAACTACAAAATTCTAAATTTTACTTTTCTTTAGTAAATGCTCCTTTTGGGTAGATACATTCAAAGAGGTTGGGTCTAAAATAGCCTATGAAGGAAAGGGTTAAATAATTTATTCCCAAATTTTACCTCTTGAACAATAACTGATATATTTGACCTCTCCTGATTAGGATTAAAACTGTTTGACACACAGAAAGTTTATTGAAAAGAAATGGAATAAAATATATGCACCTTTAGAATTGTAGCAGGTAACAAGTTTTTCAGAAGATAGAACTTTATTTATTGCTTCCATTATATAGATAGCTTTTGACACCTTTGCAAACATAGTAGACCCAGATTAGATGACCCCAGATGTCTGCTCTGTTTGCTTATGATCTGATTCTACAGTTTCTGAAATGCCAAACACAAAATGTTTTTCATTCACCAATTGCAATATACAAATTGAGGTAATGAATATTCATGAAGTCAACCCATTACCTCATAGGCTATTTTTAGACCCAGCCTCTTTGAATGAATCTACCCAAAAGGAGCATTAATGAGAGAAAAGGAAAATTTTAGAATTTTGTAGCTTGAAACCAAATGCTTTATTTATGACAATGGATTCAAGAAGTGACTATTACAGTGGCGTAGAAAGGCATATTTATGGAGGAAAGGGTTAAAGGTTATTGTTTACTAACTCAAGTGGTATAAGCTAATGATATTTGTCTCACATATGAAATCGGTTGAATCACGAATTGAAAATCGATATTTCTCAGACAGCATTACCACGGTAAATTTGGTTTTTATTAATCTAACAATTACCACACATTAATTTTGTAGTCATAATGTCTTTTAAATTTTTTCTTGTAGAGAATTTTCTCAGAAACTGTAATAAAGTTTGCTTTGAAACTTTACTCACTTGTTATCCCATTACCTAATAGGCTATTTTTAGATCCAGTCTCTTTGAATAAATCTACTGAAAAGAAGCATTTACTAAAAAGAATTTTTTAGAATTGTGTAGTTTTGAAACCATTGGAGCATTAAAATGCTCTGTTTATCACAATGGCGTCAACAAATGACATGTACCGAGGCTTCAAAAGGTGCCAATATGATGGGAAACTTCATGAAATGCCTTCTCTTGGAAATTATAGGTGTTATTTACCAAATTTAATAAACATATTAACTCTTTCCTCCATATATATTCATTAACCCTTTCCTCCATAGGCTATTTTTAGATCCAACCTCTCTGAATGAATCTACCCAAAAGGAGCAATTACTAGAGAAAAGTAACATTTTAGAATTTTGTAGTTTGAAACCATTGTGATAAATAGAGCATTTATTCCTATAGGAGCAAATCGAGGGCTTGGTGGAAAACTATTCTAGTGAAGGAGTTAGAATAGTTTTGCACCAAGCCCTCGAAATGCTCTATTTATCACAATGGTTTCAAGAAGTAAGTATTACAGACGCATAGAAAGGTGTATTTATGGAGGATAGGGTTAAATAACAGGTTAGATAGCTTGCTATGGCCAAATGTATGATTACTTTAGCACACTTCTAAATGATCCAGTTGTTGAGAGCTGGATTCTTACAACTATTTTTTTACCATATCTAGACCTACAGGCAATTTTACTTTATGTGCTTGGTGCATGATTTATTATAGTTGCAGTGGGACCTCATTTAACCAGTGACTTATGGGAGCTTTCTGCATAACATTCATTCTGCACCTTTACTCCATAAATATTAATGTAAGAAATAATGACATGAATATTAATTAGATTATTTGTCACAATAGCCCATGGACACAGGATTTTTTTGATCATGGTAAAAACTATAGAATCATATCTATATTATATCATAAGCAAACAGAGCAGACCCTGATCAAACAGCTCCTATAGGAGCTGTCTGATCGGGGTCTACTCTGTTTGCAAAAGCATAGAAAGATGTACATATGGAGTAAAGGTTTAAGCTGCCATCTCCCTTAGAGACTTAGCATTAGACTTGCCATGAATAGCTGTTGTACCAAGGCTGTAGTGTATGGTAGGAGCCAATTCCTACATGACTTATCATGCTGTTTAAACTTGCTGCAGCTCTCTCACCAGTGAGCTGAATGAAAAACCCGGAGTCTCTGGAATAAGTATTTTCTTAGTCAGCTGGAAAACT
Source organism: Azorinus chamasolen (assembly GCA_963576725.1). NCBI lineage: Eukaryota > Metazoa > Mollusca > Bivalvia > Cardiida > Solecurtidae > Azorinus > Azorinus chamasolen. The sequence goes on from OY755235.1 coordinate 27,936,537, forward strand.
CATGATGGCCAAGTCAAGAATTGTTGTTTTATCGTCATGAACTGATGAATGCGTTCTCTGACAGTTGTAACATCTTGTAGAACAGCTGCTATGACAGAGTTATTATCATGAAACCATAACATGAATGAAAAGACCCTCTGAATAGTCTCAACTCATTTCCTGTTGAATATTCGTATAATAAATAATGGTATCATGAATATTTATTAGCTGAATTTTTTATAATTGAACATGTACACAGGTTGGTAGAAACTATAGAATCAGATCTATTATAATTTCATGTTCAGATAGACCCTGATCAGTCTGGCACCTACCTGAGCTGTTTGATCTTGGTATACTCTGTTTGCAAAGGCATGAAAAAACGTTTATATGAAGGAAAGAGTTAACCTTTTCCAGTCAAACCTGTTTTTAGAGACATAGTTTGGGAGAAAGCCAAAAGTGTCGTATCTCACAGGGTGTCTTTGAATTCAGGTTGAAAATTTCATGGGCCCAGGGTCCATGTTGTATTGATCGACATTCTTCGCGAAAACTGATGACATTTCAAATTTATATCTAGGTATTACTTTTTTAGGGTTTGGAATGGAATAAACTATTTTATGATGTTACTACTTTAGTGTCCTTATCAATAATTCTATTAATAAAAAGTAAGTTTGTGCACAAAACAAATTCATGAAAATCAGAAGCCTCGTAGTTTTTCGAAGCGTTTCGGCCCATTGCCACAACGAGGCCAAACACACCTGTCTTTGACAGGGAAGCAGAGGCACATTTCTATATGTCTGTATCTTAATTATGAGAATACAATTTATGTTATAATGAAATAAACCTTTTAAAGTGGTGTGGTTAACTTCTTGTCAAGTTATGAAACCAATTTGGCAATTAAATCTCTAGAATAGCCAATTACGACATTATGACCGATTTCCGGTATAAATAAATGGTTGATTAAAGCGCAGTTCATTATCAAAATTTTATGGTTGGGTAGCTAGCTATAAAAACTCTAACAGTATTGAGACTAACAGACCAACTGGACCAGATAATCCCTTATCACCTTGGGCATTAATCCTTTGACACGTTAATGAGGGCAATTAAGTACAAACACAATGATACAGTGAAAGCTCATTGTCGCTAAAAACAATGTCGTTTGCCGAGTTGGGAGTACAAATTTAGTGTCGTATGTCGCATCTGCCAGTGTGTCGCTATATACAGTTGAAATATAGAGGAAAATCCATCGGGAGGAAGGAAATACTGTCGCATCTGACAGGATGTCGCTAAAAACAATGTGTCGCTAGGACAGGTTTGACTGCAAACAGAGTAGACCCAGATCAAACTGCTCCTATAGGAGCCATCTGATCATGGTCTGCTCTGTTTGCTAATGGAATTTGAAGGATCTGGTTTTTTACTTTCTAATTATATAAAATGGCTACAATTTTCCACTTTCCGTATTTCATTATGTAATATGACTATAATTTGTCCATGAATATTAAGTAGGTATTGGAATAAACATAGAACAGGGAAAGAGTTAACAGTTATATATATCTCTTGTGTCCCGTAGACTTATATCATGACCTCCAGTGTTTGTGATTCAAAATACTGCATAAACCTCTCTCATTGGAAACAAAAATTTAAGAATTGTGTAGTTTTGAAACGCAATTTATCACAATGGTTTCAAAAAGTAACTTTTACAAAGGCGTCAAAAAGGCGTCAATATTAGGGAATGGGTTAATTAACCCTTTACTCCATGAATATTTATATAAGAAATAATGATGTCATGAATATTAATTACATTAATGTTTAAAATGGTATAATTATTAACACATGAATTTTTTGCCAAAGCAGAAGATAATACAATCACGTCTATATTAACCCTTTTCTTGCTGAATTTTAAAATATATTTCTCCTTCTTTACCCATGCCCTGTTAATTACATATATCTTCACTGTGTACAAGTATTTCGCTGTGGAGTGCACTGGTTGCACTATCAACTTGTAAATAGTGCAGACCCTGATGAGACAGCTCCTGTGCAGGAGCTGTCTCATCTGGATCTTCACTATTTACAGGTAGGTATATTGACATGAATAGCAAGCGAAGGGTTAATCCATAATTAAACAGAGCAGACCCTGATCAGACGGCTCCTACAGGAGCCATCTGATCTTGGTCAACTCTGTTTTAGAAAGGTATATTTATGGAGTAAAGTCTTCTAATACATAACCCTTTACCAGTTCAATATTCATGTAAGAAATAATGGTAGCATAAATATTTATTAGCTGTTTTTTTATAATGGTACATGAACACAGAATATTTCTCCTTGACAAAAACTCTGAATCGTATCTATATAATTCAATAAGCAAACAGAGCAGACCAAATAGTAGCTGTCTGATCTGGGTCTACCATTTTTGCAAAGGTGTGAAAAGGCATTTATATGAGAGAAAGGGATAATAGAAATATCACGGGTCAGAGCTAAATTTAGATTCTTGTTGTTGTAGTACCTCATGTAAGAAAATTTTGTAAACAGGTGTGGTACTAAAGATAGGACGTGTCTGATAATGGTTGTGTGTATCAGGCTCTAGAACTGGCACAGTTTAAACCCAATTACTATTTCTTCATTCCATAAAATACTGTCTGATCCAGCAGAATCTTATCTCTACTGCAATTCAAGGAGGTTTCGTTTGGGAATATAGGCAAGCCAGATTGTCTTTGAAATGGCTGAATACCAACTGTGAGATTCAGACAGTAATTTGAATATAAGACATGTAAATAACCATACACTGTTCTTTGTTCAATGCAAGCTGTACAGATAAAACACACATATAATATTCATATAAGGTTAGGACATTAACTCTTTACTCCATGAATATTCATGTAAGAAATATTGACATCATAAATTATTTTATTCCAAATTTTAATACCCACTGAATGTTCATGGATAAAACAGTTATACCGATAATGAACAGATGAAAGCCATTTTAGAAAGTATAGAAGCAGATCTATCAAATTCCACTAGCAAACACAGCAGACCCTGATCAGACGGCTCCTATAGGAGTGGCTCTGAGCCTTCTGATCTTGGTCTACTCTGTATGCAAATGCGTGAAAACACGTTTATATGAGGGAAAGGGTTATATGAAAAAGATGAATACATGTACTTAAGATGGCCTAATAACACTGGACATTTTGGCCAGGGCAAAAGCTGTAGGATCAAATCTATACATTGTAATATTCCATAATCCTACTCTGTTTGCAAAGGTGTAATAAGGTGTATGGTTAGCAGTATCTGTGATGAAGTAATAAATTAGCTGAACACTTTCAATGCTGAATTTTCAAAGTGGAACGGTCCATCATTGTTTAACCCTTTTCCTGTTCTACGTTTATTCCAAATTTCAATACTTACTGAATACTCATAGACAAAATATTTATAATGCAATATGGAAGGTGGAACATTGTAGCCATTTTAGAAACTAAAGAAACAGATCTATCAAATTCCATAAGCAAACAGAGCTGTCTGATCTGGGTCTGCTCTGTTTGAAATGCGTGAAAACACGTTTATATGAGGGAAAGGGAATACATTTAGTATATAAGGGTATAATTTGCAAGAGGACCTTGAATAACAAGTAGTAGAAACCATATGGGCAGGGGGCATATTTTAAAAGTACAGGTTACTATAATGCTTAATGCAGAATGAAATCAATGTAGAAGCTCTCATGGGAACTTTCTGCATTGCTTTCAGTCTGCATTAAGCTAACACCTGTATTTTGAAAAAACTTATATTTAATGGTTATTATATAGTAGTTTTATTGATCTTTAGTTCCCACAAGAAGTAACGGGGCTTTTATAAGTGGGAGCAGTTGTTAGGGAGAATACAATATTTCCTTTGAAATGGTAAATGGAGATACGAGTGGCTCTTACTCAAGTATTCGTCATTTTTTTATGTTTTCCATTGAATATAGTAGAAGTATTTTCTGTGTACAGCATGAGGTACTCACACACAATATGATAACTAAAGACTGTCAAACCTGTAGCATTCCGTACAACCATCATTGTCTCAACATTCTTACAGAGGTCCAGATAAGATGCTTTATTTCTCCACCAAACCCTGATGCTTTATTTCTCCACCAAACCCAATACTGTGACCTGACTCTTTAGAATCTTCTCTTCAAGACAATTCTGAAGAGTGGTCACAGTATAGGGTTTGATGGAGAAATGACGATATTAGTATTTGTGTATGCACCGTTATCTGTAGCTATGCTTCTTATTTACCAAAATCGATGCCTCATTTAAGCCAGATTCATACATATGTCATGCATTTTCATGCAGTTTGATATGGGCTCTTTGAAACATTTATCCTTCTAATTCCACTATAAGAACAACCTTGAAATGTCTGCTGAACCCTAAGCATCTCAATTCTTTTTTAATCAAGTACAATCACAAGGAAATTATCGATTCACAGATAAATTCTTGGAGATACTCTTTGATACTCATTCTTTATCTTTCTACAAGGCAACATGTTCCTTTAACAGAAATGCAGATCCTGCTGCTTTAACAATTGTGCAGTTTTGTCACTCAGCAAGATCTCCAATTAGCAGTTCCTGCCAAGAACTTAATTCAGCCTCATTTATATAACAATTTTATGCTCAAAATGCTGTAATCGAAGTGCTGACTGACTGGCGCCAACTAATGTCCAGATCAATTGATGCATTGCAAATTCTAGAACTATGGGCTTTTCATAGCGCACACACAGGGTATTCTGTATCGTGACAGGGCTGTTTGTTGCAAGCCTCATGATGTAGGCTGGACACTAAATCTTGCAGTACATTAAAATAATAACGAGGGCTTGGCGCAAAACTATTGTAACTCCTTCACAAAGTGAAGGAGTTACAATAGTTTTGCACCAAGCCCTTAGTTGTTTACCCCTTTACTCCAGAAGTACATCTTTCTACGCTTTTGCAAACAGTCGACCCAGATCAGACGGCTCCTATAAGGTCAGATCTGTTTTGCTTACATGTATGATGTAATATAGATATTAATATTCTACAGTTTCAACAATGGCTAAACATTCCAGTGTCCATGTGCTATTATAACAATTAATCTAATTATTATTCATGATGCCATGAATATTCATGGAGTAAAGGGTTACTGGTATTTTTAAAGTTTTTGTATTGTAACTTTGCTCATGTTTTTGTGAAAAAATTAACCCTTTCCCATATATAAACACTTTTTCCAACATTTGCAAACAGAGGAGACCCAGATCAGATGGCTCCTATTATAGGAGCCATCTGATCAGGGTCTGCTCTATTTGCTTATGGAATTTACTCTCTTAAGTGACTACAATGTTCCACCTTTCATATTTCATTATAACTATTTTGTCCATGAATATTCAGTAGGTATTGAAATTTGTAATAGATAGGGAAAGGGTTAATAATATGAGTATGAGTTGTATGAAAAAGGAAGTTAGTGTGAGATATTGGAGGAAGGGATGGTCTGATTGCAGTCTTTGAAAGGATAATGGCTGCTATGTCTTTTGTTATACAGAATGATAAATCATAAGTTTCCCACAAGTAAAAGAATACGGACTCATTCATTTCAAAAAGACAGTTCCGAGTAATCTCTCATGCATGATTGCCCCTCTTTGAGAGAACACCACAATTACATCATCATGGCAATTTTTCATTTTTCTCTGCATGAGGAAATTGATCTAATTTTTGTTCGATGTATGTCTGCAAACATCCTGGCAATTTAGTCTGCAAGATCAAGAAACCTGAGGGTGCTGTCTGCTATAAGGTCTGTTTCTAATGAATTACTATAGAACCCGTCTAAAGCGACCCCTTAATGAATACTCATTGGCATCATTTAAAACGGGTGGTTGCTTAATGCAGGATAAAGTTGTGCAGAAAGCTCCTGTTTCTGAATTGCTTTCATCCTGCATTAAGCTTCAACCTGTCTCTATGACCAAGTATTAAAATTCTGTTTTGTGGTCGCATTAGAGGGGTTTTACTGTAAACAAAAACGGTATTCAGAATCTACTTACAAAATGAAGGCAAATGTCACATAATCTTGCACACATTTTGGATCCAGATGATAAGTTGTCTATTATAAACTATAATATTTGATATTTTTATTTCTTTCACCCATAGTTGCACCTTTTAACACCTTTGCAAACAGAGTAGACCCAGAAACTCTTGTTTGCTTATAGAATGATAAAGATCTGATCCTACAGTTTCTAATTAACATGACCCAAATTTGATGTTTTCACGTACCATTTTGATATTCATAATGTCAATAATTTGAAAGTTATTATTCATGAAATAAGCAATTAAAGGAAATTTAAGAAATTTCTTTAGAAGTGCTATTAACTTGAAAAAAAAGAGTGTTCAGCACGTTTGCACATAATAATTATAAGCCCTTGATATTAACTCATGCAACTTTTAGAACACATCAAATAAGCAAGTGGCTTTAAATTAACTGTTTGTATATAGCTCTTAACCTTTTACCTGATAGAGTGGCCCTTTAACCCTTTACTCCATAAATACACCTTTCTACGCCTTTGCTAACAGAGAAGACCTAGATAGGAGCCGTCTGATCAGGGTCTGCTCTGTTTGCTTATCATATAATATACTATAGATATGATTCTACAGTTTCTGCCATGGCCAAAACTGTCTGTGTCACTGTGCTATTATAATAAATTAATCCAATAAATATTCATGACATCATTATTTCTTACATGAATATTCATGGAGGAAAGGGTTAACATGTCTGCAAATAGAGTAGAACCAGATCAGGTGGTTCTGTCCTCTACTCTTTTTGTATATGGAATGATATAGATCTGATTCTATGATATAGATTCTTAAGTATAGAAGTTCTGCCTGGGCCAGGCATACTGGCATGCCATTATAAAGAGCATCTAATTAGTATTCATGATGTAATTATTTTTTACATGAAAATTCATGAAGTGTGAAAATTCATGAAGTGAAGGGCTACTTCAGCACTTTCTAGAACAAATGGCATACATGAATGCATTGAAACAGACATGAATGCAAGGGTAATGTAATGTGACCATGGTGCTAATTTTTTTTGAAGTTTGGAACCAAGCTCCTCAAACTCCCATCAGGTCTCAGTTTCCAAAAAACGAATGCTTCAGGAAATTTGAATCTTTGTTTGAAAAGCATCATGCCATTGTAGAATTTGGAGAGTTATTAATTTTGACAGTATCGCTAAGTAGATCGTAGAGATTTATATTCGCCAGGCTTAACTCTTTAGGCCCATTAGTTAAACTTTTGAAATACAGTGAGCAAGTGTTGGATGATATTTGCAAAAAGGTGTGGATCCAGTTGAGCTGCCAGTAAATGAGTTGTCTCCCTGTTAAGGTTCATATTGTCTGGCATGCACATTTTATTTTGGTTGAGAAATAGCAAATTGATAACTTGTATTCTGAAAGCGAACCAGACAAGAATTTTCTAACAGCTTATTAAAGGTCAAAACAGGAGGCAAATATGAAAGAGAAAAAATTCTAATTCATATGATGCATCAGAATTTTTTTTTTCAATTTATGTTTTCACAGACTTACCAAGTGAATACTGAATTTTCAAAGTTGGAAATGATTTGTCTGTATAGTCCATTCAATATGAATGGTTAAATATGCTAGTAGACTTTGAAAGACAATTGGTGCAGAGCTGGATCAGGGGGCAGCTCAAGGAGTCCTCTGATTTGAGTCTACACTGTTTCCAAGTGATAGCTAACCCATTTTCCACATTCAAAGGCTTAATACATTGTGCCTCTGCTGTTTTGTGTCAAATAATTTTAAAGTAATTTGACTGACAAGAATGCATTCAAACTTAACCATTAAATTCACAGATTTAGTTAATTGCATTTGCAAATAGTGTACAGACCCAGATCAGACCAGGTGCTTGGTGAGCTGTCGTCTAATCAGGGTCTGCACTGTTTGTTACTTTGATCCTTTTATATTGAATGCATGTTACTTTTCACTCCTGTGTCATAAATCTTAATTCAAATGGTTAGTTCTTTACCTCATAGAGAGACCTTTTGACACCTTTTTAAACAGTGTAGACCCAGATCAGATGATTTCTGTAGGAGCCTTCTGATCAGTGTCTGCTCTACATGCTTACAGGATGATATAGATCTTCAGTTTCCACCATAGTTTAAAATGATCTGGTTAATACACCATGATAAAAAGGTACATGTAACTAATTAATATTCATAGTTATTAATTCTTATGAAATATTCATGAGGTAAAGGATTAATCATTTCTTATGACAATAAAATTTGAAGGTGTGTAGATAAACCTTAACCCAATTTCGCTCATATTGACACCTCTTTAAAAGTCACTTTTTATTAGCTCCACTTTTTCAAAAAGTGGAGCTATTGTCATGACCCTCTCGTTGGCGTCGGCGTTGGTTAACCTTTTTGTTAAGGTCCTTTTCTCAGAAACCATCAAAGATATTTGGTTCATATTTGGTATGTATGTTTACTATTCCAAGGGGAACCCATTTCACAAGGGTAGGTAACCCTAAAATTAATTGCCATAGTTATGCCCCTTTTTCGACTTTCGAATTTTCATTCTTGGTTAAGTTTTATGTTCAGGGTCCATGTCTCAGAAACTGTCCAAGATATTTGGTTCATCTTTGGTATACATATTAACTATTACAAGGGGGACCCATTTCACAAGGGCAGGTAACCCTAAAATTAATTTTGCTGTTGTTATCTCCCCTTTCTGACTTAGACTTCCACTACACTATCCATCACTAAAGAAAGTGGAGCACGCTGTCTGCGGATTGCTCTTGTTTAAATGATTATGATAAATGGAGCATAATACTCCATAGAAAATGCTGTATTTATCTCAATGGTTTAAAAACTAGACAATTCTAAAGTTTTACTTTTTTTTAGTAAAATAGCCTATGAGGCTTATAAAGTTAAGTAAGTCAATTTAGCAACATTTTGATAACTTTAACTTAGTCTTGCACAGTAGTAAATACTAAATAGTGTAGACCCAGATCAAACTGCTCCTTCATTTGCCTAACTTTGTCTGTCCTCATACTAGGGGAATTGGGGGTTGGGGGGGGGGGGGGAATACATGTACATGTTTTACAAACATCTGTTGTTTGTATACTAATGCATGTTGACATCTTCTTGAATTCCTGGTTCAATTTCCCAGACAGTCTATTTGTCTTAACCCTTTTCCTGTTCTATGTTTATTTCAAATGTCAATACCTACAGAATATTCATGTGGACAAAATAGTTACGGTATATTGAAATATATGGAACATTGTAACCATTTTAGAAAGTAAAGAAATAATTCCATTGGCAAACAGAGCAAATCCTGATCAGACAACTCTTATAGGAGCTGTCTGATCTTGGTCTACTCAGTTTGCAAATGCATGAAAACTCATTTATATGAAAGAAAGGGTTAAATACCAGTTCTGGATTATCATTTGGTTGTGGATTTGTTAAAATGTTGACCAAAGTCATTTTTTTGCAGGTTATTTGGATCTCTTAACTTTAATTCTGCATAATGTAACTTGACAATTTATTGTTAAAAACGAAAAATAATTACACATTAATTGTTTGAAGTTGAGAACTGTTTTGTTGATAAATATCAGAAATGTTGCCTGGTGATATGTCTTATGATAACTAGGTTTTGGAGTCTCATGTGGAACTGTAGAATAAGATCAATATTATTTCCTTAGCAAACAGAGTAGAGCCAGTGATTCATGTAGGAGTTTTCTGATCTAGGTCTACTCTGTTTTGCAAAAAAATTAAAAGGCATAGTTATCTATGTAGTAAAGGGCAAAAACAGATTTGTTGACAAAATGCTGCTGTATGATATGTCTGATTAATTTGTTGGATGATAATTAGATTTCGGAGTTTTATGAGAAGATTGTTGCTGTCTCAGATCTTGTGCAATCTAAAGCAGGCATAATATCTTCCTGAACGAGGGAAATGAGTCATCTGGCATTTGTAAACTGTAGACCTAGACCAGATGTTTCCTGTGACAGCTGTCTGTATGTCGAGTACCGTTTTGGATTGTCTTCAACAAAGATTACATTTTTAGATTGGATTTGCTTATCGGTATGTTTGACTTTGTCCCTTTTACTCCATAGATAATGCATTTTAACTTCTTTGCAAATAGAGTAGACCCAGTTCAGACGGCTCCTGTAGGAGTCTTCTAATCAGTGTCAGTTCGGTTTTCTTATGGAATGATATACATCATAGATCTGATAGTCTGCAGTTTATGCCATGGTCAACAATTCCTGTGTTCATATCGAGGGCTTGGTGCAAAACTATTCTAACTCCTTCACTTTGTGAAGGAGTTAGAATAGTTTTGCACCAAGCCCTCGATATGCAATTATTGAAATATAATCTAATTAATAATTATGATGTAATTATTTTCTTACATGTAAGTGACATGGCTTCGCCAAAGAAAGAATTGCAATGGAACATCTCAATAGCGGTCACTCAGTGAATAAAATGGATATCTTTTAACCCTTTATCTTATGTCAATATTCATTAAAGAAATAAAGTCATATTATGTTGATGAATAGTAGTTTCTCAAAAGCTGGAATAAATCTTTGGTATACAAAATGTGCTCCAGATCAGAGTTTAACATATGTTACTTTATATATAAAGTAAAACTCCTAAAGCAACCACCAAAAACAGGTCAACCCTCGGGCCTAAATAACCCATTCCCTCGTAGGCTATTTTTAGACACAACCTCTTTCAGTAAATCTACCGAAAAAAAGCAGCATTTACTAAAGAAAAGGAAAGCTTTAGAATTGTGTAGTTTTGTAACCATTGTGATAAATAGAGCATTTGCTCCTATGGAGCAAATGCTCAATTTATCACAATGGTTTCAAAAATGACTTTTACAGAGGCGTAAAAAGGCGTCAGTATGACGGAATGGGTTAAAAGGCAGTTGGCAGCTTAATAATGCAGGATGAAAGTTATGCAGACAAGAGCCTTCTGCACTTCTTACATCCTGCATTAAGCAGTCACTTTTCTTTTAATGATTTCTCTGTTTATTCATAAAGTGTTCGCTTTAGAGGGGTTTTGCTGTATATATTATACATGATATTCAACTATAAATCATGCTTAGAAAAGTCCAAGGCATTGTAATATCTTGTTGAGTCATTGATACCAGATATTGAAATGGAACAAAATAGAAAAGATATCAGAAATGTGCCAACTGTTCTTGACAGAAAAAGATAAATTATAACTCTGTACATGTTTGTGAAGAAATAGTGATTATGTCTTACAGATGAGATGCTGAGTGATTTGACATCTCATCAGAATCCAAATAGTTTAACACTTTCCCTGTTCTGTATTAATAGGCCAAATTTCAATACCTACTGAATATTCATTAACAAAATAGTTATAAAGATATATGGAAGGTAGAACATTGTAGACATTTTAGAAAGCAAAGAAACAGATCTAGGAGCCGTCTGATCTGGGTCTACTCTGTTTGCAAATGCGTGAAAACACGTTTATATGAGGGAAAGGGTTTTAACGCTCTGACTGCATTCTCTTAATAAATGTATAAAAGCCTTTTCATGCCTTAAAATTGCAAGCAGAGTAGACCCAGATCAGATGGCTCCTGCAGGGTCTGCTCTGTTTGCTTATGACATGATATTGATATGTAAGCACAAAAATCCTTTGAAAATTTTGCATTGTTAAACTATAGCTAATGATACATGTGTTATAATTTCTTACATGAATATTCAACAAAGAAAGGGTTGAAAGATTTAGCTAGCAGATGATACTGTTTACAGAAGACAATTTTTTTGCATGCAACATGTTGAGCAGAATGACACTTAATGGGATGACACACACATAGGGATAACTTCTTCATTGTCTGTCCGTTAGCTGAGAGAGAGAAGCCTTTTGACACCTTTGCGAACATAGAAGACCCAGATCAGATGACTCCTGTAGGAACTATCTGACCAAAACCTGCTCGGTTTGGTTATGGAATGATATAAATCTGATTTTACATAGCCAAATATTCCTTTGTTCTAAAATGCCATTATAACAATTCCATGATGCTGATTACTTGTTATATGACTATCCATCAGGAAAAGGTTGTCGATAATGTGGATTGGAAAGACTTCTGGTATTTGGAATAAAATCTACTGAAAAGGAACACTTACTAAAATAATGTATTGTGTAGTTTTGAAACCATTGTGATAAATAGAGCATTATATTAAATTTGCTCCATAGGAGCAAATGCTCAATTTATCAAAATGGTTTGAGAAAGTAAATTTTATAGCGGCGCCAAAAGACGTCAGTATGAGGGAATGGGTTAAAGGATATTCCCTTCTGAGACCTTGTGAAATGTTTAAACTTTCTCATTGTATAATGTAGATTCATGTGAGAGATATTCGAATGAATAACAAGAAATTTGTACCATATAGGATTTGTGTAATTTCAGCAAAAGCTTTAACCTTCTATTTGATAGACTGATGCCTTGCCATGCCTTTGCAATGTAAGACTTGTGTAATTTCAGCAAAAGACTTATCCCTTTCCTCCATTAATACGCCTTTCTACGCCTCTGTAAAAATCACCAGTTGAAACCGTTGTGATAAATAGAGCATTTCGAGGGCTTGGTGCAAAACTATTCTAACTCCTTCACTTTGTGAAGGAGTTAGAATAGTTTTGCACCAAGCCCTCGATTTGCTCCTATAGGAGCAAATGCTCTTTTTATCACAATGGTTTCAAACTACAAAATTCTAAATTTTTCCTTTCTCTAGTTTAAAGTTAATGCTCATTTTCAGTAGATGTATTCAAAATGGTTGGATCTAAAAATAGCCTATGGAGGAAAGACTTAACCTTTATCTGATAGAAATGCCTTTTTGTGCAAACAAAGTAGACCCAGATCAGCTGGTTCCTGTAAGAGTCATCTGATTGACCCCCGGCTTGCACTGTTTCTTTAGGACATAATATAATTCAGGTTCAACACTTTCTTGTCATGGCCAAACATCCTGTGTTCATGTGTCATTATAAAAAAATCAGCTAAAAAGTATTTGTAATACCATTATTTCTTACATGAGTATTCATCAGGTAAAGGGTTAAAGCCTTTAACCCATTACCTCATAGTCTATTTTTAAATACAACCTCTTTGAATAAATCTACCGAAAAGGAGCGTAAACTATAGACAAGGAAAATTTTAGAATTTTGTAGTTTGGAACCAGTGTGATAAATAGAGCATTTGCTCCTATAGGAGCAAATGCTCTATTTATCACAATGGTTTCACAAAGTGACTTCTACAAAGTCGTCATTATGAGGGAATGGGTTAAAGTGTGGTAAACTTAATCCTTTCCTTCATATCAAAGTGTTTTCACGCATCTGCAAACAGAGTAGACCCAGATCGGATGGCTCTATAATACTAATAGGAGCTGTCTGATAAGTGTCTGCTCTGTTTGCTAATGGAATTTGATAGATCTGTTTCTTTTTTTCTAAAATGGCTACAATGTTTATCCTTCTATATATTTCATTATAACCATTTTGTCAATCATTGGTATTCAGTAGGTATTTGAAATTTGGGAAGAACAGGGAAAGGGTTAAGGCAATCACTCAAAAGAAATCTGACTTGCCATTTGTTGACAGGTGGCCTCTTAGAGCAAGATGTAAGGATGATGAAATCTTTCAGCATTACTTGCATTCTGCATTAACCCTTTCCATCATATTGATGACTTTTGACGACTCTATAAAAGTCACTTTGTGAAACCATTGTGATAAATAGAGCATATGCTCCTATAGGAGCAAATGCTGTATTTATCACAATGGTTTCAAACTACAAAATTCTAAAAAATTTCTTTTTCTCTAAATAATGCTCCTTTTCGGTAGATTAATTCAAAGAGTTTGTATCTAAAAATGGCGTATGAGGTAATGGGTTAATCAACAACCAACTGAACATTTTAAAGGTTCTTACCATATATGCATTCAGCAAGTGGTTGATTATAAGGGGTTCTTAAAAACATAATGTAAATATGGCTGCTACCAATGATGGTTCCCATGGAAACTGTCCACAATGTTCAGTCATTGTTTACCCACTCTGAGTCACTCAGGCCCTTGGCATACAATATTTTTTCCCCTTAGAATTGTGGGTAATTTGACATTTTGACAGATAGCTAATTTAGTTTATGTCTTTTATGGATATCTGCAATTTTTATAGGAGAAATTTACATGAATTTGATATTACACAGAAATATTTGCTTAGTAGAGTATTATGTGATACTTCTCGTATATCATATTATGTCAGACTTCTCAGACAGAAAAGTCTTAGTAATCATTTTATAAGTTGTGGACAAATCGAGCATCACACACCATTGGTGGTCATTTGGTCAATCAGTATACAGTATTTCATGCAGGGAAAGTTTGACTTAACCCATTCCCGCATATAGACACATTTTGACGCCTTGGTGAAAGTCACTTTCTGAAACCATTGTGATAAAAAGAGCATTTGCTCACAATGGTTTCAAAACTACAAATTTCTAAAATGTTCCTTTTCTCTAGTAAATGCTCCTTTTCGGTAGAATCTAAAAATAGCCTATGAGGGAATGGGTTAACATTCTGAATGTGGGAAACAACCCTTTTGGTATTTGCAAACGGTGCAGACACAGATCAGAGAGCTTATGGCTAAAACATTTGTGTTGATTTACCATTATAAAAATTAATCTAATTAATATTCATGATATTTTTTCTCACATGGGCTCAGGAAGGGTCACTATGCCAGTGACAAGAAATACGCACTGCTATTATGTCTTTATTTGGAGCTAGATGGTGGGGGGGGGGGAACTCTTTTGTGCACCTGAAGTATGCATTACAACCCTATACTTAACCCTTTCCTCCATAAATACGCCTTTCTACGCCTCTGTAATAGCCACTTCTTGAAACCATTGTGATAAATAGAGCATTTGCTCCTACAGGAGCAAAATTAATGCTCTATTTATCACAATGGTTTAAAACTACAAAATTCTAAAATTTTACTTTTCTCTAGTAAATGCTCCGTTTGAGTAGATTCATTCAAAGAGGTTTGTTCTAAAAATAGCCTATGGAGGAAAGAGTTAATAGAGGCATCTTTTGACACTTTTGCCAACAAAGTAGACCCAGAGGAGAAATCTGACCAGTCTTTGTTCTGTTTACATAGACCTAATTCCACAGCTTGTGCCATGGCTAAAATTGATGATATCATTATTTCTTATATGAATATTCATCAGGTAAAGGGTTAATACAACAACAACTAATGTTATACAATAGGCTGAAAACACTGTCTTCATGTAGTTTTTACTGTTTTATATACTGGTTTCCAGGGTTTCATGGTATATCTCAGTCAGTGCATTTGCAGGTTGACCTGTTCAGCACTGAACTTTCCAAAATTTATACAGGTCATGCTTACTGTGAATATCCAGAGATTTTGTTTTTAAAGAAAAATGAAGCATGACAAACAGTGCAGACCCTGATGAAAGGGCTTCTCTAGGAGCCCTTTTATCAGGGTCTACACTGTTTGCAAAGGTCATTAGTGACTTGTTTCCGCGCACTGAAAGATACTGGGTTAATAGCAGAACTTTGCTTTCCTGCCAGTTCATTATCACTGACGTCAATAAAAATGCCCCACCCTTCAGTTTTAACATGCTTTTTAGTTTACATCTGAAGAATGCCTTTAGGCTCATCAGATTTTGCAGAATTTTTAATGAAAATTTATAAGTTCATTGGCGTTTTCATGACCTTTCTAATGCTGCTTTTTCATAGTGGAATGATTCATTGTTTATCCCTTTCCCTCATATAAACGTGTTTTCACGCATTTGCAAACAGAGTAGACCCAGATCAGACGGCTCCTAGAGGAGCCGTCTGATCAGGGTCTACTCTGTTTGCTAATAGAATTTTAAAGATCTGTGTCTTTACTTTCTAAAATGGCTACAATTTTCCATCTTCCATATTTCGTTTTAATCAATTTATCTATGAATATTCAGTAGGTATAGAAATTTTGGAATGAACACAGAACAGGGAACCAGGGTTATATTGATTCAGTACAGAGAGGATAAACTTTGCCAGATAGTGTAGCTGTCTGATCTGGGTCCACACTATTTGCTAACACAAGTTGAATTCTATCATTCAATGTATAAGTATAACTGGAGTACTTGTACATTTACTACAATATAATTTATAGCTTGTTTTATACGAGCCAAATCGTTATTAATTAAAAATTATACAAGAAAGATCACGGAAAAAGCAACATAACAGATTCCATAAAGATTGGTAACTGATAAAGACTTTGCAAGGTTGTATAATAAAGGGTCCTGGAAATATGGTGTTCTGACATTTGCAATCAGTGTAGATCCAGATCAGCTGCAGTATTGAAAGTTTGCATCTGATCAGAGTATATACGTAAGAGAGTGGATCTAGATTGAACATCATGTTCAAATGCAGTTGCTGATCTAGGTCCACTGTGCTTGCAAATGTTGTGTGTTCAGTCCAGGTTCCATGCTTATAAAGCTTTTTAGTTGAGTCTGAGTTCATTCTCAAGCTTTTGATTGGTCAGATTTGAGTTCTCAAGCTTTTGATTGGTCAGATTTGAGCCAGAGGCTCAAATCTAATCAAAAACTTGAGAACAAACTCAGACTCAACTAAAAGTTTTATTAGTATGGACCCAGGATCGAATTCACCATATCAGGGTTTACCCTATTTACTATTCTATTAGGTTCATTTAACTCTTTTCTTCATATAAACGCATTTTCACGCTTATGCAAACAGAGTGGACCAGGATCGCACGGCTCCTATTTACTTTCTAAGATGGCTTCATTGTTCCGCCTCCCATATTTCAATATAACTATTTTGTTCATGAATATTCAGTAGGTGTTGGAATTTGGAATAAATATAGGACAGGGAAAGGGTTAAAGTTATCAGAATGGCATGAAAGTGAATTATTCAGCTTTATAAACTGGTGGACAGAGGAGTTTGGGTGTCATTAACCCTTTCCCTGATATAAACGTGTTTTCAAGCATTTGCAAACAGAAGACCCAGATCAGACGGCTCCTAGGGGAGCCGTCTGATCAGGGTCTGCTCTGTTTGCTAATAGAATTGATAGGTCTGTTTCTTTGCTTTCTAAAATGTCTATAATGTAACACCTTCCATATTTCTTTATAATTATTTTATTAATGAATATTCAGTAGGTACTGAAATTTGGCCTAAATACAGAACAGGGAAAGGGCTAATTGGTACATAGGGTAAATAATACTGGTATTCCTACAACAAAACCTTACTCTCAACATTTAACCCTTTCCCTGTTCTGTGTTTATTCCAAATTTCATTACCTACTGAATATTCATGGACAAAAATAGTAACAATGAAATATGGAAGGTAAAACATTGTAGCCATTTTAGAAAGTATAGAAACGTATCTATAAAATTCCATTTGCAAACAGAGCTCCTCTAGGATCCTGAGGAGCCATCTGATCTGGGTCTACTCTGTTTGCAAATGCGTGAAAACACATTTATATGTAGCAAGGGTTAAGTGGTGACTTCATCTTAGCCTTTCTCCTGCTTATCAAAACATTTGGAGTTAGCTTGGATCCAGTTTAGATGTAACTTGGTGTCTTAGCTGAGTCAAAGCTGTTTGTCATTCAGTCAATAGGTTCACAAAGCTTGAATGAATCAGGAGAAAGTAAAACATGAATTTAACCTTTGACCTGTTCAATATTCATATAAGAAGTAATGACTTCATGCATATTTATTAGCTGAATTTTTATATTGTAAAATTTTCAATGAAATTATTTGCTTTGGCAAAAACTGTAGAGTCAGATCTATATATTATGTCATAAGCAAACAGAGCAGACCCTGATCAGATAGCTCCTGCAGGAGCCATCTGATCAGGGTCTTCTCCGTTTGCAAATGCATGAAAGGGCGTTTATATGAAGGAAATGGTTAACAATAGCATTGTTACAGCAGGATAGGAAGGTTTAGACACTCACCTTTCAGTGTCACGGCTGAATCAACCATTAAGTTTTGTAGTTTTCACAGCTATAGATAAGAAGAGTATTCAGAAAAATCTAATTAAAATAGCTTTGCTATATTTCCACTAAATACTATATTTGCTGCAACTCATTAGAATTTCACTTTTGAGGACAACGTATCAAGAGCATTTTTTGTTTATGTTTTTACTTAGTTACACTATTTACTGTCAACTTAACTTCCTCTGTCAGTTGATAAGTGTCAAACGTCTCCTGTCTGATTTTCATATTTTATTAAATTTTTAATTTCCTCTGTTGGTTGTTTTATTTCAATTTAACCCTTTCCCTCATATAAATGCCTTTTCACGCATTTGCAAACAGAGTAGACCCAGATAAGACAGCTCCTACAGGAGCTTCTAACCAGGATCTGCATTGTTTGGTAAATGGTACTGGGTCTACTCAGTTTGCAAAGGTGTTTATATTTCTCAAAACGGAGAAAATCCACTTTTAGATTGTAGGAGACAACAAACCCTGTAAATGACCGTTATACCTAGCATGCAAAGTGTTGAAAAAATAACTGTGCAGTTTAAAGATGTTAGAACAATGTCCATGTGGTCAGACATCTGAAAGGACACTGACCAAGTAATGTATTGTTAAAAAAGATAAATAACACTTGAAAGTAGCGCAATGTCTCATCAGGAACCAAAACTGTTTGTTACTGAGTATGGCTTTTAACCCTTCTCTTGCTATTCACGTCAATACACCTACCTGTAAATAGTGAAGACCCAGATGAGACAGCTCCTGCAGGAAGTTTACAAGTTGATTGTGCAACCAGTGCACTCCACAGCAGTGATTGCACAGCGATATACTTGTACACAGTGAAGATATATGTAATTATACAACAGGGCATGGGTAAAGAAGGAGAAATGTATTTAAAAAATCAGCAAGAGAAGGGTTAACCCTTTCTCTGTTCAGAGTTCATGTAATAAATAATAACAATGTGAATCTTTTTTTGCTCAATTTTTATAATGTAAACTTTTCAAGGGAAATTTTTGCATTCACAGAAACTATGGAATCAGATCTATATCATATCAAAAGCAAACGGGAACCGTCTGATCTGGGTCTACTCTGTTTGCAAATGTGTGAAAAGGCATTTATATGAAGGAAGCAGATGACATAATTTGCTGACAATAATGTGTGGCAACGAAAGAGTTATCCTTCACCTGATAATTATACTCCTGTAAGAAATAATGTCACTTTGAATATTCATTAGCTGAAATTTTATAATGATGGCATATGAACACAAGAATGTTTGGCCTCGACAGAATCTGTAGAAAATGCAGTTTGGTATTGGCAGAAGCTATTAAAAATCAGATCTATATTATGTCATAAGCAGACCAAGCAGTCTTGACCTGGGCCTTTTTTGTATCAAAGGAGTGAAAAGCATTTGTATGAAGTAAAGAGTTAAGTCACCTTGTGCAACAGAACTTGTTGTTTGTTGACATGCGTGTATTTGTTATTGTTCAAGCTGAGAGAAAACCTTTGACCTATATGTATATTATATATGTACCTATTGACAGTCATGATTGGCCATATTGAGTAGACTCGGCAAATAACTGTCAGTGAACCTCAATAAAAGGTAACACATCCCTTTATGACTGTGGAAAGGTTTTTATATTATCAAAGGGAGACAACTGTCTCTAAATCTTCCATCTAAAAATTATTTGAGTTATCTTCCTTGGATAAATTTTTGCAAGCCAACAATTTAGAGAAAATCTAATCAGGATTCAAACTGTTTATATTTTAATCATTTTGACGAAAAAAGGAATATGTTGCAAAGAACATTATTTAAATAATAAACTGTAGAGTCAAATCTATTATAAATTCATAAGCAAACAGCAGACCTTGATCAGATGGCTCCCACAGGAGCCGCCTGATCTTGGTTTGCTCTTGTTTTTAGCTCACCAGAGCACTTTTGTGCTCAGGGTGAGCTTTTGTGATCACTTGATGTCCGTCGTCCGTCGTCGGGCGTCAACAATTTGAACCTTTAAAAATCTTCTCCTCTGAATCTACAGGGTTCTCAGCTTTCATCTTTGGTAAATAGCATCATCTTTAGGTCCTCTCGAAAAGTTATATAAATTTTGCCCCTGGGGTCAAAATTGGCCCCGCCCCAGGGATGCCTTGTTTTCTATTGAAATATATAGTAAAACTTTGAAAATCTTCTCCTCTGAATCTACAGGGTTCTCAGCTTTCATATTTGGCACAAAGCATCATGTTCAGGTCCTCTACAAAAGTTATATAAATTATGCCCCTGGGGTCAAAATTGGCCCCGCCCCAGGGGTAGCCAGTTTTGAATAGAAACATATAGTGACAACTTTGAACATCTTCTCCTCTGAATCTACAGGGTTCTCAGCTTTCATATTTGGCACATAGCATCATGTTCAGGTCCTCTACAAAAGTTATATAAATTATGCCCCTGGGGTCAAAATTGGCCCCGCCCCAGGGGTAGCCAGTTTTGAATAGAAACATATAGTGACAACTTTGAAAATCTTCTCCTCTGAATCTACAGGGTTCTCAGCTTTCATATTTGGCACATAGCATCATGTTCAGGTCCTCTACAAAAGTTATATAAATTATGGCCCTGAGGTCAAAATTGGCCCCGTCCCAGATTTCATTAGAAACATATAGTGACAACTTTGAAAATCTTCTCTTCTGAATCTACAGGGTTCTCAGCTTTCATATTTGGCACATAGCATCATGTTCAGGTCCTCTACAAAATTTGTATAAAATATGCCCCTGGGGTCAAAATTGGCCCCGCCCCAGGGGTGGTCAGTTTTAAATAGAAACATATAGTGAAACTTTGAAAATCTTCTCCTCTGAAACTGGAAGGTTCTAAGCTTTCATATTTGGCACATAGCATCATGTAGGTCCTCTACAAAATTTGTATAAATTATGCCCCTGGGGTCAAAATTGGCCCCGCCCCAGGGGTAGCCAGTTTTCAATAGAAATATATGGTAAAACTTTGAATATATTCTTCTCTGAAACTGAACGGTTCTCAGCTTTCATATCTGGCACATAGCATCATGTTCAGGTCCTCTACAAAAGTTATATACATTATGCCCCTGGGGTCAAAATTGACCCCGCCCCAGGGGTGCCAGTTTTCTCTAGAAACATATAGTGAAAACTTTGAACATCTTCTCCTCTGATTGGCTGGTGAGCGATGTCAGGGCCATTCTGGCCCTCTTGTTGTTTTTTTTGCAAAAGTGAAAAAGCATAAATATCCTCAGGGGAAAGGGTTAAGAACTAATGCTTAGCATTATAGAGGTAATGTACAGTAAGATTCATAGTTGCTAGTACTGACATGGTTATCCCATTACCTCATAGGCTATATTTAGATACAACCTCTTTGAATAAATCTACCGAAAAGGAGCATTAACTAGAGAAAAGGAAAATTTTAGAATTTTGTAGTTTGAAGTGAATGAAACCATTCTGATAAATAGAGCATTTGCTCCTATAGGAGCAAATGCTCTATTTATCACAATGGTTTCTCTTAAGGATGCGTCAATATGAGGGAATGGGTTATTGCATTTGAAATTTGCAAACAACTTTCAACTCATGTGTTTATTTGTGTTTTTGCAGGTGAACAGTTTTGAGCAACTATGCATTAACTACACCAATGAGAAACTGCACCGGTTCTTTAACCACTACGTGTTTGCCTTAGAACAGGATACCGTAAGTAGTAGAAATTTGTTACCCTGGTTACGGTATCTTAAATAGTCAGACACGCTATGTCCCCTCTCCATTAATTTTTGAAGTTGAATAATTTAACTTTATACTTTTTCATAACTTTAACTCTTTGCTGATTACCTACATGTGTATGCAAACAGTTTGGATCCTGATGAGATCCGCATAATGGAGTGTCTCATCAGGATCCAAACTGTTTGACACTTAGGCCATATTTTTGCAGGTTAGGAATGAGAGATCTTATTTTAAGAATTGAAGCAGACGACAATTGTTGCAGACTTACTTAGCATGCAAAGAGTTAAAATAGACTGACATAGTTGCAAATAGTGGAGACCAAGATTAAGCTGCTCCTTCAGGAGCAGTTTGATCTGGGTCTGCACTGTTTTCAGATGCTTGTCTATCCGAATACTTAGGGTAATTAGGGTACTCAAGTAATGTTTAGTTATCTTTTAACTCTGCCCATTAGTGAATTTGTGATAATTTTTCTCAAGGTTTGGACAGAGTAACTCCATGTCTCTAAACTGCTTGATACACTGATTACATCTTTTCAACGAAGAGGAATATACATGTAAATGAAATAAGTGTTGCATAAATAAATTACTTTCTGATTTATTGTATTTAGATGTACATGTATACTACAGTGCTCCCTCTCTACAACGACACCCTTTGGGATACGAATATTGTATGTGTTGTTCAGAGGGAGTTGTTATAGGGAGGGAAAATCAAACATAATAAGCTTGTTTGTAGATCCCCAGATAAGGTGTATTTCGAGAACTAAAACCGTTATGCCTCAATCAAACCCTATGTTGTGACCACTCTTTAGAATTGTCACAAAGTGACGATTCTAAAGAGTGGTCACAACATAGGGTTTGATGGATGCATAACGAAAATACGATGGAAAAAGGTTGTTTCTGGAGCCTTGTTGTTTCGGAAACAGTGACATGAGTTGTTGTAAGGAGGGAATCGTTATTGAGAGGGCAGTTGTAGGGAGGGAGCACTGTATTCAATAAATGTACAGTAAAACGTCTCTATAACAGCCACTAACTTGTGTTGATTAGTTGGTATTTAGGGCAGGTGGCTGATTAAAGCAAGATGAAAATAAAACGGAACGCTCCTATAGGAGCGTTCTGTTTTACTTTCGCCTTGCTTTAATCAGCCACCTGCCTTTAACACAAAATATTTGATGTAATTTAGTGGCCGTTATAGAGAGGTTTTACTGTACATGTATATAAGATGAAACATAGACCATAAATGCACAGCCTTGCATATTTAAATTTAATTTATTGAACAGTATTACATAAACATACTATATGCACATGTATATCTGAAAACAGAAACTGTTGTAATGCTTGACCTGTTAATGTTTTGTGTTTTTCAGTATCGCCAAGAAGAGATTGCCTTTGAACATATTACCTTCACAGATAATTCCAAATGTGTAGAACTCATAGAAAAGGTGAGGAGGCTGTACTGTCCAAAATTTCCTTCAATAAATGTACCAATAAGGCTTAAATGATCATTATTATAGCCCATTCTGCCCTTTATAACACTTTTGCAAACAGTAGAGTCAGATCAGACGGCTCTTGTAGGAGCCATCTGACAGGGTCTGCTGTTTGCTTATGAAATAAAATATATGATATTACAGTTGCTGCTGTGGCAAAAAATCCTCTGTTCATGTGCCATTATGAAAAATAATTTAACCCTTCGCTTGCTATTCACGTCAATATACCTACCTGTAAATAGTGAAGACCCAGATGAGACAGCTCCTGCAGGAGCTGTCTCATCAGGGTCTGCACTATTTACAAGTTGATTGTGCAACCAGTGCACTCCACAGCAGTGATTGCACAGCGCAATACTTGTACACAGTGAATATATATGTAATTATACAACAGGGCTTGGGTAAAGAAGGAGAAATGTATTTTAAAATTCAGCAAGAGAAGTGTTAATTGGAATTCTTGATATAATTATTTCTTATATGAATATTCATGGAGTAAAGGACTGCAGATGCTACACAATGTTGGCTGTGCATTTGTGGCAGTGTCCTGAGTGTTATTATCCAAAGAACAGTTTAAATGATTACTTGGTTCTATTCCTTCAATTTATTTGTTCAGGTCTGTTATTTCAATTGCTTATTTTCTTTTTATTACAGCCACCAAGATGTATTCTTAAAATGTTAGATGAAGAATGTAGATTTCCTCAGGTAAGCACACAGAAAAATGAGAGATGTAACATGATTTGTGATGGCCCTGATGGGTATACATGTATTTATATTTATATCAGTTACTAGACCATTGTTTAAAGTAATTATTTTCCTGTTTGAATCTTGATGAGACACTGAGACACTCGGCATCTCGCATGGATCCAAACTGTTTGCATTAGTAATCCTGATTTTGCATTTAATGTGCAGAGATGAATCTTTTCCTTCATATAAACTAATTTTCATGCCTTTGCAAACAGAGTAGACCCAGATCAGATGGCTTCTTAAAGGAGACATCTGATCTGAGTCTGCTCTGTTCGCTCATGGTGTTTTATAGATCTGTTCTACAGTTTTTGCCTGAGCTAAAATGCCCTGTGCTCATATGCCAATATAAAACCTAATTAATATTCATGATATCATTATTTCTTACATGAATATGCTATAGGGAAAGGGTTAAAGTTGAAGCTGATGCTTTCTAGCTCACCATAACAGTAAAACTCTCTATACCGGATGTTGAGTTTAGTATAAATATCAGTCTTGGACACAGATGGCAGCTTCATGCAGGCCAGGGTGAAAGTCATGCAGAAAGCTCCTCTAGGAGCTTTCTGCCTGACTTAAACCCTGCATTAAGCAGCTACTCACTCACCCTGCATTAAGCAGCCACCTGCTTAAAGGTATCTAACTTCTTCTCAACTAGAATTCTGATTTAGAGGGGTTTTACTGTATAACGTGTTGATAATTACCTTTGATGATCACTAAATGTCCCTTGTCCATTTGTTCTGCCCCACCATGTGCATACATTGGAACTTGTCCTAAGCAGCCATTCATTTATTAAACACAGGAGTCTTAAAAGCAGGTGGTTGCTTAATACAGGGCAATAGTAAAGAAGGAAGCTCCAATAGGTGCTTTTTGCATAATGTTTGACCTGCATTAAGCTACCACATGCCTTGCAGACACATTATTAGACATCTTTTTGATGGTTAAGACAGGTTCAACTGTATTGATTTAATTCATACTCTAGACTTAAAAATTCATGAGCCATGTTTCATACTCCAGCACTCACAGTCCTGAAGCAATCTTAATCAAACTTTAAAGAAACTTTAAAGTCATGTGAATTTCAAGAGTGATTAAGGGGAAAAATCATACCAGTAACTCGAGAGTTGTGTGTCCTTGATTTATTAAAATAGTATAATTCAACATGTCTACTCTGTAGCACTTTTTTTCATCTTTGGGATCTTTTTCATATTTATCTGATTTATATGGCTGTAAGATCTTAGTTAACTTCAGATATGAGTGAATTTAGGTGTTTGAGTGAGTTATACTAAGTTTATACCTTCATGCTAAGCGATCTCTACTATTTATCCATTCCTTCATATTGACACCTCTGTAGAAGTCACCTTTTGAAACCATTGTGATATGGAGCAAATGCTCTATTTATCACAATGGTTTCAGAATTTTACAATTCTAAAAAATTCCTTTTCTCTAGTAAATGCTCCTAATCTAATTTCGTTAGATTTATTCAAAGAGGTTTGGTCTAAAAATAGCCTATGAGGTAATTGGTTAAAGCAATTTAGCATACTTTTGGTTAAATGTGATGCAGTAATGACAATGGTTTGTTTATGTAGGGAAGTGACAAGTCATACCTAGTGAAGCAGCATCAGGAGTTAGAGGACCACCCTTACTACATCAAGGGCAATGACCGGCGTACCTGGGAGAAGGTGTTTGGCATCCAACACTACGCTGGGGCTGTCACCTACACTGCGGCTGGATTCCTTGACAAGAACAAAGACGTGCAGCAGGACCAGCTTTTTGAGCTCATGTACAATTCCACCAACCCCTTCATTAAGGACCTCACAAGGTTTCAGGTAAGAGAAGTGGCTATGTTCACCAATGGTAAAGCTTAGTTTACTTATGTCAACACTTTTGATGTGACGAGATAACTCAAACAGTACTTCACACATTGGTTTCATATTAAAGATCATCAGAGGAAGATGCCTATAGTGTTTTGGTTATCTGCCCTTAATTCATCCAAAATGCCATAAACTTTTGTCAACACTTTTAATGTGACGTGATAACTCAATCAGTACTTCACATATTTGGTTCATATTAAGGGCATATGCTTAGTATTATGAGAGGAAGACATCTGTAGTTTTTGGGTTGAATGAGATCACCATGATCACATGTCTAGAGTTATCTGCCCTTGATTGATCAAAAACAACATATTCAACAAAAGATCATCCGCAGGGCCCTCTCTGACTGAGTCAGATTTCTAGTTTTCCGATAGGAGCCGTCTGATCTGGGTCTTCTTTGTTTGCAAATGCATGTAAAGGTATTTCTATGAAGGAAACAATTAATAATTGGTAAAGACTGCTGTATTTTTAACCCTTTACCCTTTGAATATTTATGTAAGAAATTATAACATCATAAATATGTTTTAGATTAATTGTTATAAATGCACATGGACTGGACACAAGAACTTTTGGCCCTGACAGAAACTGTAGAATCATATCTCTATTATATCATAAGCAAACAGAGCAGACCCTGATCAGACGGTTCCTACAGGAGCCATCTGATGCAGATCTACCCTGTTCGCAAAGATGTGGAAAAGCATATTTGTGGAGAAAAGGATTAAGAATTGGTAAAGACAGGTGGTTGCTTAATGCAAGGCAAAAGTTGGAGCTTTCTACATTAATTTTGACCTGCATTAAGCTACTACCTGTCTTAAAGACCCAGATTTATACCTCTTTTTAATGGCCGCTGAATACAGGTTCTACTGTAATGCATCCGGAGACACTGACTTCATAATGGAATTTACTGATATTATCACAAATAAATGATCAAAATAAATAAAACCTGATTTATCTGCTTTATAAGAGCAAACATAATACTTTCAGAATGAACAATTGGCATGAAATGTTTAGTCACATGGAAATTGAATGAAGTTGAATGAAAAACAAACTGGCTCAAACTTTGGCCTCAATATGTCCAGATTGGCAGAAATATTACACATTCGGCAAAAGTGATGGCGAAAAGAAAAAAAGCGCCAGGGGAATTATGGACAGAATTCAATATAACTGGAAATTTATTTAACCCATTCCTCCATATGCTATTTTTAGACCCAACCTCTTTGAATAAATCTACCAAAAAGGAGCATTTACTAGAGAAAAGGAAAAGTTCAGAATTGTGTAGTTTTGAAACCATTGTGATAAATAGAGCATTTGCTCCTATAAGAGCAAATGCTCTATTTATCACAATGGTTTTATAATGTGATTTTTACAGAGGTGTAGAATGGCGTATATATGAAGGAAAGGGTTAATGATGAGTTTACAGCATGTAGTACAAAGAGCATAACTCTAGCTTCAGTAAGTAACTCAGTTCTAACTCAGTAACACTAGAGTTATAGCCCTTGGCATAGGTCATATCATAGCTACCCAGTCCTATGACACATTTCTTATTAATAGAAGGATTACCTGTATGTAAATTCTCTGATAATTATGCACATACAACATGTATGTTAAAACCCAATACAATAACTTTTAACCCATTCCTCCATAGGCTAATTTAGACCCAACCTCTGAATGAATCTACCCAAAAGGAGCATTTACTAGAGGAAACTAAAATTTTAGATTGTAGTTTGAAACCATTGTGATAAATAGAGCATTTGCTCCTATAGGAGCAAATGCTCTATTTATCACAATGGTTTCAAGAAGTGGTTATTACAGAGGCATAGAAAGGCATATTTATGGAGGAAAAGGTTAAATAAAGATTATTATTTATAAAATAAAAGGTGGTTGCTTAATGCAGTCTGAAAGCGATGCAGAAAGCTTTCCTGGGAGCTTTCTGCATTGCTTTCACTCTGCTTTATACAAACACCTGTGTACAAAATGCATGAAGCTCCTTTTCAAAAAATGGAACAGAAGTATTTATAGGAGGTAATATGGTATTTCTCAGGATCTGTTAGGGGTCAGACTGGAAGACCTTGGGGGCCGTCAGACCATATCCAGGACAACAAGAGGCAAGCCTACAGTAGGGGACACCTTCAAACACCAGTTGTCTGCCCTTGTTGATATTCTCTCCACCACTAACCCATGGTAAGTGCTTGAGTTTTTACATAGATCTTGTTAAAGGAATACATAAGGATACAATTATCTAATTATAATACAAAGACTGTTCATTATTTCTGTAACAGAAAATATTTGCATGCTGTGATATTTTGTTGTCAGCAAATACTTTCCAAATCTAATGTATTTTCAAGTACAGTAAACTCCCTCTAGACTGGAATTCTATCAAAGAAGAATTAAGATACTTTAGGCAGGTGGCTGCTGTAAGAGCCGTCTGATCAGGGTCTTCTCTGTTTGCTTATTGCATAGCAAAGATCAGATTCTTCAGTTTCTGTTATGTCCAACAAATTCTGTGCTCATATACCATTATAGCATTTTATCTAATTAATATTCATGATGTCATTATTTCAAGCATTAACTGTTCATGGAGTAAAGGGTTGAATGTCATGATGTCTATTTTGTATTGTTTGTTTAAGGTATGTTCGATGTATCAAGCCCAATTGCATGAAGAAGGCCAACAGCTACGTAGACAAGGATGTGGTCGTACAGCTCAGCTACTCTGGCATGTTAGACATCATTAGAATCAAAAGAGAGGTAACTCTTCTGGACATGTTAGTCAAATTGTATGATTATCTCCCTTGAGGTTCTTTTTGCGATTCAATTTGATAATATGGAGTAGGAATAATGTATCATAACTTTTTATTATTAAATCTGATGGCATAGATTTATAATCATTTTAAATTTTATTCATTTTCCCACCAAAATTCAATATAATCCCAGTCTGGTTTGAAGATTTAAATGTTCTTTCAACTTTTCAATATTTCACAGTAGAAATTGGTATTCAGGACAACTGACAATAATTATTGTTCTTTGACAGATTGCTATTGGAGTGTGTCTTAGGTCAATTTGTGATGTGTCCTAGGGAAATCTGCGATTCTACTAGTATAGATTCCAATCACAATTTGTCCTAGGACAAACAGCAATTCTACTAGGAAAATCTACCATTCTAACTGGAAGAATTTCTGATTTTATAAAAATATTTAGGAAAATATTCTGAATCATTTCGTGACAAATAATGATTATAAATAATGAAATAATTAACTATTAGTTATGTTTTAAATCATTTGCCGACTGAGTTTGACCTGATTGGCATTTTGCAAATATCCTGGATCCAGAAAAACACCCAGTAACTTGAGGCCAATCTTGACTCAAGCTGTTTGTTATAAAGACAACTCAAGCTGTTTGTTATAAAGACAACAAATTCCCAATGTGGTCTGTGAGTGTGTGCATTCATTTTAAAACCATACCATTAAAATAAATAGGATAGGAGTTTGTCTGAAGACAGAAGATGATCACAATCTCTGGATTTTAAAATCTAGGACAGAATGGAGTGGAATCAGTAATAGTAGAATTTTCGATTGCCCTTGGACATACAGTTGAACCTGTCTGAAGTTCCACTCAAAAAGATATCTAATTATGGGTCAGTAAGGCAGGTGGCAGCTTAATGCTCCTATAGGAGCTTTCTGCATTACTTTTACCCTTACTTTTTGCATTAAGCAACCACCTGGTTTTTAACACTCCTATGTTCAATAAATTAATGGCTGCTTAAGACAGGTTCTACTGTATCACAATTATAAACTGACCTATGAAGACTCCATACACAATCTGTCCAAGGATAATGGTCGATTGTTATAATTTGCAAAATGTACTGTAACATTTACAAGTGCACAGATGTCATGTACTTAACCCTTTCCCTTATACAAACGCTTTTTCATGCCTTTGCAAACTGTGAAGACCCAGATCCTACAGGAGCCGTCTTATCAGGATCTGTTCTGTCTTCTTTTGAAATTATGAAAGATCTGACTCTATGGTTTCTACCAATACTAAAATGGCTTTTTACATAAGTCTTTATATAAAAATATTCATATGTTATTATTTCTTACATGAATATGTAATAGGGAAAGGGTTAACCCTTTCGCTGCCAATGCCGGATCTGTGATTACCTATGCAAACAGTTTGGATCCAGATGAGACGCAGAGTAACTCGGCGTCTCATCAGGATCCAAACTGTTTGTTGATGTTACTATGTTTTTGAAATAAAAATGAAGAAAATCAAAAAAATGAAAATTTGTAGCAGAAGACAAAGTTAGCAGATGACAGAATTTGGTAGCGAAAGGGTTAAAGTTACCAGAGTGCAGGTACTGTTTGAACACTAATACTGCAAGTTAAAAGAAGTTAAAAAGTGCTAAAATAAGGATACAGAATATAGACAACTTAACATCCTTTTGCACACTTGTTAACCCTTTAACACTTGCCCCGTTTAATATTCAAGGAAGAAATAATGACTTAGATCATGAATATAAATTAGCAGTATTTTTGTAATGGCATATATATACACAGGATTTGTTGATATTGATAGAAACTGTAGCATCAGATCAGTATTATTTAAAAAGCAAACAGAGCAGACCCAGATCATATGGCTCCTATAGGATCCATATGATCTGAGTCTACTCTGTTTGCAAATGCGTTGATATGAAGAAAAGGGTTAACTCTTTCAACACTGAATTTTCATCTTGGTAAAAAAGTGTAAAATCAGATCTACATCATTTCAAAAGCAAACAGAGTAGACCCTGATCAGATGGCTCCTATAGGAGCCATCTAAATCTGGGTCTACTCTGTTTGCAAATGCGTGAAGCAAAGAACATTAGTGACTTGTTTTCCACGTTAAAAGGGTTAAATATGGAAAACGAATGTACTGGCATTTGCAAACAGTGTAGACCCAGATCAGAGGACTCTTAGAGGAATCATTTTATCAGGGTATGCACTGATTGTCATTCAAAATCCTGTAACAAATTTCAAAGCAATACAGACAAAAGTTTGACAGCGTATTAAAGTTTTAATCAACTTAAAGCAACATATCCAATTATATTCGGGAGACCTAAATTTGCTACAACCCTCTTGCACTATGCTGCTGCTGCAAAAATTA
The DNA here is from genome assembly GCA_963576725.1 of Azorinus chamasolen. Taxonomy (NCBI): domain Eukaryota; kingdom Metazoa; phylum Mollusca; class Bivalvia; order Cardiida; family Solecurtidae; genus Azorinus; species Azorinus chamasolen. The sequence goes on from OY755235.1 coordinate 27,967,458, forward strand.
AAACATCTCAAGTGATAATAGAATTTTGTTCTTGGAGGTAACTGACCTTTTGAATGTGAGATTCAAGTGTACCGGCATTTGCACACAGTGTAGACCCAGATCAGAGGGCTTCTAGAGGATCCCATTGATCAGGATCTTGACTATTTGTCATTTAAACCATCTAGCCCTCTAGCAAATTTAACCTTTCATATTGAATGGACACTATAGTTAAACACAGATGGGGGCCATTCCACTTTAACCCTTTCCCTCATAGAAACGTGTTTTCGCACATTTGCAAGCAGAGCAGACCCAGATCAGACGGCTCCTAGATGAGCCGTCTGATCAGGGTCTGCTCTGTTTGCTTATGGACTTCGATAGATCTGTTTCTTTACTTTCTAAAATGGCTACAATGCTCTGCCTTCCATATTTCATTATAATTATTTTGCCATGAATATTCAGTAGGTATTAAAATTTGAAATAAACATAGAAAAGGGAAAGGGTTAAATATTCAGTGTTCATGGGGTTAGTCCTTAGCTTACTGAAAAAAATTATGTCAGCTCAAACTCTGAACTGCTACATTTTTTACTTATTTTCGATTTTTGAGAAACTACAGACTAATTATCAAAGAACTTGGATCCTGATGAGTTGTTGAGTTAGTCCAATCTGGAGCCATACTGTGTGCAAATAACAATCATGTCACACTTAGCAAGGGAAGGATTGAAATGCTATATCATATATCAGATGTAATAAAATGTTCCCCAGTGCCAGTGATTATCCACAGTTTTACATGCAATTGATCTACATACAAGATGTTCCATTGTTTATGAAAGATTTAGGTGCATACCATAACCCTTTCCCTCATATAAACATGTTTTCACGCATTTGCAAACAAGAGTAGACCCAGATCAGACGGCTCCTAGAGGAGCCATCTGATCTGGATCTGCTCTGTTTGCTAATGGAATTTGAAAGATCTGCATCTTTACTTTCTAAAATACCTACAATTTTCCTCCTTCCATGTTTTGTTATAACTATTTTGTCCATGAATATTCAGTACAAATGGAACTTTGGAATAAACATAGAACAGGGAAAGAGATAAACAGTAATAGATACCAAAGCCTGGTTTGATCTGTAAATGTGTATGAAAACATCAATAGAAAGCTGTCACCATCTCTCTCATTGTACTTTTGAATGTCCATTATTTATCATGCTAGAAATACTTTAACAAAGATGTATTCAAATTATGGTATTGACAAGTCTGTGTTTGACCGGGCCATGGTTAACCCTTTCCTTGTTCTATGTTTATCCCAAATTTAAATACCTACTGAATATTCATGGACAAAAAAGTTGTAATGGAAAGTGGAGCATTGTAGCCATTTCAGAAAGCAAAGAAACAGTTCTATCGAGTTCCATTTGCAAACAGAGCAGACCCTGATCAGACGGCTCCTAACAGCTCTGATCTGGGTCTACTCTAGATCTGTTTGCTAATGTGTGAAAACATATTTATATGAAGGAAAGGGTTAAGATGCATACTGATCTATCAAAATCTCTTATTTGTCAGCCACACCCTAACTTGCTAGAAACTCGCTTACAGTAAAATCTCTCTATAACAGCCACTAAATTGTGTTAATTAGTTGGTATTTAAGGCAGGTGGCTGCTTAAAGCAAGGTGAAAGCAAAACAGAACGCTCGGAGCGTTCTGTTTTACTTTCACCTTGCTTTAAGCAGCCACCTGCCTTGAACACAAATTACTCAATATTATTTAGTGGTCATTATAGAGAGGTTTTACTGTATATTTGAAATAAACCCCATCTTGTTGAAGCACATTAGAATCACCTTGGGGAGGTAATTATACTGAGTAACAGCAAGATAGGGTTTGGTGAAATAAATATAAAAAATGGTTTAATTTAATTTTCTAAATATCTACAACCCTGTCAAAGAAATAAGAAGTTGAGTAAAAGCAGCCTTGAATTCTCCATGCTGCTTGATCTAATTTCATTTTTAATTCTTCGAACGCTTAATTGTCAAATGGATTATTCTAAAATTCAAACTGGTTAAACTTACCATGAATATTCAGTGATTATATTTACAAAAAGTGTAACATGACAAACAGTGCAGATCCTGATGAGAGGAACCCTCTGATATGGGTCTACACTGTTTGCAAAGGACATTAGTGACTCATTTCCTGCACTGAAAGGGTTAAGGAGGTTTGGTTTTCCATTTTTGTGGACATTCAAAACTCAAAAGCCTGAACATAAATGAAATGCACTAACCTGATATTTGTGCCTATATTAAATTTTGTAAAGGTCCATAAATCTTAAAAAGATTTGATATTTGAGTACAGTAAAGCAAAGGCGTAGAAATGTATGGAGTAATGGGTTAAACAACCACCAGCTTTTCAAGACACCTATATTTATTCTCTTTGTGGTTGCTATAGAGATGTTCTATTGTATTTCTGTGGAACTTTTTATTGAATCTTTCCATGTAATATATATCCAACTTTGTTATAGTACTTGTGGTCGCTATAGAGATATATTGTTTTATTTCTGTAGAGCTTTATTGTTATTGGATGTTTTCCCATGCAATATCAAATTTTGTTATAGTATTTGTGCTATGAATAAGCAGTAAACTTTGGGCACATATAATATTTATGTACCTGCTTTACGGCCTAATTTGATGGAAAATACAGTAAAACCTCTCTAAACTGGAATTCTTGTAGAAAAGAATTTAGATACTTTTAGACAGGTGACTGCTTAATGCAGGGTGAAAGTCATGCAGAAAGCTCCTAGAAGAGCTTTCTGTATGAGTTTCACCCAGCATTAAACTGCCACCAGTCTCCAAGACCAATATTTATGCTAAATTGAATGTCTTGTTTAGAGGGGTTTTACTGTATTTTTTAATTTTTCTGCAACATGAAATGTACAGCAGAATGTAATGATACTTATTCTTTTGAACTAAAAGTTACCCTTATCCTGCTAATTGTGACTTCAGATAAGACCAGGAGTATCTCAAAAGTCTGATCAGGACCCAAACTGTTTGCCATTATATATGTACAGTAGAACCTGTCCAAAGCAGCCATTCATGTATTGAATATAGGAGTCTTAAAAAGCAGGTGGTAGCTTAATGCAGGGCATAAGTAATGCAGAAAGCTCCTATACTTTTGACCTGCATTAAGCTACCACCTGCCTTAACTTAATTCTGCTTATTACGGGTTCTGCTGTAGATCAATAATTTCAAAAAGTGATTTGAGTAATATTTGAAACAGATATGAGAGAGAGAGAGAGAGAGAGAGCGACGTGGGCTCTCTTTTTACAGCAGGATAAAGGGTAATTTGGTTGTCATTAAGGGCAAAATGAGGAACTCCACTGTAGCAAATATTTGGACCGTAAATGTTCAATAAAATAATGTTCAATATAATTTTATGATGCTTATGGTGGAACTAGTTTATTAGGCAAAATGAATTTAAAGTAACTGTTAACCCTTTACTCCATGTAAGAAATAATAACATCATGAATATTAGTTTGATTATTTTTTATGGTAGGATATATGGACACAGGATTTTTTGGCCATGGCAGAAACTGTAGAATCATATTTATATTATATCATAAGCAAACAGAGCAAACCCTAATCAGGCTCCTACTGGAGCCATCTGATCTGGGTCTACTCTGTTTGCAAATACATAGAAAGGCGTATTGATGGAGTAAAGGTTTAATAAAACAATGTTCAATATAATTTTATGATGCTTATGGTAGAACTATAGTTTTATTAGCAATATGAATACAAAGAAAATGATAAACATGCTTTTTAACACTTGGAATGCAGAAAACGAACTATGCAGTATGTAGAAACAGTTGAGACCCAGAGTCTCAGATTAAATTACATATGTCCTTGAAAGTCTCATTCTTTAACCCTTTCCCTCATATAAACACCTTTTCGTGCATTTGAAAACAGAGTAGACTCAGACTCTTGTATCATCCTTCTGATCAGAGTCTGCTCTGTTTGCCTATTGAATTTGATAGATATGTTTCTTTAGTTTCTAAAATGGCTACAATGTTCTACCATCCATATTTTGTTGTAACTAATTTTTCCAAGAATATTCAGTAGGTATTGAAATTTGGAATAAACATAGAACACGGAAAGGGTTTAACCCTTTCCTCCATAAATGCGCCTTTCTACGCCTCTGTAGAAATCACCTGTTGAAACTATTGTGATAAATAGAGCATTTACTCCTATAGGAGCAAATGCTCTGTTTATCACAATGGTTTCAAACTACAAAATTCTAAAATTTTCCTTTTCTCTAGTTAATGCTCCTTTTCGGTAGATTTATTCAAAGAGGTTGGATCTAAAAATAGCCTATGAGGGAATGGATTAAAAAGAATGCAATAGACTATTTAGTATGGCAGTTCATTATTTGAATAGCGCTTGGAAAAGGCTAGCTCTCACGCTGTAATTTAACTCTTGGAATGCAGGAAATGAGAGCACTGTCATAAGCAAACAGTTTAGACTCAGATAAGAGAGCTCCTTGATGAATTCTCTTATCAGTGTCTGCATGGTTTCTCATTCAAAATCCTCTTGTAAAATTAACCCTTCCATACTGTATGGACTCTACCAATAAATAGTGATGGACTATTCCACTGAGACAAATCAGTATTTTTTGAAAAGGTTAAGATGTCTTTTAGGAATCCAGTTAAGAAGAAAACTCTTTCTTCCAGGGCTACCCAGTCCATGTTGTGGTTGAAAACTTCTTGGACAAATACAGGTGCCTGTTACCAGAAAGATCAACTGGAGGTGATGCAAGGTCAGAGGTCAAGGTCATTCTTAATGCCCTGAACCTACCATCAACAGACTGGCAAGTGGGAAAGACACAGGTGGGTAATACTAATTCGCTACTTAAATATCCCTTATACATGTACTAACATCCCATATGTCAGCAACAGATAGAGATGCATACTCAAACACTAAAATCGTCATTTCTCCACCAAACCCAATGCTGTGACCACTCTTTAGAATCGTCTTGAAGAGAATTCTTCTTTGAAAGGACTGACTAGATTTTGTTACAATTTTGACAGAATGTTCATGATGTGGACCTTGACGCAACTTGTTTAACCATTTACTCCCCTTAACCCTATCCCTGTTCTACGTTTATTCCAAATTTCAATACCTACAGAATATTCATTAACAAAATAGTTATAAAGAAATATGGAAAGTGGAACATTGTTGACATTTTAGAAAGAAAAGAAACATATCTATCAAATTCTATTAGCAAACAGAGCAGACCCTGATCAGACGGCTCCTCTAGGAGCCGTCTGATCTGGGTCTTCTCTGTTTGCAAATGCGTGAAAACACGTTTATATGAGGGAAAGGGTTAAGGGAATGTTTTGCTTTTACAAAAACTGTAGAACCAGTTCTTAGATCATGCCGAAAACAAACAGAGCAGATCCTGATCAGGAGGCTCTTATAGACCGTCTGATCTGGGTTTACTCTGTTTGCAAAGGCATAAAAAAGTGTTTATATGAGGGAAAGTTTTCATACATAGATCAGTAAGACTTAGCCTTTGAAATGCTTATTGCATTTCCCAAACAACTTAGATCCATTTTCAGATATTGAGTTGCCCGTCCTTGTTGTATGCCACATAGCAAACAGTTCAAAAGAAAATGTTTCTGGCATAATAAGGGTTAACCCATTTTGATCAGGGTCCTTAATATTTACTGCTATACCAATCTAATTTAACCTTTAGACTCAACCTGTTAGAATAAATCTACTGAAAAGGAGCATTTAATAGAAAAAGAAACATTTTAGAATTGTTAGCATTAAATAGAGAAAGAAACATTTTAGAATTGTGTAGTTTTGAAACCATTGTGATAAATAGAGCATTTGCTCCTATGGAGCAAATGCTCTATTTATCACAATGGTTTCAAAAAGTGATTTTTACAGAGGCGGCAATATAGGGGAATGGGTTAAATGCAGGAAAAGGGTGTACTGGCATTTACAAACAGTGTGGACCCGGATCAAATACCAGTACACTCATTTCCATTTAAAGGGCTAGACTTAACAAACTGCATACACAAGGTTTGACATTTTGCACTAATTTACCAACAGATATCTGTTTCACACAAATAGGTTTGTCTGTTTAGAACATCATTTGAAACCTGAGGGTTGTTAAACTGTTTGCAAATTCCAATCAGCTTCACCAGCCACAGTTAAAGATTAATCCTTTCCTTCATTCAAACACCTTTTCATGCGAACAGAGTAGTGGAATTGAAAGATATGTTTCTTTACTTTCATAAATGGCTACACTGTTCCACCATCCATATTTTGTTGTAACTATTTTGTCCATGAATGTTCAGTAGGTATTGAAATTTGGAATATACATGTACGTAGAACAGGGAAAGGGTTAAGTTATATATTCGTAAAGTCATTATTTTTGCATGAATATTCATGAGTTAAAATAGTTAATAGTACAGTGATAAAACACTAACTGTCCTCACCTTTGCATGGACACCATCATCATGGAAGTTTAAATGAGCCATTCTAAAAAGTTACCATTTGTTGAAATGAATTTCAGAATTTCTTTTCTCAAATTGCTTCAGCAAATTGAAATTGAGAAGAACCTTCAAATTGGAGTCGTCTCATCATAGATCAGCGCCCAAGGTTATTAAACTTTTGCTTTGTCAGAAATTATTCTCAAACATCTGATTGTTCAGATTTTGAGTGAAATGTTTCAAACTTGAGTGTGTCTCATGTATGTATGTACAGAGTATTTCTTCACACATCCTTGTCACATTCACAAGCATTGTGTATAGCCTTTCTATAAGGCAAGCACATTTTCTGGATGTCAATTTTATACCATGAAATGGCAGTAACAGAATTGCAAAATTGTCTGTTTGTTTCCTAGTAATAGTCTGTTTGTTTTACGATAATGACTACTGTGGTATAGACACAGAATTTGACAAAAACAATTTACTTCTGTCAACAAAAATAATTCAACCTTCAGCAATTTACAGGCCCATTGTTGATAGACCTTTGTCAACAGTGTGGACCAAGATGAGATGTAGAGTAATATTGCCATCTGATCAGGATCCAAACCCTCTGATACCCTGATCATGGTTCTGACAAGAAGTGTAAGACGAAATTTTCTTTTGGCATAGCAGCAGACAACATTATCAGCAGACAACATTTGCTTTTACTGCTAAAGGTTTATCCATTTCAACCCATGACATGCATGTACTGTCATTTGCAAACAGTGCAGACCCAGATCAGAGGGCTCCTGGAGGAGCCCTCTGATCAGGGTCTGCACTGTTTGTCATACAAAAATCCTCACACAATTTTTACCCGGTCATACTGTATGGACTCTACCAATAAACAATGATGGACTATTCCACTCTAAATATTCAGGGTTGAAAGGGTTAATGTAGCATTTTACAACACTGTCCTTGTCACCTAGGAGACAAGAAAACATTCTTGTAGGTGCTATTGTCAGATATATAAATAGAGATGAGGAAAATTGCTTCAGTGGAGAGAAATGGACTGTGTGCAATTATTTTCACTGAGAAATGGACTGTGTGCAATTACATGTATTTTCACTGAGAAAACTGCCACCAGTGTTGCCAGTGTTTTTCGGAAATGCTGTAAATGCTAAATTTCACAGGAAATTCCCCTACTTTACCCATGACTTCATGAATATTCATGTAAAAAGTAAAAATAAATATTGACACCATGAATATTAATTACATATACCTGAATTTTATAATGGCAAATGAACAAAGAACTTTATGGCCGTTACAGAAATTGTAGGACCAGACCTATGTATTTCAATAAGCAGTCTTATCAGACACTTCTTTCCTTATCTGGGTCTACTCTGTTTGTGTAGGCATTAAAAGGCATATATACATATATAAATCCCTATGTATGCCTTTGGTGAACTCATAAATTACTATTGCATTTTCATATTGAAAAGGGAGGGATGGGGTGCATGTGGGTGATTTTTACATCACTTTACAATGGGACGTGAACGAGTAATTCCCAGACTTAACATTTTGAATGCCCTGTTTTCATAGTGGAATGGTCGATCCTTGTTTAACCCATTACCTCATAAGCTATTTTTAGATCCAACCTCTTCGAATAAATCCACCGAAAAGGAGCATTTACTACAAAAAAGGATTTTTTTTAGAATGGTGTAGTTTTGAAACCACAGTGATAAATAGAGCTCTATTTATCACAATGGTTTCAAAAAGTGACTTTTACAGAGATGTCAAAAGGCGTCAATATGAGGGAATGGGTTAATAGTAGAGTCTTTCAATATGGTCTAATTTGCTAGAGGATTTTGAATGACAAACTGGGTCTACACTGTTTGCAAATGCCAGTACACTTTTTCCACATTCAAAGGATTAATTGCTGAAGTGAGGTGAAAGAATAAACTTGCTGTTTGCATACTCTGCCCCTACTGAAGTCCACTGATCATGGTCTGCACAGTTTGCCATTTGCAATTTCTGAACTAAGAAATTTAGAGTCTTTCAGAATGAATTAAGTTTTACGCAGGTGAGACAAATAAGGAAGGTCTTAGTGCTTCACATGCCAAGGACAAATATGTGATCAACATATGTGACGCTTTTTGATGCCACTGTAAAAGTCACCTATTGAAACCATTGTGATAAATAAAGCATTTGCTCCATAGGAGCAAATTCTGTATTTATCATAATGGTTTCAAAACTACACAATTTTAAATTTTTCCTTTTCTTGAATAAATGCTCCTTTTCAATAGATTTATTCAAAGAGGTTGGATCTCAAAATAGCGTATGAGGGAATTTGTTATACTGCATGGAAAAGTACATCCAGTAATCGTAGTCAGACAATGTAATAGGATATTAGTGTTACAGTGTGAGTACTGATCCCTCTGGGGTATTTGTTAGCTTGCTCTAGGAGATTTCATAAAATAGTTGCAAACAGCTTTTATCCAGACGAGTTGTCAATATTTGAACACCCAGTCACCCCTATCTACCAGTTTGTAGAGCTGAACAAGTTAATTCTGCATCCTTTTGATATTTTTAAACCATTCCCCTCATAGGCTATTTTTAGATCCTACCTCTTTGAATAAATCTACCAAAAAGGAGCATTTACTGCAGAAAAGGTAAATTTTTTAATTATGTAGGTTTGAAACCATTGTGATAAATACCGGTAGAGTATTTGCTCCTATGGAAAAAATGCTATATTTATCACAATGGTTTCTGAAAATGACTTTTACAGAGGCGTCAAAAGGTGTCAATATGAGGGAATGCATTATTGAAACTAAAGGAGTGGGAAATAGTGTAGACCACAATCAAACTGCTCATTCAGGGTCTACACTGTTTGTCGAAGTTTGCCTATGCAAATATTAGGATAATAATGGTACCTGTTTTTGCCTCACAGTTTAGTGCTCGTAGCACGAGTAGCCTGGAAGGACAGACAATTATCAGTAAGAGAAGAATTATCAACCTCTGACTTTAACCTTTATCCTTAGTAAAAATAAGAATGTTATCGATAACTCTTTCCTCCATAAATATGCCATTCTACGCCTCTGTAATAACTTGTTCTTGAAACCATTGTGATAAATAGAGCATTTGCTCCTATAGGAGCAAATGCTCTATTTATCACAATGGTTTCAAACTATAAAATTCTAAAAATTTACTTTTTCTCTAGTAAATGCTGCTTTTGGGTAGATTCATTCAAAGAGGTTGGGTCTAAAAATAGCCTTTGGAGGAAAGGGTTAATACTTATTAGCTGAATTGTTACAAGCTTGGCAGAAACTGTAAAATCTGATCTATATAATTCCATAAGCAAACCCACCAGACCCTGATCAGATGGTTTCTGTAGGAGCTGTTAGGTCTGCGTCAACTCTGATTGCAAAGTTGTGAACAGGAGTCAGTGTTAGGTAAAGGGTTAATTTTATACATACAGTAAATCTCGATTATTCAAATTTTCTGTATATCAGAATTTAGACCCTTTTAAGCAGGGTGTTGCTTAACCCATTACCTCATAGGCCATATTTAGATACAACCTCTTTGAATAGAGGAACAAAGTGACTTTTACAGTCGTCAAAAGTCGTCAATATGAGGGGATGGGTTAATGCATGGTGAAAGTCATGCAGAAAGCTCGTACAGGAGCTTTCTGCATGACTTTCACCATGCTTTTAGCTGTCAGTCTTGTCTTAAAGCTTGATAATAAATAATATGTGTTTTAGTGTTCGAATAATCGAGATTTAACTGTATCATGTAATGTTTCTAGTAATGGAATCGAAATTATCGAAAAAAAAGCATTTACCAAAAAAAATAAAATGAAAATATATTATTATGAAAAGAATTTTGACTTCGTGGAGGAAAACTGATTGTTGGGACTGTGAGTTTTCCAGAGTCTTACAGAGTTAATTTTACAGTGTACCCCTGAAAACACCTCTGAATAATTCCAGCAGAATTGTATTGTAAGGAATAATGGATCTGCCAATTATTGCAGCTGAACCATGAGTATAACTGTTGTAATGACACATAAATCAGATTATGTTAGAATTAATCCAGGCAAGCAGCTTTGATTAATTTAAACTTTACCATGTGCTCTGGGCAAAATTCTTACACCTCGTGAACAGTTTGGATCCAAATGAGACACTGCGAAACTTGGGAGTCACATCAGGATTGAACATGTTTGACACTGATTTTTTTTCTAAGTTTTAGAATCAGCCAAATGTTATAACTGATGTAGATAGTTTTATATTTCCAGTGAGAATTTGCACAGCGTGTGCAAGGTTAACCGGTACAACGTTGACTTTTCAAATGGACCATTCAAAAGCGCAAACATGTCAAGCTTACGGTGAATATTAAGGGATTTTTCTAAAGAAAAGTGTTACATGACAAACAGTGCAGACCCTAATGAGAGGGCTCCTCTAGGAGCCCTCTCATCTGGGTCTATACTGTTTGCAAAAGACATTAGTGACTCGTGCCCTGCACAGTAAAGGTTAATTGACTACTGTAGGCATACTTGGAAGTTCAGCACTTATAAAACTCAATCTTCAAATTTGACTTTAAAGCTTGACCCATTTACTTTGCTGAAAAGTTTTTTAATGTCAGGTGCAGATGTTTAGAGAGATTGTAGTTTCTCTATGATCAGAATCTACACTGTCAATAAAAAATATCTGTGAACCGTCTGAATTTAACCCTTTCCCTCATATTGACGACTCTGCAAAAGTCACTTTGTGAAACCATTGTGATAAATAGAGCATTTGCTCTTATAGGAGCGAATGCTCTATTTATCACAATGGTTTCAACTTACAAAATTTTATCTAAAAATACCCTATGAGGTAATGGGTTAAACACAATCTTTTAATTCTTGTAAAATACTGTAGAATTTCTCTAAAGTGACCTAGTCTCCTTATACAGTGATGTCTCGTTAATCCGGAAACGTTTGTTCCCGGCGAAATTTCCGGATTAACGAATTTTCCGGATTAACGAATCACCGTCATATGCTGCAAAATATCAACTCAATCATAAACATTGTATATCTATATGTACACATTTACTTTCGCATCAAGAAATCTTTTCTTGTAACGTTCATGTGTGCATATGCCCGTAATAATCGCAAGTCATATCAAAATAATTGCCTTGTTTGTCGTTCTAAATGCTTTTTGCACCCTATCCATAAGTGTCAGTTCTCTCATTTGAGTAATACAATGTGGATTATCGAATATGCCTGCGGGCAAATTTTGTAAAATCGACGTAGGTCTCCATGTTTGACATGACTGGTTTCCCGAATATTCCATCCGCGTACATGTACTTGTAAGTCGGAAGTCGGGAACCAGCCAGCTCACGCGTGAGTTAGAATCTTAGGGAATCCCTAGCGGGAATCCCCGATAAATATAGCCTTGTAATTTCTGAATTAGCAAATCATTTAAGATGATTAACAGTTTAACGATGGCGGCGCGGTTTTAACGTAACAAATTAATTGGGCGAGTGTTCATCTCATTAAGGAACATTAAATGAATATCAAACATCACTATCCGCGTGCCATATGCTTTACAGTTTACAGTTTACAGTTTATTGAATCACTCAGCACATATACAACATGTGACATGAGGAAGAAAATACAACAAAAATAGCCAGTTTGATAAATAGCCAGTTTGCACACAGTCGGGGTTGTTTTACCCATGCCCGTGATTGTAAACACAAGTATTCGCACCTCCGCGGTGCACTATTGTTAAGTGTCAGGGGTGGGCAATTTAAGCCCCGGGCTACTGACCCGGCCGGATTAACGAGTCACAAATACAGGTAAATACATAGATTGGTTACCGGAAATCTATGTCCGGTTCCGGAACGTGAATTTCCGGATGTAATGAATCAATTTACTGCACAAAAAATCAGTTCCCCACGACTTTCGTCCGGATCGCGAGTTTTCGGATTAACGAATTCCGGATTAACGAGACATCACTGTATTGCTTGAGATAGGAATGCCAAATATGGTGTGTGAGTCCATCTTGGGATGGCGGAGTGCCACACCATTTTATGGTCTCTGTGACCTTGACCTTGACCTTGACCGCTGACCTCAGGTATTGAAAAACCTTGTCTGGAGCATATCTCCTATATTACGTGAGGTAGGAATACCAAATTTGTTAAGTGAGTACATCTTGTCGCATACCATTTTCAGGTCTCTGTGACCTTTACCTTGGCCACTGACCTGAGCTATAGAAAAACCTTTTGTATATCTTGTCCGAAGTGTATCTCCTATGTCATTTATATAGAGAGTCCGTTCAGTATTTATAAAAGGCATACATTTGCAATGGGATTTTTAATGACAAACAGTGCAGATCCAGATCAGAGGGCTCCTAGAGGAGTCCACTGATCTGGTTTTACACTGTTTGCAAATTCTAGTACAATAAAATCCCTCCAATGCGACCACCTAAAAGAGGTATAACTCTGGATGGTAGAGGCAGGTGGTAGCTTAATGCAGGACAAAAGTAATGCAGAAAGCTCTCTGCATTATTTTTGTCCTGCATTAATCAACCACCTGCTTATAAAGACAACCATGTTTATTTATTAAGTGGTCACATTAGAGGGGTTCTACAGTACACTCATTTGGGTTAATTTCAAGATAATGTAGTTTATAATATACAGTATTTCAACTTTATTCTATTGAACCTTTCCTCCATGAATATTCATGTAAGAAATAATGACTTTATGAATATTAATTAGATTAATTTGCTCTGCTACACCTGGACACAAGATCGTTTTAGCCATGGCAGAAACTGTAGAATCAGATCTGTATTTATCATAAGCAAACAGAACAGACCCTGATCAGATAACTCCTATAGGAGCCGTCTGATCTGGGTCTACTCTGTTTGCAAAGGCGTAGAAAGACATATTTATGGAGTAAAGGGTTATAAGGTCCCAAGGATTTTAGGGTCTAAAATAAATAAAGTTTCATCGCAGAATTTCTCAGGACAGCAACTAATTCTTTAAGGCTCGCTGAGAGCAAGATTTGTCATGTCAGTGGTGTGTTTTGTTGCATTATCAATGATTTCTGCAAGATTGATTACAAACACACACGGTTAAGCAGGCATGTTTTTTTCCTGATTGAAACAGAATTTAATTAGTTTAAACCTCATTCACAGGTTAGTTTTTCACAAAGTGTGTTTCGTTCCCACAGCAAAATAACAAGTTTAGATTGAAATGTTTTTATGAGCTACATACAATCATTGTAAATCTACACTGTATGCATACCGTAAGTACACCGACAAAGAAACTGAGGCACATAGTGCAGACTTAGATAACAGATTTGGTATTATCCCTAAAATAAGTGTGTGTGTCTCCCTAGACTGTGTTGATATTGTCCTTAGACTGGGTTGGGGTTGTCTCTAGGCAGAGTGAGTGACAATGTCTCTAGACTGAGTGGAAGTTTTCCCTAGACCGAGTGAAAGTCTTATCTAGGTCCCTAAACCCTAGACTAGGTAAACCTAGGTAGAGTTGCAGTTGTCCCTATGCCCTAGACTTGGTGTCCCTAGGGTAAGTGGAAGTTATCCCTATACCCTAGACTTGGTGTCCCTAGGCTCAGAGGTGATTGTACCTATTATACCCTTAACTGGATGTCCCAAGACTGAGTTCAAGTTGTCCTTATAACCTAGACTGGCTGTCCCAAGGCTGAGGGTTGATTGTCCCTATACCCTTAACTGGATGTCCCAAGACTGAGTTCAAGTTGTCCTTATAACCTAGACTGAGTGTCCCAAGGCTGAGGGGTGATTGTCCCAATACCCTTAACTGGGTGTCCCAAAACTGAGTTCAAGTTGTCCTTATAACCTAGACTGGGTGTCCCAAGGCTGAGGGGAGATTGTCCCTATACCCTTAACTGGGTGTCCCAAGACTGAGTTCAAATTGTCCTAATAACCTAGACTGGATGTCCCAAGGCTGAGTGAAGTTTTTCCCTATACCTTAAACTAGGTGTCCCAAGGCTTAGTCCAAGTTGTCCCTATATCCTAGACTAGGTGACCTTAGACTGAGTGGGAATTGTCCTCATAGTCTAGACTAGGTGTCCCAAGGCTGAGTGGACATTGTCCCTATACTCCAGACTATGTGTCCCTACACTGAATGGAAGTTGTCCCTATACCCTGGAAAAGGTGTCCCTAGGCAGAATGGATGTTAGTCCTATACCTTAGACTAGGTATCACTAGGCTGAGTGGAAGTTGTTTCTATACCCTATACTATGTATCCCAATGATAATTAGAAGTTGTCCTTATACCTTAGAATTAAGTGGGAATTGTCCCTAGGAGGTGCAGAATGAGTGATGATTTCTGTCATGTACTCAAATAATACTGGTGCTTAAGTTATTTCATACTCCATCAAAACAATTAGAGTTACAGCAAGCCTGTAGGTTTCAATTAACCTCCATGGCTATGACTTAGTATTATTGGAGATCTCTTGATAAAAATGTTGTTTTCCATAGCAGAATGTATTGTGTAATATTTTATTGTAAGCCGTTATTGCTTGGATGTATTCTAGATACATTTTGTCTGGGGACATTGAATAATGAGGTTGGCGCACTCTGATTAAATCTGGAAATAATGCCTCATCTTGTCATTGGGTACAGAAAATGTTGATCAGATACAAACTGATATAAATTAGTGATCTTGAAGAATATTTGAGTAGAACTCTTCACTCAATTAACCCTTTACTCCATGAATATTCATTTCAGAAATAATAACATCATGAATATTGATTAAATTATTGTTGTTGTTTTTTATAAAGGCACATGAACACAGTACTTTTTGTCAAATGCAGAAGCTGTAGAATCATGTCTATATTATTTCATAAGCAAATAGAGCACTGATCCTCATCATACAGCTCCTACAGGAACTATCTGATCTTGGTCTACTCTGTTTGCAGAAGGATGGAAAGGCAGATTTATAGTGTAAAGTAGAGGTGTCATTGATGGAAATGTCTGTATCGATATATCGATGTGAAAATATCAACGATATATCGATTTCTATACACGAACATGATTCATGCTCCGTATAGTTACGTCCATCTGTCAGTGTCAAAAGTCAATAGCACTTATATTAAAATCAGTCATTTATAAAATAACAGTCAAAATTTTCAAGGGTTCCATATTGGAAATATCTAGACATAGTAGCTAAATTAGGCCAAACCCATCGAGTAAACACAAGAAATAGTGGAAATGAAAGTATGCGTTGAAATTCTTCAGAACAATTTCACTTAAGAAGTTACCAACCTCTAAAAAATATAGCCTGTGGAAAGGTGTTTATTTGCCCTCCATTTATATCAATATTTTCAAACCAGTATCTATATCGGATTGACTGACGTGTACCGATGATACAGGTATATCGATATTGTTCCTTCCAATGGCATCTCTAGAGTAAAGGGTTAATTGATGTAAGAAATAACAATATCATGATTATTAATTAGATTCAATGTTCTTATAGTTGTAAATGAACACTGTAGGATAAGATTTGTATTACCCGGTATTCCGTAAGCAAACAGAGCAGACCCTCATCAGATAACCCCTACAGGAGATTTCTGATCTGGGTGCTCTGTTTGCAAAGGCATTAAAAGATGTATCTATGGAATACAGGGATAACTAAAAATGCAAAAGCCTGGATCTGGGTCTGCTCTGTTTGTAAAGGGGTCAAAAGACATGTGTTAAAGGTAAAGATTAGATAGGTCACTGGAGATTATCGGTGTTCTGTTGATACATCAGTTCTGCAGTCTGGTTCGGAGTCTGTTGTCTGAAACAAAATTTACAACAAAATGACTTTCAAATTACTTAACAATACTGTTATTGCAAATTACAGCAGGAATGTGTATGCATCAAGTGCCATTTTCAAATTGAATGCAATAAAGTGACTTTTGCAAAGTCATTTACAAAATTCAGTTTGAAATACTCTTTGTGTGTTTCAGCTTAACCTTTATAGCGCGGGACACGAGTCACTAATGTCCTTTGCAAACAGTGCAGACCCAGATGAGAGGGCTCCTAGAGGAGCCCTCTCATCAGGGTCTGCACTGTTTGTCATGTTGCATTTTTCTTTAGAAAGTCCCTAAATATTCACTGCAAGCTTGACCTGTTTGAATTTTGGAATAGTCCATTTGAGAATTCAATGTTGTACGGGTCAACCATTAGCTTGTTACAGACAAATCAGTGATTACCTTTACAATCAGTTGAGATCATGATAATGTGACGAGTAACTTGGCATCTCATCAGGATCCAAACCTTTATACAATCTGATCGTAGTTTTGACAAAAATAAAATTGGAGGAAAACTAACTTTAAAATTCATGCAGATGACATTTTCTTTCCCCGAGCACAATAAAGGTCAAATTGCATATTTTCTACAAGAGAATCTCATTAAGAAATGAGTTTTAAATCACTGCGTCTCTGATATTTTGGTTTTCATTTAAACTTGAGAGTGCAACAGGCAAACTTTTGACGGCATTTACTAGCAGTTTAGATCCAAATGAAGCACTTCCTAACGGGACATCTCAATAGAATTGAACATGTTTAATACTCTTATTTTATTTCGATAGAGGAACAGATTGAGTCATATATCTTTAACCTTTAGCCTGCTGAGCAAATTATTTTTACACAATTTTTGGCCCACAACATTTTGAAAAGTTAAGCAATTATTAGTTTGAGTACAAAAATGCAATTGGGTTGTCAAATAGTTTCAATCCTGATGAGATGCTGAGTTACTTCGATGGCATCTCATCTGGATCCAAACTGCTTGCAAAGGCTATCATGGATCCCGCGGCAGCAAGCAAAAGGTTAACCAAAAGAAATCAAAAT
Organism: Azorinus chamasolen; assembly: GCA_963576725.1. NCBI lineage: Eukaryota > Metazoa > Mollusca > Bivalvia > Cardiida > Solecurtidae > Azorinus > Azorinus chamasolen. The sequence goes on from OY755235.1 coordinate 27,984,739, forward strand.
TTAACCCTTTCCTTCATATAAACATGTTTAATGCATTTGCAAACAGAGTAGACCCAGATCAGACGGCTCCTATAGGAGCTGTCTGATCGGGGTCTGTTCTGTTTGCTAAAGGAATTTGAAAGATCTGTTTCTTTACTTTCTAAAAATGGCTACAAAGTTCCACACTTCCATATTGCATTTTAACCTTTTTTTGTCCATGAATATTCAGAAGGTACAATATTGAAATTTGAAATAAACACAGAACAGGGAAAGGGTTCACCAACATTGATTTACACAGCATGTTAACGGTAGAAGTGTTAACCATTTGAATGTGGAAATGAGTGCAATAGCATTTGAAAACCGTGCAGACCCAGATCAAAGAGCCCCTTTAGGAGCCCTCTGATCTGGGTCTGCACTGTTTTGTCATTTAGAATCCCCTTGCAAATGGTACCCTCTCATACTGAATGGAATCTGTTGTTTAACCATGCACAGATGGACCATTAAATTTTGACTTTGGAGATTGAGCTTTTAAAATATTAACTCTTTCACTGCCAGTGTTGCAGCTCATTACCTATGCAAACAGTTTGGATCCAGATGAGACGCCGAGTAACTCGGCATCTCATCAGGATCCAAACTGTTTGTTACTGTGACTGTTTTTGAAACAAAAATGAAGAAAAATAAAACATGAAAATTGTAGCAGATGACAAAGTTTGCAGGTGACAAAAGTTGGCAGCGAAAGTGTTAAAGCTGTTGAGCTTGTAACAAATGCCATTACCTTATGCAGCAGTTCACAATCCGCTGGGATAAACTATATGCAAATCATTGCAAATTGACTTGAAGCTGTGAGTTTTTTCATTCTAACTGAATGCTGAAAGCCTGATTACAGGATCCAAATCGCTTGATACATGAATTTTTGCTTTCCCTCTAAAAGTCCTGACACTTATATTACAGAAAGTTTTGCATTTTCACACGGATAAAAAGGAAATTAGAAATATGAGGAGCATATTATATTTAAAAATATGCATTAAAAATCTGCAATTTGTAGTCAGCATTTCGGTTAACCCTTCGAGTGTGGGAAACAAGTTGACTGTCATTTGCAAACAGTGTAGTGTAGACCCATTTCAGAGAGCTACTATAGGAGCCCTCTGATCAGTGTCATCATGGTTTGTCATTCAGAAACCTCTCATAGATTATACCCTTTTATACTGAATGAACTCTCCTTTAAACAGTGATGGAGTATTTCACTCTGTTAATTCACCTTTCAAAGGGTTAATATCAAATAGCTTGAATGTGTTTTATTTTGTAGCAGAGCTCCAAATAAGATGCAAAAACAAAAACATTTTCAGGAATAATTTTATTTCTCCACCAAATCTTATGTTGTGACCACTCTCTGAGAGACGATTCTAAAGAGTGGTCACAATATAGGGTTTCGTGGAGAAATGACGATTTTGGTATTTGTGTATGCAAAGTTATCTGTTGCTCTGTTGTAGGACTTGTAAGTCCTATTGCATTTTATAAAGTTCCATTGCATTTTATAAAGTCCCATTGCATTTTTATGTGAATTAATTTCTGCACTCAGATAGCTGTTAAATGGCTATACAAGAGGTTTTATATGGAAAGTAACATCATTTTTGTCTTGTTTGCTCAGAAACGACATGAAAATATCGCAGCACAAGCATAATAATGTAAATTTAGCATGTATGATATCAGTGAATCATATGACCATGGACTGTAATTTATATACAAATTCTGTTCTAGTTTAATTTACTGCTTAGTACAAAAACAAAGAGAAACTAGAACTAAAAATTGCAAACAACATCTCTTGCATGCGATGTGTCTCAACTGCAGCCACTATCCCTTATTTTTTTGTTCATTCTCCACTGATATCAGTTTGATTGAAATGCATTGACTTTATAGTTCGATTTCGAGTTCTGAGCTATGACGGCTCCTATAGGAGCAAATGCTCTGTTTATCACAATGGTTTCAACAGGTGACTTTTACAGAGGCACAGAAAGGTGTATTTATGGAAGAAAGGGTTATGTGGGGTTTCATCTAGATCCAAACTGTTTGCATGGGTAATCACGGTTTCGCCACTAGCGTGCAAAGAATTTCATCCAGTTTATTAACCCTTTCCCTTACGTAAATGCATTTTTTACACATCTGCAAACAGAGAAGACCCAGATCAGACAGCTCCTGTAGGAGCTGTCTGATCAGGGTATGCTCTGTTTGCTTATGATGTAATATAGATCTTATTCTACAGCTTCTACCTGAGCCAAAATGTCCTGTGTTCATATGCCATTATAAAAAATAATCTTATTAATTAATATTCATGATGTCATTATTTCCTACATGAATATTCATCAGGGAAAGGGTTAAACAAGTGAATACGTATATAGAATCAGACCAAAGATATTCTATAAGCAATCAGAGCAGATCCTGACCAGACAACTCCTACAGGAGTTTTCTGATTTGGGTCTGCTCTGTTTGCAAAGGTGTCAAAAGGCATATCTATGGAGTAACGGGTTAATCCATCATTCTGTTGCTGTGCAAGTACCTACATGTATCTACTTCCTTTATCTTTTCAGGTCTTCATGAAGAACTCTGTGTTTGAGCCTCTAGAGGAAAGGCGATATGTATTCCTCCGACAGAAGTGCGTCCTCATACAGAAGATCTGGAGGGGCTTCATTCGAAGAAAAGGTATGGTGTCAGCCTGTGGACAACTTTTCTGTGCAGCCCAGTATGAAACTTCATTAACCCATCACCTCATGAATAATCAATATGTATACAAGAATTCATGAATATTAATTAGAATAAGTTTTATTCTGACATGAACACAGGAATGTTTTACCATGACAGAAACTGAAAATTTGGCTAGAGTAGAACCCCTCTAAACCGGAATTCTAGATGAGAAGATTCTTTTAGCCAGATAACTGCTTAATGCATGATGAAAGTCATGCAGAAAGCTCCCCTAGGAGCTTTCTGCATGACTTTCACCCTACATTAAGGAACAATATTTCCATATTCAATGAAAAATTCAAAACTTTATTTAACTATGAACAGGATGTTTTCGGAAACAAAACTTTATGTAACTACTTGGAGGATATTTTCAGAAGCTTTCTCTTTTGTGATATTTTACTGTAATTAACCTAAGTATTGGGATGGACAAACTTGGGCAAATAGTTCAGATCCAAATGAAACTGCTTCCTGTAGGCAGTTTGGCCAGCGTCTACACTACTTGCTACAATCTTAATCTAATTTAAAGTTATGAACATAATGTCAAATTTAAATAAAGTAAAACTCCTCTAATGCGACCACCTAAAAGGGGTATAATTCTGGGTGGTAGAGACAGGTGGTGGCTTACTGCAGGACAAAAGTAATGCAGAAAGCTCCTAGAGGAGCTTTCTGCATTACTTTTGTCCTGCATTAAGCCACCACCTGCTTATAAAGACACCCATGCTTATTCATTAAGTGGTCACATTAGAGGGGTTCTACTGTATTCTGCTATACAAACCTGTGAAGAGGGGAGATAGTGGTCTGAATACAGAGGATAATTAGAATATGTACAAATAGCACAGGCTAGTTTTCATTTAGAGAAATGACCAATTTAGTGTCCCACTACCAAAACTGTCAAAAGTCATTGTGATTCGTCCAATTTCTCAGCATAGTAATATAGGGTCATATTTAAATATACGTTTTTCATTTTGCATGGACCCTGTAGTTAAACACCATTGAACCAATCAAGTTTATATATTCAGTTTTCAAAGGCTGAAGTATTATATCTTAGTACTAGGCATTTCTTTTTCTTTCTTTCAGAGTACCTAGATTTGCGAGAGGCTACTATCATTATCCAGACCAGCTACCGAGCATTCAGGGACCATATTCTATTCAAGAGAAAGAGGAAGGCAGTCATCTTACTTCAGGTAAAGTCCAAAACATGTTCAATGTTCTGTCATATTTTAACCCTTTACACCATAAATACACCTTTGCAAACAGGGTAGAATCAGTTCAGATGGCTCTTATAGGAGCTGTCTGATCATGGTGTGCTCTGTTTGCTTATAATATAATACAAATATCATTCTACAGTTTCTGCCATGGCCAAAACTTCCTTTGTCCATGTGCTGTTATAATAATCAATCTAATTAATATTCATAATGTCATTATTTCTTACATGAGTATTCTTAGAGCAAAGGGTTGGAGAAGTGGTATTGCTTTATTTTAACCCATTCCCTCATAGACTATTTTTAGATCCAACCACTTTGAATAAATCTACTGAAAAGGAGCATTAACTAGAGAAAAGGAAAATTTTAGAATTTTGTAGTTTGAAACCATTGTGATAAATAGAGCATTTGCTCCTATAGGAGCAAATGCTCTATTTATCACAATGGTTTCAAGAAGTGAGTATTACAGAGGCGTAGAAAGGCATATTTATTGAGGAAAGTGTTAAACCTTTACCTAATACAGAATGAATCTGATGCCTTTTCATGACTTTGCAAACAGAATAAACCCAGATCAGAGGGCTCTTGTAGGAGATGTCCGATCAGGGTCTGCTTATAATATATATCTTTCTGCAGTTCCTGCTGTGAACAAAACTTCTTGTGTCCATATGCCATTATAAAAATTCAGCTAATTGATATTCATGATGTCATTATTTCTTACTTGACTATTCATTATGTGAAGGAACTCTCTGATCTGGGTCTACACTGTTTGAAAATGACAGTACCAGTGTTTCCAGGGTTGAAAGGCTTAAATATTTCTACTATTAGATTTAGAATTTCCTTTCGTTAATCCTTTAACCCTTTCTCTCATATAAATGTGTTTTCACGCATTTGCAAACAGAGTAGACGGCTCCTATAGGACCCGTCGGATCAGTGTCTGCTCTGTTTACTTATGGAATTTGAATGGAGTTCTGTTTCTTCAGTTTCTAAAATGGCTACAATGTTCCACCTTCCACATTTCATTATAACTATTTTGTCCATGAATATTCAATAAGTATTGAAATTTGGAATAAACATAGAACAGGGAAAGGGTTAATTACAAGGAATGATTTCACTGGGAATGGCAAACAGTATAGACCCAGATTACCAGGATCTGTTCTGTTTTACACTCAACATCATCTAGCAAATCTTATTCCTTCGTACTGAACAGACCAAACCTTCAAAAATATGGACCATTCCATGTTGAAAGTATTTGACTTAACATCATTTAAAGAGTTAAATAGGAGTGATCTTGGAAATTTATAATGCGTGGATCAAATTTACTGCATTAAAACGGTCTTTTATCTTGATGTGAAAGCATCTATTTTGCATGTTTCTGTTAGCATTTTGAGTACGAAACAGCTTGTCATATTTTATTTTTGCGATTTTCTGGTATCAAAAGTACATAGCACTCAAAGGGCCTTACTTCAGAAACTGAGTAAACATTGTGAAATAGAGTTATTTTGCTTTCATTGGGCTTAGGCTGTTATTTTATGTGTCTATCAGAGGCTATACATTTGGTATCTTGACATTAATACTTGTACATCAAACATTTGAACTTGATGATATTTAGGATAAAATTTACTTCCTTTTCATGAATGTCTTTTATGAAAACGGATTACATAAATATAAAAAATGTACATAAATAAACACCTCTCCCCAAGTTCCTGTTCTTTCACCAAAGTCAAATTAATACTTACAGGAAAAAACATATAGGTCTTCAGAGCTACAGATAACGGTGCGTACCCAAATACTAAAATCGTCATTTCTCCACCAAACCCTATACTGTGACCACTCTTTAGAATTATCTCAAAGAGACGATTCTAACGAGTTTTCACAGTATACTGGCTTTGGTGGAGGAATAAAGGAGCTTTTATTGAAAATGTTTAAATTTACGCATCTTATCTGGAGCTCTAGGTCCTGATGATACAATAAATGTCAAGGTTAAATCCTGTCTGTGAAAATAATATGTTCTTACTAAATGTTTTATCAAGGACAGATAAGCCAAATGTGACCCAGACAAGACACTGAGTATATTTTTCGTCTGAATCCAATTTTTCATCTGTATCCAAAATGTTTGACATATATATTTATATTGTTTTATGGAAAGGGGAAAAAATGCGAAAAATTCAATTTGAGAATTAAGCCAGAGGAATTCGACAGTCTTTAGATTGCTTGAGTTTCACAATCTTAACAAACAGTCTATTGACCTGATACCATAACATCTGTATGTACAGTAAAACCTCTCTATAACGGCCACTAAATTGCAGTAAAACCTTTCTATAATGGCCACTAAATTACATCAATTATTTTGTGTTAAAGGCAGGTGGCTGCTTAAAGCAAGGTGAAAGTAAACATTTTCATTTTCACCTTGCTTTAAGCAGCCACCTGCCCTAAATACGAATTAATTAACACAATCTGGTGACCGTTATACAGAGGTTTTACTGTATATATATATATTCACCTAGATAAACTTGGGCAAAGAATGCAGATCAAAATCAGAATGCTTCTTAACATATTCCCTCATATTGATGCCTTTTTATGCCTCTGCAAAAGTCACCTTTTTGAAACCATTGTGATAAATACAGCATTTGCTCCATAGGTTTCAAAATGGTTTCAAAACTACGCTATTCAACCAATTGGCATCACTGCAAATAGAGTAGATCCAGATCAAATGTAGGAGCTAGCTGATCAGGGTGTGCTCTATTTTCTTGTGGAATTATTATAGATGTTATTCCACAGTTGCTGTGACAGTAAAGAAATTCAATATTTACATTGTATATGCCTTTATAAAATAAGCTAATATACCTTCATTCCGTCAGTCAGTCCATCAGTCTGTCCGTCCGCCTATGTATCCTGTTACATTGTTGCTCATTTAGCACTTTCATTTCCTGACCAATTTTTTCTCAAACTGCATTAAAAATTGTCATGAATAAAAGCTTGTATGAGTTTGATTTTCAGAGGAATCTGTCATGGGAAACCACTTGTTTTCTCTGACAATGTGGCAGCTTGGGTATGTGAGCTTGCTCACTGAAGTTCTTTAATTCTTTCATGAATATTCATGAGGTAAAGGGTTAAGGAGCAGTTGACCAGGGTGCATACTACTTGCTACTTCATTAGTTTGATTTAAAGTTATCAGAGCAGGTTTCTTCAGTTTAACCCATTCAATCATATTGATGCCTCTGTAAAAGTCACTTTTTGAAACCATTGCGAAAAAATAGAGCATTTGCTCCATAGGACCAAATGCTCTATTTATCACAATGGTTTAAATACTACACAACTCTAACATTTTCCCTTTCTCTAGCAAATGCTGTATTTATCACAGCGGTATCTGAACTATACAATGATAACATTTTATTTTTAGCTCACCAGAGCACAAAGTGCTCAGGGTGAGCTTTTGTGATTGCCTGATGTCCGTCGTGCGTCGGCGTGCGTCGTCCATCGTCAGTCGTCAACAATTTGAACCTTTAAAAATCTTCTCCTCTGAATCCACATGGTTCTCAGCTTTCATCTTTGGCACATAGTATCATCTTTAGGTCCTCTACAAAAGTTATATAAATTATGGCCCTGGGGTCAAAATTGGTCCCGCCCCAGGGGTGCCTTGTTTCCAATAGAAACATATAGTGAAACTTTGAAAATCTTCTCCTCTGAAACCAGAAGGTTCTCAGCTTTCATATTTGGCACATAGCATCATGTTCAGGTCCTCTACAAAAGTTATATAAATTATGGCCCTGGGGTCAAAATTGGCCCCGCCCCAGGGGTGGGCAGTTTTCAATAGAAACAAATAGTGAAATCTTTGAAAATCTTCTTGTCTGAAACTGGAAGGTTCTCAGCTTTCATATTTGGCAAATAGCATCGTGTTCAGGTTCTCTACAAAAGTTATATAAATTATGCCCCTGGGGTCAAAATTGACCCCGCCCCAGGGTTGGGCAATTTTCAATAGTGTCACAAAAATCACAACCCCTGCCAACCAGTGTTACAAAAATCCCTTACTCTAGCCTTGCTGCTTTTGCCAACAGGGTTGATCTAGGTTAACGATTTTTGCTATTAATAGTTTATAGATATTTTCACATTTAATCACCACTTATGTATTCCATAGGGAAAAGTTATAACCAAGAATAAGTTCTTCTACTACGTTTAATTCTCATTCATTCAATCACAAAACACACATCATCAAGTCCTAAATAAACTGGTACTTTAAACTCCAAGAATTGTAGTAAATTCAATAGTTCCAAACTCTAAATGGCATGAATAAAATGTTATGTCCAAAATGCAATGTATGGTACTGGTACTGGTGCTGGTACTTTCAACAGGATATACTGGAGCTGATCCAAACTCAATTCTCAAACCCTCTCTCTCTTCTCCTGTTTGTAGATCGCTCATTATATATACCCAAGCATTGAGTTACGTACCTGAAACTTCAGGTACCAATGACATTAATTATCTAACCTGGTACTGCGGGTTACTTTGACAAAGATGATAAGACTGGCCAATGGATGCTCCAAGAAGACATATTTATCTTAATGTGATAAATCATCAAGCTAGCCTGGGATCTCAGGCCCCTTATCTACCTTTAAATGACTGGTATAGTTATTTTTAGAAAATGCAGGTACCTACCTAAAGCATAAGGTTAACCCACAAATGACACTTAAAATAACTCTTTCAAAATTGCAACACTACCCCCCTGCTTGACTTGGAGCCTCCTGGCTACAAAAAAAACAACTTTCACTCATATATTATACTTTCAAATAATATAACTATGGGATACTTGTAATTTTGAAAATGGTTCTAAAGTTCCTTTAGATATTCCATTAAAGTTATAAAGTTCCTCTAAATATTCCTTTATGTATTAGAATTAGATAATACATGTATGATGTTGCAGGGTCCTCACTGTTTGCTAGAATGGGAGATACACTCTTAATCCAGAGATTTCTTCAAAATTTCCATAAATTTTAAAGTGTTTTACCAAAATAAAATCATATAATTATGATATAGTTCCACACGGAACAGAAAAATATTTCTCCCCATTTCAGAAGCTGCAGTGAGAGCCTTACTGCAATAAACACAATTCATGTGATAAACAATCATGAATACGACATTTAGACTGATAAGCCTAAAGCATCCAGTGTACAAGTTCATAGACTGGTCCGGTACTGTCATCAATGTAAACATACACTGGTAATAAGTCACTCTTAATGAGAATCAGCACTTGAACCTCAGCACCTTTTCTGTCAGTAAATTGTTTGTCTTTGGTGTTAATTAACCATATGTTAACCCTTAGTAAGTAGATTCATCTTTGCAGTCTCAGAATCCTAGTTACCAGTAATTGTACTGATCAAGAAAAGAAATGTATTATTACAAATAAAATGCAAGGTTTAATCCAAGTTGAATAAGTAACACATAAGCAAAACAAAAATAATTCCAATATATCTCTCTATGAAATTACAATGTAGTTGCACTATCAACCATGTCTATGGTATTTATATCCATACAATGATATATTCAGGGGTACATGTATATCCTTGTAAAAACGTAATCCGTAAATAAGGAATAACACTAATCACTGTTCTATTTAATGAAAACGTAATCCATAAATGAGGAATAACACTATTCACTGCTATGTAATCCATAAATGAGGAATAACACTATTCACTGCTACGTAATCCATAAATAAGGAATAACACTTATCACTTTACACAATAGAAATAGCAGAAAATGATCAGGAGAACAGACAAACACTCTTTTAAACCCTTACTCAATTAAAAACTCAAATTTGTAAATAATTAAGTTATATATTAAAATATATGAAAATAACTTTTAAAAATATCCTTTTAACAAATTTAAAAGGGTATTGCCATTCTGTTTCCTAGTTTGTCTTTATTCGTGATCATTCTCTAACTAGTATTTAACACTTTAATCCAACTTTCAAATGCTTGAATTGTTGTCTCTGCTGACTGCTTAAAGAATGTCTGGCCGAAAGTGACATCTGGACAATGTTATTAAGATATCCCAGCCTCTGTAGGCTTACACCATGGTCCAGTGTTATCATACCTGAAATTTCAGGCCTTGTAATAATATATGATGTTGTGATTGTCTTGGTCCCACGAAGTCACAGTGACCTCCTGGTGAACAGACCCATAACTCCCTGAGGCCCTTCTTAAGGTCTTGGGAACAAAATACATTACTAATTTGTGACCTTATTTTGCCTTTGGATCCACTTTGAAAAAGTCTGTCTGTTTCCTATGCCTCTCACCTCTTCTGAGAATAGGATATTTTGTTGTCTGTTGTTGTTTACTAAATGTCTTTCTCGCATTAGAATTAATTTTATTTGATGTTTTGGGCTGAAGTTGTACTAGCTCAACATTTTCCCTAAGTTTTGAAGTCAAGCTGTCCTTGAGAACTTGAGCCCAAACTGGTATTAAGTCAGCAGTGTATCTTTTTAATTTGTCATGATGAACAATTTTTGACTTCTTTTGATTTTTTATCTCAAATAGAAGATCACAAAGTTTCCTTCTGACAACAAATGGTCCTTGCCAAATTATTGGTTCAAGCTTCTTTGATCGACCTATAACTTTAGTTTTATCCAAGCAATACACAAAGTCGCCAACATTAAATGAAGTTGTATGTACTCTTGAATCATAATTTCTCTTTTGTCTCTTAATACTGGTTTTAGTACTTGTCCTCGCTAAAGTATAAATTCTCTCTAACTTTGACTGTAATTGATCTACATACTCGCAAGGCTTTTTATTTCTAGATTTTGGAAAACATCCATACTGTAGTTGAATAGGCAGAGTTACTTCCCGTCCAAACATAAGTTTGTTTGGACTGTACCCTGTAGAACTGTGCTCACAAGAACGATAAGCTGATGTTATAAGCTGCAAATCCACATCCCAGTTACTTTGATTTTCATTAATATATGTGGTTATCATGTTATATAAACTTTGATTAAATCTTTCGCACATTCCGTTAGCTGAAGGGTGAAAACTTGATGTCCTGGTTCGATTAATTTCTAACAAACGACAGATTTCTTGAAATACTTTAGATTGATAATTTGAGCCTTGGTCACTGTGCAGATCAAGACTTAAACCATAACGACTAAAGTATTCATACACTATTTTCTTTGCAACTGTCTCAGCTTTTTGATCTTGCAATGCATAACATTCTACATATTTACTAAATTGGTCCATTACAACCAGAATATAACGATTTCCACTATCACTAATTGGAAGAGGTCCAACAATATCAGTGCAGACCCGGTCCATTGGGTATGACACAGAATACTCAGTAAGGTTGTATCTCCCTGGTTTAACTGGTCTTTTCCTAGCTGCACATGCAGTACAATTACGAATGAAAGTCTGCACATCTGTTTTTAAGTTGTACCACCAAAATGTAGATTTTATTTTTGATACAGTTTTGTCTATCCCTAAGTGAGCAGATAATTTTGAACAATGGCAAGACTTGAGAACTTCTCTCTTTAGAACATTTGGGAGCACAATTTGTTCACTTATAATTCCATCAGTGGACTTGTAATTTCGAAACAGAACACCACCTTTAATACACAATATATTCCAATTTAACCACAGGTTTCTTATTATGGGTGACTCTCCGGCAATGCTATCCCTAGAGGGCTTTTGGTTATTTTCCCTCCAAAGAATAATCCGACCCACATCTGGATCCTCCCGCTGCAGACGGGAAATACTCTGTGGCGAATGATCCACAAGAAGCGAGGTCTTAAACAAACTGCTACTGACGGTTGCATCATGGTCATTCATAGAAAATGACTTACTAGCTGGTTCATTTCCCTCTTTCACCCCTTCCGAGGATACCTCCTGTTCATTCGGCAACAACCTAGGGCACCTTTCCTGTACCCTTAACCGACGTATATCATAGATATACTTAATTGGCCAGTAGAGTCCTCCATAAACCAATCCCAATCTCTGGAATCCCTTAGTTATACATGTCGACAGAAACTGCATTACAAGTAAGATGAGTCTAAAAGCATAAAAACTTTTTAATCCTTTGTTTTCCCTGGAAACGGTAATGTTTCTAGTGAACAACGGTACAACATCATCAACTTGAGCAAATTCCGACCACTCCTTGTGACGCTTTGTACACGTTTTACAACCCTTACAAGGCAAATTCTCAAGAATAGTGTTCTGATCATAGCAATCACATTCACCTGGTATACATGGTATCCTACTTAAACTATCACAATTTAAGTGTTTACTTCCTTTCCGGTGTTCTATTTTGAAATTGAATTGTGCTAGCACTTCCAACCACCTCGCCATTTGATCTGTTGGTGACTTAAAAGACATAAGCCAACGCAAGCTCGAATGGTCAGTTCTAACTAAAAAATTTCTGCCTAATAGATAATGCCTAAATTTGTGCATAAATGTAACCATTGCCAAAAGTTCTCGCCGAGTTACACAGTATCGGCGCTGGGTTTTCGTCAGGGACTTGCTTGCAAACATAACAGGTCTCTCAACTTCAGTTTGAGAGATCTTACAAAACTGCACTTGTGATAAGCAACCACCTATTCCTGTGTTGCTTGCATCTACATCCAAAATGAATAACCCTTCATCATTTGGATAAGCCATAACTTCATCCCCTATTAGAGCAGATTTTAAATCCATAAACGACTGTTCTTGGTCTATTTCCCATCTAAATGGCTGACCGGCCACCATCAACACATTTAATGGAACCGCTCTTGCAGAAAAAGATTTAATAAACCTCCGATAATATGAACAAAACTCCTCACTTCTGTCAAGTTTCTTGGCTCAGGCCAATTTTGAATAGCTGACACTTTATCAATTTTTGGTAAAGGGTATGCATCCTTATTTGTCTTTTCATTTAACAATCTATAGTCCACCACTGCCTAAGAGTCCATCTTCCTTAATAGCCGCTACCAGTATATCCCATTGAAAGTACTTATCCCCAATTTTCAGATAAGTTTTTAGCAAGATTGATGTTCCAACACTAACACCATGGCACTTAATAATAGTTTCTCTGGTATCATAGTTTTGGACTAATACAGGGCCGGTTGTATTAGTCCTACCTAGTTTTCCCATTTAGCAGAAGACTTCCTGTCCTCCACTTTGGAGTTACAATCCTTTGCGAAGTGTCCTTTTTCAACACATCCGTAACAGATCGCTGCCGCATTCTGCTTCTTTCCTGTTGTCTTTTGGAATGACCTTGGTTCATCCTTATCTGCCTGACGGTTTGTCAGCTTATGCCTCAGCTCATATATTTCTTTACGCAACTCATCCTCTACCTCAGAGTCCTCAGGCTCCGGGGTGTTTGAAGCAGGCGCATACATGTGATAACTACCGACGGTAGGTGAATTCTACCGTTTTCAGAGGTGGTCTACCGTTCTACCGATTCAATGGACGTTTCTACCGTTTTACCGTTTCTGCTACGGCATTTATTTTAGTGACCTATATTTTCCTCCCTGCATTAGATTATCTGTTAGTTCTCTACACACACAAACCCCCTTTAGCATGCTGTGATCAACGATTGGCCTGTTTTGGTATGGTTCCCCCGCGGAGAACATCCGCATTATGTAATCACAAGTTGGTTCCCGTTTGCGCTGTACTGGAGTTAACAAAAAAAATTTCGGGAACCAGTCGTGTCAACATGCAAACGGCGGCATGCGCCTTTGCGGGATGCACTCATACAAATCAGACAGAATTCCATCCTAAGGCAATGCTTCTGCACAAATCCCCTCCCTAAATAGATAATTTAATCTAAATTCAAATCGGGATGTCTTGTTTTCGTTTCACGGTCGCGAAAGAGAGCCGCTACTTGTTGCTTGGAGACTGCAAATTTATTTCCGGTAGTGACGTCCCCCAGATACAGCATCTGGTGTGAAGGTTTTTACGCGATTTGATTGGTTAATTTATATATCAAAATCACATAGTCTCTCGCGCGAGTCGAAAACGAAAGTGAAAAACATTTTGTTAACAAATGTGATTATCTGGACTTTCTACACGAAAACGAAGCAGTTATGTCCGAAAGAAAGACTGAAATCGAGGGCAGTACTTTATTACATTTCTTCACTAGCCCACCTGTCACTGAGTCCAGAATAAACTCTGATATAGGCGACGTTGTCCACAAATACACATGCGGCACGCATTATTATTACTCAAGCGAGGAGACAAATTAAGACGAGGGGAATGACGTTATCATAGCTTCAAAAAGCAGTATGCACTCCGACCGTTAACAACAAGTAAAGAATATCCGAATATTCTGAACGATAAACAGTTTAATTTTATTCAGCAAACCGGCAATACCAAAAAGTACGAAAGATTCGTCCCCAGACCGATTGTACTGAATAAATCGAGGTTTATAACGTTTTTTTCATAGATTTTTTTGACTTGAGGTTGCGAATTTTCCTCAAAAAATTGGAGAAAACACACTTTTTTGCCATTGGGAATATAGCCGAATAAGGGCTAGAAAATAAGCCTATAAAGCACTGAAACTGTAAAAAAATAAGATAAAATGGAATATATTTATCATTATGATAAAACAGTAACAAGTCTCGATTTTTTCATGGCATTAATGATTATTTAATTATGGGAGCTGTCTGATCTGGGTCTATTCTGTTTGCAAATCAGTGAAACATGTTTATATGAAGGAAAGGGTTAATGGGGTTATTGATATCTAGGCATTGTAAGGGTTGGAGATGATGCCATGGCTGTGTATAGATGTAGTCTGTATAATGTATGGTTTGTAAAGGTAGATTTATTATTATAACAGCACATGGACATTTTATTTTGTTGGGCCAAGCCAGAAAGTGTGGAATCATTTCAATATCATAAGAAAACAGAGCAGACCCTGACAAGATAGCTCCTATGCATGAAAAGGCGTTGATATGAGGGAAAGTGTGTGTAAATGTTATGTGTGTAGTGTAAGGTTTATAATGGCATGGTATGTGGATAATACCGTAACAGTTTTTATGGTAAGGTATGAATGATTATGTGAAAAGGTATAAAAAACGTAAGTATCCAGAAGATAATTTTTTCATCTCCATATATTTCGTCGTGTCGGTAAAATCTACCTGACAAAAATCAAATCTACCTGACAAATTTCCAAAATCTACCTGACATGCTTCAACAGGTTATCACATGTATGCAGGCGGATCTTGATTTTCCCCGCCCAACTGCTTTTTAGGAGGCATATTAATTGACTTAAAATAAATCCAACACAGAAAGAATAACACAACACTTGTTACTTATATTATGTTTTCACACATATATATTAACACTAATTATAATTTCCCTTATTCTTTAACACAATATATATTTTCGCTGAGTTATATCCACTTGCGAGAATTTTTAAAACGTAATCCAGCAGAATTTTACACCCATTTCAATATCATTTTAAAACACCTTTACTCTCACATACATTTGTATTTTAATTTTTGAATTTGCTTAGATCAAATTCAAACACTAAGTATTATTTCCACACAATCGTAATATGAATTTCTCCCTGAATAGCTCAATTAAATCACCTAAGCTCTAGCACTTCTGAGTGACACATTTTCGTCCCTCAGTTCCTTAAGGCTGTTTTCTTTTGCTTCCATGAATCTTTCAAAACACTTGATATATTCCAAAACACTTGCATGAAAATTTTCCTCTTGACGTTTGAGGTGTTCTAACAAATTCGTCTGCTCTTCATGTAGTAGTTTGATTGTATTTTTCAAATCTGATAATTCTTCAGATATATCCGCCATTTCACCAATAAAATTACTATACAGTAATCACTATGGTCTCATCAAGCTAGCCTGGGATCTCAGGCCCCTTATCTACCTTTAAATGACTGGTATAGTTATTTTTAGAAAATGCAGGTACCTACCTAAAGCATAAGGTTAACCCACAAATGACACTTAAAATAACTCTTTCAAAATTGCAACAATAGAAACAAATAATGAAATCTTTGAAAATCTTCTTCTCTGAAACTGGGATGCTCTCAGCTTTCATATTTGGCACAGAGCATCTTGTTCAGGTCCTCTACAAAAGTTATATAAATTATGGCCCTGGGGTCAAAATTGGCCATGCCCCAGGGGTGCCTTGTTTCCAATAGAAACATATAGTAAAACTTTGAAAATCTTCTCCTCTGAAACCAGAAGGTTCTCAGCTTTCATATTTGGCACATAGCATCATGTTCAGGTCCTCTACAAAAGTTATATAAATTATGGCCCTGGGGTCAAAATTGGCCCCGCCCCAGGGGTGGGCAGTTTTCAATAGAAACAAATAGTGAAATCTTTGAAACTCTTCTCCTCTGAAACTGGAATTCTCTCAGCTTTCATATTTGACACAGAGCATCGTGTTCAGGTCCTGTACAAAAGTTATATAAATTATGGCCCTGGGGTCAAAATTGGCCCGCCCCAGGGGTGGGCAGTTTTCAATAGAAACAAATAGTGAAATCTTTGAAAATCTTCTCGTCTGAAACTGGAAGGTTCTCAGCTTTCATATTTGGCACATAGCATCCTGTTCAGGTTCTCTACAAAAGTTGTATAAATTATGCCCCTGGGGTCAAAATTGGCCCCGCCCCAGGGGTGGGCCATTTTCATTAGAAACAAATAGTGAAATCTTTGAAAATCTTCTTATCTGAAACTGGGATGCTCTCAGCTTTCATATTTGGCACAGAGCATCATGTTCAGGTCCTCTACAAAAGTTATATAAATTATACCCCTGGGGTCAAAATTGGCCCCGCCCCAGGGATGGGCCATTTTCAATAGAAACAAATAGTGAAATCTTTGAAAATCTTCTTCTCTGAAACTGGGAGGCTCTCAGCTTTCATATTTGGCACATAGCATCATGTTCAGGCCCCGCTTTCACAAACGATCTCATTTTGAGAAAATCTCATACTCAAGAAAATGCTCAAACTCTTGCTCACTTGAGATTTCTCAAAAATCGGCTTTCACGAAGCTTCTCATCTCATTTTGAGATCGGTCTCATTCGAGTCGAAACTTGAGCAAAGTTATTTACGTTGTAAGCGGCCTAAAAATAGAAGTTTTTAATATCGGAGGTAAGAATCTAACGTCTCGCGCTCGTTCCCGCAATATGTCAGTCGTCTGCGTACAAACAAAAACAATGGAAGATGTAAAAAACGATCATCGGTTCAACGAGAAAGAGACCCTGGTCCTTGTTCAGAATGTGGTAGAATATGACCACATTCTGAACGGAAAATTCAAAGGACCAGGGTTTGGCGGCATTACGGCCTCAAGCAAGGAAAATGCGTGGAAACAAATACTGGATAAAGTGAATGCGTAAGTGTTTTTTTCATCAATGTTTTATTTAACGTATCATCATTGCATAAGGAATTTCCACATTTTTCGTATTCCTTGTATTATTATTCACCTCTATTTAATTTACTACACGAAGATTAATTAAAAAACATTTAATTTGTCTTTGAACGAAGCTAGCAGTATATATTTAATAAGCGTTATTTAGAAATGGAATTTGTTATTTTCACGGCCTGTGTATGTTTTATGGAGATGACATACAAATCTAAATGAAATTGCTATATGTAGATATATATAATTTTTAACAATCTTTTAATGTAGAGTCGCCACGGCTCCAAAGACTGTCCAGCAGCTGAAGAAAAAAATGGCCAATATCAAACAGAGAGGTAAGGGTTAGATGTAGATCTAGTGTCATAAAATAAAATATTTTACAGAAAATATAATCATTTCAAATGAAAAGTCTGTGATTGGTGTACTTTTTTTAACTGAACTAAAACTATCTCTTTGACAATTCTGTTATTTTTTTTCATTTTCTCCAGTATTAAGCCGTTCCCTGCTCTAAGTTTCCGTCAAGTTTTCTACCTACTGAATATTCAGACAAATTATTATTTAATGAAATATGGGAGGTGGGACATTGTATAGCCATTTAAGAAAGTAAAGAAACAGATCTATCAAATATGATTCGGGTCTGTTGTGTTTGCAAGTGCATAAAAGGCGTTCTGATAACCTGTTATAATCGATGATTGATCGAAGAAGTATTTTCTATTTACTATTGATTATGATTTTGGTCCGATTCTCCATCTCTAATAAAAATACCGATATCCACCCCCAACTTTTATTATGAATGAAATGGTGAAATTGCTTAATTGATTTAATTCATACTCATGTATCATACCTGTATTTGAATATCACCACTATTGATGCCTTAAAGGCCCCTTTAAATGATTTTCATTGTTGTTTTTTTTTCATTATTATTATTACAAATTTTCTGAATATTATCAAAAATCTTTGATGATGATGCATAATTCATTTGTTATGTAATCTTTTCCTTTACAAAGGTCAACAGAAGCTAGACTTAGCAAAGAAGACCGGTGGCGGACCAAAGGCACCCTCCCCAACTGCGGTTGAGAAACTTTGGCTGTCAAACTCCAGCAGCAAGCCCAGCGTCACCGGTCTTGGACTTGGTATGATGGATACAGAAGGTAATTTTTTCAACAATTATTTATCTTTTAATGTTAGGCCAATATAGGACCACAATCCTATTATTCCATGTAAATCATAGAAGTTCTCCAAACCTTTTCTGAGATATGAATTATAGAACAAGAGGGCCTCCATAAATAGGCCTTTCAACCACTTTGCAAACAGAGTATACCAAGATCAGTTGGCTGATCAGGGTCTGCTCTGTTTGCTTCTGACATGATATAGTTCTGATTCTAGTATTTATCAGGTCACAGTTTTTGCTTATTCATCCACAATAGAAATTATGTTAATTAATATTCATGATGGCATTATCTCCTACATGAATATTCATTCATGGTCTAAAGGGTTAAGAAATGACTAACTCTACCCCACATAATTGTAAGCCGCAGCACTCCAAGCTAATACACAGTGAGTGCACCTGTCTGCAGTATACTGCTTGACCTAATTATCAGTGACCAGTAAAGGATCTGATTGTTCCAATCTGCAGTCATTGTAGATTCATAGAAGAAGATTTTCAAAGTTTTATTATATATTTCAATAGAAAACAAGGCACCCCTGGGGCGGGGCCAATTTTGACCCCAGGGGCAAAATTTATATAACTTTTGTAGAGGACCTAAAGATAATGCTATATACCAAAGATGAAAGCTGAGAACCCTGTAGATTCAGAGGAGAAGATTTTTAAAGGTTCAAATTGTTGACGGACGACGACGGACATCAAGTACGACGACGGACATCAAGTGATCACAAAAGCTCACCCTGAGCACAAAAATGCTCTGGTGAGATAAAGAAGGATGGAAACTGATTCTGAGAATTAAATGACTGTGGAAAATATGTAAATTTGCATTTCATTGGAATGTTAAGATTTTCAATGCTTAGACTCATATTACTTTTATGGGAATTTTCAAGTAAAGAAACAATACAATGTTATATCTGTCAATAGATAAATTTATTGCATTTATTGCAATCCAAATTGAAGAATATACAGATGACATGGTCTGCAAAGCATTTTAAATTCAAACAATAAAATTTTTCAAATCATTCAACTGGAATCTGTCAACAATAGTGCATACCGAAATACTAAGACTGTTATTTCTGCTCCAAAACTGTGCTAGAAATACTATAAATATGCTCTCCTATAGGTTGTACAGCTTAAGCCTTTTCCTGTTTAACATTCATGAAAGGAATAAGTTATATAACAACATTATGAATATTTATGAATAATAACAACATTATGAATATTTACAACCTGAATATTTATAATGTAAATCTTTAAATGCAATGTATTGCTTTCACAGGATCTGTATAATCAGATGTACATTATATCACAAGCAAATAAAGCAGACCCTGATCAGATGGCTCCTATATGAGCCGCTTGATCTGGGTCTACTCTCTTTGCAAATACATGAAAAGTCAATAATATGAGGGAAATGGGAAAATATGACACCTTTATATTAGAATTAAATAGTAGCAAAAAGTGAATACCCTAATCAAACCTACTTGTCGGTAGCAGTTTGATAAGGTTTTACACTATTTGCCTTATCCGAATTATTACAGTCATTAGAGTGTGATACATTTTTGTACTGTTCATTACACAAACAGCTGTCAAATATGGACTTATATCAATGTAATCAATATGGATATATATCAATAAGTCATGTGATGAATTATGTTGAAAAGTCATCGAACTAGCAGTATCTAAAAGAGTAACTTAAATAATTTCTATAGCTACATGTATATGTTGTCTACTGCATTTTAACAAAATATGATTCCATTTCAGATGAAATGATACAATGTGATGCAGCTGATGAGAAATTGTGCAATGGTAAGTAATCAACAGCAATAGGTCACTGCATTGTTAATTTCTGTGATAGAATTTGCACCATATAATGCCACCAGCACAAACTGATCAGTAAGGATTACACAATAATTGTACATTGTACATCATTTTTGAGTTTCGATATCTGAAACTCGAAATACTAGAACTTCAGGATAACTATAACTAAAATTTTAGTCCTCCCAACATTTACAATTCTTAATTCCTCTAAAATGTATCACAACGCATATATAGAAACACATATAACTGCTTAAGGTTATTCCTTTCCCTGTTCTATGTTTATTACAAACTTCATTACCTATTCAATATTCATGGAAAACGTTATAATGAAATGTGTAACATTGTAGCCATTTCAAGAAGATTAGAAATGGATCTATCAAATTCCATTAGCAAACAGAGTAGACCCTGATAAGACGGCTCCCATAGGATCCGGATGATCCAGGTATACTTTATTTGCAGATGCTTGAAAACACATTTATATGAGGGAAAGGGTTACCTGGAAGTAATTTGTATAGTCCCTTGATGTTTGAGATATCAAAATACAGCTGAACATGATACATGTATAACATTTCTTGTGATAATAGTATACACTTTGTACCAAACACAAAAAGGACTGTGATGACCCTGTAACAGTCACCTGTTACAATAGGTCATTTGTTGATATAACATCACTTAAGTTTGTATTTTTGTTCGAAATACAGCAATAAAAAATGTCATTATAAACCATGGATCCAGATGAGAAACCAACTAATTATATGTCTCATCAGGACTCAACCTGTTTGATAATTTTTAAATACATGTTGACTGTTCTATATCAAGGTTAGAAACATTTATTGCAAACAACAAATTATGCAGACAAAATGACAAATGACTAAGCCTGTAAAAAGTTTAACCAGGATGCAAATGCAGCCATATCAACTAATGGACAAACATACCACAATTCCAATGCATATTTTTCTATTTTCAGTCGGACCTTCAGGAGACAATATATCCATACCTAACTCAACAGAGAACATACGAACTGGTAGGGCATCATGTCATTTTTTCTGGATTCTTATTATGTAATCATGAACCCAATACAAGAGAATAGATATTGACATGCAATAACCCTTTCCTCCATAAAAATGCCTTTCTACGCCTCTGTAATAGTCACTTTATGAAACCATTATGATAAATGGAGCATTTGCTCCATAGGAGTAAAAGCTCTATTTATCACAATGGTTTCAAATCTACACTATCCTGAAATTTTCCTTTTCCTTTAATTAATGCTCCTTAAAAGCAGATTTATTCAAAGAGGTAGGATCTAAACTGCACTTCTCCTTATCGAGATCTATCTACCTATGAAGTTTCATGTTGATACCTATTATAGTTTTTGTGCTGCTTCGGACAAATTTTGAGTATGAAAAATAACAAAGTTTAATGACTCCTAAATTAGGCAAAAAGAGAGTGCTGATTATTGTGCACTGCACTTCTCCTTATCGAGATGGATGAAGTTTCATGTTGATACCAATTACAGTGTTTGTGTTGTGCTCCGGACAAAGTTCGAACGGACCAACTGACGGATGGACAGACGAAGCGGCGACAATATGCCCTTTGTTGGTATCTTGCTAACTGTTTTATTCAAATAGAAACTTAAATGATGGTTAATAATGATTTGGTGCCTGTCCACTGAGAAGAAATTCAGGGCAATAACTCCAAAATTTTGAAATCAACAGTTATGGTTCTTAAGTAGAGGTCTTCTCTTTGATGAGATCTACCCACCTATGAAGCTCATGTTGATACCTCTCATACTTATACTTTTTGAGTAATCAGCTACATTAAAGTTTTTACACGCCGACAATGACAATGACACCTACGATACATTGATCACAATAGCTTGACGTTTCAGGAAACAGACAAGATAAAAATTGATTTGTTTTCCAGAGAAATTAAAAGAAGACAGAAGAAATGAAAGAAAAAGGAGAATAGATAGACTAGAAGAAGAAAACTTAACATTGGACAATGAAAGAATAAAGAAAGATATCAAGAGATGTGAGGCTGAAACAGCAAAACTTATAGAGGAAACAGAATGTCTGAAACTGAAAAAAACTCTTCTAACTCTAAAAATTAACAAATTGTCAAGCAGTCCATCAGCAACAAACCTCCTTTCCAGCTTTTAGTGTAAGAACCTCTTATATGGGTGTCTCTGTATAGGTAACTTTGTGAAACCATTGTGATAAATAGAGCATTTGGTCCTATAGGAGCAAATGCTATATTTATCACAATGGTTTCAAAGTACAAGTTTCTAAAAATGTCCTTTTCTTTAATTAATTAATCTTTGTAGAGGACCGTTAGACATGCCAAATATCAGAAGTCTAGGCCTTACAGTTTCAGAGAAGAAGATTTTTAAAGATTTTCCTATGACAAAATGATAAGCCCTAGGGCGGGGCCATTTATGGCCTGGGGGTTATAATGTGAATAATATTTCGTGCCCCTTAACCACTGATGCTTCTGACAAAATTTGGTTAAAATTGGGTCAGTAGTTTCAGAGGAGATGTTGTTTGAAAATGTTGACGGACGCCGGAAGGATCGCGGTCACAATAACTCACCTGAACCTTTGGCTCAGGTGAGCTAAAAATGATTCTGACACATCTGCATGCGAATATTTCTCCCATCATTGCCATGATGAGGGGCCACAGGTTGTTGGTCAGCCATGGGATCTTGCTGATCTACATTACAAGTGTGCACTGGCTCATCCCTCATCATGGCAATGTTATGGAGGACAACACAAGCCATTATGATGTAGCATGCACTGTCAGGGGGTACCCGCAAACCACTGTGTAGGCAAGAAAAACGACGTTTCAAAATTCCAAAAGTCTGTTCTACTGAGACTCTTGCTCTGCACAAACTTGTGTTAAATGATTGTTCTTTGACAGATCCGGGGTGTAAAAAGGGTGTCATTAAGAAAGTTCTACACGGATACCCTGAGTCTCCAATGAGGATTCCATCATACATTCCTGAAACAAAAATAGTATCAAAATGTATGTACATTCACACCTGTATTCAGCGGTCACTTGAAATACATGTATATCGATTATGCATTCTTAAATTTTTAAAAGTGGTTGATTAAAGCAGCTCAAAAAAATAATACAGAAATATGTTTGAGCTTTCTGTATTACTTTTGAGCTACATTAAGCTGCCTTCTGGATCCAAGATACACAAATCCTATTCAACGCATGACAGTCTGACACAGATTTGACTGTACAGAACATTTTAAACAGCTGTTTAATCCTTTCTCTGTTCTGAGTTTGTTTCAAATTTCAATGCCTACTAAATATTCATGGACAATACAATGCTGTAAAGAAACAGATATATCAAATTCCATCAGCAAATGGAGCAGACACCTGATGTGGGTCTACTCTGTTTGCAATTGCATTAAAAGGTGTTTATAAGAGGAAAAGGCTGAAAGTACTGTGAAGTCTAATTGTAAAGAAATCACATGTAAAATTATCATACTGCTTTTAAAGTAATGCCTGTGAGGTTAGGTCACTTTTCTAAGGAGTAAATGTTTTGTTTAGACACAGCTTATAGCTTAGTGTATATGCTACACTAGAAAATGCGATTCAGGACAATCATCGATTCTTCTAGGACAGAATTGCAATCTTAATCCCTCCTAAGACAAACTCCAATAATCGTTTTAAATCAATCACAATTATGTGTTGTTTGTCATGTTTTGAATATTGATTTGTGATCTTAAATTATTATATTCTTCCAGTAGAATTGAAAATTTTCTTTGTAAAGTTAAAGTGTTAAATATATAACACTAATAATAACTTCTGTAGAACTGTACATTTTTCTATAAGAATTAAAGTGTCATATCTAAAAGTAATAATTTAAATTCTTCTAGTAGGAGAATCGACGATTGTCCTGAATCGCATTTTCTATTGTGACATTTACATGTATATTGTTGAGGACAATGACAGATAATTCATTATCATGACAGCTGATCTGTGAGCTTTTTGTTCACTGACAAATTAAAGGAAGGTGTACAAAAACAATGTTCTTGTTATTTTTCTAAACATTTGATAAATAAAAAACTACCATTTTCAAAGTTCCTGCACAGAGCACTGTTTCTGAATATTCGGGCATCATGAACTGACCCAGGCCAATTTGCCACACAGTTAGTGATCTTGAAGTGAGAGTCACATGTCATCTGAAATAAAACATAAGCAGAAACCTGAAATTGTTCAAAGATATCACTGTATATAGAGAAAACTCAAAAGTTCCATATGTTCAAGTATGACAATGGACAAACGATCATATTTTTAAATTTTCACTGAGCACTTTGTGATCTGGTGAAAGGGAAAAATAACCAGCCAATTCATAGAATTGATATCCCCTGCCAAAGGTATTACCTAGTAAAACGCCCGCCTGCCGTACATCAACATTTCAATAACCGGATATTCCATGGAAAAAACGGTTAATAAAGCATTGGACGGGAAAATAACTTTGAAATGTTACAATTGACATGGAAAAGTAATACATGGGAATGTTGCTACAGTAATACCAAAGATTCATGACAAGTTTTACTGAGTTCGGTCAATATGTAACAGAGATATGTCATCAGTTGAAATAAAATATGTCATTTTTGCATATAAAAGGGAAATGGCATCGGACAGAAACAGGATGGACGGAAGGATGGAAAGATGGACAAACCCTAAACAATATCCCTCTGCCTTTGGCAGAGGATAACCAGTATAATACAGTAAATACAAAAAACATTTAAGCAGGGTACAGTAAATAATAGAAAACATTAAATTGCAGTACAAGTATATTTTGTATAAAATTATCACTTTGTCAAACTATTCATGAGTAAAAATAATGTACATTAACAAATTAAAAGTTCTATATATTTTTTAATCAACAAAAGACATTAACCTATTCCCTCATAGGCTTTATTTAGATACAACTTCTTCTTTGAATAAATCTATCAAAAAGGAGCATTAGCTAGAGAAAAGGAAAATTTTAGAATTCTGAAGTTCTGAAACCATTGTGATAAATAGAGTGTTTGCTCCTTAGAAGCAATTGCTCTATTTATCACAATCATTTCAATTATAAGTGATTTTTAAAGATGAATAGAAAGGAGAATTTAGGGGAAAAGGGGTTAAGTCATTATATTTGTATATAATGATACTTATTCTTACTTAATATTCTTAAAAATACAAAAGGTTACTTTTATTTCAATGCAATTCATAAGATTTGAACAATCAAATCAAATCAGAAAATGAAAGTGGGTAAACATTTATAACTTATACAATAGGACTCAAAAAATTCATTTGCCACACTTGAAAATATGATATAATATTAAAAAAATTCTATATAGAAATGAATATAGGCCAGATACATATACATACATGTATGTATATGTCTCTGTATATGCACACATTATTCCTTATTAAATACTAATTTGCCATTGCTGTTGTTGTTTTTTAAAACAGGCAGTTTCAAAGTCTATAGTTTTGTAGAAACGGAATCAAAATGTTTAATTCAACTTACTTGTACATTTAGAGAATGAAATCCTTTGCGATTTACATAGTCGGCCTCATTGTTTGATGGGGCTTGGATCCTTATGTGGGTGCAGTCAATTGCACCCACGACATTAGGAAATCCTGTGGAAAAAAAAATTGAATTGTGCTGTACAATGCTAGAGAAGGATCATTTCATTGTCTTTAACCCTTTACCTCATATAAACGCATTCTCACGCATCTGCAAACAGAGTAGACCCAGATCAGACGGCTCCTAGAGGAGCGATGAGCCGTCTGATCAGGGTATGCTCTGTTTGCTAAAAGAATTGGATAGATATGTTTCTATACTTTCTAAAATTGGCTCACCTGTCAGGCTGTGCCACCAACTATATTTCATTATAAATAATGTGTCCATGAATATTAAGTAGGTAATGAAATTGGTAATAATCATAGAATAGCGAAAGGGTTAACCCTTTCCATCATAGGCAACTTTGAGATCCAAAAAATTAGAGAAAAATATTTTTTTCATAATTTCGTAGTTTAGAAACCATTGTGATAAATAGAGCATTTGCCCCTAAGGAGCAAATGCTCTATTTATCACAGTGGTTTCAAAAAGAGACTATTGCAGGCACGTAGAAATGCGTATTTATGGAGGAAAGGGTTAATTGTTTCACCTTATCCAGTATTCAAACATATCAGTCCAAACACAAATATAATATTTAACCCATTATGCCTGAATTGAAAATTGAACTTGAAAAGGACTATGGGTAATTGATGAGATAAAATTAAATCCAGCAAAACAAGATAACAACAAGTAGATACTGTTTATCATGTTCTTATGGGGATTGTTTCATTCTGAGATATCAATCCAGTTGATTACTTGTATATTTTGTCCACATATAGCTAGGCAAAAATGGGATAAACATGATAAAGGGCTGTAGAATCTACATCATTCCGATATTTTAAAAGAACAAAAAAAAAACCACAGTCAATTTGTCAAATTTTTTGCCATATATAACAACAACTGAAATAGTGAAGGATTTGATTGCATAGATACATAAATGCCACTTGTAACTAAAGGCATAATGTGAGGATACATTTCATCTGCATAAACACAAAAGTATTCGCACTTTATAGTGAGAAATAGTTCAAACAATATAATATACAGTATGCATTTGAAAACATAACGAAGTTATAATATAGTTAGAAATGTCTTCTGATATAGATCTAGATCTACAAACGCCAAATTAATTGTTTATGAATTTTTTACAGTTACGAAAATACTCGGGGTCGAATGTGACAAAACAGTAATTAAAGCAATTTTGGGGACTTTTGAGCTAATTTTTCTGGTGAATTTACGACGACCCCAGTCATAATATAGTTGGTTCATTTTTAACTCAAGTTCAATCATATCAAATCAGAGTAACTTTAAAATTATATGATTAAAACGATACTGGCCTTCTCGCATCGATTCGTCGAACTATGGGGTCGAAATAGGCACTACGGAAAACAAGGGGAATAATTCAGAGTACACTAAGAAACAGGAGGGGGGGACAGGAAGTACATTTTTTGTTTACATTAGTAACAACTTACGGCTTCGTTCGTAGAAATCATGTTGAACAGACGCTGCACTGTCACCACGGGGGAACCTTACAAATTGATTCGCCAGATTTGTAAGAGCTCTTGACACTCTCCAAACACACCGGCTGACTGTGGCCTCCGAGAGTCCAAGCGAATCTCCGATCAAACGGAAAAATGCCCCCGTTGCGAAATAACGAAGGGCAGCTAACAACTGCAGCATCGGAGGCACTGCCATGCTCCTTCCCGTCTGGTGTCCTATTGCATCCTCAATTAAAGACAGGATGAATGTGATGGATGCCATGGAAAACCTAAACCTCTGTATCAGTTCGTCGTCCGTGAAACTGTTCACAGAAAAACGGCTCCTAAAAACGCGCCGGGCTCTTCTTATTCTGCGACGAACGCGGAAACGTCTAACTAACGCCATTTTGAGATTTAGAATGAGTCAACGTCATAGCTGTCTCACAATATTCTGAGCAAATTCTCATTATGTGAGACAGAACTCATCTCATTCTGTTTAGTGAAAGCCAACGTGAGATTTTGCTCATCTCAAGTGAGCAAAATCTTACTTTTTGAGCATGAGTCGAGTTTGAGATCGATTGTGAAAGCGGGGCCTGGTCCTCTACAAAAATTATATGAATTATGCCCCTGGAGTCAAAATTGGCCACGCCCTAGGGGTATCCAGTTTTCAATAGAAACATATAGTGAAAACTTTGAAAATCTTCTCGTCCGGAACTGGAAGGTTCTCAGCTTTCATATTTGGCATGTAGCATCATGTTCAGGTCCTCTACAAAAGTTATATAAATTGTGCTGCTTGTCTTAAATTTTCTTCACTTGAGGTTCTCTACAAAAGTTACATAAATTATGCCTCTTGGGTCAAAATTGGCCCTCGCCAGGGCTGGTTAGTTTTCTTTAGAAACACAGTGAAAACCTCTGATTGTCTGGTGAGCGATGTCAGGGCCTTTCAGGCCCTCTTGTTTTCTGGTAAATGCTCCTTTTCAGTAAATTTATTCAAAGAGGTCGGGTCTAAATATAGCCTATTTGGGAATTGGTTAACAAACCAGTAGAAAAGAGGAGATTTGGTGTCCTGATATTTAGTGTAAATACTGTATGATAATTCTTTGAGGTTACGTCATAAATTCTCAATATTGGTTTCCACGGCACCAAATGAATAGCATCTACAGATTTGACCTTATTCTTGAATATCTAACTACAGAATGCAATACTCTTGGGTATAAACTACTGAGGGTTTTAGGAAAAAATAAAGAGAAAAGTAAAAGAAAACATTTATTTTGAAAATTGGGAGTCCTTCAGATCACTCCTATTTCATTGAACAAATTTTGTTTAAATATTTTGCCATTAAGCTGATGTATGTCTTTTCTGTTTTGTAAAAGTCCCCCAGTTTATACATTTTAGTGAAAGATGTATATTTTTCAGTGTCACATCACTGCTCTCTGTCTGATCTAAGTAAATGCTTGCTGTGGTAAAAACTGGTGTATGCTTAATTTTTATGCCCTCAAAGCTTGCTATATCCGGAACATATCTCCTGTATTACTTGAGGTAGGAATGGAACATTTGGTGTGCGAGTACATCTTGGGATAGTGAAGTGTCGTGTAGCAGTTTCAGGCTACTTTGACCTTGACCTCTGACCTGAATGACAGAAAAAACCTGTCTGGAGCATAATTATCTCCTGTAGTACTATGTCAGATCGAGTAGAATGCCAAGCGATGGCATGCATGCACAAAGCAAAAACACCGTCGCTTGGCGTTCTGATAAGAGCACAGTGGGATTGCCATGAGGTCGCCTTAGCAGCGCAGTGAAATCTGCTACAACGTTGCGGTGCGAATACAATAGTTGTTGATGGGGCTTGCACAGCGATTATAAGGCATTCTCTGAGATGGCACTGCATCTCTTCCACGCTTATAATGCGCGTCTAAGGCTCTAAGTGTTATTTTATCTACTGCATTCTTACAACCACATGACTGAGCTACCAAGGCGATCATTGTTCTCGCAATGTGCTTCTACCATGTCCATCGTCGTTTGAATGAGAATGAACCAGTCCAACAAGATAGTATAATGGAATGAGATTTGCAAACAAACATTCATTTCTCCATGACTGATGCACGGCAGCAAGAGAGGCAACTGCTTCCCGATACACAGAACCAGGCGTTGAGTATCTCATTCTGGGACGATGACGGAGGAGTACGGATGATGTAGAAGGCATAGAAGGCTTTTGTTACAACCATGACTGGACAGAGGCAATCAGTTGCAGAATGTTCACTGTCGTTATTAGTTCACCAGAGCACAAAGTGCTCAGAGTAAGCTTTTGTGATCGCCTGATGTCAGTCGGCGTGCGTCTTCAGTCATCAACAATTTTAACCTTTAAAAATATTCTCCTCTGAAATTACAGGGTTCTCAGCTTTCATTTTTGGCATATAGCATCATCTGTACCCTCTTCAAAAGTTACATTAATTATGCCCCTGGGGTCAAAATTTGCCCGCCCCAGGGGTGGCCAGTTTTCAATGGATAAGTATAGTGAAAACTTTGAAAATCTTCTCCTGAAACTGGAATGTTCATAGCTTTCATATTTGGAATATAGCATCATGTTCAGGTCCTATACAAAAGTTATATAAATCATGTCTCTGGGGTCAATATTAATCTCGCCCCAGGGGTGGCCAGTTTTCAATAGAAACATATAGTGAAAACTTTGGAAATCTTCTTCTCTGAAACTGGAAGGTTGTCAGCTTTCATCTTTTGCATATAGCATCATCTGTAGGCCCTCTACAAACGTTACATAAATTATGCCCCTGGGATCAAAATTGACCCAGCCCCAGGGGTGGCCAGTAATAGAAACATTTAGTGTAAACTTTGAAAATCTTCTCCTGAAACTGGAAGGTTCTCAGCTTTCATATTTTTGCACATAACATCTTGTTCAGGTCCTCTACAAGAGTTATATAAATTATGCCCTTGGGGTCAAAATTGGCCCCACCCCAGGGGTGGCCAGTTTTCAATAGAAACATATACACGTAGTGAAAACTTTGAAAATCTTCTCTTCTAAAACTGGAATGTTCTCAGCTTTCAATATTGGCACATAACATCATGTTCAGGCCCTCTACAAGAGTTATATAAATTATGCCTGGGTTCAAAATTGGCCCTGCCCCAGGTTGGCCAGTTTTCTATAGAAACATATAGTGAAAACTGTATATCTTCTCCTCTGAAACTGGAAGGTTCTCAGCTTTCATATTTGGCATAAAGTATCATATTCAGGTCCTCTACAAAAATGATATAAAATATGCCCCTGGGGTCAAAATTGGCCCAGCCCCAGGGTGGCCAGTTATCTATAGAAACATATAGTGAAAACTTTGAAATCTTCTCCTCTGATTGTCTGGTGAGCGATATCAGGGCCATCATGGCCCTCTTGTTTATAAGTAGTGTAAATGAATGTCTTCAACGCACCATCAGCGCAATGTGACCGACGTGAAAACATATTCCAATGTTGGTGCTTTGCTTTGGGGCATTTGTCACCTACTGACAATGACACATTTCTTGTTCAGTTTTCTATATTATCTGATAAGCAAACAGACCAGACAGGAGCCCTCTGATCTGGGTCTACTCTGTTTGCAAAGGTATAAAAGTTGTCTTTATGGAGAAATGCTCTATTTATCACAATGGTTTAAAACTACACAATCCTAAAATTGTCCATATCTCTAGTAAATGTCCCTTTTCGATAGATTTGTTTAGAGAGAGTGGGTCTAACAACAGCCTATGAGGTAATGGTATAAAGCGACGTAAAACCCGATAAAACCAAACAAAACCCCCCAAGTTTTCTCAGTTGCCTATTTATCCTTCGCTTGCTGTTCACATCAATATACCTACCTGTAAATAGTGAAGACCCAGATTAGACAGCTCCTGCAGGAGCTGTCTCATCAGGGTCTGCACTATTTACAAGTTGATTGTGCAACCAGTGCACTCCACAGCAGTAATTGCACAGCGAAATACTTGTACACAGTGAAGATATATATAAATATACAACAGGGCATGGGTAAAGAAGGAGAAATGTATTTTAAAATTCAGCAAGCGAAGGGTTAAAAGTTTGCCTGGCTGAACATTTAGGCTAATTACAATTGTTTTGCAGATAATTCCTTGATTCTGATCCAAGTAAGAGCTTTGCTCTGATTTCACAAATGATTGGGGTTTTTGGTCTTCCATGTAAACGTTTTCTAGTAATTGTGCAAAAAGAAATCTCAGAATCACAAAGAGATAATCAGCCCATTGAGAAGGAAACAGCCGAGATTATTTCTCCGTGTTTGCCATCACTGTATTGATTCAATTGACAGTGAACATAGGAGTCAGTCTCACTACGAGATTACAATACCCGGGAAATCAAATTATCAATTCAAATAGACATACATCACAGGAGTTACTGCAGTATTTATTC
Source organism: Azorinus chamasolen (assembly GCA_963576725.1). Taxonomy (NCBI): domain Eukaryota; kingdom Metazoa; phylum Mollusca; class Bivalvia; order Cardiida; family Solecurtidae; genus Azorinus; species Azorinus chamasolen. The sequence continues at coordinate 28,016,492 of OY755235.1, forward strand.
AATTTCACAGGAATGAGCACATTCGCTGACCAGCTTATGGGATTATGTTCGTACAAATTATATGGGATCTTAGTGGTTTAACTCATTACCTGGTAGAAATGCCTTTTCACACCTTTGCAAACAGAGTAGACCCAGATCAGATGGCTCCTGTTGGAGCTGTCTGATCAGGGTCTGCTCTGTTTGCTTTTGATATACTATAGACCTGATTCTAGACTTCCTGCCATGATAAAAAAATCCTGTTTTCATCTGTCATGATAAAAATCCAGCTAATAAATATTCATGACATAATTCTTATATTAATATTCATGAGATAAAGGGTTAACCATAAAAAACTCCATGATAAATAAGCCTTTCTATGCCATTGCAAACAGAGTAGACCCAGATCAGATGGCTCCTACAGGGTCTCCTCTGTTTGCTAATGATATAGTATAGATATGATTCTACAGCTTCTGCCATGGTAAAAATTCCCTTGTACATCATGCTATTATGAAACTACAGTTAATTAATATTCACATATTCATTATTTCTTAATTAATATTCATGAGATAAAGGGTTAACCAATTTGTCATTAATCCTTCCAACATAATGTAACATTTGTCTGTGAATAAAACAAATATAATCAAAGCAATGCAAGGATGTTTACTGCTTAAATCCTGATGAAAGGCTAAGTAAAACTGTTTGCAAAGATGTCACAAAATCCACCTTTTGTTTGGAAAAAGTTATTCTTGAACAGAAATAGATTTACAGAAAATGTAGTAGACATTCCAATATTCTTTGAAAATTTCCTTTGACAATGATTTATTGGATTGAATGATCTATCAGTTTACTTAAATGTTTCCCAATATTTCCATAATATTAACCCTGTACTTGATAATCTGTCCTTTTTACACTTTGCAAACATAATAGATCAAATTCAGACAGCTGTCCTATCAGGGTCCGCTCGTTTGCCTGTATGTTGCATGCTCGATTCTCAGTTGTTTGCTATCACAGTGAATTTCCAATTTTGTATTTTTCAAGAAAGACTTCAATTATTAGCCCATGCTCTATAGATACACCTTTTTGTACCTTTGCAAATAGAGTAGACCCAGATCAGATGGCTCCTGTAGGAGCAGTCTGATCTGGTAATTATCCGTTTGCAAAGGCGTTGAAAGGCATAAATTAATTCGACATGGAGTAAAAGGTTAATAAATATTCATTGATTAAAGGGTTAATTAGGGGATACTTTTGAGTACAATTTTACCATTGCGATATTATTGCGATAGAACTAATATTGGGATAGAATTGCGATACTGACAAACTATTGCAATAGTATTGCGGTAGTGAAATTATAGGGGTTTCAACTTCATTTCTTTTTAGCTCACCAGAGCACTTTTGTGCTCAGGGTGAGCTTTTGTGATCGCCTGATGTCCGTCCTCGTCCATCGTCCGTCGTCGGGGGTCAACAATTTGAACCTTTAAAAATCTTCTCCTCTGAATCTACAGGGTTCTCAGCTTTCATCTTTGGTACATAGCATCATCTGTAGGTCCCCTACAAAAGTTATATAAATTATGCCCCTAGGGTCAAAATTGGCCCCGCCCCAGGGGTGCCTTGTTTTCTATTGAAATATATAGTAAAACTTTGAAAATCTTCTTCTCTGAAACTGGAAGGTTCTCAGCTTTCATATTTGGCACATAACATCATGTTCAGGTCCTCTACAAAAGTTATATAAATTATGCCCCTGGGGTCAAAATTGGCTACACCCCAGGGTGGCCAGTTTTCTAGCAAACTTGAAGCTGACTGCACTTTTAAGCATCTTATCTTAACTCATAAAGGCCATCAGGTCAAGCAGTAGAGAGGGGATGACCAGTGGCTATTTTTAGTGCACCTGTATTGCTGGTTGTAGCTGTTAGTGGGTCAGTGTCTTAACCCTTTGCCTGTTCTGTGTTTATTATTAATTTGAATGCCTATTGCATATTCATGAACAAAATAGTTAAAATGAAGTATGGAAGGTGGAACATTGTAGCCATTTTTTTCCAAATTTCACAACCTACTGAATATTCATAGACAAAACTGTTATAATGAAATATAGTAGGTAGAACATTGTAGCCATTTTAGAAACTAAAGGAACAGATCTATCAAATTGCATTAACAAACAGAGCAGACCCTGATCAAATGGCTCCTATAGGAGGCATCTGATCTGGGTCTACTCATTTTTCAAATGTGTGAAAACACGTTTATATGAGGGAAGGGTTAATTAATAATAGTGATTGGCATTATAACCATATTATGACCTGCCCTGCAGTTCAGAAGAAGGGTAAATCATGTAAAGGCTCCAGAATGCCAAATTAAAGATTTTAAATAAATTATGGAATAATTTTTAACATGAAATTGTATTACTTGAAAATATTAAGTTCAACTTCTGAATATGAAATTATTATGTAATAATTTATAATAATATTCAAATGCAAAAAATTAGTTTGGAATGCTAGGGTACACATACCTTTTCAGAGGAACAGGTGATTATTTGAGAGGTCAGTTGATCGTCTTTAGTCAGAACTTTGTATGGCCTTGCTTAATTAAAATTCTTACAATTAACTCTCTTGTACAAACCACATCTGAAGTTACATATGTGTCAGATCAGAATCTAAACTGTGTGCAAGTTTCAGTCAAATTATGCTCAGCAGTGATAGGGTTTCTGTCATCTGTAATCTGTTTGTCTGAAAAATTAACACTTTTCAATGGCCCTAGAAACATATAGTGAAAATCTTTTTTTCTGAATCTACAGGGTTCTCAGCTTTCCTATTTGGCACATAGCACCATTTTCCGGTCCTCTACAAAAGTTAAATAAATTATGCCCCTGGGGTCAAAATAGGCCCCACCCCAGGGGTGGTCAGTTTTCAATAGAAAAATATAGTGCAAACTTTGAAAATCTTCTCTGGAATGTTCCCAGATTTCATATTTGGCACATAGCTTCATATTTAGGTCATCTACAAAAGTTATATAAATAGTGTCCCAGGGGTCAAAATTGGCACTGCCTCAGGGACGGTCAGTTTTCAATAGAAACATATCTGATTGTCTGGTGAGCGATGTCAGGGCCATTCAGGCCCTCTTGTTATTTTTAGCCTATTTATTTTCGTACTTGTTTAATACAGTGTTAAGAATTTAGCTTTTAAGATTTTACTATTTAAGTACTGGCACAATATTTGGTTTGAAAACTTTACAGTTCAACTTGGGCTACCCTGCTTTCCTACACCATGACCACCAGTAAATATGTGGATTCAATAAAAAAACAATAACATTTTTTTTCTTGTGAAGCAGTTAAACAACCGTTATCGTCCTAGCATCATTGACTCGAATTCTCAATGAAACTTGCATCAGTTTAGCGAACTTTCTACGAAAACTTCCCAAACTAAATCCACATGTTAAATCCCTCAAAAATAACATGTCAACTCATACAAAACTGAACTAAACAGTAATGAATGGTAGTTAATTCACTAATTACTATAAAAATCTCTACCTACCAGAAGAAAACGGAAGCCGTTTTGAAAATGAAACTGGAACCAAAAAATTCGGAGCGTAACCATTTTGACCAAAACCAAATACTTTCTTCGCCATATTGTTAGTTTTGTACACAAAGGGACGAATTGGGGAAATATTAATGCATCATTTAGGAGCAATTTACTTTTTATCTTTAACATTGTCATTGTTAACCCATTCCCTCATAGGCTATTTGTAGATCCAACCACTTTGAATAAATCTACCCAAAAGGAGCATTAACTAGAGAAAAGGAAAATTTTAGAATTTTGTAGTTTAAAACCATTGTGATAAATAGAGCATTTGCTCCTATAGGAGCAAATGCTCTATTTATCACAATGGTTTCAACAGGTGACTTTTGCTGAGGCGTCAATATGAGGGAATGGGTTAAACTATCGTGACTATCACAGTATTTGTGTTACTAGCTATCGGCAATAGTATTGGTTTTTAATTTTTGGATCGATGTATTGACATCGAGATGGCTGCCATCGCGATAAGTAGATCCATCGTTACACCCCTAGGGTTAATCATATTGAGAAGAATCTTACATAAATATTCATTGGGTAGAGAGGTTAACCCTGTGAATGCGGGTAATACTGTCATTTCCTAGAGGAGACCCCTTATGAGGGTGCACTGTTTGTCATGCAGATTCCACCAACACATTTAAGATTTTTTTTACTGAATGAAATGTTACGTTTAATCCTTTCCTTCACATCAACACCTTGTGAGGCATTTGCAAACAAAAGTACTAAGACCCAGATCAGACGGCTCCTATAGGAGCCATCTGATCAGTGTCTGCTCTGTTTGCTGATGGAATATGATAGTTCTGTTTCTTTACTTTCTAAAATATGTTCCACCTTCCATATTTTAATACAATGTATATCTTTTTTGTCAATGAATATTCAGTACTCAGTAGGTATTGAAATTTTAATTAAATATAGAACAGGGAAAGGGTTAAGGACGATTTCGGTAGTAAGTTCTGCGCAGCTTTTTGTGCGGAATACTCTCTACAAAGGAAACAAGCGTACCGGTATTCTGGATAACGCAAATTTCGGACGACTGATTTCGTCCAGCATTTATAAACATTTAATCATGTCTCAATGTGATCGGCTGATATCCGTCGTTGGTCGGCGTGCGTCATCCGTCGTCGGTAGTCAACAATTTGAACCTTTAAAAATCTTCTCTCCTAAATCTACAGGGTTCTCAGCTTTCATTTTTGGTACATAGCATCATCTATAGGTTCTCTACAAAGGATATTCAAATTATGCCCCTGAGGTCAAAATTGGCCCCACCCCAGGGGTGCCTTGTTTTCTATAGAAACATATAGTAAAGCTTTGAAAATCTTCTCCTGTGAAACTTGAAGCTTCTCAGCTTTCATATTTGGCACATAGCATCATGTTCAGGTCATCTAAAAAAGGTACATAAATTATGCCCTTGAGGTTAAAATTGGGCCCATCCCAGGGGTGGCCAGTTTTCAATAGAAACATAGAGTGAAAACTTTGAAAATCTTCTCTGAAAATGGAAGGTTCTCAGCTTTCATATTTGGCATATAGCATCATGTTCTGGTCCTCTACACAAGTTATATAAATTATGCCCAAGGGGGTCAAAATTGGCCCACCCCAGGGGTGACCCGACAGTTTCTATAGAAACATTAATTAGTGAAACATTTGAAAATCTTCTCCTCTAATTGTCCGGTGAGCGATATCAGGGTCATCATGGTCCTCTTGTTTTAGATATTGTCACTGTTTCAGCTGTTTTGGTAGGGGTTACCTAATGATTATTCTCATCAAATTATTCTGAAATCAGACCATTGGTATTGGAGAAGAGGAGATTTTGCGATGTTTTCTATATCTGTAAGGAAAACAGGTCTGCCCCGAGAAGCCATGTTTTTTAGATGGTTTTAATTATTTTGGTAGATAGTCACCTAATGATTACTCCCATCACATTATTTTTAAAGCTGACCACCAGTTTTAATTTGGAGAAGAGATTTATAGATTTGTCTTTTGGTTGCCATGGCAACCAGAGTTCTACATGAATCCAACCCATTTTAGCTATTTTGATAGGGAGTTACCTAATGATTACTCTTCACTAAATTATTCTGAAATCAGACCATTAGTTTTGGAGAAAAGATTTGAAAGTTTTGCTATGTTATCTATATATATGAGGAAAACAGGTCTCGCCCCCTAGCGGCCATGTTGTTTTAGATATTGTCATGGTTTTAGCTATTTCAGTAAACAGTCACCTAATGATTATTTCCATAAAATTAATTTTAAATCTGACCATTGGTTTTGGAGAAGAAGAGATTTAAAGATTTTTCTTTTGGTTGCCATGGCAACCAGAGTTCTGCATGGAGCCAAATCATTTTAGCTATTTTGACAGAGGATTACCCAATGACCATCCTTGGAAAGTTTCATTACATTTGACCATATAATTTTAGAGGAGAAGTCGTTTGAATTAAAAAGTTGACGACAGACGATGCCGGACGACGGACACAGGGTGGTCCCAATAGCTCAATTTGGCACTTAGTGCCAGGTGAGCAAAAAACGAAGTCTGTAACCCACATATTTCTTTTTGATTTCATGTTAAGGATACTATAATGCAGAAAATGTGAAATTTTGAAAAAAAAATCTTGGATAAGTTTCTTAGAAATTTACAAAAATATTACTGATGTCATAATTTTTGTACTGATGGATATGTAAAATACAAGAAACACCCTTATGTTGATTTCATGCTAATTACTCAAAAATAAAGTCTGTAACCCACTTTTTTTTAATTTTTATTTGAATTCAGCATACTTTGAGCAACAACATATAAAAAATTAAAAAAAAATCTTGGAAGGAAACAAACTGTAGAAATCGTCTTTAATAGTGATGGGCTGTTCCATTCTGATATTCAGTATTGAAAGCGTTAAAACTGTCAGCTCACTAGACGTCGTTTTCTGCAACTGTTATATTGTCAGGCTTATTTTTAAAAACAAATTTTTCTACATTTTGTTTGAATTGTTTACTCTATATCCCAGCCTTTCTATGTCTTAGCAAACTGTAGAACCAGATCAGAAGGCTTCTGTAGGACCTGTATGATCAGGGTCTGCTATGTTTACTAAAAGTATGATATGATATAGATATGATTCTACAGTTTCTTCCATGGCCAAAAACATTCCTGTGTTCATGGTCTTTAATTTTATTAATATTCATCATGCTATTATTTCTTACATGAATATTCAACAGGGAAAGGGTTGACTTCTGGTAACAATAATCAGGGTATCAGAAAAAAGAGTTGGATCTGGATCAGAGACTGAGGTACTGAACCTCTCATCTGAATCAGTACTATTTGCAATGAGAATCTTGACCTCACATTTTACTGATAGAAAGCTAGTGTTATTTAAAAATACATTATTCATTTTTTCAATTTGTTAGTAGACATTCTTCTAATGTCCTCCCAGAAAAAATGGAAAAATTGCATTTTATTTCTCCAAGGTTAATTGTCCCAGCTGATTTATGAAAGCAATATATTTTAGCAAATTTCGATATTTCGTTGTTTCGCTATTCCTCTCCTGCTGGAATCAAATGTTTTTGGTCAGAAGTAATTCACACTTTGGCATTGAATCATCCTAAATTTCCTTGGAGCCTCTCGCTAAACTTTGATCGACTGGAATTATCAACTTAACATTAACAATTGCCAAACATACAAAAGAATATAAAATTTTTGTTTCAAGTTTTACGGAGGTTATTTTCCATGTCTCGAACAGTTTATACCCTGACTGATAATTTATTCGCAAGGTTTCCATCAAGATCAAAATGAATTTTAAACTTGAAATCTGTTGTTGTTCAGGTAAGCAAGGGAATTCCGAGGTTCCATATGAAAATTTAATGTGATCTTGGCTCGAAAAACAATCCCTCACATGGTCCCACATGGACGTTAGTTGATGGAAAGGAATTGGGAAATTGTGTGAAGAGAAATTTCTGTTCAAACAAAACTAAAATTCTCTGATTGTAGCTGTGTTAATTGTCAGTGTGCTTTGCCCATCATTATTTCTGGCATTTTGCATTAGCTTGCATCTTTAACTCTTTGCATGCTAAGTAATTTTTCATCTGCAACAATTGTTGTCTGCTTCAATTTTTATACGCCCGAAGGTAACTTCGGTCGTATTATGGTATGGCGCTCCGTCCGTTAGCCACATCTTTGTCCGCTCAATAACTTGACAACTATTGGGTGTGCTGTTTTCATACTTAGTAGAAAGGTTGGTCATGGCCAGTAGATGACCGCTATTGATTTTGAGGTCAGTCGGTCAAAGATCAAGGTCACAGTGACCTTCAACTCAAAAATCTTGCCTGCTCAATAACTTGATATTTATTCGGTGTGCTGTCTTCATACTTAGTAGGAAGGTTGGTTATGGCCAGTAGATAACCCCCATTGATTTTGAGGTCAGTCGGTCAAAGGTCAAGTTCACAATGACATTCAACACAAAAATCATGTCCGCTCAATAAATTGATAAGTACATGTATTAGGTGTGCCGTCTTCATACTTAGGACGGTTGGTCATGGCTAGGAGATGACCCCTATTGATCTTGAGGTCAGTCGGTTAAAGGTCAAGGTCACAGTGACTTTCAACTCAAAATCTTGTCCGCTCAATAACGTGATGACTATTTGGTGCGCCGTCTTCATACTTAGTAGGGTGGTTGGTCATTGCAAATAGATGACCCCTATTGATTTTGAGGTCAGTCCATAAAAGGTCAAGGTCACAGTGACCATCAAATCAAAAACGTTGTTTGCTTAATAACTTAATAACATTAGCCCCCTCCCATATAACATTGTGCATGTTAGGACAGCACATTCTTCGGGCATTATAATGCTCCGACACATGGAGCTCTTGTTTAACCCATTCCTTCGTTAAATTCCCCAGGCTATTTTTATGCTTCTTTGAATAAATCTTATTATGATTGCCTTACAAACAGTTAGGATCCAGATTAGACACATAGTAACTCAGTGTGTCATGTTTAAGTTCCTTTCAATGCTGAATTTTTAGAGAGAAGTAACCTTTCCTTTTTGAATATTCATGTAAGAATTAATAACATCATGAATATGTATTAGCTGATTTTTTATAATGGCACATATACACATTATGTTTTGGTATTAGTAGACATTGTACAATCATATCTATTATAATTTCTTAAGCAATCAGAGCAGACCCTGATCATGATCAGACAGTTCCTACAGGAGTTGTCAGATATAGGTTTACTTTGTTTGCAAATGCATGAAAAGGCGTTTGTATGGAGGAAAGGGTTCACTGTAGAGTCCAGTATAGAGGCTTAACCCATTACCTCATAGGCTATTTTTAGACACAACCTCTTTGAATAAATCTACTGAAAAGGAACATTAACTAGAAAAATGGAAAATGTTAGAATTTTGTAGCTTGAAACCATTGTGATAAATAGAGCATTTGCTCCTATAGGAGCAAATGCTCTATTTATCACAATGGAGTCAAAAAGTGACTTTTACAGAGTCGTCAAAAGTCGTCAATATGAGGGAATGGGTTAAACTTGTCAGAGGGTTTTGAATGCCAAACAGTGCAGACTCGGATCTCTGTCTACACTGTTTGTAAATGACAGTGCATGTGTGTCCCGCATTGAAACAAATAATAAAAATACAAGATCTTAGTCAAGTTTAATAATAGGCAAATTGAATTGGTTGGGAAAGAATGGATCTGTGATGGATTTTCTGCTCTCTCCAATAAGTAAGATAAGATATGGCTGCAAGTAGTCTTTCTCCAAATACTGTATTAACAATCGTCACCATCTTTCTTTGAACCATTAGCCTGCTATGGACAAATCTGTGATGTTGTTTGCAAATGGTCAATGGATCTAGAAGAAACATAGGATCTCATTGGACCTAAAGGATTTGACATTCTTTAACCCTTTCCTTCATATGCCTCTACGCCTTTTCATGCATATGTAAACAGAGTATTAACCCTTTCCTCCATGAATATACACCTTTCTACGCCTCTGTAAAAGTCACCTGTTGGAAACTGTTGTGATAAATAGAGCATTTTGCTCCTATTAAGGAGCAAATACTCTATTTATCACAATGGTTTCAAAAAATGGTTTCTAAAAAAAAAAATTTTTTTCTAGTTAATGCTCCTTTTCGGTAGATTTATTCAAAGTGGTTGAAATCTAAAAATAGCCTATGAGGGAATGGGTTAATGATGGTCCATATTATTTTTAGCTCATCTATTTTGAAGAAATCACGAGCTATTGTCGTAACTCCGGTGTCCGTGTCGTCGTCATCGTTGTCGTCCGAAATCCTAACATTGACCATAACTCAAAAAGTATAAGAGGTATCAACATGAAACTTCATAGGTTAGTAGATCTCATTGAGGGGAAGGCACCTATATAAGAACCATAACTCTTAATTTCAAAATTTTGGAGTTATGGCCCTTTATATTTTTTGACAGTGACGACAGACGAGCGTTGGCACCGGCTTGCGGTGCTCTTGTTAAAATTTAACATTCAATGGGTTATAAAGTGGCTATATTAACCTTTTACTCCATGAATAGTGATGTAGGAAGTAGTGACATCATGCTTAGTAATTAGCTATATTTTAAAATATCACATGAACACACAAATATATATAACTAAGACAGAAAGTGTCACATGAACACACAAATATATAACTAAGACAGAAAGTGTAGAATTAGATCTATATATGCCATAAGCAAACAAAGCAGACCCTGATCAGAGGGCTCTTATTATAGAGCTGTTTGATCTGAGTCTGCTATGTTTGCAAAGGCAAAGAAAGGTGCATTTATAGAGTAAAGGGTTAAAGCAATTTTGCTTGTAGAAATGAAGATAAGCTTGTCTTGTCTTGTCTACAGTGGTAGACATACTTGTCTGAGACCCCTTGGCTTTGTACCAACATCTCTCATAACCAGTAATGTTGGGACTGTCTGATAGAATAGCTCTAGACAGACTGTAAACCAATTTTACCATTAACTAAGCATAAAATTTCTTCTTATGGAAACAAGCTTGGTGCGCTGACCTGTGTAATTGACTCTACCCTAGGATATGATCATTTGCCAGGGACATAGTGTAGAACCTATCTTTTAACCCTTTACTTCATGCATGAACATTGATGTAAGAAATAACGACGTCATGAATATTAATTAGATTCATTTTTATAACGGCATAATTATGAAAACAGGAAATATTGACTATGGTAGAAATTTTATATCTACATGTACATTATTTCATAAGCAAACAGAGCAGACCCTGAACAGACAGGTCCTACAGGAGTCATCTGATGTGACTCTACTATGTTTGCAAAGGCGTAGGTAGGTGTATATATGGAGTAAAGGGTGCTTAATGCATAAGGAAAGTAATGCAGAAATTCTTCATACAGTATAACCTCTCTATAACGGCAACTAAACGGCAAGTAAAGGGTTTCCCTCATATAAACATGTATTCACAGTGGGGGATCGATCCCAGGACCCCATAGTATATATTGTAGTCAAGCGTGTTAGCCACACGTCCACTGGTCTGCCTTAAGTAACTGCCTGCCTAAAAGACATAGCACTAGATCTCTTTTATGTGACCTTGTGGAGAAACTTAACCCTTTCCATGTTCTTTGTTTATTTCAAATTTCAATACCTATTGATTATTCATGGACAAAATAATTATAATATGGAAGGTGGAACATTGTAGCCATTTTAGAAACTAAAGAAACAGATCTATCAAATTCAATTAGCAAACTGCAGACCCTGATCAGACCACTCCTATAGGAGCCGTCTACTCTGTTTGCAGATGCGTGAAAAGACGTTTTTATGAGAGAAAGGTTTAACCATGTACCTGCATGATGAATTTGTGTAAAAAATAATGAATATGAATAATATTTGCTAAACCTTTTATAATGGGATTTATGAGCAAGGGGACTTTAACTATATCATTAAATGTACATTATTTCATAAGCAAACGGACCCTGATCAGATGACTCCTACAGGAGCTGTTTGTTCTTGGTCTACTCTGTTGGCAAAGGTGTCTGTATCAGGTAATACGGTTAACCCTTTCCCTATTCAATATACAGTAAAGCCCCTCTAATGTGACCACCAAAAAGGGGCATAATTCATAGTGGCAAAGGCAGGTGGTAGCTTAATGCAGGATGAAAGTTATGCAGAAATTTCCTATAGGAGCTTTCTGCATAAATTCATCCTGCATTAAGCATCCACCTGCTTATGAAGGGGTTTTACTGTATTCATGTAAGAAATGATGACATCATAAATATTTATTAGCTGAGGTTTTATAATTTCAACCTTTCAAGGAAACATTTTGCTTTGACAAAAACTGTAGAATTAGATCTATATCTTGTCAAAAGCAAACAGAGCAGACCCTGATCGGACAGCTCCTATAGGAGCTGCCTGATCTGGGTCTTATCTGTTTGCCGATGTGCGAAAATGCATTTATATGAAGGAAAGGGTTAACTGTAAAACATTTTCAATTACTCCACCCCATAAAGCGCATGTGGGTATTTTCATGTAGACCCAGATGAGATGCAGCATTCATGGTCTAACTACACTGTTTGTCACTGATAAGAAGACAACAATTTTTTACTTACTTTTGCAGTCGGTGCAGGTCTTGATCAGATGTTAAAATCATTTGCATCAGCTAGTCTAGTTCAAAGCTCTCTTTTCAAAGCTTAACCCATTCCCTCATAGGCTATTTTAGACCCAATAATAAATCTACCGAAAAGGAGCATTTTAGAATTGTGAAATTTTGAAACCATTGTGATAAAAAGAGCATTTGCTCCATAGGAGCAAATGCTTTATTTATCACAATGGCTTCAAAAAATAACTATTACAGAGGTGTCAATATGAGGGAATGGGTTAACATTATTATTGCAGTAGACCTCTTAAACAGGCCACTATAGCTTGTTCTTGACAACCCTGCCTTTTATGCCTTTCCAAACAAACTAGACGGAGATGAGACGGCTGTTGGGACTGTTTGATCAGAGTCTTAGCTCTGTTTGCTTATACAATACTTATTGTGTCCCAAATTCAATTCTCGTATGCTGTTTTATGTTTTAATGTTTGAATTAAGACTAAATAAAAATTCATTATGGACAGAGTCTTTTTATATTCACCAAGTAAAGGGTTTCTCTCATATAAACGTGTATTCACGCATTTGCAAAAAGAGTAGACCCAGATCAGACAGCTCCAATAGGAGCCATCTGACCAGCTCCTCCGTTTGCTAATGGAATTAGATAGATCTTTTTCTTTTCTTTCTAAAATGTCCACAATGTTCCACCTTCCAGATTTCTTTATAACTATTTTGAATATAATGAATATTCAGTAGGTACTGAAATTTAGCCTATTAATACAGAACAGGGAAAGGTTTAACCCATTCCCTCATACTGACACCTTTTGCTGCCTTGGTAGAAGGTCACTTTTTTGAAACCATTGTGATCAATAAAGCATTTTTCTCCAATGGAGCGAATACTCTATTTATCACAATGGTTTCAAAACTACACAGTACTAAAATTTTCCTTTCTTGTAAAATGCTCCTATTCAGTATATTTAATCAAAGAGGTTGTATTTAACCAAGTTTCCCTGTTCTATGTTTATAACAATTTTCAATACCTACTGAATATTCATGGACAAAATAGTTATAATGAAGTATAGAAGGTGGAGCATTGTAGCTGTTTTAGAATATAAAGAAACAGATCTATCACATTCCATTAGCAAACAGAGCAGACCCTGATCAGACGGCTCCTATAGTCTACTCTGTTTGCAGATGCGTGAAAACACATTTATATGAGGGAAAGGATTAAAAATAGCCTTTGAGGGAATGGTTACCCACTTTAACTCCATAAAACTCCTTTCTGTACCTTTTCAAACAGAATAGACCCAGATCAGAAGACTGTGAGATACCATGTTACTCTGCATCTCATCTGGATGCGAGCTGTTTGCAAACATGCTTATGATTAGTGTGATAATGATTGTTTAACCCAGATTGAAAGAAACACAGAAATGCATCTGATTATCTGTACTGTTTGATACACACCAGCATTCTGTGATAGTCCATTATCCACTTTGGCCCCCTATCTTATGAATATTCATAGAAATATGTAACAGTATGAATGTTTATTATCTGAATATTTATAATATCATTTGAACACCGGAATTATGCTTTCTGCATTACGTTTCACTGCATTAAAGTAACTACATGTACATGCACCTGCCTTTTAAGACTCAATTGTTTGATAGATTTACTATAACAAGAAAAGGTCTTATAATAAGTGCTTTCAGTTGGACCTATCCTGCTCTAGATTGATATTTGTAAAGATTTGACAATTCTTTTTTTAACCATTAAAGCCGTTTCCTTCTAAGAGATGGATTTTGGTACCTTCGCAAACAGAGTAGACCCTGATCAGACAGCTCTTGTAGGAGTGATCGGGTCTGCAAGACTGTTTGCTGATGGAATAATATTGATTTGATTCCACAGTTTCTGCCAAAGTAAAAAAGTCCTTGTTCCATGATACCATTGTGAAAGTTAATTAATATTCATACATTCATTAATTATGTCTCCCCCCATATTTATATGGGGGAGACATCTTGTTTTCGTGAGAGTTGTCTGTCTGTCCATCCGTCTGTCCGCACTCACGAAAGGGTAGTTGTGTGACTTTTTTTAACTAGTCCCACAAGTAAAATCATTAACCTGGCCATCTCTTGTGACATTAACCTGGCCATTTCTTGTGACATTAACCTGGCCAGTTGTGGGACATAGGGTTAGGGTTAGGGTTAGCTTCCAGGTCATTTTTTTCCAAAGTTAGAGCCAAAAATAGTTTTTCTTGTGGGACTAGTCACACAAGAAAAGATCAAAGGAAAAAGTCACACAACTACCCATCCGTTAGTACGTCCGTCTGTCTGTCTGTCCGTCACACTTTTTGTCCGGACGATAACTTCAATATGCCTGATGCCAGTTGATTGAAACTTCATATATGGAAAGAGCATAATGAGAGGAAATGTCATGCATAAGGTCCATAACTCTGGCTTCACTAATATTGGAGTTATTGCCCTTTGTAAAAAAAAAATCACACTTTTTTGTCCGGACGATAACTCCTATATGGCTCATGCCATCGGATTGAAACTTCATATATGGAAAGATCATGACGAGAGGAAGTGTCATGCACAAGGTCCATAACTCTGGGTTCACGAATATTGGAGTTATTGCCCTTTGTAAAAAATATCATAATTTTTTGTCCGGACAATAACTTCAATATGCCTGATGCCAGTTGATTGAAACTTCATATATGGAAAGAGCATAATGAGAGGAAGTGTCATGCACAAAGTCCATAACTCTGGCTTCACTAATATTGGAGTTATTGCCCTTTGTAAAAAAAAAATCAGTATTTTTGGAGTTATTAGCTGTTATCATTTTCTTCTTGAAAAATGTAGTGTGGAAAAGCATAATGAGGGGAAGTATCATTCATCGAGACCATAATAGTTTTAGTGATTTCCCTTTACATATTGTTTTTATTAGAGGGGAGACATCCGTTTTTGTGACAAAAACCTCTAGTTCTTAATGAATATTCATTAGGAAAGTGGTTAATGTATAGTTGGCCATTTCCTTTGTCTACTAAAGAGATCTAAGGCTTCTATTATTGAAGTTGAAATTTCCCTTTCTTTGACATTGTCTGACTTCTGAAGATTAAAATGTCTTCAAATTCATATTGTCTGAAACTGTTGTTTGAGTTAAGACAATCTATTGAGTTATACTTTCATTCATGGTACCTTTATCCATATCTGGATGGCACTGGTTATTCAAGCCTTTCGGGTTCAAACAACCTGTCTTTTGTTCTTGTTTAGATCTGGATCCAAACCATTTGGGTATCAGATTGGTTCTGGACATAACAGTAAAACAACAGCTACACAACATTTTAATCATTTTTTAAAAAAATACAAAATATAAGCAGACAGTTTATCATGTAGCAATGAGATTCAAGTCGATCGCAGAATGATTTGTTTGTCTAGAATACTAAACCACGTTTAATCCTGCCGGCGTTCTTATTTAGGTCCTGGTAATAGATGATTGCTATCGAGACTCCTTCAGAAATTTGTCTTTTTTTATCTCAGGGAAAAATGGCATAATTGTACGGAAATATTTACGAATGCCTTTTGTGACAAGGTCCATCAATATTTCCGTGGCTTTTGTGACCTAAGGGCTGCCTAAGGCAAGCGTAATTGGTAACTTTGACACGGAATTCGTACAGCTTTGAATTAAAATCAGTGCTAACATCTAGAGAGAGGAAAAAATGTATCCAACATTTTGTTCAAAGAAGGGTAACATTTTTGTTAGTTCCAAGGTGAACTATTTGGATCGCCCTGTTTCAGTCGTCTGTTTTCGTGTATCATCAACAAATTCTTTAACCATTTCCCTGCTTTATATTTAGATCTTTCAAATTCCACTAGCATTCAACAGAGCAGACCCAGATCAGAGGCTCCTATAGGAGCCGTCTGATCTGGGTCTACTCTGTTTGCAAATAAATGAAATCAGGTTTATGATGAGGGAATTTAGGGTTAAATCATGTTTCCTCCTAAACTGCTGAATGGAAATTGGGCAAACGTCACAGGAATCATATAAGTAGATTTTTATGAACAATTTCTTTAAAAGCTTTTACTCCATAAATGCACCTTCACAGACAGAGAAGACCCAGATCAGACAGTTTTGTAGGAGCCTGGGTCTGCTCTGTTTGCTTTGATAAAATACAGATAAGATTCTACATACAGTTTCTGCCATGGCCAAATTATACCTGTGTCCAAATGCTATTATAACAATTAATTTAACTAATATTAATGATGTCTTTATTTCTGACATGAATATTCATGGAGTAAAGGGTTAAACAACATCTTTTCATGTGAGTTGACCAAACTTAAAAAAAAAGATCCCCAGGATATCCCTTATTAAATTTATGGATTTTGTTCTGCTGAATAAGTAGGTATTAGGAGTTAAAGATAGCTTTAATACGACATCCCCTTCTTTACCCATTCCCTCATAGGCTATTTTTAGATCCAACCACTTTGAATAAATCTACCGAAAAGGAGCATTAACTAGAGAAAAGGAATATTTTAGAATTTTGTAGTTTGAAACCATTGTGATAAATAGAGCATTATTTTGCTCCTATAGGAGCAAATGCTCTATTTATCACAATGGTTTCAACAGGTGACTTTTACAGAAAGGCGTATTTATGGAGGAAAGGGTTAACTGCTGAACGGAAAATGACCAAACTTCACAAGAATTATCTTTAAGAAGTTATATAACTGGATCTGGTTGATTGCAAAATTAGTTCACATGAGCTAAAATAGATGTTAACAAACAATTTCTTTAAACAATAATCTTCTCCAAAACCAATGACTAACAGGGAATTGACAAAAATTTACAAAATTATGATCCTTAAAGTTGATCCTCTTCCTAAAGTTACATAAATGGCTTTATTGCACTGCTTCAGTTAGGTCATTGGAGCTTAAAACAAATTTCAGAATTTATCAATTTTTTCATCTTCTAGAAACTGATTCAACTTCACAGTAATGATTGTTAGGTGATCTTCTATTAGGTTTATATAAATGGTTTTAATTTACTGCAAAAGTATGCCACAGCAGCTAGAAAATGAAAATCTTATGCAATATCTGTATAGTTTTGCACCCTGCAGTTTTGTGAAATGCAGTTGCCTAACCAACTATGAACATAACAGATAAAATGTCATATTAACAAGATGAGCATTATACAGTGCCATCATGGCCCTCTTGTTAACGTTTTCAAGCATATACAAATAATTGTCAATTTCGTTTTCAAAGTTTTCCGTTCATTAGCTAGACTATTCGAAGAATAGTGGAGATCTCCTACTCGCCCCAGCGTCGGCTTCCGCGTCAGCGTCTGCGTCACACTTTGGTTAAGGTTTTTGTTAAGGTCCACTTTTTGCCTCTAACCTTTGGAAAAAAGCTTTGAAACTTGGAACACTTGTTCACCACCACAAACTTTATCTGTAGGTAAGAATACATAACTCTGTCAAGCATTTTGGCAGAATTATGGCCCTTTTTAACTTAGAACTTTTGGTTAAGGTTTTTGTAAAAGTCCACTTATTTACATAACCCTCAGAGATAAACCTTAAAAACTTGGAACACTTGTTCACCATCACAAACCTTATCTGTAGGTAAGAGTACATAACTTTGTTAAGCATTTTGACAGAATTATGGCCCTTTTTAACTTAGAATTTTTGGTTAAGGTTTTTGTTAAAGTCCTCTTTTTGCCTCTTACCTTTGGAATAAAGCTTTGAAACTTGGAACACTTGTTCACCACCACAATCTTCATCTGTAGGCAAGAGTACATAACTCTGTCAAGCAGTTTGACAGAATTATGGCCCTTTTTAACTTAGAATTTTTGGTTAAGGGTTTTGTTAAAGTCCTCTTTTTGCCTCTTACCTTTGGAATAAAGCTTTGAAACTTGGAACACTTGTTCACCACCACATTCTTTATCTGTAGGCAAGAGTACATAGTTGTGTCAATCAATTTGACAGAATTATGGCCCTTTTTAACTTAGAATTTTTGGTTAAGGTTTTGTTAAAGTCCTCTTTTTGCCTCTTACCTTTGGAATAAAGCTTTGAAACTTGGAACACTTGTTCACCACCACAATCTTCATCTGTAGGCAAGATTACATAACTGTGTCAAGCAATTTGACAGAATTATGGCCCTTTTTAACTTAGAACTTTTGGTTAAGGTTTTTGTTAAAGTCCACTTATTTACATAACCCTTTGAGATAAAGCTTTGAAACTTGGAACACTTGTTCACCACCTCAAGCTTCATATGTAGGCAAGAGTACATTACTCTGTCAAGCATTTTAACAGAAATTATTGCCCTTTTTTACTTAAGTTTTTCTCTTTCATTGAAGAGTTCAAAGAGATCCTACATCCTGAATACTATTAAAGATATTTTACTGAGACTGATTACTTGCTTCTAGTATCATTGGACACTATTTTAGTCCACTATCAAGCATTTTTACACTAACAATTCTGAGAATAGTCGAGCGAGCTGTCCTGTGACAGCTCTTGTTTTGAAAATATAATCAGAATATCGAAACAGTATGTACAGTAAAACCTCTCTATAACGGCCACTAAATTATGTTGATTAATTGGTATTTAGGGCAGGTGGTTGCTTAAAGCAAGGTGAAAGTAAAACAGAACGCTCCTATAGGAGCGTTCTGTTTTACTTTCACCTTGCTTTAACACAAAATACTTAATGTAATTTAGAGGTTCTACTGTATTCAGATAAAACATGAAGTTGCTTTGCATCTTAATTATCTGGATCCAATATTATGGCATAGGTTGTCACAGAATTGCCCACAAAATGAGGTACATGAAACTTGTTTCTCGATGTCCATGGTGAGTTAACCCTATCAGATAGATAGATAGATTTATTTCAATATCGAGTAACATGGCAATAGTTAACAACACATACATACATTTAAAGCATTTCACAATTCAACTATGTCAGTCACATCAATATCAAGGATTACCACAAACGAGGAACAAAATGCTCCCCATCTGTGGGTACACAAAAAAGAGAATGAACTCTTATTTCCCATTGTGGTCCTTATTGATACTGATGGTCTGACATAGAGAGGCATGAACTAGGAGTAAATAAAATTAAATATGAAAAGAATTATTTTAAATGAGATAAAAATAGTTTGAGGTACTAAAATATCAAAAGTGATGTTAATTGCCAAATCAGTCCTTACAGATATAGACAGGTTAGAAATAAACTATCAAGATTAAAAAATTACAAAAGAATAAGCTTATTTTAAATATATAAGACTATTTGTAAAAAATGAATAAGATTGAGATCAGCAGCAAAATCTTAAAAACTAGCACACTTATAGCTTACATTATGTATATTAATCTGACTAGAAAGTAAATTAATGAACTATTTTGCAAAGATTTACGTATAGAATGAATAACTAGGCATTTAATCAAAATGTTAGCACACAACATTGGAATATATATAACTCTATGTTGAGATTGAACTTGACAGAACCTTCTTTTAGCAAATATCACAGACAAATTCCATTAATGTTCTTCTATATTTCAGTAAGATGTATTATTCTTAAATGTGAAGAGTTTTTAAAAAGTGGTCTTTAACAGCCCTTTTGAATTTTGGTAATGTGGACAAGACTCTAATATTAGAAGGTAAAGCATTCCACCACTTACACCCTAAGAAGGAAAATGACTTTGAGCCAAAACCTTTGACCTTTGGAGGCACAAATGACCCATGTTCACTTGATCTAGTTCTGTAATTGTGAACTGAATCCTGAGAAGTGAAACTCTGAGACATATAGACAGGGCATAAACTATTTCTTATTTTGAAGACATGACAAAGAGCAATTTGCTCAACTCTTTTCGATACAGGTAACCAGTCCAAAGAGATGAAATGAGACTTTTTAACCGAAGATCGAGCATCCATATTGAGAACAAATCGAATCATCTTATTTTGAGTAACCTGTAGTTTGTCTTTCCAAAATTGAGTCAAACCGTGATACCAAAATGAGCATGCATAATCAAAATGACACTGAATGAGAGCTAACACCAATAGTCTTTTTGTATGATCTGTAAGATGACATCTATTCCTATACAAAAACTTAAGCCTTGCATTAGCCTTTTTGACAATACCACTAGCCATAGATTCACCGGTTAGACTCTGATCTAATGTAGCTCCCAAATATTTGACCGATTTGGTTGAATCAATAACCTGACCATTACAAGTGACATTGAGATCATTGTTAGATTTTATTTTCATCTTTGATCCAAAAATAATAGACTCTGTTTTTCCCAAATGTAGTGACAATTTATTATCTACCAGCCAATGACTAACCATTTCAAGATCAGCAGATAGTTCCTTTTCAATAAAAGACTTACACTTGCCAGAAACCAATATAGCTGAATCGTCCGCATAGAGTAACAGTTTATTTTTTACTACAGCAGGCATGTCATTGACATATATCAAAAATAAAAGGGGTCCCAATATTGACCCTTGAGGTACACCACAAGTAACATCGCGTGGCTTAGATTGGGTCCCAGACACATCAACAAGTTGCTTCCTACAACAAAGATACGAACGAAACCAACGAATAATATCTTGTCCAAGACCTAATGCGTCAAGTTTCATCAAAAGTATAGAGTGGTCAACTGTGTCGAAAGCCTTTTGCAGATCCAACAGAACCATGCCTATATAGTTGCCTTTATCCATTTGTGACCTGATGTAATCCGAAAGATGGATAAGACAAGTATCGGTGGAAAAACCTTCCCGAAAACCTGACTGTAGTTGATATAAGAGGTCTTTATCTTTTAGATAAGACTCAACCTGGTCATAAACAACTCTTTCAACTATCTTGGATAGAATACATAGTGTTGAAACAGGGCGATAATTACCAACCTCTGTTTTGTCATTCTTTTTGTAGAGGGGGACAACCCTTGCAGATTTCAAATCATCTGGAACTACTCCTTGAATCAAAGACAAATTAATTATATGAGTGATTGGACATGCTATGATAGTGGCACTATCTCTGACAAACTTGCTAGGAATACCATCCAGCCCAGTAGACTTATTCTCACTAAGCTTATTCAAGTATTTCAGAACCTTGTTCTCTGACAAAATAGAAAAAGAATAATTATCAGGAATAACCCCTTTCTGAGAATAAAACCTAAAAACAAAATCCCTACCATACCTGTAAAGAGATTGGGGTAGTTTCTCAACAAGTTTAGAAGCAACAGTTGTATAAAAAACATTAAATTTCTCAGAAACCGTTTGCTTGTCAAAACAAATGTCATTACTATCATCCATTTTAAGGCCTATATTGGAACAAGAGGATTTTGCCTTTTTTGAGGGTAGACCAAGATTCTTTAGTGTATCCCAGAGACTTTTGGAATTAGATTTATTTTCCTCAAGTTTAGAGTTAAAAAAGTCTTGCTTTGCCCTATGTATCAGCTGCTGAGTTTGATTTCTGAGCATTCTAAAAAGTGCAAGGTTTTCATCAGTTTTTTCATCTTTATAAGACTGAAAGCTTTTATCTCTGTCTTTGATATATTGCAGAATCTCAGGAGACATCCATTGTTCAGTTCGTTGTTTAATCCTAACCTGTTTGATGGGTGCTATGTTGTTCAAAGCAGACATAAAAATATTTTTGAAAGAATCCCAAGCAACAGATACATTGTCACAGAGCATGACTGGGCTCCAGTCTGAATTCAGTAAAACATTCTGAAAATCCTCTTTGTTAAAGTTCTTCATTGAACGTATCTTAACAGTGTTATGTAAACCTATAAAGTTTTTGGTAATTTTCCTTGTACAATAAGTCATTGAATGATCACTTAAGCAGGTATTAATCACACCAGACTGTACTATTTTGTCATTATCAGAAACTAAAATAAGATCAATAACAGTGGAAGTAGTTTGACAATATCTGGTAAAATCAGTAATCAATTGTTTAAAATGAAACATGTTCATAAAGGTCTTCAGCTTTTTTACTAAGAAACAAATTCTACTAGTTTTAGAAACATCAGTATTGAAGTCACCTAATAATATGGTTTCTAATGATAAAAAGTCAGCAGATTCTAAGCACACAGATTCAAGAACTTCGTAGAAATTGGTCTGCTTTGGTGGTCGGTAAAGAGTTCCACACAAAATTGGTTTAGTCTTAGGAAGGAGAATTTCACACCATATAACTTCAAGTTCTACATTGGAAAGGTCGTCACGGTTGTTGAAAGATAGGTCACTCCTGATGTATGTGCAAACGCCGCCACCTTGTCGGTTCCTGTCTTTTCTTATCACGGAGTAGTTTGGAATGTGAATTTCTGCGTCACAAATGGTGTTGTCTAACCATGTTTCAGTAAAGGAAATCACTGCCGCGTTGGTTTTCATGGCTAACATACGAAGTTCTGATATTTTTGGTAGAATGCTTTGTACATTCAGGTGTATAAAATGTAGTCCACGCCTTGAAAAGAGTTTGTAGTCATTGCATGAAGATGGTGAAGGGTGGGTTGGCCCAGGATGAGAGTGAATGTCACCACACAAAAGAAGACTCACTGGGAGCCAGTGTGATGAATTAAATGAAGAGACGGTTGACTTATGTTGTTTATCAATGTTCACATAGCTGGTGATGAATTTACTGTAAAAAGTCAAGTGATTATATGGCATCGTAGTCGTATTGTCTGAAGTATATGCACTATCCGGTAATATGTAATGTTCATAGTATCGTTGTAGTCGGTGGGAGGGGTATCGGTAAACATCGTTGACATAGCTCTCTCTAGTACGTATAACATGTAATAGCAGTAGTAATAGTGTCTTTGTCATTTCCATTTTCCAATAGTATTACTCACGTTTCAGCTTGTATACGTTAAAATGTTAAAAATAAATACTTTTGTAAAAATGTTTATCCGGAAGTAGAAAAAATGCCTCGCTAGGTCAGAGACCACCAGAAGTCTGTGTTGAATAGCACATCAATGTTTAAATATAATAGAGTTAACTCGGAACAAAAGTCTTAATCTTGCTAGAGGATTTTGAATGACAATCAGACCCTCTGATCTGGGTCTACACTGTTTGCAAATGTCAGTGCATGCATGTTGCACATTCAAAGGGTTAACTTTTTGTTGGTTGCAGAATGAGAGACAAATTTGTGCACGGCTACCCTAATTTCCCTAATAAGATATATTGTATAAGATATATTGGCCAATGAAGGAGCTGTTTGATCAGGGTCTGCACTATTTGCTACTATGTCAATCTAATTCAAAGTAAAAAAACAAATGGTGCCATATTCAGGGTATTTAACCCTTTCCTCCATAAATACGCCTTTCTACGCCTCTGTAAAAGTCACTTTTTGAAACCATTGTGGTAAATAGAGCATTTGCTCCTAAGGAGCAAATGCTCTGTTTATCACAATGGTTTCAGAACTACACAATTCTAAAAAAATCCTTTTCAATAGTTAGTGCTCCTTTTCGGTAGATGTATTCAAAAACGTTGGATCTAAAAATAGCCTATGATGTAAATGCTTTTTCATGCCTTTGCAAACAGAATAGACCAAGATCAGATGCCTCTATAGGAATTGTCTGATCAGGGTCTGCTTTGCTTATGAAATTATAATAGATCTGACTCTACAGTTTCTACCAATACCAAAACGCCCTGTGTACATTTGTCATTGTAACAATTCAGCTAATAAATATTAATGATGTCATTATTTCTTACATGAATATTCAAAAAGGAAAGGGTTAAGTTAGTAAAAGCTATTGTCATACTACAAAGTGAAACATAAGTGGGGGCATCCGTGTCCTATGGATACATTCTAGTTTTGTTGATATGGACTCCGGTGGTCAGTCCAATGTATATAGGGACCTTTTTCATGCTTGTGGCAATTTTAGAATAACATATGCAAACAGTTTGGATCCAGGTCACAGAGAAGTAAATTGGTGTCTCATCAGGATCTAATATGTTTGATACTCTGACCATAGTTTTGAAGAAGAATTGAAGAAAAAAAATACTCTGAGAATTGTGGCAGACAACAAGTTTTACAGACAAAATTACTTTTGCAAAAAGTTAAGTGCATGTTATTGAACACACTATATGACAAACCCTTTGAATGCTGAAAATATAACCCTTTCCTCCCATGGGCTTTTAGACCCAACCTCTTTGAATGAATCTACCCAAAAGGAGCATTTACTAGAGAAAAGTAAAATTTTAGAATTTTGTAGTTTGAAACCATTGTGATAAATAGAGCATTTGCTCCTATAGGAGCAAATGCTCTATTTATCACAATGGTTTCAAGAAGAGGTGTAGAAAGGCGTATTTATGGAGAAAGTGTTAAAGTGGAATAGTCCCCTGTCGGTTCACCATTTCAACACCAAATTTTAAAATGGACTATTCCGAAATTCAAACAGGTCAAGCTTACCATTATTATTCAGGAATTGTTTGAAAGTGTAACATGAAAAACAGTGCAGACCATGTGACGAGAGGGCTCCTCTAAGAACCCTCTCATCTGGGTCTACACTGTTTGCAAAGGACATCAGTGATTTGTTTCCTGCATTGAAAGGGTGAATGCTAGAGTCCATGAAGTATGAAGGAATTAAATGTGATGGAGGAATTTAAATGACAAACAGTGCAGATCCTGATTGTTTTTTGGAAGTGCTTCATGACAGTTCTGCTAAAGATGACCATGACAATGCTGATTTGAAAGAAATAATATTATTGTGAATATTTTTATGCGGAAGACATATTTTATTGTTTTGGTAATAAAATAAATAAAGCTATTCCTTTAACCCTTTGTTCCATGATTATTCATGTAAGCAATAATGACTTTGAATATTGATTAGATTGTTATAATAATTGCACATTTACATTGTAAGTTTTGAACATGGCATGAACTCGGAATCTTATCTACGGTATCACGTTATATCATAAGCAAATTCAGAACAGACCCTGATCAGATGGCTCCTATAGGAGCTGTCTGATCTTGGTCTACTCTGTTTGTAAAGTCATAGAAAGGTGTAAATAAAATTATGGAGTAAAGGGTTATTAAATTCATTTTATTAATTTTGGCTATTAGCATGCGTAATTCAGTATAAATCAATGATACCATCAGTATGATAACACAATCATCTTTAGCCTAACTGTCTGGCTCCCTGCTTTAACTCATCTTTAGCCTAACTGTCTGGCTCCCTATTTTTACTTTTATCTCACGACCCACAACTTAATTGCATTTGCAATCAGCTTGGAGCTGAGTAACTCAGTGTCTCATCAGGATCCAAGCTGTTTGACACTTTGTCAATAATTTCTCAAATGCTTAACCCTTTCCCTCATATAAACGTGTTTTCACGCATTTGCAAACATATTAGACCCAGATCAGATGGCTCCTAGAGGAGCCATCTGATCAGGGTCTGCTCTGTTTGCTTATAGAATTTGATAGATCTATTTCTTTGCTTTCTAAAATGTCTTCAATGTTCCACCTTTCATATTTCTTTGTAACTTTTTTGTCCAAGAGTATTCAGTAGGTATCAAAATTTGGAATAAACATAGAACAGGGAAAGGGTTTTAAACCGAATCTGATGTAGTCAACATTGTACCAGATCGAAATCTGAACAGACATTATTTTTGGACAGTGGAGTAAGGATTATATGTTTGCATGCTAGCAAGGAATTTGTGATAGGTAGTGTAAACTTTATGGATCAAGATGAGACCACGAAGAATGTGTGTCTCCAGCAGGGTCCCAACAAGTTTATCACCCTGATAATGATGTTTTTGGAAAGAAATTGAAGAAAACTCCACTTATTAGAAACACGAATCAGACAAAAATACTTGCAGACAAAACTTTGTGGCAGTAAAAGGGTTAATGATATTTTTGTTCTATCATTTTGATCATTATCTGTCAAAGTTCAGCCTGGTCTGATGGAGTTTATTGGTGCCCTGTTCCCATTCTGTCTTACATATCAAGGATTGTGTTTGTTTTGAGGGGGATGTAACCTTGTGTTGTCTTTTTCTGACAGGTTATTCAATGTTACCTCTGCCATCACAGAAGTCATTGGCCCAATTACTATCAGACTGTAATTCCGTTTTCTCTTTCATACAGCTGCAACTTTCGATTGGAAGTTTCTTTGGAATTTCATTGCATAGTCAAGTGCAAAATGTGTTGATCATAAACATACCTTTATTATCTCAAATATTTGGACAGACAAAATTCAAGAATTTTCATTAACGTATTTTTTATTATAATTATAATCTTTTCAAGGGAAAATTGGCTTACACAATCACTGTAGGACCAGATCTACATGGTTTCATATGCAAACAGAGCAGACCCTGATCAGACAGCTCCCCAGTAGGAGCCGTCTGACCGGGGTCTACTCTGTTTGCAAATGTGTGAAAAAAGCATTTAAATAAAGGAAATTGTTAACCCTTTCCTCCATAGATATGCCATTCTACGCATTTACAAATAGAGTACATTGCTGGGCCTGTTTGCTCATGATGGTAAAATAGATTTGATTCTACAATTTCCATCATGATAAAAAATCTTTTGTTTGTAGTGTCATTGTAAAAATTGCGTTTTATAACGGTTTATCAATTTTTATGATGTCATTCGTTTCTTGCCTGAATATTCATGGAGTAAAGAGTTAAGTTTCGAAAATGGTGCCGGCTTTAAAAATCCAGTGCAGAGGGGTGTCTAGATATAAAGATACCTAGGGTACATATACATACGGTAAAACCCGATCTCTCGAACACCTTGGGGATCATAAATTTTGGTTCAATTGAAGTAAAGGTCTCTATAGTCATTTCTTGGAAATTGAGCGAAGTATAGAAAAGCCCCCACTGTTATCATTACTTTTCAAATGCTACCCATAATGGTATCTCTGTCCATAGCACAATTTTTACCCTGCAGAAACTGTAGAATCACATATACATTATTTCATAAGCAAACAGAGAAGACCCTGCTCTGCTGAATCTTACAGGAGAGCTGTCTGATGTGGGTCTACTATGTTTGCAACATTTGAGGTAATAGTTTAACCCTTTCCTTAACCCATTACTTCATAGGCTATTTTTAGATCCAACCACTTTGAATAAATCTACCAAAAAGGAGCATTAACTAGAGAAAAGGTACATTTTAGAATTTTGTAGTTTGGAACCATTGTGATAAATAGAGCATTTGCTCCCATAGGAGCAAAATTTTGCTCTATTTATCACAATGGTTTCAACAGGTGACTTTTACAGAGGCATAGAAAGGCGTATTTATGGAGGAAAGGGTTAATGAACATTTAAATGCCCCACTGCATGAATATTCATTTACTTAATTCTGATAGTGTAAAATTGTTAAGGGATTTTTTTTTGCTTTGACAAAACCTGTTGCTAGGATCAAAGCTATATAATTCCATGAACAAACAGAGCAGACCCTTGCGGGAAAAAAACGCAGCTATTTAAAAACGCAGCTTTTGCGGCACAAATGTTACGCTTTTACGCCGCTTGGGCCAGTAGAAAAAACGAGCCTTTCAATAAAGTGTCGTATTTAATAAATAGAAAGGAAAAGTGGCAGATAAGTGGCAGAATTAATATGCCACTCCACGAGAGTGACGTATAAGCGACAGTTTTGTCATGTTGAAAAGACGCTGCTCTACATAAGTGAAAGAAAAGCCTCGTATTTGTTTTCTTACTGTGGCAATTAAATACGCCACTCAAATAAAGTGACGCATAGGGACGTTTTTGTCATGTTGAAAAGATGCCGCTCTACATAAGTGAAAGAAAAGCCTCGTATTTGTTGTTAAAAAAAGACGCCACTTTTCAAAAGTGACATATTTTTAGGATGGAGCAGCATATTTAAGAAAATGGCTTGTTTTGTCCTCTCAATCTTAAATACGCCACTTTTACACCCCTTTGCTTTAGTCACGTATTCACCTTTACTCTAGGTAGGATTTTGCAGACAAAGCAGACCCATGCATTGCCCTTACCAAACTAACTTACATTAACTTATAAGTCACTTATAAGTGATATATAGGTGATTTATAATTAAACCCCTTATAAGCCCCTTATAGGTGACTTATAAATTCACAAATGTCCTGTGTTTACAAGTGAGTTCTAAGTTTAAGTCAGTTATAAATGAGTTATAAGTCTGGAAATACTTCACTTATAAGTGACATATAAGTGGCTTAATTGTAAGTTCCATAAAACATTTGATAAAACAAGTAAGTCAGTTATAAGGACAAGGCTTTTCATTACATTGCCATTTGTATGTGAGAACTTAGATTTTTTCAAGCTCCTTGAAAAAATCGAAGTCCAAAAATTATTCAAAATTTAGCCCCAAAAAAGGCTTAATGCTTTAGTAGATCCTAATCCAACAGTAATGGGTATCAAAATTCTCAGAATTTCAATATCTATATATATCCAATAAAATAATAATCATTTAGATCTACATCACATAATTATATATACTATTTAATATTTTGTCATACTCCAATATATTAACCCTTCTCTTGCTGTTCATGTCAATATACCTACTTGTAAACAGTGAAACCCCCTGATGAGACAGCTCCTACAGGAATCAGGGTCTGAAGACTGCACTATTTATACAAGTTAAACAACCCTTACCAAACTGACTTACAAATGCATGGTACCAAAATACTCAGAATTTTGTACTTCATGTAACTGACAATAAATGTCTTAACCCTTTCCCTCATATAAATGTGTTTTCACGCATCTGCAAACAGAGTAGACCCAGATCAGACGGCTCCTAGAGGAGCCGTCTGATCAGGGTCTGCTCTGTTTGCTAATGGAATTTGATAGAACTGTTTCTTTACTTTCTGGAATGGTTACAATGGTTCACCATTTATATTTTATTATAACTGTTTTGTCCATGAATATTCAGTAGGTAATGAAATTTGTAATAAACATAGAACAGGGAAAGGGTTAATATATGACACAAAATCAATCTGGATTTTTTTTTTTTTTAATACCCCCCCCCTCCCCCCCCCCCCCCACCCCCTTACACTTTTTGATCGGGGGGGGGGGATGCACAGGAGGCCATTTCGTGGGTCTAGATGGTCTAAACAGTAAAAGAAAAAATGATTGGAACGATTTAGTGTTATATTGGGTCTAGATGGTCTAAAAAGTCAAATAAATTGATTGGGTCGATTTAGTATATATAATATAACACTAAATCGACCAAATCAATAATGACAATTTTTTTTAACTTTTAGACCATCCATCTAGACCCTTGAAATGGCCCCCTGTGGTTGCATGTGTACACAGTCCACTGACCAATCACGACGACGAATTGAAGGTCAGGGTGCAAGTTGGTGAATAAATTTAGGTTGTTCCTACGCAAAGATATAGTCCCTCGAAGTTGGAACCATTTTGTCCGAAAATTATCATTTTCCCCACAAATGCACAATATACAATACGAAAAAATACTTTCAGCTTTATTTTGATGTATGTTTCATACTTCGGAAACAATTTTGACCATATTGCATCCGGCCCTCAATATTTAAATTTTCGGGGTTACATATTAATCCGACCCAGCGCCATTTTGAAAGTTTCAAAATATTGACGTTCTGTCTCACGATAAAGAAATTCGACTCGAATTGAATGAAAACAACAACCACATGTTACAAAAAGTACATGGAAGAATGAATGGTGAGTATCAGTATGTAAAATACCACTTTTTATTATATTTTTAAGTCGGAAGTTTGAATTTTTGACGAAAGTCGATGACTTAACCTATGACTATGCTGGTTATACTGTAGGGCCTAGTGCTCAACGTTCGGTCTTTTAAACACACACTCGTCTGGAAATTGCATTTTAAACAGTCAAAATTAATACAAGCATTTATTAAATCATGCACTTGAACAAAGGATCAGCGCACTATTCTTCCTAACAACCCATCCATATCATATGCATCGACAGGAAAGCTTACATAACATCAATACGGTCTCGAATCGTTTCGGACCCAATCCCTTTCGGCCTTGGTCGTTTCGGCCAAAATTCGGACCAAAACGACAAAGGCATACGCAGATTATAATCAACAATTGACGAGGGTTGATAAAAAGCATTTTTATGAAAAATTCATTTGAAACAAATGTGCAATTACTTGCATTGGTTTATGAAAAATATTTTAATGAAGCTCAGTGGCTGTTAGCAGACAGTTTTATCAAAATCTACACTGTTTGACACAGACTTACAGTACACTCTGCAACAATTATATATAGTTGAAATCTTTCACTGATGCCTTGCTGTGACACTGTTTAAAAACCCGTGTTATGTCTTACAGTAGACTCATTAGTCATATATATACATGTAGTACTTTTTAGTACTGTAGTGCTTATTAGATTATGTTTAATTTTAAGGCTGGCAGCATAGATGTTGAGGCTGATCTGCTACTAGGATATGGTGTAAAGATCTCTGTTTCTCAGATGGATATCAAAAGGAAGTGACACTGCACTAACTCGCCTGTTATGCAGTGTACTTCTCAGATGAAGTAATGTCTACAGTAGGAGCTCTGCCAGAGGAGAAGCCAGCCCTGGATAGAAGGAGTGTTAATGCCATAACATTAGTAAGTGAAAACAGCATTCTGAGTGACTGGTAACTCAATATCTAATTCACATGTGTTTTCTTCTTCTTCTTCTTATGAAGTACAACACTCTCTCAACTTTGAGAATTATGTGTTGGCGCCTAATTTAGAATAACATTTGTACAATAATAGCGTGAATGCTGAACTAGTTAAAAATAAAAGCATCTGATAAATTAATGCATCTGATAAAGATCCTTATATAAAAAAAAAGAATTAGAATATGAAATTAATACAAATATCAACTATACACAATAAGATGGGCACAATAAAAAAATACCCGCGGAAATACCATCAATAAATCTATAATTTGAGTTGGGATAAATAAATTCCTTAGGCCTTAAATTTTAACATTTAAAAATTATATGACAGGACTTTGAGTTTCATTCTAAGCTGAATATCCCTCACACATTTTTTGTGTCACCTGCCGAGAGTCAGTGTGTCACTTAGGGATAACTTTTCCGTCGTCTGTCTGTCACACTTTCTTTATTTTGGCTGTCATTTCTAAACTGATCATTATAGAGCTTTCAAATTTCACACATGGAACAAGCATGATTAGAAGAAATGTCATGCACAAGGACCACAACTCTAGCATCAATATTTTTTAGTTATTCCCCTTTTTCATATTAATTTTTAATTTTAATTTAATTTATTACACTTTTTCATATTATAAGTTCTTGTGTCAGCTGCGAGCAGGTGACACATGTGTTCCTCCGAACACTCTTGTTAAAAAAATCCAACATTTTGCTATATATCCGAGTGTCAAACACCTTGGATAGAGATATAAGGTGCAGGGTGCACATCTAGATCCAAGATTGTTTGCAAAGTTCATCCATGTAGTCTATTAAATTCACATCAGGTGGGCAAGAATTTTAATATTTACAATGTTCTCTGTTTTTCTTACATTTCAGAATATGTGCAAGAAAAAAATGCAAGACTCCGGAGAAAGACATCATCCAGGCAATCAACCAAATGTGTACTGATGCAAGGGTTTCCATGAAACCCAGACGTAAATAAGAGAAAATATGTCCATGGGACACATGTCCACGCCAGGTTTTTCTAAATTGCGTTGTTTTGACAAAAAATGTCATTAAACAATCACCAAAATTCAACCAAGTGTCGGTGAAAAGGAAGTAGATGAACGACAGACCTGAAAAGGGGAGACACAGTACAACTCACTATGATTATGCTTCAGAGCAAATATCAAATCATTCCAGCTTACAAGTCAAGAAATCTTTGACAAAACGAACGGACAAGGGTAAAACTTATTGCCCTAAAGACGTGGGCAAAAAAATGATAATACTGCTGCTTATAGTAGATTGACAGCGATTTTTTTCCTGGGATTGTGAATAGGTCCGGTACCCCTTGAATTGTGAAAAATTAGCGTCGTTTTGACAAAATTGTGAAAACAGTATCGGTGTTGTTACAAAAATTGTGAATCACCTTTAGAAAGAATTTTCGTCCGAATATAAATTTGCGGACCGAGGCGCATACCTTTTATTCATATTCTTGTAAAAGCGTCCGAGACGTGTCAAGAAAAGCGATACGAAATTTGAATACCTCGGACTTTATCCCAAGAAACCGTTTGAGATACATAACTTTGCAAAGGGGAATATAGTGATGTAAATACAATGTATTGGTAAAAGTACAAAGTAAAAGGCCGATTGTGAAATAATTGAACAGCTTTGTGAATGGGTCCGACGGACCCTGCTTGTAAATTGTGAAGGTCCGTTTCAAATTGTGACAGGGTCCGTTTTACGGTACCAGTTATATAGCGGAAAAAATCGCTGATTGAACACTTAATTTGGCTAGTTGTGTATATTGTGGAAAAATAAGACTTCAATTTACGATGAACAATTTACCTTCCAAGGTTTTTTTATTTCCATAATGTGCATAAATTTTAAAATATGTGTATTTGATGGTGAAATTGAATTATTGAGTGATATTTTCATGTTGCTAACAACCAATATCTCAATATTAAGGGCTTCAAATAAGAAATGTTTAACTGCTGATCAAAGAGACTGATAATGTTTAACCCTCTCCCTAATAATCAAGCATTTTCTCGTACTGGCAGACAGAGAAGACCAAGACCAGACAACTGTCTGGTCTTAGTCTGTTCTGACTACTTATGAATTTTCATTACATGCAGTTCCATTTTCTCACCAAAAGTTTACTTTAAAACATTCCCCAAAAATTATTATGACTGAATATTCATGAGGTCATGAAACAACTAATAAATAAAGAACAGGGAAAGGGTTAATCAACAACTATGAAAGTAGATCATGGAACATTGCTACTCAAGAGCAATTGCTCAATTTTCCATATTTACAAGTTCATACCAAGTTAAGATTAAAAAAAAATCTCCAATAAATTCAGCCCTTAATCTTAGGAAAAATACTTAGCCTGTCAATAAAGATGTAGTCTGCTACAAAGTTGCTAAAAAAACCCATCTTAAATATAGTTTTATAGCATAAACAGAATAGAGGTATGTTCAACTTCAAGCATGACACCTTTCTAAAAAAATACAATTTGGATGACTCTTTGGACTAAACTTTTGGAGTTCAGATAAGAATTTTCATGTAGACTAGATTTGAACAAGTTGCATGATTATTATGGTCAAGTCAAATATTTAAATGTTTGATACAGGCAGTGCATTTATTAAACATTTATTATTGAAACATATTGCTGATGTACTGCAGCTTGTTTCCATTAAACCCAAATGTAAATAATGAATTTCTTGTACAAATAAAAAGGGACAGTGATGTCAATTTTTTTCTTAAATCTTCCTTTAACCCCCAGATTTAGGATGGCCATGAAAAACAGTGCAGACCCCTATCAGAATTCTCCTGTATAGGAGCCCTCTGATTGTTTTTCTTAGCTGTCATTGAAAACGCTGCTTTTATGAGACTTTTTACATCTATATCTGAAGTGGAGTCAAAGCCTTGTTTTTTTGCGTGGCTTTGCTGCTACTTCAGTCACGCTTTAACGTCACTTTTCTGTCACTTAAGATAAATGCCACTTTTATGTCACTTTTCTGTAGTCTAAAAAAAACCGTCGCTTTTTTCATGAGGCACGTTTTTGAGTGGCAGAAAAGTGGCGTAAAAGCAAGCTTAAACGCCGCGGTATTGGCACCGGCGTAAAAGCTTGCTTTTACGCCACTTTTCTGCCACTTCATAAAAACGACGCTTTTAGATTGCTTAGGAAAGCGGCGTTTAAGCCACATGCATTTTACGCAGCTTTTCTGTCACTTTTCTGCAGCTCCCAGATTTTACGTCACTTTTTTAGTAAGCCACACAAAACGTGCCTAAAACGAGGGTGCCAATACCGCGGCGTAAAAGCTTGCTTTTCCGCCACTTTAACGTCACTAAAAGCGTAGCTTTTAGCGACGTTAAATGTCGCTTTTTTCCGCAAGGGTATCCAGGTCATGCGGCTTCTATATGAACCGTCTGATCTGGGTGACGAGTCTACTCTGTTTGCCAATGAATGAAAAAGCATTCACATGAGGGTAGGGTTAAACAAGTGAAACACTAGTCTCATCTCACAATTGATATCTTTTCTATTTTACTCCTGTGATTCTACATGATAAAGATCTGACAATCTACATGTAGCTCTTGACTTGCCACTGAAAAGTCATCTCTCAAATCCTTTTATGTGTTACAATAACAAAAGAATTTGTCAGACTTTGTACCATGGTACGTGATACTACACAGATTTTGATTGATGCATATGCATAATTTTTTAACTGAATGCGATGCCTTTTAACACCTTATTCATGCCTTTTAACGCCTCTGTAAAAATCACTTTTTGAAACCATTGTAATAAGTAGATAATTTGCTTCATGGGACAAATGCTCTATTTATCACATTAGTTTTAAAACTACACAATTTGGGAAAAAATCCCCTTTTCTAGTGAATGCTCCTTTGCAGAAGATATATTTTTTTGCCCCGCAATGGCGGGCATATAGTAACCACATTGTCCATCATTCCATCCACCTGTCCACCTGTACGAAAACTTCCAGGCGGAATCCGCCAGGAAAAAACAGTGATTTTCCAGGCGGACTAAATTGTCCGTGTGAAAACAGCTCAGTTGACACGGATTGCTATTTTTAGTAACATTTAGACGGAATATCACACGAAATATTTAAATTAGTCCGGGTCATGTGACCTAGTCCGGGCGGAATTTTTAAAAATCCGGGCGGAATTTGAAATGTTGTTTCAAGAAATCCAGGCGGAATTGTAAAAATTCCAGGCGGAATCTGAAAATGTCCGGGCGGAATTTTTTAAAAATCCGTGTGGAATTTTAAAATGTCCAGGCGGATATTTTAAAAAAATCCGGGCGGAATTGTAAAAATTCCACACGGAATCTGAAAAAGACCGGACGGAATTTTTTAAAAATCCATATGGAATTTTAGAATGTCCAGGCGGAATTAAAAAAAAAATCCGGACGGAATTTGAATATGTCCAGGCGGATTTTTGAAATTCCGTATGGATTTTTTCATAAATTATTAGTTGTTTCATGAATATTCAGTCATAATTTATTTATTTATTT
This sequence comes from Azorinus chamasolen, assembly GCA_963576725.1. NCBI lineage: Eukaryota > Metazoa > Mollusca > Bivalvia > Cardiida > Solecurtidae > Azorinus > Azorinus chamasolen. The sequence continues at coordinate 28,051,671 of OY755235.1, forward strand.
TTTATTTTTTTTGGGGGGGGTGGGAAGGTATGTTTTAAAGTAAAGTTTTGGTGAAAAAAGGAACTGCATGCAATGATCTATGAAAATTTATAAGCAGACAGAACAGACTCAGCTGTCTGGTCTTCTATGTCTGCCCATATGAGAAAATGCTGGATTATTAGGGAGAGGGTTAATTATTATCAGTCTCTTAGATCAGCATTTAATCATTTTTTATTTGTAAACCTTAATATTGAGATATCGGCTGTTAGCAACATGAAATAATCACTTGAATTTCGCCATCAAATACACAAATTTTAAAATTTATGCACATTATGTATAAATAAACAAGAGGGCCATGATGGCCCTGAAATCGCTCACCAGAGGGAAAGATTTTTAAAGTTTTAACTACATGTATGTTTCTAAACAAAACTGGACACCTGTTTTGTGGGGTGTTATTTGACCCTTTTTGGATCCAAACTCTGTGCCATACCTGTTAATTCTGTTGAAAAGGGCCAGGAAGCAGTCGATCTTAAATAAACTTTTGGACCTTTAAAACCCTTTCCTTCATATAAATGTGATTTGATGCATTTGCAAACAGAACAGACCCATATCAGATGGTTTATATAGGAGCTGTCTGACCAGGTTGTGCTCTGCCGGCTAATAGAATACTCTTGCCTCCATAAAAACGCCTTTCTACGCCTCTGTAATAGTCACTTAATTAAACCATTGTGATAAATAGAGCATTTGCTCCATAGGAGTAAATGCTCTATTTATCACAATGGTTTCAAATCTACACAATTCTGAAATTTTCCTTTTTTCTAATTAACCCTTTCCCTCATATAAATGTGTTTTCACGCGTTTGCAAACAAAGTAGACCCAGATTTACCTCTTTGAATAAGAGACAAAATTTCTAACAGATGACAACCCTATCACTGCTTAGCATGACTTGACTGAAATTAGCACACAGTTTGGATTCTGATCAGACGCATACCGGTATATAACTTTATATGTCGTTTGTATATGAGTAAATTTACTCCTATGGTGCAAATCGAGGGCTTGGTGGAAAACTATTCTAACTCCTTCACTTTAGTGAAGGAGTTAGAATAGTTTTGCACCAAGCCCTCGAAATGCTCTATTTATTACAATGGTTTCAAATCTACACAATTCTGAAATTTTCCTTTTCTCTAATTAATGCTCCTTATCAGATTTATTCAACAAGAGCACCGCAAGACGGGGCAATATACGCCCGAAGGCTGTTCTATAAAATTATGTTGAAAAATAAAGGAGGAGTTAGTTGCACAAGAAATTGCTACCCGAAACTATCAAAGGGCAATAACTCCAGAATGAACAAGATGTGTTTGTGAAACACTATGCCCCCTCGATATGATATTTGACCCTAAAGGATGACCTTGATCTTGACATGTCACCCCTCAAACTGTGCAGCTTCATGGGGTGCACATGCATACCACATATCAAGTCTGTATCTCTACTGGTTCAAAAGTAATGGCCAATGTTAAAGTTTGTGACCTTTGACCATGAAGGATGACCTTGACCTTGACATGTTACCCCTCAAACTGTGCAGCAAAATGAGAAACACACGTATACCAACTATCAAGTCTGTATCTCTACTGGTTCAAAAGTTATGGCCAATGTTAAAGTTGGTGACCTTTGACCCTGAAAGATGACATTGACCTTGAAATGTCACCCCCTAAAATGTGCAGCTTCATGAGATACACATGCATACCAAATATTAAGACTTTATCTCTATTGGTTCAAAAGTTATGACCAATTTGAAGTTGGTGACCTTTGACCCTGAAGAGTGACCTTGACATTTCACCCCTCACACTGTGCAGCTTCATGAGATACACAAGCATGCCACATATCAAGTCTCTATCTGTACTGGTTCAAAAGTTATGACCAATGTTAAAGTCGGCGATTTGACCCATGTGTTTGACCTCTGACCTTTAAAGATGACCTTGACATGTCACCCCTCAAAATGTGCGGCTATGCATGCCAAATATCAAGTCACTAGCTGTACTGGCTCAAAAGTTATGACCAATGTTAAAGTTACAGACAAAGAAACAGACAATTTGACATTTGACCCTGAAGTATGACCTTGACCTTGACATTTCACCCCTCAAACCCTTGCGGAAAAAAGCGACATTTAACGTCGCTAAAAGCTACGCTTTTAGTGACGTTAAAGTGGCGGAAAAGCAAGCTTTTACGCCGCGGTATTGGCACCCTCGTTTTAGGCACGTTTTGTGTGGCTTACTAAAAAAGTGACGTAAAATCTGGGAGCTGCAGAAAAGTGACAGAAAAGCTGCGTAAAATGCATGTGGCTTAAACGCCGCTTTCCTAAGCAATCTAAAAGCGTCGTTTTTATGAAGTGGCAGAAAAGTGGCGTAAAAGCAAGCTTTTACGCCGGTGCCAATACCGCGGCGTTTAAGCTTGCTTTTACGCCACTTTTCTGCCACTCAAAAACGTGCCTCATGAAAAAAGCGACGGTTTTTTTTAGACTACAGAAAAGTGACATAAAAGTGGCATTTATCTTAAGTGACAGAAAAGTGACGTTAAAGCGTGACTGAAGTAGCAGCAAAGCCACGCAAAAAAACAAGGCTTTGACTCCACTTCAGATATAGATGTAAAAAGTCTCATAAAAGCAGCGTTTTCAATGACAGCTAAGAAAAACAATCAGAGGGCTCCTATACAGGAGAATTCTGATAGGGGTCTGCACTGTTTTTCATGGCCATCCTAAATCTGGGGGTTAAAGGAAGATTTAAGAAAAAAATTGACATCACTGTCCCTTTTTATTTGTACAAGAAATTCATTATTTACATTTGGGTTTAATGGAAACAAGCTGCAGTACATCAGCAATATGTTTCAATAATAAATGTTTAATAAATGCACTGCCTGTATCAAACATTTAAATATTTGACTTGACCATAATAATCATGCAACTTGTTCAAATCTAGTCTACATGAAAATTCTTATCTGAACTCCAAAAGTTTAGTCCAAAGAGTCATCCAAATTGTATTTTTTTAGAAAGGTGTCATGCTTGAAGTTGAACATACCTCTATTCTGTTTATGCTATAAAACTATATTTAAGATGGGTTTTTTTAGCAACTTTGTAGCAGACTACATCTTTATTGACAGGCTAAGTATTTTTCCTAAGATTAAGGGCTGAATTTATTGGAGATTTTTTTTTAATCTTAACTTGGTATGAACTTGTAAATATGGAAAATTGAGCAATTGCTCTTGAGTAGCAATGTTCCATGATCTACTTTCATAGTTGTTGATTAACCCTTTCCCTGTTCTTTATTTATTAGTTGTTTCATGACCTCATGAATATTCAGTCATAATAATTTTTGGGGAATGTTTTAAAGTAAACTTTTGGTGAGAAAATGGAACTGCATGTAATGAAAATTCATAAGTAGTCAGAACAGACTAAGACCAGACAGTTGTCTGGTCTTGGTCTTCTCTGTCTGCCAGTACGAGAAAATGCTTGATTATTAGGGAGAGGGTTAAACATTATCAGTCTCTTTGATCAGCAGTTAAACATTTCTTATTTGAAGCCCTTAATATTGAGATATTGGTTGTTAGCAACATGAAAATATCACTCAATAATTCAATTTCACCATCAAATACACATATTTTAAAATTTATGCACATTATGGAAATAAAAAAACCTTGGAAGGTAAATTGTTCATCGTAAATTGAAGTCTTATTTTTCCACAATATACACAACTAGCCAAATTAAGTGTTCAATCAGCGATTTTTTCCGCTATATAACTGGTACCGTAAAACGGACCCTGTCACAATTTGAAACGGACCTTCACAATTTACAAGCAGGGTCCGTCGGACCCATTCACAAAGCTGTTCAATTATTTCACAATCGGCCTTTTACTTTGTACTTTTACCAATACATTGTATTTACATCACTATATTCCCCTTTGCAAAGTTATGTATCTCAAACGGTTTCTTGGGATAAAGTCCGAGGTATTCAAATTTCGTATCGCTTTTCTTGACACGTCTCGGACGCTTTTACAAGAATATGAATAAAAGGTATGCGCCTCGGTCCGCAAATTTATATTCGGACGAAAATTCTTTCTAAAGGTGATTCACAATTTTTGTAACAACACCGATACTGTTTTCACAATTTTGTCAAAACGACGCTAATTTTTCACAATTCAAGGGGTACCGGACCTATTCACAATCCCAGGAAAAAAATCGCTGTCAATCTACTATAAGCAGCAGTATTATCATTTTTTTGCCCACGTCTTTAGGGCAATAAGTTTTACCCTTGTCCGTTCGTTTTGTCAAAGATTTCTTGACTTGTAAGCTGGAATGATTTGATATTTGCTCTGAAGCATAATCATAGTGAGTTGTACTGTGTCTCCCCTTTTCAGGTCTGTCGTTCATCTACTTCCTTTTCACCGACACTTGGTTGAATTTTGGTGATTGTTTAATGACATTTTTTGTCAAAACAACGCAATTTAGAAAAACCTGGCGTGGACATGTGTCCCATGGACATATTTTCTCTTATTTACGTCTGGGTTTCATGGAAACCCTTGCATCAGTACACATTTGGTTGATTGCCTGGATGATGTCTTTCTCCGGAGTCTTGCATTTTTTTCTTGCACATATTCTGAAATGTAAGAAAAACAGAGAACATTGTAAATATTAAAATTCTTGCCCACCTGATGTGAATTTAATAGACTACATGGATGAACTTTGCAAACAATCTTGGATCTAGATGTGCACCCTGCACCTTATATCTCTATCCAAGGTGTTTGACACTCGGATATATAGCAAAATGTTGGATTTTTTTAACAAGAGTGTTCGGAGGAACACATGTGTCACCTGCTCGCAGCTGACACAAGAACTTATAATATGAAAAAGTGTAATAAATTAAATTAAAATTAAAAATTAATATGAAAAAGGGGAATAACTAAAAAATATTGATGCTAGAGTTGTGGTCCTTGTGCATGACATTTCTTCTAATCATGCTTGTTCCATGTGTGAAATTTGAAAGCTCTATAATGATCAGTTTAGAAATGACAGCCAAAATAAAGAAAGTGTGACAGACAGACGACGGAAAAGTTATCCCTAAGTGACACACTGACTCTCGGCAGGTGACACAAAAAATGTGTGAGGGATATTCAGCTTAGAATGAAACTCAAAGTCCTGTCATATAATTTTTAAATGTTAAAATTTAAGGCCTAAGGAATTTATTTATCCCAACTCAAATTATAGATTTATTGATGGTATTTCCGCGGGTATTTTTTTATTGTGCCCATCTTATTGTGTATAGTTGATATTTGTATTAATTTCATATTCTAATTCTTTTTTTTTATATAAGGATCTTTATCAGATGCATTAATTTATCAGATGCTTTTATTTTTAACTAGTTCAGCATTCACGCTATTATTGTACAAATGTTATTCTAAATTAGGCGCCAACACATAATTCTCAAAGTTGAGAGAGTGTTGTACTTCATAAGAAGAAGAAGAAGAAAACACATGTGAATTAGATATTGAGTTACCAGTCACTCAGAATGCTGTTTTCACTTACTAATGTTATGGCATTAACACTCCTTCTATCCAGGGCTGGCTTCTCCTCTGGCAGAGCTCCTACTGTAGACATTACTTCATCTGAGAAGTACACTGCATAACAGGCGAGTTAGTGCAGTGTCACTTCCTTTTGATATCCATCTGAGAAACAGAGATCTTTACACCATATCCTAGTAGCAGATCAGCCTCAACATCTATGCTGCCAGCCTTAAAATTAAACATAATCTAATAAGCACTACAGTACTAAAAAGTACTACATGTATATATATGACTAATGAGTCTACTGTAAGACATAACACGGGTTTTTAAACAGTGTCACAGCAAGGCATCAGTGAAAGATTTCAACTATATATAATTGTTGCAGAGTGTACTGTAAGTCTGTGTCAAACAGTGTAGATTTTGATAAAACTGTCTGCTAACAGCCACTGAGCTTCATTAAAATATTTTTCATAAACCAATGCAAGTAATTGCACATTTGTTTCAAATGAATTTTTCATAAAAATGCTTTTTATCAACCCTCGTCAATTGTTGATTATAATCTGCGTATGCCTTTGTCGTTTTGGTCCGAATTTTGGCCGAAACGACCAAGGCCGAAAGGGATTGGGTCCGAAACGATTCGAGACCGTATTGATGTTATGTAAGCTTTCCTGTCGATGCATATGATATGGATGGGTTGTTAGGAAGAATAGTGCGCTGATCCTTTGTTCAAGTGCATGATTTAATAAATGCTTGTATTAATTTTGACTGTTTAAAATGCAATTTCCAGACGAGTGTGTGTTTAAAAGACCGAACGTTGAGCACTAGGCCCTACAGTATAACCAGCATAGTCATAGGTTAAGTCATCGACTTTCGTCAAAAATTCAAACTTCCGACTTAAAAATATAATAAAAAGTGGTATTTTACATACTGATACTCACCATTCATTCTTCCATGTACTTTTTGTAACATGTGGTTGTTGTTTTCATTCAATTCGAGTCGAATTTCTTTATCGTGAGACAGAACGTCAATATTTTGAAACTTTCAAAATGGCGCTGGGTCGGATTAATATGTAACCCCGAAAATTTAAATATTGAGGGCCGGATGCAATATGGTCAAAATTGTTTCCGAAGTATGAAACATACATCAAAATAAAGCTGAAAGTATTTTTTCGTATTGTATATTGTGCATTTGTGGGGAAAATGATAATTTTCGGACAAAATGGTTCCAACTTCGAGGGACTATATCTTTGCGTAGGAACAACCTAAATTTATTCACCAACTTGCACCCTGACCTTCAATTCGTCGTCGTGATTGGTCAGTGGACTGTGTACACATGCAACCACAGGGGGCCATTTCAAGGGTCTAGATGGATGGTCTAAAAGTTAAAAAAAATTGTCATTATTGATTTGGTCGATTTAGTGTTATATTATATATACTAAATCGACCCAATCAATTTATTTGACTTTTTAGACCATCTAGACCCAATATAACACTAAATCGTTCCAATCATTTTTTCTTTTACTGTTTAGACCATCTAGACCCACGAAATGGCCTCCTGTGCATCCCCCCCCCCCGATCAAAAAGTGTAAGGGGGTGGGGGGGGGGGGGGGGAGGGGGGGGGTATTAAAAAAAAAAAAAATCCAGATTGATTTTGTGTCATATATTAACCCTTTCCCTGTTCTATGTTTATTACAAATTTCATTACCTACTGAATATTCATGGACAAAACAGTTATAATAAAATATAAATGGTGAACCATTGTAACCATTCCAGAAAGTAAAGAAACAGTTCTATCAAATTCCATTAGCAAACAGAGCAGACCCTGATCAGACGGCTCCTCTAGGAGCCGTCTGATCTGGGTCTACTCTGTTTGCAGATGCGTGAAAACACATTTATATGAGGGAAAGGGTTAAGACATTTATTGTCAGTTACATGAAGTACAAAATTCTGAGTATTTTGGTACCATGCATTTGTAAGTCAGTTTGGTAAGGGTTGTTTAACTTGTATAAATAGTGCAGTCTTCAGACCCTGATTCCTGTAGGAGCTGTCTCATCAGGGGGTTTCACTGTTTACAAGTAGGTATATTGACATGAACAGCAAGAGAAGGGTTAATATATTGGAGTATGACAAAATATTAAATAGTATATATAATTATGTGATGTAGATCTAAATGATTATTATTTTATTGGATATATATAGATATTGAAATTCTGAGAATTTTGATACCCATTACTGTTGGATTAGGATCTACTAAAGCATTAAGCCTTTTTTGGGGCTAAATTTTGAATAATTTTTGGACTTCGATTTTTTCAAGGAGCTTGAAAAAATCTAAGTTCTCACATACAAATGGCAATGTAATGAAAAGCCTTGTCCTTATAACTGACTTACTTGTTTTATCAAATGTTTTATGGAACTTACAATTAAGCCACTTATATGTCACTTATAAGTGAAGTATTTCCAGACTTATAACTCATTTATAACTGACTTAAACTTAGAACTCACTTGTAAACACAGGACATTTGTGAATTTATAAGTCACCTATAAGGGGCTTATAAGGGGTTTAATTATAAATCACCTATATATCACTTATAAGTGACTTATAAGTTAATGTAAGTTAGTTTGGTAAGGGCAATGCATGGGTCTGCTTTGTCTGCAAAATCCTACCTAGAGTAAAGGTGAATACGTGACTAAAGCAAAGGGGTGTAAAAGTGGCGTATTTAAGATTGAGAGGACAAAACAAGCCATTTTCTTAAATATGCTGCTCCATCCTAAAAATATGTCACTTTTGAAAAGTGGCGTCTTTTTTTAACAACAAATACGAGGCTTTTCTTTCACTTATGTAGAGCGGCATCTTTTCAACATGACAAAAACGTCCCTATGCGTCACTTTATTTGAGTGGCGTATTTAATTGCCACAGTAAGAAAACAAATACGAGGCTTTTCTTTCACTTATGTAGAGCAGCGTCTTTTCAACATGACAAAACTGTCGCTTATACGTCACTCTCGTGGAGTGGCATATTAATTCTGCCACTTATCTGCCACTTTTCCTTTCTATTTATTAAATACGACACTTTATTGAAAGGCTCGTTTTTTCTACTGGCCCAAGCGGCGTAAAAGCGTAACATTTGTGCCGCAAAAGCTGCGTTTTTAAATAGCTGCGTTTTTTTCCCGCAAGGGAAATGTGCAGCTTCATGAGATACACACGCATGCCAAATATCAAGTCTCTATCTCTACTGGTCAAAAAGTTATGGCCAATGTTAAAGTCGGTGATTTGACTCATATATTTGACCTCTGACCTTTAAGGATGACATTGACCTTGACATTTCACCCCTCAAAATGTGCGGCTTCATGAGATACATATGCATGCCAAATATCAAGTCTCTATCTGTACTGACTCAAAAGTAATGACCAATGTTAAAGTTGCGTTAAAGTTACAGACAAAAAACAGACAATTTGACCTTTGACCCTAAAGATGACGTTGACCTTGACATGTCACCCCTCAAAATGTGCAGCTTCATGAGATACACAAGCATGCCAAATATCAAGTCTCTATCTCTACTGGTCAAAAAGTTATGGCCAATGTTAAAGTCGGTGATTTGACCCATATATTTGACCTCTGACCTTGAAGGATGACCTTGACCTTGACATGTCACCACTCAAAATGTGCGGCTTTATGAGATACATATGCTTACCAAATATCAAGTCTCTATCTGTACTGGCTCAAAAGTTATGACCAATGTTAAAGTTGCTGACAAACAAACAGACAAACAGACAAACAGACAGACAGACAGACAGGGCAAAAACAATATGCCCCCCAGATCTAATCTGGGGGGCATAAAAATGATATGAGAGTTATCTCACTGATATGCACAACTACACATCAATATCTATCATTCCTGAAAGTTTGAAGAAATTATGTTGAAAAATAAAGGAGTTAGTTGCACAAGAAATTGCTACCCGAAACTATCAAAGGGCAATAACTCCAGAATGAAAAATGATATGAGAGTTATCTCACTGATATGCACAACTACACATCAGTATCTATCATTCCTGAAAGTTTGAAGAAATTATGTTGAAAAATAAAGGAGGAGTTAGTTGCACAAGAAATTGCTACCCGAAACTATCAAAGGGCAATAACTCCAGAATGAAAAATGATATAAGAGTTATCTCACTGATATGCACAACTACACATCAGTATCTATCATTCCTGAAAGTTTGAAGAAATTATGTTGAAAAATAAAGGAGGAGTTAGTTGCACAAGAAATTGCTCATAGATACTGATGTGTAGTTGTGCATATCAGTGAGATAACTCTCATATCATATCTCATATCAAAATGTGCAGCTTCATGAGATACACAAGCATGCCAAATATCAAGTCTCTATCTCTACTGGTCAAAAAGTTATGGCCAATGTTAAAGTCGGTGATTTGACCCATATATTTGACCTCTGACCTTGAAGGATGACCTTGACCTTGACATGTCACCACTCAAAATGTGCGGCTTTATGAGATACATATGCTTACCAAATATCAAGTCTCTATCTGTACTGGCTCAAAAGTTATGACCAATGTTAAAGTTGCTGACAAACAAACAGACAAACAGACAAACAGACAAACAGACAGACAGACAGACAGGGCAAAAACAATATGCCCCCCAGATCTAATCTGGGGGGCATAAAAATGATATGAGAGTTATCTCACTGATATGCACAACTACACATCAATATCTATCATTCCTGAAAGTTTGAAGAAATTATGTTGAAAAATAAAGGAGTTAGTTGCACAAGAAATTGCTACCCGAAACTATCAAAGGGCAATAACTCCAGAATGAAAAATGATATGAGAGTTATCTCACTGATATGCACAACTACACATCAGTATCTATCATTCCTGAAAGTTTGAAGAAATTATGTTGAAAAATAAAGGAGGAGTTAGTTGCACAAGAAATTGCTACCCGAAACTATCAAAGGGCAATAACTCCAGAATGAAAAATGATATAAGAGTTATCTCACTGATATGCACAACTACACATCAGTATCTATCATTCCTGAAAGTTTGAAGAAATTATGTTGAAAAATAAAGGAGGAGTTAGTTGCACAAGAAATTGCTACCTGAAACTATCAAAGGGCAATAACTCCAGAATGAAAAATGATATGAGAGTTATCTCACTGATATGCACAACTACACATCAATATCTATCATTCCTGAAAGTTTGAAGAAATTATGTTGAAAAATAAAGGAGGAGTTAGTTGCACAAGAAATTGCTACCCGAAACTATCAAAGGGCAATAACTCCAGAATGAAAAATGATATGAGAGTTATCTCACTGATATGCACAACTACACATCAGTATCTATCATTCCTGAAAGTTTGAAGAAATTATGTTGAAAAATAAAGGAGGAGTTAGTTGCACAAGAAATTGCTACCCGAAACTATCAAAGGGCAATAACTCCAGAATGAAAAATGATATGAGAGTTATCTCACTGATATGCACAACTACACATCAGTATCTATCATTCCTGAAAGTTTGAAGAAATTATGTTGAAAAATAAAGGAGGAGTTAGTTGCACAAGAAATTGCTACCCGAAACTATCAAAGGGCAATAACTCCAGAATGAAAAATGATATGAGAGTTATCTCACTGATATGCACAACTACACATCAGTATCTATCATTCCTGAAAGTTTGAAGAAATTATGTTGAAAAATAAAGGAGGAGTTAGTTGCACAAGAAATTGCTAACGGACGGACGGACGGACATACTAACGGATGGGTAGTTGTGTGACTTTTTCCTTTGATCTTTTCTTGTGTGACTAGTCCCACAAGAAAAACTATTTTTGGCTCTAACTTTGGAAAAGAATGATCTGGAAGCTAACCCTAACCCTAACCCTATGTCCCACAACTGGCCAGGTTAATGTCACAAGAAATGGCCAGGTTAATGTCACAAGAGATGGCCAGGTTAATGATTTTACTTGTGGGACTAGTTAAAAAAAGTCACACAACTACCCTTTCGTGAGTGCGGACAGACGGACAGACGGACGGACGGACGGACGGACGACATGCGCCATACCATAATACGTCCCTTCGGGCGTATAAAAAGGTGGGATCTGAAAAAAGCCTTTGTTCTATGCCTCTGTAACAGTCACTTTATGAAACCATTATGATAAATAGAGCATTTGCTCCATAGGAGTAAATGCTCTATTTATCACAATGGTTTCAAATCTACACCATTCTGATATTTTCCTTGTCTCTAATTAATTCTCCTTATCATTAGATTGATTCAAAGAGGTAGGATCTGAAAAAAGCCTTTGTGATAAATTGAGCATTTGCTCCATAGGAGTAAATGCACTATTTATCACAATGGTTTCAAATCTACACAATTCTGAAATTTTCCTTTCCTCTAATTAACCCTTTCCCTCATATAAACATGTTTTCACGCATTTGCAAACAGAGTAGACCCAGATTTACCTCTTTGAATAAGCAGACAACATTTCTAATAGATGACAACCCAATCACTGCTTAGCATGACTTGACCGAAATTAGCACACAGTATGGATTCTAGGGGTGAAACGATTCAAAAAAATTCGATTCGGTTCGATTTCGATTTTTTACAACACGATTCGATTTAAGATTGTAATAAAAAGAATGCACTATGTAGAATAAATCCTGTGTATTAACAACTCCGAAAACAGACTGCTTGGACATATACAGGTGGGAAAAATCATAATAACCTAGTCACAGATAGATCTGACTTTAACAGACAAACCTTTCTGCAGTTTGTTTTTGGAAGTTCTTTTTATAACTGGTCACTAAAACCAAGCAAAATGGTAAGACTAACATAATCAGTCTTGGCTAATTGTCTAATTGACTAAACAGCCTAACTCTGTAGAACATGTTTTTCTGAAAAAAGAATTTGAGCACTTGGAGGAGATGTTATGTCTCTCTTCATCTGATACAGATAGCTATCAGTTGAAGAGATATATGACATCTCCCTGTCTCTGAGCAAAAAGCACTAGACATTGCTGCGAGTATATTTTAGCCAGTTATCAATACACAGCTTCATAAATTTTAAGCATACACAAATTTGCAACCAAGTTTACTGGAAGAAGACGAAATGTAAATTGCAATACCGTGTTTCCGTTCCATACGATTTGACAGATTTGTCGTATTTCCTGTGTTGCAGAGAATATTTGTAAAATAATCTTACATGTTGGTTTATTTGTGTTGTTGCTCTCGCGAAATCTGAAATCTCCACATTTTGGAGCGATAGTTTTTCGGGGTAGCACGTAGATTGACAGCTTCAGCATCCGACATTTTGAGAGAACACAAAGACGCTTGAATAAAGCGCCCAGACGATCAGACTAAGTGCAACGATTGCAACGTGTTATTTGATTGGCTAAAACAGTTGGCCTTCATCCAATCGATTTGGGTCTATCAGAATTCGATGAGTATGTTTGTTTTGACAGCTCTAATGCGGGAAAACAAGTATTTCGACTTTTCACGGCGAATTTTCATAGGTTAGTTTCATTTCGCTACCAATCATTAAGAAACTAGCCTTTTATAATAAAAATCGAATCGAAAATGAGATCTGTTGAACCGAATTGAACCGAACCGAATCGAAGGCAAAAGATCGCGGTTCAATTCACATCGCGATTAATCGTTTCACCCTTAATGGATTCAGATCTGAAGCATACAGGTATATAACTTTATATGTGGTTTGTATATGAGTTAATTTACTCCTATAGAGCAAATGCTCTATTTATCACAATGGTTTGAAATCTACACAATTCTGAAATTTTCCTTTTCTCTAATTAATGCTCCTTATCAGAAGATTTATTCAAAGAGGTAGGATCTGAAAAAAGCCTTTGTGATTAATAGAGCATTTGCTAACCTTTGTGATAAATAGAGCAGTTGTTCTATAGGAGTAAATGCTCTATTTATCACAATGGTTTCAAATCTACACAATTCTGAAATTTTCCAAGAAACAGGAAAATAGCCTATGAGGGAATGGGTTAAAAACAGTGTGAACAAACAGACACTAATTCTGAAGCAGACAACTTCATAGAGTTTTGACCAGGAACTTGCCCTCTCAAGTGATTGCGTAACACAGATGGAGTGCTAGCTCAGAGGAACCTTTATAGTGTAAAAGTTTAAAGTATAACCAACAGAGCAGGGCCAATTTTAACCTCAGAACTATGATATTAACCACTGTCAATAAGGTATACTAAGTAAATCTATACACCAAATATCTAAGCTCTGTGACATGTAGTTTTTGACAAGAAGATTTTTGAAGTTTCCCCCATGCCTAACCTAAGTGAGCCCAGCATTCTGCTACTTGTACAGAAAACAACAGTCAGCTAGAGAAAACTGGCCACCCCTGGGACCGTAGCGGGGCCAATTTTGACTCCAGGGACATAATTTATATAACTTTTGTAGAAGACCTATAGGTGATGCTATGTGCCAAAGATGAAAGCTGAGAACCCTGTAGATTCAGAGAAGACTTTAAAAGGTTCAAATTGTTGACGACGCACGACTCACGACAAACGCCGACAGACGACAGACATCAGGCGATCACAAAAGCTCACCCTGAGCACTTTGTGCTCTGGTGAGCTAAAAAGCCTTGGTAGGTAAAATGTTCATCATAAAATGAAAAGTACTGTTATCCACAATATAAGTAACTAGCCAAATAAAGTGTTCAATTTACTATAAGCAGCAGTGTTATCATTTTTATGCCCCCGCCTTTAGGGCATTAAGTTTTACCCTTGTCCATCTGTTTTGTCAAGGACTTTTTCACTTGTAAGCTGGAATAGTTCGATATTTGTTCTGAAGCATAATCATGGTGAATTGTACAGTGTCTCCCCTTTTCACGTCTGTCGTTCATCAACTTCCTGTTTGTCGACACTTTGATTGAATTTGGGTGATTGTTTGATGACAAAAGAAATCGTCAAAAATTTCTTGCCTTGTGTAAGCTGGAATGATTTGATATTTGGTCTGAAGTATAACCATAGTGAGTTGTACCCTGTCTCCCCATTTCAGTTCTGTCTTTCATCAACTTCCTGTTCGCCGACAATTGATTGAATTTTGGTGATTGTTAATGACATTTTTTTTGTAAAAAAAAATGCAATTTAGAAAAACCTGGCCTGGGCATTTGTGTCATATGGTCAAATTTTCTTTTATTTATGTCTGGGTTTCATGGAAACCCAAGCATCAGCACACTTTTGGTGATTGTCTAGATGATGTCTTTCTCCGGAGTCTTGCATTTCTCTTGCACATATTCTGAAATGTAAGAAAAAAAGAGAATATTGTATATATTTAAATTCTTTCCCCACCTGATGTGAATTTAAAAGACTGTGGAAGAAATTTGCAAACGATCTTGGATCTAGATGTGCACCCTGCACCTTATCTCTATCCAAGGCATTTGACACTCGGATATATAGCAATATTGGATTTTTTAAAAATTGTACCTGATATATTTATCTTTGAAAACAGTGTAGATACAGATAAAGAAGCTCTGAAGGCGCAATCTAATTTGGGTGTACTCAATAATTTGCTTGACAGAATATTGTATTCTATTAATGGAAAACAAGTAAAAGATTAACAGTTACGTGTAAAAGCAGTTACTGAGTCTTTATTCCACAGTAAAGTTAAGTTCTACTGCTATAGATGTACAGAATAACGGCAATAATTTAGCAGCAATTGTTTGAATCCTACAGGCTTGTGTGAGGGATATTCAGCTTAGAATGAAAGTCCTGTCATACAATATTTAAATGTTGTTGCATTCATTCTCAGTGTTGTTATACCTTCTGATCCTTCAAGATCATGAATTTCAGTACTTCTTGTTCTGAAAATTGAATACCGCTTAAGCCGGTGCTAGGAGGCGTGAGCAGTGTTGCACTTTCAATTACTGCTCATGAATAGACTCAATAAAACCGAGTCTGCAATTTTCTCTTTTTGTGTTGCAATTTTTGCTTTCGGGATTCACCCTTCAGAATTTATCACATATAATTCAAGGCCTAATGATTTGATTCATCCCAATTCATCCCCAAATTAATGATTTATTGCTGCTATACCCACTGGTATTTTAAGTAAATTATTTATTGTGCCCATCTTATTGTGTACAGGGGTGCGGAAATCCCATGTCCGACTCGTCCGTCTCGTACATTTGGGGCCCCGGGCAAATTGGTTTTTGCAGTTCAATTGTCCGCGGACAAGTAAAGATTCGGGATATTATTATCTTGGAAACTTAGATATGCCTTCAAATCTGACCAAAAAGCGCTTAAAAATCCAAAGAAATTGAGATAATTCGCAAATTCTAACGTTTATTTACCATTTACTCTACTGGTATGGTTATCAGCAACAACAAACATTCATTTCATTCGCTGTAACAATCGGGTACCAGCGTCCCGGTACCAGTGGAAAAGAAATGGGTTCAATAAATAAGCTGCCGAATAACGGATTAAGAATAACAGTTGCGGCACTACAAAACTACGGGTATTTCAACATTTATTTCTAAACTTGATCAAAGCACGCCAAATTTCTCGTAGCAGTTAAACTCAGTCTGAAATAATAAACAAGAGCTTATTTTAATTATCCGAAATTTAAACACGCGAGCGTAGTCTTTAGTAACAAGGTCCGTATTATGTTGAGACCATTCAGAGTAAGATGTTGTCCGTTTTTTAGCCCAATCCTAAAAAGTACGTCATGTCCGATTCCACTGTAAACATATTACAAAATTGATAGTTTAAGCAGACGATGGACACGTTTCTTGTTAGAAAAGACGGTAGCTGATGACAAGGGCCAAAAGCGAAAAACAAAGAATGACAGGGACAATACCTATAATAAAAACAAGTGTAAACAATCTTTGCTGATTAGTGTAAACGATCTTTGCTGATTTCAAATGGTTACGAGGAGAAGACGAAAGTCAAACTGTATTTTGTCATGTCTGCTGTTTATATCCCCTAGTCGCCGATACTCCATCAGTAATGTAGAAAGGCAAATGTGTTGAAAGGCATGATACACTTATTACTCAGATTTTTAATTTCACTGTGCCCGACTTGGAAGACATTTGTTTTCAACCAAATTTACCAACACCTTTGGTGTGGGTACTCTTTAGAACCTTGAGAAATAGTTTCACTTTGAATTTTCATTAAATACTGAAAGTTTCAATTTAAGTTTGTATATTTTGCATGTAGTAATAAGAGTACAGGACCTCTTATCTGTAGGTCATAGTTTGTAATCTGTACATTGTAGTATATTTTTGGCCTCAGAAAAATCAGATGTGTGCATCTCAGACAGTAGGTCCTGCACTCTACCACTACATCATGGAAATTCCTCAAGTTACTGAAAAAGATGCATAAATTGGGACAAGTTGAATTATGCCGTGGACAACCAAGTTTTTTTATTTCACTAGTCCGAGGACAAGTAGAAAAAAATGAAATTTCCACACCCCTGGTGTATTGGTGTATAGTTCATATTTGTATTAATTTTTTTTTATTTTATTTTGTTTAAATCAGGATCTTTATCAGATGCATTAAAACACATGTGAATTAAATATTGAGTTACATGCACAGTACCAATCACTCAGAATGCTGTTTTCACTTACTTGTTATATGCTGTTAACACTCCTTCCATCCAGGGCTGGCTTCTCCTTTGGCAGAGCTCCTAGACACTACTTCATCTGAGAAGTACACTGCATAACAGGCGAGTTAGTGCAGTGTCACTTCCTTTTGATGTCCAGCTGACAGATCTTTTACATGATATCCTGGTAGCAGATTAGTCTCAACATCTGTACTGTCAGCCTTAAAATTAAACATTATCCAATAAGCACAAGTTACTAAAAAGGACTACATGTGTGCAAAGTGTACTGTAAGTCTGTTTCAAAAAGTGTAGATCTTGATGAAACTGTGTCTGCTAACATTGGTCAATCCTGTTTGCATTAGCCCAAACAACCACTTCATTAAAATATTATTCGTGAACACTGCATGTAATTACATTTTTCTAAAGAAATTTTCATAAAAATACTTTTAATAAAATCTCGCCAAGTGCTGAATAAATTCTGTGTATGCCTAGATCGTTTTTGGACCGAATTTTGTCCGATTCTACCAAGGCCGAAACGGATTGGGTCCGAAACGACCCGATGTCTTGTTGATGTTGTACGTGAGCGGTCCTGTTGATGCATATGGTTTGGTTGTGAAGAAGAAAAGTACGCTGAAACTTTATACAAGTGCACGATTTAATAAATGCTTGTATTAATTTTGACTGTTTGAGATACAATTTCCAGACGAGTGTCTAACTTCTAAACTTGAGACCGGATTAACTTTAAGCCATCGACTTTCGTCAATAATTCAAACTTCCGACTGAAAAAAATAACAATAAGTGGTATTTTATATACTGATACTCACCATTCATTCTTGCATGTACTTTTTGTAGCATATGGTGGATGTTTTCATTCAAATCGAGTCGATTTTTCTTTATCGAGAGAAACGAGCATGCTTTGAAACATTCAAAATGGCGCCGGTTCGGAGTAACATGTGACTCCGAAAATTTGAATATTTACGACCGGGTGCAATATGGTTTAAATTGTTTCCGAGATATGATATATACATCAAAATAAGGCTTAAAGTGCTTTTTCGTATGGTAGATGGTGCATTTTGAAAAAATGATAATTTTTCGAACAAAATGGAATAAACTTCGAGGGACTATATCTTTGCGTAGGCACAACCTAAATTCACGCACAGCTTGCACCTAGCGACCTTCAATTCGTCACACCCAGAACACTATTATCAAAGGACTGTGTGTACACATGCATTTTTAACCCCCTGAAACTGTAAGGCATAGACCTTTGATATTTGGTATGTAGCATGATCTAATGGTCCTCTACTAATATTGTTCAAATGATGACCACTGTGCCGAAAATGACCCTGCCCCGGGGCTTATCAGTTTTCATAGGAAAATCTTTAAAAATCTTCTTCTCTGAAACTGTAAGGCATAGACCTTTGGTATTTGGTATGTAGCATCATCTAATGGTCCTCTACTAAGATTGTTCAAATTATGACCCCCAGGACAAAAATGGCCCCACCCCTGGGCTTATCAGTTTTTCATAGGAAAATCTTTAAAAATCATCTTCTCTGAAACTATAAGGCATAGGCCTTTTATATTTGGTATGTAGCATGATCTAATGGTCCTTTACTAAGATTGTTCAAATTATTACCCCTGGGCCAAAATTCGCCCCGCCCCAGGGCTTATCAGTTTTTCATAGGAAAATCTTTAAAAATCGTCTTCTCTGAAAATGTAAGGCATAGACCTTTGTTATTTGGTATGTAGCATCATCTAATGATCCTCTACTAAGATTGTTCAAATTATGACCCCTGGGCCAAAAATGGCTCCACCCCGGGGCTTATCAGTTTTTCATTGGAAAATCTTTAAAAATCGTCTTCTCTGAAAATGTAAGGAATAAACCTTTAGTATTTGGTATGTAGCATCATCTAATGGTCCTTAACTAAGATTGTTCAAATTATGACCCCCAGGACAAAAATGGCCCCGCCCCTGGGCTTATCAGTTTTTCATAGGAAAATCTTTAAAAATCATCTTCTCTGAAACTGTAAGGCATAGGCCTTTTATATTTGGTATGTAGCATGATCTAATGGTCCTTTACTAAGATTGTTCAAAGTATGACCCCTGGGCCAAAATTCGCCCCGCCCCAGGGCTTATCAGTTTTTCATAGGAAAATCTTTAAAAATCGTCTTCTCTGAAAATGTAAGGCATAGACCTTTGTTATTTGGTATGTAGCATCATCTAATGATCCTCTACTAAGATTGTTCAAATGATGACCCCTGGGCCAAAAATGGCTCCACCCCGGGGCTTATCAGTTTTTCATTGGAAAATCTTTAAAAATCTTCTTCTCTGAAAATGTAAGGAATAAACCTTTAGTATTTGGTATGTAGCATTATCTAATGGTCCTCAACTAAGATTGTTCAAATTATGACCCCCAGGACAAAAATAGCCCCGCCCCGGGGCTTATCAGTTTTTCATAGGAAAATCTTTAAATATCTTCTTCTCTAAAATTATAAGGTATAGACCTTTGATATTTGGTATGTAGCATTATTTAATGGTCCTCTACCAAAATTAATCAAATTATGACCCCCGGACCCAAAATGGCCCCGCCCCAGGGCTTATCAATTTATCATAGGAAAATCTTTAAAAATCTTCTCCTCCAGAACTGTAAGGTCTAGGCCCTTGATATTTGGTATGTAGCATCATCTAATGGTTTTCTACCAAGATTATTAAAATTATTACCCCAGGGTAAAAAATGGCCCCGCCCTGGGGCTTATCAGTTTTTCATATGAAAAGCTTTAAGAATCTTCTTCTCCAAAACTGTAAGGCAGAGACCTTTATTATTTGGTATGTAGCGCTATCTAATAGTTTTCTACCAAGATTGTTCAAATTATTCCCCTGGGTTGAAAATGGCCCCGCCCAGGGGCATGTCAGTTTTTCATAGGAAAGTTTTAAAAAATCTTCTTCTCTTAAAAATCTTTTAAAGTCTTCTCTGAACTTGTAAGGCAAAGACCTTAGATATTTGGTATGTTGTATTATCTAATAGTCCTCTACCAAGATTTTCAAATAATGAACCCTGGATCAAAAATGGCCCCGCCCTGGGGCTTAACAGTTTTTCATAGGAAAATCTTTAAAATATTTTCTCCTCCAAATCTGTAAGGTCTAGACTCTTTATATTTAGTATGTAGCATCATCTAATAGTTTTCTACCAAGATTTTTCAAATTATGCAATCTGTCATTGAAATCATTAATCTGTTACAAACAGGTGAGCGATTAAGGGCCATCATGGCCCTCTTGTTTATAAATTATATTTCTGCCACTTTACCAAACTTTAAGACTCAATTAAATTTCACACTTTCCTGAGTCAAATATTTCCAGTACTGAAAAATTCTAAGTATGAAATGTCCATGTGTATTGTTACTTTCTTCTTCTTTTTTTATCAAAAATGAAGTTTCCGTGCTCTCAAAATGTTCAAGTATTAAAAATCCGTGTGGGAGTAATGTTCCTGCTGCTTTTTATATCAAAGTATGAAATTTTCGTGTTCTCAAACTGTCCAAGTATTAAAATTCCGTGTGGAGAAAGAAATTCCGGGTGGACATGGCAGAAAATCCGTACGGACATTTTCCCTGTCCACACGGAATGTTACTATGATTGTTAAGTTTCCACACGGACATTCTCAAAAAAATCCGTGTCCGCCTGGAATCCGGGTGGAATATTGAGATTCCGTGTCATTTCCGCCTGGAATCCGCCCGGAATCCGCCTGGAATCCGTGTGGATTTTTCGTACAGGCAAAGTTCCATCCATCCGTCAGTCCCAAATTTCGTGTCCCTTCTGTAACTTTTTTATCTGTGAAGGGATTTCAAAATAACCTGGCACAAATGTTTACCCTACAAATACAATGTGTTGCGTTCAACTCCCGGGTCCATGGGTCAAAGGTCAAGGTCATCTTTCAGGGTCAAAGGCATAAGTGTTTCACAAACACACTATTGTTTAAAGAGGTTGAGTCTGGAAATAGCCTATGAGTGATAGGTTAACTCTTTCCTCCATATGCTATTTTTAGACCCAACCTCTTTGAATGAATCTACCAAAAAGGGGTATTACTAGAGAAATGGAAATTGTTCAGTATAGAAACCATTGTGATAAATGGAGCATTTGCTCCATTGTGAAAGGGTTAAGTAGACTTTGTTCCGGTGGCCAATGCTGAGAAGATATTGTGTGTCATTCACTAACTGCACTGACTATCTACATATCTGTAACTTAATTACCGGTACCCTAAATATCCAATCTCCTCTGTCGAAGGGGTCTTAAAGCTGAAGTCATCAAGTTGGCAGCATTTTGATAATGTTAAACTAGACTTATATAGCAACAAATAGTGTAGACCCTGATCAATCAGCTCCTCAAGGAGCTGTTTGATCTGGGTCTGCACTATTTGCCCAAGTTTGTCTGTCTAAGTACTGAGGGTAATTAAGGTATGTCTGTTTACTTCCTTTTTATCCAACCTTCAACATATCCATGTCAATAGAGTCTGTAGATAGATTGGGTTTTCAGGATTTTTTTGTGGTGGTAAACTTTGACGTTGTGTGTAACGCACATATTAGTCTACTACAATATAGTTTCTGTATGGTATTGAGGCTATTTTCCATATAGTTTCTTAGCCCCTTGTGATTTTGTGCAGACAGTCATTTAATTGATTATATTAGGAGAAAGATTACAGAATTGCTCTGATGCATGTCTATATGTAGTATAAAACTTTTGCTGTGATCCAGACGATTAATAGCATACTCAAGACGAATTTTCTTGTCTATTTTCAGTCGCATGTCCGTGGAATGATAGCCCGTCGAGTTGCGGCAGAGCTTCGTGAGATCAAGCGAATTGAAGAAGAGAGAATACGCCAAGAACAGATGGAGGCGGAGAGATTGGCGAGAGAAAAAGCAATCGAAGATGAGACGACGATAGAAGAATCACTGAAGTATGTTTTCTATGCTTTCGTTCTTACACCTTATTCTTTTAAGTGTTGCACAGTCAATATATCCCTGTATGCAGCACATCAAAAAGTGATTCATGATATTCTGTTGTGAAAGTTGAAAAAAAAATTAAATTTCTGCAATTTCAATATTCACAATATCCTTATATGCATTTACTGACAATCTCTATAACCCTTTACTCCATGAATATTCATGCAAGAAATAATAACCTGATGAATATTAATATTATAGCACATGAACAGAAGAATTATTTGTCCTGAAATCGTATCTATATTATATCAAAAGCAAACAGAGCAGACCTTAGAGGAGCCATCTGATCTGGGTTAGCTCTGTTTGCAACGGCACAGAAAGTCGTTTTTATGGAGTAAAGGGGTAAACTTCATAGTCATAGAGGTAAACATATTTTTATTGAAATTATCCAGCAGCTGAAGTTCAGTTTGACTTTAGGTTAACCCTTTCCCTGTTCTATGTTTATTTCAAATTTCAATACATACTGAATATTCATGGACAAAATAGTTACAATGAAATATGGTAGGTGGAACATTGTAGCCATTTTTGAAAGTAAAGACACAGAACTTTCAAATTCCACTAGCAAACAGAGCAGACCCTGATCAGACGGCTCCTATAGGAGCTGTCTGATCTGGGTCTTTTCTGTTTGCAGATAATTATGTGAAAATGCATTTATATGAAGGAAAGGGTCTGCTCTGCTGGTTAATGGAATTTGATAGATTTGTTTCTGTAGTTCCTAAAATGGCTTCAATGTTCAACCTTCCATATTTCATAACTATTTTGCCAATGATTATTCAGTAGGTATTGAAATTTGGAATCACTACAGAACAGGGAAAGGGATATGTATATGATATGCTACAGTTATCTAACTTTGTCATGGTACTAGTCTTCATTGTGTCATATTCACTGTTCTAAGCAGATATTCTCTGCAACAATTGTATTTTTTTATATTCATGTAAGAAGTAATGACATCATGAATTTTTATTAATTGAATTTTTTATAAGGCATTGAACACATTAATGTTTGGTATAGGTAGAAACTGTACATGTAGAGTCAATAATTTTCATAAACAAACAGAGTAGACCCTGTTCAGTCAACTACAGATGCCATCATTCTGATCTGGGTCTACTCTGTTTGCAAATGCATATAGGAGCCATCTGATCAGGGTCTGCACTGTTTTTTTATGGTATAAAAATTATAGATCTGATTCTACAGTTTCCGCCTGAACCAAAACATCCTTGGTATATAATATGCCATCTTCAAAAATCAGCTAATAAATATTCATGATGTTATTATTTCATACATGAATATGCAGCAGGCAAAGGGTCAAAGGCTGAACAAGGGCTTGTCATGAGATCCTTGTCTCATATAAACTACATTAGCTAAATGCTGGACACAGAGGCAACACGTATAGCTGGATTGACAGCATATTTCCTCATTGTCTGAACCCAAGGGAAATACAGTCCAGGAAACAATCATTTTCATTACTATTATTGAAACTTGTTGTAACTCTTTCGCTGCCAATGTCACCTATGTGATTACCTATGCAAACAGTTTGGATCCAGATGAGACACAGAATAAATCAGTGTCTCATCAGGATCCAAACTGTTTGTTACTGTGACTGTTTTTGAAACAAAAATGAAGAAAAATAAAAACAAATGAAAATTGTAACAGACGAAAACGTTTGCAGAGGACAAAAGATGACAGCTAAAGAGTTTACCCTTTCCTTCATATGAATGCTTTTTCACGTATTTGCAAACTGTAGACCCAGATCAGATGGCTCCTAATAGGAGCTGTCTGACCTGAGGGTCTATTCTGTTTGCTAAAGGAATTTGGTAGTTTGGTTTCTTTACTTTCAAAAATTGCTTCATTTTGTTCCACCTTCCATATTTCATTTTAACTATTTTGTCTATGAATATTGGAATTTGGAATAAACATAGAACAGGGAAAAGAGTTTTTGACATAACCTAAAGTACATTACCTTGTAGATATGAGACTGTTGTGAAAGGAGCAATAAATAAACTGTCATTGCCTAGTTCCTGACATATGAATTCCATCACCAAATTGTTCTTAAACCTGTACTCCATTGATATTCATGTAAGAAATAATGGCATAATGAATATTAACCCTTTCCGTGTCCTATGTTTATTTCAAATTTCAATACCTACTGAATATTCATGGACAAAATAGTTATAAAGAAATATGGAAGATGGAACAATGTAGACATTTTAGAAAGCAAAGAAACAAATCTATCAAATTCTATTAGCAAACAGAGCAGACCCTGATCAGACGGCTCCTCTAGGAGCCGTCTGATCTGTGTCTACTCTGTTTGCAATTGCGTGAAAACAAGTATATGAGGGAAAGGGTTAATTAGATTAATTGTTAGAATAGCACATGAACATAGGAATTGTGACCATGGCAGAAACTAGTATCATATCTATATTATATCATATTCAGTTATTGTTTTACTAGTGAGGTCCCTGCATTGAAAATGCAGGAGCCCTATAGGAATCACATTTTCTATCAGTCTATCCGTCCATCCATCCATCCGCATTAACAATTTTGATGTGATGCAATAACTCAAACAGTACTTCACAAATTGGTTTCATATTAAGGACATATGCTTAGCATAATGAGAGGAAGACACCTATTGTTTTTGGGTTAAATCAGATCACTATGTCTAGAGTTATCTGCCCTTGATTCATCAAAAATACCATAGACTTTTGTCAACACTTTTGATGTTCTGCGATAACTCAAACAGTACTTCACATATTGGTTTTATATTAAGGGCATATGCTAAGTAACATCAGAGGAAGATGCCTATAGTTTTTAGGTTGAATCAGATCACTATGTCTAGAGTTATGTGCCCTTGATTTATCAAATATGCCATCAACTTTTGTCAACACTTTTGATGTGATGTGATAACTCAAATAGTACCTTACATATTGGTTCCATATTAAGAGCATATGCTTTATATTATTAGAGGAAGACACATATAGTTTTTTGAGTTGAATTAGATAACCATGTCCAGAGTTATCTGCCCTTGATTTATCAAAAATGCCATATTCAACAAAAGATCATCTGCAGGGCCCTCTCTGACTGAGTCAGTTTTCTAGTTCATCCTGTAAACCCTTTACATTTTAATACCTTTGCAAACAGAGTACATAGACCCAGAGCAGATAGCTCCTGCATGAGCTGTCTGATCAGGGTCTCCTCTTATTGCTTATTGAATATTATAGATCTGATTCAACAGTTTCTGCCATTACCAACAAAAGTCTGTGGTTATTTGCAATTTCAAACATTCTGCTAAACCAGGATATCATTATTTCGTAAAGGGTTAATCCTTTCCTTCATATAAAACACCTTTTCACGCCTTTGCAAACAAAGTAGACCCAGATCAGATGGCTCCAATAGGAGCCATCTGATCAGGGTTTACTCTGTTTGCTTATGTAATTATATAGATGTGATTCTACAATTTTTGCCATGGTGAAAACATCCTGTGTTATGTACCATTGTAAAAATCAGCTAATTAATATTCATGGTGTCATTAATTCTCACACGAATATTCATGGAGTAAAGGGTTAAGTCTGCCATGACTAAACCTGTTATTCCTTAAATACGCCTTTCTACGCCTATGTAATAGTCACTTCTTGAAACCATTGTGATAAATAGAGCATTTGCTCCTATAGGTCACAATGGTTTCAAATACAAAATTCTAAAACTTCTCCTTTTCTCTTAGTTAATGCTCCTTTTTGGTAGACTTATTCAAAGAGGTAGGATCTAAAAATAGCCTATGAGGGAATGGGTTAAGGCAGTATTTATAACAGCACTACAGGTGTGTAATTAAGTAATGAGCACCTTCTATTAGGTCAATGGCAGATATGCCCTTTACTAATAGACCCATTGATCATTCATAAGACAATGATCCTCATACCTATACTTAACTATAATTTCGTAATACCTCCAGCTATGTAAGGTAACATGCATCCAGACAGATCCTTTTTGGATCTCTCATGATTGATCGATTGCAAGCACCTTAGATGGAAGACAAGGTTTCCAATTTCTCTTGGGAGATGTAGAAGTCGGAAAATCAAATTTTCGTTGGGATTACAAAGGAAGATAATTACATACCGTGTCATTAACTTGCCTCTGTAGCATGCCAGCAGCATTTGGGTAGCCAAGCATTAACCCTTTACCTCGTGAATATTTATGTAACAAATAAAGACATCATGAGTATTTATTAATTAGCAGATATTTGTGAACTCAGGAGTTTTTTGTAAGTGGCAGAAGCTATAGAATCAAATTATCTTCTTAAGCAAACAGGGCAGACTTCATAAGCAAACAGAGCAGACCCTGATCAGACAGCTCGTGCAGGAGCCATCTGCTCTGAGTTTACTCTTGTTCAAATGTGTTAAATAGCATCTCTATGAGGTAAAGGGTTAAGTCAATGAAAATCTCAATGAAACATAAACATTCTGCAGGTCATAATGTCAAGTTACCCTTTTCTCCATGAATATTCATGTAAAAACTAATAACATCATGAATATTATTTAGATCATTTTCTTTAGATAGCACATGGACACAAGATATTTTGGCCATGGCAGAAACCGTAGAATCATACCTATATTACATTATAAGCAAACAGAGCAGACCCTGATCACACAGCTCCTATAGGAGGCATCTGATCTGGGTCTACTCTGTTTGCAAACGCATGAAGAAAACATTTATCTAAGGGAAAGTGTTCATTTTCTGTAAGTTTTAAGTGCAGATAAACTCTTGTAATATGACCACTCACAAGAAGACTTCTATGAGCTTGGTGGTAATTTAATGCTCTTATGATGTAAAGTTTAAATGTGACGACATACCGGTAATTTATTAACATGAAAGTCTGTAAAAGCAGGTGGTAGTTTAATGCAGGGCAAAAGTAATGCAAAAAGCTCCTATAGAAGCTTTTTGCATAACTTTTGTCCTGCATTAAACTCGCAGCCTGTTTTAAATTCCAGAATTACACAAGTCTTGTTTTGAATGTTCATATTAGCAAGACTTTAAGAAACATCATTCAGAAAGGCCTCTAGGTGTTTTCTACTTAGCTGGTCTTCTGCATTATGTAACCACCTACTTTCAAAGACACCAATTTTTTCATATTAAGTAATCATTTTAAATCCTTTACTTAAATACGCTTTTGCAAACAAAGTATATATAAGACCCAGATCAGATGGCTCCTGTAGGAGCTGTCTGATTAGTATCAGCTCTGTTTGCTTAGGAACTACAGCTTCGGCTAATGGCCAAAAATTCTTATGTTCATGTGCTACTATAAGAACTAAACTCATAACTATAAATGATGTCATGAATATTCATGGAGTAAAGGGTTAAAGATGTTCTATTCTACAGGCGTAAGTAATCTCAAAGTCATGTGTTAGATTTTTAGAGAGTGCAGAAAATCCATCATCGATCCACTCTTTCGTACCAATTTAATTTGCCTGTAATCAAACTTGACTGAAATCTTATATTTTTATTATTTTGAACCCTTTGAATGCAGGACATGCATGCACAGTCAATTGCAAACAGTGAAAACCCACATCAGAATCCTCCTTGAGGAACCCCCTGAACAAGGTCTGCACTGTTTGTCATGCAGAATCCTCTTGCAAATTATACTGTTTCATACTGAATGGATTGTATTGCTTCATTCCACTATGGATATTCAGCATTCAACAATTTAACACTTACAACCCTGAATTTTCAAATGGACTATTCCAAAATTCAAACAGGTCAAGCTTAATAATTGTGAATATTTAGGATTTTTCTAAGGAATAAGGTAACATGACGAACAGTGCAGACCCTGATGAGTCTCAGGGCTCCTCTAGGAGCCCTCTCATCTGGGTCTCCACTGTTTGCAAAGGACATTAGTGACTCGTGTCCCGCACTGTAAGAGTTTAATGTAATACACCAATAAAGCACTTCTGTGGTAATCTACCAACGGTCGCTTTATGCGTAAACACTTTGTTCAATATTCTGACGTCTAACAAAATAACACTAGAAATAAGCTGGTTTTAAATTTTACATGACTGTTGAAAATGGCTGGGTTAATATGTTTACAGTTTTATGCGTACTACATCTTGTAAATGTTTGTTGTGGTATTTATCTTCTTAGACAATACAGTAAAACCCCTCTCATGTGGCCATCAAAAAAGAAGTCAAATTGTGTGCCGTAGAGGCAGGTGGTAGCCTAATGCAGGATGAAAGTTATGCAGAAAACCTCCTTTTAGAGCTTTCTGCATTACTTTCCTCATGCATAAAGTAGCTAACCACTTTTAACCAATTTTCTCATATTGACACCTTTTGATGCCTCTGTAAAAACACTTTTTGAAACCATTGTGATAAGTATAGCATTTACTCCATAGGAGCAAAATTAATGCTCTATTTATCACAATGATTTCAAAACTACACAATTCTAAAAGTTCTTTTTTTCTAGTAAATGTTCCTTTTCAAAAGGTTTATTTAAAGACGTTGAGTCTTAAAATTATAGTCTATGAGGGAATAGGTTAATGCAGGATGAAAGCTTTCTGCATTACTTTCTTCCTGCATTACCCCGTTCCCTCATAGGCTATTTTAATACTCAACCTCTTTGAAAAAATCTACTGAAAAGGAGCATTTACTAGAGAAAAGGAAAATTTTAGAATTGTGTAGTTTTGATACATTGCATTAATGCTTTGTTTACACAATGGTTTCAAAAGTGATTTTTACAGAGGCGTCAAAAGGTGTCAATATGAGGGAACGGGTTAAGGAGCCAACTACTTTTAACCCATTCCCGCATATTGACGCCTTTTGACGCCTCTGTAAAAGTCATTTTATGAAACCATTGTGATAAATAGAGCATTTGCTCCACAGGAGCAAATGCTCTATTTATCACAATGGTTTCAAAACTACACAATTCGGAAAATTTCCTTTTCTCTAGTTTATGCTCCTTTTTGGTAGATTTAATCAAAGAGGTTAGGTCTAAAAATAGCATAAGTGGGAATGGGTTAAGGAGTCAACTTCTTTTAAACACGCTGTTGTTTATTCATTTAGTGGGCACTGTGGAAGGCTTTTACTGTACATGTAGTTTGTAGAAGTATATTGTTGCTCCTGGGTAGATTTGCATAATTGTGTAAAATACCATATATACCCCAAATATTCAGAATTCCCTTTTTTCCTCCCCATCAGTTTAAAAAAAATGAATAAGTCAATCCATCAGAATTTGATAACTTTAAATGAAACTAACGGAGTCAAAATATTGAAGACCCTGATCAAACTGCTGCAGTTTGATCTGGGTCTGCACTATTTTCCTATGTTTGTCTGGCTTAATATTCAGGGTATTTACATTAGTGATTAGTCATAAACCATAAAATAAAAACAGTTTATATGCCAGTAGCTGTATCAGGAATCTGTAGCATGGTCATGAAGGAATCAACCAAACATATAAGAGAATTACTGTCCCTTGTTATCATTAACCCTTTCCCTGTTCTATATATTTAGTCCAAATTTCAATACCTACTGAATATTCATGGAAAAATAATTATAATCAAATATTGAAGGTGGAATATTGTAGCCATTTTTGAAAGTAGAGAAACATAGCTATCAAGGTCCATTAGCAAACAGAGCAGACCCTGATCAGACGGCTCCTCTAGGAGCTGTCTGATCTGAGTCTACTCTGTTTGCAAATGCGTGAAAACACGTTTATATGAGGGAAAGGGTTAACATCATGAACCCATAGAGCATAAATTTTGCTTTATTAGAAAACCGAGGTCCAATGTATCAGTGCCTTACATAGTGGGCATCTAAAACTCTGTCAATAATAAGAGTAGGGCATTGCGCCCAGGTAATTCTCTGCATTATACTCTCCATTTTCTCTGGGGCATCCAATTAGCCCATAGTGAGTAGAAACGGATGTTAAAGGGGAAGTCCCTACATTCGATGTGTTTCAAAAATACCTAAAATATACAAAAATCACTTATTTATATGCTGA
Organism: Azorinus chamasolen; assembly: GCA_963576725.1. Lineage (NCBI taxonomy): Eukaryota > Metazoa > Mollusca > Bivalvia > Cardiida > Solecurtidae > Azorinus > Azorinus chamasolen. The sequence goes on from OY755235.1 coordinate 28,081,743, forward strand.
AAAGTAGTATATCGCAAGAAAACCTATCCAATAAACATTTAAAATGACAAAACATCCATGTGTTTGATATCGACAATCCCGATTTTATTCTCCGATGTTTCAGTTTTATACTGGTTGGGTTTTAGTTTCGTATCTGTTGACGTGCTATTAGCATCTCTCCGACCACTTCCAAGAAAAGCTGTTACATAAAAAATGGCGCTATCGGGTGATCATAGGCAAAAGGCAGAAAATTTGAACGGAAAAAGTCAATAATACTTTGTTGTAGAACAAAAATTATACGTATTGATGAAATCGGTTTTTTTTGTATCACATGCAGGGGCATTTTTCGATATAAGTTCAAATTGACAATCTTCATAATAATGATTGAGCATAACAAATACCAAGTTTTATGATATTATTGAAAATATGCGTTCATTGTAGGGACTTCCTCTTTAATCAACACAAACAAATATTAGACCTTCATAATGCTAAGATTCTCCTTTTCAGCTCGTCTGTTTTTCGAAAAACACAAAAAAAACAAACAAAAAAAACACTAGGTATTGTGGCAGTCTTAACATTGTCATCCAGACACTTTAACATTGGCTATTACTTCTTTGTTAGTCTGTATATTCATGCAAATCTTATGAAACTTTGCACACATGTTCACCATCACAAGAGCTACAATCTGACAAAAGGCCATAACTCTGTAAGGTTGGTTTTTTGTTGTTTTTTTACAAAATTATGACCCTTTAAGAACTTAATGCTCCTTTTCAGTAGATTTATTCAAAAAGGTTGGATCTAAAAATAGCCTGTGAGGGAATCGGTTCAGCAAACAGTTTGATACTGAAAAAACTTAACCCTTTCCTTCATAGGCTATTTTTAGATCCAACCTCTTTGGATTAATCTACCGAAAAGGAGCGTTAACTAGAGGAAAAGGAACATTTTAGAATTTTGTATTTTGAAACCATTGTGATAAACAGAGCATTTGCTCATATAGGAGCAAATGCTCTGTTTATCACAATGGTTTCAACAGGTGATTTTCACAGAGGCTTAGAAAGGTGTATTTACGGAGGAAAGGGTTAATAAATAAAAAATAATAAGATGAAATAAACAATAATGTAGTCATTCTGATACAGTCCTTCTGATATAGTCCCTAGTAATATCATTATGTCTCCCCCCATATTTATATGGGGGAGACATATTGTTTTCGTGAGAGTTGTCTGTCCGTCCGTCCATCTGTCCGTCTGTCTGTCTGTCCGTCACACTTTTTGTCTGGACGATAACTTCAATATGCCTGATGTCAGTTGATTGAAACTTCATATATGGAAAGAGCATAATGAGAGGAACTGTCATGCACAAGGTCCATAACTCTGGCTTCACTAATAGTTATTGCCCCTTGTAAAAAAACCACACACTTTTTTATCCGGACGATAACTTGTATATGGGCTCATGCCATTGGATTGAAACTTCATATATGGAAAGATCATGACAAGAGGAAGTGTCATACACAAGGTCCATAACTCTGGCTTCACTAATAATGGAGTTATTGCCCTTGTAATTTTTTTTCACAATTTTTTGTCCGGACGATAACTCCTATAATTTTTATGGCTCATGCCATTGGATTGAAACTTCATACATGGAAAGATCATGATAAGAGAAAGTGTCATGCTTAAGGTCCATAACTCTTGTTTCACTAATATTGGAGTTATTGCCCTTTGTAAAAAAATCACAATTTTTTGTCAGGATGATAACTCCTATATGGCACATGCCATTGGAGTGAAACTTCATACATGGAAAGATCATGATAAGAGAAAGTGTCATCCATAAGGTCCTTAACTCTGGCTTCAATAAATTGAGAGTTATTGCCCCTTGTACATTTGTTTAATGCTTTCTTGTCCGGATGATAACTCCTACATGGCTCTTCCCATTGTATTGAAACTTCATACATGGAAAGAGCATGATGAGAGAAAGTGTCATGAACAAGGGCCATTACTCTGGCTTGAATACTTTTGGAGTTATTGCCCTTTGTTACATTTTTTGTTCGATCAATAACTCCTGTTCGACTGATGCTATTGGAATGACATTTCATTTATGGAAAGAGCATGATGAAAGTAAGTGTCGTGCACAAGAGCCATAACTCTGGTGTCAATATTTTTAGAGTTATTAGCTGTTATCATTTTCTTCTTGAAAAATGTGGTGTGGAAAGCGCATAATGAGGGGAAGTATCAATCATCAAGTCCATAACATTTTTAGTGATTTCCCTTTACATATTGTTTTTATTTGAGGGGAGACATCCGTTTTTGTGACAAAAACCTCTAGTTAACTCTGATACAGTCCCTAGTAATATCATTAACTCTGATACAGTCCCTAGTCGTTATTAACCGTCACCCAGTCCCTAGTAATTATTAATGTAATAGTTACAAATAAGTAATATCATTTTGTAATAATCTGATGAAATTGACAATTTTGGGAGAATAATAGAAACAAGCACTCAATGAATGAGATAGAGTCATGATATCAATGTCATCACAGATGACATGCTTTGTACTGGTTCATGTCGTTGTTTTGTCAGGCCTGGTTTACAAATAAAGAACTGATATGTTCTGACAGCCCTCCTCCCCTGGGTACTTGATAGATTGGGAGCCAGCACTTGTTGAAGGCCAAACTATTCCACACTTTACCTTAATTACCCGAAGAATTCGGACAGACAAACTTAGGCAATTAGTGCAGACCCAGATCAATTAAACTGCTCCTTCAGGAGCAGTTTGATCAGGGTCTACACTATTTGCTTCTACACTTGTCCAATTTAACACATTCTCTTATATGGACGCCTTTGGATGCCTCTGTAAAAGTTAACTTTGTGAAACAATTGTGATAAATAGAGCATTTTGCTCCATAGGAGGGGTAATTAGTCACTAATCTTGAGAGTACACTAACAGTGTACTTTCAAGAATTTAACAAGAAGACAACAATGCTGCTGAGAATGCTAAAGTTGTTCCTAATTAGAGAAAAAACAAGTAAAACAAAACTAAACATCAAACATTTGAATGAATGCTTAACCCTTCACTCCATGAATATTCAAGTAAGAAATAATGACATCATGAATATTAATTAGATTAATTGTTATATAATAACATCTGAACAAAGGAAGTTTTGGCAATAGCAGAAACTTTAGAATCATATATGTATTATATCATAAGCAAACAGCAGATCCTGATCAGATGGCTCCTATAATTATATAGGAGCCATCTGATCTGGGTCTGCTCTTTGCAAAAGTATAGAAACGTGTATTAATGGAGAAAAGGGTTAATTTAAAGTTTTCTTCTAAGATTAATTGTCTTGATAAAATTTAGGTAAACAGACATAAGCTGCATTTTCTCTTGCTACATATGCATCTTCTTCTATTAGACTTGCATTTTGAAGGAGATTAATATCCAGTTTTAGGTCCTGAGACCGTAACTGTTATCATACAAATTGCGGAAGTTACTCAATTATAATGTCTATATTAGCAATAACCATGACTACATAAGCACTCTGAGTAGATCGTATAAAAGAGAGATATTTCAAAGAAAGTTCTGATATTGTAAATTTCAGGGGGATTTAATAATCTGGTTTGTTTGATTTACATCCGTTTAGGAAGACTAAACTTAATTTATGAGACTCAGTGCAGAAATGCTAGAAATAAATATGTCGTTATAGTAAATGGTAGTTACCTTCATTATCCTAAGTGTTCGGACTGGCAGACGTAGGCAAATAGTGCAGACCCAGAACAAACGGCTCCTTTAGGATCAGGGTCTGCACAGTTTTGCTACTATGTCAGTCTTATGGTACCGCTAGAGAGGGAAGATTGGTTATCTGTATCCCATCATGAATATTGTTTAGCTGAAGTTTTATAATGGCATACATATAATTCAAGGGCTTGGTGCAAAACTATTGTAACTCCTTCACTGGAAGGGAGTTGCAATAGTTTTGCACCTTGAAGCCCTCAAATTATGTGCACATGAATGTTTGGTATTGATAGAAACTGTACAATATACAGTAAAACCTCTATAACGACCACTAAATTGTGTTAATTAGTTGGTATTTAGAGCAGGTGGTTGCTTAAAGCAAGGTGAAAGTAAAACAGAACCCTCCTATAGGAGCGTTCTGTTTTACTTTCACCTTGTTTTAAGCAGCCATCTGCCTTTAAACACAAAATACCTGGTGTAATTTAGTGGTCGTTATAGAGAGGTTTTACTGTATTATCATTTCATAAGCAAACAGAGCAGACCCTGATCAGACGGCTCCTACAGGAACCATCTGATCTAGGTCTACTGTGTTGCAAATGTGTGAAAAGATGTTTATATTTAGGAAAGAGTAAACATTCCTCATGAATAATAATCTAATGTGGAAAGTTACAGCTTCATAATAACTCCTAAAATTAAGCTGTCATGAGTCTGTATATATGTACAGTAAAACCCCTACAAACTGGATCAGTAGAGAAGAATTTAGATACTCTGAGACAGGTGGCTGCTTAATGCAGGGTGAAAGTCATGCAGGGTGAAAATCATGCAGAAATCTCCTATAGGACCCTTTCTTTCATATAAACGTGTTTTCACGCATTTGCTCTGTTTGCTAATGGAGGTTTATAGTTCTATTTCTTTACTTTAAAAAATGGCTACAATGTTCTGCCTTCCATATTTCTTTTTTGCTGTTTTGCCCATGAATATTCAGTAGGTATTGAAATAAACATAGAACAGGGAAAGGGTTAAGCTACCACCTGCCTTAAAGACCCTTATGTAGTCCTTGTCTGATTGGCCGCTTAGTACAGGTTCTGCTGTACTTTCATATGCAATTTAACCCATTCCTCCATAGGTTATTATTAGACCAAACCTCTTTGAATCAATCTACCGAAAAGGAGAATTTACTAGAGAAAAGGAAAAGTTTAGAATTGTGTAGTTTTGAAACCATAGTTTCATAAAGTGACTTTTACAGAGGTGTAGAAAGGCGTATTTATGGAGGAAAGGGTTAAGTAAAGAGTCCAAGCTACGGTCATTAGAGAGTTACACTCTGTGGCTTAGTGAAATGGCAAAGTGGGGCATCTGTATGTCCTCAGCAGTAACAGTGACCATAACTGTTGGTCAATTGCTCTCAGATTTTAGCAGGTGAAACAATTACCGTATGTTCCCTCCGAGCTGCTTATTAATATTTACAGATAGGTCTTACTCTTTACTCCATGAATATTCATGTAAGAAATAACGGCATCATTAATATTAATGAGATCAATTGTTACAATAACACATGGCCACAGGAAGTTTTGACCAAGGCAGAAACTGTTGAATCTTATCTATTATACCACAAGTAAGCAGAGCAGACCCTGATCAGACGACTCCTGTTGGAGCCATCTGATCTAGGTGTACTCTGTTTACAAAGTAGTAACAAGGCATGTTTATGGAGTAAAGGGTTATTTGTTATCATATAGTGGACATATAAGGCATATTTATTACATGTATTCTCTGTTATTTAATGAGTATATACAACCTTATTCTCTGTTATATACCGGCCGCATGGCTCAGTGGTAGAGCGTCCGCCTGCGGTACGGAAGGTCGTGGGTTCGATCCCCGGCCGTGACAGACCAAAAGTCGTTAAAAGTTGGTACTAGTAGCTCCCTTGTCTCCGCTCGACATTAAAAGGTGTAGTTCTAGGACTGGTCGGCCAGGTGTCAGGATAATGTGACTGGGTGGGATGCCCTTGCCATGTGCCCGCGGCAGGGGTATTTCAGTGAGGCAGCACTATAACTTGTCTCATGCGGGTGCCGTCTGCATATAACTGAAATACTGTTGGTCGGACGTTAAACCTAACTCACTCACTCTCTGTTATATAATGATTATTTGTCATCTTATTTTCCATTATGTAATGAGTATTTATGGTGTTTAATTTGTCTAGTATATAATGAATATGTATGGCCTGATTCTTGTTTATATAATGACGATTTATTGCATTATTCTCTATTATATAATGAATACGTATGGCAGTGATTCTGTTGTGTAATGAACATTTATGCCCTTATTCATTGTAATATAATGAATATGTATGGCCTGATTCTCTCTTGTGTATATAATGCCCTTATTCCCTGTTAAAATAAGGAATACATGTATTTATGGCCTGATTCTCTATTGATCTTAAAGAACATTATGGCCTTATTATCTGTTATATATTGAATAAGTATTTATTGCCAAATTCTCTTTTATATAATAAAGGGTCAGTCAGTAATGTTTTTGCTTTAGTAGACCCAGATCAGACGGCTCCTAGGGGAGTAATTAATACACAACTAATTAACTAATTAGTTAACTAATTCCTGTCTGATCAGTGTCTACTCTGTTTGCTAAAAGAATTTGAAAAATCTGTGTCTTTACTCTCTAAAATGGCTACAATGTTCCACCTTCCATATTTCATTATAAGTTTATAACTATTTTGGCCATGAATATGCAGTAGGTACTGAAAAATGAAATAAACATAGAACAGGGAGAGGGTTAAAGGTTACTCATAAACAAAAAGTGTAAGTAGCTTAACCCCTTCGTCCATAGGCTATTTTTAGACCCAACCTCTTTGAATGAATCTACCCAAAAGTAACATTTACTAGAGAAAAGTATAATTTTAGAATTTTGTAGTTTGAAACCATTGTGATGAATAGAGCATTTGCTCCTACAGGAGCAAATGCTCTATTTATCACAATGCTTTCAAGAAATGGTTATTACAGAGGTGTAGAAAGGCGTATTTATGGAGGAAGCTACTCGAGGGTTAAGTCTTATCCGTTCTACAAAGTACATGTGATATTGGTGTAAAGTAAACTTCATATATTAAAGATTTATCAGCTATGCAGGGAAACAGATGGAAGTGTTTTACTCTGTAGATTTTTCTTTCCAAAGTGATTCCCAATCATCATGATAATAAATGTATTGAATACCTAATTCTACTGCAGTTACTGATCTAGATCACAGGCATAAATTTTTTTATCCTTTTTGATTATTGGTCTGTTTGATTGTGATATCTGTCCTAAACTTACCCTTGTGTTGAATGGCACCATATCAAGGTCAAAGTCAATACATCAAGGTCAGAATTATGGGTCAAAGTCAACTCATTGAGGGCATAGTTTTTCATAAACACATCTTGCTTTATTTTATTTTAACCCATTCCCTCATAGGCTATTTTTAGATCCTACCTCTTTGAATAAATCTACCAAAAAGGAGGATATACTAAAGGAAAGGAAATTTTTAGAAATGTGTAGTATTGAAACCATTGTGATAAATAGAGCATTTGATGCTATGGAGCATAATTATGCTCTATTCATTACAATGGTGTCAGAAATGACTTTTACAGAGGCATCAAAAGGTGCCAATTTGAGGGAATGAGTTAATGTCCTGCTATCTTAATTACCCACCATTCAGTCATGTAGATAATTTCTCCCAAGGTAGGCTTTTAGGTAAAGATTGTATCATGATTATGCACATGCAAAGACATAAAGAAAGTACATGTACAGTAAAACCTCTATTATCCAAGCACACTTAAATACTTATCATTATCGATCTTATTTCATGAATAATGACATCATGAATGCTAATTAGATTCGTCTTTATAATGCCATGTTTATGAACACAGGAAATTGTGGCAATGGCAGAAACTATAGTGTCACATCTATATTATTTCAATAGCAAACAGAGCAGACCCTGATCAAACAGCTCCCACCAGAACCAGCTGATCTCGGTCTACTCTGTTTGCAAAGGCATAGAAAAGTTTATTTATTGAATTAAGGGTTAAGATAGGTCACAGCTTAAAGGGGTTGTCCCTACATTTGACGCGTTTCCTAAACACTTAAAATATACAAAACTCATTTGTTTATATGCTGAAAAGTAGTATATCGCAAAAAGCCCCATCCAATTACCGTTTATAATGACAAAACATTCATGTGTTTGATATCGCCGATCCCGGTTTTACTCCCCGATGTTTCAGTTTTATTCGGGTTGGGTTTTAGTTTCGTAACTGTTCGCCTTATTCGCGATTCTCCGACCACTTCCGAGAAAGCTATTACGTAAACAGTGGAGGGATCGGGTGATCATCTGCAAAACGCGGAAGAATTTAACGGAAAAGGACGATAATATTGTGTTGTAGAACAAAAATTATCAGTATTGATGAAATCGGTTTATTTGTATTACAGGGGCATTTTTCGATATAAGTTCAAATTGGGAACCTTCATAATAATGATAGAGCATAACAAATACCAAGTTTTATGATATTATTGAAAATATGCGATCATTGTAGGGACTTCCTCTTTAATGCAGGGTGGAATTCTTCTGAGAATTTTCTGTATGACTTCCACCCAGCATGAAGCAGCCACCTACAGCCTAAAAGGGTTTAAATTGTTCTATACTAGAACTTCAAATTATCCAGATTTTACTGTATTTATGCTTTATCCTGCACACCTGCTACATGTATTTGAGTTTCTTTATGCTTTATGCTGGTGGTAGGGTGATGTTATCCTCAGTGTTTTTATTGCACCATTGCAGAGTCATGACGCGAGAGCAGCTCTATAGAAAGATAAAGTAGGTTTGGTGGTTGTTGTAAGCTCTCTCACTGCTTTTATTATTGTTCATCTAATACTACCACACACAGTGACCACACAGTTGAAGTCTGTTTTCTTCGACAATACCAATTTCCTTGTTTATATATGTCTTCATACTAGACAAATGTTTCAACCAGATACTTGCATTGTATTGAACGTTTTTTTTTCCAGATATCCGAAGTACAATAAGCAAAGAATTTTTTTAATATTTTATAAGATGTATTGTTGCATTGAGTAGATTAAATGGTAGCTAAATTGTGTTGCATGTCTGGTTATTAACAGAATTACCCAAAGTATTTGAACTTTGAACTTCAGACACCCAATTTCTTCTCTCCTGTGGTTTGTGAAACTTGACACCATTCTGATAACTTTGAAATAGATAAATTTGATATAGTAGTAGATAATGTAGACCTTGATTAAATGGCTCCTTCAAGAGTTGTTGAACACCTTCCCTTATATTTTTGATGCCTCTGTAAAAATCACTTTCTGAAACCATTGTGATAAATTGAGCATTTGTTCCTATGGAGCAAATGCTCTGTTTATCACAATGGTTTTGAAACTAAAAACAAAATCCTCCAGTGAATGCTCCCTTTGGGTAGATTTATTCAAAGAGGTAGGATCTAAATATAGTTTATGAGGGAATGGGTTAATCTGGGTATGTGATATTTGTCTAAGATTGTCTATCCAAATACTTAGAGCAACTTTTATCAGTTGAGTATTATCTGGAGACCATTCAGATTCCAACAGGGTCATTCATAATTATACCCCCCACAACGAAGTTTGGGGGGGGTATACTGGAATCAGGTTGTCCGTCTGTCCGTCTGTCCGCACTCACGAAAGGGTAGTTGTGTGACTTTTTCTAACTAGTCCCACAAGTAAAATCATTAACCTGGCCATCTCTTGTGACATTAACCTGGCCAGTTGTGGGACATAGGGTTAGGGTTAGGGTTAGCTTCCAGATCATTCTTTTCCAAAGTTAGAGCCAAAAATAGTTTTTCTTGTGGGACTAGTCACACAAGAAAAGATCAAAGGAAAAAGTCACACAACTACCCATCCGTTAGCACGTCCGTCTGTCCGTCCGTCCGTCTGTCCGTCCGTGGACACAATTTTGTCCGGCCTTCTTCTTCTACAGTTTTGCTTCAATTTTGTTGAAAGTTCATATATAGCCATATGACCATATAAACCTGTGCACCGCATATTTCCGTTATGATCGGATTACTACTTCAGGAGTTATCTCCCCTTTTTAGTCCCGTACCAATGTTTTCCAGTTTTCTGGACTTTTAATGGAAGTGACTCCAGATATCAACTCTATATTTAGTACAAAGCTAAATCTGTATAAGTTACAGCTTATGTTACAATCTCAGTCCGGTTGAATAATTATTTCCAGAGTTATTGCCCTTGTACTTTAATTTTTTTCTTCAAATTTGGGATTTTCCGGGCTTTTCTTGGAAGTGGTTGCAGATATTAACTTTATATTTGGCATAAAGCTAACTCTACATGATTCACAGCTTAATTCCCAATCTCAGTCTGGTTGAATAATTTTTGCCAGAGTTATGGCCCTTGAACTTTAATTTTTTGTCAGATTTTCAGTTTTCCGGACTTTTCTTGGATGTGGTTGCAGATATTAACTTTATATTTGGCATAAAGCTAACTCTACATGATTTACAGCTTAATTCCCAATCTCAGTCTGGTTGAATAATTTTTGCCAGAGTTATGGCCCTTGAACTTTAATTTTTTGTCAAATTTTCAGTTTTCCGGTCTTTCTTTGGAAGTGGTTGCAGATATTAACTTCATATTTGACATAAAAATAAATCTAGATGAGGTACAGCTTAAGTTCAAATATCGGTCTGGTTGAATAATTTTTGTCAGAGTTATGGTCCTTGAACTTAATGTTTTTCTGAAAAGGTACCTAGCTTTAGAACTTTGGATTTGACAAAAACCTCATGAAAGGGTCTTATTTCTAAGAATTATTCTTCATTTTTATTACATAAATTGGGTTGGGGCATGTATTGTTTTTAAATCTCTTCACGTTTCTGTATGTACATATGTTCAGATTGATGATAGGTGTTCTGACAAGCAGACAGGTGGGGGGTATTCGTTAGCCTTTGGCTTACAGTTCTAGTTTTGTGACAATTTCAAAAGAATTTGATAAAAGAAATTAATTGCATGGTTATTATATATTGTCAATTTTTATCCATAGATGTTGTGAATTTTGTTCACCTTGACTATAGATGTTTGTTGTTGGGTGTTACATTGACATTCAAGATCTTGGATCATTCAATGTTGTAACATTGATGTATTTGCATTATACTTTTTATACCCCCCTTTTGAAAAAATGGGGGTATATTGCTTTGCACATGTCGGTCGGTCGGTCTGTCGGTCGGTCGGTCGGTCGGTAGATCGATGGTTTCCGAACGATAACTAATAAACGACTTGGCCTAGAATCTTCAAACTTGCTGTGGTGGTTGGTCATGACAAGTAGATGACCCCTATTGTTTTTTAGGTCACTAGGTCAAAGGTCAAGGTCACCATGACCTAAAATGGTGAAATAGTTTCCGATCAATAACTGCTCAAGGGTTTGGCTTGGGATCTTCAAACTTGCTGTGGTGGTTGGTCATGACCACTAGATGACCCCTATTGATTTTGAGGTCACTAGGTCAAAGGTCAAGGTCACCATGACCTTAAATGGTTAAATGGTTTCCGATAAATAACTGCTCAAGGGTTTAGCTTAGAATCTTTAAACTTGCTGTGGTAGTTGGTCATGACCACTGGATGACCCCTACTGATTTTGAGGTCACTAGGTCAAAGGTCAAGGTCACCATGACCTTAACTGGTAAAATGGTTTCTGATCAATAACTGCTCAAGGGTTTGGCTTAGGATCTTCAAATTTGCTTAGGTGGTTGGTCATGACAACTAGATGAGTCCTATTGTTTTTTAGGTCACTAGGTCAAAGGTCAAGTTCACCATGACCTTAAAGGGTGAAATGGTTTGCGATCGATAACTGCTCAAGGGTTTGGCCTAGGATCTTCAGATTTGCTGTGGTGGTTGGTAATGACCACTAGATGACCCCTATTATTTTTTAGGTCACTAGGTCAAAGGTCAAGGTCACCATGCTCTGAACTGGTCAAATGGTTTCCGATCAATAACTGCTCAAGGGTTTGGCTTAGAATCTTCAAACTTGCTGCGGTAGTTGGTCATGACAACTGGATGGCCCCTATTGTATTTGAGGTCACTAGGTCAAAGGTCAAGGTCACCATGACCTTAACTTGTAAAATGGTATCTGATCAATAACTGCTCAATGGTTTGGCTTAGGATCTTCAAATTTGCTTAGGTGGTTGGTCATGACAACTAGATGAGCCCTATTGTTTTTAGGTCAATAGGTCAAAGGTCAAGGTCACCATGACCTTAAGTGGTGAAATGGTTTGCGATCAATAACTGATCAAGGGTTTGGCTTAGGATCTTCAAACTTGCTGTGGTAGTTGGTCATGACCAGTAGATAACCCCTATTATTTTTTAGGTCACTAGGTCAAAGGTCAAGGTCACCATGACCTTAACTGGTGAAATGGTTTGCGATTAATAACTGCTCAATGGTTTGTCTTAGGATCTTCAAACTTGCTGTGGTGATTGGTCATGACAACTAGATGACCCCTATTGATTTTGAGGTCACTAGGTTAAAGATCAAGGTCATCATGACCTTAACTGATGAAATGGTTTCCAATTAATAACTGCTCAATGGTTTGGTTCGGGATCTTCAAACTTGCTGTGGTAGTTGGTTGTGACCACTTGATGACCCCTAATGTTGTTAAGGTCACTAGGTCAAAGGTCAAGGTCACCATGACCTTAATATATAGAATGTTTTCAGATCAATAAATGATCAGTGGTTTGGCTTAGGATATTCAAAGTTGCTGTGGTGAATAGTCATGACCGCTAGATGACCTCTATAGTTGAGGTCACTAGATCAAAGGTCAGGGGGTCTGGGGGGGGGGGAGGGGGGTATACATGTTTTACAAACATCTCTTGTTCAGGTTTTGTATTTGTACTTATTCCAGAGGAAGTTACACTATGTATTTGGATACCTAAACCCATTCCCGCATATTGACATCTTTTGAGGCTTCTGTAAAAAAAAACATTATGATAAATAGAGCATTAATTATTACTATTTTGCTCCACAGGAGCAAATGCTCCATTTATCACAATGGTTTCAAAACTACTCAATTCTGAATATCTCCTTTTCTCTAATAATTGCTCCTATGCGGGAATGGGTTAAATCTCCTCTCTCCCGATAATTTGTAAAGCTCAATCAAACAAGCATGATGAGAGGAAGTGTCATGCACAAGGGCCACAACTCTAGCATCACTATTTTTTTTAGTTATTCCCCTTTTTCATATTAACAATAAGTTTTTGTGTCAACTGCTAGCAGGTGACACATGTGTTCCTCCGAACACTCTTGTATTACTTGAAAAGTAATATAGATAATTATGATTCTACAGTTTCTGCCATAACCAGCACTTTCTGTGTTGATGTGTCATACTAATAATAAACTGATTACTATTCATGATGTCATTATTTCTTACATGAATACAGAACTACAAAATTAAAAAAATTTCCATTTCTCTAGTTAATGTTCCTTTTGGGTAGATTTATTCAAAGATTTTGTATCTAAAATAGCTTATGAGGGAATGGATCAATGCAGAACAAAATTAATGCAAAAAGCTCCATTTAGAGCATTCTGTACTATTTAAGTCTTGCTTTAAGCTATTGTTTAAGACTTTAAGCTATTGTTTATCTTAAAGACCTATAATTAAACTGTTTTAAATGGCAGCTTTACAAAGGATTCACCTTATAATTGCCAGGAACCTGAAGTCTTAACCCATTATGCCATAGAGAAACCATTTGGCACCCTTTTAAACAGAATGGACTCGAATCAGGTGGCTCCTATCAAAGCTGTCTGATCAGGGTCTACTCTATTTGCTTATGGAATAATATAGACCTTATTATACAACTTTTGCCATGGACAAAAAATCCTTTGTACATAATATTACAAGGGGATATCAAAAAGTTTTGAGCCTCGGGCATTTTTTTCATTTAGATTGATTAATGCTTTCACGCCTGATGTGCATCAATGTGTTAACTATTGAGTACATAACGGATTATCTTGATTATTGTAATCCTTTAGTCTCAGCACTTCGATAAAGAGACATACCCCTAGTAAGTTGGTCAAAAATGGATAAAACGTAGTACAGAGCGGTGATCAAGTTTTCGGTCCCGGTCAGTCAGCAAAACAGGCTAAATAGCGAATGATGGCTGTTTATGGAGCGTCTTCTCCTTCTTCTGCAACTATCAAACCCTGGGTAAAGGAATTCTAATGTGACAGAGAGTGGGTTTAGACGATGACCTCCGGTCAGGATTGCCGACCACCAGTACCCGCCCTGAAAACACCGAGCTATTCGTCGGACCTAGCCGAATGGGGATTATTATGCCGACTAACTGAAGCAGGTGCGCCAATCCATCAAGGAAAAACGCCTAGGGAAATCCATCGCGGGGTCCTGCTCCATCAGGACAGGACCCCAGTTCACAGTAGCCGAGTTGCGATGGAAGCCGTGCGCGAGTGTGACAATGTACTTCTTCCTCATCCCCTCTACTCACCAGACCTAGTCCCAGTGACTTCCCCCTCTTTCCTAGGCTGAAAAAAAATTACTTCGGGCCGGAGATTTGATGATGACGATGAGCTGATGACTGCTATGGAGGGGTGAATAGGGGGCCAATGTAATGACTTCTACCGTTCAGGTATCATTGATCGGAAAACTAGGTTGAACAAGCGCGTGGAGTTGGAAGGTGACTATGTCGAAAGATAAAGCAGTAAACTTAAAAAAATCCAGCTCTTTCTATGTGAGGCTCAAAACTTTTTGATATCCCCTCATATTTCATTATAACTATTCAGCTAATTGGTGTCATTATTTCTTACATGAATATTCATGGAGTAAAGGATTGTATTGGTTTTGGATTTAGTTTTTACCTGTTCCCACATATTGACACTGATGCCTCTTTAAAAGTAACATTTTAAAACTATTGTGATAAATAGAGCGTTTCTTCCATAGGAGTTTAAATGCTCTGTTAATTACATAGAGGATCTTACATGAGTGTTCTTGATTATTGGATTTATTAAATGAGTCTTTTTAAAACGATAAAAAACAAGCTTTAGCGAGTTTTTTATCGTTTTAAAAAGACGAATTTAATAAATCCAATAATCATGAACACGAATACAAGATCCTATTTATAACATAACACACACAAATGTTATTTGCAGCCAATATTTCAGCAGTAACGTGGATTGTTATAAATTCTCCTTACATATAGAAATGATGAATGAAAGGTGTTATTAGGTTCGCTAGGTAACTGGGACAAAGTAGGTCCAAATTTTCCAACTTTATTTTTTACTTACTGTCATATCAACCAGGATCTAATTCAGACCTCTCTGGTATTCAATTTAACTGTGATAGTTTATAATACAAAAACATACAGAAACACGTCAAAATAATTTTTGAGTTACAGTTTTGACATACATAGTTACAAACACGTCACATTATGACGTCATTGTACACAACATGTGTCTATGTAAAGCGCGCCATTTACATGAAGACCTACATACAGTCGCCAACACGTCCGACACTCACTGTCAATGGGATTCGAAATGCGCCTTCGTTTTGGTATATTAAGCCCTTCATTAGTGTTGTATGTATACACATGGACATGGACATTTCCACCGAGAAAAAAAATCTCGATTCAAGTTCAGTGAAAATGTTTGAAATGGACAAAAGATTCAGTACGAACTGCTGCATAAAATGTGTTGGAACAGGAGGAAGATTTTCGCGATCAGCTGAGTTAGTGAGTATAGCATATTTGAAATATGTTTGTGCTGTGCTGGATTCAGATGACTATTGTTGTTGATTGATGAGATATTTGTATGAGTAGAAATCTGCATAAACAAAAGGACATGCGGTGAAGAAAATGCAAAGTTGAGGAGGCATTTTAATTTGGCAATTGATTGTATGGGTCAGAGTAGCTGGTAGGTCTTTTTTGGCATACATTTTGTATATGATTCCTGACAGCGATTACAATTTGTATTATTTTATCGAAATTAAGGCGCAAGTGCCAACAATCCTTTGCCATCTATCGTGACTCAATCGTGGACAGGTAGGTCGACCACCGTCCGCCAGTTTGTTTGTTTTGACAGCGCGTATGAATCGTTCGAATGTCATTCGGTCGTTCGAATGTTATTCACTAGTGATTATATGCCCATGATTATCAAAAAATAAATGATAGTGTTACGTCACGCTGAAGCCACGTGTTATGTTATAAAATGGTTTTAAAACTACACAATTCTAAAAGATTTGTTCTAGAAAGTTTGATGCTCCTTTTAAGTAGATTTGTTAAAAGAGTCTCAGTCTTAAATACTGCCTATGAGGGAATGGGTTGAAGCACTGCGGCTGTCTGTGTTTGACGCAATACCCATTTTCATTATTTGAGGCCAACATTTGTGTTCTGACGCCTCATTTTTATCCATTTTTTTCTTTTCTCCTGAAGGAGCAGTGTGTGGGCTAGAGTGTCATTCCCTGTTTAACGATACATTAGTTTCAATTACTGTAAAATGATGTCATTGTTTTTCTGCGACAGTTGTAAGAGGTTTGCCAATAACAAACTAAACAGACAATTTTAAGCTTCGGAATTGTTTTTTTTGTTTTAGCCTGCTAGGGAACACAGTATTTCGGCTTTTAAGAAGCATTTATTTGTCCTTTAAATGGCTGAAATTTATAAACAGAAATACTAATAAAACGTGCAATTATTTTGCAGTTATTAACCCTTTCCCCCATAAATACACCTTTCTATGCCTCTATAAAAGTCACTTCTTGAAATCATTGTGATAAATAGAGCATTTGCTCCATAGGAGCAAATTCTCTATTTATCACAATGGTTTCTATACTACACAGTTATAACATTTCCTTTTCCTCTATCAAATGCTCCTTTTGGGTAGATTCATTCAAAGAGGTTGGGTCTAAAATTAGCCTATGAGGTAATGGGTTAAAATGCCAAAAAACATAGCTCTTTGCACTTAACCCTTAGCCTTCACCCCTTGAATATTCATGTAAGAAATAATGACATAATGAATTTTTATTACAGCATACATTGTATGTAAAAAAATATTTTGGTCATGGCAGATACAATAGAATCAGATTTATTTTGTTACATATGCAAACAGAGCAGACCCTGATCAGACAGCTTCAATAGGAACTGTCTGATCTTGGTCTTCTCTGTTTGCAAATGCATTAAATGGCATAACAATGAAGTAAAGGGTTAAGCATGGCAATTGTGATAACCATTGCAAACAGTTTGGATCCAGATTAGATGCCAAGTAACTGGATGTGTTATCAGGATCCAGACCATTGACACCCTGACAGTCTGTATAAAACAGAATGAATTTGAAGGAGTTTTTTTTTAAATTGTTAGAAGCCTTCACATTGACACCACACACATTGGTGTAAAAGTCACTTTCTGAAACCATGGTGATATATAGAGTACAGTAAAATCCCGCTAATGTGACCACCTAAAAGAGGTATGATTCTGGATGCTAGATGCAGGTGGTAGTTTAATGCAGGACAAAAGTAATGCAGAAAGCTCCTAGAGGAGGAGCTTTCTGCATTACTTTTGTCTTGCATTAAGCAACCACCTGCTTATAAAGACACTCATGATTATTCATTAAGTGGTTGCATTAGAGGGGTTCTACTGTATTTGCTTTTATGGAGCCAGTGCTCTATTTATCACAATGGTTTTCTAAAATGTTCGTTTTCTCTTGAGATAGCAAATGCTCCTTTTCAGTACATGTAGTTTTATTCAATTGCAAAGAGATTGGGTAAAAAATAGCCTATGGGGGAATAGATTAAGCAAAATACATGTAGAACAATACTGGATTTGTTTCGTGGGTTTTCAGAGTTTGGTTTTGCAAATGCTCCATAACTTTAATGCCTTTAAATAAAACACTGCATGTTTCTCATTCTGATCATGTTTTTGGAAAAGAAAAAGAAATCGAAGCAGAGAACAAAAATCATTGCAGATGAAAGATGCTTACAATGCAAAAGGTCATGTGTGAGCATTGTCTATTGTTTTTATGATAATCTGGTAATAAATCTGTATATTTCTTCTTTCAGAGAAGATACCTCTAAATGCTAAACCACTATCTTCTCACATTAACCCAAATTCCTTCATAATACTGCTTTTTCATGCATTTGCAAACATTGCAGGCCCAGATCAGACAGCTCCTATAGGAGCTGTCTGATCATGGTCTGCTCTGTTTGCTTAACCCTTTCCCTGTTCTGTGTCTATTTCAAATTTCAATACCTACATAGACGTCTTCTGTAGGAGCTGTCTGACCAGGGTCTGCTCTGTTTACTTATTATATAATATAGATATGATTTTATAGTTCCTGCCATGGCCATACAATTTTTTTCCAGTGTCCATATGCCATTATAAAAATAGTCTAATTAATATTCATGATGTCATTATTTCGTAAATAAATATTCATGGGGAAAAGGTTTAAATAACAGATTTATTTTCCAAATACAAGTTGAAATGTCAGAAACTTTAGTCCCTGATGAAATGCTGAGTTACTTCTAGTCTCATCTGGATCATACAGTTAACCTTTTACTCCATGAATATTAATGTAAGAAATGATGACATCATGAATATTAAATAGATTAATTGTTAAATTAGCACATCATTGGACATGTAGGATATATACAATGTATTATTGTACATTATATTATATCGTAAGCAAACAGAGCAGACCCAGATCAGATGGCTCCTAAAGGAGCTATCTGATCTGGATCTACTCTGTTTGCTAAGGCGTAGAAAGGTGTATTTATGGAGTAAAGGGTTAAGATACATACTGATAGCTCTGTTTTCATCCTTACCCAAATGTGAAAAAATAAAGTCTGCTTGATTTTGGACCTGGTGAAATTTAATCACTTTCTATTCGATCAAGCTGTCTGAGTGTGACATGTTTTAGATCCTGATGAGGTTCCAAATTAGTCCATATCTGATCTGGATCCAAGCTGTTTGCATGTGTGAGTAGGGTCAGGGATAGCAGGATAAAGGTTAACCCTTACAACACTGAATTTTCAAATGAACTATTCCGAAATTCAAATGGGTCAAGCTTATGGTAAATATGGTGAGATTTTTCTGCAGAAAAGTGTTACATGACAAACAGTGCAGACCCTGATGAGAGGACTCCTCTCATCTGGGTCTACACTGTTTGCAAATGACATTAGTGACTTGTGTCCCGCACAGTAAGGGTTAAGATAGAAGACATTTATTTCCACTTTATTTAAATTGGATTATTGGCTGAACCATAACCCTTTGAAATGCTGACTGTTAAAATGTGAAATGCTGACTGTTAAAATGGAATGGTCCATTACTAGTTAACAGTAGAGTTCATTCAGTATGAAAGGGTGTGATATGCAAGAGGATTTTGAATGATAAACAGTGCAGATCATGATCAGACGGCTCCTCTTGGAGCCCTTTGATCTGGGTCTACACAGTTTGCAAATTATAACCAATGTACTATTTTCCAGCTTTCAAAAGGTGAAGTACTTATTAAAGGGGTCTGATCTTGGAATTGATTATTATTACAATTATATTATAAAGCTTAGATCATTTATTATTAATAGACATTTTAAAAATACATTTTATTCTGAGTAAAAATTAAATAGACAATCAAAGAAAAAGCATATGAGCCTTAACTGAAGACAATGCTAGCATGTTTCAGGGTTAAGTGATAAGCTTGGAAGTAGAAGGATAATTGTGTCTAACCAACGGCTAAAGATGTCATTAAGTCAATTGGATGATATTGATCCAGAGACTGAGTCTTAATCCAGGGAGTAAAATATATAGAAGGCTAGAACCAGTCTAATTTTCAACCTTTCACCTCATATATATGCTTTTTAATGCCTTTACAAAATATGAAGACCCAGATCTGTTTGCTTGTTGAATTATTTGATTCTACAGTTTCTTTAAAATGTTGGTCTTCTTATCTTAAGTTTGAAAAGCCTTTACATGTGATAGGGTTATATAGCTCTGCTACTATTTAGGACTGCCTTCTTGTTAGAATGAACTTAGAGCAGAATCACCTTTACAAGGCTATTTGTTTAAAAAAAAGTATCAATAAATTATGGGTTTTCTCTGAAAAAAATAACAGAGATGGACCAGTACTGTAGATTGATCAGTAGTCTAGATTGTCCAGTACTCTAGATTGTCTAGTACTCTAGATTGATCAGTAGTCTAGATTGTCTAGTACTCTAGATTGACCAGTACTATAGATTGATCAGTAGTCTAGATTGTCTAGTACTCTAGATTGTCAAGTACTCTAGATTGACATGTACACTAGATTGATCAGTAGTCTAGATTGTCTAGTACTCTAGATTGATGTGTACACTAGATTGATCAGTAGTCTAGATTGTCTAGTACTCTAGATTGATCAGTAGTCTAGATTGTCTAGTACTCTAGATTGACCAGTACTATAGATTGATCAGTAGTCTAGATTGTCTAGTACTCAATATTGTCAAGTACACAAGTACACTAGATTGACCAGTACACTAGATTGATCAGTAGTCTAGATTGTCTAGTACTCTAGATTGACCTACAGTACACTAGATATTACAATGTTGATATTTAAAATAACATGGCCGGCGGTTGGGGGGGGGGGGGAGGCTAGATTAACTTTATACATGTGGTCCGATTTGAATGGTATTTGGTAGGAATAGTTGCCTAGTGACCCTTTATCACAATTGTTAACATCATGTTGATATTTCAAAAAACATGGCCGCCAGGGGCATGGCTAGATTTCCTTATAATACTATATAGAACACCTTTAAAAATCTTCTTCTACAGAACCAGTGGTCCAATTTGAATGGTATTTATTAGGAATCAAAAGTTGCCTGGTGATCGTTTATTAAAATTGATAAAATCTAATCTCAATAAACATGGCTGCCAGGGGCAAGCTAGATTTCCTTATAATTATAACTATACAAATTACAAAAACCTTTAAAAATCTTCCCTGACAAAATTGATGGTCCAATTTGAATGGTATTTAGTAGTCCTCTGATGACCATGATTAATTATTTAGAATTAATTTTGACTACCATGCAGTTTAAACAAATTGTATAATCTTCAGTTGAAAATATTAAAACTGCTATGGCCCTCTTATCTTCATTTTCTGGAGATGGTTGTGACTCAGTTCACCTCTATCAAGTACTACATTAACAGGTGAGCGATATAGGGCATCCTGGCCCTCTTGTTTTGTCATTTCGGCACGTAACAGTTGTAGCTGGTGTCCCTACTCATTCATGAGATCAAGGGTTAATCCTTAACCCTTTCCTCCATTTCTACGCCTCTATAAAAGTCATTATTGAAACCATTGTTATAAATAGAGCATTTGCTCCTATAGGAGCAAATGCTCTATTTATCACAATGATTTCAAACTACAAAATTCTAAAAAAATCCTTTTTTCTAGTTAATGCTCCTTTTTGGTAGATTAATTCAAAGAGGTTCGGTCTGAAAATAGCCTATGGAGGAAAGGGTTAATAAGTACATGCACTTATTGTATTCACTTTGTAAAGGTCAAGGCCACTATCTCAATCTCATTTACCTTCCTGCTGTGATGAAAGTTCACAGGATTTAGTAAAGATTTGTTTGTTCAAGGAGCTTAATTATCTTCTTTGCACTCCATCAGGGTCAAGGTCTTTGCCCTTGAAAATCTGCGTTTCATTGCAATAAACTCTTCTTTTTAAAATAAATACTGTGTCAAAAATGCCTTAGGTGAAGTGTCAAATGAAAACAAGCTCTCAATATGTTTTTCTGCTTAATTTGGTTTGTGGGAAGGACCCGGCCTTGGAGGATGTTTATGCCATACCAGTTGTGGTGTTTGTCAGTCAGATATAGTCCCAAGAGGAAGAAAACATTGACTCACTAATTCATTAACATTGATGGTTTCCAGGGAGAATGATCAGAAATCATTTGAAAATGGTGAAAAACACATTGAAAGTGTTTCAGAGACTTGACAGTTAGACAGATACAAGTTTGTCCCTTAAACATGTTCTCAACATTTTGAAAATGAAATATTTGGATAGATATAGGGCTTAGCTCTTTAGTATGCTAGTGACAAAAAGAAAAGAAGTAACCATTTGAATGCTGGGAAATGATTATACAGTTGAACTCGTATAACCCGAACTTTGGGATAACTCAAAGTAAAAGTCTGATCCTTCCAAAATTTACAATGCAGAATTGTTCTAAACTGTGTCACTATGCATATCTAGAAACATTTGACAGCTTAACCCTTCGCTTGCTGTTCACGTTAATATACCTACCTGTAAATAGTGAAGATCCAGATGAGACAGCTCCTACAGGAGCTGTCTCATCAGGGTCTGCACTATTTACAAGTTGATTGTGCAACCAGTGCACTCCACAGCAGTGATTGCACAGCAAAATACTTGTACACGGTGAAGATTATATGTAATTATACAACAGGACATGGGTAAAGAAGGAGAAATGTATTTTAAAATTCAGCAAAAGAAGGGTTAATGCAGTTCAAATGTAATGTAGAAGCTTTCAGCATTACTTTAGACCTGCATTAAGCTGTGAACTTTGAGAAATGGAATTAATAATTAACCCATTCCTTCATATTGATACCTGTGTAAAAGTCACTTTTTGAAACCATTGTAAATGCTGCTTTCGGTAGATTTATTGAAAGAGGTTGGATCTAAAAATAACCCATAAGGGAATGGGTTAATATTGATAAAGTCATCTACTTACTCTAAAGTATACTTTTGATGAGTCCTTGATTACCTTTACAAATAGTTTGGATCCAGAAATAAGGACACCATGAATATTTATTAACTGATATTTTTATAATGGCAAATTGGATGTTTTGGTATTGATAGAAACTGTAAAATCAAATCTGTATTACATCATAGCAAACAGAGCAGACCCAGATCAGATTAGGCTCCTACAGGAGGCGTCTGATCTGAGTCTAATTTGTTTGCAAAGGCTAATATAAAGGCATTCTATGAAGGAAAGGGTTAAAAACGAATTTTATGACTTTCTCATTACAGTTAAAATTCAAATGCAGTAAATTTCAGTCACACCTCCATTGTTGAAGCTCTTTTCAAGTTGCAAAGAACGCTGTGTGGGTGTTGTGTTTCCTCAGGGAGAGATAAAAGCTCTCAAAATATTAAAATAATGGTAGGGATTATATTTTAGTTTTATCTCACTTTTGACAGAAGCAGAAGTAACTCTAAGGTAGCTACTGCAGTATTTCGGTTGATACATGAAAAACTCTCGATCATTATAGCTGCCATTACCAGGTTGTACATCTTATTCCTTTCCTGCATATAAACGCTTTTTCATGCCTTTGCAAACAGAATAGAACCAGATCAGAAGCCGTCTTGTCAGGGTCTGCTCTGTTTGCTGATGACATGAATATAGATCTGATTCTGCAGTTTTTGTCAAGCAAACATTTCCCTTCAAAAATGTTACATTATAGAAATTCAGCTTCTAAGGGTCAGATGATTGTTAGTCAGCAACTTTAACATTGGGCATACCTTTTAAATCTGTAGAGATATAGGCTGGATATTTGGCATGGGTATGTATCTCATAAAGTCACACATTTTGAGAGGTAACATGTTAAGGTCAAGGTCATCCTTCAAGGTCAGAGGTCAAATCAACAACTTTAGCATTGGCCATAATTTTTTAACCAGAACACATACAGACTTGATATTTGGCATGCATGTATATCTCATAAAGCTGCACATTTTGAGGGGTGACATGTCAAGGTCATCTTCCAGGGTCAAAGGTCACTGATTTTAACATTGGCCATAACTTTTGAACCAGTAGAGATACAGACTTGATATTTGGTATGCATGTGTATCTCATGAAGCTGCACAGTGTGATGGGTGACATGTCAAGGTCAAGGTCATCTTTCAGGGTCAAAAGTCATATCAGAGGTGAGGTCATAATGTTTCACAAACACGTTTGTTTTTCATGCTTTTGGGATATCGGACTGAATCTTGGTGTACGATTTTCTTTTGATGTATTATAGATCAAGTTTGACTTTTGTTGCATTTGATCTATTACGTTTTATTTATTGTCTTCTTAAAAAAATAAATTCCTAACTTTGTTTTGTCATTTCTTCAGATTTTGAACACAATGTAGTGTATGAATTTTTTTTCAGTTAATACAAATCAATTTCACATTTGACCCACTTTTTTGACAGTTATTGCCCCTTGTTAATAATAAGTTTTTCAGATGTTTTCGCATCCCTTTGTTAATAATTAGTTTTTCGTATCATTTTTTTTTTTATATTCAAAAGAAACTTAATGTATGACTTTTTTCAGACTATAGAGATTATTGTTGACTTTCGTGACATTTTACCTATTTTTTAAGGTGTTATGGCCCTTTGTTCACTAGTCATCCATACTAAAAAGTCTTATTCGGTGGAGCTTTGGGATATGAACTCAAACATCGCATGTAAACTTTGTTTGGAGTAATACAGATCAAGTTTGACTTTTTCCGTGATTGACCTTATTTTGAGAGAGATCTGTTTTTCCTGAACACCAGATGATATGGACAGGATGGTAAACATTGTGGTTATCTACATAGCATTTTATTTATAGAGTATCCGGCAGGCATATAATTAGAGCAACAGATAAATATGCTTATAACGTAGATACTAAAATCCTCATTTCTCCACCAAACCCTATGTTGTGACCACTCTTTAAAATCATCTCATCGAGGCGATTCTAAAGAGTGGTCACAACATTGGGTTTGGTGGAGTCTCAAATAAAGGAGTTATTTATTAAAATGTTTTAATTTACGCATTTTATCTGAACCATTGTATAATATACCGTTTGTAGTAATTTTGCTTGTCATTCATTTACAGTATTGATAATGCTGGTACATGTAGGTTGGAAGTCCATTCAGGCTTTAATATAAGTAAAATGTGTAGACACAGAGTAGTAGCTGCAATAATTATAAATCTGCATTTGATTAGGATCAATACTGTGAATCATATTTGGTATTTTCTGCTTTTGTTTGCCATTGTAAAAATGCATCAGTTTCTTACATAAATATTAATGTAATAAATGGTTTAAACCCTTTAAATACTGAATAGTTAAAATTGATTGTTCTATTATTGTCAAAAGTCCACTCAGTATTGAATAGACTGAGTAAGCTTGCTAGAGGATTTGAATAACAAACAGTGCAGACCCTGATCAGAAAGTTCCTCCAGAAGCACTCTGATCTGGGTCTACAGTATTTGTAATTGCCAGATAACATATTCCTCACATTTAACCCTTTCGAATTCCCAGTTTAGTATTCATGTTAAGAAATGATAAAGTCATAAATGTTTTATAATATAAACTTTCCAAGGAAAGTTTTTCCTTTGACAAAAACCATTGAAGAGTCAGATCTATATAATGTCAAAAGCAAACAGAGCAGACACTGATCAGACGGCTCCTATAGGAGCCGTCTGATCTGGGTCTACTCTGTTTGCAAATGTGTGAAAATGTATTTATATTAAGGAAAGGGTTAACCCTTTCCTCCATAAATACGCCTTTCTACGCCTCTGTATAAGTCACTTTATGAAACCAATTTAGTAAATAGAGCATTTGCTCCATAGGAGCAAATGCTCTATTTACCACATCAGGTTTCAAAACTACCCAATTCTAAACTTTTCCTTTTCTCTAGTTAATGCTCCTTTTCGGTAGATTTATTCATAGAGGTTGGATCTAAAAATAGCCAATGGAGGAATGGGTTAAACATACCAAAGACAGAATGCTTGGATGAGCTAATAAAATCCTATCATATCCAGCTAATACCAGGGCCCTGTGTTATATCGGTTGCTTACAATTAATTCATGCTTGGCACTACTATATCTTCCACATCACCAACCATCTAATTCATTATTATTGTTAGATAATGTTTTACAGGCAGACTGGAAATGTTCTGTACAATTCCCAGTCTAACTGACGCTTATATTTGAACCATAGAGAATGGTGTCCTTCAATCTGCCAGCGGGATTGATCAAGATCAGTTGTCAGTGTCTACACTGTCTGTGGGATTAATCCTGCATAATCTTTTACCTCATGAATATTCATAATAGAAATGATCACATCATGAATATTAATGGAATGATTTTTTGTTATAAAGGCATATGAACACATGATACTTTGGCCATGTCTCAGAAACTGTAGAATCAGATCTGTATTACTTCATAAGCAGACAGAGTAGATGATGATCAGATGGTTCCTGCAGGAACGTTGATCTTGGTCTACTCTGTTTGCAAAGGAGTTCAATGGCATATATCTATGAGGTAAATTGCTAACATGCTATAGAAATAGTTTAATGTAGTCACTGAGAAAATACATTGACTGAATTATTTCCTCCTATTATATGAGTGTCAACAGTTTCATGAATTGCTTTTGGTCTCATTTGGATATGAGCCATTTGTGAAGGCTGTCCTGAATTAACCCATAATGTGGATTTACTCCATTATTAAACCCTCCCTCCATAAATACGCCTTTCTACGCCTCTGTAATAGTCACTTCTTGAAACCATTGTGATAAATAGAGCATTTGCTCCTTAGGAGCAAATGCTCTATTTATCACAATGGTTTCAAAACTACAAAATTCTGAAATTTTCCTTTTCTCTAGTTAATGCTCCTTTTCGGTAGATTTCTTCAAAGAGGTGGGATCCTAAAAAAAAAGCCTATGAGGGAATGGGTTAATATTTATGTAAGAAATAATGACATCATGCATATTTATTGGCAGAATTTTGATAATGACATATGTATACAGGATATTTAGCTTTGGTAGAAACTGTACAGTCAGGTCTATAATAACTTCATTAGCAAACAGAGAAGACACTGATCAGACAGATCCTACAGAAGCTGTCTGATCTAGGTCTACTTTGTTTACAAAGGCGTGGAAAAGCGTTTATATAACGTAAAGGGTTAAAGGGATATTTTGTTCTTCTAATGTTGTTACTTTTCAAAAGGTCACTGAAGTTACATTTTAACCTTTTGTAACTTGATAAATACACCTTTTGATGCCTTTACAACTAGAGTAGACCCAGATCTGTCGGCTCTTGTAGAAGCCACCTGATCAGGGTCTGTTCTGTCAGATTATGGAATTATATAAATGTTTTTCTACAGTTTACGCTGTTGCCGAAATATCCTGAATTGATGGTGCCATATAAAAATTCAGCTAATAAATATCATTATTTCTGTACATGGATATTCGTGAGATGAAGGGTTGATCTGGACATTGCTTAAGGTAATTAGGTAATTTAGATCCAGTCACCTCTCAATGGGAAGGAGTAGCATAAAGTGTCTTGAAGTTGTTGAGGTAGACAGAGATGTAAATATTTAACTAGAATCCTCGCTTCATGAAATGCCAGAGGTAACTGACACTTACTCTCCAACCCTCTAAATACTAACCTTTAGAACGCTGACTTTCAAAGTGTAATGGCCCATCAATATGAAAATATATCATTTATGAGAGGGTCTGCACAGTTTGCAAATGTCATCAGATTGGTTTCTGGTATTACCGTATTAACCATATGCATGCACTGTCATTTGGCTTTGCAAACAGTGTCCGACCCAGATCAGAGGGCTCCTAGAGGAGCTCTCTGATCTGGGTCTGCACTGTTTGTTATTCATATTTAAACCTTTCATACTGAATGGACTCTATAGTTAAACACAGATAGGATATTCTACTTTGATAATTCAGAGTTGAAAGGGTTAAATGGGCTAGGTGGTACTATCATTTACTTCTGTTAAAACATTAATTTTGTTTCTGAAAATTTTGAATAGAAAGTCAAGCAGAGACACAGAGTGAAATGGTAGAATGATGTTTTAACAAATTGACATAGAAGCAAAATTTTATGCTGTATTTGATACATTGGTTTCTAAACTATACAATTCTAGAAAAAAATCCTTTTTTCTGGTTAATGTTTTCATTTGTGCCGCAGCTTTTACATATTTAATCAGTGCTGGGAAACAAGTTGCATTCTGGCATTCTTGAAAAAATGGCAAAGGTCAAAGGCTACACATAGTGATTAACCCATTCCCTCATATTGGCACATTTTGATGCCTCTGTAAAATTAAGTCACAATTTGAAACCATTGTGATAAATAGATCATTTGCTCCTGAGGAGCAAATGCTCTTTTTATCACAATGGTTTCAAAACTACACAATTTTAAATGTTTCTTTTTTTTAGCTCACCAGAGCACAATGTGCATATCGTAGTATGTCTGACCCTTTTCTTCCATTACTTCATTGATTTCCAAGGTTTCTCTTCAGACTTCTGTCCTCATTGGGTTACAATAAGGATTATTAAATTATATTTCATTCCTGGAGGTTGGATTAGTGACATTTTTAAGTGAATTAACTGTCACATAGATCTCCCGACTGTCACATCCCTATGGTCTACATGACAGCAAGTCTCAAGGTTTTTTGTCTACAGTACTAGTATAGCATCAGACTGCCACAATTTCTTACATGTATATTCATAGAGTAAATGGTAAAGGTCTCATCTTGATCTACATTATGTGAAAAGATTATCAAAATTGTCCCTTGAGCCCTTTGAAGACTGGAAGCTAATTTACATTGTAGGCCCAGATCAGACAGCTCCTGAAGGAGGCCAAGCTTCTCTAGCAAATTTGATCTTTCATAATAAAGGGTACTAAGAAAGTTTGTTCCTATTAAATTGGATAAGTTTTTATCTTGCAACGTTATTTGATAAATTACATCGCTAAATACTTACACATGATTACCACAACAAATTCTATTATAAAAAATTAAAATTTTATAATAATATACATACATGTATCAATGTTGGCTCTTAGAATTTTTTGTCGGCTATAAATTCAAGGGCAGTAAAACCTCTCTATAACGACCACTAAATTGTGTTAATTAGTTGGTGTTTTGGACAGGTGGTTGCTTAAAGCAAGGTGAAAGTAAAACTGAACGCTCCTATAGGAGCGTTCTGTTTTACTTTCACCTTGCTTTAAGCATGATCCCCTGCCTTTAACACAACATACTTGATGTAATTTAGTGGTCATTTATAGAGAGGTTTTACTGTGCTATAAACTGAAGACTTGTGTGACACAAATGACTGTATAGGCCATGAGATAGTTTCTCCCCAGTTGTATTGGTGTGTGTGTGTGGGGGGGGGATTCCATCACCTTTAGTGAAAGTTCTAGAACTTCTAATTTATTGAGTATATGTTGAACCAATAAATGTAGGATACCCTACTTGAAGAAATAAAGTAGAAGTCTGACATTTATTGCCATTAAATTGGCTCTTTGAGTTACCATATTAACGTTATTATCTCTAGCATACATCCCTTGGGGGCGTTACATTTTTTAAAACGAGCTACTTGCTTTTTTATTCCCCCCAGATCGGGGGGGGGGGGGGGGGCATATATGGTTTTTGCCCTGTCTGTTTGTTTGTTTGAGTACAACTTTAACATTGGTCATAACTTTTTAGCCAGTACAGATAGAGACTTGATATTTGGCATGCATATTTATTTCATAAAAGCCGCACATTTTGAGAGGTGACATGTCATGGTCATCCATTAAAGGTCAGAGGTCAAATATATAAGTCAAATCACTGACTTTAACGTTGGCCATAACTTTTAAACCAGTAGAAACAGAGACTTGATATTTGGCATGCATGTGTATCTCATGAAGCTGCATATTTTGAGGGGTGTCAAGATCAAGATCATCCTTCAGGGTCAAGGGTCAAATTGGCTGGGGGCAGTGTTCCACAAACACATCTTGTTTACAAAAG
This sequence comes from Azorinus chamasolen, assembly GCA_963576725.1. Taxonomy (NCBI): domain Eukaryota; kingdom Metazoa; phylum Mollusca; class Bivalvia; order Cardiida; family Solecurtidae; genus Azorinus; species Azorinus chamasolen. The sequence continues at coordinate 28,111,217 of OY755235.1, forward strand.
TGGTTGTTTATTGCAGAATGAAAGCAATGCAGTAAGTTCCTGGGGGCTTTCTGCATTGCTTTCAGTCTGCATTAAGTTACCACTTTTATTTTGAAAAGTCAATATTTGTTGAAAGGTTATTATATAGGGTTTGTTTTATTCTTATTATTCATCGCTAGTTTCTCTCCAGAAGTAAAAGTCGGTACATGTACACAACATTTAATATTGAACAGATATTAACTCTTTTTAAAGTGGAAAAGAAGTTAACTGGCATTTGCAAACACTACAGATTCCGATCAGAGAGCCCTTTGATCAGGGTCTGCACTAATTTCCATTCAACAATTTATCAGCAAAGTTTTCCTTTTCATACTATAGACTCTCAACCATTAACTAGTGATGGAATATTCCGCTTCAAAATTCATTATTCAAAGGTTTAAAGTCTCCAAACGAGCCGCAAATAAAAGGAATGACCAACAATGTTGTCAGTGGCAAGCTGGAAAATAATCCGTCACAAGAGATTTCAATCCAGAAAATGCTGAAATAATTGTCTGAGGTAAACTGCCAGGAAATGTCTTCTGGGACAAAATTACTTGGCAACATGATAGAGCATTTTGTTGTTTTCTATTTTGAAGAGTATCTCAAGGGGCAGTTAACTCTTCAAATGGATTACAGAGCATTTATTACAGCAGTTTGTTTTGTTCGAAAGAGCTTTTGACTGAAAATAAAAGAAATAATAAAAATTTAAATGACGATTAACCCTTTCTTTCATGCAAATCACTTTTTACACATTTGCATTATATATATATCTGATTCTACAGATTCTGCCTGTGCTGTCCTGTGTTCATATGCCATTATAAAAATTAATCTAAATAATATAAATGGTGTCATTATTTCTTACATTAATATTCAACAGCGAAAGGGTTAAGCTTCATTGTAATTATAAATATAAAGTACATGTTTAAACCCATTCCCTCATATTGACGCCTTTCTACGCCTCTGTAAAAGGCTTCTGTTAAAACGATTGTGATAAATAGAGCATTTGCTCCTATAGGAGCAAATGCTCTATTTATCACAATGGTTTCAAATACAAAATTCTAAAAACGATTTCTTTTCTCTAGTTAATGCTCCTTTTCAGTAGATTTATTCAAAGTGGTTGGATCTAAAAATAGCCTATGAGGTAATGGGATGAATTTGTTGGAAACTTTGTAAACCATGTCATAGTCTACATATTCTTGACCTTGCATACTATTATTACATCCAATATCCCCTATCCATCTGTTCGTAAAATAGCATTTAACCCTTTCCTCCATGAATATTCATGTAAGAAATAATGACATCATGAATATTAATTGTAATAATAATACATGGACACTGGAATTTTGGTCATAGCTGAGAAACTAGGATCTTATCTATATTATATCAGAAGCAAACAGAGCAGACCCTGATCAGACGGCTTCTATCAGGAGTTGTCTGATCTGGGTCTACTCTGTTTGCAAAGGTGTAGAAAGGCGTATTTATGGAGTAAAGGGTTACAACCCTTTCCCTAATGAACATTTATGCATGAATTGGTCACTTCTTGAATATTCATTTACTTATTTTTTTATAAACTAAACTTTTCATGGGAACTATTAATTTGCTCTGACAAAAACTATACAGAGTAAAGGGTTAAAAGTCTTTATGGGAAGATTTTCCAACCACAAAAAATTGACATTACGTGTTAACCCATTACTCCATAAATACTCCTTTTTATGCCATTGCAAACAGAGGAGACCATCTGATCAGGGTCTGCTCTGTTTGCCAATGAAATAGATACATGTATGAATACAGTTTCTGCCTGATGACCCAACTTTCCTGTGTTCATATTATACCGTTATAAAAATTTAAAAAAATCCATGATGTCATTATTGTTTACATGAATATTCATGGAGGAAAGGGTTAAATTTGAGAGAGTCAAGTGGTCGTTTATTATTATGTATTAGTTTCAGCAGTTTTATTTCTCTCAGATACTTGATATTGCAATAAAAGAATTTAGTATAAACAAGGGCAATGCAAAAGAGAATTGACAAAGCAAATAACTTGTGCTATCAAAAATACGAGAAGTTAAACGACACTGAGTAGCACAGTAGACTCCTTTCACCCATTCCTGCATACGGACGTCTCTGAAACAGTCACTGTTTGAAACCATTGTGATAAATAGAGCATTTGCTCATATGGAGCAAATCCTCTATCTGTCATAATTGTTTTCAAAACTATTCTAAATTTTCTTTTTCTCTGCAGTAAATGCTTCTTTTTGGTAGATTTAAGAGATTTGGTTAAAAAAAGCCTGTGAGGGAATAGGTAAAACTGAACTTAGTAAAGAATAATTTAGATCTTTTTAGGAATGTGGCAGTGCTTAATGCATTATGAAAAAACATGCAGAAAGCTACTTTTGGAGCTTTCTGAATGAATTTCACCCAGCATTAAGCTGCCACCTGTCTCAATAACCGGCTTTGATACTAATTTGAGCGTTGTGTTTAGAAAGGTTTGTCTGTAGTTCTAAAGACTTTGATAGCAGTCCTTAAGATCATCTTCCCATAGAAAATCAATCGTCTATGAAAGGAAAGGAAGGATAAATGTCCATAGCTATAGCTGTATGTAAATAAATCATTTTGGCTCTGCTGCTCGGTGTCAATCTGTTTGTTTATGAGGGACTATTCCTGGACATGAAATGGTCTGAACTATTAACTGGGTTAACCCCGTACCCTCATACAAATGCTTTTTTACGCATTTGCAAACAGAGTAGACCCAGATCAGATGGCTCCTATAGTAGCCGTCTGATCAGGGTCTGCTCTGTTTGCTAATCAAATTAGATAGATCTGTTTCTTTACCTTCTAAATGGCTACAATGTTCTTCCACCTGCCATATTTCTATTTTGTCCCTGAATATTCAGTAGGTATTGAAATTTGGAATAAACATGGAACAAGGAAAGGGTTAATGTTAACGTTTTACCTCATGGATATTCACGTTAGCTATAATGAATGTTTGATTGTTAATTAGCTGAGTTTTAATAATGACTTCATAAACAAGGCAATTTTTCACCATGGCAGAAGCTGTACACTCAGAGCTATATATTATTTCATAAGCAAACAGAGCATTCTAGGTCTACTCTGTTTGCAAAGGCATCAAAAGGTATCTGTATCGGGTATATGTAGGGATGATCATGTGCTCACTGGCATTTGTTAGTAATGTCATACCATTGCAAACAGAGTAGACACAGATCAGACAGCTCCTGTAGAAGCCATCTGATCTGGGTCTTCATGAAATTATACAGATCTGATTCTGCAATTTCTGCTGTGGCCAAACGATACTGTATCCTTGTACCATGATAAAAAGTGAGGTAATGAATACATGTATTCATCGTGTCATTATATCTTACATGAATATTCATGAAGGAAAGGGTATGTTCTCTGACACCTTAATTGTACAATGTTTGTTTCAAAGTTTCGCAGATAAAAAGAAGACAATTTAGCTATGATTTTGACAGATTAACTCTTTGCATGCTATCAGTGAATCTGTGATTACTTGTGCAAACAGTTTTGATCCAGATGCATAATGTGGTGTCTGATCAGGATCAAAACTGTTTGACACTCGTGACTATTATATTTGCTAAGAAGTGAGACGAAATTTAGTTTAATCTTTTCTATGCTGAATTTTGAAATGGACTATTCCAAAATACAAACAGGTCAAGCTTACGATGAATATTTAGGGATTTTTCTAATGAGAAGTGTAACATGACAAACAGTGCAAACTCTGATGAGGGGGCTCCTCTAGGAGCTCTCTCATATGGGTCTACATTGTTTGCAAAGGACATTGGTCACTTGTTTCCTGCATTGTAAGGGTTAAGAATTGAATCAGACAACAATTGTTGCAGACAAAAAATTACTTAACATACAAAGAATTGAGGCCTTTCGTCTCTCTTAAAGACTCCTGACTATATTTGACCATTTTTGTCTGGTAAACAGCCTTGATGTATAAATGTACATAAAGGAAGCAGTTCCACTTTTGGTTAACACCCTCACACTCATATAAATACCTTTTCACGCATTTGCAAACAGAGTAGACCCAGATCAGACAGCTCCTGCTAAGAATCTGACTCTCCAGTTTCTACCTACATGTATACCAGATGCTCATTCCTGTGTAAATACAGTGTACATGTATGCCATTATGAAAATTTAGATAATAAATATTCATGACATCAAAATGGTCAAGACTTTTAATGTCTGGGTCTTGAGGTTTCAAAGCTGTTTTGTCTTCCACATTTTCAACTCGGATCAAGGTATACACTGTTTGCAAATAGTTCACCTCATTCAATTGACAAACAGTGTAGACCCTGATCAGAGGGCTCCTCTAGGAGCCCTCTGATCTGGGTCTACACTGTTTGTAAATGTCAGTACTCTTGTTCTCTCTATCAAAATGGGTAATGCAAAATACTCCATGACACAATTTTTAGACTCGTCACAGATTTTCCTGGATAAAACTATTGACAATGTAATAATTCACGATACTTAATCGTTACTTTCATTGTGAAATTCTAATTGGAATTTCAAATCAATTACTCAGTTTGGATCTATGTTACTAGAATAAAGGAATACTGTTAGAAATGCTGTTAGAAATTTGAGCTTTTACAGTTGGAACAGAATGACACTTCATTGTAAATATTTGATGAAGTATTAATCATTACCCCATTATTCACGACCTATCTTGCATTCACAAAGAGCTTGTATGCAAATTACATGACAACTATTTCAGCTTCTTATCAGGATCCAAATTGTTTGACACTAAAATCAATAATTTCTCAAAAGCTTGATCAAATCGGCAGAATTCATCAAAATTGCACCAGATGTAAATTTTAGCTGACATTCTGTTTTCATAGCAAGAAAAGGGTTAACCCTTACAATGCTGAGTTTTCAAATGGACTATTCTAAAATTCAAATAGGTCAAGCTTATAGTGAATATTTAGGAATTTTCCTAAAGAAAAGTGTAATATGACAAACAGTGCATACCCTGATGAGAGGGCTCCTCTAAGGAGCCCTCTCATCTGGGTCTACACTGTATGTAAAAGACATTAGTGACTCGTGTCCCGCGCTGTAAAGGTTAAGTTTCAAATTCAATTGTATTCTAGGTACTGGATTTTATAGATTATATTTCATAGTTATTTCTCAGTGCAGTAGATACAAATGTTGCAATATATGACAATGATTTGAAACATTTACCCCATAGTCTATTTTTAGACCAAACCTCTTTGAATAAATATACTGAAAAGGAGCATTGTTTTGCTCTTGTCTGTCTCACTTTTGGTTTGTCCCCAACTTTAATGTTGGCATTAATTTTGTAGCCATTGCACATACATACTTCAAACTTGGCATGCATTTGCAACTCATGGAGTTTTTAGGGGTGACTCATTAAGGTCAAGGTCATACATCAAGGTCAAAGTATGGGTTAAATTAGATTGGCAACAATTCTGTCACCATTCAACATACATGCTTCAAACTTGGCATGTATGTGCAACTTGTGGAGACGAACAATTTTAGGGTGCCTAATTAAGGTCAAGGTCAAATTATGGGTCAAATTTAGATTGGCGATAATTTTGTCCCATAATCAACATAGTTACATGCTTCAAACTTGACATGCATGTTCAACTTAAGGAGGCGAACATCTTTAGGGGTGACTCATTAGGTACATGGTCATACATCAAGGTCAAAAGTCATTATGAGGGGGCATAGTGTTTCACAAACACATCCCCCCCCCTCCCCCCCCCCCCCCCCCCCCCCACAAAGCTCAACAACTTGATTGTCCGTGGTGGGTGTCGGTTGTCAACAATTTGCTTGTGAACACTCTAGTGGTTTGCACATACCAGTACATTCGTTTCTAGCATTTGAAGGATATATTAGGACTTTATCATGTCCCGGCATATAGACCATGCAATATCTCACAGTTGTCTCTCTAAGACTGTTTTTAATTCTACAAGCCATGCCAATTACTGTATTACTATCTTGGCATGTGCATAGAGGGATGTAGGTAGTGAACTATATAATTATGCTAGTTGTATTATATGTTTCAAAAATTGTGGTTGCTATGGCAACCAAATTAGTAAAATTGTTCAGGAAGTGTCATGTCAGGAATTTTGTATTGCTTGTAATAATTCCTAAACAGTAAAACCAGTAAAGCCTTTCCCACATAGTAACACTTTTTAATTTCTTTGCAAACAGAGTAGATCCAGATCAGACTGCTCCTGTAGAAGCCATCTGATCAGTCTGCTCTGTTTGTTTATGGAATTATACAGATCTGATCCTACAATTTCTACCATGGCCGCAATTTCCTGTGTCCATTGGCCATTAAAAAAAATAATCATCAATAATCATTATCAATTAATGCTTTTAGCAAGTAGGAGTGACCTGTCGTTTTTATTTATAGATTTCATTTTATTCCATTCTATACAAATGGGTTTTTCTTAAATTGACGAGCGAATTTCTCATGAAGTTCATGCAGTTGGTTTGACTCAAAGTCCGAGCTATATATTGTACTGATTAAATTAAAAAGTAGAAGTTGAAATAGTTGGTAAAATGCTGAGCTCACCGAACACAATAGTGGAATTATCCCAATCTACGGGTCATCTATAAATATTCATCAGGTAAATGGTTAACCCTTTCCTTCATATATTTTAACACCTTTTCACACCTTTACAAACGGGGTAGACCCAGATCAGGCGGCGCCTGTAGGAACTGTCTGATTAAGGTCTGCTCTGTTCACTTCTGAGATTAAAATAAATCCAACTCGACATTTTTTACAAATTCCAACAACTGTTATTATTATGCTCATATAAAATTCCAGCTAATAAATAATATTCATGATGTCATTATTTCTTACATGACTATTCAGCAGGGAAATGGTTAAATAGTAGCTATAGAGTGGCAGCGCAGTATATACCCATGATGTTTTCAACATCTGTTTGAAGTTTTAGTGATCAAAGGTGGGAGCATCTTTATTGCTTTAACCCTTCGCTTGCTGAATTTTAAAAACATTTCTTTTTCTTTACCCATGCCCTGTTGTATAATTACACATATCGTCACTGTGTACACATAGTTCGCTGTGCAATCACTGCTGTGGAGTGCACTGGTTGCACAATCAATTTGTAAATAGTGCAGACCCTGATGAAACAGCTCCTGCAGGAGCTGTCTCATCTGGGTCTTCACTATTTACAGGTAGGTATATTGACGTGAATAGCAAGTGAAGGGTTAACCCTTTCCGTGTTCTATGTTTATTCCAATTTTCAATACTTACTGAAATATTCATGGACAAAACTGTTTCAATGAAATATGGAAAGTGGAGCATTCGTAGCCATTTAAGAAAGTAAAGGAGCTGTCTGATCTCAGGGTCTACTCTGTTTGCAAATGTGTGAAAACACCTTTATATGAAGGAAAGGGTTAAACCCTTTGGATCCTGAACATCCAACGTGGAAATTGACACATTGGGGTTTAACTATAGAGTCTATTCAGTATGAAAGTCTTAGTTTACTGAAGGATTTTGGATGACAAATAGTGCAGACCCTGATCAAAGGGCTTCGCTAGGATACCGTTGATCTTGATCTACACAGTTTCCAAATGCCAATACATTAATTTCTTGCATTGAAAGGGCTAAAAGAAGACCTTTGATGCTGTGATATAGTGCAAACATACCACATTGTATATCATCAGCTTCTTTTGATGTCGGAGCTTTATTGTTTTGATTTCCGATTCTGACTCTGTGAAATGTCAACTCAGCAGATAATATTGGCAGATCAGTTCATGTTAACCTTTAGCTCTTAACTGTTTTCTTCATAGAAATGCCTTTTCATGCCTTTGCAAACAGAGTAGACCCAGATCAGATGGCTCCTACAGGAGCTATCTGATCAGGATCTACTCTGTTTGCTTATAATATAATATGGATCTGATTCTATAGTTTCTGAGTAAAACTGTCCTGCGTTCATATAGCATTATAAAAATAATCTAATTGATATCCATGATGTCATTATTTCTTACATGAAAACTGAACAGATAAAAGGTTAAATGATAGAGTATAAACTGTTTGACAATTTTGTCATGTTTCTGACCAAAGATGTGAGAATTATCTACTATGACCATAATCAAGCAGACTAATAGAATCAAGCATGGGTTTTGTTAAAGACGGGGATTTCTATACCCGAGGTTGGTCTGTTCCAGTCGGAAACGAGCTTTAGCGAGTTTCCGATAGGAACAGACCAACCGAGGGTATAGAACCCCCCGGCTTTAACAAATCCCATGCTTGATTATTTTTCTCGCTGAAATACGCCCTAAAACCAAGAAAATTAACGAATTTTGTGAAGTACTACTTTACATTGCGTAATACGACTTCCATATCTAATAGCAACAGACCGCAGCATAACTTTAGGCGTGACACCAAATTCTTGCATAAAACGTGCTGTTGTAGTCCCGCTAGACCATGTATTAACAAGGCGATTCTCGTGCTCACGCGCCGTTGTTGACCGGTTTTAATTATACCTATTACGGGCTTAAGGTAAACAATGGACGCGAATGTTACAGCGTTTTGGCCTAAGCTAGGTGAACGCCGGGGTGTGAGTATTTCCAGGAGCACCGACAATGAACTGTTTTTAGTGATAGACATATTGAATGAAATTCCGTGTAAACGGTATTTGATACAATCATGAATTGACGTCGAAAAGAAAACAGTGGCCCGGAAACAGCATAAATCGACGAAGTGTCAAAGAAGTGTATAGTTTTGCTGCCGTTGTTTTGCTTGTATTTTGAAGAATTAAATTGACGCAGGAGAGCAGAAAATTGGTTTTATGCAAGAATAGCGTTAATACACGTTTGTTTGCGGGCAATAACAGCTGCAGTGTCCCTCGGGAATGTTGTTGCCCTCGCCCTTCGGGCTCGGACCAACAACAGTCCCTCGGGACACTGCAGATGATATTGCCCGAAAAAACGTGTATTAACCCTCTAATGACGTCATTTGTTATGACAACCACAAACGTTACGTTTTGGCGTAAATATAAAAGACTGAGTGACTACAAAACAACGTCTTCGGTTAATTAAATAGGCTTTTAAAGTGTTTATATGATAAATACAATTTCATATTCATGCTAATTACTTATATTAATTTAAATTCATAAGGTTGTTGCCTATAGGAATGTTGGTATAATTCTGTAAGAAGTCCTTCCCTTGTATTGATTTTACCCAATCGCGCGTATGAATACACTAGTCACGGGGTGTTCCAGATAAAGATTTCTAGTACGGCTATTTTTAGTAACTCAGCTTATCTAGCACGACTGAGAAGCGAGAAAATAGTTTCAGACATCAATAATTGTTAACATTGTTTACCTGTATGAATTCTGGATTTTCAAACTGGAACTGTTCACCATAGTTTGAATTATTGGGTCCATTCAGTATGACATGATATGCAAGCTGGAGGATTTTATAGGGCAAACAAGATGTACCCTGATCATGAGAGGGCTCCTCTAGGAACCGTATGATTTGGGTCTGCACTGTTTGCAAATGTCAATACTCCCATTTCCTGCATTCCAAAGTTTCCGGTTTCAGGATTTATTTTAACCCTTCCCTTCGATTCATATAAACACCTTTTCACTTTTTTTGCAAACAGAGTAAGTCCAGATCAGGGATAGCTGTTTTGGCTTTTGAAATTATTACTGATCTGACTCCACAGTTTCTACCAATACCAAAACATCCTGTGTACATTATGCCTGGATTATAAAAAATCAGTTAATGAGTATTCATAATGTTGATATTTCTTTCATGAATATTCGACAGGAAAAGGGTTAACCCATTCCCTCATACTGACACCTTTTGACGCCTCTGTAATAGTCACTTTTTGAAACCATTGTGATTAATAGAGCATTTGCTCCATAGGAGCAAATGCTCTATTCATCACAATGGTTTCAGAAATACGTAATTCTAATATTTTCCTTTTTTGTAGAAAATGCACCTTTTCGGTAGATTTATTCAAAGAAGTTGGATCTAAATATAGCATAATATTATGAGGGAATTGGTTAAGCATATGGATGATGTACTGTAGAACACTTTAAACCATGAATAGTACCGATTCCTCATCGTTAACACTCCTATAATATCAATAATATAATAAACGAGGCATAGTGTTATAGCATACCATCCTCGGAGTGCCATTCAATTGTGTGTGTGTTAGTCTGAAAAGTGATTCTGATCAATAAATTACAAACCCTTTACCTTATAGATACACCTTGGGACTATAGCGAACATCTTTAAAAATCTTCTTCTTCAAAATTGGTGGTCTAATTTAAATAGGATTTGACAGGAATGATGACCATATTGAGATTTAGTTATTACTACCAAGCATTTTGAACGAATTGAATAATCTTCAGTTGAAAAAATTAGAACTACTATGGCCCTCTTATCTTCCTTTTCCGGAGTTGGTTGTGACTAGTTTATTAGCTCACCTGAGCCAAAGGCTCAGGATGAGCTATTGTGACCGCTATTTGTCCGTCGTCCGGCGTCCGGTGTCCGGCGTCCGGCGTCCGTCCGGCGTCCGTCGTCCGTCCACATTTTCAAACGACATCTCCTCTGAAACTGCTGACCCGATTTTAACCAAATTTTGTCAGAAGCATCAGTGGCTAGGGGGAACGAAACGTTGTTCACATTATGACCCCCGGGCCAAAAATGGCCCCGCCCAAGGGCTTATCAGTTTTTCATAGGAAAATCTTTAAAAATCTTCTTCTCTGAAACTGTAAGGCCTAGACCTTTGATATTTGGCATGTAGCATGATCTAATGGTCCTCTACAAAAATTGTTCAAATTATGACCCCCAGGCCAAAAATGGCCCGCCCAAGGGCTTATCAGTTTTTCATAGGAAAATCTTTAACATTCTTCTTCTCTGAAACTGTAAGGCCTAGATCTTTGATATTTGGCATGTAGCATGATCTAATGGTCCTCTACAAAGATTGTTCAAATTATGACCCCCGGGCCAAAAATGGCCCCACCCAAGGGCTTATCAGTTTTTCATAGGAAAATCTTTAACATTCTTCTTCTCTGAAACTGTAAGGCCTAGACCTTTGATATTTGGCATGTAGCATGATCTAATGGTCCTTTACAAAAAATGTTCAAATTATGACTCCAGGCCAAAAATGGCCCCGCCCAAGGGCTTATCAGTTTTTCATAGGAAAATCTTTAACATTCTTCTTCTCTGAAACTGTAAGGCCTAGACCTTTGATATTTGGCATGTAGCATGATCTAATGGTCCTCTACAAATTTTGTTCAAATTATGACCCCCGGGCCAAAAATGGCCCCGCCCAAGGGCTTATCAGTTTTTCATAGGAAAATCTTTAAAAATCTTCTTCTCTGAAACTGTAAGGCCTAGACCTTTGATATTTGGCATGTAGCATGATCTAATGGTCCTCTACAAAGATTGTTCAAATTATGACCCCAGGCCAAAAATGGCCCCGCCCAAGGGCTTATAAGTTTTTCATAGGAAAATCTTTAACATTCTTCTTCTCTGAAACTGTAAGGCCTAGACCTTTGATATTTGGCATGTAGCATGATCTAATGGTCCTCTACAAAAATTGTTCAAATTATGACCCCAGGCCAAAAATGGCCCCGCCCAAGGGCTTATCAGTTTTTCATAGGAAAATCTTTAACATTCTTCTTCTCTGAAACTGTAAGGCCTAGACCTTTGATATTTGGCATGTAGCATGATCTAATGGTCCTCTACAAATTTTGTTCAAATTATGACCCCCGGGCCAAAAATGGCCCCGCCCAAGGGCTTATCAGTTTTTCATAGGAAAATCTTTAAAAATCTTCTTTTCTGAAACTGTAAGGCCTAGACCTTTGATATTTGGCATGTAGTATGATCTAATGGTCCTCTACAAAGATTGTTCAAATTATTACCCACGGGCCAAAAATGGCCACGCCCAAGGGCTTATCAGTTTTTCATAGGAAAATCTTTAAAAATCTTCTTCTCTGAAACTGTAAGGCCTAGACATTTGTATTTGGCATGTAGCATGATCTAATGGTCCTCTACAAAGATTGTTCAACTTACGACCATGACCTCTGGGCGAAACTTGGCCCTGGCTTATCAGTTTTTCATGGGGAAAATATATTATTTTTCTCTGAAGCCATAAGGCTTAGACCTTTAATTAATGGAATACTGCTTTGCCTTGTGGCTCTCTACCAAGGTTGTACCAATGATGGCCCCACCCCTGGGGTATCTCAGGTGAGCGCTTCAGGGCCTCATGGCCCTCTTGTTTCTATGTAGTGATACAATTTACAGGTGAGCGATATTAAGGGCCATCATAGCCCTCTTGTATATAATGACTTATGTATACAGTATATTTTAGGTATTGGTAGAAACAGTTAAGTCAACTCTGTTACAATTTCATAAGCAAACAGAGCACTGACCCTAATTAGATTGCAAATTCATGAAAAGTGTTTGTACAAAGGATAGGGTTAAAGAATATGCACATATTTTTGGACCAACCCTTTACTCCATAGATACGTCCTTTGATGCCCTTGCAAATGAGAGAAATTTGCAAACAGTGCATCATACCCAGATCCCATTGATCAGATGACTCCTGTAGGAGCTATCTGATCTGGGTCGGCTCTGTTTGCTTATGGAATTAGATAGATCTGAATCTACCATGGCCAAAGATTCTTGATGATATACTGTTATGAAATTTCTTCAAGGTATAAATATTCAGGAATTGTTATATGAATATTTATGAAATAAAAAATGAAGTCTAGTTTTTCTTTATTTATAAGAATACCTTTAACCCTTACAACGCTGACTACTCCAAAACTCAAACAGGTCAAGCTTATGGTGAATAGTTAGGGATTTTTCTAAGGAAAAATGTAACATGACAAACAGTGCAGACCCTGATGAGAGGGCTCCTCTAGGAGCCCTCTCATCTGGGTCTACACTGTTTGCAAAGGACATCAGTGACTCTTGTCCCGCACTGTAAGGGTTAACCCTTTCCCAGTTGAATGTTAATGTAAGAAATTATAACTACATCATGAATACTTATAAGGTGAATTTCTATGATAGCATAATTATGTATACATAATATTTTGGTATGTGTAGCAAGTACAGAATCTGATCTTTTATAATTTCATAAGCAAACAGAGCAGACCCAGGTCAGACAGCTCCTATAGGAGCTGTCTGATCTGGGTCTACTCTGTTTGCAAAGGCATGAAAAGGCATTTGTATGAGTGAAAATGTTAACATATACTGTATAGCAACAGTTGCCATGCCCCAGTATATTTCCAGATAAATGTTTCATGTAATCGCATTATTTGAATTGGAAAATGACATACTACGAAAATTTGTTCTGAGTAACGGACGTATTGCAGAAAGAAATACTGTATGTCTGTATAAATCACAAAAGAAAACTTTGGCATATTTCCACTGAAAAACAGCAGCTAAACCTTCAATTTTGGGAGCAGAGGAAGTGTCTGCTTTAATCCATTCCCTCATAGGCGTATTTAGACGCATCCTCTTTTAATAAATCTGCTGAAATGGAACATTTCCTAGCAAAAAAGTAAACTTTTGATTTCCATTATGGTAAATAGAGCATTTACTTCTGTGGAGCAAATGCTGTATTTATCACAATGGTTTCAAAACTACACAATTCTAAAAAGGCGTCGTTTGTGGTGGGGGGGGGGGGGGGGATCTGTTAATGCTTTGGTCTGCAAAAAATATTGTCTGCTACTATTCTGAAGTTAATTGTTTCTTTTAATACATAATAAGAGTGATAGAAAGTTTGAATCATGATGAGATGCCGAGTGCCTTGGCTTAATCATGATGAGTTGCGGAGTGACTTGGCTGAATCATGATTAGATGCTGAGTGACTTGGCTGAATCATGATGAGATGATGAGTGACCTGGCTGAATCATGATGAGATGCTGAGTGCCTTGGCTGAATCATGATAAGAATCTGAGTGACTTGGCTGAATCATGATGAGATGCTGAGTGACTTGGCTAAATCATGGTTAGAATCTGAGTGACTTGGCTGAATCATGATGAGATGCTGAGTGACTTGGCTAAATCATGATGAGATGCTGAGTGACTTGGCTGAATCATGATGAGATGCCGAGTGACTTGGCTAAATCATGATGAGATGCCGAGTGACTTGGCTGAATCATGGTTAGAATCTGAGTGACTTCGCTGAATCATAATGAGATGCCAAGTGACTTGGTTGAATCATAATGAGACGCCAAGTGACTTCGCTGAATCATGATTAGATGCCAAGTGACTTGGCTGAATCATGATGAGATGCTGAGTGACTTGGCGGAATCATGATGAGATGCTGAGTGACTTGGCTGAATCATGATGAAATGCAGAGTGACTTGGCTGGATAATGATAAGAATCTGAGTGACTTGGTATTGTCATAATGAGATGCCGGATGCCTTGGCATTATTATGATGAGATGCCGAGTGACTTGGCTGAATCATGATGAGTTGCCGACTGACTTGGCTGGATCATAATGAGATGCAGAGTGACCCGGCTGAATCATGAAGAGATGCTGAGTGACTTGGCGTCTTATCTAGATCAAACTATTTACACTATTTAGGTTATCACAATTTGTCACTAGTCTGTAGAGTAAACCCTTTTAATGCTGGATTTTCAAATGGACTGTTCCAAATTTGAAACACTGGTCAAGCTTGAGGTGAATATTTAGGGATTTTTCTAAAGAAAAGTATAAGATGACAAACAGTGCAGACTCTAGATCTGATGAGAGGTCTTCTCATCTGGGTCTACACTGTTTGCAAAGGACATTCATGACTTGTGTCAGGCAATGTAAGGATATTAACCCTCAACCAAGTCACTTGGCATCTCATTATGATTCAGCGAAGTCACTCAGATTCTAACCATGATTCAGCCAAGTCACTCGGCATCTCATCATGATTTAGCCAAGTCACTCGGCATCTCATCATGATTCAGCCAAGTCACTCAGCATCTCATCATGATTTAGCCAAGGTCTTGCTGAATTTTAAAATACATTTCTCCTTCTTTACCCATGCCCTGTTGTATAATTACATATATCTTCACTGTGTACAAGTATTTCGCTGTGCAATCACTGCTGTAGAGTGCACTGGTTGCACAATCAACTTGTAAATAGTGCAGACCCTGATGAGACAGCTCCTGCAGGAGCTGTCTCATCTGGGTCTTCACTATTTACAGGTAGGTATATTGACGTGAATAGCAAGCGAAAGGTTAAATATCTGGTATTGTAAAAGCAGTAGTACAATTTAATGCATACTCTTCCTGATAACAGATATCATAGCCTAGTTTACTTATGTGATTATTTCACTTGCCCCGGATCCAGACTATTTGTCAATTGCCAGCAGTTTCAAGTTCCTGTGCACTAAGAATATTAATATTTCAGACTGAAACCAAAATAATGCTGAACTTTTCAAACTGAACACAGCTTGTATTCTTTACCCCCTTTCCTTCATATAAATGTGTTTTCACGCATCTGCAAACAGAGTAGATCCAGATCGGTCTGGTTCATGTAGGAGCCGTATGGTCAGAGTCTGCTCGGTTTCCTTTTGAGATTTGATCTGTTTCTTTAGATTTTAAAATTGCTATGTTTCACCTTCCATATTTCATCAGAACTGTTTTGTTCATGAATATTCAGTAAGTATTGAAATTAGAAATAAATTCAGAACAGATCTAAGAAAGGGTTACACTACCACTCAGTTTAGTCTGAAGGGGTATTTGCCTTGATTTGTTTTAGCAAACAATGAAGTCCATACTAATACAGTAAAACCTCTATAACGGCCACTAAATTAAATCAAGTACTTTGTGTTAAAGGCAGAGTCTGCTTAAAGCAAGGTCAAAGTAAAACAGAACGCTCCTATAGGAGAGTTCTGTTTTACTTTCACCTTGCTTTAAGCAGCCACCTGCCCTAAATACCAACTAATTAATACAATTAAGTGGTCGTTATAGAGGTTTTACTGTATACCCTAATAAACCTGAGTATTTAGACAGACACACATGGGCAAATAGTGCAGACAAAGATCAAACTGCTCCTGAAGGATTAGGGTCTACACTATTGGTACTGTCAATCTGATTTAACCCTTTACTCCATGAATATTAATCAAAGAAATGATGACTTCATGAATATTAATTAGATTAATTTTGATAAAGACAAATTGACCCAGGAGTTTTGGGCTATAGTAGAAAGTGTAGATTCATATCTATATTATATCACAAGAAAACAGAGCAGACCCTGATCAGACAGCTCCTATCAAAGGAGTATTTATGGAGTAAAGGGTTAAGCCTTTCCCTGTTTAATATTTAATCACCACATGAATATTTATAGACAGAATCAATAAAATACAATATGGAAAAGGGATTTTCTTCATCATGGTGGAAACTGTAAAATCAGATTTATAAAATTTGATAAGCTAACAGAGTAGACCCTGATCAGACAGCTCCTTTATGGGCCCGTCACACCATGACGTTCTGGTCAGCGTTCTCTGGCTTTTGAGTAAACGTTGGTAGTAGCTCATGGTCGCTGGGATAGCGCCAGAAGATCGTTGTGTGAACGCTTGTGAACGTCGGTGATCACCGGGAATTGGCGGAGAACGCTGGTCCGGAAAAAAAGTTTTGAACATGCACAAAAGTTCTCACTGAGACCAACATTCTTCAACATTTAATTTTAAACCCTGAAGAACATTTAAGTTTTACTAACGTTCGATGAGCGTTGCACACGTTCGGATATCGTTAGTCAGTCGTTACTCTAGCATTACTTGGTTGTTACTAATCGTTTGCTTTGCAGTGAACGACTGACTGGCGACCTGTCAACGACCGCTGAACGGTCCCCTAGCGCAAGCAGCGTGTGACTCAAGTCAAACGAACGTCAAAATGCTATTCTGTCGATATTCCCACGCTCAACACGCTCGTCTACCGTTCACAAATCATTTGTTGTGTGCCAGTGGCACGTTAGCACACGCTTATGGCTTTCAGGGGTATCTTACTTGGTCGCTGTTACACGCTTCTCGCGCGTAAGACACACGCTAGTCATGCGTTAGGTACACGTTTATCACATGCCAGATGTGTCATCCTCACTCTAGAATGCTAAAAAATTGAACGATTGAATTGTTCAGAGAACTTTGACAGAACGTCATGGTGTGACGGCCTCTTTAGGAGCTGCCTGATCTGGGTCTGCTGTTTGCAAATGGTGTGAAAAATTGTATTTCGAAGAAAATTGTTTCGAAGAAATCACGAGCTATTGTCGTAACTCTTGCGTCTGCGTCGTCATTGTTGTCTGAAATCTTAACATTGACCATAACTTCTTCAAATTTTTATTAACAACCTTTATTTTTGGTATGCATTTTCATCTTGACAATGACGACAGACGAGCGTTGGCAACAGCTTGCGGTGCTCTTGTTAAATTGATTTGTTCAGCTTTACAAACCAGTTGAGAAGGGTGTCTAAATAGTAAATACTAGGGTAATAAGGGCAGAGAATAATCCAGTAACCATGGTGTCTGAATCTACACTGTTTGAAATAATTAATCATCTTTTTTGTGTATTCAGGTGATTAACCCATTCCCTCATAGGCTATTTTAAGATCCAACCTCTTTGAATAAATCTACCGTAAAGGAGCATTAACTAGAGAAAAGGAAAATTTTAGAATTTTGTACTTCTGAAACCATTGTGATAAATAGAGCATTTGCTCCTATGGTGCAAATGCTCTATTTATCTCAATGGTTTCAAAAAGTGACTTTTACAGAGGCGTAGAAAGGCGTATTTATGGAGGAAAGGGTTTAATTCTTTGTCAATCTGCTGCAATTCTGAAAGTTAGATTTCCTGTATTTCCCTGTACATGCCAGTCAGTTTGGATCCTGATAAGACGCCAAGATATTCGGCCATTTATCTGAATCCTAATAATTATGAATTTGCGAATTCTGAACATGGAAATTAATTTTTTTATAGACAACCATCATTTGGAATCAAAAAGTCAACTTCTCAAATTTTTTAGATCGACAGTGCTGCATTCAACTGATTTTGATAGATGAGATAACTTGTAAAGTTTGATATATGAGTCAAGCTTGGGTAGCTATTATTACCTCATAATGCTAACAAATCACATACTTTCCAGAAAGGGAAATATAGGTTCCATTATCAACATTGGATATTTAACATAACTCTTTCCCTGTTGAATATTCATATAAGAAATAAATGGCATCATGAATATTTATAAGCTGAATCTTTATAATGGAACAAGTACACATGAATCCTTGGTATTGGTAGAAACTATAGAGTGAAATCTATTATGATTACATAGCAAACAGAGCAGAACCTGATCAGACAACTCCCTGATCAGGAGCCATCTGATTTGGGTCTACTCTGTTTGCAAAGGTGGGATGTATATCTACCTAAATAATTACCCTATTTTGATCCAGATAAGATGCATAAATTAAAACATTTTCAAAAATAATATCTTCATTTCTCCACCTAAGCCTATGTTGTGACCACCCTTTAGAATCGTCTTTGAGAAGATTCTAAAGAGTGGTCACACCATAAATGGCAAATTTAGTATTTGTTAGCATCTTTATCTGTTGCTGTGATGGTATGGTGAACAAGTTATATTGTTGAACTTAATTGGTACTGGATCCATCTTATCCATGTTGATATGAATACTGATGAATATTTATGAGGGCTTGGAAAAGGCACGATTTAAGGTTCAGGTCATGCGGATCAAATTCTGGATTTGACCTGGCAGACACAAAGGCAGAAACTGATTGGATTAAATCAAGTGATGTCATTAGCTAAAAGGTTGTTTTCGAAAAGAGTCTTAAATTGCCTTGTACCAGTTTTTTCCAGGAAAATAGCACATAAATGATTGTATGAGAAGTGCCATTAGCTCTTTGCATGCTAAGTAATTTTTGTCTGCCATAAATTTCACAATTGTTTTCCTTCTCACCAAAAATGTGACAGTATCCATTAGTTTGAATCCTGATGAGATGCTGAGTTGTTTCCATGTTGTTAAGCCCTTACAGTGCAGGACGACAAGAGTCAATATTATCCTTTTCAAACAGTGTAGACCCAGATGAGAGGGCTCCTAGAGGAGCCCTCTAGTTACTAAGGATCTGCACTGTTTGTCATGTTATAATTTAATTTTCTTTAGAAAAATCCCTAAATATTCACAGTAAGCTTGACCTGTTTAAATTTTGGAATAGTCCATTTGAAAAATTCAGCATGGTAAGAGTTAATGTAGACCTAGACCAGGTGATGTATATCTATGCCTTGTTAGTTCTGAGTTGATCATTCATGAAAGAAATGACTACATGAATATGAATAAGCTGAGTTTTTATAATGACATATGAACACTGGATAGTTATGTTATGGCAGAAACGGAAGAATCGGTTCAATATAAGCAACAGAGGAGACCCTGTATCCATGCTTATAAAACTTTTTAGTTGAGTCTGAGTTCATTCTAAAGTGTTTGATTGGTCATATTTGAGCCTTTGGCTCAAATCTGACCAATCCAAAGCTTGAGAACAAACTCAGACTCGACTAAAAAGCTTTATAAGCATGGACCCAGATCAAGCAACTCCTAAATGAGCTGTTTGATATATGGGTCTACTTTTATTCTATTTTTTTTTAGAATCAACCTCTTTGAATAAATCTACTGAAAAGGAGCATTTACTAGAAAAAGTTGCTTCTATGAAGCAAATGTTACAAATGTAAATTTATCACAATAGTTTCAAAAAAGTGACTTTTAGAGAGGCATGAAAATGCAACAGTATGAGGGATTAGCCTAATGGTTTTTAGCATATGAAGGTTACAGTGTGATGACTATACATGTAAGAAATTATTTCATCATGAATATTTATTAGCTGAAATTTTATAATGGTATAATTATATTAACACAAAGTTTTGGCCATGGCACAATTTAAAGTGTCATGTCTATTCTATGAAATTCTTGAATCCATAAGCAGGATCTATGCAAAGGCATTAAAAGGCATCTCTATTATGTAAAGCTTTACCCCTTTCTTTCATATAAACGCTTTTTAACGCATTTGCAAACAGAATAGACCCAGATAGGAACTGTCTCATCAGGATCTGCTCTGTTTGCTAATGGAATTTGATAGATCTGTTTCTTTACTTTCTAAAATTATGGGTACAATGTTCCACCTTGCATATTTCATTGTAGCTATATTTTTCCATGAATATTCAGTAGGTATTGAATTTTGGAATAAACATAGAACAGGGAAAGGTTTAAAGGCATCTGTATGATGTAAAGGGTTAATTAAGACTGTTAAGTACCAACACTTGCTGTCTGCAAAAATGTAATTAGCTGCTCATCCTTAACATGCTTCGTAATTTTGTGGGCTGCTCCAATTATTATCTGCAACATTTTCAAAACCATTAATTCATGATAACCTGTTCAAAGTGATTCATACTCTGCCAATGTGTTTAACCCTTTCCTTAAGGGAAAGTTACATAAGAAATAATTACTTCGTGAATGTTAATTAGCTTTATTTTCATAATGGCATAATGAACAATGGAAAATTTAGCCATAGAAGAAACTGCAGAGTCAAATCTACAGTGAAATCCCTCTAATGTGACCACCAAAAAGGTGCATAATTCACAGTGGTAAAGGCAGGTGGTAGCTTAATGCAGGATGCCAGTTATGCAGAAAGCTCCTATAGGAGCTTTCTGCATAACTTTTGTTCTGCATTAAGCATCCACCTGCTTATGAAGACAGCCATGTTTGTTCATTAAGTGGTCACATTAGAGGGGTTTTACTTATATTATTTCAGAAGCAGTCTGATCTGGTTTGCAAAGGCGTAAACAGTTATTTGTGTGAGATATAGGACTAACCCTTTACTCAATAATTACACCTTTCTACATGTTGGAGCTCACTTCTCAGGGTCTGCTCTCGTTGCTTCTTGAATTATATAGATCTGATTTTACAGTTTCTGCTTTGGCAAAAAATTTCATGTGTAGATATCCCATTACAAAAATGAATGTTATTAATAATCATGACATCGTTATTTCTTACATGAATATTCATGGAGTGACACGGTTAAGCTAAAGTGCTGTAAGAAAAAAGTGTTACTTAGCATTGAAACAAGTAACAGTTTCAATATGAGGTAAATTGTTTAACCTTTAAATACGCCTTTCACCACCTTTGCAAACAGTAGACACAGATCAAACAGCTCCTGTAGGAGTCATCTGATCAGGGTCTGCTCTGTTTGCTTATGATATAAATAATATACAGTAAAACCCCTCTAATGCGACCACCAAAAAGGGGCAATAGTGGCAAAGGCAGGTACATGTAGTAGCTTAATGCAGGATGAAAGTTATGCGGAAAACTCATAGGAGCTTTCTGCATAACTTCCATCCTGCATTAAACAACCACCTGCTTATAATGAAGACAGCCATGTTTGTTCATTAAGTGGTCGCATTAGAGGAGAGGGGCTTTACTGTAGTTATGATTCTAACAGTATCTGCCATGGCAAAAGCTTCCTGTGTCCAATTGTGCTTATAACAATTAATCCAAACTGTTGACAAAGGTCATCAATATTGGTTCATATTTACAACTTTTCACACATTTTCAAACAGAGTAGAACCAGATCAGACGGCTCCTATAGGAGCCATCTGATCAGGGTCTGCTCTGTTTGCTTTTGGCTTGATAAAGGTCTAAATCTTAAGTTTTTGACAAAGCAGAAATTTTTTTTGAAAAGTTTACATTATAAAAATTGAGCTATTAGATATTCATGTTGTCATTATTTCTTACATGAATATTGAACAGGGAAAGGGTTAACGTTGAAAGAGGAATGGTTAACAATAGCGTTTAGAATCTTCAAAAATAAGCAGACGTTTTTTAAGCAGATGACATGCCTTGTCCTGGAATTAATGGCAAAATTGCTTTGAGCCAGATGAAAGATCCACATACCACTGATATCGACAACTCCCAACATGGTGTAAATAATTGATGACCACTGGGACTCGAAAATATTCTTGGCAAAAATGTTCCATCAGTATTTCTTTCAAGCAAAACTCTATTTTATGTCAATTTTGAGGGGTGTAGATTGACTCTTTACACGCTTGTGGCGAATGTATGGTAAACTACCTATGCAAAAACAGTTTGGATCCAGATCTGATGGCAAGTAACTCAGTGTGTCTTCAAGACACTCTGACTGTAGTTATGAGCAGAAATGGAAAAAAAAATAAACGTTGAAAATTGTAGCAGATGGCGATATTTGCAGACGATAATTACTTAGCATGCAAAGAGTTCAGCGATGTGATGAGACTGCCTGACGAACAAACAGTAGCTATGTCTCCAGATGATTTCAGTCGTTAATGCTTTCCCAGTTGAATATTCATGTATCATTGATATTAATTACATCAATTTTTATAATGTCATATGAACACAGGACATTTTGGCTCAATTACAGAAGCTGCAGAATCATATCAATGTTATACAATAAGCAAACAGAGCAGACCCTGATTAGATGGTTCCTATATGAGCCATATTATCTGGGTCTACTCTGTAAATACAGTAAAACTCGATACTGTGAAATTTTAGGAAGGAGGATATTTTGTCTTTGTAGGCAGGTGGTTGCTTAATGCAAGGTGAAAGTCATGCAAAGAAAGCTAGAGGAGCTTTCTGCATAACTTTCACCCTGCATTAAGCTGTCTGTGACCTGTCTCCAATACCGATATTTAGTATACTAAGTTTTATGTCTGGTTTAGAGGGGTTTTACTGTACACTGTAATCCTTGATGGGACTGACTTCAAACTTGAAACATAGGTACATAACAAGTACAAATGGTCTCTTGCAATGCATGTATTATATTTGAAGTTATTGCCCTTTTTGCTAACACTACACCCAGTAGGTGAGAATGTGTTCTGTTGAACACTCAGCAAAGGGGAATGATTCATCATTTTTTAATGCTCAAGTCCACTGAGTTTTGAAAGAATCTGTTTGCAGGTAGATTTTGAATAACTAAGAGTATAGACCCTACTGAGAGAACTCCTTCATAAATACGGGTCTCAAAAAGCAAGTGGCTACAAAATCATAGTATGATGCTTTATATATGGAGTGAAGGGTTAATGTCAATATGGTCTGTGGTCTGTACAAGTCAGAAGACCCATAATATCAAGAGAGCAATTTTCTAGTCTTCAATTGAATATCATCTAACACAGCTGATAACATGAGATGATTAACCATTTACCTCATACATATTCATGTATTGATATTATTTCATAAGCGAACAGAGTTGTGGTCTTACAGGAGCCATCTGATCTGGGTCTACTTTGTTTGTAAAGGCATTAAAAGTCATAGCTTTGAGGTAAAGGGTTAACAGGTATAGAATTGTCATTGAAATACAGTAAAACCTCTCTATAATGGCCACTAAATTGTGTTAATTAGTTGGTATTTAGGGCAGGTGGCTGCTTAAAGCAAGGTGAAAGTAAAACAGAACACTCCTATAGGAGCGTTCTGTTTTACTTTTACCTTGTTTTAAGCAGCCACCTGCATTTAACACAAAATACTTAATGTAATTTAGTGGCTGTTATAGAGAGGTTTTACTGTATGTGGAGATTTAATTGGAAAATGGTTTGAATCAATTTTTTGGTCAAACATTTATATTAATGAAAACATCTGTTGTCAATCTTTGCCTGAATGAGTCTGAATAGTAGATTAAGATACATAGAAAGTGAAAAAACAGTCAGCCAAAGAGTCAGCAAGTTCAATGTGATTTTCCTGTTTCCAGAAAACGATTATTCATGCAAATTGAAGAAAAGCCCTGTGGTCTATTCCAACACCTTGTTAAGTCTGTGCTGTGAATCCTGCAGGAGAGCTTAGAATTGCATTAGTTTCATTTGCACACTGGCAGCCCTTTCCTCTGTTATACTAGAGAGACTTCTGCTCTTCTCATAGCCCAGGCAGGCAGTATCCTATTTACCCGAAGTATTCGGACAGACCAACAAACCGTATTCTCCTTAACCCTTTCCCTGTTATATTTATACGTTTATTTCAGATTTCAATACTTACTGAATATTCATGGACATAATATAGCTACAATGAAATATAGAAGGTTGAACATTGTAGCTATTGTAGAAACTAAAGAAACAAGATCTATCAAATTCTAGTGACAAACAGAGCAGACCCTGATCAGACGGCTCCTACAGGAGCCATCTGATCTGGGTCTACTCTGTTTGCAGCTGCTTGAAACGGCGTTTATATGAAGGAAATGGTTAATAAATACCTCCACTCCAATAAATGCCCCCTTTACTAATGATCAATAAAAACAACTAAAATCCTGTATAATAACCATTAAATTAAGAAATGTGTGGGGTTTTTTTCAACATAGAGGTCACAGTAGCTTAATGCAGATGTCACAGTAGCTAAATGCAGACTGATACAATGCAGAAAGCTCGCTAGTGTAGATCCTGATCAAACAGCTCTGATCAAACACTAAGTTCCTCCAAGAGCATTTTATCAGGGACTGCACTACATGTAGTTGCCGAATTTGAATATTTAAGATAAGCATAGTACCAGTAGTCTTCATTCAGTGGTGCATACAATCTGCAAGACATCATCAAAATTCTACATGACACTTTTGCTATACTGATGGGTACTCCTGGCAGCTATAACCATGGTTGTTTGTTTTTCTGACAAACCTTGTTTACAGACCCAAAGCACAAAAACAATCTTCAATCCAAAAGTCTGGATGCTATCAAAATGTATGCCCTTTGGGTTGGAGGCTAAACAAAGCTATTATGGTGATGTTCTTGGATTTGATTATCGGCTTATAATCTCTAATCCTCACTGTAGTAAACTTTTATGACCGATGGTGTCTTAACCCTTTCCTCCATGGGCTATTTTAATAGACCCAAATTCAGACCCCACCTACAGGAGCCATTCGGTGTGAGCCATTTTACTCTGTAAAGGTGCCAAAAGTCGTTTGTATGGGTTAAAGAGTTTACCCATTTCCTCATATTGACGCCTTTTGATACCACTATAAAAGCCACTTTTTGAAACCATTGTGATAAATAGAGCATATGCTCCATATAAACTTATTCTCTTTATCAGGATGGTTTCAAAACTACACAATTCTACAATTTTCCTTTTTTTAGCTCACCAGAGCACAAAGTGCTCAAGGTGAGCTATTGTGATACCCCTGTGTCCGGCGTCCGTCGTCCGTCTGTCCGTCTGTCCGTCTGTCCGTCTGTCCGTCTGTCCGTCAACAATTTCAAACGACTTCTTCTCTGAAACCGACTGCCCAATTGTAACCAAACTTGGTCAGATACATACTGTGGGTGGGTGCTTCAAAAGTTGTTAAAAGATAGTGGGCGGGGCCATCGGTCTTGTTGCCATGGCAACTGTACGCAAAATCTAGAAAAATCTTCTTCTCCAGAATGACTTGTCCGATTTGAATATAGTTTTCACCAAAATGTTTCTCAGTTGATAGACTTTAAAAGTTGTTAAAAGAATTTTGATCCGGCGAAAAACATGGCCGCCAGAGGGCGTGGTCATTTTTTCCATATATGGTAATATATGAAAATCTTTAAAAATCTTCTTCTCTGAAACCATTCTGTCCTAGACCATTGATATTTGGTATGTAGCATGATCTTATGGTCCTCTACAAAGATTGTTCAAATTATGACCCCCGGGCCAAAATTGGCCCCGCCCAAGGGCTTATCAGTTTTTCATTGGAAAATCTTTAAAAATCTTCTTCTCTGAAACTGTAAGGCCTAGAACTTTGATATTTGGTATGTAGCATGATCTTATGGTCCTCTACAAAGAATGTTCAAATAATGACCCCTGGGCCAAAAATGGCCCCGCCCAAGGGCTTATCAGTTTTTCATAGGAAAATCTTTAAAAATCTTCTTCTCTGAAACTGTAAGGCCTAGACCTTTGATATTTCGTATGTAGCATGATCTTATGGTCCTCTACTAAAGTTGTTCAAATCATGACCCCGGGGCCAAAAATGGCCCCGCCCCAGGGCTTATCAGTTTTTCATAGGAAAATCTTTAAAAATCTTCTTTTCTGAAACTGTAAGGCCTAGACCTTTGATATTTCGTATGTAGCATGATCTTATGATCCTCTACAAAGATTGTTCAAATTATGACCCCCGGGCCAAAAATTGGCCCCGCCCAAGGGCTTATCAGTTTTTCATAGGAAAAGCTTTAAAAATCTTCTTCTCGGAAACTGTAAGGCCTAGACTTTTGTTATTTGGTATGTAGCATGATCTCATGGTCCTCTACAAAAGTTGTTCAAATTATGATCCTCGGGCCAAAAATGGCCCCGCCCAAGGGCTTATCAGTTTTTCATAGGAAAATCTTTAAAAATCTTCTTCTCTGAAACTGTAAGGCCTAGACCTTTGATATTTAGTATGTAGCATGATCTTATGATCCTCTACAAATATTGTTCAAATTATGACCCCCAAGCCAAAAATGGCCCCGCCCAAGGGCTTATCAGTTTTTCATAGGAAAATCTTTAAAAATCTACTGAAACTGTAAGGCCTAGACCTTTGATATTTGGTATGTAACATGATCTAATGATCCTCTACAAATATGTAGCTGTGGCTTGTGGTCCTCTGCCAAGAATGTTTAACTTACGACCCTGACCACTGGGCGAAACTTGGCCCTGCCTCAGGGCTTATCAGTTTTTCATGGGAAAAATATAAATATTATCTTTCTCTGAAACCATAAGGCTTAGACCTTTAATTAATGGCATATTGCTTTGCCTTGTGGTTCTCTACCAAGGGTGTACACATGATTTCTTGTGGTCAAATATGTCCCGCCCCTGGGGTTATGTCTGGTGAGCGCTTCAGGGCCTCATGGCCCTCTTGTCTAGTAAATGCTCCTTTTCAGTAGCTTTCTTCAAAGAGGTTAAGTCTAAAACCAGCATAATTATATATGAGGTAAGGAGGTAACAATGGATGCTGACAAGAGGATCTATAGATTTTAGTGTACTCTAATAAAATGACAATTAGTTACATTTTTATGCCCCCATAAAGTGGTGGCATATAGGGTTGCTCTTGTCCATACGTACATACATCTGTACGTCCGTCTGTATGCACATCCAGAAGAATTTGTCCGGGCTCTTTCTCGGAAAGTATTAGTCAAATTTACACCAAACTTTTACACACATGTTTAAATTTGTGGCCATTATATCCTGGCCCTTATTATGGTCCTTACTTTCTGTGACAAAAATCTGAAGTGGGGGCATCAGTGTCCTATGTACACATTTCTAGTTGTTTTCATGACAATTACCAATTTACCATTACCTGTACTTGGAAATAATAAGCTTGAAAAAATGTTAATAAAAATTCAATAAATGAGTAGCCCCATCCTATGATAAATGGTGTCTTAGTGGTGTTGCAGACTGTGTAGAATTCAGTTTATAGAGACAGCATCTGAACAGGGTCTGCAATAGTTGACACTTAGCAGCAATATTTAAGATTGAAATACTGCTGTTATAACGATGTAAAACTCGATAAAAATCAGTGTAGACCAGATCGGATACTAAACCTGACATGGTGACTACCCTAAGTATTTGGACATTTTCCCCATCTCTCCATCAGTACTGTATGTAAAGCTAAATGAGTCTAAATGGACACAATAGTTAACCCTTTTCTCCATAAATATGTCTTTCTATGCCTTTGTAAACAGGGTAAACCCAGATCAGATGGCTCCTATAGGAACCGTTAGATCAGGGCCTGCTCTAATTGCATATGAAGTAACAATAGATATGATTTTAAAGTTTCTGCCATAGTCGAAGCTTCCTGTGTCCTTGTGCTATGGTACAGATAATATTGTAATTAATATTCATAATGTCATTATATCTTACATGAATATTCATGGAGTAAAGGGTTAAAGACTGATTGGCATTGCCACTGAATATTCAGCATTAATTAAAACATTTCACTAGCTTTCCTGAGGTGAATCCTATCACTTGGTGTTCACTAAAACTGTTCTTGTGTTCGAATCCCATGGGGGCTATTTCCCAAACACTTTCTAAGCTTGAAATGACAACTCAATAAAGATCCACTTTACTTCCAGCCTGTTTAGCAAAATTAGGTTGGTAGAAAATGTTGTCATTTTCAGTCTTCAGATTTTCAATATCTTGCATTTCTTTGCAAAAAAATTATCTTTGTGTTGATTAGTTTTGATCCTGATTAGCTAATGAGTTACGAGGCATCTGATTGGATTCAAATTGTTTGCAGAAGTGATCACAATTTCATCCATGGTGTACTAGAGGGTAAAATGGTGTATTTACTCCCCATCATTTGTTTATTGCTAACAGTTTGTGTCAGAATTATGTTCTTATTGAAACTGTTTTACATGCAAGCAATAATATCAATGTACAGTAAAACCCCACTAAAGCGACCACCTAAAAGAGGTATAATTCTGGGTGCTAGATGCAGGTGGTAGCTTAATGCAGGTCCTAGAGGAGCTTTCTGCATTACTTTTGTCCTGCATTAAGCAACCACCTGCTTATAAAGACATTCATGTTTATCCATTAAGTGGTCACATTAGAGGGGTTCTACTGTACAGTACAGTCTCTCTAAAACCAACCACTGCAAGAGCTCTACTTCTGGATATTAACCCATTCCCTCTAATTGACACCTTTTTACACCTGTAAAAGTCACTTTTTTTCAACACTGTGTTAAATAGAGCATTTGCTCCTGGCCTGTGGAGCAAATGCTCTATTTATCACAATGTTTTAAAACAACACAATTCTAAAATGTTTCTTTTTTCTAGTAAATGCTCCTTTTCAGTTGAATATTCAAAAAGGTTAGATAGAAAATTAGGCTATGAAGGAACCGGTTAAAGGCAGGTGGTAGCTTAATGCAAGATGAAAGTTATGCAGAAAGCTCCTCAAGGAGTGTGCATTGATGTAACATAGAGAATATACAGCTATAATCTGTAAGAGTGTAGAATATAGCAACACAGTGCATTTAAAACAATAAAAAATATAACCTGTGGAAATGTGGATTGTTGTATACTAGTATTATTGGTTTGTTTGTTTGTGTTAATTAACATCCGTTTCTGCCAACTATGAGTTAAATGGACGCTCCACAGAGAGAGGGGAGCGGATACAGGGAAAACCGGGCCGGATGCCCTACCCTTATTATCGACACGTTTCTCTGGTTCTTTTAGATGCCCAGTGTCTCTTCTGAAGGACTTGGTCGGGCTGGGATACTAGTATGAAGTAGAATCTGTGAGAGTATACATGTAGATTCACATAATGTAGAGCAAATACAGTAAAACATGTGAGAATGTAATTTGATGTAACATAGAGCAAATGCAGTAAAATATGTGAGTGTAATTTTATGTAACACAGAGCATATACAGTACTGTAGAACATGTGAGAGTGTAATTTGATGTAACATAGAGCATATACAGTACTGTAGAACATGTGAGAGTGTAATTTGATGTAACATAGAGCATATACAGTAGAACATGTGAGTGTTATTTGATGTGACGTAGAGCATGAATAGTAGAACATGTGAGAGTGTAATTTGATGTGACATAGAGCATGAATAGTAGAACATGTGAGAGTGTAATTTGATGTGACATTGAGCATATACAATAGAACTTGTGTTTACCCTTCATTCCATGGATATGTCTTTTAACAGCTTTGCAATCAGAGTAGGCCCAAATCAGATGACTCCAGTAGGAAATGTCTGATCAGAGTCTGCCCTGTTTGCTTATGATATAATATGATTCTAAGGCCAAACATTCCTGTGTCCATATCCTGTCATAAAAAATAATCTAATTAACATTCATGAAGTCATTATTTTTTCATGATTAAACATGGAGTAAAGGGTTAATTGTCATTTATGGCAGGTTTTACTGTAACAAGCATTTAATATAGTTGTGGATCTTTTCTATTTGCAGAGAGTCCCAGAATGAACTGAATTCACTTACTCAGCTGATTGAGTCCATGTGGACCCACTATGAGCCCACTGTCTCACCCAACAACCTCAACTTGGACCAAATCTTCTCCTTCCTGCAGGAGGAGCGTGGCCTCGACTCTAAGGCCCAACAGGGAAACAAGACCCTCGATGAGATCACCGATGAATTAAATGAGCTCAATGACCTGTTGACAGAAGACATGGTAAGAAAAGTAAACAGACAGTTTCAATTTCTTCAAATAAGAATTGAGGTTTAAACTGTTTAAATCTTTGTATTTGTATAATACAGTAAAACCCCGCTAATACGACCACTTAATAAACAGCCACTGACGTCGTTTAATGCAGGTGGTTGCTTAATGCAGGACGAAAGTTATGCAGAAAGCTCCTGTAGGAGCTTTCTGCATAACTTTCATCCTGCATTAAGCTACCACCTGCCTCTGCCACCCAGAAGTATGTCCCTTTTGATGGTCGCATTAGAGGGTTTTTACTGTAGTTGTAAATATGCAAAGACTTGTTCAAAGTTTAGATTCAGATGACATGCCAAGTAATTTTGTTTTTAATCAGGATTAATTGTTTAAATTTTTACATATTCCTTTCAAAAAAGAATTTGGATGGAGTTTTACATTTTAAATGGAAGCAGACATCAATTTACAGATAACAATTCCTTGTCAAGCACAAGATTTATCCTTTGCCATGGGTGATTGCAGGATTTGTAGACATACAAAATTATCTTTGAGGAAATCGAGGAATTACAGCAGATTAATGCTAAATTTCTGCAGTTAAATTTAATTCAGTACAGTCTGTTAGGTTAACCCTTACCCCACTGTGAAAAAATAATGTCTGCTCAAATTTGGATTTTGTTCAGTTATCCCATTCCCACATATTGACAACTTTTGATGACTCTGTAGAAGTCACTTTGTGAAACCATTTTGATAAAAAGAGCATTTGCTCCTATAGGAGCAAATGCTCTATTTATCACAATGGTTTCAAACTACAAAATTCTAAAAAAAAATCCTTTTCTCTAGTTAATGCTCCTTTTCGGTAGATAAAGTCTGATTTATTCTAAGAGGTTGAATCTAA
Organism: Azorinus chamasolen; assembly: GCA_963576725.1. Classification (NCBI taxonomy): domain Eukaryota; kingdom Metazoa; phylum Mollusca; class Bivalvia; order Cardiida; family Solecurtidae; genus Azorinus; species Azorinus chamasolen. The sequence continues at coordinate 28,142,228 of OY755235.1, forward strand.
AAATAGCCTATGAGGTAATGGGTTATGAGTACTACTGATTTGATCAAACTGTTGAGAAACTAATTGACTGAGTGTCCAGTGGGTTATGTTCTGATGAGATGCTGAGTTACTTGGCGTCTCATCTGGATCCATGCTGTTTGCGGTTAGCAGGAGAAAAGTTAACAATATTATATATAACAGTAGTAAATGTATAATGAAGACAGACTTAAATGCTCTATTTGTCACAATGGTTTAAAAAAATGACTTTTACAGAGGCGTCAAAATGCGTCACTAGGAGAGAATGAGTTAAACAGTGAAAGGGTTAATAATTGTACCATATTCAGAATTCCAAAATGACATGCTTATTCAGTAGGTATTATAATTTTCAATAAATATAGAACAGGGTTACATGAACATCTGCATAACTTTCATCACACATTAACCCTTTACTGCATGTAAGTGTCATTTCTCACATTTGCAAACAGAGTAGACTCAGATAAGACGGTTCCTGTAGGAGCTGGCAGATCAGGGTCTGCTATATTTGCATATGGATATGATTCTATAGTTTATGCCATAGTCAAATATTCCTCTGTCCATGTGCTATTATAGCAATCAATCTAATTAATATTCATGATGGAATTATTTCTGACATGAATATTCATGGAGGAAAGCGTTAAAGTAATAGCGAATGGTCAGTCCTGGTGTACAGACTTTGGATACTTTACTTGGGGTTTGTTTCATTGTTGCAGGAAATGTCATAAACCAAATTGCCTAGAAAGCTTGAAAATCTTATTACATTCTGTGCTAAGATTTCCTAATTTCATTAATTACAGAACAAAGATTTAGCACCATGCTTGGTTAGGTTTATTGGATTGTGCAGAGATCGTCTCAAAACACACAAAATACAAAGCCTAACGTTATTACTGATATCAGAGAATATGACAAGGTCGAGCTTCTGCCATGCCCAGGGTTAACCATTTACTACATGAATATTCATGTAAGAAATAAATACATCATGAATAATAGTTGGTTGAAATTTTTGTATTGATGTATGTGAAAAATCTAGGTTTGTTTGCCAATACAGAAGCTACTTTTACAAACCATTATGATAAATGGAGCAAATACTGGCAATGGTTTCAAAACTACACAATTCTAAAATGTTCTTTTTCTCTTGTAAATGCTTCTTTTGGTACTCTGTTTGCAAATGCCTCAAAGGGCATTTATATAAAGGAAAGGGTTAATATGTGGACAATCCTACAGGGGTTGCCTTATCCGGGTCTTCTCTGTTTGCAAAGGCATTAAAGGCCTATGAGCTAAAGAGATTGGTAATTCCACATTGAATATTTAGTATTCAAACTGTACTAATTCTGCAACTACCTGTTCTAGATATGATCAGACCTTTGATATAGTGCATCATTTTAAAACTAGTAGCATTTTAGAGTCCAGTTTATTGATATTAATTCTCGTACTTTTATAAGAGATTAATAGAAGGACAAATATAACATGTTAGTAATAACCAGCATCATTATTTATTAGAATAATTTTTTTTTTAAAAAAAACATGCCATACAAACAAATGCTTAAGCTATTTTTCTTAATCTTATATATAGAGCCGTCTGACCAGGGTCTGCTTTGTTTGCTTATGGAGTTATATATACAGTGAAACCCCGCTAATGCGACCACCTAAAAGAAGAATAATTCTGGGTGCTAGATGCAGGTGGTAGCTTAATGCAGGACAAAAGTAATGCAGAAAGCTCCTAGAGGAGCTTTCTGCATTACTTTTGTCCTGCATTAAGCAACCACCTGCTTATAAAGACACTCATGTTTATTAATTAAATGGTCGCATTAGAGGGGTTCTACTGTATCTGATTCAACAGTTTCCGCCATGGCCAAATCATGATATGCCATTATCAAAATTCAGCTGATAGATTATTCATGATGTCATCATTTCTAACCTGAATATTTATGAGGTCAAGGGGTAATGCTGATTAATTTGACATTTCATCTGGAGCCGTAGGTAATGCTTACTACAGCATAGCGTGCTAGAGGTAACAGTTAGGTCTCACAGTCTTGTAGCCTGTGGTGCAATCTTGCAACACATCAAAAAACAACTAACACTTATTGAACTTTAAGAAGCAGGACTCATGGGAAATCTTGGAATGGTACTCTCTGATTGAATGAGCCATGTAGGGTGTTAGATACGAGGCAGAAGGCAGTTTGAAAGAAACAAGATTGCCATAGAATTTGGTATGGCATAAATCAGACAGTGGAAGTCAAAAAGCTTGCAGGAGCATAGGGTTATTATACCCCCCACAACGAAGTTTGGGGGGGGGGGGTATACTGGAATCAGGTTGTCCGTCTGTCCGTCTGTCCGTCCGTCTGTCCGTCCGTGGACACAATTTTGTCCGGCCTTCTTCTTCTACAGTTTTGCTTCAATTTTGTTGAAAGTTCATATATAGCCATATGACCATATAAACCTGTGCACCGCATATTTCCGTTATGATCGGACCACTACTTCAGGAGTTATCTCCCCTTTTTAGTCCCGTACCAATGTTTTCCGGTTTTCTGGACTTTTTATGGAAGTGACTCCAGATATCAACTCTATATTTAGTACAAAGCTAAATCTGTATAAGTTACAGCTTATGTTACAATCTCAGTCCGGTTGAATAATTATTTCCAGAGTTATTGCCCTTGTACTTTAATTTTTTTCTTCAAATTTGGGATTTTCCGGGCTTTTCTTGGAAGTGGTTGCAGATATTAACTTTATATTTGGCATAAAGCTAACTCTACATGATTTACAGCTTAATTCCCAATCTCAGTCTGGTTGAATAATTTTTGCCAGAGTTATGGCCCTTGAACTTTAATTTTTTGTCAAATTTTCAGTTTTCCGGACTTTTCTTGGATGTGGTTGCAGATATTAACTTTATATTTGGCATAAAGCTAACTCTACATGATTTACAGCTTAATTCCCAATCTCAGTCTGGTTGAATAATTTTTGCCAGAGTTATGGCCCTTGAACTTTATTTTTTTGTCAAATTTTCAGTTTTCCGGTCTTTCTTTGGAAGTGGTTGCAGATATTAACTTCATATTTGACATAAAAATAAATCCAGATGAGGTACAGCTTAAGTTCAAATATCGGTCTGGTTGAATAATTTTTGTCAGAGTTATGGTCCTTGAACTTAATGTTTTTCTGAAAAGGTACCTAGCTTTAGAACTTTGGATTTGACAAAAAACTCATGAAAGGGTCTTATTTCTAAGAATTATTCTTCATTTTTATTACATAAATTGGGTTGGGGCATGTATTGTTTTTAAATCTCTGCACGTTTCTGTATGTACATATGTTCAGATTGATGATAGGTGTTCTGACAAGCAGACAGGTGGGGGGGTATTCGTTAGCCTTTGGCTTACAGTTCTAGTTATTCTAGTTACTCTAAGTACTCGGACAGTCTCTGCTTTTTACCAGTTTTTAACCCTTACAACATTGAATTTTCAAATGGACTATTCCAAAGTTCAAACAGGTCAAGCTTATGGTGAATATTAGGGATTTTTCTCAAGAAAAGTGTAATATGACAATCAGTGCAGACCCTGATGAGAGGGCTGGGTCTACACTGTTTGCAAAGCACATAAGTGACTCGTGCCCCACACTGTAAGGATTAAATAATTCAGTTTGGCACCATTTTGATAAAATTAAATTTGACTGACATAGTTGCAGATAGTCTAGACTCTGATCAAATGGCTTCTTTAGGAACTGTTTGGTGTGTCAGTGCTCTATTTGCCTCAGTTTGTCTGTGTGAATACTTAGGTTAGTTTAGGTAGATAAGGAAGCCATGAAGTGATTAGAATTCTATGGCCTTTTGATTATACCCACTGTAATGGCCGATATATTGGTTTACTTTGTAGTCAAACATCCTTGTATTATTTCAATATCTAGAATTTAATAGAACGGTTTACCTTGAACAATATTAAATTCGGTCGTCAAATTCTATGACTAACATTTGTTTTTTCTTAAAGTTATATTTTCTTAAAATTACAGCACTGTATATCACGTAATGCTTTGAAAATAATTAAAAAATACTATTAGAATTTGATGAATCCAAAAAAAATTGTGATTGAATTTTATTTAAGACAAACCGCAAGCTTTGATCTTTAACCCTCCTCTTGCTGAATTTTAAAATACATTTCTTCTTCTTTACCCATGCCCTGTTGTATAATTACATATATCTTCATTGTGTACAAGTATTTCGCTGTGCAATCACTGCTGTGGAGTGCATTTATTGCACAATCAACTTGTAAATAGTGCAGACCTTGATGAGACAGCTCCTGCAGGAGCTGTCTCATCTGGGTCTTCACTATTTACAGGTAGGTATATTGACGTGAACAGCAAGCGAAGGGTTAAGATGTATTTGGCTTATATTTCACAAATTTTGCATAAAAAAATGACTACAGAATTGGAATCTTTGTGACTTGAAACTAACTTATTGCTAAAGAACACGATAAGAAATTTGTTGTTTGTATCGAAAAATGAGAAAATTTGATTGCTATGGAAACCAACAGAAATGTCTGCCATTTACCAGAATCTTTCATAAAAATCAAGTACAGTAAAAACTCAATACTACAAAATTTAGTAATGAAGAACTTATAAATGTTTTTGTCACAGGCAGATGGCTGCTTAATGCAGGGTAAAGGTTATGCAGAAAGCTCCTAGAGGAGCTTTCTGCATGACTTTTACCCTGCATTAAGCTGCCACCTGTGTTAAAGATCAATATGTATTTGAGTGTTTGAATAATCAAATTTTCACTGTGTATCACACATACTCATTTCAATGTACATGTAGGTCAACTATTTCACAATAGACATTTTGGTTTGTGTATTTTTAACTCGTCTGTTTCGAAGAAATGTCGAGCTATTGTGATCACTGGTTCGTAGTTGTAGGTGTCATCGTCAGCATGCAAAAACTTTAATGTAGCTCATTACTCGAACAGTATAAGAGGTATCAACATGAAACTTCATAGGTGGGTACCGGTAGATCTCATTGAGGAGAAGGCCCCTACATAAGAACCATAACTCTTTGATTCAAATTTTTTGAGTTATTGCCCTTAATTTGTTTCAAAAACTTTTTCAAAAAGTTTTAATTTATCTGGACAAGCACCAAATCAGACGAGCGTTGGCGCCTTTGCAAACAGAGTAGACCCAGATTAGAGGGCTCCTATAGGAACCATTCTGATCTGGGTCTGCTCTGTATGTTAATGGAATTTGATAGATCTGTTTCTTTAGATATGAATATTGATTACCTTATAATGTTTATAAAGAAGTGAATACATTGCTGTTACAAATAGTGTAGAATCAGATCTAAGATATTTTATAATCAAACAGAGCTGACCCGGATCTGACAGCTCTTATAAGAGCCGTGTCATCTGGATGTACTCTTATTGTAAAGGGGTCAGAAGATATCTCTATCACGTATATACTTAACCCTGCTTCCCTGTTCTGTATTTAGGTCAAATTTCAATACCTACTGAATATTCATTAACAACATAGTATGGAAGGTGGAACATTGTAGACATTTTAGAAAGTAAGAAACCGATCTATCAAATTTTATTAGCAAACAGAGCAGACCCTGATCAGACGGCTCCTCTAGGAGCCGTCTGATCTGGGTCTACTCTGTTTGCAAATGCATGAAAACACGTTTATATGAGGGAAAGGGTTAAACAAAAGTTATCTGCAAAATTTTCTTCTGCAAAATTTTCTTCAGCATTTCTTCTTTGTTTCAAATGGTTTTGATCTTGATAAAATGCCCAGTTAATGAAACCCTTTCCTTCATATAAAGGCCTTTTCATGTCTTTGCAAACAGAGTAGACCAAGATCAGACAGCTCCTAGGCTATAGGAGCCGTCTGATCAGGGCTTGCTTGTGAAATTGTTATAGATCTGACTCTACAGTTTCTACATTAATACCAAACATTCCTGTGTACATGAATGCTACAGGGAAAGGGTTAAGCTTCAATTTGAATCCAAACTTGTATGCAAAGGTCTTTACAAATTTTGCTAATAGCCTACTGATTGTTTGGTCCACATAAAGTTCAGATTTTATGTGTACGAACTAATGTAATATCACCATCATCCATAAATACCTTCTGTGAGACATGGTAGGTCAGTGCTTTCAATTTTTTGCCAGCAACAATAAGTGTATTTACATGGTCCATTTCTGTCTTACTCTCCCCATTCATTATGTTATTGTGGATAGCTGTTTTTAAGTGTTTACACTTGCTACAGTTTTGTGTTATCAATCCAATCCCAGCTTTATTTACCTCCCACTCTCTGTTGTCAGAGTTCTGGACTCGTTGCGTGCTCTGTGAGCGAAAATATCCATAAACTAGCAGACTAGTGGTATCAGAGGGCCATCTGAATCAGTCGGTGCTCTACAATAGATTTTCGCTTATGCTACAATATCATCCTTAAATGACTTTATAGCTTTGTTATAGACAAGGCATCCTCTCTCAGTGATGCTAGCTTTTCATTGGCTGATTTTCCACGTTTGGTAAACCTCTGACTTATACCAGTATGCCATGCTTCTATTGGATCAAACAGTAGAACTGGGGTGAATTTCTGCATCTCTGATGATTGTGTCAAACTGATGTCAAACTGGTATGAGAGAACTGACTTAAATTGAAGTATCTCCTTCAGAGATTAACATAGTTTACTGGAAAATACATGATTTTACTGTCATTGTTTATGACTGTGTTTCATTAACATTGGGATATTTGTTATACTGCAGTTGGATATTTTTTTTAAATGATTCAACATTTTCAACGCTGAAATTTCCAAAGTGGAATAGCCCATCAGTGTTAGAGAATCCACTTGGTATGATAGGTTTAAACTCCTAGAGGATTTAGAATGACAAAAATAATGCAGACCCTGATCAGAGGGCGCTTTTAGGAGTCCACTTATCTGGGTCTACACTGCTTGCAAAAACCAGTGCATACATGACAGTGTCATAATTGAACTGATTATTGATCTGTACTAACAGTTCTGTACACAAAAATATTAACTCCAACCATGCTGAAAAAAAGTCTGTTCAACCTCTCATCAGGGTCCAAGGTTATAAAATTTCTGAGTCTGAGATCATTCTCAAGTATCTGATTGGTCATATTCTGAGCTTGCTCAGAATATGACCAATCAGATACTTAAGAATGATCTCAGACCCGAGCATAAAGTTTTACAACTTCTGAGCCTGGAGCAATGTTTACTAACTTTGATCAAGCTTTTGAGAAATAATGGTACTGATCGAGTGTCAAGCTTTTGAGAAACTACTGATTGAGTTTCAAGCAGCTTGGATCCTGATAAGTCACTGAGTTACTCGATGTTTTATTTGGAGACAAGCTGTTTTCAAATGCCAGTTAGGTTGCACAAAGCATGATAAGGGTTTAAATAAATACACAGTGCATGACACCATGGTAACTTGTCAAGGTAACTTGTCATGGTAACTTGTCATGGTAACTTGTCAACTTCTGTTTAAACTGTATTTACATATGAAAGATCTTGTTGATTTTTATTCTAAGGATGTGACAGAAGTTACTCCATATTATTGTGATGATTCCATGTGGATTTATGTAAATGGTGAACGATGTATTTAATATATTCCTATTTCCATATTTTGAATAGGATTTGACTCTCCTAGATGTAAGTACATTGGATGTTCTGAATGAAACATTAACTCTCTAAATATTCCAAAGGTTCTGATAAGAGGCATGTTTAACCCTTACAGTGCGGGACACGAGTCACTAATGTCCTTTGCAAACAGTGTAGACCCAGATGAGAGGGCTCCTAAAGGAGCCCTCTCATCAGAGTCTGCACAGTTTGTCATGTTACACTTTTCTTTAGAAAAATCCCTAAATATTCACCATAATCTTGACATGTTTGAATAGTCCATTTGAAAAGTCAGTGTTGTAAGGGTTAAGAAGTCTATGATACATGTTATCTTCATTTCTCATTTAACCCTTTACTCAATAAATACACCCTTCTGCATCTTTGCAAACAGAGGAGACCCAGATCAGACGACTCCTGTCCAAGGTCTGCTCTGTTTGCTTATGATATATAATATAGACTTATATGATGCTACAGTTTCTGCCATGGCCAAACCTTCCTGTGTCCATGTGCTATTACAACAATTTAATTAATATTCATGATGTCATATTTCTTACATGAATATTCACGGAGTACAGGGTTAAATTGTTGTACTCTTTGAGTTGCTTGAGTAAGGAATAATGACATCACAAATATTACTTTTTATAATAGTACATGCATGGAAAGAGAAACTTTCGGTCATAGCAGAATATATATTATTCCATAAACCAACGGAACGGACCCATATTAGACGGCTCTTATAGGAGCCATCTAAAATGTGTATACTGGTTTTTGCAAAGCATCAAAATTGGATGCTATCAAATAAATGGTTAAGAGGGTTTGAGTGAGAATACTATAATTGGATGGTAAAATATGCCTGTTATCTTCAGTTCTGTTTATCAACATGTTTAACTGTATAGTGATGTTCTGAATGAAACTTGCTAAATATGTTTACCTGTGCAGTGATCTGAAGGAAACTATATTAGCTAAACATGTTTACCTTAAAAGTGATGTTCTGAATGATAATATAGCTAAACATGTTTACCTATACAGTGATGTTCTGATTGAAACTATAGCTTAACATGTTTACCTGTACAGTGATGTTCTGAATGAAACTATAGCTAAACATGTTTTCCTATACAGTGATGTTCTGAATGAAACTATAGCTAAACATGTTTACCTGTACAGTGATGTTCTGAATGAAACTATAGCTCTCTAGTATACCAACATGTTTTTACTATTAATTCAAGCCTTTACTCCATGAATATTCATGTAAGAAATAATTGACGTCATGAATATTGATTCTTTTAGAAGATTTTTTATCATGAACACAATAATTTAATTTTTGCCATGTTAGAATCTGTAGAATCAGGTCTATATAATTCCAGAAGCAAACAGAGCAGACCCTGATCAGACAGGTCCTACAGGAACCACGTGATTTAGGTCTACTCTGTTTGCAAAAGTGTCAAAAGGTGTAACAATGGAGTAAGGGTTTAAGAAATGTTTGTTAGATCTTTAATACAACTGCATTGATTTGTCATTCTTTTCGACTGTAAATGTGACCCTTAACAATTTCCCTCATGTAAACATGTTTACACGCATTCGCAAACAGAGTAGACCCAGATCAGACGGCTCCTATAGGAGCCGTCTGATCAGGGTCTGCTCTGTTTGCTAATGGAATTTGATAGTTCTGTTTCTTTACTTTCTAAAATAGCTACAATGTTCCATCTTCCATATTGCATTACAAGTATTTTGTCCATGAGTATTCAGTAGGTATTGAAATTTGGAATAAACAATGAAGAACAGGGAAAAGATTAAAACGGTAAAAACTATAAAACGACCCTTTCCCTGTTGAATATTCATGTAAGAAATAATGACACCGTGAATATCTATTAGCTGGATTTTTATAATGGCATTATGTACACAGGAGATTTGGCTTCCATAGACAATGAGAGGCAGATCTATGATAATTTCTTAAGCAAACAGAGCAGACCTGATCAGACTGCTCCTGGAGGATCTGTCTGATCTGGGTCTGCTCCATTTTCAAAGTTGTCAAAAGGCATCTTTATGGAGTAAAGGGTTTAGCAACTTTTAGTTGATAGTAATTATAATTGCCATTATTTCTTACTTTAATACAGAACAGGGAAAGGGTTAACATGAGTTGCATCTAAGCTAACAATCTATTGGAATGAGTCTACTTTTATCTTTTTGTTACTTTATCCTGTTGTTTCTTTTTCTTTTCAGACTTTTATTTTGTCTTCAAGAAAGAAACTATACTAACATCTAGAATTATGTGAAACTAATATTTTGTTTTTGTTACGAAACCATTAGATCTACTAATTATAATAATAATAATATTTTTTGTATACAGTTGTCACTCAGCTCCGATGTTTATTCCAAAAATACTTGGTAATCTACACAGTAGTAAATATTGTTAGGAGGCTTAACAGGTTTGATCCTTAACCCTTTCCCTGTTCTATGTTTATGTCAAATTTCAATACCTAATAAATATTCATTAACAAAATAGTTATAAAGAAATATGCAAGGTGGACCATTGTAGACATTTTAGAAAGCAAAGAAACAGATCTACCAAATTCTATTAGCAAACAGAGTAGACCCTGATCAGACGGCTCCTTTAGGAGCCGTCTGATCTGGGTCTACTCTGTTTGCAAATGCGTGAAAACACGTTTATATGAGGGAAAGGGTTAAAGGCAGACACATTCATTAAACACCTAAACATGCTAAAAATATAACTGAAACCATCAGAAATTCTATTATAAAATTTAAGGTTTTATTGTATTATTTTGTCTCAGCCATAAATTCAAGCGCATGCAGAGAAATCAGACATGAAACTTGCAGTTAAATTGTTAGGCCATCAGCTAGTTTTGCGCTAGATTTGATTTTTTGTCTGAGATATAAATTAACGCTTTTCATAAATATTCATGTAAGAAACAATGACATCATGAATATTGATTTGACTTATTGTTATAACAGCACATGGACACATGTTTTTTGTCTATGGCAGAAACTGTAGAATCATATCTAAATTATATCATAAGCAAACAGAGTAGACCCTGATCAGATGGCTCCTGTAGGAGCCATCTGATCTGGGTCTACTCTGTTTGCAAAGGTGAAGAAAAGCGTATTTATGGAGTAAAGGGTTTAAGCATCAAGTATTGATATGTAGATACATTTTATAATCAGATTTAACCCATTACCTTATAGACTGTTTTTGGACCCAACCTCTTTGAATAAATCTACAGAAAAGTAGCATTTACTAGAGAAAAGGAAAATATTAGAATTTTGTAGTATTGAAACCATTGCGATAAATAGAGCATTAAATTTTGCTCCACAGAAGCTCCAGAATGGTAAAAAAAGAGACTTTTACAGAGGCGTTAAGAAAGGCATATTTATGGAGGAAAGGGTTGAAGTGGTAACATGTTTATGTGTTTCTTTAATATAATTTATTATGTAATTTTGCAACATCAAATTAATATCTGCCTTTAACTCTCTCTCTGTTGAAGATACATGTAAGAAATAATGACATCATTCATATTAATTGGATTATTTTTTAATGGCATATGAACACAGGACAGAAGCTGTAGAATCAGATTTATATTCTGTCATAAGCAAACAGAGCAGACCTTGATATTGTAAGAACTTCTGATCTGGGTCTACACTGTTTGCACATCTGTGTGAGGGAAAGGGTTTGAAGAGAAATTGAAGTAGAATTACTTTGATAAATACTTTGCTGACAACAATTACTTAGTAGTCCAAGAGTTAATCTGAAGGAATTCTATTTCAGAAATACAAGTCTGTCAAATAGCTCAACTTTTCAGTCCATAACGATGCCTTTTGAAATCTCTGCAAACAGGGTAGACCCAGATCAGGTGGCTGCTGTCAGAGTCAACTGATCAGGGTCTGCTTTGTTTGCTCATGACATAATGTACATCTGATTCTACAGTTTCTGCTATGAAATTTTCTTGTTCATGATGCCATTATTTAAATTCAGGTAATGAATATCATACATTCATTATTTCTTACATGAATATTCATTATGTAAAGGGTTCAGATACTGACGAGGGTTCAAATCTGGATCCAAAGTATCTGCATAGGTACACTGTTGTCACAAAATCTTACTGTCTGACATTTCTGAAAAAGGATATCACATGGGGGTTGTTTCTCTCATTACCAATCTCCCCTCTCCATCGGTTTGTAAGCTGACTAATTCAATTTGGCACCATTTTTGATAATGTTAAAATTGATTGACTTGAAATTAGATTGACATACAGTAGGACCTGTCTAAAGCAAATTAACCCTTTCCTTCAATCACATTCCTCAATAAATACTCTTTTCTACACCTCTGTAAAAGTCCCTTTCTGAAACCATTGTGATAAATAGAGGATTTGCTGGTAGAGTCATTCAAAGAGGTTGGGTCTAAATATAGCCTATGAGGGAATGGGATATAAACCCATTTTCATGCATTTCAAAACAGAGTAGACCCAGATCAGACGGCTCCTATAGGAACCATCTGATCAGGGTTTGCATGGTTTGCCAATGGAATATGATATAATTCATTCTGTTTACTTTTTAAAATGGCTACACTGTTCCACTTTCCATATTTCATTACAACTATGTTTTCCATGAATATTCAGTAGGTATTGAAATTTGAAATAAATATAGAGTATGGAAGGGGTTAATATTGGATGTCTTTAAAAAGCAGGACTGGTTGTTGCTTAAAACAGATAGCTCCCGGTTGAAACTTTTGCACAACTTTCATCCTGCAGCTACCACCTGCCTTTAATACTGATATTTATACCTTCTTGGTGGCTGCATTATTGAGGTATTTTGTACTGTATTAACAAATAGTGTAGACCCAGATCAAATGGCTCCTTCAGGAGCCATTTGATCTGGGTCTGCACTATTTGCTTAAGATTTGTTGTCTGAATAGTTAGAGTAATAGTTGTAATTTGTGTCTGAGAACTGGTAGTCTGCACTCTTTAACAAATTGCTTTCAATTAGTTAACTATTACTGTTAGCATTTTAAGATTGAATTAAACTTCCATTGATGCTCACAGATAATTGACCTTCAGAAATTTCCTACAGTTATTTCCACTGAATGCTGATTTTTTCAAATTGAATTTAACTGCAGAGTCCACTCGGTATGAAAGAATGAATTTTCTAGAGAATTTTAACCCATTACCCCATAGGCTATTTTTTAGATCCAACCACTTTGAATAAATCTTCCGAAAAGGAGCACTAACTAGAGAAAAGGAAACTTTTAGATTTTTTCAGTTTGCAACCATTGTGATAAATAGAGCATTTGCTCCTATAGGAGCAAATGCTCTATTTATCACAATGGTTTCAACAGGTGACTTTTGCAGAGGCGTCAAAAGGCATCAATATGAGGGAATGGGTTAATGATAAAAGTGCAGAACATGATCAACTGTCTCCTAAAGAGCCCACTGGTCTAGGTTTACATTGTTTGCAGTATCTGGCATTCAAAGGTTCAAGAACTCGAGATGGCAAAAAAAAAAAAAACGTTTTTTAAAGGAAAGTGTTAAACTGCCCTAGAAAACCTGTCAAAAGCAGAGGGCATTCCCCCTTGAAGTTATTTCTAACAAAGTAAAGTAAAATCAGAAGACAATCAGTCACAGTGCTTCAATTTTGTGCCAATTTCAATAGAGTTTCTCTTTTTACCATGCCATATGAGTATCAAACTGACAACCCCATAAAGGACCTAGCAATTGCTAGAAAAAGGAAACTTAGAACTATGCAGTTTTGAAACCATTGTGATTAACAGAGCATTAAATTTTGCTCCAATGGAGTAAAATTTTTAATGCTCTATTTATCACATTGGTTTCAAATCATGACTTTTACAGAGGTGTCAAATGGTATCAATATGAGGAAATGGGTTAAAAGTAACTTGCACAGAACTGTTATACTAGAGAGCATACAGCAATGGAAATTGAAGTTTGCAAAATTTAACACAAATTTTGCCCGCAGCATGCTAAATTGAAATCGTTGATGCTTTGCCATCATGGGCTCATAAACTCTCTAGAGCTGAAATTCAGATACATTAGAATCCATTCAGAAGCCCAAAGTGATGTTAGCAAAAGCTACATCTGCCTCGATTGTTTGTATGAACTCTCACCATGTCAGAAATAATGACATCATGAATAATTATTAGCTGCATTTTGTGTGTGTGTGTGTGTGTGGGGGGGGGGGGGGGGGGGGGGGTGTTTCATGTGCAACTTATAGAGGCAAACATTTTTAGGGGCAACTTATTAAGGTCAAGGTCAAGTTACGGGTCAAATTTAGATTGGCAATAATTTATCGCCATTCAACATACATACTTCAAACTTGGCATGCCTGGGCAACTTAATTATGGAGGCAACATTTTTAGGGATAACTTATTTAGGTCAAGGTCAAAGGTCATATCTAAGGCGCTAGACTATAATAGGGGTCCCAGGTTTGAATCCCCGCCGGGCCAAGTCTTTTGAACGAGACTATAAACCGAGGTCTGATGTACCAGTGCTTTATACTGGGCATCTAAAAGAATCAAAGAAACTCTGTTGATAATAAGAGTAGGGCATCGCTCCCGGGTTTCTCTGTATCCTCTCCCCACTGAGACTGGGGCGTCCAGATAGCCCATAGTAATCAACACAAACAATTAAAGGTCATATTGGGGCATAGTGTTTCACAAGCACATCTTGTTATAGTAGTATATGAGCACTGTGAGTTTTGGCTTTGGCAGAAACTGTAGAACCTAGTACATGTATATATATTTCCATAAGCAAACAGAGCAGACCCTGATTAGACACTAGACAGCTCCTGTAGGAGCTATCTGATAAGAGTCTATTCTGTTTGCAAAGGCATGAGAAATCATTTGTATCAGGTAAATGGTAAAGTGTAATGTGGCTCAACATTTAAACTCCCATCAACTTTATCTTAGATCTTGCTACTTTTAACCCTTTCCCTGTCCCATGTTTATTTCAAATTTCAATACCTACTGAATAATTATGGATAGAAAAGTCATAATAAAATATGGAAGGTGAAACATTGTAGCCATTTTAGGAAGCAATGAAACAGATCTTTCAAATTCCATTAGCAAACAGAGTAGACCCTGATCAGACGGCTCCTGTAGGAGCCGTCTGATCTGGGTCTACTGTGTTTGCTAATGCGTGAAAACATGTGTATATGAGAGAAGATTTAAACTTTCTTCCAAATAATGTAAAAATACTATGATTGTCTTTATATATAGATTCATGATGTCATTATTTCTTACATGAATACCAAACAGTTGAAGGGTTAAATGATACATATTTAAACCATTCCCTCATATTGACACCTTTTGATGCCTTTGTAAAAGTCACTTTTGAAACCATTGTGATAAGAACAAATGCTGTATTTATCACAATGGTTTCAAAACTACGTGTTAATTTCTGAATGTTTCCTTTTCTCCGGTAAATTGCTCCTTTTTGTTAGATTGATTTAAAGAGGCTGGGTCATGGTTAACATTTGGTAAGCATGCATGTGGGCTGGTCTAAGCATCCTGGAAAATTGTCCACTGTACAATTTGAGAAGGTTTAACCCTTAACCTGAATAATTGAAACCCGCTCCTCCCATTTTGAATATTAATAAAGTAAAATATTGTATCAATATATTTAACAGTGAAGAAGATCTTTATGACTGTAAATTTAGATAACGGTGCTTCTAGGGAGAACCTTCTGATAAGGGTCTACACAGTGTTTGTAAAGGTCTTGTGTACTCGGCTCCAGCACTGTAAGTGTTAATTACTTGAAAAGCTTTTCTCTAATCTTCACCAAGTAAGGAAACAATATTTACATGTATTTGCATAATATCTTTGTCAAGATCGGTAAGGGTTTGTATTTGTATTGTTAATGGGTATTATCTCTTGGTCAAATTATATATCCAGTCAGGTCTCTTAACCCTTTCCTTCATAAATACGCCTTTCTACGCCTCTGTAAAAGTCACTGTATGAAACCATTGTGATAAATAGAGCATTTGCTCCTATAGGAGCAAATGCTCTATTTATCACAATGGTTTCAAAACTACACAATTTTAAACTTTTCCTTTTCTCTAGTAAATGCTGCTTTTCAGTAGATTTATTCAAAGAGGTTGGGTCTAAAAATAGCCTATTAGGGAAAGGGTTAATCCTATGCTCCATGAATTATGTGTTCAAGTGCCATTTTAAATACTAATCTAATTTTTAATATTCATGAAGTCATTTATTACTTTAATTAATGTTCACGGAGTAAGGGTTAACCCTTTACATCATGAATATTTCTGTAAGACATTATGACTGCATGAATATAAACCCATCATATTGATGCCTTTTTACACCTCAGTAAAAGTCACTTTTTATAACCATTGTGATAAATAGAGCATTTGCTCCTATGAATCAAATGCTCTATTTATCACAATGGTTTCAAAAGCGCACAATTCTATTTTTAATTTTTTTCTAGCAAATTCTCCTTTTTAGTAGATTTATTTGCAAAGGCGTAGAAATGTGTATTTATGGGCAAAAAGGCAATGTTAATATAGTAAAACATCTTTAAATCCAACGTTTAAATTAGTACTGATGCCTGAATCTGTAAGACAGGTGGATTTAGTTTGATGGTTAAAGTCTTTCATCCTGCATTAAGCAGGCCCCCCCCCCCCCCCCCCCCCCCCCCCTAAAGTACATGTATCTAAATTCGAGGGCTTGGTGCAAAACTAGTCTAATTCCTTCACTTTGTGAAGGAGTTAGAATAGTTTTGCACCAAGCCCTCGAATTAATCTCTACTAGAATTCGGGTATAGAGGGGTTTTACTGTACATAGTCTAACCCATTATTCCTTTCCATGCCTTTTCAAACAGAGTAGACCCAGATCAGATGGCTGTTGTAGGAGCCGTCTGATCAGAATATGCTCTGTTTGCTTATCAAATAGATATGATTTTACAGTTCCTGCCATGGTCAAAATTTCTTGTATCAATGACATTGTGCTATTATAAAAAGTATTCTTATTAATATTTATGATGTCATTATTTCTTAAATTAATATTCATGGAGTAAAGGGGAATATGAGTAGTGTTGCACTGTAAATAATTGTTCATGAACATCAAACCGAGGTTTCAATTTTCTTTTTCCACATTGCTGCTTTTGCTTCGAAAGATCGCTGACTTTTAGAATTTATGTACTTGACAACAGCAGGTGTAAATTGCTTGTGTGGCAATCACAATAAGTCCCCCTGTACTTCATTCTCATTGTTGTTATATTTTCTGGTCCTTTGGGATAATAAATTTCAATGCTTTTAGTTATGAAAATTGAATACCGCTTAAGTCGGTGCTAGGGGGCATGAGTAGTGTTGCACTTTAAATAACTTCTCATGAACAGACAATAAAACCGAGTCTGCAATTTTCTCTTTCTGCATTGCTGCTATTGCTTTTGAAGGATTGCCTACTTTCAGAATTTAAATTGTTTTTGTATCAAGATACAATATGTCTTAAAACCAACTTAAGTTTTTCCCCTCTCCGCCAGTTTGTAAAGCTGAATACATGTATATCAATTTAGCACCATTTTGATAATTTTAACCCTTCTCTTGCTGAATTTTAAAATACATTTCTCCTTCTTTACCCATGCCCTGTTGTATAATTACATATATTGTCACTGTGTACAAGTATTTCGCTGTGCAATCACTGCTGTGGAGTGCACTTAGGTTGCACAATCAACTTGTAAATAGTGCAGACCCTGATGAGACAGCTCCTGCAGGAGCTGTCTCATCTGGGTCTTCACTATTTACAGGTAGGTATATTGACGTGAATAGCAAGCGAAGAGTTAAATTAGACTTGCATAGAAGCATATAGTGTAGACCCTGATCTGGATCTACCCTGTTTGCAAGTAGAGAGGTGTATTTATGAAGCATATAAAGCATTCCCTCATATAAATACCTTGTCATGACTTTGTAAACAGTGTAGACCCAGATCAGATGGCTCCTATAGGAGCTGTCTGATCTGAGTGAGTGTCACTGTGCTCTGATTGCTTATGGAATAATATAAATCTGATTATACAGTTTATGCCTGAATATATATGCAAAACTATCATGTGTATATAATTGTGCCAAAATGAAAATTCAGCTAATAAATATTCATGATGTCGTAATTTCTCTAACGTAAATATTGAACAGGGAAAACGAAGGTTAAACTTGTAGTTTAGTAATGTTTGTTTTTGTGATGCAGTACGACTTGGGGCTTTATCACTATATAATTATACTGGTATACAGGTTTATTGTGTTACCAGTACTGGGACATCAAATATGCCGACAGCGTATACAATAATATTGTACAGTTTCGTTTTCTTTTATTGACTTATTCAAATAGAGACAGTGCTTGATGCAAATGGAGGATATCATTTCCCTCAGAATAAGTGCATAAAAGATTGAAATTTCCATTTCCTTAGCACAGACAAACATAATGGACTTATATCATTTTTATCAAAATCGACTACAAGATAACTGATTCTGAGTCAAGTACCTGCATTGTAATTAGACCTTTCAATGGGAGGAAATGAGAGTATGGGTATTTACAAACAGTGTGGACCCAGATCAGACAGAGCCCATAGAGGAGTCCCCTGATTTGCACTATGTGTCATCCAAAATCCTCCAGCAAATTCAAACCTTTCATACTGAATGGACTCTACTATTGAAACTCGGATGGGCCATTCCATTTTGAATATTCAACATTCACAGGGTTAAATATATTATTTACAAGTTGCAGACAAGTGATTCCCTGGTTTATTATAACACTTTGGAAATGGTTGATTGTGTAGGCTTATCAGGAAGATTATGTTTGTTTAACCTTTTACTCCTTGAATATTTTTGTAAGAAACATCATGAATATTTATTACGTGCAGTTTAATAATTGCATATTTGGCCATGGCTGAAACTGTAGATTCAGAACCATATAATTCCATTAACAAACAGAGCAGACCCTGATCAGACAGGTTCTACAGGAGCCGTCTGATCTGGATCTTCTCTGTTTGCCATGGTGTAGAAAGGCATATTTATGGAATAAAGTGTTACGCCTTTTGACAGCTCTGTAAAAGTCACTTTTTTTAAACCAATGTGATAAATATAGCATTTGATCCTATGGATCATGTATTCATTCATGTGATAAAGGGTTAACCCATTCCCTCATAGGCTATTTTTAGATCCAACCACTTTGAATCAATCTACCAAAAAGGAGAATTAACTAGAGAAAAGGATTTTTTTTTAGAATTTTGTAGTTTGAAAGCATTGTGATAAATAGAGCATTTGCTCCTATAGGAGCAAATGCTCTATTTATCACAATAGGTGTTTTTTACAGAGGCGCAGAAAGGCGTATTTATGAAGGAAAGGGTTAACATGTGTATCTTGCTATCTAGGGCTCTTTTCACCATAAATATGCCTTTCTATGCCTCAATGCAAACAGAGTAGACAAAGATCAGATGGCTCCTATAGGAGCTTCTGATCCTATAGGAACCATCTAATCAGGGTCTGCTCTGTTTGCTTATGTTATAATGTAGATATGATTCTACAAATTCTGCTTTGGCAAAAGTTTCTTGTGGTAAACATACCATTTCAAAAATTAGTAATCTAAATCATATTCACGATGTCAGCATTGCTTTCATAAATATTCATAGAGTAAAAGTTATTTTTTATAAGGTAGAAATTTAAATGGGACTTGATGGCTAAAACACTAACTGTGGATCAGATCCATATAATTTGGTAAGCTAACAGAGCAGATCCTGATCAGACAGCTCCTATAGGAGCTGTCTGATCTGGGTCCACTCTATTCACAAGGGCGTGGAAAGACTGTTTCTATGAATGACACAGTTAAAAGGCTAATAAAGCAGACATCAGAATTTGATTTTGCAAAATTATCTAGTAAATTACTTTTGTGAAGCTCTTAAGTATGCTTGACCATTAGTATTACAACAAGAAATTCTATCATAAAATTTAAGGTTTTATAATTATATACATATCAATGATTGACTCCTCAATTTTGTCTTGGCCATATATTATATTCAAGCACAGGAAAATGTGGTGGGAAACTTACAATTGACTATATATACAGGCCATGACCCAGTTTGACGCCCTATTTTCCAGCAAATGAATTTTGGCGAGACAAAGTCAACTGTCAAGCTGTAGATAATTACAAAATCTTACATCTAAATAAGATTTAACCCATTCCTTCATATTGATGCCTTTTGATGCCTCTGTAAAAGTCACATTTTGAAACCATTGTGATAGATAGAACATTTGCTTAATTGGAGCAATTGCTCTATTTATTATGGTTTCAAAACTACACAATTCTAAAAAAGATTTCTTTT
Source organism: Azorinus chamasolen (assembly GCA_963576725.1). Taxonomy (NCBI): domain Eukaryota; kingdom Metazoa; phylum Mollusca; class Bivalvia; order Cardiida; family Solecurtidae; genus Azorinus; species Azorinus chamasolen. The sequence goes on from OY755235.1 coordinate 28,162,198, forward strand.
CCCTAGTAAATGCTCCTTTTCGGTAGTTTGGATCTAGAAATAGCCTATGAGGGAATGGGTTAAAGTTTATAATATTAATAAGTGTGTGCATATTAATTAAATGAATTTTTGTAATGACACCTGAAAACTAGAATTTTTGGCCATGACAGAAACTGTAGAATCATATCTATGTTATATATCATAAGCAAACAGAGCAGATCAGAAGACTTCTACAGTGGCTGTCTGATCTGTGTCTACTCTGTTTGCAAAAGGGTGAAAAGGGGTTCAATATCCTATGCAAGTGTAACCCTTGGAATTAATGCTGAATTTCACCGTGCAATGATCCATCTTTGTTTGACCCTTTCCTCCATAAATATGCCTTTCTACACCTCTGTAAAAGTCACTTTTTGAAACCATTGTGATATATAGAGCATTTGCTCCTAAGATTTATCACAATGGTTTCAGAGCTACAAAATTCTAAAATTTTCCTTTTCTCACGTTAATGCTCCTTTTTGGTAGATTAATTCAAAGAGGTTGGATCTAGAAATAGCCTATGAGGGAATGGGTTAACCCTTTCCTGAATTTTCAAACATTTGCAAACAGAGTAGACTCATATCTGATGGCTCTTATAGGAGCTGACTGATCAGGGTCTGCTGTGTTTGCTAATTGAGTTTGATAGATCTGTTTCCTGACTTTCTAAAATGGCTACAATGTTCCACCTTCCATATTTCATTATATTTTGTACATGTATATTCAGTAGATATTGAAATTTTGAATAAACATAGAACAGGGCAAGGGTTAATATGTTAAGCATCCCTTCTGTATGAAAGGTTATAGTTAGCAAGATAACTTTATATGACAATCAGTGTAGACCCTGATCATATCACTCCTAGGAGCCCCCTGATTTGGGCCAACTCTGTTCAAAGCAAATGCCAAAATAAGCGTACACTTGTTTCCCTGCATTTCAAACTGGTTGATGAAATATTGAGGTTTATTATTTGTTACTGGTACTTCTGACTTCCTCTGCTCATGAATAACTGACAGAATTGTTTCCTGATACATACAGCTTTGTCTTGGTCCATGTCTAACCCTTACAACGCTGACTTTTCAAATGGACTATCCCAAAATTTGAACAGGTCAAGCTTACGGGGAATATTTTGGGATTTTTCTAAAGAAAAGTATAATATAACAAACAATGCAGACCCTGATGAGAGGGCTCCTCTTGGAGCCCTCTCATCTGGGTCTACACTGTTTGCAAAGGTCAATAGTGACTTGTGTCTCGCACAGTTAGGGCTAAACATGGTATATATTTTCCCATCAATAATCGTCAACCTTTAGCTCTTCACTCCCTATATACAACTTCTAACGCTTTGCAAAAAGAGTAAACTCAGATCAGATGGCTCCTGCTGGTATTATATAGATCTCATTCTACAGTTTCTACTCTGGCCAAAATTTCTTGCGTTCATAGGCCATTATAAGATTAGGCGTCTGATTAATATTTATCAGTATTATTTAAATGAATATTCATGGGATAAAGGGTTAATCTGCCATAGGCATATACAATATACAGTAGAACCTGTCTCAAGCAGACATTCATTGATTGAACATAGCAATGTTAAATAACAGATGGTTGCCTTAGGCAAATCCAGGATTAAATCCAGGGCAAAAGTAATGCAGAAAGCTAATATAGGAGCTTTCTGCATTACTTTTGACCTGCATTTTGAAGACCCAGATGAGAGGGCTCCAACAGGAACCCTCTACAGGAGCCCTCTCATCAGGGTCTACATTGTTTGTCATGTTATGCTTTTTTTAAAACAAAATCCCTGAGTATTCACAGTCAAGCTTCACTTGTTTGAATTTTGGAACAACCCATTTGAAAATTTGCTGTCTGATCAGGATCCAGACTGTTTGGCACATAGATTGTAACATTTAAAACTTTGTATTAAACTAAAATGGAGCTCATAATCTTATAGCCTAGAGGATATAAAGCTTCTGAGGATCAGTTATCTTAGCCCTTTCGTTCATATAAACATGTTTCACACATTTGCAAACAAAGTAGACCCAGATCAGATGGCTCCTATTGGAGCCATCTGATCAGAGTCTGTTCTGTTTGCTAATGAAATTTGAAAAATCTGTTTCTTTACTTTCTAAAATGGCTACAATTTTCCACTTTCCATATTTCGTAATAACTATTTTGAAATTTGGAATAAACATAGAACAGGTAAAGGGTCAACTCTGCTCACACTAGGGGAAAATTACCTCTTCTAACAGTTTGATCCAGATGAGACACTAAATAAACCTCTGACAATATCTTTAAGTGAGTCCCTTTCCTCCATGAATATTCATGTAAGAAATAATGGCATCACGAATATCAATTAGATTAATTTGTTATACTAGCACAATGGATACAGGAAGTTTTGGCCATGGCAGAAAATGTAGAATTATATCTAAAATTAAAATGGGTAAAAGGGAAATAAAGGAAAAATACCTTTCAGAAATGCAGCACACAAGCTTACTTAGCTCAATCCAGCAGCTATGGCAACTCCTTTCAACCATGGAGTTGCTGTGTACCATCATAAAATATCAACTGTTAACAAATGCATTATTCATGGTTAATACAGTAAAACCTCTCTATAATGGCCACTAAATTACATCAAGTATATTTTGTTAAAAGCAGGTGACTGCATGCTTAAAGCAAGGTGAACGTAAAACAGAATGCTCCTATAGGAGCATTCTGTTTTACGTTCACCTTGCTTTAAGCAGCAATCTGCCCTAAATACCAACTACATGTAATTAACACAATTCAGTGGCCTTTATAGAGAGGTTTTACTGTATATCTCTTGGGTTGGGTGTAAGCTACAGTGGCTCCTAATATGATGTTGAATAATTCATTTTATAGGTCTTGAATTGTCCTTTAAAACAAAAGCACACTGGAATTTATAACTCCGTTTAGGCTATTGGTAAAACATTAACTCTTTCACTGAATTTTCAAATGGACTATTCCAAATTTCAAACAGGTCAAGTTGTATATTCAGGGATTTGTTTTTAAGAAAAATGTTACCACATTCCCTCATAGGCTTTTTTTTAAACCTATATAATTATGTAAATAAATAAATCTACTGAAAAGGAGCATTTATATGAACTAGCAAAAAAGAAAAGTTTAGAATTGTGTAGTATTGAAGAATAGTACATAATTATCCTACGGAGCAAATGCTGTATTTTTCACAATGCTTTCAAACAAGTGTCATATTTACAGAGGCATCAAACAGTGTCACTATGAGGGAATGGATTAAACTGACAGACAGTACAGTCTCCTCTAGGGGCTCTCTCATCTTGGGCTACACTGTTTGCAAAAGAACATAAGTGACTTGTTTCCTGCACTGGAAGAGTTAATCAATTGATATTTGTATTTAGGCAAGATGATCAGTCACCATACATCTTATCAGGACTCTGTCATACTTTAGCCATTTATTCCATAGATACACTGTTTATCATCTTTGCAAATAGAGTAGACCCCGATCAGATTACTCCTGTTTACGATAGGATATAGGACAGATTCTACAGTTTCTGGCATTGCTGAAATTTCCTGTGTCCATTTACCATTATAGAAATTAATCTTGTTAATATTCATGGTACATGTATTATTATTTCCTACATTAATATTCATGAAGTAAAGTGTTAATTGTAGTTTTTGGAAAGAAATTGGAGAAAAATTAATTGTGACATCAGAAGCATATAATATTTTTGCAGACAATTCTTTTGTGTGCTCAGTGTTAAGGGCAGTTACGGAGCTTCAGTTTTCTCCTGGAAATATGGCATGTTCACTTGTGTCTGCGGAATATGATTAAAGAGAGAGAGCAGTGGGGGAACCAGTGAATTAAGCTGGCGATTACTTGTCGCACCAGCATCTACTGGAACATGCAATCCAGAAACATGAAACTAAACTTTTTTGCACAGTACTTTTGCTAATTGACAGCTTCAAATAAATATTTTGTCTCTGGTATCTAGTCTTCTCAGATGACTCAAATCAAGTGTTCTCTTTGAATGTTAAATGCTCAAAGTAGAGCGGTCAGTCGGTGTTTTAACCCTTTACTCCATGAATATTCATGTAAGAAGTAATGACATCATGATTATTAATTAGATGTTTTTATAAAACAAGGCATGAACACACAAATATTTAACTAAGATAGAAAGTGTAGAATTAAATCTATATTTTGTCGTAAGCAAATAGAGCAGACCCTCAGATCAGATGGCTCCGCATTCAAAGGGTTAACTCTTTGTATATTAAACCTTTCCTCCATAAATACACCTTTCTACGCCTCTGTAATAGCCACTTCTTGAAACCATTGTGATAAATAGAGCATTTGCTCCATATCACAATTGTTTCAAACTATAAAATTCTAAAGTTTTCCTTTTCTCTATAGTTAATGCTCCTTTTCGGTAGATTTATTCAAAGAGGTTAGATCTAAAAATAGCCTATGAGGGAATGGGTTAATAAGATAATGTTTTATAAAGGCACTTTTCACAAGTTACTGTTTTATAACGACACATGAACACTCTTGTCTATATTATTTCATGAGCAAACAGAGCAGACCCTGATCAGACATCTCCAGTTGTCTAGGACTGGAGTAAAACTACTCTAATGCATTTAACCACCTGAAAGAGGTATAATTCTGGGTTGTAGAGGCAGGTGGTAGCTTAATGCAGGACAAAAGTAATGCAGAAAGCTCCTATAGGAGCCTTCTGCATTACTTTTGTCCTGCATTAAGCAACCACCTGCTTACAAAGACAGATATGTTTATTCATTAATTAAGTGGTCGCATTAGAGGGGTTCTACAGTACTCTGTTTTCAATAGCCAACATAGTGTCAAGTAAACCATGGGCTAACTTTGAATGCTGAATTTTCTGTAGAATCCAATCAGTATGAAGGGATCCAGATTTAACCCATTTCCTCTTAGGCTATTTTTAGATCCAATTCCACTTTGAATAAATCTACCAAAAAGGAGCATTACCTAGAGAAAAGGAAAATTTTAGAATTTTGTAGTTTAAAACCATTGTGATAAATAGAGCATTTGCTCCTATAGGAGCAAATGTTCTATTTATCACAATGGTTTCATAAAGTGACTTTTATAGAGGCGTAGAAAGGCATATATAAAGTTACTAGTGGATTTTGAATGACAGTACAGATTCTTGTCTGATCTGGGGCTACACTGTTTACAAATGTCAGTACAGTTGTTCCCTTATTTAGAGGGTTAACCAGAGTATATCCAGATCAGACTGCTCCTATAGGAGCCAATCTGGTATGGATCTGCTCTGTTTGCTAACGGAATTTGAAAGATCTGTTTCTTTTCTTTCTAAATTGGCTACACTTTTCTACTTTCCATATTTCATTTTAACTATTTTGTCCATGAATATCCAGAAGGCGTTGAAATTTGAAATAAACATAGAACAGAGAAAGAGTTAAATTTACTGGTTTGATAAAAATTGTTAGCTGTACAAGAAAAATAGATAAATTTATAATAATTTTGATCACATTTCTTTATGTTTGAACAAATCCTTTCCTCCAATTTCCTGTAAATGCTGAATTATAGCTTATGAATGTTATTTAACTCTTTCGCAGGCAAATAAATTTTGTCTAGTAAAGATTAGTGTCTGCTTCTGGGTTCAAAGAGGATTTTTCAATTTCCTTTCAAAAACGTTATCATGTGATTATGTGAGACCCAGTGTTTGCTGGGCATCTGATCTGGATCCAAACAGTCTGACACTTAGACTGAATTTATTGAGAGAAATATAGAAGGAAAATTAATTGAGAATAGTAGCAGAATCTGATGAAAATTACAAATAGTTAACCCTTTACTCCATAGGGACACTTTTTGACACTTTTGACACATTTTCAAACAGAGTAGACCCAGACCACATAGTTCCTGTAGAGGCTGTATGATCTAGGTCTTCCTCTGTTTGAAAATGTGTAAAAATGCATTTATATGAAGGAAAGGGTTAATATGCATACAATCATTATGTCTGAACAGAATATTCATGGAGTAAAGAGTTACTTCATCAATATTAACCCCTTTCCCTCATATAAATGTGTTTCCAGGCATTTGCAAACAGAGTAGACCCTGATCAGGGTGTACTCTGTTTGCTTATGGAATTTGATAGATCTGTTTCTTTAGTTTCTAAAATGGCTACAATATTCCACCTTCCACATTTCATTATAACTATTTTGTCCATGAATATTCAATAGGTATTGAAATTTGAACTAAATATAGAACAGGGAAAGGGTTAATGTATTAATAGATGATTTTTTTTTAATGACACATGAACACAGGAAATTTTGACTGTGGCAGAAACTGTAGAAGTAGGAAGCATCTGAGCTGGTTCGACTGATTTTGTAACGGCAATAATCCTTTACTCCATAAAAATATACACCTTTGCAAACAGAGTAGACCCAGATCTGATGGCTCATATAGGAGCCATTTGATCAGGGTCTGCTATGTTTGCTTATGATCAATATAGAGTTGATTCTACAGTTTCTGTCATGGCCAAACATTCTCATGTCCATGTTTTATTGTAACATTTAACTGACTTTAAATGTTCATGATGGCATTATTTTTCACATTAATGTTCATGGAATAAACGTTTGAAGAGCGTATTCATGTAGTAAAGGCTTAACCCTTTCCCTCATATAAACGTGTTTTCACGCATTTGCAAACAGAGTAGACCCAGATCAGACGGCTCATAGAGGAGCCGTCTGATCAGGGTCTGCTCTGTTTGCTAATAGAATTTGACAGATCCGTTTATTTGCTTTCTAAAATGTCTACAATGTTCCACCTTCCATATTTCTTTATCACTATTTTGTTAATGCATATTGAATAGGTATTGAAATTTGGAATAAACATAGAACAGGGAAAGTGTTAAACAGAAGACGTGGCTATTGAAAGAGCATAGTTACGCACTCTGAAGCAGCCAGTACATAGCGGCAGCCTCACAGTGAGGATAATTGGATATGTCATGTTATAGATCTAACTCGATAAAGCAGGGATTTGTTTCATCCAGAGACATACTCCATATGTGATTTCCTGACAGAGATTAACCATAACCATGTCCAACATGATGCATGCTTCACTGTACAAGTCTTGTTGCCCAGATAGAAGTTACAGTAGATAGATTTCAGAGTTGACATTTTCTGTTATCTATTGAATACATTAAAACTTTCTAAACGAGAATTCTAGAAGAAAAGGGTTTAGATACTGCCTAATGCATGGTGAAAGTCGTGCAGAAAGCTCCTTTGTAGGTGGAGGTGGTCTAGTGGTAACGCGCTTGACTATCAGTCTGGAGGTCCGGGGTTCAAATCCCGGTCCCACCAGGAAATTTCAGAGAGGCTTTTCCGTGTCTCCCACCCTAACCTCCTCTCCACCCACTGGTTAAAATGGGTACCTGTGAGGGACACTCGCCGGTACTGCGGCTGCATGATTGCACCATATGTTAGCAGTGCTCAATATTGTAGGCCAATGGCTCAATGACCAGGGGAGTAAATGTACAGTCGGCTGAGCAGTCATTCAGACTGAAAGTAGACTATAACTAGGTACTAAAGTTTACTTTTTTACTTCCACCCTGCATTAAGCTGCCACCTGTCTCCTAGACCTATATTGATACTTTAATTGAATGTCTGGTTTGGGGAGGGGGTGTTACTGTATTCTTTCAAGAAATATTGATGTTATGACTATTAAGTAGACGAGTTTGTAAATGGCACATGAATACATGTTTGGCTATGGTAGAAATTGTTGTCTACATTATTTAATAAGCAATCAGGGCAGACCCTGATCTAACAGCTCCTATAGGAGACTTCTGATCTGGGTGTACTCTGCTTGCAAAGATGTGACAGGCCTCTCTATGAGAGTAAGCAGTTAATTGCCAAGAAGAATGTTCCAAACACTGAACATGTAATTCAATTATGATACAATGTGGGTGTAGTAGATAAATATCAAAGTGATCAGCTGACAAAAGAAATGAATGGATTGCTAAGAATCCATGAAAAATGTTGTCCATGAGGTGTTTATTAACATTGTAGACTTGGAATGTAGGTGATTGAATTGGAATTTATAGTGCTGTCAGGGTTGGTCATATTGGGAGCCAATGATGAATGTGATGATGACAAGTATGACCATGTTGAATGACGATTGATGAATTGATGATGAATGATTAAAAGGATGGTAACATTTGCTTATCTTTCATGCTAAGAGTGCAATACATGGGCTATATGGTCCTGTCCGAATATCTTTGCCAACAGAACAAAATAATCCCCAATGACAATTAACTCATTCACTCATAGGCTATTTTTAGACATAACCTCTTGGAAGAAATCTACTGAAAAAGGAGCATTTATAACAAAAAAAAGGATTTTGTTTTAATTGCGTAGTTTTGAAACCATTGTGGTAAATCTAGCATTTTGCTCCTATGGAGCAAGTGCTCTATTTATCACAATGTTTTCGAAAAGTGACTTTTACAGAGGCGTCAAAAGGCCTCAATATGAGGGAAAAGGTTAAGTCCCGCAATCATGTCAAAGTCTGCTCTGTTTGCTGTTGATATGATGCTACAGTTTCTGCCATGGCCAAAACTCCCTGTATCCATGACCAATTATAACAATTAATCTAACAAATATTCATGATGTCATTATTTCTTACATGAATATTCATGGACCTTAGGGGCTGCTCTGTTTGCCTATGATATAATGTAGATATAATTCTACAGTTTCTGTTATGGCAAAAACTTCCTGTGTCTACGTGCTATTATAAACACGAATCTAATTAATATTCATGATGTTATTGTTTCCTACATGAGTATTTATGGATTATAGAGTTAATAGAAATTCAACAAAAAAGTCCTTAGAATTGTAGTAAACATCAATTACTTACCCTTCTCTTGCTGAATTTTAAAATACATTTCTCCTTCTTTACCCATGCCCTGTTGTATAATTACATATATCTTCACTGTGTACAAGTATTGCGCTGTGCAATCACTGCTGTGGAGTGCACTGGTTGCACAATCAACTTGTTAATAGTGCAGACCCTGATGAGACAGCTCCTGCAGGAGCTGTCTCATCTGAGTCTTCACTATTTACAGTTAGGTATATTGATGTGAATAGCAAGTGAAGGGTTAATGTACAAAGAGTGAAATTGCCTTTTTCATATCATATCTCAACCACCGTCTCAGAACACTGTACATAAATAATGGATTTTCATTAGGGTGAAATATTTTTTTTCCTAGTGTCATGAATATTTCAACAAGGTAGTCGTTTTTTCTTCCAAAAGACCATTTTGCACAAATCCCAAAGGGAATAATAACTGCAAGAAGTACTGAAAACATGAGCGCAGATGCTGGAGACAAATTTCCCCCAATGTCTTAACCCTTCCCTGTTCAATATTCATGTAAAAAATGATGACATCATGAATATTTATTACCTTAATTTTGATAATGGTACTGTGAATTATTATGAACACAACATTTTTTTAACCTTGGAATCTATACATTTCCATAGGCAAACAGAGTAGACTCTGGTAAGATGGCTCCTCTTGGAGCCATCTGATCTGGGACTACTCTGTTTGCAAAGGCAAGAGAAAGTGTTTGTATTAGGGAAAGAGTTAAGACCTTGAATATTCATGAAATATATAATGACATCATGAATATTTATTAGCTGAATTTGTATAATGGTGTATGAACACAGGATATTTTGGCTGTGGCAGAAACTGTAGAATCAGATCTAAATACAGTGTAAGTCTGTAAAATAAAACAGCAGACCCTGGTCCGAAGGCTCTTGCAGGAGCCGTCTTATCTGGATCTGCTCTGTTTCCAAAGGCATGAAATAAGGCTATCTATCATACAAATGCTTGTTCATGCCTTTGCAAACAGAATAAACACAGTTCAGATGGGTCATTTAGGAGACATCTGATTTGAGTCTGGTCTGTCCGTTTTTAACACTATAGTAAAATATCTATATTATTTCATAAGCAAACAGAGCAGACCCTGATCAGACGGCTCCTATAGGAGCCGTCTGATCTGGGTCTTCTGCGTTTGCAGAGGCGTAGAAAGGCGTATTTATGAGGGATTTTGGCAGAAATGAAATCAGAATGGCAGATACTGATCAAAGAGCTCATCCAGGAAACTTCTGATCTGGTTCTAATTTTATTTGTCATTGTCAGATATTTCAAGTATTCAAACAGTTGATGGAAACTGTAGAAGACACACTTATAGACATTTTCATAATACCCATGGCTTAGCCCTTTACTCCATATATTCCTCTTTCTATGCCTTTGCAAACAGAATAGACCCAGATCAGATGGCTCCTGTAGGAGCCATCTGATCAGGGTCTGTTCTGCTTGCATATAAAATATCTCACGCCATAAATATCCATGGAGTAATGGGTTAAGTCTTTCATACTGAATGGAGACATCTGATCTTGGTCTACTCTGTTTGCATGGGTGTGAAAAAGCGTGGAAAGGGGTTAAGCAGACATCTGTTTTACTACTGGATTAGTGTTAACATTTCAATACTGAAAGAGTTTTGCTTAGAGCTCTAGGCTGTATGTTCAGTATGAGTTTATGCTATTGTGATTTTATATATCTTGAATACCAGTAATATAGGATGATGCAGGAGTATTGGAAAGTTTGATTTGAAAATTGTGCTCGGAAGATGACAAATTCAGTCTATGGATGAATTGCTGTAGGCACATAAAGATGGTTCATTGTATACGTAGTCACCAGTTTGGGTCTGAAGAGTTGGATTTCTAGTGTGTATCGGAGGACAATTCCTTGATTGTTAGGAAGTTGCAGCATGAGTATCTGTATTATTGCAAAGTATACCAAAAGAATTGCAATGCACATAACACTAAGTCTTTCCCTCATATAAACTCTTTTTCATGAATTTGCAAACAGAGTAGACCCAGATCAGACGGCTCTTATAGGAGCCATCTGATCAGGGTCTGCTCTGTTTGCTTGTGACATGATACAGATCTGATTCTACAGTTTTTCTCAAAGCAAATATTTGCTTGAAAAGTTTACCTGATAAGTTAGTCGGCTTATAAATATTCATGATGTCAGTATTTCTTATATGAATATTAGACAGGGATGGGAATAACAAGATGTTATTGCAATGCATACAGCAGGGTATTATTGCAATGCATTTAACAAGATATAAACCCATTCCCTCATATTGACACCTTTTGATGCCTCTGTGAAAGTCACTTTTTGAAACCTTAAAGTGTGATGAATAGAGCATTAATTTTGCCCCATAGGAGCAAATGCCCTTAGTTCTATCACAATGGTTTAAAAACTACAGAATTCCAATCATTTTCTCTAGTAAATGCTCCTTTTTGGTATATTTATTCAAAGAGGTTGGATCTAAAAATAGCCTATGAGGTAATGGTTAATGCAATGCATATAACAAGCTAACTGTGATGCATATAGGATGATATAGATCTGATTCTACAGCTTCTGTCATGATAAAAAAAAATAGTTTGTTCATAGTGACATTATAAAGATTTGGTTAATTAATATTCATGATGTAATTTTTCCCTGAATATTCATGGTGTTGAAACAAAGACCTATGATAGCACAATGTGTTGTCCTAGGTCTTTGGTTGAATGAGTTTAACCCTAAATTCCCTGTTCTATGTTTGTTTCAATTTTCAATACCTACTGAATATTCATGGACAAAATAGTTATAATGAAATATGAAAGGTGGAACATTGTAGCCTTTTTAGAAAGTAAAGAATCAGATCTTTCAAATTCCAATAGCAAACAGAGCAGATCCTGATCAGACGGCTCCTCTAGGAGCCGTCTGATCAGGGTCTGCTCTGTTTGCAAATGCGTGAAAACATGTTTATATGAGGGAAAGAGTTTAATAGAAAAGTCTAGAAATGCAAGTGAGAGAAAACTTTTATTGGGCATTGCTCCAAATCAATACATTTTTGGCTCAGCTTAAATAGGTACCAAATATCTATAGTCGACAAATTGCTTACAGAATAATCAGACGTAAGTGGAATAACATGCTCTGTGATGCGGAGAATAGGTCTGGGTCTTACGGAACAGAAAGATTATGGAGGCATTAATAACAGTTAGTCTATGAGGAATTGGCTGACTAAATCAGGCAGTTGAATATTGTAGAAATACTCCACACATTCTGCACTGCGACTGAAATTGGGATACCGATAACCTCTTACCTCATAAATAGTTATACATGTAAGAAATAATGACGTCATGGATAATAATACATGTTATTTGCTGAATATTTTCAAGGGAGGTTTTGGCTTAGAAAAAAAAATGGGATAAAATCTTATCTATCTCCTGAACCCTTTCCTTGTTTCAGATGACCTACATATGTATACAGGGCAGATCCTGATCACATGGCTCGTACAGGAACTGTCTGATCTGGGTCTACTCTATTTGTAAAGGTGTGAGAAAGCATCTATATGAGGGAAAGGGTTAATTGTTTCACATCCTGATTATGTTATTTCACAGTTATTGAAGATAAGTCCTTTTTAACCCTTTCCTCCATAGGCTATTTTTTAGACCCAATCTCTTTGAATAAATCTACCCAAAAGACTTACAAGAGAAAAGTGAAATTTTAGAATTTTGTAGTTTGAAACCATTGTGATAAATAGAGCATTTGCTCCTATAGGAGCAAATGCTCTATTTATCACAATGGCTTCAAGAAGTGGCATAGAAAGATGTGTTTATGGAGGAAAGGGTTAAATTAGAATTAGATGATTATCTTAGCTGACAAAATACATTTCTTGGTAATAGGGTGAAAAAACTAGATCATTATAGACCCAAAAGCACAGTCTGTATTCTTTCTGGCTTTCCTCAGTGAATTATTCAATATCTTTTCAGGAAAAGCAAGATGCTGAAGACAAGAAACAGAGGGAACTGAGAGAGGCTAGTGTTGACACCTTACCTCCTCCACCTGAGATCACTGCCAGTACTGAAAACCTTGCCGAAGTTGGGGATCTACCTCCTCCTCCAACTGGGGAGGAGGATCTAATAAGTGATATACCACCACCTCCTCCTGCACCCCTGCCTCCCAAGCTGACCATCCCACCACCTCCACCGCTCCCACCAGATGACAGCAATGGTTTTATACCATCACCGCCACCGTTACCGCCTTCTGATTTAGAAGGGTCACCTTCTGTTAATCCAAATGACTCTAAACGACCATTACCACCACCTCCACCAGTCCGAACTAACAGTAGACTGTCTAGTGGCTCTTTAAGGAGGGAGGAGTGTGCCTCATTGACCTCACTAGAATATCAGGAAATTCAGAACGCTATTTCAGAAATTGAAAATATTGACACAGGATATCCACAACCACCAGTTCTACCGCCACCTCCTACAATCCCTGCACCACCGTTGCCACCTGATGTGGATATGGGAGAGAATGCCAAGCAAAAATTGGCACTGAAAAAGAGTTTAACAATTGAAGTTCCTGATAATATCAATCAAAACAAGCTTCAGGTGCAACGGAGCCAATCAAACGTTGAGGCCCTGTCACCTAAAATGGAACAGAAACTCAATAATCTCCTCAATGACCAGGAAGTAACAAAGGGAACCGATAATCTCATACCCAACGGCAGAATGTCAATGTCACCATCCACCCCTATGAGTCCAATATCAGATGGAGGGGCAGAGTTTGGGGAGGTTTATGACATGCTGGAATATGCTGAAAAATACTTTAATGACCATCTGAAAGACCACAGTGGAACACTGATGAAAAGTTTAAAGAAGAGAAGAAACTCAATGGAGGTACTGTATTATCCCAAATCAAATCCCCCACTGAAATAACCCCCCCCCCCTTACTTCTTGGGGAGGGGGGGACAAACAATCAATAAAACATCTGTAACCCTATATAATAACCATTAAATAAGTATAGGTTTTTCAAAACAGGTGGTAGCTTAATGCAGACTGAAAGCAATGCAGAAAGCTCTTTGGAAGCTTTCTCAATTTGCTTTCATTCAACATTACCGTAAGCAACCACCCATGTGTCCAAAATGCAAGAATCTCCTTAAAAAGTGTTGCATTCCCAGGAGCATTTATTAGAGATAATCAGTAAGATATTAGCCTTTATCTTGTCAAACCTTTCAATGATGATTATCAGAGTGGAATGGCCCATTATTGTTTAACGATAGAGTCCATTCAGTATCAAAGCCTTAAACACGTTAGCGGATTCTACATGACAAACAGTGCAGACCCTGATCTGATTGCTTCTCTCTGAGCCCTCTGATATTGGTCTACACAGTACACTTGTTTCCTGCATTCAAAGGGTTAACCTTTTCCATCATACACACAGTTTTTCCCGCCATTGCAAACAGAGTAGACCCAGAAAAGATGGCTCCTGTAGGAGCCATCTGATCAGGGTCTGCTTTGTTTGCTTAACCCTTTACTCCATAACTACGCTTATCTATGCCTTTACAAACAGAGTAGACCCAGGTCAGATGGCTCCAATAAGAGCCATCTGATTGCAGGGTCTACTCTGTTTGTTAATGGACTTATATGGATCTGATTCTACATTTTCTGCTTTTCAAAAGAAAGTCATGTTTTGCCATTTCAAAAAAATAATCTACATGTATTTAATATTCATGATGCCGTCATTTTCTAACATGTTCAGGGGATAAACAGTTAATATTTTGCATGCTAAGCAAATTTTCATTCTTAGAAAGTGTTAGTTAGCATGCAGAGAAAATTTTATTAGTAGTTAGTAGAAAGTATCTTCTAATTCAGATTGCAAGTTAGACTTCAAATTTACAGTAGAACCTGTCTTAAGCTGCCATGAAAAAGAAGGTATAATTATGTAAGGCAGATGGTAGCTTAACGCAGGTCAAAAATAATGTAGAAAGCTCATATAGGAGCTTTCTGTGTTACTTTTATCCTGCATTAAGCAACCACCTGCTTTTCAAGACTTCTGTGTTCAATAAATGAATGGCCGCTTGAGACAGGTTCTACTGTATAATCAGAGTGTCATTGAATACTAATGAGAGTCCAAGATACTTTGGCGTCTCATTTAGATCCTAACTATGTGCATATATAGATGATCATGAATGTGCTCAGAGAATGATTAACCCTTTACGTCATAGATCTGCCTTGAACCCCTTCCCTCATATAAACACCTTTTTACGCCTTTGCCAAAAGAGCAGACCCAGATCAGATGGCTCCTTTAGGAGCTATCTGATCTGGGTCTGCTCTGTTTGCAGATGGAATTTGATAGATCAAGGTCTGCTCTGTTTGATGATGGAATTTGATGTCATTATTTCATACATATTCATGAATTAAAGGGTTACATATCTTTTGCAGAAGGACATTATTTCAAAAGAAGAGATGTTGCGGTACTCCAAGTCTGGCTTGATTCCCACATCACATGTGAAAATCCACGATACGGAAAACGTCTTCCTTGCCTGCAGTATCTTCAGGGTAGGGACCAGCATATGCATCATGTTTGGCAAGGCAGAAAATTCAATACATCTAAGAGAGTTTTTGTTTTACACCAGACTGTTTAGTTAAAGTGAAATGATTGTAATTGCTTTATAAAATCCATTTGAATTTGTTTAATCATTTCACTTATAGACATGCCTTTTCATGCCTAGCCAAACAGAATAGAACCAGATCAGGGTCCATGCTTATAAAGCTTTTAGTTGAGTTTCGTTCTCAAGCTTTTGATTGGTCAGATTTGAGTTCTCAAGCTTTTGATTGGTCAGATTTGAGCCAAAGGCTCAAATCTGACCAATCAAAAACTTGAGAACGAACTCAGACTCAACTGAAAGTTTTATAATCATGGACCCAGACTGCTCCTGTAGGTTTGAGGTCTGCTTTGTTGCTTTTGAAACAATATAGTGTGATTCTACAGTTTCTGCCATGTTCAAACATACACTTGAACATGATGCCATTATAAATATTCAATTAACCCATTCCCTCATAGGCTATTTTTAGATCTAACCTGTTTGAACGAATCTACCAAAAAGGAGCATGAACTAGAGAAAAGGAAAATGTTTAGAATTTTGTAGTTCTGAAACCATTGTGATGAATAGAGCATTTGTTTCTTAGGAGCAAATGCTCTATGTATCACAAAGGTTTCAAAACGTGACTTTTACAGAGGCATAGAAAGGCGTATTTATGGAGGAAAGGGTAATATCCATGCATTCATTATGTCGAAATGATTATTCATGATGAGGTAATGGGTCACGCATTTCTACACTGTAATCTTTGTCTCCCAATGTAACTTTCTCTCTTCTCTTTTAACCCTTTCCTTGTTTAACATTTGTTTAAAATTTCTTCACCTTTTGAATATTCATTGACAGAAACAATAAAATTGAACATGGATAAAGGATTGTTTTCACTGTTGTTGAAACTGCATATTAATCATATCTATAAATTTCTATAAGCAGACAAAACAGATCCAGATTAGATTGCTCCTATAGGAGTCATCAGATCTGGGTCTACTCTGTTTTCAAATGCATGAAAAGGCGTTTATATGACGGAAAGGGTTAACCCTTTACTCCTTTACGCCTTTCTGTCTCTGCAAACAGAGTAGACCTAGATCAGATGGCTCCTGTAGGAGCCGTCTGATTAGAGTCTGCTCTGTTTGCCAAATTTTCCTGTGTTTATACATCATTATAGAAATTGAGTTGATTAATATTCATGATATCGTTATTTCTTACAGGAATAAAGGGTTAAAGAGATAATGTATAGTTTGGATCCTGATTAGATGCAGCATTACCTGACTACTGAGTTTTCAAAGTGAAATGACCCAGCGGTGTTTGAATATAGAGTCCATTCCATATGAAAGGATTAAATTTGCTACTGGTTTTAGATTGACAAACAGTGCACACCCTATTAGAGAGCTATTTTAGTAGCCCTCTGATCTGAGTCTATACTGTTTGCAAATGACTCTACACTTATTTCCTGCATTCATGGGGTTAGTTCTGCATACTAGCAGCAAATTTGTGATAACCAATGCAAAATGGTTCAACACCAGAGGAGATGTGAATTGGTTTAGCAACTCTTCATGATCCTAGAGGAGCTTTCTGCAAGACTTTCACCCTGAATTAAGCGACTCCAGCTGAATTTTTATAATGTCGTATTATGTACTCATGAATGTTTCTTCCCATCTCCAGGACATAACGAAGTGCATAAAAGATGATGTGAAGGATGATTCCGCTGCCTCCGTCATGCAGACAGTAATCAAACATGGAATTGAGAGGATCGAACTGCGAGACGAGATTCTCTGTCAGCTCATCAGACAGACCAATGAAAATCCTGACGAGAACAACCTCATCCATGGCTGGTTATTCCTATGTCTGTGCACAGCATCGTTTTCGCCAAGTAAAAATTTACACAAGGTGGGTTGTAGCATGATCTGGCTGTCTTTACTTTTTAACCAATTGGCTCATATTGACACCCTTTGATGCCTCAGTAAAAGTCACTTTGTTCCTATGGAGCAAATGCTCTATTTATCATAATGGTTTCAAAACCACACCATTCTAAAATTACCCTTTTCTCTAATAAATGCCCCCTTACAGTAGATTTTTAAAAAAAAGTAGGGTCTAAATATAGCCTTTGAGGTAAGTGGTTATCTCTTTGCACGCTAAGTAATTTTTCGTCTGCAACAATTGTCGTCTGCTTCAATTCTTAAAATAAACTTTCTCTCATTTTTTTGCAAAAATATGGTCAAGATGACAAACAGTTTGGATCCTGATGAGACGCTGCATTATGCGGCGTCTCATCTGGATCCAAACTGTTTGCATAGGTAATCACAGTTTCGCCGCTAGCATGCAAAGAGTTAAACCATTTCAACACTAAGGACCCATTTTTGACAAACTTTGCAAACACTTTGTATCTAGTTGAGATGCCAAGTGTTGATATCAGTATCCAAACTGTTTGACACTCAGACCCTGGTTTTGGAAAAAATATGAAAAGACTGATGTACTTTTAGAATTGTAGCTGATGAATATATATGCACTTGAAAAGTTGATTTAGTGTTGAAAAGGTTATTTTACTGAGAAATTTATCTCTGCCAAAAATATCTGTTGAAACTTGTTATTAGCTCATCTGAGTTTCTGCTCAGGATGCTCAGTTGTGACCACTCAACGCCCTTCCAATTATGAAGTTTTTATTAAAACTTCTCCTATGAAAGCAGTGGATGAAAATTGACTCTGTGCTCGTGGATATGCCTCTGCCAAAGATGTTCTAAGATTGGCATTTCCATGTAGAACTCCAGTTGCCATTGCAACTAAAATGCGGAAAAATCTAATGATATTCTGCTTTGTTTGCTAATGGAATTTGATAGATCTGTTTCTTTACTTTCTAAAATTGCTACAATGTCCAACCTTCCATATTTCATTATAACTATTTTGTCCATGAATATTCAGTAGGTATTGAAATTTGGAATAAATATAGAACAGGGAAATGGCTATGAGAACAACAGCAGATCTGAGAAATTTTGCAGACGACAATTACATAGCGTGCAAAGTGCTAATGATAAGGAAATTGAATTGTAATGAAGCAAACTTCAATTTTACATTGAGACAAAATAATTTGCTCTTTATTTGAAAATGTAATGTCTTTACTTTATAAATATGCCTTTCGACACCTTTGCAAACAGAGCAGAGCTAGGTCAGATGATTCCTGTAGGAGATGTCTGATCAGAGTCTGCTCTATTAGCTTATGAAATAATATGTACAGTAAAACCGCTCTATAACGACCACTAAATTGTGTTAATTAGTTGTTATTTTGGGCAGGTGACTGCTTAAAGCAAGGTGAAAGTAAAACAAAACGCTCCTATAGGAGCGTTCTGTTTTACTTTCACCTTGCTTTAAGCATCCACCTGCCTTTAACACAAAATACTTGTATGTAATTAAGTGGTCGTTACAGAGAGGTTTTACTGTATATGACTCTACAGTTTCTACTATCGCCAAAATTTCCCATGTCCATGCGCCATTATAAACATTAATGTAATTAACATTGATGATGTCATTATTTCTTACATGAATATTCATGAAGTAAAGAGTAAAAAATGTAACTCTAATTACTGTAAGTATTTGCACTAATTGAAATTTTGTTCATTCAATTTTTAAAATTAAATTATTCAGAATTACAAACAACCCTTTCCCTCATATAAACGTGTTTTCATGCATTTGCAAACAGAGTAGACCCAGATCAGGGTCTACTCTGTATGCTAGTGGAATTTGAAAGATCTGTTTCTTTTCTTTCTAAAATGGCTGCAATGTTCCACCTTCCATATTTCATTATAACTATTTTCTCCATGAATATTCAGTAGGTATTGAAATTTGGAATAAATATAGAACATGCAAATCTTATGAAACTTCACATACTTGTTCATAACACAAGGACCCTTTACGTCATTAATGTGCATTTTAATGCCTTTGCAAACAGTGTAGACCCTGATCAGATGGTTTCTACAGTGCCTGCTCCGTTTCTGCTTGCTTATGAAATATATAGATCTGATTCTACATTATCTGCCATGGCAAGACATTCTTGTGTTCATAATTGATGCAATTATGAAAATGCATCTGATTAATATTCTGACATGAATATTCATGAGGTAAAGGGTTAAAAGGTCAAAGGTTTGGTAGCCTGAGGACTATTTCTCACTTGATGTTTTCAACACAGACAGTGTGTAGACATGTCTAAATTTGTCAGACATGGAACTATGCAATTGCCTGGAAATAAATGTTAGAATAATTATTTCTGACAGTCATTTGTACCTGAGCAGACAATGGATGGCTTAAGACAATCTTATGTGTCTGTGCTCACAGAGGAAAAGAGAATAATAAGCTTTCTCTAGTTACCCTAAGTATTCGGACAGACACACTTAGGCAAATAGTGTAAACCCAGATCAAATTGCTCCATCAGGGTCTATGCTATTTGCTACTGTGTCAGTGTAATGTAATACAGTAAAAACTCTCTATAACGGCCACTAAATTGTGTTGATTAGTTGGTATATAGGGCAGGTGGCTGCTTAAAGCAAGGTGAAAGTAAAACAGAATGCTCCTAGAGGAGCATTCTGTTTTACTTTCACCTTGCTTTAAGCAGCCACCTGCATTTTGCACAAAATACTTGATGTAATTTAGTGGCTATTATAGAGAGGGTTTACTGTACTATCAGAATGGTGCCAAGTGATTCAGCTAATAATTATAATTATTATTCAGCTTTACAAACTGTTGGAAAGGAGAGATTGGGTGTTTGAATACTTAAGCCTTTCCCTGTTCTATGTTTATTCCAAATTTCAATATGTACTGAATATTTTTGGACAAAATATTTATAATGAAAGGTGGAATATTGTAGCCATCTTAGAAATTAAAGAAACAGATCTGTCGAATTCCATTAGCAAACAGAGCAGACCCTGAAGGAGCCATCTGATCTGGGTCTACTCTAAAGTTTCCCTTATCTCTAGTAAATGCTCCTTTCCCAAATGTTTCTTGGTGGTTAAAGGGTTAAAATTATGTATCTGAACAATTATTCTGGCAAAATATTTAGTGCTATGTACATACTTTTGTATTTGTGTGTTCAATTTTACAGTACCTGGTATCCTATGCAAAGAGAAATCGCTCACATGCAGTGATCGGAAAGTATGCCCAGCAGTGTGTGAAACATGTGACAGTTCCCCGTGCCATGGCCAGGAAATACCCGCCATCCTTCGCAGAAATCATGGTATGGTATAGACAAATGTTGAAGCTCTTTGTAGCGGTCACTGAATGCATAAATATGCGTGTCTCTAAAGCAGGTGACTATTTTCTATGCAGAAGGGAGATTTCTGATATCCTTTGGACACCAAAAATGTAAAAACCTGTTATAATAATCACACATGTCAACAGCTTGGATCTAGATCAGACGCAAAGTTAACCCTTACAACGCTGAATTTTCAAATGGAATATTCCAAAATCCAAATAAGTCAAGCTTATGGTGAATATTTAGGGATGTTTTCTAAAGAAAAGTGTAACATGACAAACAGTGCAGACCCTGATGAGAGGGCTCCTAGGGCCCTCTCATCTGGGTCTACACTGATTGCAAAGGACATTAATGGCTCGTGTCCCGCACTGTAAGGGTTAACTCAACATCTGATCAAAATCCAAGCTGTTTGACTCTCAGAATGTAATAATTTTGCAAAACAAATCATGGATAAATATGAATAAAATATGGACATAATTACACCACCAAAAATGAAGTTCAGCAGAGTGTGTAGAGGTCCAGATAAGATGCTTTATTTAAAACATTGTCAAGAATATTTCCTTTATTTCTCCACCAAACCCTATGTTGTGACCACTCTTAGAATTGTCTCGTAAGGGAAAAGACTATTCGGGAAACCAGTTGTGTCAAAGAAATTGCTACTACAAGTTTCAACTTAGGCGATTTCCATACCTACTTGCGGCATGTGTATTACTCAAATGAGAGAACTGACACGTAAGGATAAGCAACAAAGAGATTTAAGAACTACAAACATTTAATTTGATCTAGCTTGCGATTACTCGAAAATATGCTTGGTAGCCTACACATGGTTTAGGCACCAACCTGCTGTAAGTGGCCAAAGGTCCTTGATAACAGTAGCATGACGGAGAGAGAGACATGAAATATTATCACAAATACTTTATCACAGACACTGCTACTGAATTCACGTAAGTTCAATACTGATATAGTAATTAGATTATCACACAATTTTTTTTTTAACCCATTCCCTCATAGGCTATTTTTAGATGCAACCACTTTGAATAAATCTACTGAAAAGGAGTATTAACTAGAGTAAAGGATTTTTTTTAGAATTTTGTAGTTTGAATCCATTCTGATAAATAGAGCATTTGCTCCTATAGGAGCAAATGCTCTATTTATCACAATGATTTCAACAGGTGACTTTTACAGAGGCGTAGAAAGGCGTATTTATACAGGAAAGGGTTAAATAACATGTTTACTACATTCTTTCAAAGGAATGCCAACTTGGATAAGTTGTATATTAAAGGGGTTAAATACGTACTTAGACTGGAACTTTCCAAGTGCATTGTTTCATTGTTCTGTAACTTTCCAGTGTGCTTGGATGATAATTTTATTCAACAAAAAAAACCTGTCTCCTGAACTAGAAGATTTTCCTCTTAAATCTGAATATTTCTGCTATTGAAATCCAGTCAGATGCAGAAAATTTGATAGTGTGACTTGAAAACAAGTTTGAAAAGCAAAAACGCAGTTTGTGTGTTTATGTATCTCGGAAGACAGCAGCTGTGGAAAAAATCAATTAAACATTCACTTAACCATTCACATAAACCTTTTCTCCATGATGATCATGAGTAAATAGATTCAGGACTGATTAGACAATAGGAGCATTTTTAGCATGGAAACTATGAATAGAACAGTACAGACCCTGATAAGAGGGCTCCTACAGAAACCTTGTGGTTTGAGTTGACATTGATTCCTTATTTAGGGACACGAGATAACAATGGGTTGACACTTTTGGCTGCTGAATATTCATGGATGACTAATGACTCTAATTACATTTATTGGCTGTTTTTATATCATATGAACACAGGATCTTTTAAGGTAATGGCAGAAACTGGAGAATCAGATCTAAATATTTATACCCCTTTCAAAAGAAGTTGCACAGGGTATATAGTTTTTGACCCGTCAATCTGAGTCCGTCAGTCTGTTGATTCTCAGAGGAATCTGTCATTGGGAACCACTTTTTTTCTCTTACAATGTGGCGGTGTGGGGTATGTAAGCTTGCTCACTAAAGTTCTTTAATTTTTAAAAGCAATATACTCTATTTACTAAGGCATGAAATGGCATTTGTATGTGGTAAAGGGTTTATACAACACAGAAATGAGGACAGCTCCTTTGGGAATTTTTATTCTTATTATGCCTCCACCGATCTTAATCATTAAAATGCCAGAACCTAGTATCTATGACATTTGCAAACAGTGTAGACCCAGATCAATGGGCTCCTGAGGTCTACACTTGGCAAAAAAAAGTCAGTTTCTTCATTGATAATTGTTTTGCCTAATTAACCCATTCTCTCATGGGATATTTTTAGGTCCAACCTCCATGAATAAATTTACAAAAAAAAGGAAAGCAAATGCTCTATTTACATGTATCACAATGGTTTAAAAAGACAACTTTTTCAGAGGTGTCAGAAGGCATTAATATTAGGGAAAGGGTTAATGTTCAGGAAGAAAGGAGCCAGTTTTAATTATTCCAAGAGTACAGTAAAACCCCACTAATGCGACCACTTAATGAATAAACATAGGTGTCTTTATAAGCAGGTGGTTGCTTAATGCAGGACAAAAGTAATGCAAAAAGCTCCTCTAGGAGCTTTCTGCATTACTTTTGTCCTGCATTAAGCTACCTCCTGCATATAGCACCCAGAATTATACCTCTTTTAGGTGGTTGCATTAGAGGGGTTTTACTGTAAATGGGTTAAAGACTAACAAACAAACGTCTTTGAATAGCCCTTTCCCTCATATAAACATGTTTTCATGCATTTGCAAACAGAGTAGACCCAGATCAGACGGCTCCTAGAGGAGCTGTCTGATCAGGGTCTGCTCTGTTTGCTTATGGAATTTGATAGATCTGTTTCTTTGCTTCCTAAAATGCCTACAATGTTCTACCTTCCACATTTCTTTACAACTATTTTATCAATGAATAATTATTCAGTAGGTATTGACTTTTGGAATAAACATAGAACAGGGAAAGGGATAGTTGGTCTCTTGAGGTTTACTCCAGTGTGTTAACCCTTGCCTCCATAAATACGCCTTTCTACGCCTCTGTAATAGTCACTTCTTGAAACCACTGTGATAAATAGAGCAAATGCTCTATTTATCACAGTGGTTGTAATACTACACAATTCTAACATTTTCCTTTTCTCTAGTAAATGCTCCTTTTCAGTAGATTTATTCAAAGAGGTTGTGTCTAAATTTAAAATAGCCTATGAGGGAATGGGTTTAAAAAATATTTGTTGCAAGCAGACTGAATGGATGCAACATGGAACCTGAAATCTTTTGATGGAAGGATGTGGTTTTGTCAGATGTATTAGGATTACTGTATTAGACTGAAATTCTAGACCTCCTGTCCTATCTGGGAAATGTTTTTGTACACTAAACACTTTTTAATGCTTTAAAACACCATGATGCTTTTATTTGTTTAGAAAATGGTGTCTTTTGCAAAAATTCTTAACTCTTTCCCTGTTCTACAGTTATGCCAAATTTCAATACCTAGTGAATATTCATAGACAAAATAGTTATAATGAAATATGGAAGTTGGAAAATTGACTTTGGATCTCGTCTGGATCCAAAATGTTTGCATATGATACCACAGACCTGTATTCATGGAACTGAAGGTGTTAATACTTTAAAATCCATTGCAGCATTCTGTCTATTGTACCAATTTTTATTAACTCTTTACCTGATGAATATTCATGTATGCATTAAGACATAACAGATGTTTATTAGCTGAATAAATATAATAGTATATACATACAGGCTATTTTTAGATCCAACCTCTATGAATAAGTCTACTGAAAAGGGGCATTTACTGCAAAAAAGGGAAACAAATTTTTATAATAGTATTTGCATATAGACCTTCTGGCCATAGCAGAAACTGTATAATTAGATCAATATATAATTCTATAAGCAACTGAGCAGACCCTGGTCTGTGTGACCTTATCATTTACTTATTTACCCCTTTACCTCATGAATATTCATGTTAGAAATAATGACCATATGAATATTATAATTATAGCTTGCGTCTTATAATGTCATTATTAACCCTTAATTTCATGAATATTCATGTAAGAAATAAAATATGTGTGAATATAAATTAGCCCAATGGTATAATAAATTATGAACAAGACAAGTATCGGTTCTGGTAAAAACTGCAGTATAAGATCTATATACTTCCATAAGCAAACAGAGCAGACTTTTACAAGAGCCATCTGATCTGGGTCTTCCCTGTAAGCAAACAGCAGAACCTGATCAGATTGTTCCTGTAGGAGCCTTTTGATCATGTTGGTCTATTCTGTTTGCAAATGTATCAAAGGGCATTTCTATCAGGTAGTTGGTTAATATAATGTAAGTTTTTATGAACATTTTATTTCTTAACACTCTGTAGTGTCTTTTTTATTAAAGATATGTCTTAACCCTTTACTCCATAAATTCACCTTTTGGCACCTTTGCAAACAGAGTAGACCTAGATCAGATGGCTCCTGTAGGTCTGCTTGTCTGCTCTGCTTGCTTATATGATATAATATAGATATGATTCTACAGTTTCTGCCATGACCAACAATATCTGTGTCCATGTGCTGTTATAACATTTAATCGTAATTAATTTTCAAGGTGTCATTATTTCTTACATGAGTGTTCATGAAGTAAAATGTTAATATATTTGCTTAATGTTTTAGTTTTATGTTTGTAGAGTATGCGTCAGCTGAGTCCACTGATTTGTAAGGTGCACTTCATGGATAGTAAGACAAAGGCCGTCAGCATTATGCCCTGTGACACCACACACGACGTCCTTGGCAAGGTGGCGAAAAAAATAGGGCTGCAGTCGGTTGAGGGTTGGTCTCTATACGAGGTTGGTAAAACAATTATCTTTTTTTTCTCTAGTGCTTACAGTAATTCAATTATAGAATCCTCATAGATTCTTTAGTACAGTTAAGACCGGTTGTTACTTAACACTTTCCTCCATATGCTATTTTTAGACCCAATCTGTTTGAATGAATCTACCGAAAAGGAGCATTTACTAGAGAAAAGAAAATGTTGGAATTGTGTAGTATTGAAACCATTGTTATAAATAGAGCATTTGCTCCTATGGAGCAAATGCTCTATTTATCACAATGGTTTCAAGATGTGACTATTACAGAGGCGTATTTATGGAGGAAAGGGTTAATACAGGGTGATAGCCTTCCTCCTGTATTAAGCAGCACCCTGCTTAGAAAGACCCAACATATTCTAATTTAGTTTTACTGTATTCCATTATCATGGTCTGTGTGTCAGATAGTCGACTGAGCACTTATAGTGTTGTTAGAGTGTAAAAAATAATGTCTGGTCAAACTTTTATTGTTGGCAGTTTTTTTGTGTCATCATGACACTTAGGGATCACTTCTCTGTTATCTGTTTGTTTGTTTTGCAGTTTTTTTTGTGATATAACTCTTTACTTATACCCTTATCTTGCTAAGCGTGACCTAACTCGTATTTGCAAACAACTTGGATCCAGGTTGACCTGGTGTCAAACAGCTTAGATCCAGATGAGTCGCCCGGCGACTCATCTGGATCTAAGCTGTTTGACACTTGGTAAATAGTTTCTCAAACATTTCTGAGGATCAGAAGTAAATAAAATATGCAGCAGACATAATTATACCCCACGCAACAAAGTTGGGTATATAGATTTTGACCTGTCCATCTGTCAATCTGTCCGTCTGTGTATCCTAATACATTTGTTGCTGATCTACCACTTTTATTTCATTACCAATTTTTCTCAAATTTGCTTTAAGAATTGTCACGATAAGGGTTAATAAAGATCCATTTTTAGCTCACCTGAGCCAAAGGCTCAAGGTGAGCTATTGTGACCGCCTGTCGTCCGTCGTCCGTCTGTCCGTCTGTCCGTCTGTCCGCACTCACCAAAGGGTAGTTGTGTGACTTTTTCTAACTAGTCCCACAAGTAAAATCATTAACCTGGCCATCTCTTGTGACATTAACCTGGCCATTTCTTGTGACATTAACCTGGCCAGTTGTTGGACATAGGGTTAGGGTTAGGGTTAGCTTCCAGATCATTCTTTTCCAAAGTTAGAGCCAAAAATAGTTTTTCTTGTGGGACTAGTCACACAAGAAAAGATCAAAGGAAAAAGTCACACAACTACCCATTTGTTAGTACGTCCGTCTGTCCGTCCGTCTGTCCGTTCACTTTTATTTCAAATGACTTCTTCTCCTAAACCACTGGGAGGATTTCAACCAAATTTTACATAAATGTACCTTAGGATGTCCTCTATCAGTTTTGTTAAAATCATGACCCCCGGGCAAAAAATGGCCCCGCCCCACTACTTTTACAGGTTTTTTTTTAAATCTTTAAAAATCTTCTTCTCTGAAACCACAATTTCTAGAGCTTTGATATTTGGTATATAGCATCATCTAATGGTCCTTTACCAAGTTTGTTAAAATGATGACCCCCGGGCCAAAAATGGCCCTGCCCTGGGGCTTGTAGTTTTTACATAGACTTATATAGGGAAACCTTTAAAAATCTTTTTGTCTGAAACCACATAATCTAGAGCTAAGATATTTGGTATGAAGCATCACCTAATATACCACTACCAGGTGTGTTCAAATAATGACCCCTGGGCCATAAATGGTCTCACCCTGGGGTTTTATGCTACTTAACATCAGAATCTGTAACACTTAAAAGGTAATTTCCTCACAGTTATTTCCCTTGTCCCATCAGCATAGCCATAAGGGACAAAGGGAGATAACTGCATTGGAGTGCTAGTATCATTCTATTTATAACTATTTATAGTAAAATGTTGAAGGTGAATCAGTGTAGCTGTTTTAGAAGGCATAGAAACATCTATCAAATTCCATTAGCAAATAACAGACCTTGATCCTATAGGAGCCACCTTATCTGGGTCTACTCTGTTTGCAGATGCATGAAAACAAGTTTATATGAGAGAAATTAAGGGTTAAATATCAACTCCAGATCCTAAACTGCAGACCAGCAGCAGTTCAAAGATTACAGCTGCCCAGAATCTCTCCAGGTCAATGCATGACTCTTAACTCTTTGCATGCTAGTGGTGAAACTGTGATTACCTATGCAAACAGTTTGGATCCAGATGAGAGGCCGCATACTGCGGCATCTCATCAGGATCCAAACTGTTTGTCATCTTAATCATATTTTTGCAAAAAAATGAAAGTAAGTTTATTTTAAGAATTGAAGCAGATGACAATAACTTTTTGTTGCAGACGAAACATTAAAGGCATTTTGACCCATTCACCCCAGTGTGTAGTGTGAGTGATGTTACATGGTGTCTTCCAATGTCTCTCAAATTAGATGTGAGAGATATAGGAAAGTAACAATTCAGGCAATCAAGGAAATTGATCACCATCTAGACTTTTGATCTGGGTCCAAACCCAACTGATGTAAGTCATGGTAATGTTTAAGAAAACTGTGAAAACATGATTATGCAATGGCCCAACTGATATAAGTCATGGTAATTCTTAAAAAAAAAAAGATAATCCCCCCCCCCCTCCCCCTAACAATGATAGGTGTTAAACTTACTACTGTGGATTAAGTCTGCTGCCCCAAAAAGCATCTTAAATATAACTTTTTTTTATAAAATTTGATGACAACACATTAAAAAGTCCTAAAATGTCTGAATCTTGTATGATATTAATGAAATAACTGAGTAAATATAACTTAATTATAACAGTAGACGTAACTCTTCTCAATTTCAATTGTTAAAAATACTAATGACCCGTTTAATTGAATTATCATCAGATATTCACACCTAGAGCTAGACTTATTTCTAAACACCTATTAACCCTTAACCTGTTTGCTTTGACAAAAATTGATCTGGGACTACTCTTGTTTGCTAATGCTTAAAAAAATTGTTAATGCCATAAATAGAAGTTTTAGCTTTGAAAAAAACTGTAAAATCAAATCTATATCTTGTCAAATGTAAAAAGAGCAGACCCTGATCAGACAGCTTCTATAGCAGCCGTCTGATCTAGTCTACTCTTATTTTTAATGTGTAAAACACATTATTTCTCTGAAGAGAAGTTTTTGTTTTGACAAAAACTGTAGAATCCGATCTATATTGTGTCAAAAGAAACAGAGAAGACCCAGATCAGACAGCTTCCGTAGGAGTCGTCTGATCTGAGTCTTCTCTGTTTGCTAATGCATAAAAACAGCTTTATATGAGGGAAAGGGTTAAACGATTTTTAAAGATATTCTTATTGGTCATTTCACACAAAAATTGGCATTATGTACTGCCTAGCACTCTATTTGCCTATATACCTGGGTCAAGGTATAATTGCATAGCTTTATTGAAGTCATTTGAATTTCTCAAAGACCAGTTTTAGGCATTTTGAGCTAAGGCAAAAATGGCACAAGTTGTAAACAGTTTAGGTCTTGGTCAACCAGTCACTTGGTATTAGTTCTGAATTCAGTTCAAGTTTATTCAGCAGTGAAAGGGTGAAAGCAGTGCACTAAGCTTATTTCATCTGCTAGAAATGTTGTCCACTGAAAAATTAACATGTCAATATACATGTATTACTGTAACTCAGGTGAGCGATATAGGGCCAATGGCCCTCTTGTTGTTCAATTGCAAACAGAATAGACCAAGATCAGATGGCTTCTGGGTCTACTCTGTTTGCTTATGATTTAATGTTTTTAGATCTGATTCTGCAATCTCTTCCATGGTCAAATATTCACTTGTTCGTAATGCCATTATGAAAAGTCATATTGATTCCTGTTGACATTTTTAATAGAATGGAGGAAATGATTGCTGTTATTGATCTCTACAGGTGACCTTGGAGTATGAGCGGTACATCCGTGCCTATGAGTATGTCGCTGATGTTCTGGCCCACTGGGAAAGGTAAATTGATGTGAGACAGGCGGTGGTATTTTTGTGACTTTGCAAACAGTGTAGATACAGATCCACAGTATAGATGAAAGTGTCTGATCTGGGTCAGACCTGCTTATGAAGATGGTTGATAACATATCAGAGATACCAAGTAGTAGATATGCGAGATCAAGAGCGAATAGTTTGAAGGCATTTATTGCTTAACCCTTTCCCTCATACAAATGTCTTTCATGCCTTTGCAAACAGAATATACCCAGATCAGACAGCTCCTACCGTTCTGCTCCTACAGCTCTATTTACGTATGAAATTGTGATAGATCTGACTTTAAAGTTTTAACCAATACCAAAACATTCAATGTACATTTTCCATTATAAAAATTCAGCTAATAAATATTCATGATGCTATTATTTCTTAAATAGATATTCAACAGGTAAAGGGTTAAGGTCTTTTGTCTGATTAGCGACAGGTTTTCATTACTTTACAAACAGAGTAGATTCAGATCAGATGGCTCTTATAGCTTCACAGGTTGCTTTCCAAAGGTCACTTTGTCAAACAATATTTGCAGAATACTCTGCTGAATGAAAATAAAAGTCATACACAATACAGTAGATTCCCTCTTAACCGGACATTAAATTTAGTATAAATACCGTCTTGCCTTGGAGACAGGTGGCAGTTTACGGTCATGTTTACAGGTGACGGTCATGCAAAAAGCTCCTGCATTAAGCAACCACTTACCTAAATTCCTTCCTAGTAGAATTCTAGTTTAAAGGGTTTTTACCATACATATTTGACAGTTTGTGAAGATGTAAAATAGATTAAGCAATGTAATTACATTATTTAACCCTTTACTCCATGAATATTCATGTCACAAACTGCAAAATCATATCTATATTATAAGCAAACAGAGCAGACTCTGATCAGACAGCTGCTACAGGAGCCGTCTGATCTGGGTCTACAGCTATACTCTGTTTGCAAAGGTATGGAATGGCGTATTTATGAAGTAAAGGGTTAATTTGCAACAAGATCTACAGGTTAACATTTTATGCTGAATATTTAATGGGAATGGCCCATCAATGTTTAACCCTTTCCTTCATATAAATGTGTTTTCGCGCATTTGCAAAGGCTCCTAGAGGAGCCGTCTGATCAGGGTCTACTCTGTTTGCTAAAAGAATATAGATAGATCTGTTTCTTTGCTTTTTAAAATGTCTACAATGTTCCACCTTCCATATTTCTTTATAACTCTTTTTGTTACTGAATATTCAGCAGGTATTGAAATTTGGCCTAAATACAGAACAGGGAAAGGGTTAACTGGAGAATCCATTCAGTATGAAAACCTTAAATTTACAGGAAGATTTTTAATGACAAACAGTGAATACAACCCTTCAAAATCTGAACCGATGCTTAAAGTGAAAATCACATTTTCAGACAGGAGAAATTGTCCGCCCAGCCCAGCAAGTATGAGACTGTGTCTCGTAAAGGACCAAAGATGGCTCTAGGAGGCAACGATGCCAAGCTCATGTTCCGTAAGCGTGTGTACAAACATGTTCATGACATTCCAAATGATCCTGTTGAGTACCATCTGCTCTATGCTGAAGCCGTAAACAAAGTTGTCAAGGTAAGTCATGAAGGTGTCATTGGTTTTCTGTACATTTCTTATGCAATACAGTACAACCGGTCTTAAGTGACCATGAAAAATAGGTTTAATTATGGGTCTGTAAGACAGGTGGTAGCTTAATACAGGCAGAAAGTAATGCAGAAAGCTCCTATTGGAGCTTTCTGCATTACTTTTGTTCTGTATTAAGTATCCACCTGTTTTTAACTCACCAGAGCACAAAGTGCTCAGGATGAGCTTTTGTGATTACCTGATGTCTGTCGTGCGTCGTCAGACGTCAACAAATTGAACATGTATAAATCTTCTCCTCTGAATCTACAGAATTCTCAGCCTTAATCTTTGGCACATAGCATCATAATGATGTAGGTCCTCTATAAATGTTATATAAATTATGTCCCTTGGGTCAAAAATGGGCCCGCCCCAGGGTTGGCCAGTTTTCTGTATTATAAACATATTGTGAAGACTTTGAAAATCTTCTCCTCTGATTGTCTGGTGATCGATATCAGGGCCACCACAGCTCTCTTGTTTCAATAATGATTAACATTACCGGCAGCTGAGGTAATGGTATGTGAACAAGAAAAGGTATACTCTTTCGAACCATATCTACGGTATATAATTCAATAAGCAAACAGAGCAGACCCTGATCAGATGGCTCCTACAAGAAAAGAATTACTTTTTGTAAGGGCGTTCAAAGGCATATATATAGAGTAAAGCAAGACAGTGCAAAATGTCTGTTTATTTCAGCATATGAGCTACAATGATTTTGGTTTTTATGTTCAAGTCACATGATACAATATTGTTCTAATAAATCATATTGCTACCTTCTTTGCCTTCATACAGGATGAGTTTTCAGTGTCCGACAAGGTGGCCTTGCAGCTTGCAGGTCTTCAGGCCCAGGTAGTTTTGGGTAGCTACATGGAGGGTAAGGACGAGCGGTACCGAGAGGTGGAGCAGTACCTGTGTCGAAGGATCTTAAACGTGCCAGGCAGGTTCTGGAGTGAGGAGGTCGCAGTGGCACACAAGGTATGATGAACAAAGCTTTAACCCATTCTCGCATATTGATGCCTTTTGACGCTTCTGTAAAAGTCACTTTGTGAAACCATTGTGATAAATAGAGCATTTGCTCCACTAGAGCAAATGCTCTATTTTTCGCAATGGTTTCAAAACTACACAATTCTTAAAAAAATATTTTCTCTAGTAAATGATCCTTTTTGGTAGATTAAATCAAAGAGGTTGGATCTAAAAATTGCCTGTGCGGGAATAGGTTAATACTGAGTGGACTCTAGTTAAACACTGATAGTCTATTCCACTCTGAAAATTCAGAAAGAGTTAAGGTAATTGCCGTGCATAAATGTGTATACCCCAATTAGTAATTGGGGTATACACATTTATGCACATGGTAATGTTTAGTAACACATGGAATGCTTATATATGTACAATGTATACTAATCACACAGAATCGGGCATCTTAAAAATAATTGTTGAAGATAAGTACATGTACTACTGAATTATTATGGATGTACATGTTGAGACGGTTTTCTGAGTTATTGTGGGCTCTAGAGATGTTACTGAACTATTTTGGATTGAAGAGAAGATTTACTGCACTATTGTGGGTTGTAGAGCAGTTTTACTGAACTATTATAGGTTGTAGAGAGAGTGTTTGCTAAACTATTGTGGGTTGTAGAGCAGTTTTACTGAACTATTATAGGTTGTAGAGAGAGGGTTTGCTAAATTATTGTGGGTTGTAGAGCGGTTTTACTGAACTATTATAGGTTGTAGAGAGAGGGTTTGCTAAACTATTGTGGGTTGTAGGCTTTACTGAACTATTATAGGTTGTAGAGAGAGGGTTTGCTAAACTATTGTGGGTTGTAGAGCGGTTTTACTGAACTATTATGGGTTGTAGAGAGAGGGATTGCTGATCAGTTTTGGCTTGTAGAGAGAGAGTTCGCTAAACTACTGTGGCTTGTAGAGTGGTTTTACTGAACTATTGTTGGTTGTAGAGAGAGTGTTTACTGAACCAGTGTGGGTTGTAGAGAGGGTTTGTTAAACTATTGAGGGTTGTAGAGGGGGTTTGCTGAACTATGTCAGGTTGAAGAGAGGGGGTTTACTGAACAAATTATTGTGGGTTGTGGAGAGGTTTTACTGAACTATTGTATTTTTCTTTCAGTTGTATGGAGCAGGCAAGACAGAGCTTGAAGCCAAAGTCTGGTACCTCACATGTGTGAAACAGTTTCCTCTGTATGGATGTACCCTCTTCCCTATTGTTCACAAGGGCCTGTGGCCCCACTCCCATGATGCATTGCTTGCCATTAATATGGACGGTGTTAAGTTTGTACGTGCCAAAGATAAGTATGTCCTCCATGACTTTAAATATGCAGAAATAGAGTCAATTGCCTTGGATCCTAATGACAATTACGTGACAATGGAACTCAAGAATGATGTGGCGAAGGACTGTCCACAGCGGTGCTTTATGTTTGAGACAAATCACAAGGAGGATTTAGGGAACCTGATCTCAAGTTACTCTCCAGCTCATGCCACATGGCTCAAACCGGACTATGAAGGAGTCAAAAAGGTATGTTGCATTACTTTTGAAATTATTTTACATTTGTGTAGTGATATATAAATTACATGTATATTGTTTGATTAACCTTTTCCTGATATATATTCATGTAAGAAATAATGACTATATAAACATATTTAAACAAACACATTTTTCCCATGGCAAAAACTGTAGAATCAGATCTGTGTTATTTCATATGTAAATAGAGCAGGCCCTGATCAGACAGCACCTATAGGAGTCATCTGATCTGGGTCTACTCTGTTTGCAAGGCATGAAAAGATTTTATATGAGGGAAAGGGTTAATTTAAGGTTTGCTTATTGCAGTGTCTATATACATGTACATGTATGTGTAATTGGATACATATATGTTGCTTACTATATATCAGTTAACTATCATAATAGTGTAAAAAAATAGATCAGTATAGACAAATATCACGGAGCAACAGATAGTGATGTGTACTCAAATACTAAAATCATTATTTCTCCACTGAACCCTATGTTGTGACCACTCTTTAGAATCGTCTCTTTGAGACGACTCTAAAGAGTGGTCACAACATAGGGTTTAGTGGAGAAATAAAGAAGTTATTCTTGAAAATGTTTCAGTTAAAGGATAATGTTTAAGTTAACACATCTTATCTGGACCTCTGTGTCATCTGATAAAACAGTGAATTTTATATGAAATTGTATTATAATGTATAGCAACTGTAGCCTTGGATTCAAGATTTAACCCTTTACTGCTGGAATTAATCACATCATGAATATTGATTAGCTGAATTTTTATAATGGTATATGAACATTAGAATAATTTCATAAGAAAACTCGTATCAGACAGATCCTACAGCAATCATCTGATGTGGGTCTACTCCTTTTGTAAAGGGATTAAAAGGGGATTCGATGAAGTAAAGGGTTAAATTTAAATAAACTTGCTACTATTGAACAGAGCAGTATTGGAGATTTAGAACATTTTAGTTCTCATACAGATGTTTTCTATTAAAGCAGTTTTTATTATATCATTCTTGTAGCCATGATTATTGTGATTTCTATATTGTTGTCATTTTGGTAAATCTTTCATATCATTTAGCCTGCTTGAATAAGGTTTATTTTAACCGTTTGAATGCTGTTTTCAAATGATCTGTTACATACTGGTATATAAGTGGACAGAGCAGACCCTGATTAGAAATTCCTGTAGATCTGGGTCTACTCTGTTTGCAAAGGCATAAATCAGGTGATTAATAAGTAAAGGGGACTGTTGTTGAAGACGGCTATGCTTACTCATGAATTTTTTTAAACCCTTATTCCATGAATATTCATGTAAGAAATAATGACTTTATAAATATAAGTTGTTGTTTTTAGTGGCATATAAACAAGCCAAAAATGTATAGTCATCTATATTATTACATAAGCAAACAGAGCAGACCCTGATCAGAAAGCTCCTTCAAGAACTATCTGATCTGGTCTACTGTAGTTGAAAAGGTGTAAAAACCATTTATGGAGTAAAAGTTAAAAGAGGTGAAAATGTATACGGTACCTAAATTACTGAAAAGGAGCATTTACTAGGAAAATGCGAAAATTTTGAATTGTGTAGATGTGAAATCATTCCAATAAGTAGAGTATTTGCTCAATAGTTTCAAAAAGTGACTTTTACAGAGGCATCAAGAGGCCTCAATATGAGGGAATGGGTTAGGCAGCAACCTGCTTTTAACCCTTTCCTCCATAAATACTCCTTTCTACGCCTCTGTAAAAATCACATATTGAAACCATTGTGATAAATAGAGCATTTGCTCCTATAGGAGTAAATGCTCTATTTATCACAATTGTTTCAAACTAAAAAATTCTAAAAAATTTCCTTTTCTCTAGTTATTGCTCCTTTTCAGGAGATTTATTCAAAGAGGCTGGATCTAAAATTAGCCTATGAGGGAATGGGTTAAAGACACTGTGGAGATTCACTGTGCCTTATTCCTGCAGACTAACATTGTACAGTAGAAGTGACTGTAGATGTTGTATCATCACTTTATCATCCTGTCACTGTTATCATCATCAGTATCATCATCATTATCTGAAGTGTTTCATGATGTTTACTTTAATCCTTTACTTCATGAATATTCGTGAAATAATTAATGACATTATGAATATTAATTTCATTTTTTTTTTATAACGGCATAATTATGAACACAGGTATTTTATAGCCATTGTGGAAACTATAGACTCAGATCAGATCTGTAGTATTTCATAAGCAAACAGAGCAGACCACTATCAGAAGGCTCCTACAGGAGTCATATGATCAGGGTCAACTTTGTTGTCAAAGTCATGAAAATGTGTATATACATGTATAGAGTAAAGTGTTGATAAAGGTTACTGGTGTATTAGCTACAATAGATAAAGATATTCCAATACTAAGATCACCATTATTCCACCAAATCCTATGTAGTGACCACTCTTTAGAGAGACGATTCTAAAGAGTGGTCACAACATAGGGTTTGGTGGAATAAAAATAGATTTGGGTCTGCTCTGTATGCATAGGCATAAAATGTGTACATTTGAAGTAAAGGATTAAATCAACAGGACTGAAAAGAGTGTAGACCTGATCAAATTGCTTATTCATGAGCAGTTTTATCTGAGTCTAAGTTATTTGGTTAAGTTTGTCCAGATGTTTAGGATAAATAGGAAATGTTTTATTTCTCAGTATTTTTGTTCTGTTTGTCATCATATCATGCCATCATTCATGACTTCTGTCATTTTTCATCCACCATCATTAGGCGCCAAAGAAGGTGAGACTCGCCAATTCTCTAGCTCTACCTCACTCATTATAACTCATACTACCTTTACCATCCTGAGCAAACTGTTGCCTGAGAAAAAATGAAGTCTGTTTGAACCCTGAACCTCATAAATATCTTAACTTATGAATATTGATGTAAGAAATAATGACATCATGGATATTCATTATCGGATTTTTATTTTAAAATAGCATAATGAACACAATATCATAATGGCAGTCCATTCTCTATGAAAGTTGTAAATTTGCTTGAGGATTTTGAATGACAAACAGTGCAGATCCTGATGAGAGGGCTGTGCTAGAAACCCTCTGATATACATTTGTAGGTCTACACTTTTTGCAAATGACAGTAAACTTGCTTCTAACAATGAAAGGGATAAATAGGAATAAACTTAATTCAATTGTCAAATGATTTGGTCCTGATGAGTTTCAAATGCCCATGTATCTTATCAAGATTGGAATAGTTTGAACCCTTTGAATGCAGGACATTGGCATTTACAAACAGACTGTGTAGACCCAAATCAGAGGGCTCCTAGAGGAGCCATCTGATCAGGCTCTGCACTGTTTGTCATGCAGAGTCCTCTAACAGAGTCCTCTAACCCTCTGAAAGGGTTAAACTGATTTTCTTGTTAAAAGATGGTTGAACAGACAACATTTTTTAAGAGACCCTGTTTGCTTAGTATGCCTAAGGTTCAATTAGATCTGTGGTTTGAAAAGTTTAAATGTTTGATCATTAACACTATGAAAAATATATACACGTACCAGCATTTTGTACATACAGATGTATATTGGTCTTTTTTAATAGTTTTTGAAGACACAAATCCTTCTTGTTGAAAATACTCACTGTAAAAGACATACTTCTTTATTATCATTAATTCTTTATATTCATCAAACTGCAGATCTTGATTCGAATTTCAACTCTCATTGGAGTATTTTTAAGAATGGTGTTCACATGTCTTTAGAGTCTTCAATAAATGGGAGATAAAATACAAGCATTTTACCCATTTTATACCAAGCTGCAACTAAACTGGACATTGGTGAACAGTGTAGACTCTGAGTGCTTACTGATGGAACCCCCAGTACATGGTTTCACTATTTTGACCCTTTGCCTGTTGAATATTTTTTATAAGAAATAATGACATCATGAATAGTTGTTAACTGAATATTTACACAGGATAATTGTTGGGTATTGGTCAAAACTGTAGAGTCATAATTCAATAAGCAAACAGAGCAGACCCTGATCAGATGGCTCCTACAGGAGCCATCTGATCTGGGTCTGCTCTGTTTGCAAAGGTACTAAAGACGTCCATATGAAGTAAAGGGTTAAATCTTCAGGCTTTACATTACTGTAATTTTTACCTTCAGATCTGTTCCTCTAGGGGGCTCTCTTATCTGAGTCTGCATTGTTTGCGAATGCCAGTATACTTGTTTAACCCTTTCATAGGGTAAACATCTTTGATGTTGATTTGATAAAATGTGTTTTAACTTGAGCTGAGAACACCTTTCTTGAGTTGTATCAGCACATGCATGACTTAGATATAATATAGTGTTTGTCATAATTCAGTCCCTGAACTGCAGAACATTGTATTCTCCTTTTCAACTCGTTCAATTCTAAGAAGTGGTAACGTTGTCATTTGTCTCTATGGGAATTTCTTTTTATATTTTTTTTTGAATGGTTTAGAATGGGATTAGATACTTAGTTACTCATCTGGATCCATTCAATTTGTAAACTTTACATGTAAAAAATAAGGACCTCACAAAAAAATCTTATAAGCATAACATTTATATTGGTATTTTGGCCATGGCAGAATCTTAATAAGTCCATCAGCAAACATAGCAGAACCTGAAACGACAGCTCTTACAAGAGCTGTCTGATCTGGGTCTTCTTTGAAGACATTTCTATAAGGTAACATGTTAAGACAAATGTACCCATAGTGTTGAAAGAGTTTATACAGTAAAACCTGTCTTAAGCGGCCATCAAAAGAGGTTTAATTATTGGTCTGTAAGGCATGTGGTAGCTTAATGCAGGTCAAAAGTAATGCAGAAAGCTCCAATAGGAGCTTTCTGCATTACTTTTGTCCTGCATTAAGCAACATCTGTGTTCAATAAATTAATGGCTGCTTAGGAGAAGTTCTGCTGTAGTCATACTTCATTTGGACATAATTATGTTATATCTCCTAGCATGTCATCTATAAATCTGTCTGTTTAACTCTGTGAATGCAGATTATTCAAATTCCATCAGTGTCTAAAGAGTCCATTCAGTGAGAAAGGTGTAAATTTGCTACAGAGTTTTGAATGACGAACAGTGTCAAGTCTGATGATAGATCAGAGGGCTCCTACAGGTGCCCTCGTCTGGGTTTACACAGTTTGCAAGTGATGATATACTTATTACCTTCATGTAAAGGGTTAATTCTTGCACACTAGCAGTGAATTTATTAGAGGTCCAGATAAGATGCGCAAATTGAAACATTTTCAAGTATAACTTCTTTATTTCTTCACCAAACCCTATGTTGTGACCACTCTTTAGAATCGTCCTGAAGAGACGATTCTAAAGAGTGGTCACAACATAGGGTTTGGTGGAGAAACTTTCAGTATTTAAGTACACACCTTTATCTGTTAGCCTGATTTATGATTGCAAACACTTTCGATCCAGATGAGACACTGTGTAATTCAGTATCTCACCAGAATCCTAATTGTTTTACACCCTCGTTCAGTCATATTGTATTTGTGAAGAGAAATGATGAAAAATTAATTTTGAGACTTGTTGCAGATGACACTGCATTGTGGACTACTGTTACTCAACTCTTTGCATACTTAATAATTTCAGTCTGCAAAATTTGATGTCTGCTTTAACCCTTTCCTCCATAAATACGCCTTTCTACGCCTCTGTAAAAGTCACCTGTTGAAACCATTGTGATAAATAGAGCATTCACTCCTACAGGAGCAAATGCTCTATTTATCACAATGGTTTCAAATTACTAAATTCTAAAAAAATCCTTTTCTCTAGTTAATGCTCCTTTTCGGTAGATTTATTCAAAGAGATTGGATCTAAAAATAGCCTGTGGAAAAAAGGGTTAAGAATTGCAACAGACGATAATTTTGCAAACTACAATTACTTGGTGTTCAGAGAGTTAAGCATGTTGTCTTTAGAAGTCATAGATGTTCTATTATTCAGAGATGTGGAGATAGTGTACAGATATGACATCTCCTTGGCTTCCTTCAACAATGAGCGTTGTTTCGAACTGCTAACTGTAGTTTCACATTTTGTATTGTTTGATTCTATTCTGTTCTGATAACTTTAGTTTTCACTTGATGCACTTAGGTTCTCTTATTTTCATATCACTGTATAATTATGCCTAATTTCAGCATGGACGCATGGTCGACATTGTATGTATACACAATTTCGCTTATTTCTGCTTAGCTTCTCAGCCAGAAAGGTGAAATGTAGGAAGGGAGATAACTGTTTATCAAGTGAACTAATTGCTGTCAGGAGTAGTTGTTCAATAGCATAACCAAAATGTTTCAAGTTAAACCTTTCCCTCATAGGCTATTTTTAGATCCAACCACTTTGAATAAATCTACCGAAAAGGAAAATTAACTAGAGAAAAGGAAATTTACAGAATTTTGTAGTTTGAAACCATTGTGATAAATAGAGCATTTGCTCCTGTAGGAGCAAATGCTCTATTTATTACAATGGTTTCAACAGGTGACTTTTACAGAAGCATAGAAAGACATATTTATGGAGGAAAGGGTTAAAGATGTGTGCATTTGTGGACTGGGAATATTTACCTTTTGAAAAGTAGCAAAAAATGTTGTAGAGTTGTTTAGTTCAGTATTATAAAGGTCATTAATGTTTACTCTTAACTAGTGACAGCAATTTCAACAGTTTGATCAATACATTTCAGCTTTCTGGCTTCTCCTCATGGACAGGTGTTCCATAAGCATGCCTGTACTAGTATTTGAAATCTACAATAAGCAAGCATGAAAGTGTAGTGTCAAGGATGAATATCAAGGTTTTCTATAGATAGCAATTTACAAATAAAATATCCTTCCAATTTGTTTAACCCTTTCCTCCATAGGCTATTTTTAGATCCAACCTCTATCTATCGAAAAGGAACATTAACTAGAGAAAAGGATATTTTTAGAATTTTGTAATTTGAAACCATTGTGATAAATAGAGCATTTCGTCACCTTAACGCAAAACTATTGTAACTACATTTTGGAAAATTTTACAGGAGAAGGAAAAAACTTCCAAAAAAATTTAAAACATGTTTTATCCAACTTCTTTTTCAAACAGAGACACCTCAGTGCATAATACATATGAATATAATGTACATTTTGTGTTTTATTGATGAATTATGACATAATATAAGTTATTTGACTTACAATAGTTTTGCACTAAAAATCAGTATGTTTTTTTCTTAAAACTTAACGCAAAACTATTGTATTTGGACTTACAATAGTTTTGCACTAGAAACAAGTCTGTTTTCTTCTTAAAACTTTATGCAAAACTATTTTATATTGACTTACAATTAGTATAGCACCAGAAATAAGTTACTCTTCAGTTTAAAAATTGTAGAACCTGATTTTTATGCCCCCAGATCAGATCTGGTGGGCATATTGTTTTACCATGTCTGTTTGAGGACAACTTGAACATTGGTCTTAACTTTTGAGCCAGTACAGATAGAGATTTGATATTTGGCATGTATATGTATCTCATAAAGCCGCACATTTTGAAGGGTTACATGTTAAGGAAGGTCAAGTTCATCCTTCAAGGTCAGAGGTCAAATATATAGGTCAAATCACTGACTATAACATTGGCCATAACTTTTGAACCAGTAGAGATAGAGACTTGATATTTTGCATGCATGTGTATCTCATGAAGCTGCACATTTTGAGGTCATCCTTCAGGGTCATAGGTCAAATTGGCAGAGAGAGCATAGAGTTTACCAAACACATCTTGCTTTACACAGACAGACCAACCGACCGACCAACACATGCACTGATTCAGACTGATTGAAATGCAATCAATGATTCATATATAGCAAAAATTGCTTAAGTATTTCAGTGCAGTACACAAGTGGCTTATATTCTTTTGAGGAAATAGGTTCCTATGGATAAGTCACAAGATTTTTAAGTCAAATCAGAGGCCATAACTCTGCAATTCTTCAGAGGCTGATGAGAAAACCTCTAGAAAAACGCTTGCCAGGGTCATCACAATTTAGAATAGACTGGTCTCCTACATTTTGTAAGGGTTTAATATTTTAATTTTATATTGATATCTGAGGTAAATTCTGATATAAATTAAAAATATATTCTGAACACAGTAAAAGCACAGTGTACGGTCATATAGTGTTAATTCTAATCAGTCATAAAACTTTTTACAATCTGATATGGATCAAAACTGCTTGAATGTGTTAACCCTTTGCTCCATGAATATTCATGTAAGAAATGATGACACCATAAATATTAATTAT
Organism: Azorinus chamasolen; assembly: GCA_963576725.1. Lineage (NCBI taxonomy): Eukaryota > Metazoa > Mollusca > Bivalvia > Cardiida > Solecurtidae > Azorinus > Azorinus chamasolen. The sequence goes on from OY755235.1 coordinate 28,204,205, forward strand.
ATTAATATTTAAAATGGGGCATATTAACGCATTAATGTTTTGCCAAAGTAATAACTATGGAATCAGATCTATTTTATTCCATAAGCAAGCACAGCAGACTCTGATCAGATAGCTCTTACAGGAGCCATCTGATCTGAGTCTACTCTATTTGCAAAGGCTTAGAAAAGCTTATTTATGGAGGAAAGAGTTAAAACTTTATTTTTCATAATGTTTCAACATATCTGAAGTGTATAATTGGTATAATTTCAATGTTTATATTTATTGCAATTTGCATGACATTGTACTATAATTATGTGAGTGAATTCCACCTTATAAACTCCATACAAATCTATTATAAGTAAAGTAAGTCTGAACTCACAAGTGAACAAAAAATGAAGAAATATTAACATCAAAACCATATCAAACAAATAAATGTATACACAATATGTCTTTGACGTACGTTTTTACATTATGACGGGAAGTGTTATTATTGGTCCTGAAAGTGAAATGTCTACGCTCTCCCCCCTATCTCGGTTTGTGAAAAATAACTGTATTCTAAGGTTAAGGATTTAAAAGGTTCATTAATTTTCATCTTCATGATTTAAATCATTTTGTTGATGGTCAGATCGATAAAATCAGAAGATATCCTGATGTGGGACCTACTCAGTGCGAGCGCAACCTATAAATTGAATTTGGGCAGATGCAACCAACAAAAGTCGCCCATAAGTTTCAAATTTCATTTCGTTTAATTAACCCATCTCATACTAATAGTGTGCATTGACACTATTGTAAACAGTTTAGACCCAGGTCAGGCAGGGAGCTGCCTGATCAAAGTCTGCACTGCTTGCATGCAGAATTTGTTTTATCCAAATCTAAATGGTTTAACGATTTAAACTTTTTCTGTTCATAAAGGACACATTAATAAAGAGTGTTCAGATTACAGAATCATCTTTAAAATGTAGCATGAGAAGAATTATAATTCTATAATATTTTAATTTTGTTTATTATTTTTGTAATATAGAAAATAATGAATAATAAAAACTCTATTGTTTAAACGAAGTTTGTTTTGAACAACATGATGGGAAAAAAACATGTCAATATCAGTTATATATGACATTTTTATATAAATCAAAGGACAAATAGACAGGCAGAAAGGCAGAATGGAATGACAGACACTTGGTCAGAAAGATTATAACTTTATGTGACATTGTAAATTACATGTATGTATGACAGATATCTAAAAGAAATTTCTTCTAATTTTGTATATTCCAAATAATGTATCAGGGTTAGGAGTTCAATCAAATTCGTGGGCGATGGGGGTTATTTCCCACCCACATCGGGAATGCAATTTGAATCTGAAATCAAAGGCCTAAATGGCCATAATGGCTTTTGGGTTGGATATGGATGTTAAGTGTAAGAGGAGAAATTGCTGTGCACCTTAATATCAATAACATCTTGGAATTGATAAAAGTATTAATAACAACACATTTTTGTGAAACACTATGCCCCTGATTGTGACCAATATAAATTTGACCCGTAATGTGACATTTAACTGTTATATGACCTTGATTTTAATAAGGCCTCCCCGACTCCCCCCCCCCCCCCCCCTCCCCCCCTCCCCTCCCCAAAAAAATAAAATTAAAATAAATAAAAATGTTCACCTCCGTAAGTTGCACAGGCATGCCAGGTTTGAAGTATGTATGTGCAATGACTACAAAGTTATTGCCAATATTAAAGTTTGAGCCAAGCCAACAACCAGGGCAAAACCAGTCCCCCCCCCCCCCTCCCCCATTGATTTGGGGCATAAAAATATGACAGACTGAAACAAAAGGAGCCATCTCATGATCTGTTGTTTATATATATAATGTAGTCTGCTTACAAATTGAAGGTACACTGTTTTTATTTTTAATTATTAAGTAGATCCATACATGAACATACAATTACTGTAGTTGTTTGGAACCTGATGAAACTCAAATTCAGAACTACAGTCTGAAGTAGAGTTGTAATCTGGGAAAGACATTTCAACAAATTGCTACCTACTTTACACGACACAAACGTCTTGAGCTAACGACAGTGTCAGCACGATACATAGAAGAGGCTATTTTCACAGTTGTTATTGACACTGGAATAAAATTTGATTGAATATGTGTTGAAAACCTTCTATGGATAATACTTACTTTGATAAGCCGATAGAACCCCGTGTTTTTACGGTTTTACTTCTTGTAAGACTTAGACTTGTGTTGAGGTTGGGTGCCATAGTCAAAACACGCTGTTTGATGCGTGATACACATGTATATGGGAATTCCGAATTTCATTGGTTGATTATTTTAGATTTCTTTGACCTTATCCTTTATGAAACTTCCTATTTCTAATTTGAGTACGGGTCAAACGAAAATGACCGATACGATGCAAAAGGCAGTTTGATTGGCTGAAGATGTAGGTCTATATGCTAATCAGTTACGAATGTGAATAAAAATGCAATCTGAAACCTCGGCTATATTCCTTCTGCTTTAGAACGCCAAGGTGTTGCGAAAACTACGATAAAAATATTCGTTCGCGTCTTCTTTGGAGTTTATTAAAATTCAAGACTTTTAAAAAGTTTATCTTTGTGTAGATTAGTAGTTATTATCTTACAAAGCAAATTATTATTAAATACAGGAAGAGTAAACAAATACATGAACATTTTACAACCAAACTAGTGGAGACTTAAAGAAAACTATTTTGTCTTGCGCATGTTCTCTAGACAAGTGAACTCGTTGCAGTAAAGAGACCGATTGCTATATGGCTCGGAAAGCCATAAAACAACCAAATTAAAAAAAAAAAAAAGACAAAAAAAAAATGTCGGACCTTTTTTGCACAAAAATTGTCCTACATTTCATGAAATTGGTTCAGATAATCACATTTTTGACAAGTTTCAGAGTTTGGGTCCAAACTTGAGATAAAATAGGGTGAATCGCCGTGACATGTATATTGAAAAAGATAGTTTACTGTGAAATATAGTTCTAAAGATAATATAAATTGATATGATCTAGATCTATTCTAGAATACTTTTACTAGATCTGCTACGGAACTGTACAGTAGCCAGAAAGACATTTTACAACACACGAATGAACGACATGAGACTGTATAACTTAATATCTAGATATCATTGAAATAAAACGAGAATTAAAATTTTAAATAATGTTGATCTAAATTATTCGACATATCAGGCATGTCCAACAAATATATAAGAATGTCTCCCATTTCAAAGAAAGGCCAGATCAAGGGATCGGGGTTTTTTTTGTGTGTGTGTTTTTTTTTTCAAAGTTCAGCTGGTAGTTTACAGGGCCGATTTATTCAAGTTTCTTGTTGTATATATCCTTAGAAACTAAAACATAATTGTCATTATAGTCAGAGGATACAGTAAATGTACAGAAATCAACATTTCAAAACCAACACAGTCGTTAAATGATGTGTAGGCTAACTGTTGCCTAGCCTTTACATAGAGACACATAGGTCGTTATTGGTGTTTTTGCCCACCAGTTAACTGTGCATGCGCGAAATCGACGGGTTTGTTTATAAACAGAGATTCGCCCTATATTTCACGATGTTGGATCTGACAACCACATTTTTCACAAAATTCCAGGGGGGTCCGGAAAGGGGTATAGATCCATACATACTTTAAAATAACCAGGTTACTTTGTCCATTGACTTTACCCCACCCACCAGCAGTATGAAATTATTTTTTATGGAATATTCTTTTTAAGCAAACAATTGGATAGATATTCTAAATAAATAAATGATAATAAAACTTACTGCTTCAAAATGTCCAAATAAACTTTCTGCCATATTGAAGGTCATTTTTATCATTGAACGCAAAATTTTACTTATATTTGTTAACCCCGACATTAGGAGAGATAATTTTCTAATTTGTTTCATTTCCAAAATACAATCAAGTCTACAGTGAAAAATTATGTTGACCTGCTTCCAGCTTCATGTATACATATAGATTTGTATTATTGCATACATACTGCTTTTACACTCATTTACCACAAAATACAATTCAACCATATTCTCACAATTCTTGATAAATCGGCCCTCCTACCAGTGAAATTCCATCGAAAGCATTCCATAGAGACGAGGCCTTCAGACTGCGCCAATAAACTGTACTTTACTATTTTTTTAGTGCAGTTCTGTACAAAATTAAATGTACTTGCAATATTTCTACAATGACTTTTCCCTGAAGGATTTAGATTTTCTAACGCAAAACTATTGTAACTCAAATTACAATAGTTTTGCATTATATTTAGTATAGTTGTGAGATACAATATTTTTGTACAAATTAAATAATTACATAAATATGTGGAATATAGCTAAAATATTTCAAGGCATGATGTATTACTCATATCTGAGCCTGAAAATGCAAAAAAGTGTGTTTCGGAAAAATATGTAGTTACAATAGTTTTGCGTTAAGGTGACGATTTGCTCCTATAGGAGCAAATGCTCTATTTATCACAATGGTTTCAACAGGTAACTTATACAGAGGCGTAGAAAGGCGTATTTATTGAGGAAAGGGTTAAAATTCTCCAGCTGTCATCTCTTTGCCTGCTAGCAACCTAAACAAACAGTTTAGATCCAGATGAGATGCTTAGAGAAACATGGCATTTCACAAGGATCTAAAGTGGTCGAAATTCTGATCATTGTTTTTGAAAAACAGTGGATAAAAACTACATTAGATATTTGCGGCAGGTGGCATGTATGTGGCGTGCAAAGAGTTCTAAGAGGTTTTATGATATTCTCTTTGATACTATACATGCAAACGATGTTGAGTGAAAACTTACACTTTTGTTTCTTGCTTGTTGCTGCTCTGGGTTGTTTATCTCAAAGGTTTGGTGATGAATTGTAATTCACTGTTTTACTAACTGTAGCTGATAGGTAATATTGGTATAAAAAGACTTTCCCAGAAAAGATGTCAAAAATCTTGTTTAATGATAAACATGGGTCGGTAAGTCCTGTGGAATTCTCTTTTACAGTAAAACTTCTCCAAAGCAACGACCATAATGAGATTCAAGTCTGGGTATTTAAGAGTCAGGTGGTTGCTGAATGCAGGTTGAAAGTGATACAGAAAGCTTCTATAGGAGCTTTCTGCATAACTTCCAACCTGCATTCAGCAAACACCTACTTTTAAAAAGACCAATGTTTATTATTCATTAAGTGGTTGCTATGGAGAGGGTCTACTGTATTTGATTATCCAATCAGGAATGACAAGTCAAATAATAATATAAAAACTGAAATATTTTACAGTAACTTTTAATTAACCCCTTGAATGCTAAAAATGAGTGTATAAGTATTTGCAAACAGTGTAGACTCCAATCAGAGGACTCCTAGAATGGCCCTCTAATTAGGCTCTGCCCTGTTTGTCATTCAAAATCTTTTACATTGAATGGACTCTATATTTAGCCCTTTCCCTCATATAGACGTGTTTTCACGCATTTGCAAACAGAGTAGACCCAGATCAGACGGCTCCTATAGGAGCCATCTGATCAGGGTCTGCTCTGTTTGCTAGTGGAATTTGATAGATATGCTTCTTTACTTTCTAAAATGGCTACAATGGTCCAACTATTTTGTCAACCAATATTCAGTAGGTATTGAAATTTGTAATAAGCATAGAACAGGGAAAGGGTTAGATAATTAAACAGCGATGAGTCAGTCCACTTTGAATATTCAGCATTCAAAGGGTTAAATTTTGCCTATGAGGAGTAATTTGGTATTTATATCTTTCAGCAATAACTTGTGTTTCCATACTGTGTTATTTCATCACTTTATGGTACTGCGGTCTTCTGTACATTGTTACATACTGACCAAACAGCTTGGATTCTGATGAGATGCTGAGTTGTTTGGCATCTCCTCTGGATGCATACTGTTTGCACCACTGGCTTGTAAAGAGTGCAATGTAAATAGATTTATAGTGCTAGTTCAACTATAGAGTCCTTTCTACCTTTCTTTCTAAGGAAAAAAATTATGATATAGAGATTTGTTATCCCCTGCCAAAGGCCAAAGGGAATTGTTTTGGTTTTGTCCATCCATCCGTCCTTCCTTCCTTCCTTCCATCCATCCGTCAACATGAATATTTTGTTATCGCATTGGCATTGTTCCCATGTATCAACTTTTTCAGAATGTGTGCAGCTTTGAGGAGTTACTCCCCTTTGATACACAAAAATTATATAAAATGGTAAAATCGGTCTGATCATGATTCAAACAGTTCTGAAACAGATCAGCAACCGCGTCACTAATGCAACACCCAATCTGGATATGTAATGATTCACTATATCAGAATAAACTGTATACAAACTACAACTAATGCAAAAAGTAGTAGATTGGATCAGATGGCGTAGTGGAGACGTGGCAGCTGGTCTAGGTCTATACTTTTTGTTAAACAATAAGGCACTTTTCCTCTTGCTGTGGTTCATTCAGTATCAAAACATGTACATGATTTTGAAAGATTGCCAAAGAAAGCAGTAATTTGGCCCAATATTCATAAAGTTTGTCAAAATATCTATGTAAGGTTTTGGTATGCATCAAAGGCAAGTAAAACTTGGTTGAGCAATCCAGGGCTATCATAACACTCTTGCTTTAAATTGATTATTTATAGATTCCCCCCCCCCCCCCCCCCCCCCCCCCCAGAGCAGAACACTGAGCAGACCTTGATCAGACAGTTCCTCTAGGAGCTGTCTGATCAGGTCTACTCTGTTTGTAAAGGCATAGAAAGGTGTATTAATGGAGTAAAGGGTTAATGGAATCAGCATGCTCTTGTTTGGGTTGATGTATATAGGATTGTGTTTTGCAGTGACAGCATGGCTGCGATCCCGTTCAAAGACAGACTGGTTAACAGTCAGAGTTATGAATGGCTAATAAGTGTTGTGTGTTGACTGGTTAACAAAAGGTGTTATGACTGGTTAACAAATAGTTTTGACTGGCAAGCTTAAAGTGTTGTGACTTGTATATACCGTAAATTAAGAATGTTTTGTCTGGTTAGCAAAGAGTGTTATACTGTTTAACAAACATACTTGGACTGGATAGCAAACACTAAATATTATCTCAAATATATCTTCATTTCATTTTGTGAATATAAAAGAATGGTTTGTGCAGATTGAGCCTCAGGAATATGAAAAGAAAATAGGTTCTGCACGTCATAGAAACTATAATTAAAGTGAATAAGTAAAAGATTATCATAGAATTTATATTGTTTGGTCACTGTAAAACAGCTTAAATTCTTGAAATATGAAACTATGAGTAACAAGAAATTCAACAAGTCTTAGAGTAAACAGTCTTAAGTAAACACACTACACAGATGTCTTATTCTGAGCCTTTAAGGCAGATAATAGCTTAATGCAGGACAAAGGTAAAGCAGGAAGTTCCGTTGGGAGCGTTCTGCATTACTTTTTGACCTGCATTCAGCTACCACCTGCCTTACAGTCCCATAGTTAGACCTATTTTTGATGGCCACAGGTTCTACTGTACATTCTCAGACATGAGACATAAGATTATTTTCAAACATGCCTGGCTGTGTGTCCAGCCTCTGCCATGCTGATAGAAGTAGGGAACCAAGCAATCATTGTTGAGAATATCTAACCCTTTCCCTGTTCAATATTCATGAAAGAAATAATGACATCATGAATATTAATTAGCTGATTTTTTAGCTCACCAGAGCACAAAGTGCTCAAGGTGAGCTTTTGTGATACCCCTGTGTCCGGCGTCCGTCGTCCGTCTGTCCGTCTGTCCGTCTGTCCGTCAACAATTTCAAACGACTTCTTCTTTGAAACCGACTGCCCAATTGTAACCAAACTTGGTCAGATACATACTGTTGGTGGGTGCTACATAAGTTGTTAAAAGATAGTGGGTGGGGCCATCGGTCTTGTTGCCATGGCAACCGTACACAATATCTAGAAAAATCTTCTTCTCCAGAATGACTTGTCCGATTTGAATATAGTTTTCACCAAAATGTTTCTCAGTTGATAGACTTCAAAAGTTGTTAAAAGAATTTTGATCCGGCAAAAAACATGGCCGCCAGAGGGCGTGGTCATTTTTTCCGTATATGGTAATATGGAATTTTCATAGGAAAATCTTTAAAAATCTTCTACTCTGAAACTATAAAGCCTAGACCTTTGATATTTGGTATGTAGCATGATCTTATGGTCCTCTACAAAGATAGTTCAAATTATGACCCCCGGGCCAAAAATGGTCCCGCCCAAGGGCTTATCAGTTTTTCATAGGAAAATCTTTAAAAATCTTCTTCTCTGAAACTGTAAGGCCTAGACCTTTGATATTTGGTATGTAGCATGATCTTATGGTCCTCTACAAATATTGTTCAAATTATGACCCCCGGGCCAAAAATGGCCCCGCCCAAGGGCTTGTCAGTTTTTCATAGGAAAATCTTTAAAAATCTTCTTCTCTGAAACTGTAAGGCCTAGACCTTTGATATTTGGTATATAGCATGATCTTATGGTCCTCTACAAATGTTGTTCAAATTATGACCCCCGGGCCAAAAATGGCCCCGCCCAAGGGCTAATCAGTTTTTCATAGGAAAATCTTTAAAAACCTTCTGTTCTCAAACTGTAAGGCCTACACCTTTGTTATTTGGTATGTAGCATGATCTTATAGTCCTCAACAAAAGTGGTTCAAATTATGACCCCCGGGCCTCAAATGGCCCCGCCCAAGTGCTTATCAGTTTTTCATAGGAAAATCTTTAAAAATCTTCTGTTCTCAAACTGTAAAGCCTAGACCTTTGATATTTGGCATGTAGCATGATCTTATGATCCTCTATAAATATTGTTCAAATTATGACCCCCGGGCCAAAAATGGCCCCGCCCAAGGGCTTATCAGTTTTTCATAGGAAAATCTTTAAAAATCTTCTTCTCTGAAGCTGTAAGGCCTAGACCTTTGATATTTAATATGTAGCATGATCTTATGGTCCTCTACAATTGTTTTTCAAATTATGACCCCCGGGCCAAAAATGGCCCGCCCAAAGGCTTATCAGTTTTCTATAGGAAAATCTTTAAAAATCTTCTGAAACTGTAAGGCCTAGACCTTTGATATTTGGTATATGTAGCATGATCTTATGGTCCTCTACAAGTATTGTTCAAATTATGACCCCCGGGCCAAAAATGCCCCGCCCAAGGGCTTATCAATTTTTCATTGGAAAATCAATTTTTCATTGAATACCATTGATATTTGGTATGACTAACATGATCTAATGGTCCTCTATAAATAAGTAGCTGTGGCTTGTGGTCCTCTGCCAAGAATGTTTAACTTACGACCCTGACCACTGGGCGAAACTTGGCCCTGCCTCAGGGCTTATCAGTTTTTTATTGGAAAAATATGAAATATTATTTTTCTCTGAAACCATAAGGCATAGACCATTAATGAACCCCCCTGGAGTTATCTCAGGTGAGCGCTTCAGGGCCTCATGGCCCTCTTGTTTATAATGGCATCATTAATATTATATACCAAGGATATTTATTTACACTTGTAGAGTCAGGTTTATTATAATTTCATAAGCAAACAGAGCAGACCAAGATCAGAAGGCTCCTATATGAGCTGTCTTATCTGGTTGTACTCTGTTTGCAAATGCATGAAAAAGTGTTTATCCCTTTCCTCCATAGGCTATTTTTAGACCCAACCTCTTTGAATGAATGTACTCAAAAGGAGCATTTACTAGAGAAAAGTGAAATTTTAGAATTTTGTAGTTTGAAACCATTGTGATAAATAGAGCATTTGCTCCTATAGGAGCAAATGCTTATTTATCGCAATGGTTTCAAGAAGTGGTTATTACAGAGGCGAAGAAGGGCGTATTTATGGAGGAAAGTGTTTATATGAGGGAAATGGTTAGACATGTTTGAGTCAGAGAATGTGTTTGCTGAATACAAGTCCTCGTTTGAAAGTGCATCATTTGCCAATCAAACTTCCCTGTAGTCCATGCACAAGGGCAAGTATTTGTAGCATGAAAGTTGGGATTAACCCATTCCACCATAGGCTATTTTTAGACCCGACCTCTTTGAATAAATCTACCCAAAAGGAGCATTAACTAGAGAAAAGGAAAATTGTAGAATCTTGTAGTTCTGAAACCATTGTGATAAATAGAGCATTTGCTCCTTAGGAGCAAATGCTCTATTTATCACAATGGTTTCAAAACGTGACTTTGACGGAGGCGTAGAAAGGCATATTTATGGAGGAAAGGGTTATGTGGTTTTGGACTGGAGACAAAAGCTGTTAGATTTAATGTAGAATGCGCTTCATTTTGTTGTACGACTAACTATGTCGGATTGAAAAATTCACTAAAACTGATTTTTTTTCCCCTATCAGAATTAAAAATAAAATTTTACTTTTTTTTATACATATATCACACTTTACATAAGTAAACAAACATAATTATGCTACACAAACTATTTATATATTTTTATGTAAACAAACATAATTATGCTACACAAACTATTTATATATTTTTCTCCTGTTGTTAACCCATTCCCTCATAGGCTATTTTTAGACCGGACCAAATTGAATAAATCTACAGAAAAAGAGCATTTACTAGAAAAAAAAGGAATATTTTAAAATTGTGTAGTTTTGAAACCATTGTGATAATGCTTTATTATGTCTCCCCCCATATTTATATGGGGGAGACATATTGTTTTTGTGAGAGTTGTCAGTCTGTCCGTCTGTCCGTCTGTCTGTCACACTTTTTGTCCGGACGATAACTTCAATATGCCTGATGCCAGTTGATTGAAACTTCATATATGGAAAGAGCATAATGAGAGGAAGTGTCATGCACAAGGTCCATAACTCTGGCTTCACTAATATTGGAGTTATTGCCCTTTGTAAAAAAAATCACACTTTTTTGTCCGGACGATAACTCCTATATGGCTCATGCCAGTGGATTGAAACTTCATATATGGAAAGATCAGGACGAGAGGAAGTGTCATGCACAAGGTCCATAACTCTGGCTTCACTAATATTGGAGTTATTGCCCTTTGTAAAAAATATCATAATTTTTTGTCCGGACAATAACTTCAATATGCCTGATGCCAGTTGATTGAAACTTCATATATGGAAAGAGCATGATGAGAGGAAGTGTCATGCAGAAGGTACATAACTCTGGCTTCACTAATATAGGAGTTATTGCCCTTTGTAAAAAAAAATCACACTTTTTTGTCCGGACGATAACTTCTATATGGCTCATGCCATTGGATTAAAACTTCATATATGGAAAGATCATAACGAGAGGAAGTGTCATGCACAAGGTCCATAACTCTGGCTTCACTAATATTGGAGTTATTGCCCTTTGTAAAAAAATCACAATTTTTTGTCCGGATGATTACTCCTATGTGACACATGCCATTGGAGTGAAACTTCATACATGGAACGATCATGATAAGAGAAAGTGTCATGCATAAGATCTATAACTCGAGCTTCAATAAATTTAGAGTTATTTCCCCTTGTACATTTGTTTAATTCTTTCTTGTCCGGACGATAACTCCTACATGGCTCTTGCCATCGTATTGAAACTTCATGCATGGAAAGAGCATGATGAGAGAAAGTGTCATGAACAAGGTCCATAATTCTGGCTTCAATACTTTTGGAGTTATTGCCCTTTGTTACATTTTTTGGCCGATCAATAACTCCTTTTCGACTGATGCTATTGGAATGACATTTTATTTTTGGAAAGAGCATGTTGAAAGTAAGTGTCATGCACAAGGGCCATAAATCTGGTATCAGTATTTTTGGAGTTATTAGCTGTTATCATTTTCTTCTTGAAAAATGTAGCGTGGAAAACGCATAATGAGGGGAAGTATCATTCATCAAGACCATAACATTTTTAGTGATTTCCCTTTACATATTGTTTTTATTAGAGGGGAGACATCCGTTTTTGTGACAAAAACCTCTAGTTTATCAGAATGGTTTAAAAAAAGTGACTTTTACAGAGGTGTAAAAAGGGGTCAATATGAGAGAATGGGTTAATTTGTAGCCTATAGCTAGATGACTTTCATAAATTCTTCTGATGTATTCTATTATTCAGAAAATGTCTAACTTGCACTTGATTCTTGACATCACTTATAGAAAAGCCTATTCTGTCATAATTATTCTTTACATGGCATTTAAAACAGATAGATTCACTTTTTATTCAAATTTATCTAGCAACAAGAAAGTTTCATAATGAATATAAGTTGATGGACTGTTTTCTGTTTGCCCAGTTTTCTCTGTCTGTTCTGTGAATACGAGTACTAAGTAAGGCTCTGATTAGAGTGCTCGTCCAGGAGCCATTTTATTAGGTCTATAAAGTATGCAAAATGTTTTGTAACAGCTTCCTGACATTTTAACCCTATACTCAAAACATACAGTTCATCTTTTAATGCCTTTGCAAATAGAGTAGAGCCAGATGAGATGGTGCCTGTAGGAGCTGTCTGATTTGATCAGGGTCTGCACTGTTTGCTTATGGATTTGTACAAATATCATTCTACAGAAACTCTCTTTATACAGTTTCTAGTTACAATTTCCTGTTTTAACCTATTCCTCCATAGGCTATTTTTAGACTCAATCTCTTTGAATGAATCTACCCAAAAGGAGCATTAACTAGAGAAAAGTAAAATTTTAGGATGTTGTAGTTTGAAACCATTGTGATAGATAGAGCATTTGCTCCTATAGGAGCAAATGCTCTATTTATAACAATGGTTTCAAGAAGTGGTTATTACAGAGGTGTAGAAAGGCGTATTTATGGAGGAAAGGGTTAATACATGTATGCTATTTTAAAATTCATCTATTTAATATTCATGTCATTACTTCTTATATAAATATTCATAGAGTAAAGGGTTAAATAGTATATTCTCATTAAGTGAAGCAAAAGAATAAACCTTACAAATGGCATGTACAGTAAAACCCCTCTAAATCAGAATTTTTATAAAGAACAATGAAGGTCTCTTTAAGCAAGTGACTGCTTAATACAGTATGAAAGTCATGTCCCAAAAGAAGCTTTCTGCATGACTTTCACCCTGCATTAAGCTGCCATCAGTCGGAAAGACCAGTTTAACCTCTGGTTTAAAGGGGCCTTACTGTTTTAGGATTTCCTGCTCATAAAATCTATCTATGATTTAATATCAGACTGGCAATAAACATGCTTCACTACACAACTGAAACTCCAGAATGATATGTAACAGAGGAATTTAACATTTTCCCTCATATAAATGTGTTTTCACACATTTGCAAACAGAGTACACCCAGATCAGACGGCTCCTATAGGGTCTGCTCTGTTTGCTAATGGAATTTGATTGTTCTGTTTCTTTAGTTTCTAAAATGGCTAGAATGTTTCACTTTCCATATTTCATTATAACTATTTTGTCCATGAATATTCTGTAGGTATTGAAATTTGGAATAAACATAAAACAGGGAAAGAGTTAAATTATATGAAGTGTTTCTGTATTTTAATGTTGATATATTAAGTCATAGCTTGTATATATGTAGGTACAGTTTAGTTTCATCGGATGTATTTGTCTATTTAGATGAAGATGACAGACGAAGAGAAGCTCAAATTATATGAGGACTTGGTCCGAGCAAGAAGGAGTTTGTCTGAGACGCGTCTTTTGCATCGCCCGATACAAGATCGAGACTCCAGTTTTTTCAAAAACACATTGAGGAGGTAAAGATACATTTAAGCATTTATCAAAGATAGATAAATGCTAATTCTTTGCAGATTAGTAAACATTTAGTTGCAAACATTTTGGTATTGGAATATCATGTTTTACACAAGCAACAGTTTGGAGAAAAATTGTGCCTTGAGAATTTAGAAACTGGAATTCTAGTAGAGAAGAATTTAGATACTTTTAGGCAGATGGCTGCTTGATGCAAGTTGAAAGTCATGCAGAAAGCTCCTTTTTGCACGACTTTCACCCTGCATTAAGCTTCCACCTGTCTCAAAGACCGATAATTATACTAAATTGAACATCTGGTTTAAGAGGTTTTAATGCATATCAAAGGAAATAATTTTGAATTTTTTGCACACTAGGGGCAAACTCTTGAAAACCTATGCAACTATTCAGAGTAACACTGCATCTTCTCAAGATTCAAAATATTTAACACTCAGTCTAGGATAACTTTTGAAGATGACAATCATGCGTGCAGAGTGTGTTGAAAGGGTATATAATTACATGTATACCTTTGTTATGATATTACAGAATAACAAAGTCAAGAATGGAGAGACTTCGGAGCTGCTACACTGGTGGGAACATCGGCATGTTTGATGTTAGCTACTGGTCATACAGCAAGGTGGCCCTCAAACAGTCCCTCACAGCTATGCAAGACCCAAATGTGGAGGAACTAGCCATCAAAGTGTTCAACTCAATACTCATTTACTCAGGTGTAATAGAATCAGGTAAGGCAACAGTAATTATACTGTACTCAGGTGTAAAACAGTCAGGTATGACAACAGTGATTGGTTAATACTGAAATAAGGTGTAATAGAATCAGGTATGACAACAGTGATTTGTTAATACTGTAATCAGGTGCAATAGAATCAGGTATGACAACAGTGGTTGGTTAATACTGTAATCAGATATGACAACAGTGATTGATTAATACTGTAATCAGGTGCAATAGAATCAGGTATGACAACAGTGATTGGTTAATACTGTAATCAAGTATGACAACTGTGATTGGTTAGTACTGTAATCAGGTATAATAGAATCAGGTAATCAGGTGTAATAGAATCAGGTGTGACAGCTGTGACTGGTTAATACTGTAATCAGGTGTAATAGAATCAGTGGTGACAGCTGTGACTGGTTAATACTGTAATCAGGTGTAATAGAATCAGGTATGACAGCTGTGATTGGTTAATACTGTAATCAGGTGTAATAGAATCAGGTATGACAGCTGTGACTGGTTAATACTGTAATCAGGTGTAATAGAATCAGGTATGACAGCTGTGACTGGTTAATACTGTAATCAGGTGTAATAGAATCAGGTGTGACAGCTGTGACTGGTTAATACTGTAACCAGGTGTAATAGAATCAGGTATGACAGCTGTGACTGGTTAATACTGTAATCAGGTGTAATAGAATCAGGTGTGACAGCAGTGATTGGTTAATACTGTAATCAGGTGTAATAGAATCAGGTATGACAGCAGTGATTGGTTAATACTGTAATCAGGTGTAATAGAATCGGGTAAACAATAGTGATTGGTTAACATTTTCAAAAATAACTTTATTTCTCAATGGAAATCAATGGACGAACCCAATGTTCGTCTCTTCAAGACAATTATTAAGAGTGGCCACAACATAGGGTTTAGTGGAGAAAGGATAATTTTAGTACATGAGTATGTACCTTTATCTGTTGCTCTGTATGGGTTAGTTTTACTTTTGTCTGTTTCCAGGCGAGTATGGTAGTGTAGACCATGTGGAGATGATACAGACTGTGATGCTAAAGTGTCAGGAAAATGAGGTCTTGTGTAATGAATATTACCTACAACTGATCAAGCAGACCACCGATCACCCAGGTAAGACAATGCCAGACGTCCAGATAGGGTTTGTAAATTTAAACACTTTCAGCAATAGCTTCTTCATTTCTTCACACTCATATTGAAATGTAATAGATATTTAGATATGATATTCCTCAGTCATTAGCTTTAACCCTTTAATCAATAAATATGCCTTTCTACGCATTTGCAAACAGAGTAGACACTGATCAGATTGCTTGTATAGGAGCTGTTTAATCAGGTTCTGCTCTGTTTGCTTATGAAATAATACAGATCTGATTCTACAGCTTCTGCCATGGGTAAAACATTTTTTGTGTTCATTAGCCCTAATATTCTCATTAATATTCATTAATGTCATTATTTCTTACATGAATATTCATGGAGTAAATGGTTAAATAACCCTTTATCTGATAGATACACCTTTTGATACTTTAGTAATCAGAATAAACGTAAATCAGATTGCTTTGTAGGAGCCATCTGATCAGGGTCAGCTTTGTACATGTATGCTTATGAAATTATAAATGTTTGATTCAACAATTTTTACTTGAGCCAAAACAATTTTTGATCATATGCCATTATAAATGTTGAGCTTATTAATTTCCTTACATACATTATTTCTTAATGAATATTCTTGGAGTAAAGGGTTGAAATGAAAGCTGGAATATATATACATGTATTCATAGAATTACATATGTATATTTGCAGTTATATCTGTTTAATTCTTTACTTCATGTAAACAATTTTTCACAACTTTGAAAATAGAGTAGACCCAGATCAAATGGCTCCTGTAAGGCATATGATCAAGGTCTGTTCTAATAAGTATTCATAATGTCATTATTTCTTACATGAATATGCAACTGGGAAAGGGTTAACCCGTTCCCTGTTTTATATTTTTTCTAAATTTCAATACCTCATGAATATTCATTAACAAAACAGATGGAAGGTGCAACATTGTAGACAATTTAGAAGGCAAAGAAACTGAACTATCAAATTATGTTAGCAAACAGAGCAGACCCTGATCAGACGGCTCCTCTAGGAGCCGTCTGATCTGGGTCTACTCTGTTTGCAAATGCATGAAAACACGTTTATATGAGGGAAAGGGTTAATAATTACCCCTGTTGCTAGACTAACTCTTTCTGTGTTAGGAAGTCAATTGGCCGTTTTACATAATTATGTTTTGCATAATGCATATGTGCATATTTTCTATACCAGTCTATCTTCTACAAGGCAACTTCATGTCTCTACATTGACATTTGGAACATAATTGAGTTTATAATAAGAGCTATGTTAGATTTGATCTTTTCAGAAGAATGTTTTATCTTTTTCAGAACCCAACAGCCAAGTGAACAAACGGAACTGGCAATTGATGTGTGTGGCAACTAGCTGTGTTGTCCCTACCAACAGTCGTGTTGCTAAGTACCTGACAAGTCACTTACGGAAATGTTCCTTGGATACAACAACTGAAGAGGGAAAATATGCAAGATTCTGTAATAAAGTGAGTGCAATGTGTTGTTAGTGCAATAAAAGGCATTTCTGCTGATAATTTTCCCATGTCATTGTCATGTTCAGTGCAACCTGGAGAGCATTTCAAGTGACTTTGTGTCTGATCAGGATCTGACCAGAAGTTATGAAACTTTTTGCTTGAGTCTGAGCTCATTTTCAAGCATCTGATTGGTGAGATTCTGATTGGTGAGACTCGGAAGTTTTATAACCTCAGGGCCAGGCTGTACAGTGTACACCAAGATACTGTAGGAGTTGTCTGATCAGTAATTGTTCTGTTTGTGTATGGAATTTTATAAAATTTGATGTGATACTACAGTTATAACCAAAACGTAATGTGTTCATATACCATTATAAAAATCAGCTAATAGATATTTATGATGTCACTGTTTCTTATGTTAAAGATGTATTATGCACATTTTTCGTATTAATCAATCAACACCAGAAGCTGTACAGGTATACATACAATGAAAATAATGCTTACAACCCATTTTCTGACAGGATATATTTGTTCAGTTAAATATTATCGCTATCTGAATACTGCTAAATTCTTAAATAGGAGCCTCCTTTTTAGAAAGGGGGTTTTGTACGGAAATCGGCGGACATCTTCGGCCAAGTTCTGAATGACTCTGATTCTATTTCAGAACAATGCTTTGAATATTAATTAGGTTGTTACCACATGTACAATGGCTGACACTGGTTGTTGGCCTACATACTAGATTTTATTCAGGAAAATAAGACAATATGCCCATCTTACCACATATAATTTACTTGCAAATAAGCTAAATACACCGTTCAATGGTGTCAATCAAATATATCTGTCAAAGGGAGCTAACTCATACAGGTACACAGAATGATTATTTCCGGTATGTAACAATTTGAATCTTACGACAGATTCCGGCCAATGGCGAAGGCTGTTCCGTTGGTTTCTGTAGCTATCCATTTTACTAGTTTTTTTCGACACAAACAACCATTTACTGACCGTGCTGTTTAGAGTGAAAGGGTAAATGAAGCTTCTGATGGAGGTATAGTGACAACTGTTGCTTTATTAGCTCACCTGAGCAAAGCTCAGGATGAGCTTTTGGGAGACTTGAATGTCCGTCGTCCGTTGTGCGTCGTCCGTCGTCAACAATTTGCTTGTGAACACTCTAGTGGTTACAATTTTAGTCCAATCTTCATGAAACTTAGTCAGAATGAATGTCTTGATATAAAATCTCAGACGCGTTCGAAAGTGGGTCAAGTTGGGTTAAAAACTAGGTCACTAGGTCAAATAGTAGGAAAACCTTGTGAACCCTCTAGAGGTCATATTTTTAGCCCAATTTTCATGAAACTTGGTCAGAATGATTGTCTTGATAAAATCTGGGAGGAGTTTGAAAAGTGGGTTACGTGGGGTGAAAAACTAGGTCACTAGGTCAAACAGTAGCAAAACCTTGTGAACACTCTAGTGGTCACAATTTTAGTCCAATCTTCATGAAACTTGGTCAGAACGAATGTCTTGATAAAATCCCGGACGAGTTCGAAATAAGCTGAAGTGGGGTTAAAAACTAGGTCACTAGGTCAAACAGTAGAAAAAACCTTGTTAACACTCTAGTGGTCACATTTTTTGTCCAATCTTCATGAAACTTGGTCAGAACGAATTTCTTTATAAAATCTCAGACGAGTTCGAAAGTGGGTCAAGTGGGGTTGAAAACTAGGTCACTAGGTCAAACAGTAGAAAAATCTTGTGAACACTCTAGTGGTTACATTTTTTTGTCCAATCTTCATGAAACTTGGTCATAATGATTGTCTTGATAAAAGCTTGAACGAGTATGAAAGTGGGTTATGTGGGGTTAAAAACTAGGTCACTAGGTCAAATAGTAGGGAAACCTTGTGAACACTCTAGAGGTCACATTTATAGCCAAATCTTCATGAAAATTGGTCAGAATGATTGTCCTAATAAAATCTTGGACAAGTTTGAAAGTGGGTTACGTGTGGTCAAAAAGTAGGTCACTGGGTCATATCTTAGAAAAATCTTGTTTACACTCCAGAGGCCACATTTTTAGCCCATTTTTTTCTTAAACTCGCTCAGACTGTTTGTCTTGGTGATATCAAGGTTGAGTGTGATCATGGGTGGGGTGACAAAAAGTAGGTCACTAGGTCAAATCTTAGAAAAAATGCACTAGAGCGCAAATTTTTAGCCCAATCTTCATTGGTCAGAATCATTGTCTTGATAAAGTCAATATTCTAAATCTTTGAAAATCTTGTTCTGTAGAACCACTGCTCATGGTCCACTACCAACATTGTTCAAATATTGTCCCTAATGTCAATATTGGCCCTACCCATGGGCTACCTAGCGAAAATCTTAAATCTATGGTAATCAGGTGAGCGATTAAGGGCCATCTTGGCCCTCTTGTTGTCATATTGTACTTACCGCATTGCTCTGTTTCAGTGTTTAACTAGAACACAGGAGAAGAAGAATAGAAAATTCCCACCCTCCACAAAGGAGATTGAATGTATAATAGCAAGAAAACCTATCCATGAGACAGTGTACTTGTTGAATGGAGACCACAGGATTATAGAGTTTGATTCTGCTGCCACGTGCGGAGAGGTAAGAGACACTTTCAATCATTGAAGAGAAAAAGAATTCTAACTCATTCCCTTATATTGAGGCCTCTGTAAAAGTCTCCTGTTGAAACCATTGTGATAAATAGAGCATTTGCTCTATAAGAGCAAATGCTTTATTTATCACAATGGTTTCAAAACAACACATTTCTAAAAGTTTCGTTTTCTCTAGTAAATGCTCTTTTTCAGTAGATTTATTCAAAGAGGTTAGGTCTAAAAATAGCCTATGAGGGAATGGATTAGCCCTTTTACATGAATGTTTATGATTTAGGCTCCACCCTCTTAGCATATTTATTACATCAAATAGTGTTTTGGGATGTATATTTTGACTATTATTTCTATGACAAGCATGGTAAACTCAGGCTGAAAAAATCCTGAGTACAAGCAGTGCAGACCCTGATCGGACAGCACCTATAGGACCTGTTTGATCTGGGATTTACAAAAAACAACGGATTTTCACACATTTGCACACAGAGTAGACCGAGATCAGCCGGCTCCTATAGGAGCTATCTTATCTAGGTCTACTCTTTTTGCAAAGGCATTTATATGAAGAAGGGGTTAATCAGCTTTACAAATTGGTGGAGAGGAGAGTTTTAGTGTCTGAACATTTATGGTAAATATGTTACGTTGTTTTACCCAGGTTATCCGGACAGTGAAAGCAAAGATTGGCATGAGGACTGATGCAGAGTGTTTCTCCCTGTATGAGGTCACCGGGGCTTCTGGTAAGA
Organism: Azorinus chamasolen; assembly: GCA_963576725.1. Classification (NCBI taxonomy): domain Eukaryota; kingdom Metazoa; phylum Mollusca; class Bivalvia; order Cardiida; family Solecurtidae; genus Azorinus; species Azorinus chamasolen. The sequence continues at coordinate 28,224,506 of OY755235.1, forward strand.
ATACTGTGAGGGTTATATTATTCTACTATGGTGATCAATTCACCTGATGCCGTTGAACCTCGGGTGTCTACTTTTCTTGAAATATGAATATTAATGTCTTAACCCTTTACTCTATAAATATGCCTTTTTACACCTTAGCAAACAGAGTAGACGCAGATCAGACGGCTCCTATAGGAGCCGTCTGATCAGGGTCTGTCATGTGTCTATTTGCTGTTGTAACAATTAATCTTTTAATATTCATGATGTCATTGTTTCTTACATGAATATACATGGAGTAAAGGGTTAAGAAAAGTTCTACCATATCATACACATTATTTCTAGCTAGAAAATCATTAAATTCTAATGCCCAATTATAGAGATGATATGGGATGTGATATGCAAAATGGTATAGTTACGGACTAGATTATTCTATTCAGACGCTCGACATTAAAAGGGTAGTTCTAGGACTGGTCGGCCCGGTGTCAGGATAATGTGACTGGGTGGGGTGCCCTTGCCATGTGCCAGCGGCAGGGGCATTCCAGTGAGGCAGCACTATAACTTGTCTCAAGCGGGTGCCATCTGCAAATAACTGAAATACTGTTGGTCGGACGTAAAACCCAACTCACTCACTCACTCTATTCAGACTAGTGGAACCCTTTTCCTTTTTTCTGGTAAATGCTCCTTTTCAGTAGATTTATTTTAAAGAATTTGGGTTGAAAAATTGTCTATGAGGTAATGGGTAAGCCCCTTTGTTGTAACTTCATTTTTTGAAGATGAGTCCCATAGGTTGTATAAAATTTTGTTTTAGAGCAAGCATTCATGTTAGTCATACAATAAAGTCTTGCTAATGGAACAACTCAAAAGAAATATAATTATTGACTTTCAAAACAGGTGGTATTTTAATGCAGGGCAAAAGTTATGCAGAAAGCTCCCATATTAATAAATTAGGGGTCACATTATGGAGACTTTACTGTAGAAGCTATTATGAGTTCATTATCCAACTTGTTATGTGATAATTACAAGGATATCCAACATCAGAAGAAGCAATTCCGCCAAATACATTTCTTGATATTTGTTGACCTTGAAATGGCATTGTTGTTTTAAACTTCTAAGCTTGTTATCAAGTAATCTGATTGGTCAGATTTTGATTTGAACTCAAAATCTATCTACTGGTAATCAGATGCTTGAAAACAAACACAGTGTGTTATTACCACTGAGCATGATCTTATTAACAGAGCGCAGCATGAACCAGGATGAGAGGATGTCAGACACGCTCAGTAAATGGGAGAGACTGTCCAAGGGCTCCTCACTCAAGGACATGAAACTAGTGTTCAAGGTAATTCCTTTCCTGCCTATAGTTAGATACATACAGGGTTTATTAGTTTGAGATGAAGTGACATGTGAAATATGATTTCAATAGTCACCCTTTCTCTGATGAATATCTATGTAAAGCTGTATCACCCTGTCAGTATTCATTATCCCTTTACTACAATAATATTTTATGTAAGAAATTATAACATCATGAATATTAATTAACTGCATTTTTATAATGACACTAGGAACAAGGGAATTTTATGATGACAGAAACTGCAGAATCGGACATATATTTTGTCATAAGCAAACAGAGCAGACCCTGATCAGACGGCTCCTATAGAAGCCGTTTGATCTGGGTCTACTCTGTTTGCAAAGGCGTAGAAAGGCATATTTATGGAGTAAAGGGTAATGCCACATTGACAAGGGAAATTTTAGCCATGGAAGAAACTGTAGAATGAGATTATAAAAGTCTATCAGCAAACAGAGCAGACCCTGATCAGATGACTCCCACAGGAGCTGTCTGATCTGGGTCTACTTTGTTTCCATAAATGTTAAAAGGTGTTTCTATCAGGTAAAGGGTTAAAATATATATTATTAATGTGAAAGAACTACTTGAGGTTGTATTTCTTTCTTAATATTATATACACAAGGTACTTAGTTCAGAATACTTTTCCTGTAATATTGTTTGGAAAAGAAAGTTTTGTGATTAGCAAAACACTTTGCAACAATGTTTTCTTCTTTTCCTCACCAGATCCATTGTTGTGACTACTTATTTGAAACTATTCTAATGAGTAGCCACACTTTTGGGTTTGGAGAAATACAGCCTTTGCATATGAAATACGCTGCCTTTAAAAGTACAGTTGGAACTTCGATATCTCTTTAGACCTGCATCAAGCTGTGAACTTGAGAATTCATCCAGATTAGGTATCGGATAACTTGAACATCTGTTATCTCAAAGTTATTTGAATGGTCCTTTGAAGTTCGAAATATTGAATGTCAATTGTATATGTGTATTCACTAGTGATGATTGTTTCTATTTACAGAAGCGTTTGTTAATTGATCCATACCTCAATCCAATAGACCCAGTTGAGTGTGACCTTGTCTTCCATCAGCTGATAGAAGACGTGTTCGAACACCGGGTGCCCATCACCCCACAGGATGCTGTGAGTACACACAGATATATCATATACATTAAACTAGCTCTAACCCAGTAACTAGTTGCAGAAACTGTATAATCATATTTATATCATAAGCAAACAGAGTTGATCCTGATCAGAGTGCTCCAACAAGAGCCATCTTAACTGGGTCTACTCTATTTGCAAAGGCGTAGAAAGGTGTATTTATGGAGTAAAAAAAAAGTAAATTGGTGTCCTGGCATTAACTGTTATATGTTGTAGGATTTAAAAATAATTTGGCACAAATTATCAAAGTAGACAGAAGAATGTTGTTTGCATGACATATAAAAGTTAGGTCAAAGTCAAGGTCACAGCAACCCTGCCCAGTTTTCAAATACATGTATCTAATTTAATATTGTAAAGTTTACTCTTCTTGTACATACATGTATAGATATAGAACATACTCAATTGAATTCAACAGCATTATGGCAGTGTAAGACTGTCTTGACCCAATATAGATATTTAATTATAGTACAAAAAATATAATGAGTGAGTGAACTGGATTTAACGACACCACGCCACAAAGTGGTCATATAATATAAAATAAGGAAATTTATTGCTGTGACAAACTGTAGAAGATCAGATCTGTTACTTATAAGCAAACAGAGCACACCCTATTCATAGAGTGCCTACTGGGTATACTGTAAAACTTCTCTATAATGGCCACTAAACTGTGTAAATTAGTTAGGGCAGGTGGCTGCTTAAAGCAAGGTGAAAGTAAAACAGAACGCTCTCATAGGAGCGTTCTGTTTTACTTTCACCTTGCTTTAAGCAACTACCTGCTCTTAACACAAAATACTTCATGTAATTCAGTGACCGTTATAGAGAGGTTTTTACTGTACTCTGTTTTCAAAAGATTGGGTTATCAAATAAATGGTTCAGACAGGTGATAAATGAACAAATAACTTCTTTACACATGCACAAATGAGTACTATTCAGCCAGAGTCTTGTAACCAGTCTCTCTAGTTCTCTCAGGACTCGTCATGTTCCATAAGAATATTGTTCTAAATGAATAGTTCTTTTATTTCAGGTCCGTTTGTGTGCCTTAAAAATCCAGTCAGAGAGTGAGGAAATTAGACCCAGTGATATTGACTATAGGTAAGCAATCCATGTGATTGGGTAGTTTGATACCAATGGATGTCCACAGAAAATTGAACTATATCAAAACATGGTGGATCCATGTATCCTATATGCCTACATGTAATAGAAATAATGTTAGTCACAGTAAAATACAAGAAAAGTTTTTTTTATAACTTCATAGTACATTAATCTCCCTAAGTATTTAGACCAATAGTGCAGACCTAGATCAAACTGATCCTGGTGGAGCAGTTTCATCAGGGTCTACAATATTCACTTCTATGTCTATTTTAACCCTTTCGCTCATATAAACGTGTTTTTACACATCTGCATACGGAGTAGACCCAGATCAGACAGCTCCTATAGGAGCCGTCTGATCAGGGTCTGCTCTGTTTGCTAATGGAATTTGATAGGTCTGTTTCCTTTGTTTCTAAAATGGCAACAATGTTCTACCTTCCATATTTCATTATAACTATTTTCTTCCTGAATATCCAGTAGGTTTTGAAAATTGGAATAAACATAGAACAGGGAAAGGTTGATTTAGAATTAACAAAATGATGCTGAACTACAGCTTTTACAAACTGGTTGAGTGGGGAGAATGAGTGTTAGAAATTCGTGGTAGAAGTGGTAATCATTACTGCCATGGATTCCTTTGGGCCTGCACATTTCACCTTTATGACAGTATGGACAAGAGGAGCAGCGGGTATTAATTTCTAGTAACCCTGTTAAATATTCATATAAGAAATAATAACATCATGAATATTTATTATCTGAACTTTTATAACATAAAATGTTCAAGGGAATTATTTGCTTTGACAAATACTGCAGAATCAGATCTATATCATGTCAAAAGCAAACAGAACATACCCTGATCAGAGGGCTCCTACATCTAGCTTAGGAGCCATCTGATCTTGGTCTACGCTGATTGCATTTATATTGGAGAAAGGGTTAATAAAGAGGGTTGTTCTAGCAATGTGTAATATAAATGCCTTGTATTTTACAGCTCAGTTATGCGTATATTGCCACGAGATATGCGGCCACACGTACGAGTGGAGGACATTGTCATCCTGCATAAGTCCATGTCTGACCTCATGCCAGGCCAGGCAGTGCTACAGTTTATAGAGGTCCTCAAATCCTGGCCCTTCTTTGGGGCGTCTGTGTTTGATATCACTGTAAGTACAGGTTGAAACTTTAAATTATTATAATCCCACTTTTGACCTTGTACTCCATAAATACGACTTTGTAAACAGAGTAGACCCAGATCTGATAGCTCCTATAGGAGTCTGATCGGGTTCTGCTCTGTTTGCTCATGATATAATATAGAAATGATTCTACAGTTTCTACGATGGATTAAAATTCCTGTGTCCATGTGCCATTATAACAAAAACTTTTAAATTCAACTGACATTGTAGCAAATAGTGTAGACCCTGATCAATCTGCTCCTTCAGAATCAGTCTGATCTGAGTCTGTAGGAATTAGCTGAGTGTGTCTGTCCAAATACTGAAGGCATTTAGGGTATGCACTGACTCATCTCCCTTTATTGTTATTTCTATTTCCAGCAAAGTTTCACATCGTCTCTACCAAAGGCCCTACTTCTAGCAGTGAATCAGAAAGGTGTTCACCTGATGGAGACCAAGACCTTTGTAAGTTATTGGGGACTACAAGGAAGTCATACAAGCAATAAGATTAGGGGTTACATTAACCCTTTCCCTCATATAAAGGCCTTTTCACGCATTTGCAAATAGAGAAGAACCAGATCAGACAAATCTTATAGGAGCTGTCTGATCCTCTGGTTGCTTTCATGTTTGATCCTCTGTTTGCTTTATCCCATGTGTGTGATATTAGATAACAGATAACATGCTTAGTCAATATGCTTCTCAGCAGCATCCTTGAAAGTTACAAGAATACCTAGAGTTGATTGTTGCCCTGAAAGTTACAAGAATACCTAGAGTTGATTGTTGCCCTGAAAGTTACAAGAATATCTAGAGTTGATTGTTGCCGTGAAAGTTAAAAGGATATCTCTACATCTAGAGTTGATTGTTGCCCTGAAAGTTACAAGAATACCTAGAGTTGATTGTTGCCCTGAAAGTTACAAGAATACCTAGAGTTGATTGTTGCCCTGAAAGTTACAAGAATATCTAGAGTTGATTGTTGCCCTGAAAGTTAAAAGGATATCTACATGTAGAGTTGATTGTTGCCCTGAAAGTTACAAGAATACCTAGAGTTGATTGTTGCCCTGAAAGTTACAAGAATATCTAGAGTTGATTGTTGCCCTGAAAGTTACAAGAATACCTAGAGTTGATTGTTGCCCTGAAAGTTACAAGAATATCTAGAGTTGATTGTTGCCCTGAAAGTTACAAGAATACCTAGAGTTGATTTTTGCCGTGAAAGTTACAAGAATATCTAGAGTTGATTGTTGCCGTGAAAGTTACAAGAATACCTAGAGTTGATTTTTGCCCAGAAAGTTACAAGAATACCTAGAGTTGATTGTTGCCCTGAAGTTACAAGAATACTTAGAGTTGATTGTTGCCAAGAAAGTTAAAGAATACCTAGAGTTGATTGTTGCCCTGAAAGTTACAAGTTGCCCTGAAAGTTACAAGAATACCTAGAGTTGATTGTTGCTGTGAAAGTTATAAGAATACCTAGAGTTGATTGTTGCCCGGAAAATTACAAGAATACCTAGAGTTGATTGTTGCCCTGAAAGTTACAAGAATACCTAGAGTTGATTGTTGCCCACTAATTAATTGTTGTCTGCAAAACTTGTCATCAGCTTCAAATACTGAAAGTTTTCTTTCATTTTTCTGAAAATAAATGCAATTGTTGTTATGTAATCTGGATCCTGATGAGATCCAAAGTTATGTGGTATCTCATCTGGATAGAAATTGTTTGTATTACCCTTTGCTTCACAAATACACCTTTCAAGTCTTTGCAAACAGAGTTCACACAGATCAGACGGCTCCAATAGGGGCCATCTGATCAGGGGCTGCTCTGTTTGCTAATATATAATATAGATATCATTGTACAGTTCCTGCCATGGCCAAAACTTCCTATGTCTATGTGTTATTATAGAAAAATAATTAAATTAATATTCATGATGTTATTATTTCTTACATGAATATTCATGAAGAAAAGAGATAAGTAAGTAATCACGAACTGGGTACCAGCATGCAGAAAGTTGGTGCCACTTTGTCTATTTTGAGAATTGTATCTTTGCAGAGAGTCATCCAATCATATGAGTACACAGATGTACTCCATACCAGTCCAGCAATAAAGAGCATCATGTTGATTGTTGGGGATGTTGCCAAGGGAACCAAATATATGTTCCAAACCAATCAGGTATGAAGAATTTACCTCATTACTCCATAAATAGGCCTTTTAACACCTTTGCAAAAAGAGTAGATCTTCAGATGGTTCCTGCAGGAAAAAAGGTGCTGTTACTATGTAGACCCAGATTAGCCGCAGTATCAAAAATGTGGGTGAGATCATTGTCTAACAGATGTTGATGAGTACCAGTGCAACCAGTGCAGTGTAGATCCTGATTGGATAATATGACTGTGCCACAGGGTCTGGTCTTGGTTTACACTGTCTGCAGAATGCACCAATGTTCTTTTATCACAAGCATGGGTGTCTAGAAAATAAATGATTATGGATAGGTTTAAGTAGCTACAGTAAGACTTGATGGCCTCACAATTTTAAAACTATACTCCATAAATACTTAAATACGCCTTTCTGCACCTTTGCAATCAGAGTAGACCCAGATCAGACAGCTCCTGTAGAAGCAGTTGCATCAGCATCTGCTATGTTTGCTTATGAAATGACAAAGATATAATTCTACAGTTTCTGCCATGACCAGAAATTCCTGTGTCCATGTGTCTTCAAAAAAAAAAATATTGATGATGATGTCATTATTTCTCACATAAATATTCATAGAGTAAAGTGTTAATCATTTGTTTGGTTATTTGTCTTAGGCTACCCAGATTGCTCACCTCATCAAGGATTACACTGGAGAACTGCAGGAACGCTGCTTGCTCATCCCACCCAAGATGGACGCCTCCATGGTCAAGAGTGCTGCATGTCGATCCAGTGTCTTCATAGACTCATATGACGAGGAGCTTCTATCAGCGATGCTTGCAAGCAACAAGGCATGATGAGTGCTGACATTACTGTGTATGGTCCATGTCATGGGAGAAAGGAACATACATACATTCCCAGGCATTGTAGACACTGACCAGCTGGTGCCACTCTTTTTCCCATGACATGGTGGATCTTTTACTTGAATATTCATGTTAGAATGCTTGACTTTATGAATACTGATTTAAAAACATAACTTTTATAATGGTATATGAAACAGTCTTTTTACCTTGAAGAACTGTGTAGATTCAGATCTATAACATTCTTTAACCTATTCCCCCCTAGATTATTTTTAGATCCAACTTCCTTAAGTAAATCTATCGAAAAGGAGCATTTACTATAGAAAAGAAAAAAATCAGAATTGTGCAGTTTTGAAACTAATGTGATAAATAGAGCTCTATTTATCACAATGGTTTCAAATAGTGGCTTTTACAGAGGCGTCACAATGCATCAGTAGGAGGGAATGGGTTAAGCAAAAAGATCAGAAAATTCTTACAGGCAGGTACTGTGCAAACACATCAGTATGCATATATATCAAGTCATGGGTTAGTTTAACCCTTTACTCCATAGATACACATTTAATACATTTGCATACAGAGTAGACCCAAAGAAGATGGCACATGTATGAGCCATCTGATCAGAGTCGGCTCGGTTTGCATATGAAATAATACAGATTTAATTGTACAATTTCTGCTATTACTAAAATCCTGTATCAATATGCCATTATAACAATTCATCTAAATGATATTTGGAGTAAACACTTTCCCTCATATAAACCCTTTTATGCGCCTTTGTAGAACGAGTAGACCAAGATCATCCTGTGGGAGCTGTCTGAACAGGGTCTGTCCTGTTTTAGCTTATGAAATTATAATAGATCTGATTCTACAGTTCCTATTAATGCGAAACCATCCTATGTACATGTACATATGCCATTATAAAACTTCAGTAAATGAATATTCATTGTGTCATTATTTCGTACATGAATATTCAACAGGGAAAGGGTTCAGGGTTAATTGTTCACAGGTGCTTTGTATTTTTCTGAAACGTTTGTTTTATGGTACAAATTGGAAAATTCACTGTCATAATAGTGTTGCCAATCCAAGATGTTGAAATATGTAAGAGAGTATGGTTTTATAAGACAACTGTTTAGGCATGATGACTGCTTATTTGGTAATACATGTACATGTATCTCTTGTCAATTAAATTACATAAGCGCCTGACAACAGACTGGACACTTGCCATAATTATAATGAGTGCCAAGAAAACTGGATAAAAGTTCTTCTGAATGTGAAAGTGATATGATGAGCAAAGTATTATGATGAGCAATCCATCAAAACAATGTTTTTAACCCTTTATTTCATAAAAACGCCTTTTTATGCCCTTTCAAACAGAGTAAACCCAGATTGGATGGCTCCTGTAGGAGTCATCTGATCACGGTCTGCTCTGTTTGCTTATGATTTATTATCAATATGATTCTACGTATTCCTGCGTCCATGTTCTATTATAGCAATTAATCTAATTAATATTCATGATGTCATTGTTTCTTCCATGACCATTCATGGAGTAAAGGGTTAAAGCCTGTTCAGGAGCTTTTTGTACAGTGTGTCAATATCGGGAGCCATTCTAGAGTTTAAGAGATAATTATGAATACATGTTGATGTTAGTTGCACCATGCACACTGCTGTCAAATTGTACAGCATTCTAGAGATAATTATGAATACATGTTGATGTTAGTTGCACCATGCACACTGCTGTCAAATTGTACAGAACAAGTTTGTACATGTACCATTTTCATGTGCTTCCAAAAGCTCCAAATATAGCAATATTAAATGTTAACACATTATCCCCTAGTGACGCATTTTTTCGCATCTATTAAAGTCACTTTATGAAACCATTGTGATAAATATAGCATTTGCTCCTATAGGAGCAAATGCTCTATTTATCACAATGTTTTCAAACTACAAAATTCTATTTTTTTCCTTTCCTCTAGTTAATGCTCCTTTTCAGTTGATACATTCAAAGAGGTTGGGTCTATAAATAGCCTAGGAGAGAATGAGTTAATATGCTAAACAATTAAATGAGGATGTCACCTGAGAAAAGAGTTTGAACCTTTTACCTAATAGAGGTGCCTTTTAATACATTTGCAAACTCAATGGACCCAAATCAAATGCCTCCTGTGGGAGCCATCTGATTAGGGTCTGTTTTGTATGGGTTTTGAATTGGGTAAATTTGATTCTACAGTTTTTGCCATGGCCATGTACCATTATAAAAAATGTGTAATGGACATTTATGATGTCATTATTTCTAAAATGAATATTTATTAGGTGAAGGGTTATTTGAATAATGCAAACGGTGTGCACCAATATAACGGAGCAACAGATAAATGTGCGTACTCAGATAATAACATCGTCATTTCTCCATCAAACCCTATGTTGTGACCACTCTTTAGAATTGTCTCAAATCAGTGATTCTAAAGAGTGGTCACTTCATAGGGTTTGGTGGAGTAATAAAGGAGTTATTCTTGAAAATGTTTTAATTTACGCATCTTGTCTGGACCTCTGAATATAAACCTCCCAACTTTAAATGTGAAATCTGATTTGGATGAAGTAACTGAGCTGAGTCAACTATATGATAATGTCCCCTATTGCTAGTCTGCAAATTGTGTAGATTATCCTGATAATGTGGGTGATTGGGGTCTACACTTTCTGCATTGTCAGAGTGAAGTTTGATCCTGCTGCAGCTCAGATGTCATGTTTACCCATAATAATTTATGATTAACGTCAAAGCAGAATAAGATCTACAGATAAAGGTGCATGCCCAAATACTAAAATCATCATTTCTCCACCAAACCCTATACTGTGACCACTCTTTAGAATCGTCTTGGAGAGACAATTCTAAAGAGTGGTCACAGTATAGGGTTTAGTAGAGAAAAAAGGAGTTATTCTTGAAAATGTTTAAATTTACGCTTCTTATCTGTACCTCTGAGTATAGAATTGACTCATTTAGCTGGTGGAGAGCGCAAATTTGATTTCCTAATATTTGGGGTAAAATACATTTATGCTAATGTGGTGTGTGCAAGCTTAGATTATGCAAGGGAGTTGTGTGGACATATGTATACCCATAATCAACACATGGTGTTATATTTATTGCGATATCTATGCATATTCAACATTGATTCATGTTAGGTTGATATTTTGACCATTTCTGTAATTTTCAGTAGTTTATGAAAAAACTTCTGTAGTCCGTATCAATTCTCTTCCATTTCTTAATGAAAAACATAATCAGAGTTTTAAGCAGTTTAGATATGTCAAAGGCATACTAAAGGGTTAAAATGAGAACATTATTTATATTGGTAAATATTGATATGCAGTAAAACCTCTCTATAACGGCCACTACATTAAATCAAGTATTTTGTGTTAAAGGCAGGTGGTTGCTTAAAGCAAGGCAAAAGTAAAACAGAACGCTCCTATAGGAGCGTTCTGTTTTACTTCACCTTGCTTTCAGCAGCCACCTGCCCTAAATACCAACTAACACACACAATTTAGTGGCCGATATAGAGAGGTTTTACTGTATAACTTATCAAGGAATATTACCATGATGGAAACTTTAGAATCAGATATATATTATGATATAGGCAAACAGAGCAGACCCTGGTCAGGAGCCATCAAATCTGGGTCAGTCCAGGAATTAAGGAACACTTTCTAGGGAATAATGTATGAGAATGTCTGTAGATCAAATGTAACTTCGATTTCATGCAATTGAAATGCATGTAAAATTTCATGAATCAGTATATGTTTGAAAGGCCCAGACTGGTGACTTCATTGAGTGGCCCAGACAGGTGACTACATTGAGTGGCCTAAACTGGTGACTTCATTGAGTGGCCCAGACTGGTGACTTCATTTAACCTTTTGCCTTATAGAGATGTCCAAGTACTTTTTGTTTATGAATAACATAGATCTAATTCTTCAGTTCGTATGTTTATGTGCCATGTAAAAATTGATCTACCGGTAATTACTCCATAGATAAGCCTTTCCATGTCTTTGCAAAGAGAGTAGATTCAGATCAGGCAGCTCCTATTGAAGCTGTCTGATCAGGGTCTACAGTTTCAGCCATACATAATAATTTCTATGTTCATATGCCATTATAGAATTTTTTTTCATGAATATTCATGTTGTTGTTATTTCTTGCATGAATATTCATGGAGTAAAATAGTATTCCTCATGTAATACAACTGACAATGCAAAACTGATGTAGTGTTTGTCTTTGTAAACGGTTTGGATATGTCATTTTTCTAAACAGAATTCAAATTGTTTGAACCTCTGGTCATGTTTTTGAAAGGTATTGGAAGAAAAGTTGTAGTTCTTTTAGATTAACCCTTTACTCCATAAATACGCCTTTCTACATCTTTTGCAAACAGAGTAGACCCTGATCAGATGGCTCTTATAAGAGCCATCTGATCAGGGTCTGCTTTGTTTGCTTATGAAATGATATAGATATGATTACAGTAAAACCCCTCTAATGCGACCACCAAAAAGGGGCATAATTCTGGATGGCAGATGCAGGTGGTAGCTTAATATAGGACGAAAGTTATACAGAAAGCTTTCTGTATACATTTCGTCCTTCATTAAGCAACCACCTGCTTTAAACGACACCAGTGGCTCTTTATTAAGTGGTCGCATTAGCGGGGATTTACTCTATTCAGTTTCTACTATGACCAAACATTCCCGTGCTCATGTGCCATTATAAAAAATGATTAATATTCATGATGTCATTATTTCTTACATGAATATTCATGGAGTAAAGGATTAAAATATATGACAAATACCAAAGTCTAAGGAGTTCCAGAGGACCTCACCAATTATATTGGATGGAGAACATGGACAACTAGTCATCTTATATTTAATTATCTCCCTTGTTTGGTATCATTGACATTCATGATGTTTGTACTAGTGAAAAGAACATTTTGTTTTAAAATGACAGAAGTATAGTACAGTAAAACCCCGCTAATGCGACCACCAAAAAGGGGCATAATTCTTTGTGGCAGAGGCAGGTGGTAGCTTAATGCGGGACGAAAGTTATGCAGAAAGCTCCTATAGGAGCTTTCTGCATAACTTTCGTCCTGCATTAAGCAAACACCTGCTTTAGATGACACCAGTGGCTGTTTATTAAGAGGTCGCATTAGCGGGGTTTCACTGTATAACTATTTCATATTATCAGAGACATATCTCTGTTATTGTAAACATAATTATTGTGTATGCTATTTGTGCAATACTGATATTAATTTGTCATAAATGTTTATGTAATGAAAACATGTATAAATATTTTACTGGTATGTTTTTCTGTCTGTTTTAGCAACTTTCAATTTTTGCAAATGACTTAGGAAGTTGAGTTTACCCATGTTTTGGAAATTATATATTCATTTCAGTTATAGACATTTTTCTCTTTAATAAGGAATCCCTTTTCTGGAAGGGAATCTTTCTTAAATATTTGCCTTCTATAGTTATTTCCATGCTATAAAATATTTCATTTCTATAAGGGAACCTTTTCTTGGTATTTCCTTTTCATAAGGGAATATCAATCTTTGATAGTTTCATTCTATAAAGGAATTTATCTCAGATATTTCCAGTTTATTAGGGAATCTGTTTCAGCAAAATTGAAAGTCGGTTTTAGAGCCAAAACAATTGTTTTTGATATTGTTATGACAAAATAAGACAACAATGAAAACAGTAGCTTTGTACCCAAGACTTTCGTTTTACTTTTTTTTCACTGCAAATTTCTAGAACAAGTTACTATTGTTTTTGAACAAGCTTCAAGCATTCCAGATAACAGTATCTACCATGTCTTTCAAGTGTGAATCTGTATCATACCTATCTGTTGTTCTATGTCTGCTTCATTTTATAGCTTCAATCCTTATTCATTAACCCTTTCCTCCATAAATACGCCTGTCTATGCCTCTGTAAAAATCACCTTTTGAAACCATAGTGAAAGACAGACAAATTACAAAATTCTAAAAAATTCCTTTTCTCTAGTTAATGCTCCTTTTCGGTAGATTTTTTCAAAGTGGTTGGATCTAAAAATAGCCTATGAGGTAATGGATTAATATAAAATAAAATAAGGTTTGCTTATAATGGAGATTTACAAACATTGCTTCTTTAAATCTTTAGCCTTTTACTTCATATATACATACCTTACATTTTACACCTTTGCCAATTCTTCATATATCTGTAGGAGCCATCTGATACTGAATGCTGTTGTTTTTAGTTACTTTAAAACTTCTAACTTGATACATTAGTTTTATCATTTTCAATCTGTTTGGACCAGGATGAGTTGCAAAGTTCAGTAAAACTTACTGAATAAGCATTCAACATAGGAGTCTTATAAACCAGATGGCTGCTTTGTGGAGCGCCACCTATTGATTTAACCCTTTCCTCCATAGGCTAATTTTACACCCAACCTATTTGAATGAATCTACCGAAAAGGAGCATTAACTAGAGGAAAGGGAAGTTTTAGAATTTTGTAGTTTGAAACCATTGTGATAAATAGAGCATTTGCTCCTATATGAGCAAATGCCCTATTTATCACAATGGTTTCATAAAGTGACTTTTACAGAGGCGTAGAAAGGCTTAATTATGGAGGAAAGGGTTAAGTAATAGGATCTTGCTAAAGGAGAGCAAATGTTAATTCCTGAGTCCATGTTCTATATAACAATTAATCTAATTGATATTCATGATATCATGATGTCTTGCATGAATATTCATGGAGTACTAGTTACTAGGGACACATTTTGACACCTTTTAATGTAGACCAAGTTCAGATGGCTCCTTTACTGATCTTGGACAGCTGTTTGCTTACTGGATAAATTAGATCTGATTTATGCTCCTGTCATGACAAAAAATTATCTTGTTCTTATACACTTGTAAAATATCAGTTAATGACTCTTCATTAAATCATGACTTTTTACATGATTTTTACGTGAATATTCATCAGGGAGAGGATGCGTGACTGACAGTTAAAACTGCTCTTAAGGAGTTAACCCTTTCCTTGATGTAAATGCCTTTTCACGCATTTGCAAACAGAATACATGTAGACCCAGATCAGATGGCTCCTTTGGAGCCATCTGATCATGGTCTGCTTTGTTTGCGTTTGACATGATATAGATATGATTCTACAGATTCAGCAAAGCAAACAATTTCCTGGAAATCTTTACAATATAAAACTTCAGCTGATAAATATTCATGTTGATATTTCTTTCATGAATAGGGAAGGGTTAATTGAGAGATTTTATTGGCGCATTTCTTCTTGGCAGGATCTGAGTATACCCCACGCAACGAAGTTTCATGGGGTATATATTTTTTGGCCCGTCAATCAGTCTATCCCTGTGTATCCTTAGCACTTTAGCACTTTCAGTTCTTGACCAGTTCTTTTTCAAATTTGCTTTAAGAATGGTCATGAATAAAAGTTTGGACGACTTTTTTTCTCTGGCAATGTGGAGGTGTGGGGTATGTGAGCTTGCTCACTAAAGTTCATTAATTGAGCCAAATAAGCGATGATAAGAGTAGTAGTTCTACCCATACAGACTAGTGAATTAACTTTTGTTTGTATGCTTGCTAGTCTGGTATGTCCAAATAATGAAACACTTTGAAAGATATGTTAGGATGAATAAGTGTAGACTACATCCTCAGTAGTACATGTGTCTCGGTATACACATATTGTTTGTTTCAGCTATTCATTACTAGTCAAGCAAAGCACAAGTCGAGTACAGTAGAAACTCTATGGATACAACTTAACCCTTTCCCTCATATAAATGTATTTTCACGCATTGCAAACAGAGCAGACCCAGATCAGACGGCTCCTATAGGAGCCGTCTGATCAGGGTCTGCTCTTTTTGCTTTTGATATGAAATAGATCTGATTCTTTAGTTTCTGTCAATAGTATACAATGTAAAAACATTCCTGGAAAGGTTTACATTATAAAAATTCAGCTGATGAATATGCATGATGTCATTATTCATTGCATAAATATGTAATAGGTAAAGGGTTAATCAATGAACATGTGTGTATCATGAAGGGTTACAATAATGCAGATGACACTGTTGGGCTGACAACACAAAAAAAATCTGGTAGAATGTTGAACTTCCAAAATGGAACGGTCTGTCATTGCATTCTGGTAGAACATTGAACTTACAAAATGGAACGGTATGTCATTGCATTCTGGTAGAATGTTGAACTTTCAAAATGGAACGATCTGTCATTGCATTCTGGTAGATTGTTGAACTTTCAAAATGGAAAGGTCTGCCATTGTTTTCCGGTAGGATCTAATCAGTATAAAAACTAAATTTGTTTGAGGATATTGAATGACAAACAGTGTAGACCCTGATTAGATAACTCCTCTAGGAGCCCTCTGATCTGGGTTCACACTGTTTGCAAATGCCAGTTGACTTTTTTGCTCCATTTCAAAAGTGTGTGTTGGTTGGTTCCTGTATTCTATCGCTGATATTGTTGTAGTGATTACGTTTGTTATTGTCACGTGTACTCCTACCTGTGTTTATTTATTCAACTGTGTACATACTTTCAACTGATGCATAATTAGTATCAATCATTGATGTGTACAATTGGACGATTACATGATAACTTACAGGCTTCATTAAAGTTTTTTCTTATTTTTACTATGTGTTTGTTGCTTTGTTATTCTCCAGACCTTAGCCATTCTCCTTTTAACCCTTTCCCTCATATACATGCATATGATGTAATAATAGATATGATTATAGAGTTTCTGCCCGAGACAAAATGTCCCGTGTTCATATGCCATGGTATAAAATATTCTAATTAATATTCATGATGTCACTATTTCTAATACCGTATAAAATGGATACTTAACCCTTTCCCTCATAGGCTATTTATAGATCCAACCACTGAATAAATCTGCCGAAAAGGAGCATTGACTAGAGAAAAGGGAAATTTCAGAATTGGTTAGTTTGAAACCATAGTGATAAATAGAGCATTTGCTCCTATTGGAGCAGATGCTCTGTTTATCACAATTGTTTCACGAAGTGGTTATTACAGAGGCGTAGAAAAGCGTATTTATGGAGGAAAGGGTTAACCTTTACATAGCGGGACATGTGTCACTGTGTCCTTTGCAAACAGTACAGGCGATCAGTCGTCACTTGAATATTCATATGGACATTTACAGTTGCACAGAAAGCTTCTTTTGAGTGGACTACACACTGTGTGTGGCATGTCGTTTGCACAATATTTATCAAACTTGGTCCACATCATAATTATACATTTTGAGAACCTAGGTTATAGATGGCTACTTGCAGATTCTGCTCGAGATCATAGGTACCCACACACATTCTGAGATTCTAGGTTCTAGACTGGGTTGAACCATGGCTATTTTTTAGAACCAAGTTCTTTGTTGCCTTCCGCACAATGAATTCAAGAACCTAGACTCTCGTCTAAACTATGTGATTCAAACGAGATCATAGATTCTCAAGTTAGTGCAAATCTGCGCTAAGTAATACATGATAATTATTTTCCACAGTGTCGAAAACGTTTTCTGGTAATATTGTTTGGAAGATATGAAATACAGGTTTAACCCGTTCTGGCTTAGGCTATTTTACACCCAACCAATTTGAATAGGAGTATTTACAAGGAAAAAGGAAACTTTTAGAATTGTGTAGTTTTGAAACCACTGCGACAAATAGAGCATTTGCTCCTACGGAGCAAACGTTGATGCTCTATTTGCCACTATGGTTTCAAAAAAGTGACTTTCACAGATGCGTCAAAAGGTATCAATATGAGGGAATGATTTATCACGAAGGATTTGTTCATTGACCTTTTGACTGGAAACCAATATATATTATTCAATGAACAGAATATGACATGGGCAGATATATTCGAGTTTGATATCACTCAGTTTAAGGAGGGTCACCTTTCCTGCTTACTATAGAAAGTGTGTTTATAGTGTGTTATCCCTTTCCCTGTTCTATGTTTATTCAAAATTTCAATACCTACTGAATGAATATTCATGGAAAAAATTAGTTACGATGAAATATGAAAGGTGGAACATTGTAGCCATTTTAGAAAGTAGATACGCATATCTTTCAAATTCCATTAGCAAACAGAGCAGACCCCTGATCAGACGCCTCCTACAGGATCTGGGTCTTCTCTGTTTGCAAATGCATGAAAACACTTTTATATGAAGGAAGGGTTTAAAGCAACTTCTTGAATGCGGGAAACAAGTGTAATGCATTATGGAATTTGCAAACAGTGTAGACCCAGATCAGAGGGCTCATTACTAGAGAGCAGTCTATTGTATGTTTACTCAAGAGGACTAGTCGATTGTGTCTGGTAAGACCATGCCTGTTTTCGTTTAAAAAATGACGATTATTCCAAATACTTCCATGGTATAAAAACATTACATCTTCATTTACACTTTTTTTACTACATCGCCTAAATATATAATGCAACTTTTAGTTTGCGTCTTCTTTAAATAACGACGATTTACACAAATATTTACATGAATATTCATCAGGTAAAGGATGAATGACTGACAGTTAAACAACTCTTTGGGACTCCCGCATTTTATCATTCTTTACCCATTCCTTTATATTGATGCATTTGCAAAAGTCACCTACTGAAACCATTGTGATAATTAGAACATTTGCTCCTATAGGAGCACATGCTCTATTTATCACAATGGTTTCAAACTACAAAATTCTACAAATTCCCTTTTCTCTTGTTAATGCTCCTTTTCGGTAGATTTATTCAAAGAGGTTGGATCTAAAAATAGCTTATGAGGTAATGGGTTAAATATACGCCCCAGTCATGTGCTTCTTATGTTTCACGATTCTATAATAGATACCTCCCTCCTTGAATATGTTTTCACCATTTTATTATTTTCGAATAAAATACTATTCACGCACGACTACTTTGTGCGTCGTCATTTCACAATCCCATTAAAGAGGTCGTCCATAGGGACGACACCAATTATCACTGTCCTTCGTCTCACCATCGACATTAATATATCAGAATAATCTGTATATAAATTGTCTGTTGAAATATTTATCGTGTCCTTTGTGTTTTAACCTATTCACCGTCATATAGACGGATATGTGATATCATATGCAAACCGTTTGGATCCTGATGAGACGCCGAGTAACTCGACGTCTCATCAGGATCCAAACTGTTTGACATTCTTATCGTATTTTTATAACGAAATTGAAGAAATACCCGCTCTAAAACTTGTTGCAGACGGAAATGTTTCCAGCAGACGACAATGCTGGCAGTGTAGGGGGTTAATAAGATAATGAAGTGTAGATGTGTACCAGCACTTTACGGAAATATTTGTTTGAGTGGTGTTTGATGGCTACTTGCTTATCCTGATCAACATTCACTCTTCTTTTGTTTCTGTGCCAACAATATTAGCTTATCGCGCATTTTAATTTATGCTAGTTCTGAAGAAAATGATATCCCTCTTAACCCATTCCCTCATATTGACGACGTTTGACGACTTTGCAAAAGTCACTTTGTGAAACCATTGTGATAATTAGAGCATTTGCTCCTATAGGAGCAAATGCTCTTTTTATCACAATGGTTTCAAACCACAAAATTCTAATATTTTCCTTTTCTCTATTTAAAGCTCCCTTTCGGTAGATTTATTCAACGAGGTTGTATCTAAAAATAGCCTATGAGGTAATGGGTTAAAGTGACCACTTTATGAATAAATATTGGCATCCTTAACCTCTTTTTAATAAATCAACCGAGATAAGAGCAATTTCTGGAGAATGGAACATTTTAGAATTGTGTTGTTTTGAAGTTTTGTAGTTTTTATAACCCATGTATGGTTTTAAATCAGAACGCATCAAACAGGGTGTACGGTTTCTTAGACCGTTCACGTGGGGGTCTCAGCCAATCACACTCCCAGAATTTATGATGACTGGAAATAAACTGATATTCTCGGTATCTGATTCGAGCCGGATAGTAAATTTCACTCAGGTCGCGATTGTACGTTTACCCTTTGAATGTGGGACACGCATGTATTTGTATTTGCAAACAGTGAAGACGCAGATTAGAGGGCTCCTAGAACACCTGCCCCCTGATCGAGGCCTGTACTGTTTGTTAGTCAAAATCCCCCGACAAGTTTAAACCTTTCACAAGAATGGACTCTATAGTTAAACACTGATGGGCTACTCCACTTGGATAATTCAGCCTTAGTTTCGGGTTAAGTGTTAGAAACCATTCCTAATCATTATACAGTATAACCTATCTTCAGCGACCATTAATATAGTGAACACAGGAGTCTTAAAAGCAGATGGTTGCTTAATGCAGGGTAAAAGTAATGCCAAAAACTCCTATAGGAGCTTTCTGCATTACCTTTGAACTGCATTAAGCTGCAACCTGCCTTATAGGGCCATACTTTTATCTCTTTTTGAGGGTCGCTTAAGACATGGTCTACTGTAATTGTCTATGGGAGTTGTATACCGTCCTTTCCATTATTATTCCATTATTGTTCATTAAATATTTAAATCTACTAATTTAGGATTAATGCGCATTATCTTGGACAATGACATACATAGGAAGGCTGTTCTGACCTTTGCCTTTAAATGCCAATGGATGTAGGGCAATTCATATCGAATCCGAACTAAACGTTGTCTTGACGGCATGTCACTTAATTAGCAATAACCTGTTATTAGGAAACATACGGAAGAGGTAAGGAATTATTGATGGTTATTTGTAAAATGGGGAATTTCGTTAAAAAATATATATTAGTTAGATGTGTAAAATGCTCCATGTTTCAAGTACAGATAGTGGTAAGACTTGTTGTATAATAATTTTATTGGTATTGTGACAATTACATGGCCAGTATATTGAGATCCTGCTAAAAACATTTAAAGATCGCTGCCAATGTCACATCTTTGATAACTTATGCAAACAGTTTGGATCTAACTGAGATGCCGAGTAATACTACTACTGTAATAGTAATAATAATAATAATAATAATAATAATAATAATAATAATAATGATAATAATAATAATAATAATAATAATAATAATAATAATAATAGTAGTAGTAGTAGTAGTAGTAGCAGCAGTAGTAGCAGCAGCAGTAGTAGTAGTAGTAGTAGTAGTAGTAGTAGTAGTAGTAGTAGTAATGCTTTATACATTCGAAACAGAAAGTCATGTGATTTGTTATTAAATTGAATTAAAACTCGCATTGCATCGCATTTTAAACCCAGCTTTTGATCTATTTTGTCACTGCTAAATCGACGTGGCGTTTTGCTTGGCAACATTGACCTTACCCGTTAATGGGGCAAAAACAAAATCGTCATAAATCGAAGTGTCGAAGGTACTGGTGGTCTGGGGCTCATTTATTATAAACATCCTGTTTTGTGCTTATTTGTTTATTACATTAAATCATTCTCTCCTAGGCTATTTTTAGACCCAATCTTTTTGAATTAATCTACTGAAAAGGAGCATTAACTATAGAAAAGGAGAGTTTTAGAATTGTGTAGTATTGAAACCATTTTGATAAATAGAGCATTTGCTCCTACCTATGGAGCAAATGCTCTATTTATCACAATGGTTTCACAATGTGAATTTTATAGAGGCGTAAAAATGCGTCACTAGGGGGCAATGTGTTAAGGAAAAATGATAGCTGTTCAACAGCACACATTTCTTTATTATTAGTTAACTGAGAAGGATAAAGTGTTTTTCAACAGGCTGTGTTCTTTCTGCTCTTTCTGAGTACGAATACAGGAAAGTACAACCTATTCATCAACAAAATAACTGTAATACAGTAAAACCTCTCTATAACGACCACTAAATCACATCAAGTAGTTTGTGTTAAAGGTAGGTGGGTGCTTAAAGCAAGGTGAAAGTAAAACAGAATAGGAGCGTTCTGTTTTACTTTTACATTGCTTTAAGCAACCGCCTGCCCAAAATGCCAACTAACTAACGCAATTTAGTGGTCGTTATAGAGAGGTTTTACTGTATTCATGAAATATGCTAACAATTTACAATCATAAAACGTGTAAGGCAGATCAGTTCACTACCATTCGTTTCGACTTGATATTTTAGTCGTTCCTGTAAATCATCATTACAGTAAATTCTCCTTCACCACAAAGTCATATTCTGGAGTAGGTTGTTTTTACTTTTCCTACATATGCCCATGTAAAACAAGGAAGCATTAGGCACGGATTCACTTTTGACCCGACTCATGATGTGAACAATCATGGCAGAGGGCTATAAGTCATAGCCATACACCAAATATATAAGCGTTTTACTTAAGGGAATTAGAGAAGAATGTTTTTTAAAACTTTTTAAAAAGTGTTTCCTACACAAAACCTCAGATTACATACCTCCTTTCCAAGATGCATCCGCACACACAATTTGAGATCAGTGTTTTAGGTCAAGTTGACAGCGAGCCCAGAACAATTTTAAACTGTATTTTTATATAAGCTATCTATTTACCAAATTTGGTAAATATATTAAAACTGTAACTAAAATTATCATCCGGAAACGAAAGTTTGTCATCGCCTGTCCGGCAAACGACTTTGGCCCATTTAATAACCAAGAATCTGGTTAAAAATAAGAATAATAGACTCCGTTCATTTCTTTTTAGAAAAGCACACAGTGCCTAAATTCTTACACTTCTTTCTCATATAAATATCAAACAAATGTTAAGCAGAAAAGAAATCACAAGCAAAATATTGCATCGGAAGCCGGACTCGACTTCACGCGAGTCAAAAAGAAAAAGTGTTGACAATGACTGAGCTATTTCGAACATATAGTGTATTGGATTTGTATATAAACTTAAATAACAGCGCAAATATTATGACGGGAATAAATAGATTAATATTAAATAATATGGTTATGCCATCGAATCGAATAGACATTTTTTTATATTTCGTTCTTGTTTAGTGTTAGTTGATATCATTGTTTACTGATAATTAACTTCCAGATATATCTATATGCTTTTCTCCAACTTCACAGTAAAATCAAATTCAACAAACCCTCAGTCACAGATTAATCTGAATATATATTTTTTAAATCAATTTAAAGCTTAGAGCAGGTACTTTCACAACCCTTCAGAATTTATAATCTTCATAACAGCAGGTGTTAAGTGCTTGTGTGGCGGCCGTAAAACGTCGCCCCGTACTCCATTCTCAGTGTTGTTATACCTTCTGATCCTTCGAGATCATGAATTTCAGTACTTCTTGTTCTGAAAATCTCTTTTTGTGTTGCAATTTTTGCTTTCGGGGGATCGCCACCCTGCAGGAATTAACAAATATATATTAATGTACTTTTTGTGTCAACAGCTGCAGTAACCAGACACAGTGCTTTGCCACTAATTTGAAAGATAAAATAGATATCTTATTATCATTATTATTAATAACTCTCTTGAACTCTCTTGTTACATAAAACATAAACTACTGCAATTCACTGCTGCATGGAATTTCAAACAACTCACTGCAGAAATTTCTAAGAGTGCAATACACAGCAGCCCGCGTCATAACCGCAACTCCTCGATATAATCATATCACGTCGGTTTTGAAGGAACTTTACTGTCTTCCAGTTCAACATAGGATTGGATTCAAAATTCTGACACTTACGTTTAAAGGCATGCACAATGAATCTCCCAAGTACATTGTCGACATGCTTGACGTGTACAGGCCGCACAGAGAGTTAAGGTCAGCAAGTAGATCAGTGTCGTTGGTTGTGCCAAAATGTTATAAGGTAAAACACGGTGAGATGAGTTTCATGTACGCAGCTCCAAAACTTTGGAATGCTCTACCGTCAGGCATTAGAGACGCAAGGTCACTGGCATGTTTCAAAAGGTGTCTGAAAACGCATTTTCAACATTTGTTACTAGGACAGTTTTGTTCAGAATAGGAATGGCTTTCAGCCAACCTATTAAACTAACAGTTGACCCAGTAGTCATGTACAGTGGCAACTAAGTTCAGGATAGGAATGGCTTTCAGCCAACATATTAAGCTAACAGTTGACCCAATAGTCATGTACAGTGGCAACTAAGTTCAGGATAGGAATGGCTTTCAGCTAATCTATTAAGCTAACAGTTGACACAATAGTCATATAAATGGAACGATTTTCAGTCAGCCAATTTATTCTAATATATGATATTGATGAGCATGGCTTTGATAATTCATGTCTGTATCAAGTTTGTTAATACAGAGTATTCTAGTTTGTGATATTGATGAGCATGGCTTTCAGTCAATTTGTCTGTATCAAGTTTGTTAATACAGTTTATGCGGTTCCTTGTGGTTAGTGATTTCATATTTATTGTATATATTTTGCATATCTTTCATTGACCGGATAGACAATCACGTAGTTCCTTCCGGCTGGTGATTTCATATATATTGTATATCTATTATATATCTTTTATTGTCTGGATAGATAATCATGCGGTTCGTTCCGGTTAGTGATTTCATCCATGTGAAGCGTTTTTGAACGTACATATCCTGTGTGAAAATAGTGTAGAAATATCTTATTCATTTTAGTTTTTCATGTTTTGCGCATGTAATTATTATTCAGTATTCAGAAATAGGCGCCCTTTGAAGCTCCGAATCAGTGCTTTTCTTGTTTACGCCTTGTCCGTCATATGGGTAACACGAAATAATGAGGTACAATGATTGATGTAAATATCAAACAGTCTTTTACTATTCCTACCGAATGTTTGGTATTGGAAGAAAATGCAGAGCCAGGTCTAATTTAATATGATAAGCAGAGTAGACCCTGATATGACGGCTCCCACATGAACCGTCTGCTCTCGGTCTACTCTGTTGCAAAGGCGCGAAAAAAGTGTTTGTATGAGGTAGCAATATGGATAAGAAGAAAGACGAAAAATATACATGTATAGGAATGCCGAAGTGAGTCTTCACTATTACTTTAATGATTATGCTTGGCAACGAGAATCAGTAAACTGTCAATCGCTGTTTGAATATGTTGGTATATTTGTGTATATATCGGCACATTATCAGAAACAGACATATTGTTCGTATCGAACAATCATTTATGACCACTTACTGATATCTGCAAGTAGACCGAATACTACGAACATTTAAACATTTGTGCGCTTAAAAAGTAATGTTTCGCGTGTTCTATCACATATTTCGTCTGTTTTCAAATTATTTCTGTTCAAGTCAGGGTAGCTTTCCTGAAAGATAAAAGCATTTTTGAAGAAAGTCGCCTTTAATGTACGTTTTTAATGTGATAACGTTTTCCATTTTTTTGTTCTGTTTCTGTAACGTGATAATATATCTCCGTTATTTTGTTTTGTTTCTGTAATGTGATAACGTATCTCCATAATTTGTTTTGTAATATGATAACGTATCTCCATTATTCTGTTTTGTTTGTTTAATGTGATAACGTATCTGCCTTATTTTTGTTTATGTGATAACATATCTCCATTGTTTTGTTTTGTTTCTGTAAAACTGTTCCATTTGAATGGATATTCTGTTTCAGACATGTTCCGTTTGATATTTGTGGCATGCCTTATGATGTTCCTAAGCGCATACACCGACTCTTGCGGTCAATTATATGAGGTCACGCATGGTTGTGATCACACCTACGGGAATGTGATAGACACTCAGATCGCCGCCAGTTTCATACCACACTGTCTTTTGTACTGTAACGGAAACTACCAATGCGTGACCGTAAAATATGACGAGGTCAACAAAGTTTGCCAACTTAATTCGGACCGATATCTTACATTGAGCACGGATTGTCCGACAACGTTGAATTATGCAAACCTCACCACAGTAAGAAATGGTTTCCATCCCGTTTGATGTAAAGGGACGGCATGCGTTTGGAATGAACAAGTTGTGTTGGGCCATTAGAGAAGGTGGTAGCTTAATGCAGGATTGAAAATTGCGGAAAATTGCTACAGGATTTCGTCCTGCATTGATCAACCACCTGCTTTAAGATACCAATGTCAGTTAATTATGTAGTCGCTTTATAGGGACTTTACTGTAGATCCAGATTAGAGGACTTCGAAAGGAATAATTTTCTTAGTGTTTTAGGGTTTGCAGTAGACCTCTCTAAACCGGACGTTCAATTTAGTAAAATATCGGTTTATATGGACACCAGGTGGCAGCTTAATGCAGGGTGAACGTCATACAGAAAGCTTTCTGCGTGACTTTCACCCTGCATTTAGCAGCCACCTGCCTAAAAGTATCTAAATTCTTCTCTACTGGGTTTAGAGAGGTTTTACTTATTGTTTGCAGTGCTTATTTTACATGAAACTGGATGGACGAGTTTATTGTATTTAATACTGCCTGGGGTAAATGGATTAACCCTTTCACTCATATAAACGCATTTTCACGCAGTTGCAAATAGAGTAGACCCAGATCAGATAGATCGTATAAGAGCCGTCTGATTAGGGTATGCTCTGATTGCTAATGGAACTTGATGTGTCTATTTCTATACTTTCTAAAATGGCTACAATTTCATTATAATTAATTTGTTTATGATTATTCAGTACGTATTGAAATTTGTAATAAACAGAACAGGGAAAGCAATCAAGATGTCATTGTTTTGGTACTTTTGCGAGGATCTTGACGTTTTCCACCATACATTACCTCAATGCACGGTATAAACTGGGAACTAGGAAATCATACAACCATTCAGAAATGGGGAGCACCATAGAGACAGTGCACTGTCAGTTAAAAGATTAAGTGTTTACTTTATTAATATCACATTACAACCTCCAAATATATGTATGGTGATTTATACGTCTGTAACAGATCCTATACGATTCAGAGCAACATTGGTTGTAGTTACATTACAACCTGACAATCCTCGATTTACCTCATGTATTTACAAATCAGTCAGCCCGTAAACATACAATAACAGTCTCCTTTGTGTTCTTTCAGAGGTTTTGTCATAAGCTGATCAACGACTACTGCAATGTGACTGATGATTGTTCCGTACCAAACAGTCAGTGTCTCTTAAACAAGTGCCGTTGTGATCCGGGGTACAGCTTCAACTACCCGAATGAATCATGCATTCCTTGTAAGTAATCCTGTAAAGCAATATTGGCCTGTGTGCGAGTGGCGTTAATGCCTCATTGATATTTGCCATTGCGGCGGTATGGTCTAAAATTTCTACTGTTAATATCATTAATACGGCCGCAGCAGATTTCCTACGGCCACATACATGCACTGCAGTGGTCACATATGTTACGGCCGCCGCACGGCATATTTTCAATTTGTGGAGACAGAAAACTTAAACTATAGTCACATTAGTCCTATGGCGGCTGTACATCGCTGAAATCAAGAGATTTTTGCGGCGGTCGTAGAAAATCTGCGGCTCCCGCACGGACGCCGTACAAGTATTTGTTACAGGTTGCAGGGTCCCCGTACAATTTTGGCGATGACTTATTATTTTTACGGCCGCCATATGTAGCTTTTTTACAAGCTATAGTAAGACTGTAGAACAGTTCAACGGTGCCGTGTAAACATCGTTCTTGGAGGCTGTCGTGGAATTGAAAACAAACTTACGTGCGACCACATGGATGTCGCGATCGGTGATGTCCAGTGGGTCACCACTTTAAAGGCCGTACCGCCGTCGCAGATTTTCTGTCTGCATAAATTGAAAATACGCAATACGGCGGTCGTGCATTAAGCAAACACATGTACACAAATATGTTTTCTTCATTATAATTCCGGTTAAGAGGGGTTTACTGTATATCATTGGCAAATGTGCAACAATATTGATTAAATCAACAGCGTTGTGCGTTGTCTATATGGTGTGTGTTTTATCGCCATTACAATCTACTCACTATTCATGCAATCCAGCGCCTTTAAAAATGTATACATTTTAATGCAACAAGTTGCAAAGAAGTTACTTTATATATGTGTGTGTGTGTGCAATATACATTATATGTTCAAATTGTTAGATTAACTTCAATACTTCATCATTTATATTTATGATTTGTTGCTGCTACCCAATCACCGTATGTGTGTATGTTTCATATACTTGTATATTTAAATTATATTGCTTCCCATATCAGTATGAGACAGTACGTTTACACTGACTCTCTGTACCATACTTTTGTATTAATCTATATAGCTGTTCATCGTAAAGCCGACACACATTGGTTTATGAACCCGCAATCTGTTACAAAACGAGAGTCTACCGAATTGCTCGTTTCCTTTGGTACAATGAATAATAAGACTGCTGATGTATAAAAAGCCATGGCAGTAGATATGATACGACTGTTCTGTCAAAACCGCTCATTTCTCAGCTAACCTTGTCTTGTTACATCTAATCTTTATCGCCATGGAGAGGTGATTCTAGTGAGTTTCAGTATTGCTGCAATATAGAGTTCCTTGAGGAATATCAAACTAGTCTGAAAGTCTATGTATACATGTAATTGCCTAATGTAGATGTTTAATTAGCTTAGTGATCAGTTCAATTGCTCTTATTTTCCAATACTGATTTGACAGTTTTTATTGACATGGGTTAGTATAACAGTCCATTTTCTATTTGCAGCATGTGATATATACGGCTCCACGTTTACAGAGTACCCTGGGTACAGACTCAAATATCACGACACAAGAACTGTGCTTAACGTAAGCAATAGCGAGGTCTGTCAGCAAGCTTGCGCAGAGGAGATTACCTTTGTGTGTCGGTCTTTTGATTACTGGCCTGTTTCTCACACATGCTACCTTTCAGTAGATACAGCTTTGACAAAACCAGCCTATTACCTTCCAGGGAATGGTTATTACTACAACAGGAACTGTCAGTGATAAAAAATAACATTAACATTCCCTCATATTGGCGCCTTTTGACACTTCATTAAAAGTTACCGTTTGAAACGTTTTCGGTAGATTTATTCATAGAGGTTGGGTCTAAACTAGCCTACGAGGGAAAAGGGTTAATTCTGTTGGGCAATAGTTATACATGTCAATTTCAGAATGTAAAGTATGACCAGAATGAGAGTTTCAAACACAGTTTGGTTGAAACGTGTATATTCTGGATATTAATCCTTCCCTTGCTGTTCACGTCATTGTACTTACCTATAAGTAGTGAAGACCCTGATGAGACAGCTCCTGCAGGTACTGTCTCATCAGGATCTGCACTATTTACAAGTTGATTGAGCAACGAGTGCACTCCGAAGCAGTGATTGCACAGAGAAGTATTTGTAGACAGTAAGGATATATATAATTATACAACAGGACATGAGTAAAGAAGGAGGAATTGTATTTTAAAATCCACCAAGAGAAGGGTTTTAATTGTTTGCAATGTTAATCACCAATTAGCCCATCCTCGTAACACTTATCCTACTGTGTTAACCCTTCTCTTGCTGAATTTTAAAATACATTTCTCCTTCTTTACCCATGTCCTGTTGTATAATTACATATATCTTCACTGTGTACAAGTATTTCGCTGTGCAATCACTGCTTTGGAGTGCACTGGTTGCACAATCAACTTGTAAATAGTGCAGATCCTGAAGAAGGAGCTGTCTCATCTGGGTCTTCACTATTTACAGGTAGGTATATTGACGTGAATAGCAAGCGAAGGGTTAAAATAGTTTCCGTTCAAATTTGGATAAGGTGAAGTTTTGACTACTTCCGGTTCGACAAAACTTCTGAGAAAATGTTGGCCGATACTGTCAAACAGCTTGGATCCTGATTATTAGACACCGACCTCCTATTATATTTACACGTATATACACTTCTGTACCTCAGGCCTTATATTGCGAATAAAGTTTTGTCATTGGCATTGTATTAGCCGTCACATGGAGGTTATTGTGAACCGCAGGGACCGGCACGCATCTTGATATAGTTTGAAGTGTGGCCATGGGTTTTGCATTACTATGGGCCTGTAGTATACTGGTAGCACGTTGTTGTGATGCTCTATAATATTAGCATGTGGAATAGTTGAGTATGTTAGAACAGTATAAGTCTAATATAAAAGTGTTGAAACTTAATCAATTGAACTTACAGATATGGGTCCGACTCATACCGTATGGTAATATATATTTTAATATATACATGTATATAATTTTATATTTTATTGCATATGAATAATTACATGTATGTGAGTAAAATACTGGTCTGGTAGGATTAACATTAATCAGAAGTATTGAAGTGGGGTAGAGGATGCAGAGTGTTTAATTTAGCCTTTATAGAAAAAAAACCCAGCTGTAGCAATGAGAAGAAGTTTCAAAAACTAAAATTAAGTAATATTCTATGTATCTATAATTTGAAAAATATATAAGTTAGTAGGTGAAAACAGGGATTGCAAAATGATAGGTCTTACTGTCCTATAAATAAAAAAATAACTGTAAACATGCTCACTGATACACACGAATTTGGCAAACTAAGGCTAGCAACAGTATAAACCACAGTCCAGACGCTGCATGAACTGTTGGGTCGTGGTCTGCAATGTCTGCGTCAATAATTAGTTTTGACAATACCGTACGAGTTTATTTTAGAAAGATGTCTGAATACAAGTATTGTACAGAATGTTAGTATTCATTCCGTAAGAAAGCACAGTGTTTAATCTGTGAATACAATATGCTTCACGTAGCAGTCTGTCTCAACTATTTTCAACAATGTATAATTCAGAGGTCCAGATAAGATGCGTAAATTAAAAAAATCATGAATAACTGCATTATTTCTCCACCCAAATCCTATGTTGTGACCTCTCTTTAGAATCGTCTCTTCCACCAAACCCAATGTTGTGACCCCTCTTTAGAATCGTCTCTTCCACCAAACCCAATGTTATGACTTCTCTTTAGAACCGTCTCTTCCATCAAACCCTATGTTGTGACCTCTCTTTAGAATCGTCTCTTTCACCGAACCCTATGTTGTGACTCCTCTTTAGAATAGTCTCTTCCACCAAACCCTATGTTGTGACCTCTCTTTAGAATCGTTTCTTCCACTAAATCCTATGTTGTGACCTCTCTTTAGAATCGTCTCTTCCACCAAACCCTCGTACAAAATGTATTACAGTAAAACATCTCTATGACGGCCACTAAATTGTGTTAATTAGTTGGTATTTAGGGCAGGTGGCTGTTTAAAGCAAGGTGAAAGTAAAACAGAACGCTCCTATAGGAGCGTTCTGTTTTACTTTCAACTTGCTCTAAGCAGCCACCTGCCTTTAACACAAAATACTTGGTGTAATTTAATGGCTGTTATAGAGAGGTTTTACTGTAATACATTTTTGCTACATATAGCCTATAACTCAGGTAGCATTTTGCAACTATTTCCCCCATATAAACGCGTTTTATCTTCACGCTTTTGCAAACTGAATAAACCAAGAGAGGACAGTTCCTTTATAGCAGCCATCTGATGACAGCCTGCTCTGTTTGCTAATAATATTATATAATAGGATTGACTCTACAGTTTCTACCAATACCAAAAAACCCATATCACTATAATATATAATCATTGTTACTTACATGAATATTCAACAGGGAAAGTGTTAAATCTCAATGTCAGTGTACCATTTTGATATGAGAACAACCATAAAAGTAATTTAGAAGTCATCTAAGCAATCAATGCTATATGATTAGCCGAGGCATTATATAATTATAGCCTGTACTTATAAAAACACCGATTCCCATTGTTTGAGCGTATTTCCTTGAATGTGTTTGGCAACACATAATTATTTTGTTTACCTAACAATTAAACCTCTCAAATCCAACACGTATTTTATCATGCAACGTCACCAAATACAGTCACTTCCTACTAGCATAATATTTCCCACGTCGACGCTGTATTTTGTGAGGTATAGTGCATGTGTACTGACCCCACTGGGATGCACGTTTAATTCAGCCAACAGGAGGAAAACAGAAGGAAGAAAAGGCATAATTTAACATAAACATCAAATTAACACATTTGCTCACCTTTGTCTCAACTATTTGTCCATATAAAAGGATTAAATCAAGTTTGTTTATGTTGTAAAAGTCGATGACGTCACTGCATGCCAACATGACGTCACGTAATTCCCACATGTATTTTCATTCAGGGGACGAAACCGCTTTAGCAATCTTTCTTTTTCTTCATTTTCTCCATTTTTCTTGGAGTTGCATGATAAAAGAATTACTATGCTAGTAGTTTGGAAGTTCCGCTGTATTTTGGCTCGTCAGAAAAGTAGTTTTAAAAAATGCTCGCCAAGGCTCACATTTAACAACTTTTCTAACTCACCAAAATACACCTGAACTTCCAAACTACTAGCATAGTAATTCTTATATATACATGTACCATCAAAGAGAGGTTTAATTTTATCATGCAACGTCACAAAATACAGTCACTTCCTACTAGCATATTTATTTTCCACGTCGACGCTGTATTTTGTGAGGTACAGTGCATGTGTACTGACCCGACTGGAATGCAAGTTTGGTTCAGCCAATAGGAGGAAAACAGAAGGACGAAAAAGGCATAATTAAACATAAACATCAAATTAACACATTTTCCGACCTTTGTCTCAACTATCTGTCCATATAAAATGATTAAATCAAGTTTGTTTATGTTGTAAAAGTCGATGACGTCACTGCATGCCAACATGACGTCACGTAATTCGTACTTGCATCTATTTTCATCCAAGGGACGAAACCGCTTTAGCAATCTTTCTTTTTCTTCATTTTCTCTATTTTTCTTGGAGTTGCATGATAAAAGAATTACTATGCTAGTAGTTTGGAAGTTCGGCTGTATTTTGGCTCGTCAGAAAAGTAGTTAAATGCTCGCCAAGGCTCGCATTTAACAACTTTTCTAACTCGCCAAAATACAGCTGAACTTCCAAACTACTAGCATAGTAATTCTTATATAGGTATGTGGTATAGCTTAATGAAAGACTTTTGCACTGTATTAAGCAACCAACTGCTTTTAAAGATATCTACAGTTGAACTTTGATATATCGAACTTCAATGGACCATACAAATTACTTCGAGTTAACAGAGTTTCGCGTTATCCGATTTCTAATCTGAACAATTTCCCAAGCTCAACAACATAATACAGGTAAAAAAATGTCGAAATCTCCTGTAGGAGCTTTCATCATTACTTTAGACCTGTATTGAGCTTTCACACGTGTTTGTAGAGATCTGTACCGATACATTTTAGAGCAATTCTATATCGTAAGTTTTGGAAGGACTGACCTATTTATTCGAGTTATCCCGAAGTTCGAGTTATCCGAGTTCAAGATATGGAAGTTCAACTGTATGTCCAATAAATGGATGGCCGCTTAAGACAGGTTCTACTGTGCACATATATAGGTCTTTGAACAGGTGGTTGGTTAATGCATAATGAAGTACATCATTAATATTGTCTGTGAACATTCTGCGTACTACCAAGATGTGTCACCGGTCTTCAGAGATTATTAATTCTGTTTTAGTGCAAACACTTCCCTACTGAAGTCACTGAAGCTGTACAGGGGGTGGGGTTGCTGGGTGGGGGTGGGGGGGGGGGGTTTACAGCAGCACTCATGTGATACTTTTCTTGCATTGATTCATAGATCGAAGTGGTCATAAGCCATTTGTATATAGGCCCTATTTACTTGAGTAATTTCTGAACGTGGTTTTTGTTTATATCATGTAGTGTTCTGTACATACCAATAAACAAACCAATTAACAAAATATACTTGCTTTCTTATTCATCTATTCCTTCTGACCGATTTCTTGCGTTTGTTTCAAAAGTGTTCTTGTATAAAATTTACACTGTCCTCTCTAACACACTTATCCAACTAATCCGCGACTTTACTCATATTTGTGAACAGTTTGGATCCAAGCTATTTGACACTCGGTCAACAATTTCTCAAAAGCTCGAATTTGAAGAAGTCAAAATTGCACGAGAAACAATTTCAAGCAGACATTACTTTTATCACCGCGGGGTAATGGTTACACAAAGTACGGTACACATATATTTCACTACAGTAACACCTCTCTGATGTGACCACCTAAAACAGTACACTTTTGGGTCGTACGGGCAGGCGGCAGCTACACGCATGACCGGAATTATACAGAAAACCCTTATAATAGCTGTCTGTAGTACTTTCGTCCTCTATTAACCCATTCCTTCATATTGGCGACGTTCTACGCCTCTGTAAAAGTCGCCTATTGAAACCATTGTGATAAATAGAGCATTTGCTTCTATAGGAGCAAATGCTCTATTTATCACAATAGTTTCAAACTACAAAATTCTAAAAGAAATCATTTTCTCTAGTTAATGCTCCTTTTCGGTAGATTTATTTAAAGAGGTAGGGTCTAAAAATAGCCTATAAGGGAATGGGTTAAGCAGACATTTGTTTTTAAAGACACTCGCATTTACGTATTAAGAGGTCAATTTAGAAGGGTTCTACTGTAGTTTTAATCATTTTCAACGCAAACACTCGTCAAGATGGAAAATAATCTCAGCGTTAGGAATATATAATTACGTTAGATGCATACAATTACCGAAGGGACTGTAATTATGTCTTAAGTGGCAGCTTTTTATCTATTCCTAATGTATTGTCAGATTGTATGTATTCAAATTATGAAATAAGTACATGTATTGTTATTTATATAGTCAAACGGACAGAAATGTCAGACTCGTTCATCCAGCATGATTTGCCACATATACAATTGAACTTTGATACGTCCAACTAGGATAACTTTTGAGGAATTCACGAAGAATTGGTTCGGTCCTTTCAAACTCTGCAATACAGAATTGTTTTAAAACTGCGCATATTTAAAACACATGTGGCAGCTTAACGCAGGCCGAAAGTACTGCTGAAAGCTCCTACAGGAGCTTAAGTCTTTCTCTAGACCGACCTGCATTATTTGGCAATGATAAACAACTATACTGGCCAAGAATAATATATCATGATACAAATTATTAAAAATGATTACATTAGTAAGTAGTCATGGATACAACATGCGTGAATTAAGTTTAAATTTTTAATTTGTCAGACCTGAGTTAAATGATATACTGATTTGTTGTATTTCACATTACGTGTGCTAAATTCAACCATCCTGCAGATTTTCAAGTTTCAAACTTTATACGGCCTACGTATTATCAAACACATCATTGGTCATTGAAAATAATTCTGGAGCAAAATTATTCAAACGAGTTTACCTTGCTGCATGATCACTCATGTAAGAAATAATGACATCATATAATAATTCGATTATTTTCCATAATTGCAAATATACACGGGAATGTTTAACCATTGCGGAAGCTGTAAAATTAAATCTATATTATTTCATATGCACACAGTGAAGAGTCTGACCAGACTGTTCCTACAGAACCGTCTGATCTGGATCAGTTCTGTTGCAAAGACATAGAAATGTGTATCTATGGAGTATAGAGTTAACACACTGACTTTACCCTCCTATTTGACGTCTTTTCAAACAGCGTAGATTCAACCCAGAGGCTTCGTTTTATCGGGGCTAACTCTATTTGCGTACGTATTAACCCTTTTTGAAACCATTGTGATAAATAGAGCATTTGCTCCTATAGGAGCAAATGCTCTATTTATCACAATGGTTTCAAGAAGTGACTTTTACAGAGGCGTAGAAAGGCGTATTTATGGAGGAAAGGGTTAATATAGGACCGAGTCTACAGCTTCGGCAATAAACAAAATGCTAACGTTTATATACAATTATAAAAGTATTCTATTTAACATTCAAGTTGTCATTATTTCTTAAACGAATATGAATATGAATATAGAAAAGGATTAGCCCTTTATTGGTACGTCTTGTCCTTCTATGCAAAGCGGAGACAACCAGATCAGACAGCACATGTAAGCGAGCTCTTATCAGGCGGCGGTGGTCTAGTGGTAACGCGCTTGACTATCAGTCCGGAGGTCCGGGGTTCAACCCCCGATCCCTCCCGGAATTTTCAGAGACGCTTTTCCGTGTCTCCCACCCGCACATCCTCTCCACCATGGGGTTAAAATAGGTACCTGTGAGGGTCACTCGCCGGTACTGCGACTGCATGATTGCGCAATATGTTAGCAGTGCTCAATATTGTATGCCAATGACTCAATGACCAAGGGAGTAAATGTACAGTCGGCTGAGCGGTCATTCGGACTGAAAGTAGACTATAACTAGGTACTTTACTTTTTTTAACTACTCAGATTGCATTATAATGTCTGTTACAGATTTGATTGTTTACTGTTATGACAATAAACTCCTTTCTTATATTTCAAATTCAAACTTTCAATACATAAATATTCATAGTGGGCGGGGCCTTGCATAGATTTTCTTTAAAGTGACAGATTATTGATAAAAAAGAAGGATGTCTTAGAAAGCAGATCGACGCTCTATGAAGCGACAGCTTATTGGCAAAAACAAGGATGTCTTTTAAAGCAGATGGACTCTCTTTAAAATGACATCTATTTGACAAAAACAAGAAAGTAATGATAAAAACAACGGTCTCTAAGGAGCAGATCGATTAACCTTCTCAAAGAACAGATCGATTCTTTTAAATCGACCACTTATTGAAAACCAAAGGTGTCTTAACCCTTTCCCTCATATAAACGTGTTTTCACGCATTTGAAACAGAGTAGAACCTGCTGGGTCTGCTCTGTTTGTTAATAGAATATGATAGATCTGTTTCAGTACTTTCTAAAATGGCTACACTGTTACACCTTCCGTATTTCATTATAATTATTTTGTTAATGAATATTCAGTAGGTATTGAAATTTGTAATAAACACTGAACAGGGAAAGGGTTAAAGAGCAGATCGGTCCTCTGAAAAGCGACACACGGATGTCTTAAAATAAGCTTGTCTTAAGACGGATGTCTTAAAATAAGTTTTATTTTTGAAAAAACGAAATTTCCAAACCTACATCAGTTCAATCTTGTCATGTCTAATTAAAAGATCACATAGCACAGTTTGCACAGTGTCCAATTAACAATATACAGTAAAACCTCTCTATAACGGCCACTAAATTACATCAAGTATTTTGTGTTAAAGGCAGATGGCTGCTTAAAGCACCTTGCTTTAAGCAGCCACCTGCCCTAAATACATGTACCAACTAATTAATACAATTTAGTGGTCGTTATAGAGAGGTCTTACTGTAATACAGTGACCGTCTTTAACACTTTGTCGTCTGCAAGTTTTGTCGTTGTGTTGCAACATTGGTTGTTTATTCCCCCCCCCCCCCCCCCAATTTCCTTGCAAAAGTACAGAAACAAACAGTTTGGATCCAGGTGAGACATGGAGTTACTCCGTGTCTTATCTAGATCAAGACTGTTTGTATGGGTAATCACAGATTCGCCACTGGCAGCGACAGAGTCAAATCTATGTACATGTACACTACTTATATCTACTAGTTTTACGGAACAAACTGTCGTCTGCTTTAGTCCGTCAACAGTTTTCCAATATGTTCCTTTTCAAACAGAGGTACATGTTTGATCATACACCGAGTCATATGGCGTCAAATCTGGATCGAAATTGCTTGTAAATATTATAGTGAATTCACGTATAAGTGCTGAAAAGAGGATAAATAATGGACCGTTTGAAATTTGACTTAACTGTTTTTACACTAAGTAATTTCGGTTGCATAAAATGTCGCCCGCTTCATTATCAAAACGGTTATTTTCCCTTCATTTCTTAAAAAAACAACCCCACAACATCATCAGTCTGTCAAATAGTTTATATCCTGACGGGACGTCAAGTTACGAATAATCACACCTGGAGCCAAACGGTTTGCAAAACTTCAGCAATTATTGGTCTCTATAATGATTATAATGATGACAGAGTTACGGATGTCTTCAATATTTAAAGTGTCACAGTTAAGTACTTTGTACACACTCGCCATTGACTGATGTTTATTTCTTTATTTAAAATTTAAAGCACGATCAGAGAGCTATGTTTAAATATGATACTTGTATCTTTAGATCTGTTATTTTCTGTAGCCAAACTAATATGTCTCGAGTTCAGTACAGTACAGATTAAACAGACGAATCTGATCGCGGTTTAGTCTATAACTCAATAAGGAATGGATCTAAAACAATAGCTATATCAATCCGAAGATCATCTATTGTCAGATGATCAGCCGAATAAATCAGTTAACTCTTTAGCTGCCAATGTCACATCTGTTATTACCGCTGCAAACAGTTTGGCTCCAGATAAGACGCCGAGTAACTCGGCGTTTCATCAGGATCCCAACTGTTTGTCACGGTGACTGTTTTTTTAACAAAGATGTAGAAAAATAAAAAGAAGACAATTGTAGCAGACGACAAAGTTTGAAGACGACAAAAATTGGCAGCGAAATAGTTAAATCAGCATACACCTTGCACAAATTAAGGACTATACATACACTGTTATTGCTTACCTTAATGAAAACAGGTTGCAAATGCCAGATGGATTTTTTTATGGATAATAAATGAAATTAGAATTTCAAATTTGTGCAAAACAATGTATTTTGTTTTTGTTCTAACGTGCGCGTGTGATTGATAATGGACTAATATTGAAGTTTTAGGTAAAAGCTTTGTGGTACGTATTTATTTCATACCGTCAATCTGAATTTAAATTGTTCAATTTTACATTATAGCAAACTGATTTGTTTAGCGCAGGTTATGCTTCAAAATAAAACCACCCCTGCTTATATACACAAGAAAAATACTGCAGTTTGAGTGTGGCCGTTTTAATCCCTTACTCCATAAAAATATGGAAGAGATGATAACACCATGAATATTAATTAGTTTTTTTTATAATAACACATAAACAGAGGAATGTTTGGCTATGGTAGAAACTGTAGAATCATGTTTGTATTATTTTATAAGCAAACAGAGCAGGACCTGATCATACAGCTCCTGTAGGAGTCGTCTGATCTCGGCCTACTCTGTTTGCAAATGCGTACTTAACCCCTTCCGTGCCACAATGACGGGTCTATGATATCACATGCAAACAGTTTGGATCCAGATGAGACGCCAAGTAACTCGGCGTCTCATCAGGATCCAAACTGTTTGTTACTGTTACTATGTTTTTGAAACAAAAATGAAGAAAATAAAAAAAATTGAAAATTTATAGCAGACGACAAAGTTAGCAGACGACAGGGTTTGGCAGCGAAAGGGTTAATGAGCAAAAGGCAGATACCTATAGATATGTTTTATATGTCTCTGTCAAAGGGTTAACGAACATTTACTGTATTTATAATCGACCCAAGAATAAGGAGTATCGCCGCTAAAAAGCGATCACATGGTGTGTTAACACCGGAGACTGACCAGTTCGCAAATAAAATGGACCAAATCAGACGGTTCCAGTAGGAGCCATCTGATCAGGGTCTTCTCTGTTTGCTACTAGAATATTACAGATCTGATTCAACAGTTTCTACCATTGTCAAACACTGCTTATCTACACATTTCATAAATCATTATAACAAAAACTAATAATATTCATGATGTCATTATTTCTTACACGAATATTCATCAGGAAAGAGCTTAAAACTTAAGCTATATTATCGATACAATCGAACTTAGTTTAACTGTTTATTGCTTTAATCTTCATGTAAGAAATAAATAATGACATCATGATTTTTATTAGATTAGTTATCATAGTTTAGCACATAGACATAGGAAGATTTGGCCTAGGCAAAAACTGAAGAATCATATCTATATTATACCATAAGCAAACAGAGCAGACCCTGATCAGACAGCTTCTATATAGGACGTAGAAAGAAACTCAAAGACGAAGAAATGCGTATTTATGCAGTAAAGGGTTAAAGAGAGGTTGCTTTGTTTGGCTTTTCATCTGAATAAAAATGTAGTTGGTAAAAATTATAGCAAAATCTTTCTAAATGTTCTAAAGATACTCAGTACTAAAGTAAAATCACTGAAATCATCATTTAACCCTTTCCCTGTTCAGTATTCATGTAAGAAATAATGACAACATGAATATATTAATTAGCACAATTTGTATAATGTAAACTTTACAAGGATTTTTGTTGTTTTGACAAAAACTGTAGAATCAGATCTAAGAACCGTCTGATATGGGTCTATTTTGCAAATGTGCGAAAAGGCGTTATTATGAGGGGAATGGTTAAATGCACACCGCTTTAGCATTGAAAGTTATTTTCTGATTTAAATGGATATCGTTTAATTTAATCCTTTATTGATGAATATTCATAAACGACATGACATCATGAATACGAATCCATTTTCAAAATGGGATTTCAATACATGACAATTTTGCCAAGGCAGTAACGATAGATTCAGATCTATATTATATCATAAGCAAATAGAGCAGACCCTGACCAGACGCCTTCTACAGGTGCCGTCTGATCCGGGTCTACTCTGTTTGCAAGGGCACGTCACTGGAATAAATGATTTAGCCTGCAATCTGCACATCATTAACTTGAGAATGCTGGAAAGTTGTTTTTACACAATGTTTGTTAACTTGTTTATCATGATGAAATATGTTAGAATTTTATTATAATTAAATGTATGAATATATGTTATATTTCTTTATACATGTACGAATGCATTCAGACTTTCTAACAGTTCTATTGAGACGCTTACTCGAAGTCACATTTGGATCGAAATTGTCTGAAAATAACGTCATCTCTGCGCTCGTAGCTTGTTAAAGATTAATTTACGCATTTAATCTTAAACTAATGCACTATAACATAAATATCAATATAACGAGAAACGGGAGTGTGGATAGCGCTTTAGGGAGTAAACTACTATACTCACTATACCATTTACTCCATGAATATACATGCCGAAATATTCATAATGACACCATGACTATTAATTAACCCTTTCGCTGCCAAACTCTGTCGTCTGCTAACTTTGTCGTCTGCTACAAATTTTCATTCTTTTGATTTTCTTCATTTTTGTTTCAAAAACATAGTTACAGTAACAAACAGTTTGGATCCTGATGAGACGCCGAGTTACTCGGCGTCGCATCTGGATCCAAACTGTTTGCATAGGTAATCACAGATCCGGCATTGGCAGCGAAAGGGTTAACTAAACTGTTATAACGGCAGTATGGACAAGATAGTGTTCACCACGACACAAACTGTAGAACCAAATCTATTTTATTCAATAGCAAACAGAGCAGACCCTTATCAGACGGGTCCTACAGGAGGCGTCTGGTCTGGGTCTACCCTGTTTGCCAATGCAGAAAAGCGTATTCAGTAAGGGGATGATGAACAAAATATTTGCGTGACAGCAATACATAGTAAGATGTGAAGATAAATTTGCTTATCTAGGTATACACATGCTTAGCCGGGAGCAAAGTGATCTATTTGTGAGGTGTAATCTCCGTGACGTGAGGATATGAATTAATTATAATAGTTTATAAGTATAACTGCACATGGTTTGTATATATGCATAAATAACACCCTTTTTACACCGATTAATTTTCGTCTGTACGTATCGATGTCTGCTTTTACCCTTTACTCCATAAATACGCCTTTCTACGCCTTTGCAAACAGAGTAGACCGAGCTCAGACGGCTCCTACAGGAGCCGTCTGATCAGGGTCTGCTCTGTTTGCTTATGTGTAATATAGATCCGATTCTACGCATTTACAAACAGAATAGACCCAGATGAGACGGCTCCTACAGGAACCGTCTGATCAGGGTCTGTTCTGTTTGCTTATGCCCTTATATAAATATTGTTCTACATTTTCCTTCATGGCCAAACATTTTGTTCATGGGCCATAATTAAAACTAATTTAATTATAAGTCATGATGTCATTATTTCTGAATATTCATGGGGTAAATGATATTAAATATCAGAGTGGATTTTACTTTTCTAAACATACGTGTTGTGTCGTGACGTCACAACACATGGTTTGGCAGAGAATTAAGGAAGTCTTTTGTGAAAATGTTTTCATTTACGCATCTTATTTGGACCTCTGGGTTACATCAGTAATTGATTTCCAACTACAGTAAAACCTCTCTTAACCGGCAGTTAAATTTAGTATGAATATCGGTCTTGGAGACAGGTGGCAGCTTAATGCAGGGTGAAAGTCATGCAGAAAGCTCCTAGAGGAGCTTTCTGCATGACTTTCACCCTGCATTAAGCAGCCACCTGCCTAAAAGTATCTAAATTATTATCTACTAGAATTCCGGTTAAGAGAGGTTATACTGTACCATAATGGCAAAACTAGTCTTATGATACACACTTTGTCAAAGATTTGTGTATTTTGAACTTTTCCTCATATAGACACCCTTTAACACATATTCACACAGAATAGATCCTGATCAGACGGCTCCTATAGGAAATGTCTGATCAGGGTCTACTCTGTTTGCTAATAGAACAATTTGCATCTTTTTCTACCTTTTTCGCCATGGTCAACATGGTTTGTGTCCAATACAAAGTTTCAGCTGATAATGTTAACCCTTTACTCCATACATTTTTATACGTCTTTCTACGCATTGGCAAACAGGGTAGACCAAGATCAGATGACTCCTATAAGAGCCTTCTGGCCAGGGTCGTTTTTGTTTACTTATGAAATAATATAAATATGATTCTACAGTTTCTGCCATGGCCAAAAATCGTGTATTCATGTGTTATCATAAAAAAGAAACATAATCAATATTCACGATGTTATTATTCCCTTCATGAATATTCACAGTGTAAAGGGTTAACCCTTCGCTTGCTGTTCACGTCAATATACCTACCTGTAAATAGTGAAGACCCAGATGAGACAGCTCCAGTAGGAGCTGTCTCATCAGGGTCTGCACTATTTACAAGTTGATTGTGCAACCAGTGTACTCCACAGCAGTGATTGCACAGCGAAATACTTGTACACAGTGAATATACATGTAATTATACAACAGGGCATGGGTAAAGAAGGAGAAATGTATTTGAATATTCACAGAGTAAAGGGTTAAACGAATAAGTTAGACAAGTACAAAAGTTTTTCACTGTCATGAAGCTGGTCTTGTTTTTAATGAAATGTTAATACCATTGTTTAGACAAATTTACCATGTGTTTCGAGCCATCAACTGAATACTAAAGTACATTAAAACATCGATTATTCGAGCACTCAGATAAGTATCATTATCTGTGTTTAAGACAGGACTGTGTCAGCTTTTTTGCAGGGTGTTACAACTCATGCAGAAAGCTCCTATTAGTTTCGAACAAATGGATAATTCGAACACTTATATAAGTATCATTATCAATCTTTAAGGCAGGTGACAACTTAATGGCACTTTTCCCATGGTTTTCATCCTGCATTAAGCAGCCACCCGCCTAAAAAGGGTCTGAATTGTTAAATTTTTAAATTTTTGATTGTCGAGGTTTCATCGTATACGTTTAGAAATCCGCTTTTATGGATAAACTATTTACATCTATAGTTCAATCGATGCTATTTTCATTTAAAACCCTTTACCGGATAGAGACTTGCAAACAGAAAAGATCCAGATCAGACGGCTGATACAGGAGCCGTCTGACCAGGATCCGCTCCATTTACTTATGAAATAATATAGATGATGATTCTACAATTCTTGCCATGACTAAACGTCCCGTGTTCTTATGCCATTATAAAACAAAATTAGTTATTAATATTCATGATGTCATTATTTCGAACCCGGTTGTGTTATAATAAGGGTTTAACCCTTTCCCTGTTCTATATTTAGTCCAAATTTCAATACCTATTGAATATTCATGGACAGAATACTGTAATTATAATGAAATATGGAAGGAGGAAAAGTGTACCCATTTGAGAAACTAAAGAAACAGATCTACCAAATTCCATTAGCAAACGGAGCAGACTCTGATGAGACGGCTCCTATAGGAAATGTCTGATCTGGGTCTTCTCTGTTTGTAAATGCGTGAAAAGACACTTATATGAAGGAGTCGTATTATCAGAGTCTGTTGTGTTTGCTTATGAAATTGTAGTATATTTGATTCTACAGTTTCTACAGATAAGAAATCTACCAATCATCCTGTATACATATGCCATTATCAAAATTCTGCTTATTCTATTCATGATGCCATTATTTCTTACGTGAATATTCAAGAGGGAAAGAGGGCTAACCCTTATCCTGCTGTAGGCCTACATGCATATGGGGCATGCTCAAACTATGACAAGGAGCAGTTGTTTTTTTACTCCCAGATCGTTCAAGCTTTTGAGATACTATTGAACGAGTGCCAACAAAAGCTTGCATTCTGATAAGATCAGTACTCAATTTGTTCAACCCTTTCCTTCATATAAACGTGTTTTCACGCATTTGCAAACAGAGAAGACCCACATCAGATGGCTCCTATAGGAGCCGTCTGATCAGGGTCTGCTCTGTATGCTAATGGAATTTGAAATATCGTTTTCTTTATTTTCTAAATTTGCTGCAATTTTCCACCTTACGCATTTCATTATAACTATTTTGTCCATGAATATTCAGTAGGTATTAATTTATAATAAACATAGAACAGAGAAAGGACTAATGAATCCAAGTTATGTCACGCTTAGCATGACAATGACAAATTCCTAACCATCCTTGCAAGTCTATAGAACGTTTCTCTGATTTTGAACTCCCATCCAGCATCCGCTCACGCTGTATCTACGTGTCTAATATCACACTGACGGTAACATATATTGAACTGTCAACTTTTAAGTTGTCGATATTTTTGTTTACCTAACTCTGAATTATTTTACTCATTTCAGCCATATCCACCAATTTACACATAGTATTTCCAGAGTGTTTTAAACACAGCGGTTTTGGATAAGGATGCCCACAGAGGCGCTGAAAGCGGGGGAATCCCCGAAACCAATGACGCCACAGTCTCCGCCTAAATCGAGACGGTCCAAAGAAAGCGTAAGCAAGATGTCCCAGCCACTGTCGGAGGACGAG
Organism: Azorinus chamasolen; assembly: GCA_963576725.1. Lineage (NCBI taxonomy): Eukaryota > Metazoa > Mollusca > Bivalvia > Cardiida > Solecurtidae > Azorinus > Azorinus chamasolen. The sequence goes on from OY755235.1 coordinate 28,268,939, forward strand.
GGTGAGCTGTCGTTCCTAACAGACGAATTATCACTGGCTCAAGATGCCCCACGAAGACTTGAGGACATAGAATTACAGGATAAGGAGAGCACGGTATGGAAATACAGGGTCAAATATTATAAAAAAGTTGAGGCTGAGTCTGAGATCATTCTAAATTAAGCTAAAAAATCTGACTTATCAGATGCTTGAGAATGATCTCAGACTCAAGCAAAATATTTTATAACCCCACGGTCGGCTGTGCATCTAGAACGGTCTTTTCGTGAATACTCATCGATGGGTTTTAAACTTTTACTTCATGGACATTCATGTTAGAAATAATGACATGATGACTCTTTAATTCATGTTTTAATGTCATAAGAAATGCTTGAGCAATGGCAGATACTGCAGAATCAGAGTTATAATATTGCATAAGCAAACAAACAGATCAGACCCTAATTAGACGGCGCATACAGGAATCGTCTGATCTGCGTCTACTCTGGGTGCAAACAGCGAAGTTTATCAGCGACGGCACATTCTCCATGCACTGCATATTTAACTTTTCTATCATATAAACGCCTTTTCACGCATTTGCAAAAACGAGCCGTCTGATCAGGGTCTGCTCTGTTTGCTAATGGAATTGATATTTTTATGTAGTTTCTAAAACGGCTACACTGTTCCATCTTCTATATTGCAATATAACTAATTTGTTCATGAATATTCAGTAAGTATCGAAAATTGGACTAAATATAGAACAAGGAAAGGGCTAACCCTTTGTCTGCTATAAACCTGATGTCTGCTTAAACTCCGATCTGTAACAATTTTAACTAACTTATAATTCGTTCAAGTTTTTGAAAAACTATTGATCAATTGTTAAACAGATTGAATCCTGATGATACGCCGAGTTACTCGGCGTCTAATCTGGATCCAAGATGTTTTCAAATGCCAGTTAGGTCATGAATAGTAAGTTTAAGATGAAACCTTTTTCTCGCTCTTTTACTACAGGTATTCATCACAGAGCCAAATGTACACGAACTAGATGCAATCAATGAAGAAGAGTTTGAAGACGAAGAACTCCAAGTTACAGGAGAAACTACCATGCTGGATGAACTGGACGGAGAAGGGAGAGAGTCGGACCACTCTGGAATGTCGAGAGTCTCCTCCTTGTCGGAGAGTGAGGAGCCGGATGTTGACTATGACACAGACTTGGAGTTAGAACCAGAGAGTCAGTAACATTGTTTTGTTGATTTAGAGGTTGACACATATGTTGCTTACTTTATCTACAGTATAACATGACTTGACCCATTTCTTCATATAAGCGTGTTTTCATGCATTTGCAAACAGAGTAGACCCAGATCGGAGCCGTCTGATCAGGGTCTGCTCTGTTTGCTTATAATGTAACACATATATGATTCTATAAGTTTATGTCATAGTCATAACCTCGTATGTCCATGTGCTATTATAACAATTAATTAAGTTAATATTCCTGATGTCATTATTGCTTACATGAATAATCATAAAATGAAGGGTTCATAGACCATTAAAACGATATCTAGTGTTATCATTTAACCCCGTTCTTCATAGTGACATCTTTTAAAATAACGCCGTTTCAAACAAAGTAGAGCCAGATCAGATGGCTCTATAAAATAATATAGATTGATTTTACTGTTTCACCCATGGCCAAAAGGTCCTGTGTTCATATGCCATTATAAAACTGCAGGTAATAAATATTTATTTCTTACATGAATATTTATGAGGTAAAGGGCTTAAGCGACCACGCAAAGGCGTCTAATTCTGGGCCATTGGGGAAGCGTTAGCTTAACCCTTTACCTGATAGAAGCGGCTTTTAGCGTGTTTGATTTATTCCTCCGCTGAAGAAAATAGTTCAAATTCATTAAGTCATGAACATATTGCATAATAAATATTTTCTATATCCTAGTAGGTTGTAGCTTAAAGCAGGCTGAAAGTAAAGCAGAATGCGCCTTAAGGCGCATTCTGCTTTACTTTCAACCTGCTTTAAGTGGTCATATGTCTTCAAAACTAGAAACAGGCTATTGGGTAAAGGGTTAATGTGTGACACAATTACAGCAAAACCTAGTTCTCTGTATTACTTCTGCAATGCAATAAAACAACCACCTGCCTTTTAAGCCTCCTGTGCTAATGAGTAGCAAGTGGTCGCGTTTTGACGCCTTTGCAAACAGAGTAGACCCAGATCAAGGTTTGTTTTGTTTGCTTATGAAATAATACAGATCTTAATAATACAGATCTGATTCTAAGGTTACTGTCATGGTGACAAACCTTGAAAACACGAAGACCAGTAACTCGTATCTCTGATTAGTTGATGTATGTTTTAACCCATTCCATCATATTGACGACATTTGACGACTCTGTAAAAGTCATTTTGTGAAACCTTTGTGATAAATAGAGCATTTGCTCCTATAGGAGCAAATGCTCTATTTATCACAATGGTTTCAAACTACAAAATTATAAAAAATTCCTTTTCTCTAGTTAATGCTCCTTTTCGATAGATTTATTCAAAGAGGTTGTGTCTAAAAATAGCCTATGAGGTATGTTTCAAAGACGTCAGTATTATTTGTTCTTTGTGAACAAATTTACCCTTTACTTTATGAATATTCTTCTAAGAAGTTATGCCATCATGAATATTTATTAGATGAATATTAATAATTAGCAAGGTAAAACATGAACGTTAAGTCATGGCAAATTCAAATTCAAAGTGTATTTTGTTTTGTGGCCTCTTGTCCATACAAACAAAGATCCATATATAAAATGTTATAACTGTTTTAGAGTGGCTGCATCCGGAATTGTTTGATCGTGACACGACAGGGGTGAATCGCTATCTTCGTATGTGCCAAAAACTTGAGATCCAACCAGTCACATACTTCGTTAAACACATGCAGGACACAGAGCTCATCATGAAGTATCATGGGCTGGGTCCACTCGGTGTTAAGGCGATGTCAGATCCATTAGAGGTAATGAGGGATATAACTCCTCAAAAGACGTGTGTCCTAATATCTCTTTACTCCATAAATATGCCTTTCTACATATTTGTCAACAGAGTAGACCCAGATCAGACTGTTTCTGTAGGAGCCATCTGATCAGGGTCTGCTCTGTTCGCTTATGATATTACATGTATATAGATATGATTCTACAGTTTCTGGCATTGCCGAAATCTTTTGTGTTCATATGCCATTACAAGAATGCATCAGGTGTCATTAATTCTACATGAATATTCATGGAGTAAAGGGTTAATTGATTCCCTCTAGTTTTATAGTTTATCTCTTTGGACTGCATTAGTGAACTTTAGACTTCTGCATTTGTAATATCTAAGATAAAATATATCGGGTGATAATGATACGCTTTACATCCTTTGTTTGGCAACACGTCTATTGAATTGTTCAAATGTTAAGGAAAATGATTCTTCCTCAAATATCAAATTTAATTATGAAACACACCATCTCACTGAAACACAACTGAAATAATAGAGTCATCCAAGTGAAATGACTTGCTACTCATTTGGTGTACCTTTTGTGTTTTTTTCTGCCAAAGGAGGTAATATAGAACAGAGAAATATCCCTTGTTGTATGTGTTCATTTGTTTTTCAGTGATACTTGCAGGACCGTGTGTCTTTAAGCTACTTAACATTTACTCAAAGTTTTATAAAAAACCGTAATAGTTTCTGAGAAATAGCTCTGAAAAGGCAAACATGTTACATGTTTATATAAAGAGCTATAACTATAGTGTTCTAAGGTCAATGTAAATAGTGCTTGCAGAGCCGCATGTCTCTTTGGTACGTAACATTTAACCGTTTCCCTGCTCTATGTTTATTCCAAATTTCAATATCTACTGAATATTCGTGGACAAAACTTTTATAAAGGAATATGGAAGGTGGAACATTTTAGCCATTTTAGAAAGTAAAGAAATATATTTATCAAATTCCATAAGCAGTATTGATTCCATAAGCAGTCTGATCTGGGTCTACTCTGTTTGCAAATATGAGGGAAAGGGTTAAACAAAATTTCATAAAAAACTCCAAACAGTTTCTGAGATATAGCTCCGGAAAAAACAAGTTACATTTTTCACAAACAAAGAGCCATAACTATAGTGTTCCAATGTCAATATCAATGATACGAACAGAGCCGTATGACTTTATGCTACTTAACATTTACACAAGGTTTCATAGATAACTTCTCAACAATTTCTTAGAAATGGCTCCGGAAAGGCAAAATGATATATTTTTGGCAAATAAAGGTCAATGTAAATAATACGTGCAGAGCCGCATGCCTTAATGTTATTTAACATTTACCCAAAGTTTCATAGGAAAACTCCAAACAGTTTCTGAGATATTGTTCTGGACAGACAAAAACGTTACATTTTTAGCAAACATATGGACATAACTCACTCTGATGCTCCATGGTCAATGCAAGTGATACTTGCAGGCCCCCATTCCTTTACAGTACTGAACACTTACACAAAGTTTCAAAGAAAAACTCCGAATGGTTTCTGAGATATGAGTCCAGGACGCACGGGCGCATGGACAGACGTTCTAAAGGACTGAATATTATATGACTATTCTTTCGTTCAAAATAGTCACATAAAATGGAAATTTATTCATATAAAATGTAAAACATGTTTTAGTCTCGTAGCCATCAATCCATATGAGAGGACTGACGTACGGATGGACGGACGGACAAAGCCGCCCAAACTATATCCCTCCGCCTTCAACTGGGGATAATAAACGGCAAACAATTCTCGGACGAAAAAAGCTAGAATATTCGGTTTGATTTAATAGTATATCCCACAAAACTCATCAAGTGTCAAGGTCAGCAGAAGGCTGATATTGAAAACAAAACAACACACAATCATTGCTAACACGATTCAAGACAAACTGTGGCACATGGATTCATCAAATCTGGCAAGTGTTTTTCTATAATGAGAAGTTACATCCATTGATTTTCAAGGTCATCTATCAAATGTCATTGTCACGGTCGGCATACCTTTAAATAACCTTATGAGAACAATACAAAACAAATAATTACACCTAGAATCAACAACCCTTGCATATGTGTTTCCAGTGGTAAAGTGTGGCATTCTGTTTTCATTGACAAAATTTCCAGGTCACAGGAGGCCAATATTGAGTTTACTGCATTACGAACATTTTAATAGGAACCCATTTAACACAACTGTTGTTGCAAGAGAATTATCGCCTCAAAATACTTTTGTTTTATATTGTTTCAATAGAAAATCTAAATAATACAGAGAACATACTCGACTTCAAATCCGATTCTAAAATTGCCATTTCTCCACCGAACCCTTGAGATTAGTTTAAAAGGCGGTCGCAGCATAGGACCACCATCTTGTTGTGAAATATAGTAGCTTTTCCCGCAGAAATATTTAACCCTTTCCTCCATAAATACGCCTTTCTACGCCTCTTTAATAGTCACTTCTTGAAACCATTGTGATAAATAGAACATTTGCTACATAGGAGCAAAAATGCTCTTTTTATCACAACCGTTTCAAAACTACACAATTCTAAAATTTTCCTTTTCTCTAATTAATGCTCCTTTTCGGTAAATTTATTCAAAGAGGTTGGGTCTAAAAATAGCCTATGGGGGAATTGGTTAATTTATGCGTCTTATCTATGCTTTCGTATCGCACAGATTAACAATACCATCGAGAAGATGGACCTGGAGGGAAACTACATATTCGGTGTTGGGGCCAAATACATGGCCAAGGTGTTAAAGGACAACGTTTACGTCACAGAACTTGTGAGTCATATTTGAGTACAAATATGGAGAAATGTATACTTATTTCTTCATATAATGAGGAATGGTTATCCTATAGTTATTGTCATTTATTTGTATTGCTGACCTCTTCATTCCATGAACATGGACATGTTAAGCCAAACTACAAAACTAGGTTTTTATTATTTCGTAACCAAACGGAACAGGTCCTGATTAGACGACTTCTACAGGAGCCGTGTCTGGTACGAGTCTACTCTGTTTGTCATTGCGTTAAAAACGTTCCTACTGATATAGAGTAAACTAATTTAGGTTTAATTTGATTATTGAAAAAAGTGGAACTTGCTAATCAATACTCTGAGGGGTAAAGACTTAGCCGTTAACTCACCAAACAAATGTTTGTCGACGGTATATGCCGTCTATTATATCACTTCTAAAATTATATATAGAGCCATATGTTTCCATTCAAACGGTCATAGTGTCTGAAGTAACTCGACCTTTTATCAGAATCCAAACTGTTTGCGAAGGTAATCACAGATTCGAATGTGGCTAAAGATTCGGATAGGAACTTTATGTACCCCCTTTTTCCCTGCATTAAGCTACTATCTGTTTTAGAAATCCAAATTTAGACTTCTTTTTAATGACCACTTAAAAACGGGTTCAACTGCATACAGATTATGATTTACGCATGTAACAGGATATCTAGACACAAATGAACACATCTTTTTGTCTACTGTTTATAGTTGCTATTGTATGGCATAATTGTTGTTTTATTTTAGATTTTATCAGAAAACAAAATAGGAAACGTTGGTGCAAAGGCAATCTGTGAGCTGCTTGTTGAAAACAAAACTATTACCTATTTAGATTTAAAAGGTGAGTTTGCTCTTACTCAAGTGAGTTTAACCATATACCCCATTAATATTCATGTAAGAAATTATGCCATAATGAATATCAGATAGATTAATTATTATAATAGCGCATAAATACCGGGAATTTTGGCTATGGTAGAAACTGTAGAATCATATCTATATTATATCATAAGCAGACAGAGCAGGCCCTGATCAGACGGTTCCTAATGGAGCCGTCTGATCTGGGTCTACTCTGAATGCAAAGGCAATTTATTATGGATTAAATGGTTAACCATTTACTCCATACATAATTTATGTTTTAGACGTGTTTGCCTGCAGAGTAGGTCCAGGCTGCTGTAGGGGCCGTCTGTTCTGTTTGCCTAAGAAATTATATACATGTGTAGATCTGATTCTACAGTTTCTGACATAGCCAAACACATGCAGGAAATTATGCAATAAATCAGTGATGTAAATAATATTCGTGTTGTCATTACGTTTTACATGGATATTCATTAGGTATATGGTCAAACAAAGCCTTGTCACTATATCTATCACAGTTCTTCTTATACCTTGTCATGACGACGGTCGCTCTGGATGTGTTTTTCTCTGCGGCAATGATTAGCAAGAACTGAAAGGAACATGTTGGTGGTTTTGAACTAAAACGCTGCGTTTAGAGTGTAAGAGATTAGCCGAAATAAAGATTATGATCACCATTGTAACCTACTTCATCAGCCCAACTCACGCACTCACTCATGCATAAAATCGCCCCCCCCCCCCCTCACTCACTTCACTCTCTCCCACCTAACTCACACCAATCACCTTACTTAATCATTCACTTACCCCGTATTGATATGTAATGGAAATATGTCTCTGTATTTCTTTTATTCATCTTACATTACTACTACATGCATCTCCATTCCCTCCTACTTACGCCTTCTGATGCCTCTGTAATAGTTATCGTTTTAAACCATTGTGATAAAAAGGAGCAAATGATCTATTTATCACATTGGTTTCAATAGTATACAGTTATAAAAATGCTGTTTGTTTTCTAGTAAATGTTCCTTTTCTTATTCAAAGAGGTTGTTTCTAAAAGTAATCTAGGAAGGAATGGGTTAATACATTATCACGTGACGATGCAGTTCTGTTTACCTCTATCGTCCGCTAAAATACCGGTTTAAATGTGATTTAATATACTTTCCTGTGCTACTTTTTTCTCGGAGTGTTTTGGAAATGTTGTTGGAATAGATCATAAACTGTAAGTTGGATCTGAATTGTGATTTATTGCATAATTTGCAAGTTTGCAAGAACAATAGCATATTTGTCAGTTCACGATTTGCACGTGCAACTGTCCGACAAGTGAACATATTCGTGTGATTCTTACGAAAACTTGGATCGCCCGCACGCCGTTTACTGGAGGAAAGGGTTGTAATTACCCGAACGGTATTTCTTTCAAAAGCAAGTGACTGACGTTCGTATCTGATATATCCGTATATGTTATGGATACATCGACCCCTTTGAATACACATTCTAGGAAACGGTTTCTCACTTCACCTGCTGAGGAATCAGACCTTAAAAAGCAGTTGCTCTCTGTGTCAAGTCAATCTCTGCAGGACCCTGCTGAGTTCACCGTTCCAACTATGGAGGTCGAAACGGGCCAAAGCGTTTGTCCGGTCCAGTCAGCCACAGCTGGTCCGGAGCACATCCCCAGCATATCTCTTGGAGTTGAAGACTGTCGCTCTATTGCTGCTGCCATGAAGGAATCGTTTAGGGACGATCTGCGTACTATTATCCGCGAGTCATTGACTGAGCAGATCAAGCCGATAGTTGAAAGTTCGGTGAAGGTTGCGATCAAGCCTGTTATGGATGAAATGCTGCGTGAGCTGACCGCCAAGATTTCCTGTCTCGAGTCGCGAAACACTTCCTTGCTGGAGGAAAATAAAGCTCTGCGGTCGAGAGTTGCTTCTCTCGAGAAGGTTTCTGATGCACAGGAACAATACAGCCGACGCAATTGCCTTCGAATTCACGGTGTAACTGGCACGCCCGATTCGCGGAGTACAGATGATTATGTCGTCCAGATGTGTTCAGATCTTGACGTCCCGGTGACTATATCCGATATCGATCGATCGCACTATGTTGGTAAATCTGTTGCAGGAAAACCTAGGGCAATAATAGTCAAGTTTACATCGTACCGTGCCCGCCAATGTCTTTACAAAGAGAGGCCTAAGCTAAGGCTCTGTGGATACAGAGATGTCTTCGTCAATGAAGATCTTACTAAAAGGCGTCTGTCCCTGTTAAAAAGCGCCCGCGAACTGGTCAACGCAAAGAAAATAAATGGCGCATGGTCTTCTGATGGTACTATCCTCATTAAAAATATTGCTGATAATACCATCAGAATAGAATGCGAATCTGACTTGGACAGTTACAGAAATGGTAATGATGGTGGCAAGAATTAACTCTGAACCCGTGTAGACTTGTATAGCTTCCGGTTACCTATTTAATGTGTCTGTCGCACTATGTGTTCTTGATCTACTGAATACTGTCCTGGCTGTTGTAACTACCTTTCCGTAATTTAACTCTTGTATCCGACAATGTGCGATCTTTATGAAATTTCCCGATAATGCATCTAGCTACATTGACTGTTCTCCGCGAACCACCGGCATAGCCTGGCTTGTTACCTGTCGGTATGGACTTTATTCAATTCTGAGTAAGTTTTGATCCCGATAAGGCATGGGATAAGGCATGGAACCACTAGCATAACCAATCTGACCCTGCCTGCAAATTTACCGTTACGTTTTGACAAGTGAAATTTATATTTTAATCTATGTCCAACTGTGTCAACTAATTTGGATCCTGACGAGACGCCGAAATACTGCGCGACTCGTCCTGATCAAAATTGATTGAATGCGTTTAAAGTTGCGTTCAATCGAGTATGTGTCAATAGTTTTAATACCCAAACCATTCCAAAAACATGTAATCAACCTTGTCGAGAGTTTCTAAAATTGTATTTACACACCAGATCTCAGCATGCATGCAGTCTGATATCTGGTGTGAAAGCACATGTGTTTCCTTTCGATAAACTAAAAACCTGCGCAGCCTTCCTAGTCCCATACTGAGTGTCAAGCAACTTACACCCAGATGAGATAAATAGTTAATATCTATCTCACCCGGATCTACACTGCTCTCGAAGGGTATCATGTGTCGTCTTTGATATGCGGTAACGATGTCAAACCTACTTAAGTCACGTAAATAATGAATGTGTATTTTTGTTTACCTCTTAACCCCATGTTGTTAAAATGCTATGTTTAATCAGGAGTAATTGTATTTACATGTACAAGTACGCACTTCATATTCAACCAAGGTCTGGGCGAATTAAGGATAAGACGTCATGCATCTTGGATGCCGATGAGACCTCTGGTTACTCGGCCTCCTCTCTGAAACATGTTTTAACGTCTGTAAAGTCGCACTTAGCATTATAGGGGTTTACATTGCACTACATAGTGGAATCTGTCTTAAGCGGTCATTCAGTTGACGAGGTCTTCCGATACAGTTAATGCCTGCTGGGGGTGAAAGCAATTTAGAACGCCCTTATTTGAATAGTCTGCATTGTTTTTGCTTTCACATCGGGATGCCGCATGCCACACTGACATTTAACTAAACCTCTTTTGATGGCCGCCGAGGATGGGTTCTACTGTATTAGTCTACTGTAATAGTCGAAAGTGTAACTGGTTAATAATAAATCCTATCACGTGCAGTGTCGCACTTCAGGCGCGCGTCCTGTGAACCACAGCGTAAACACAGTACGACAGGTCTCCGATTACTGCGACCGACACAGAGATGTTATTAGTAGTGTTGATCTTGTCGAGACGTCGAACTACTCGGCATCTCACTCAGGTCAACACTGTCAACTTAGCCAGACACCCAGTATACTACTACACATAGATATTACTAATGACATATTATTACCATGTGTACAACATGCAAAGCCATGGGGGATACCCGCTATCAAATATCGGTGACAGTCCCCAATGGCTTTCCATACGCTTTCTATATGTGAATTATATACCTGTAAGTAAGTCTAGAATTTGACCCGGCAGTTGCGTTTGTTCTCTTGCTTTTTAACCTTTGGCCTGCTGTGGGCGGATTAATGGATACCTATGCAAACAGTTGGGATCCAGATGAGATACCGAGTAACTCGGCGTCTCATTGGGATCAAAACCGCTTGATACCCTGATTGCCTTGGGTAGACAACTTGATTGTAGCTGGAATATTGAGAATGTATCAGGTCAAATATTTCTGTGGAAATAGTTTTCTCAGCAGGTCAAGGTTAAGTGTATTCCATTTTCCCTGTACGGAGGGCTTGGCTGTATATATATGCACGAACAAATCGCACTGGTAGTGTGCTATTGTGTATTTGAACTGTTCATTCGAAATAACAGACGAAATATCGAATCCTCTAGTTTGGAGAAATAGGACTGGACTTGGTACGAATTAACCGCCTGGAAAATTCTCGGTTGTCATGGGATAATCGCAATGAAAATTGCAAGGTGGGGTAACTCTTTACAGAACAGATCTATGTAAAAATGCCGTAAATGCAAATCATTCTGGATCTAGACGAGTTGGCATATGTTTGGCATCTCGTCTTGATCCACACTGTTCGGAAAAATGCTCGCACCTATTCGTAACTTGTCACAGTTGACTAGACAGTAAAACTTTGCCAATGCTGAAGAATTCTACTTCTGTAAGATAACCCTTTCCTTCATTTTAGCGTTTTACAGTGCATTTGCACAAAATATTATACCAGATCAGATTGCTCCTATATCAGATTGCTCCTCTAGGAGCCCTCTGATCAGGGTCTGCTCTGTTCGTTAGTAGTGTTTGCTAGTATAATTTGCTGGTAGAATTTGTAAATCCGTTTTGTTGCCTCCTGTAATGACCATAATGTTCCACCTTCCTCAGTTCGTTACACATTAATATGACTATTATGTTCATAATTTGTCGGTGGTCACTGAAAATTGGAATGGAAGTGGAGCGGGGAAAGGGCTAGGGTCAATCATATATCTACTCAATGTTATTATTTAAGTTGTCAGCATGTTAGCTATGTATCTGTGTGTTTCTCTGTTTGTTTATTTAACTTATTGTTTATCTGATATACAGCTGAAATTCGATATCTCGAAAACTCGAGGTGAATGTTCGGTCCTTCCGAAACTTGCGGTACAGGGTCGCTGACATGTGTCGCTGCTGGTGTTGGAGGCACACATTGCAGCTTAATGCAGGTCTAAAGTAATGCTGATCGCTCATACTAGAGCCTTCAGCATTATTTTAGAAATGCACCAAACCTAGGGTTTAGGAAAGTGTTCAAACCAGAAATCGGACGACTCGAATCTCGGTTGTATCGAGGTGGTTTATGTGGTTCCTTGTAGTTCGAGATACCGAGTTCAGCTGTACTTAAGAATAATTCCATACACATGATGCATATTGATCTGTTTATTGTAAATTTGTAATGAACAAAAATCTCTGAGTTTCTATACCACTTTTCTACTCCTGACGGTGGATTTGTGTATGACTTTATAAAACTTAAGCGGATTGCGTTCTTTGCCATGTACCGTTTACGTTTGCAATCCAAACTATGTCTTCCAGTTTTAAGGTAATAACTGCTATACTTTCAGAAAGCACTGGTCGGTGGTTCAAGAGCGCTTACCCAGTCAGAGCAACTTAAACATGTTGACGTCAACATGTCTTTGTCTGCAGCATACTGTCTTTGCTTATAGCTTTGACATATGCTCTGTCTTAGACTAGCTACAAGATTCGTTCCACATTTTTAAGATCTATAGTCAATTGTACGCAGTGTCGTCTCTGGTGTGTCGTTAAATTAGTCAATGTCCCATCTGGATCCAGGCAGCATGCTAATGCCTATCAAACGGCACTTATCATGTTACTTGAAATTGGCGCGATATCGATGGCTATTAGATATAACACTTAGCACTTTGCAGCATGAATTTAATGACATTACAAACGTTTGTGTTATATTGTTATGTATGTGTATGAATATTAATGTGTTGCGTTTGTACGTGCATTTATGTAAACTTAAGTGTGTGTGTGTGTGTATATATGTACATTGTGCATATGCACGCATTTGTACGTTTGCATATGTATATACGTGTGCATACTCATGAGCACGCCTGTATGTATATGCATATAATATATACACTTATGTTTATGTTTAGTCAACCACACTTGTTGTACTTTTAACCAATATAGTAGGCCTTATAAGAATATACTGTAACTGGTTTCTAGGTGGTAACTCTGCACTGCGTCTTTTCACATGCAAACAGCACACTCCGAGAAAAAGTAGCCAACTTTGATTTTTTCATTGCTCCAGTAGCTATGATTTTCTTCTTCTTTTTTCAGCCTTATTTTTTCTTTTTCTGTCTGGTTACTCTATTCACTGGAAATTTAGTCGGAAGAAGGGGTCAAAGAGTTCAGATTCTGCAAATAATGATTTTTACTTGCAGAATCCTTACTGCAATATGTATGTACACTTGGCTATTGGTGGAACAAGTATACCTACTTTCATTATTTGAAATAACATGACGCATTATGTATGTAACCGTTCCACCATTATGCCATCGTATCGATGCAGACTGCTGTTCGGTTTAACAGTTAATTTGATGTTGCTGAGTACAGTATATAAGTCTCAGGCATGTGCCTTTTCGTTATACGACAACATTCTGTCCACTGGTTCCTTTGCAAAAAATATAGTATATTCGCACCGTCGTCTTCGTCCCGGTGCAAAATATTTTAAGAATATTCAGTTTACTCACTATTGCCTTAAACTCTCAGGAACAGTAATTATGTGTGCATGGATCTTGTTCATTGCCACCTCGGGTGATGCTGCCTGTGTTTTCTTATTATCAAGATTAGTATTAGCAGGCGATGTTCATCCTAATCCAGGACCCTCAGATCGAGTCAGTAGCTCTTTTTCCAGCGACTTTTCGCTCTCCACCTCTATCGATATTTCACGTTACTTTTCTGTTGTCCACTATAATGTCCAAAGCATTCTCCCTAAGCTCGATATACTTAGTGTAGAATTAAATGGATTTGATATCCTTACATTTTCTGAAACATGGTTAAATAACACTGTTAATCCAGATGCTTTGCTTATTTCTTCATATCATAAACCTGAAAGAAAAGACAGGCAAGATGGACACGGAGGAGTGATAGTATATATTAAGGACACTCTTGCTTATAAGAGAAGGAATGATTTAGAAATCATCGGTGTCGAATGTGTCTGGATCGAAATAATGTTAAATAGAAACTCCATTGTTTTAGGTGTATTCTATAGGCCACCTAACTCCCGCGTCAGTTATCTTAAAATGATTGAGGACTCTATGAACTTGGCAATAAATTCGAACATAAAAGAAATCATAATAACGGGTGATTTTAATATAAATATGCTCCAATACAGCTCTGCAAAGAAAATACATACCGTAAGCCAGAAACTAGGTCTCTATCAGGTTATAGACGAACCTACTAACTATCATGATAACTCGTCATCCCTAATCGATTTAATGTTAATCAACAACAAATCTAGTTTAATTGCAAGTGGAGTGGGGGACCCCTTTTTTAATCAAGAACACAGATACCACTGTCCAATTTATGGTATTTTTAAATATACAAAGCCAAAGATCAAAACATATACTAGGCATATTTGGGACTACAGCAGAGGAAACTACGATCTTCTTCGACAAAAAATAAGTGAAATTGACTGGACCAACCTGCAAGACGTCGACATTGATATATACACAAATAATGTAACACAGACAATTCTCCAACTTTCAAAGGAAAATATACCGAATAAAATTATTACAGTCAGACCATTAGAACCTCGTTGGCTAACAGCACACATAAAACGTAAAATCAGGGCTCGTAAAAGATTGTACCGAAAAGCTAAGAGAACCAACTCAGAACACGACTGGAATAAATTCAAGAAGCTACGTAATGACATAGTCACTCTTATCCGTGAAGCGAAACATAACTATAATAAGAATATGGCGGATAAATTAGTTTCAAAAAGCACTTCGCCTCGTTCATGGTGGAATGTCTTAAAGGCCTATATATCTCCCAAAGAAAAGCGAAACTTACCGGTTATTTATCTCAATAATATATCTGCATCAGAAGACTGTGATAAAGCTAACCTTCTCAATAGTTTCTTCGCTAGTCAAAGTATTCTAGATGATATAACTGTAACTGTCCCTCATGTTCCGTTTAGTTACCCCTCTTTGCCTGAAATTTCAGTCACTCCGGACGAAGTTTATTCAATACTTGGATGTCTACAAATAGGTAAATCCTCTGGGCCAGATGAGATAGATAATCGTATCCTACGAGAACTCTCCCACGAACTTAGTGGTCCATTGTGTGATCTTTATAATAAATCTTTATCAGAAGGGATATTCCCTTCTTCTTGGAAGGAAGCAAATGTTTGTGCAGTGTTTAAGAAAGGCGACCCCTCTCTAGTTAATAATTATCGCCCTATCTCTCTTTTAAGTAATTTAGATAAAGTCCTCGAGAGGCTAGTCTTCAAACGTGTTTATAACTTTCTTCTTGACAAACATTTCCTTACACCTTTACAATCTGGTTTTGTCCCTGGAGACTCAACTGTTAATCAGATGACATTTATGTACAACACATTCTGTAAGGCTTTGGATGAAGGGAAAGAGATAAGAACTGTTTTCTTCGACATAAGCAAAGCATTCGATCGCGTCTGGCACAAAGGACTCCTAACTAAATTAAATGCAGCTGGCATAACTGGGTCATTGCTAAAATGGTTTTCGAAATATCTTTCAAATAGAAGACAGCGTGTCATTATTCCTGGTGTCAAATCTGACTGGTTACCCATCCAAGCTGGTGTCCCACAAGGCTCCATTTTGGGTCCATTATTATTTCTTATTTACATAAATGATATAACCAAAGACATCCAATCAAACATTAGACTATTTGCTGATGACACTAGTCTTTACCTTATCGTTGAGCATCCACACGCCACCGCAGTTACTCTAAATTCTGATATTAAAAAAATTACAGAATGGGCTAAAGCTTGGCTGGTTACATTTAACCCAACTAAGACTGAATCTTTCGTTATGTCACGGAAAAGGCATAAAACAAATCATCCTCCATTAGTAATGATGCAAGGGCATATAAAAGAGGTTGACTTCCATAAACATCTAGGAATATTTCTATCTAACGATGGTAACTGGCACAAACAAATCGAACAAATAAAAGCGAAGGCCTGGAACAGACTAAATGCAATGCGCAAATTAAAATTTTTGTTAGATCGAAAAACACTGGAGACTATCTATTTTAGTTTTATTAGACCTTTACTTGAGTATGCCGATGTTATTTGGGGAAACTGCTCTCGATATGAAAAAGAAGAACTTGATAAAATTCAAAATGAAGCAGCAAGAATTGTCACTGGATCAACAAAACTTGTTTCGTTAATAAACCTGTATAAAGAAACTGGATGGGAATCTTTAGAATCTAGAAGGGAGAAACATAGGTTAATACTATTTTACAAAATGGTAAACGGGTTATCACCTGCGTATCTCTCATCTTTAATCCCACCTACCGTTGCTGATTCATCTGTATATAATCTAAGAAATTCTGGAGACATACAGGTGCCTTTCTGTCGCACTCAGCTTTATGCCAGATCCTTTCTTCCTTCAACTGTTGTCACCTGGAATGCACTTTCCCCAAGTACACGAAATTCCGAATCCATCGATTCCTTTAAGAATAATCTTAACGGAAAAAACACACCGAAACCACCGGCGTATTATTATATTGGTAACAGAGAAGCACAAATATACCATACGCGGCTGCGAACTAACTGTAGCTCTTTGAACCTTACACTTTTTCAAAAAAGCATTGTTGACTCACCTCTTTGTCATTGTGGCGAAATTGAAAGCACAGAACACTATTTCTTCACATGTCCCTCATATCGACAATCCCGTGCAATCTTAATGAATGATATAAACCCTATTATAACAGCTACAACCAAGTTATTTCTCTACGGCAATGAAACTATGTCACATGACACAAATGTATTGATATTTTCAGCTGTACAGAAGTACATTGTTAGCACAAAAAGGTTTAAGTCTTAACATACATGTACAACAAAAAGCGGTTCGACCTATTCAGTCTGCTCAATAAAAATAACCAAAGTACTTATTTGTAACTCCCGTCCACCCCTTCTCCCGACTACCCCATTTCCCTCCTTCCTAACTGTTCTCCTAGTTCTAGTCTCCAGACGCTTTAGGCTGTATATTATAATCATACGATACTGTATGTATATGTTGAGATTATTGTGTATTTTTGTTAGCGACTGCACCAATTAAATGTACCATACCATATGAGGAGAAGAACTCAATAAGCTTTTAGCTTTCGTTCTAATCCTATAGTGATACTCTGTTGATATCATGATTAATGTACACTTTTTCAAATAAAATATGTTTAAACTAAGGAATGGGTTAACCCTTTCAATACCAGCATTGTCGTCTACTGGATACATTTTCGTCTCCTTTGAGGTTTAGAGTAGATGTCTTTATACAATTATACAGTAAAACCTCTCTACAACGGCCACTAAATCGTGTTAATTAGTTGGTATTTAGGACAGGTGGTTACTTAAAGCAAGGTGAAAGTAAAACAGAACGCTCCTAAAGGAGCGTTCTGTTTTACTTTCACCTTGCTTTAGGCTGCCACCTGCCTTTAACACAAAATACCTGATGTAATTTAGTGGCCGTTATAGAGAGGTTTTACTGTAAATAGAGTGTCAAACAATTTGGAACCTGATGAAACACCGAGAAAAAAAGCAGAAAAAATGATATTGTTTCGTTTGCTTGTATTATAGGGAACAGCATTGAGGATGGTGCGGCTGAAGATGTCTACGACATGTTGACGGTAATGGATATATCAACCCTTAGCTTCATATAAACGCGTCTGTACGCATTTGCAAACAGAGTAGATCCATATCAGACGGCTCATATAGGAGTGATCTGGTCAGGGTCTGCTCTGTATGCTTATGAAATGATATAAATCTGATTCTACAGTTTTTGCCATCGCAAAACATTCCCTTGAAAATGATACATAAAGAAAATTCAGCTAATAAATATTCATGACGTTATTTCTTACATGAATATTATACAGGTAAAGGTTTAACAAAGACATATGCCAAAAATATAGATCCAGACCAGAGGACTTCTAAAGGAGTTCGCTGATCAGGTAACGCTGACGATTTGCAGTGTTGCACAAATTATTTCCAAATTTCATATCAGCAAAAGAATATTTGTAGAATTACAGAGCAGAATAAATATTAGATTCATTTAAAATAAATCTTTATTCACCAAGAGATTGAGGCTAATGTGTGTTTAAACATTTTGTAAACTTATAGAAAAATATGGATTTGAAGACACTGATACTGAAACATAACAGCTTCGAGGACGAAGGGGCTAATCTTCTCAAAGACGCATTGGCTGACAATGATACACTTACCTCAATTGACCTCAGCTGGAATCACTTTCAATGGCGCGGATGTTGCGCACTAGCAGAGGGATTGCAGGTAAGAACAGTAAAACTTGTCCATAGTGACCGCATACTGAATAAACATAGCAGTCTATAAGGGCAGGTGGTTCATTAATACGCATGCCTGAATCCTTCTGTGCCTCATAT
The DNA here is from genome assembly GCA_963576725.1 of Azorinus chamasolen. Classification (NCBI taxonomy): domain Eukaryota; kingdom Metazoa; phylum Mollusca; class Bivalvia; order Cardiida; family Solecurtidae; genus Azorinus; species Azorinus chamasolen. The sequence goes on from OY755235.1 coordinate 28,287,240, forward strand.
AAAAAACCTTTTTCAAGCCTTGGCAAACAGAGGAGACACAGATCAAACGGTTTTATATGAGTAATTCAGTGACTCATCAGGATCCAAACTATTTGATGCCATGGATATCTTTCTTGAAAGAAAATAGAAAAAAATGGAGAAAAAAAAGAGAATTGTTGCAGACAACAGATTTGGAAGACGGAATTACGTTGCAGTGAAATGGTTGATACATGTAAACCCCATCTAATGCGACCACCTAAAAGGGGCATACTTCTGAGTGGCAGAGGCAGGTGGTAGCTTAATGCAGGACGAAATTTATGCAGAAAGCTCCTATAGGAACTTTCTGCATAATTTTCGTCCTGCATTTAGCAACCAACTGCTTATAAAGACAGCTATGGCTATTTTAAGTGGTCGCATTAGAGGGGTTCTACTATTTATGTAAATGTATTTGGGATGTTTACTCATTAACTGCATTGATACGCCTTTTAACTCCCTTACCTGTTCACTATCAATGTAAGAAATAATGACATCTCATGTTGGCATATCTACATAAGAGTTTTTATCAATGGTGCAGGCTCTAGAATCTGATCTATATTATTCCATAAACAAATAGAGCAGACCCTGGTCAACAGGGGCTACTCTGTTTGTAAAGGCATGGAAAGGAAAGAGTTAATGCCTGTAGAAGTCGTCGAATCAAGGTCTTCTTTGTTGACTCATTAAATATTATAAATATGATACTACAGTTTCTGCCATGGCCAGAACCTGTCTTGCCCATATGACATAATAGATATTAAGTCAAATAAAATTCATACAGTCATTTTTACATGAATATTCATGGAGTAAATGGCTAAAATTTTGATACACTATATTCAAGATTGAAGTTATTGTTGGCCTGAAATTTGTGAAGTAATAATGTTTTGCAAACAGAGTAGGCCTAGATCGGACGGCTTCTGTAGGAGCCGTCTGATTAGGGTATGTTTTCTAATGGAATTGTATAGATCTGATCTTACAGCTAATATCTCATAATGCCCATTTACCAACATAAACTATGCTACTTAATACTCATGATACCATTATTTCTTACATGAAAGTTCATGGAGTTAAGGGTTAATTTACTATTCGAAATGGTTGCAGGAAAATGCTGGTTTGAAATCTATTAATCTCAGCATGAATGGTTTTGGCCTCGAGGGGTCGAAGGCTCTCGAGGACGTACTGCGCAATAACCACACATTGACAGAGCTGGACATCAGTTTCTGCCGGATACCAATAACTGGGGCTCCACACATTGCTGCAGGACTGCAGAACAATGATGCACTGGAAAATTTAAACGTGAGTCAAAACAATTCCTGTATACCGCATATTCACGTATTCTCGCTTCTCAGTCGTGCTAGATAAGCTGAGTTACTAAAAATAGCCGTACTAGAAATCCTTATCTGGAACACCCCGTGACTTGTGTATTCATACGCGCGATTGGGTAAAATCAATACAAGGGAAGGACTTCTTACAGAATTATACCAACATTTCTATAGGCAACAACCTTATGAATTGAAATTAATATAAGTAATTAGCACGAATATGAAATTCTATTTATCATATAAACACTTTAAAAGCCTATTTAATTAACCGAAGACGTTGTTTTGTAGTCACTCAGTCTTTTATACTTACGCCAAAACGTAACGTTTGTGGTTGTCATAACAAATGACGTCATTTTGGTGTCACGCCTAAAGTTATGATGCGGTCTGTTGCTATTAGATATGGAAGTCGTATTACGCAATGTAAAGTAGTACTTCACAAAATTCGTTAATTTTCTTGGTTTTAGGGCGTATTTCAGCGAGAAAAATAATCAAGCATGGGATTTGTTAAAGCCGGGGGGTTCTATACCCTCGGTTGGTCTGTTCCTATCGGAAACTCGCTAAAGCTCGTTTCCGACTGGAACAGACCAACCTCGGGTATAGAAACTCCCGTCTTTAACAAAACCCATGCTTGATTCTATTATTCTCAGATGAGAATATTCAAATACTAAAATATTCATTTCTCCACCAAACCCTGTGTTGTGACCACTATTTAGAATCGCCCCTAAGAGACTATCCTAATATAATGAGTGTTCACTTCATAGGGTTTTGGTGAAGATATAATGGAGCTATTTTTGAAAATTTATACATCCTTTCTATCTTTTCTAGGTCTCTCTTGCCTTCAGCATTGTGAACCAATTTTCATGTACAAAGCACAACCAGGGTGTCATATAGTCGCTATCCCTATGAAACGCCAAATACCCTGGCACACATCTTGATCCAGGCTATGTACAATGATTTAACCCTTTTCGCCACAAAAACGCGTATCTACGCCCCTGTAATAGTCACTTCTTGAAACCATTGTGATAAATAAAGCATTTGCTCCTATAGGAGCAAATGCTCCATTTACCACAATGGTTTCAACTACAAAAATCTAAACAATTCCTTTTTTCTAGTTAATACTCCTTTTCGGTAGATTTATTCAAAGAGATTGGGTCTAAAAATAGCCTATGGAGGAATGGGGTAACAAATCAATTCATAAGTAGATCCATATTTTAGAAGACATTATTTTTTCACAGCAGGGTATGAGTTAAACGTATTAATATTTATCCCTTTGTGAATAATAATGTTTGCTCAAAATTGGATCTATTTGAGTATCAAACAGCTTATATTAGAACCTGATAAGACGCCGAGTTGTTGTGCGGTGTCTCATCTGGATCCAAGCTGTTTGCAAATGCGAGTCAGGTCGCGGGTATCGAAAGTAGGGGTTAGGAATACAGATAAAGATTCGTTATTATAACGGGAAATTCCCGTTAAAGAGACGGAATGGTACTAAATGCAGGGTACATATATTCTAAGTCGCTCCAGCAGGAACTTCTTGCATAGCTTTCGTCCTGCATTAAACTACCACTTCTTTTTAAAAAAAATACAGAATCAGTCTTGTTTTGAGTTGTAGTATTAAAGATACTATACAGTGAAAACCCGATAAACAGGAATTTTAGTAAAGAAGAATTTAGATATTTAAGTCAGGCGGCTGCTTAATGCAGGATGAAGGTCATGCAGGAAGCTCCTTTGGGAACATTCTGCATGACATACACCCTGCATTTAGCTGCCACCTGTCAGATAGACCTTGATTGATACTAATTTGAACGTCCATTTTAGATTTGTTTTTCTGTACTGTATTTTGCTATTAACCGTTTTCACGGATCTTTTATCAGATCGGCTACAACGCACTTCAGAATGAAGGAGGATATGTTATCCTGGTTGGGATTGACGCAAACGAAGAAAGCTGTCTCAAACGGATAGACTTTGGGGTAAGTAAGGCATGTTACCAGACAAAACCGGTCTAAAAGGGCCACTCATAAGACATTTAAGTATCGGCTTTTAACCTTTTATTTTATGAATATTACTTCGCTTAACCCATTCCTCCATAGGCTATTTTAGACCCAACCTTTTTGAATGAATCTACCGAAAAGGAGCATTAACTAGAAATTTTAGAATTTTGTAGTTTGAAACCATTGTGATAAATAGAGCATTTGCTCCTATGGGAGCAAATGCTCTATTTATCACAATGGTTTCATAAAGTGACCTTTACAGAGGCGTAGAAAGGCGTATTTATGGAGGAAATAGTTTAATATAACAGAATGTTGGCCTTCACATAAACTGACGAAATAGATCTATGTTATACTAGCAATAACCGGAGCTGATCCAGATCAGACAGCTGCTACATGAGCCGTCCGATTTGGGTTTACTTAGTTTGTTAAATCGTGTACCTATGGAGTAAATTTTTAAAAGCTTTGAAACCATTTATCTAACAACGCCGCATAAAGTCATTATTTCTGACATTAAATATCTGAGGTCCAGATATGATGCGTACATTAAAACATTTTCAGGAATAACTCTTTTATTTCTCCACCAAACCCTATGTTGTGAGGACTCTTCGAGACGATTCTAAAGAGTGGTCACAACATAGGGTTTGGTGGAGAAATGACGAATTTAGTATTTGAGTACGCACCTTTATCTGTTTCCATGGCAAATGTAAGGTTAACGATTATCATGCTAAGACCAACCTGACCTGCATTTGCTAACAGATTGGATTAACCCTTTAAACCCCGAAAGTTCAGGATGGACTAACCTATCACTGTTAAACTATATAGCCTACTCAGTATGAAAGGCGTAAACCTGCTACTGGCTTTGGAATGACAAACAGAGCATATCCTGATCAGAGGGTTTCTCTAGGAGCCCTCTGATCTGGGTCTACACTGTATGCAAATGGCAGTACATGCATGTCCCGGGTTAAAGAGGTTTGAGATATGACGCATCGTATTGTAAAGGATGTTTGTCTCTCGGTCAATAGTTTCTCAAAATCTTAACGCATTCCCTCCTAGACTATTTTTAGACCCAACCTCTTTAAATAAATCTACCGAAAAGGAGCATTAACTATAAAAAAAATGAGAATTTAAGAATTGTGTAGTTTTAAAATCATTGTGATAAATAGAGCATTTGCTCCTATGGAGCAAATGCTCTATTTATCATAATGGTTTCAAAATGTGCATTTTACAGAGGCGCTAAAATGCGTCATTAGGAGGGAATGTGTTATAGAACGGAAAAATCCATTTCAGATTTCAAGCAGACAACATTTTTATATCTAGACAAGGGCTACTTAAATCCGGAGTGCCTCCTAAAGACTGTTTTTATGATTTCGAATAAGATCAGCTAATGTTTAGCCCTTTACCCAATGAATATTTAGGTAAGAAAAATAACGATAGCAACCCTATTAAGTACATTCCTTTTTATAATGGCACAGGGACACAACAGTTTTTGGCCATAGCGGAAATTTTAGAATTATATTTATATTAGTTCATAAGCAAACAGGATATACCCTGATTTGACGGCTCCTACAGGAGCCATCGAATCTGGGTCTACTCTGTTTGTAAAGACGTAGACAGGCATATCTATGGAATAAAAGGTGACATAATTATAAAGGTATTTCTGTTGAACTAGAATTTGACTGTGAAGAAAGACTTTAAGAAGTTATCCGACACGCTAGAGGAAGAGCGCGGGATGACCGTGCTGTACGGGGGCCTCATGCCTGACGTCACCAGCTTCAGGAACGTGAACTATGACCCCTGGGCGGCGCACGTCAACGACCCCATGACCAAACTAAAAGAATGGTTGGACAAGAGTGGTTACCGATTGGTTGATCTTCTGCTGACCTTCGACCGTGACAACACGCTCAGCATAGATATAACGGAGCTGAAATCAGGAATCAGGGTGAGTCTGACCATGCCTCGTATTTCGTTTGACTTGATTACACCCGCTATGTATAATAAAATATACTGTCTGACCTTTCTGTCTATGGATATGTGTGAAGCAGACAAACCACACAAGTGTCCTTGCAGAATATTGTAGTAATGGCAAACAGTACATAACCAGACCTGGCTGCCCATCCAGAAGTCTTCTGATCTAAGTCTATACTGGTTTAGAGATGCATTTTGCTTCCATGTTCGTACAAAACATTGGTAGGCTATGTATGTTTTGTTTTAAATAATTACACCCCGCACACGAAGTTTGAGAGGGGATATATTATATGAGTCAATGTGTTGGTCAGTCGGTCGGCTGGTCTGTCCGTGGCACAACCTCGCACAAATCTTGTTATACCCCACCAAACGAAATTTAAGAGGGGGTATATTTGAGTCAGTGTGTTGGTCGGTCGGTTGGTCTGTCTGTCTGTCTGTCTGTCTTGTCCGTGGCACAACCTTGCACAAATCTTGTTATATCCCCGCAAATGAAGTTTGAGAGGGGGTATTTATGAGTCAGCGTGTTCATCGGTCGGTTGGTCTGTCTGTTCGTGGCACAACTTTTGATTTGCGACCAAGGCAGCTGAGCGAGGGTATTCCATCACCTTTAGTGATAGTTCTAGTTTAGAGTTTCTTAACTCTTTCGCTGCCAACTATTGTCGTCTTCGAAAATTATCGTCTGCTACAATTATCCGTTTGTTTAAAGATGTATCCTGCGCAAATTTCCGCAAATTTTGCGTTTCAAACTGAGTTCAAAATTGTAATGTATGTACCTTAACACTTATTTAACACTAAACAGTACGGTTAGTTAATGGTTGTTCGTGTCGAAAAAATAGAAAAATGTATTGCTAAGGAAATCAACGGAAAGCGTTCGCCATTGACCGGAATCTGTCGTAAGATTCAAATTTACATACCGGAAATAATCATTCGATGTATATATGGTCAACAACCAGTGTCAGCCATTGTTCATGTGATAGCAACCGAAATAATATTCAGAGCGTTGTTCCGAAATAGAATCGGAGTCATTCAGAACTTGGCCGATGATGTCCGCCGATTTCCGCACAAATCCCCGTTTCTAAAATGAAGGCTCCTTTTTAATAATTTAGCAGTATTCGGATAGAGATACTATTTAGCTGAACAAATATATCCTGTCGGAAAATGGGTTGTAAGCACTATTTTCATTGTAAGTATACGTGTACAGCTTTTGGTGTTAATTGATTAATACGAAAAATGCGCATAATACATATTTAATGCACCCTATGTCAAAAACATAGTAACAAATAGTTTAGGTCTCATCTGGATCCAAACTGTGTGCATAGGTAATCAAAGTTTGATAAATATCATTATACATTAGTCCAAAAAATGTGAATATCTGGTTTCTTAAGCAGATGGCGATTGCGTTCTATGTCAAATACATAGGTTCATGTTTATACATGTATCTTTGTATGCTAAGTAATTGTCGCACAAATGTCGTCGGTTGCAATTCTATTTTTTTCTTTACTTTCATTTTTCCTCATAAAATATTGCCAGGGTGTCAAACAGAAGACACTGAGTTTCCGAGTGTTTTATGTACTGGATCTGAACTGTTTACATCTAGGTAATATCGAAATCTCTGCTAGAGTGCAAAGAGTAATATGTATAGAAAGGAATGTCGAATATTCTTATGATGTAATCTTTATTTCTCCACCGACCACTCTTTAGAAGAGAAGTCACAACATAGGGTTTGGTGGAGAAACTAAGGAGCTATTCTTGAAAATATTTAATTTACTTAAAAATACACACGTCTTAAATAGGCATATGTCTGCTTACAATAAACAAGTAATGTTTTTGTGATTATACATTTACCTACTTATATTGAAATACAGGGAGCTGGAATTGACATGACAGACGCGGAGATCGAGATCCTGATGAAGAACCTAGACGACGATAACTCTGGAGAGATTGACATGAAGTAAGAACAGCATTATTTCCCTGTTGAACGATGAGCGATTTGCAAATATAGACCGGATCTACAGTGTCTACCATTGCCAAACTGCACGTGTTCATATACCTTCATTTCACCTGGTAAATGATCAAACGAGCGCCTGTCGACACAAACAATGTTATACAACACGATACAACTACCTGTGGTTTACTGACATGTTCGTAATTTGTAGTAACCATTAAAGCACACCAGGATCAAAATCATTTACTTCATCAATATCAATTAACCTTTACACTGCTATGGGCGGATGAGTGAATACCTATGCAAACAGTTTGGATCCAGATGAGACGCCGAGTAACTCGGCGTCTCATCAGGATCCAAACTGTTTGACACTCTGATTGCATTTTGGTAGACAATTTGATTATAGCTTGAATTTTGAAAATGTAGTAGGTGAAAAATCCTGTAAAAATATTTTGCTGAGTAGGCTAAAGGATAAGAAATGATGGCGTCATGAATATTAACTAGATCACTTGTTGTAATATCACACGAACAGGATGCTTTGGCAATGACAGAAACTGTGGAATCATATTTAATTACACCATAAGCAAACAGAGTAGCCCCAGATCAGCAGCTCCTATAGGAGCTCATATAGGCGCCGTCTGATCTGGGCCTACTCTATTTGCAATATCGTAGACACGCATACGTATGGAGTAAAGTCTGGTTTATGTTGATTAACGCCCGTTTCTGCCTACAATGGGCCAATTGGATGTCCGAGAGATGTAGAGAGGGGAGCGGATACAGAAAAAACCCAGGTGCGAGTAAAGGGTTAAAAAAGAAATTCGATAGAAAATATCTTAATGCCTTATCTCGCTATTCGGTCCACATAAGATGCCGAGTAACTCGTCGACTCATATGATCAGGATCCTAGCTGTTTGACACTTGGTCAATAGTTTCTAAACGCTTGATCGACTTGGAAGTAGTCAAAGTAGCACCAGGTCCAAACCTGAGCAGACCTTATATTTAGAGTGGAATAAGGGTCAGAACTACAGATAAAGGTGTGTACATGTACCCAAATACTAAAATCTTTATTTCTCCACCAAACCCTATACTGGGACCACTCCTTAGAATCGTTTCGAAGAGGAGCTATTCTTGAAAAATGTTTAAAGTTACGCATCTTATCTGGACCTCTGAATAAGGGTTAATTTTTCAAAGGTTGTGAACGAAATTTCTGACAATGAGAATTTTCTCGAAAAGTTAAAGATATTACTTCTTTTTCACAGGGAGTTGATGCAGGGGAGCGAGCAGCACACACAGGCCACCCGAGAGGCAATACGCTACAAGGAGGAGCAGACTCAGGCGGACGCCGAGCGCCGCAAGGCCATGAAGAAAGGTGACGCCAATGTCTTCCAGAAGATAATACAGGAGTCAGACACAGTTAAACCTATAGCTATGGTGTGAATGCTGCAAAGGAACATCTTACAATCATTATGTTATAAAATGTGTTAGTTGAGTTTGAGTGCATTCTCAAGTATCTGGCCCCGAAGTTATAAAACGTTTTGGTTGGGTCTGAAATCATTTCCAGCATCTGATTAGTCAGAGTTCAAAATCTGACCAATCAGATACTTGAGAGGAATGAACTCAGACTCAGACGTTTATAACCTCGGACCTTGATTGGACAATTTTTGAGTTGAACATGAACTATAAAATATGAGATGCTTGAGAATGGATTCATGCCCATGCGAGACGTTTTATAATGTCGCACTAATTAAATACCCGGTGTCATGGAAAAATAGATAAGGATGTTTAAAACAATGTAAATTCTAATCATCCACTACATTTCCAATGAGAGTCCACACTGATGACTCAGAGCAACAGATAAGCGTGTGTAATCAAGTACTAAAATCGTAATTTCTCCACCAAACGCTATTATGGTGTGACCACTCATTAGAATAGTCTCGAAGTGGTCACAACATAGGGCTTGGTGGAGAAATAGTAAAGGAGTTATTCTTGAAAATGTTTTAATTTACGCATCTTATCTAGAGCTCTGGAATCTGTTCATCAATGATTAGTACTGAAGTTAGCCTTGTTTTCTCCAAAATAACACTACTAAAGCTGTACTCTGCTGATATTTTGGCCAATTTTTCGTTACAAAATAACTTAAGAATTGGGATCTGTTTGACTTCCTGGTAAAGCACATGGTACGGATAAAGTTGTTTGTATAAAAATGAGGAGTTTTATTACCTCGGAAATCAACGGAAATAAGTCCGACATACACGGGATCTGTCATAGCAATCAATTATGAGTACGGGATGTGGTCGATGTGCATGCAGGTAAAGTGTTACACAGTAGACACATTCTTTTTGTGTTTTCACTGTTTCCGATGAAACATATCAGCTATTGCTGTGAAAACCCAATTAGTATTTAATGTGTTGTTTCGAAATCGGAGATTGACGAACCGTGTCCGTTGATATCCGTGTAATCGACGAAGTTTTCACGTCTGTTAAAAAGTCGGCGATTTCTAAGATTTCTAACAATGTTCAGATACAGTTAATATTTATCTGAAAATAAATAAACTGTTGGAAAAAATACTGTAAGTATAATTTTTATGACACGAATATACTTTTGCAGAGCTCCAGATAATATGCGTAAATTAAATCATTTTCAAGAATAACTCCTTTATTTCTCCACCAAACCCTATACTGTGACCACTCTTTAGAATCGTCTCTCTCCTCGAGACGATTCTAAAGAGTGGTCACAGAATAGGGTTTGGTGGAGAAATGACGATTTTAGTATTTGGGGTACGCATCCCTATCTGCAGCTCAGCTTTTGATGTTGATTGATTTATACAAAAATGGACAGAATATAACTTATCAATTAAAATGTCCATTTTCCGTACTGGTAACCTTTATTTTATAGTTTAACCCTTACCACGCTGTGAACAAAGGTGTCAACTCAAATTTGGATCAGGTGCAATCAGTTGCACAATATCAGGGTCCATGCTTATAAAGGTTTTAAGTTGAGTCTGAGTTTGTTCTCGAGCTTTTGATTCGCTCAAATCTGACCAATCAAAAACTTGAGAACGAACTCAGACTCAACTAAAACGTTTTATAAGCATAGGTACCGAAAAGAATAAGCTTTCTAAAAACCATAGACATTTTGCCAGCTTGGATCTATATGAGATGCCGAGATAATCGACATCTCATCTGGATCCAAGCTGTTTGCAAATGCGAGTCAAGTCGCGAGTGGCGGGATAAGGGTCAATAACTAGGATGTTGATACATGCATATTTTGTGCCATAAACGACTTTAGCTGACTATGCCAAACGCTGCCAAATAAATTTCATCCATTTATCTACTTATTTTCATATTATTTAAGGAACCCGTCCAGATCTTATTTTGGAACCAGTCCATTTTCATGTTGAGGCGGGGAGGGAGCACAGCAAAGCAAATATTTGGTGATATAAGCCATTGCCATCGATGAGTTCAGCAAACAGTGCATATCCTGATCAGGGGGTTCATTCAGGATCCGTCTGATCTGGGTCTTCACAGTTTACATACGTATGTCCTTTTTAAGGGACAATGGACACTAATGCGTTGAGAGCATTGTTAATTTTAACCCATTCCCTCATAGGCTACTTTTAGATCCAACCTCTTTGAATAAATCTACCGAAAAGGAGCATTAACTAGAGAAAAGGAAAATTTTAGAATTTTGTAGTTTGATACCATTGTAATAAATAGAGCATTTGCTCCTATAGGAGCAAATGCTCTATTTATCACAATGGTTTCACGAAGAGGTTATTACAGACGTTAGAAATGCGTATTTATGGAGGAAAGATTAAGGTTTACACTAATATTTATTATATTAGTTTTATAATGGCATCTGAACAAGTCACCAAGGTAGAAACCGCAGAATCAGATCTATACAGATCTATTAGCAAACAGAGCAAATCCTATTCAGACGCTTATAAAGGAGCCGTCTGATCTGGGTCTACACTGTTTGCACACCTGCATTTCGATCAGGGAAAATGTTAGTTAATGTTGTTTTTTTTCAGTTAGTTTACAGTAAAATATTTATATTGTCTCAAAGATGGGATCCTTATGAGGCACTGGTTTACCCCAAACTATTTGCAAAAATGATCAAGGATTCACATATGGCTGCGAAATAGTTCGACCGTGGAAAACATTTTTTTTAGTTCGTATAAATAATCGTCTGAACTATTGGCAATTGAATTGCCCATTGCAGATGTTTCTGAATTGGGTTGACTTCAGATAATCTATCGAAGTTAGGACTATACACAGACTACAAGTTTGTAATGAAATGTGGTTATATATTAGCGATTGTTGACAATGGATCAATACTAGCCTCAGCCTCAGTTACTCTGACCTTGTTCAGGGTCTACACTATCTGATACTTATGAATGTAAATACTATAACTTTTTAACATGACAGACAATATAGATTCAGATAAGACATCGTGCATAAGTGATACTTTCCTATGAATGATTTGCCTGTTTCATATGTGTTACTCTTTCCCCGTTGCCGATTTATGTAAGAAATGGTGGCATCATGAATATTAATTAGAATACATTTTATAATGACATATGAATGCTAAGGCAGAAGCTGTAGTATAAGATATACAGTGAAACCCCGCTAATGCGACCACTTAATTAACAGCTACTGGCGCCGTTTAAAGCAGGTGGTTGCTTAATGCAGGACGAAAGTTATGCAGAAAGCTCCTATAGGAGCTTTCTGCATAACTTTCGTCCTGCATTAAGCTACCACCTGCCTCTGTCACCCAGAAGTATGCCCTTTTTTGGTGGTCGCATTAGCGGGGTTTTACTCTATATTATACCGTGGGCAAACAAAGCAGACCTTTATCGGACACAAACGCCGTCTGATCTGGGTCAACTCTATTTGCAAAGGTTCGTAAAAGCGTTTAACTGATGGAAAGGGTTAACCCTTTGGCGTCTTTCATTTTTATTGAAAGAAATATGCAATAAATCATTTGAAATGACAACTTGTTTGTTGTTTTCCTTTTCAGTACAGTAATTACAGTAAAATCTTGATTATTCTAATTTTCTGAATAGAAGAATTTATTCCCTTTTAGGCAGGTGGCTGCTTAATGCATGGTGAAAGGCATGCAGACAACTCATAGAGGAGCTTTCTGTATGGCTTTCACCATGCATTAAGCTGCCACCTGTCTTAAAGATCGATAATAATACGTATTTTAGTGTTCGAATAATCAAGATGTTTACTGTATCTTACTATCTTCCTTAAAACCGTTACCGGATAGGTCTTCTTGCGCCTTTGTGAACATATTACACCCAGATAAGATCAAGAGTCTGTCCTGATTGCCTATGTAATTGTATAAATCAGATTCTACAATTTCCAGGTGTACCTACAGTAAAACCACTCTATAACGGCCACTAAAATGTGTTAATTAGTTGGTATTTAGGGCAGGTGGCTGCTTAAATTAAAGCAAGGTGAAAGTAAAACAGAACGCTCCTACACTCCCACCTTGCTTTAAGCAGCCACCTGCCTTTAACACAAACTACTTAATGTAATTTAGTGGCCGTTATTGATCATATAAAAGGTTAAGTAACACACAGACCAAACGGTTGCTATATGAAATTCCAAACAGCTCACACTGCTCAACGAGTAGTCTGTGGAACTCGAACAAATCCGAATAAGTAAGAGAAACATACAGATGTAGTCTACATATAAACAATGTAGATAGATAGAGAATAATAGGTTAGTGCCGTAGATGGGACGCTTTATCCGACGAGGGGAGAAAACGTTGAGGCGAGGCTTGCCGAGCCTCAACTGTTTTCTCTCCGAGTCGGATAAAGGCGTCCCATCTACGGCACTAACATATTATTCGATTTATCCAGTCAATATAGTTAAAAAAAATTTTTATAGTCTCATAATACTCTTGAAATAATTTACATTGAAAATGCAGTTTTTCGATCAACGGATCCCTCCCTTTTCACTTCCATTTAGACGTAAATAGATCTAATGAGCTACCGCAGAGGAATATAGTTTCGATACTTGTATTACTAGAAGGGAAACGTGGTTGAATTTGAAAAATAAGATGATTTGAATCGAGGGTCGATAAGTTATTTCAAACAGACATGGTCTATATTCTTTGGTCAAATTCGAGTTACGTAGTCCCGGTTTCTATTTTTAGATTCTACCTAACGTCACTCAGAAATCGATGGAACTGAACAGGCTATATTTAGGTTTATGACTATCACCGCTCCTGTAAGAGTTTATCAATCAAATAATCATGAGAGAGAAAAGAAAACATTTACTATTTATTTGTCAATCTTTGCTTCCAGGTTTGATTTTATCAAAAACGGGTTTTGCCAGCGGTGGATTAAATTAATAAAAGTGATAAATCAACGTCATTTTGTATGTGGCCTCAGTGGCGTAATCGGTAAGGGCGACGTCTCTAGAGAGATTAGAATTAGTTTTTGCAGGATCAGGCGCGGGTTCGAATCCAGCTGTAGCCAATTATTTTTATTTTTTCTCATTTGAATAATTCTTTTGGTGACCAAATAGATCTGTTAGATCTATTCCATCAACATGTTTATGAATATTTACAGAAAACTAAAATAGTGCCATGGTTATAGAATCATTACGCCTATCTACTAACCTAATAAACCTTCCACTACCGGAAGTAACCTAATAAACCTAAGTTTATTTGCACCCCCTTTATTATGTCACTAGAGAAGCCTGGTGACTGGATAAAACAGTTGCTCGGTTGTAGTCCACATATAAACAACAATTACCAAACAGTTGCTCACTTGTAGTCTACATATAAGCAAAGGTGGTGGAACAGTTGCTCGGTTGTAGTCTACATAACATCAAAGGTGATCGAAAAGTTGCTCACTTGTAGTCTACATATAAGCAAAGATGGTCAAACAGTTGCTCAGTTGTAGTCTACATATCAGCAAAGATGGTCAAACAGTTGCTCACTTGTAGTCTACATATAAGCAAAAGTGGTCGAACAGATTCTCGGCTGTAGTCTACATATAAACAACGATGATCAAACTGTTGCTGAGTTGTAGTCTACATATAAACAACGATGATCAAACAGTTGCTCAGTTGTAGTCTACATATAAACAACGGTGATCAAACAGTTGCTCAGTTGTAGTCTACATATAAACAACGGTGATCAAACAGTTGCTCAGTTGTAGTCTACATATAAACAACGGTGATCAAACAGTTGCTCAGTTGTATAAAACAACGGTGATCAAACAGTTGCTCGGTTGTAGTCTACACCTAAACGACGATGATTCATTCAACTTCGAACCAGAGGTCTGATTTCTCCAGTGATTGCTTATTACACAACAATATCCTCAAACATGCTTTCCCGCACCAAAAATGCTGCAATTGCTCTTACGGCTCCCAGTCCTCAAAATAAATAGTGAAACCAATCATTGAGGTTTTCGGAACTATTGTTTGAGATACAACGTAAAACAATATATATAGATAATTATGTTTATTCAGGAAATAAGACAATAAATGCTAGTTACAATAATACAACATATTACAACAATTGTCACACAATAAGAATAATTTAACATAAATGACACATTTTATTATTATTTTCAAACTAACCAATGACATTGATCGCACACCCTACTCACAGAAACGTCATCAACTAGTTGATAAACACAAGACTGTTGTATGGCGAAGGTGGTTATTACACACCAGCACACTCTCAGGACTAAGGCACAAACGTATTATCAAACATATAATGCAAGAAATAATGATGTTATCAAACACTTATGCTGAACCCTTTACTCCATATTGTAAATAGAGCAGACCCAGATCAGGGTATGCTCGGCCTCCATATCAAATAATATATATCTGATTCCTCAGTTTCTATTTGGGCCAACGCGTTCTCCTACATGAGCCGTCTGATATTGGTCTGCTCTGTTTGCAAAGCGAGAAAAGGTGTTTTATATGAAGGAAAGGGTTACCCCATTGAATATCTGCTGAATATTCATGTAAGAACTAATAACTGTGGAATTTAGCTACAGTTTCATAAACACACTAAGAACAATGCATTGTTATCATGGCAGAATCCAGCGCAACAGACAAACACCCAACTCGTCATTTCTCCTCCTCCAAACCCTATGATGTGTGACCACTCTTTACTATCACTTCGAAGAGACGATTGTCACAACATAGGGTTTGGGTCACTACATAGGGGATGGATCAAAGCATAAGGTTTGTATCACAGCATAGCGTTAGGGGAGAAATAAAGAAGTTATTCTTGAAAATGTTTTATATTACGCATCGTATTTTGGCCTCCGGTAAAATATATATAATCAGATCTCTTTCTTATATCATAAGCAAACTGTACATGTCCTGATCAGATAGCTGCTACAGGATCCAGACTGTTTGACACACATACACTGTTTATTAACCATTTACTCCATACATACGCCTTCCTACACCTTTCTATGCCTTTGCAAGCAGATGAGACCCAGATCAGATGGCTACTGTTGGAACCGTCTGATCAGGGTCTGCTCTGTTTGCTTATGATGTAATATAGATCTATACGATTCTACAGTTTCTGCCTTGGCCAAACACTCACGTGTCCATGTACTATTATAACAAATTAATCTAATTGATATTCATGACGTAATAATTTTAAAATGAATATTTATGGAGGAAAGGGTTAAGAGAAGGCATGCAAATAATCCTTTTAAAATTGTAGTAGACAACAAATTTACAGAAAAATATTACTTAAAGCTGAAGGGGTTTTTGAATATCGGAAACTTTGGCAGTTTTATTTTAATCGGTCTCCGGTACCATCCCCAATGGTTACCATTATCCTTTTTGGGAGTCTTAGTTGTTGGGGCGGCTGTAGTCGGGGCAGCAGTTGTTGCGGCGAGTTTTGTAGTCTTCTCTGGAGGTGTTTGAGGTGGTGTGCTGGCAGTTGTACTAGTTGTACTAGAGGCTTTCGCACCTGTGTCAATAACAATAAACTCGTGTCTTTTGACTCGCTTCAGTCTGAAAAACAAACAAGCAATCACATAAATAATTTTACAATGCATGACGAAAATTTACAATTTTCTTTTTTTAGTCATAACGATATACTTCATAGAATATACAATTTCCCCTCTTCCTCGATCTCCACCCCTTCACGTGTCCCTGTGGACTCTTTGTCATGGAGTAATAGGTCTAACTATTGTAAAACCATTTTAATCCGTTATCTGGTGAGTATTCACTTATCTCTTTCCTCCGTAAATACGCCTTTCTACGCCTCTGTAATAGTCACTTCTTGAAACCATTGTGATAAATAGAGCATTTGCTCCATAGGAGAAAAATGCTCTATTTATCACAATGGTTTCAAAACTACACAATTCTAACATTTTCCTTTTCTCTAGTAAATGCTCCTTTTCTGTAGATTTATTAAAAGACATTGGGTCTAAAAATAGCCTATGAGGGAATGGGCTAAGAAATCCCGACTGTGTGATTATCAATCACTCATAGTTTAAGTCTTGTGATGACACTATGCGCAAAGATCATTTTAACCATGGCAGAAACTATTAGCAACCAGAGCTGACCATGATCAGACGGCAACAATACTCAGGGAGCCAGTAGTGCCTACCGTGCACCCCCTCCCCCTTAGACTTTTTTTCATGGGTACAAAAATGTTCAGAAAAGTGTCCTGAATCAGAATCGCGAATGTACTCAAACTTAAATTATTTTAGGCTATGTGTATTTTAACCGTTTCCATGGCAACCCCCCAGTTTTCGTAATGATCACAGCCAGTTTTTGTCCTAAAACTATAAAACTGGTACCAAATGGAAGATAAGACATTGTGCTTTTATTTCTAACTTTTTTTTTTAAATTACCTTTTTTGCATACTCATGAATATTAATGAGAACATTAAAAATAGCAAAAAAAGTAAAGAAATAACGTAAACCTTTCATTTTTTTATCCTACAAATATCAGAAAATAACTTCAAATGCAGTTTAACATGATGACGAAACCCCCAGGAAACAAAATATCCAATTTGAGGACCATAGCATTAATTTTAAGCACCATTTTCACCGTTTCCATGGAAACACCCTAATTTTCATAATGATGGCCCGTACCTGCAAAATCGTCCATATCAAAGCCAGTTTTTGTCCAAAACCTATAAAACTGGTACCAAATTGGAGATAGGACATTGTGCTTTTATTTCCAGTATGTTCTTTCAATTTACCTTATTTGCATACTCATGAATATTAATGAGAACATTAAAAATAGTAAAAACAATATAGAAATAACGTAAATAATGTAAACTATTCACATTTTATCCTACAAATATCAGAAAACAATTTCAAATGCAGTTTAACCTGATGACAAAATCCTCAGAAAACAAAATATCAAATTTAAAGAACCAAAAATTTAACTCTAAGTAACTTTTTAACTGTTTCCATAGTAACCATTCATTTCACTCTGTTCACACATTTTTGTTAGTCGACACCTACCTGCAAAAATCTTCCAAATCACAGGAAGTATTTGTGCTAACTGTATAAAACTGGTACCGAATTAAAGCTAAGACAGTGTGCTTTGGTTTAAAAGCTATAATTAGGAATTACCTTATTTGAAAGCACATGGATATTAATGAGAATAATTAAAAAATAGCAAAATAAAACAGAAATAACGTAAACCTCTCAATTTTTATCCTACCAATATCAGAAAACAACTTCAAATGTAGTTTAAATTGATGACAAAATACTCAGAAAGCTAAGTATCTAAATTGATACCCAAACAATGAACTGTAAGTAAGATTGTAACGGTTTCCATGGTAACAGATCCTTTCACAAATTTTGGAAATTTGACATCCAACTGTAATACTCCGCTAGATCTCGGTTATTTTTGATGAATCATGAAATCAATTGTTACAAACTTAGATATGAGGCATTGCTTTAATAGTAAATCTACTTTTCTGATATAAACTAATTTGCATATGTATGAATATTTATGAGAACAGTAATAGATGTTGAAATTTTCAACAGACACCAATCTTTCTCTTATAAAGCAAACAAATATGGAAAATGGTTAGCTAAAGTTTACTATGATCACTGAATATCACCAAGATTATTAGATAAATAAATTTGGGACACATTATATAGCACTGATGGTGATATATATGTTTCCTAGGCAACCATTCTAACCTCATTGTTCATATTACAGAGTGTTTACATACCTGCAACATACAAAGATATTGCTGCCTTCTTGGGGGATAATTATAAATGATATAAACATATACCCGGTAGTTGATGTTTGAATCTTAATGTTTGGTTCACTTTATGCGAATTACCTTATGAATATTAATTAGTGATAAGAAAACAAAGAGAAACAATATTGAAAATAATATGTTTCGCAGTATGCCGAGCACAACATTACACTGATAATATTCATGAGTATGCAAATAAGGTAATTTAAAAAAACAAACTGGAAATAAAAGCACAATGTCCTATCTCCAATTTGGTACCAGTTTTATAGGTTTTGGACAAAAAATGGCTGTGATATGGACGATTTTGCAGGTACGGACCATCATTATGAAAATTAGGGTGTTTCCATGGAAACGGTGAAAATGGTGCTTAAAATTAATGCTATGGTCCTCAAATTGGATATTTTGTTTCCTGGGGATTTCGTCATCATGTTAAACTGCATTTGAAGTTATTTTCTGATATTTGTAGGATAAAAAAATGAAAGGTTTACGTTATTTCTATACTTTTTTTTACTATTTTTAATGTTCCCATTAATATTCATGAGTATGCAAATAAGGTAATTAAAAAAGTTAGAAATAAAAGCATATTGTCTTATCTTCCATTTGGTACCAGTTTTATAGTTTTAGGACAAAAACTGGCTGTGATATGGGCAAATTTGTAGGTATGGGTCATCATTACGAAAACTGGGGGGTTGCCATGGAAACGGTTAAAATACACATAGCCTAAAAGAATTTAAGTTTGAGTACATTCGCGATTCTGATTCAGGACACTTTTCTGAACATTTTGGTACCCATGAAAAAAAGTCTAGGGGGGGGGGTGCACGGTAGGCACTACTGGCTCCCTGAGTACAACAATAGCCGTCTTATCTGGGTCTTCCCTATTTGCAAAGGCGACACAAACCATTACAGTCAATTTGACTTTCAAGGTTAACATGAGAATAAGTCGGTAAGAAGAACGTTTGAAACCTTATCCCACTATTGCGACCTGACTCACATTTGCAAACAGCTTGGATCCATACAAGACACCGAGTAACTCGACGTCTCATCATCTTCCAATCGGTCACGAACCCTTCACTCCATAAATACGCCATACTACACCTTCGCAAACAGAGTAGACCCAGATTAGACGGCTCCTGTAGGAGCCGTCTGGTCAGGGTCTGCTCTGTTTGCTTATGGCGTAACCGAGATATGATTCTACAGTTTCTTCTTTGACCAAAAATTCCTGCGTTCGTGTGCCATTGTCAAAGATTCCTGCGTTCGTGTGCCATTGTAAATTAAATACACTGTAATCTAATTAATATTCATAATGTCATTATTTCTGTCATGCCTATTCATTGAGCGAAGGGTTAAATTCTCCAACAATATCAACATTGCACCAAATCTAAATTTGAGTAGGCTTTCTTTTTATCACAGCGACTGATATGAGGGTTAACATTCATATGCGTTATTTACCTGTCTAGCAAGACCTTAATGTTTACATCCTCCTCTTCGACGTATTTAAGAGCGTTGGTATGATACGGTTTTCTAGCATCTAGAAATCTCTGAACGCCGTCAATGAGACTGCCACCCTGTCCGACACCTTTAATATACAAAATGTAGATTAAAATTTTATGTTGATAAATAGATAAGTCTAAAAAGAACATTTACTCAAAATGTAGCAAATCCCAACAATTACCACTTTTAACCTGTATGTTTTAAAGACTTTTTTTTCCAAATAGGTAGTTTGTAACAATTCAGTTTCATTCTAAGTGTGTTACAGAGGTCCAGATAAGATGCGTAAATTTAAACATTTTCAACAAGAGCTCCTTTATTTCTTCACAGCACCGTATACTGTAACCACTCTTAAGAATCGTCCCGAATATATGATTCATAAAGCGTGGTCATAGTATGGTTTTTTTTTGTGGAGAAATGACGAGTTTAGTATTTAGGTACACACTTTTAACAGTAGCTGTGTAAATACTATAATAATTCTTATGCCAATGTGACCTTTGGAAGAAAATCGTTCTGAAGCAAATAACACAGAGTCTGATCGAAATGCCCCTAGAATAACCCTCCGACCAGGGTATACATTGTTTGCGTATATAGGGATATCCGTCTAACTTCTATCCACGCTTAAGATAAATTCGTGATAAGTATTTCAAACATATAAAACCCTGATGAGACGAGTAGCTCGGTGTCTTATTTAATTCTAAGAAAGAAACGCATAAAAGTTTACTGTGCAAATGAGGCAGATACCAATTCGTGCATTTTCATACTTCTCTCGAATTTGTGGGTCACATGCTTTAAGCGTGAGTTTAGTATAAATAATTTGTTTTTGCTAAACAAAAGTGTGTTTGTAATAATCTAGAACAACTCTAAAGCGACCATATAATGAAGAAATATTGGCGTCTTTAAAAAAGTGATAGCTTAATGCAAGGACGAAAGTAATACATGTACAGAAAGCTTCTATAGGAGCTTTCAGTATATCTTTCGTCTTTCATTAAGCTTCTACCTGCCTCCGTTGTCCAGAAGTAGAACTCTTTTTAGCGGTCGTTTTAGAGAGTCGTTACTGTATTTGCCAGCGGATAGGAAGGTCCGACTCTCCATTTTTCTCATGTGATGACGCTGTGTTGCGGTCATTTATTATCCAGTGTCACTGTATCTGAAGTACACTTGACCCTGTTCTCCATTAATACGCTTGTCTACGCCTTTGCAAAAGAAGTAGACCCATATCAAACGGCTCCTGTAGGAGCCATCTGATCAGGATCTGCACTGTTTAATGACATACAGTAAAATCTCTCTATAACGACCACTAAATGGTGTTATTTAGTTGGTATTTTGGGCAGGTGGTTGCTTAAAGCAAGGTGACAGTAAAACAGAACGCTCCTATAGAAGCGTTCTGTTTTACTTTCACATTGCTTTAAGCATCCACCTGCCTTTAACATAAAATAATTCATGCAGTTTAATGGTTGTTATAGAGAGTTTTTACTGTACTATTAATAGGTATAATTCAACGGTTTTTTTTGCCATGGCCAAAACTTAATTTAACTAATATATTGTATTCACGATGTAATTATTTCATACATGAATATTCATACAGTAAAGGGGTTAGCCATTATCTTGCTCAGTATGCTATAAATAGCACTTGCGAACAAGATGTGGCGTCATCCAGAAACTCGACGTATCATCAGTCTCTAAGCTAATTGATTTTTGTGGATATGTAAGTACATAATATTTTCCCCAGTAAATGTGTACAGGGTCCGTATTGTAGTGGACGCTATTTTAGCATGACCTCATTCATTTTAAGCTCATTTGAAAACAGAGTAGACCCAGTGTAGACGCCTGTTTTATAACGAACCGTCTGACCAAGGTCTTCTCTGTTTATTTTTGAAACTGATTCTACAGTTTGAGTAACGGTAAAGATATACCCTGTTCATAATGCCATTATGAAAATCAGCAAATCATTATTCATAATAGGTAAAGTATTAAGTATAAGTTCAGGACGAAAAAAGAAAATTGGTCAAACGGGAAATTGGTCAAACGTTCATTATCAGACAACAAACGCGTTTATAGTAACATTAGCCACATCGATAGAACATTAACCACAATTTAACAGAAAATAACTTCATTGACAGAATAATTACAAAATGTAACAGAAAATAACCATATTGGCAGAATAATAACGGCAATTTAAAGTGATACTCCCTACAATATTTTCAATAACATCATAAATCTTTATTATCAAAATTGTCAATTTGAATGCCCCTTTGATACAAAATAAAGTTTTCGTCGACACTTATATGTATTGTTCTACAACAAAATGTTATTGGCCTTTTTTAACAATTAACGATTGTTGAACAATTAACGAAACTAAAACGCAACCCGAATAAATACTAATACATTCCCGAATAACATCGGGTCGTCGATATCAAACACATGAACGTTTTGTCTTCTTATGCGTTTAAACGATTGGTTTTCTTGCTATATACTTCTTTTCTGCATACACACAAACATGATGTATGTAATTGTTTGGCATTTTAAAACATGTTGGAAGTAGAGACTTTCACTTTAAAAGTGAAAATCTCAACAATAAACACACACGCATATCACTGTAACTCAGATTGCTTATACGATCAATTGTACAGTATCTGCTATAGCTAAAACTCCTGGATGCATAATTGCGTACAAGTTATATTCGTGGTCTTATTATTCATTATATCAATAGTTATGGGCTAAAAAGCTTAGCAGCCACCTGCCTAAACACCATAAAATATTTTTGTTAAAAATCCAATTGGTTAAAAAGAAGATCTGAATTCATCTTTGCTAAACCTTCTGTAAGAAATGGACTGTACATTAAGATATATTGCATTATTTATATAAGTCTTCCCCTCATATAAACGCATGTACATGCATTTAACCCATTCCCTCATTGGCTATTAATTTGGAACCAGTCCATTTTCATGTTGAGGCGGGGCACAGCAAACCAAATATTTGCTGATATAAGCTATTGCCATCGATGAGTTCAGCAAACAGTGCATATCTTGATCAGGGGGTTCATTCATGATCCCTCTGATCTGTGTCTTCACTGTTTACATACGTATGTCCTTTTTAAGGGACAATGGACGCTAATGGGTTGTGAGTATTGTTTATTTTAACCAATTCCCTCATGGGCTACTTTTAGATCCAATCTCTTTGAATAAATCTACCGAAAAGGAGCATTAACTACAGAAAAGGAAAGTTTTAGAATTTTGTAGTATTGAAACCATTGTGATAAATAGAGCATTTGCTCCTAAGGTGAAAATGCTCTATTTATCACAATGGTTTCAAGAAGTGACTGTTACAGAGGTGTAGAAAGGCGTATTTATGGAGGAAAGGATTAACCCTGATCAGGGTCTGATATGTTTGTTTATGGTACCATATAGGTCTCATTCTACAGTTTCTGCATGAGCCTAAAATGTCCTGTGTTCCTATGCCATTTAAAACAATAATCTAATTACAATTCATGATCTCATTATTTCCTGCATGGACATTGAACAGGGAAACTCATTTAACCCATTCCCTCATATTGACGACTTTTGACGACTCTGTAAAAGTTACTTTGTGAAATCATTGTGATTTATCACAATGGTTTCAAACTAAAAAATTCTAAATTTTCCTTTTCTCTAGTTAATGCTCCTTTTCGGTAGATTTATTCAAAGAGGTTGTATCTAAAAATAGCCTATGAGGTAATGGGTTAAAACTAAATTCAATGTTCATACATTTGCTCAAATATATTTAATGAAACAATCAAGTTTTATAATCTCGACAGACAACTAAGTTACAAGTTTAACATCCATTTGTCTAATTCTGAATAACGTTGCAATTTCAAGATATAATTGAGCATGTTAACCATTAAACCGTTTATCAGTACCCGACTTGCATCCGCAAACAGTTTAGACCCAGATGAGACGCTGATGACACCACATTAGAGTCTCGTTCAATATGTGCTGAAAAGCTTGGCCGAATCAGACGTAATCAAAAGTATAACCAGATCAGAACTTGAAGAGACTTTATTTTCAGCGGGACAAAGGTTACAACCACCCGCATCCATGCGTTGTCATTACCGTAGACACTGCAGGTATGTCGATATTCATGTATTATGGTAGATGCACGTACTCCTGGATCTAAATTGTTTACTTTATTACATAACATAACGTTTTTGGCATTAAGTTGCTTAAAGCACATATATAGCCAATACAATTTTACAGGATTGTGAATGACACAAATACATATATAACTACATTTCACAGAGAAAGAAATGTTGGAACATGGTTATGTTGTTATAATCAAAATTGTATCTGAATATTTTCGTTTAGTAATCAGAATGATATAATAATTTCGATAGACTATGAAAGTCGTTATTGATTCCGATGACATGATATTTTAAAATTTATTATCTGTTGGCCAACGACAATAATAGGATTTCATGTATTTTAATCTATTTCTTTTTGTAGTTGGACAGACTAACAGAAACTGATACATGTATTCATCTTTCATTTTACATTTTTACATTTTTTTGTCTTCCCTATATTTGTATGTATTCCGGTTTCTATATCAAATTATGAGATGATAATGTAATATTTTAGAGCAATTCTATAATTATTTATTTTGATACAAGTAATATATGTTTTCTGGTTTAAAGCCGTATTTATAGATACAGAACGATGATAAGCGTCTTGAATTATTAATAGTTGTATACCAAGTTTGCATATGCATGTTTTAAACACGTTGTTTAATGTTCTTATAATTGATATTAGAGGATAGTTATTGTTGGTAAAGTCATAGTTTGGTCATTACAATTCCCTCCAGTAGACTCTTTGTTTGAGAAAGCTCCATTCATTCCCCCGTGTATAATATTATGTCTTTCATCATAGTACATTACGTTTACAAGCGAAGTGTTTGAGTTTACTTTAACCAAACTTAGTAAGTATTAATTTCCTTTGTACCTGTAGTGGGACTCTTCCGAGTCTTCCATATAGACCCTCTAGATTGGTAGAGATTTTAACACATGCAACATTTAAAGGTACAATGTACTTATTAAATATATTTACCTTCGTGAAATCCCTAGATCTTTGCGCTATATTGCTGAATAGAACCCACTATACATGTATTGTTAAAGACTTCACGTTTATCATTGATAGATAGATCGATCTGATTAAAAACTATAATTAAATTATGCAACGCATAATTAGAATGTCTTGCTAATGGTTTTAAGGTTCTAAACAAGTTACTTTCTTCGAATAGGTAATTCCCTAGATATTTATATGAATCAACAGTTTTTTTAGAATAGTGTCGTTTATGGTATTTTTGCCATTTTTATTTTGACGTCCCTTTTCAAATAGTATTATATTAATTTCTTTCGTATTACTCATTAACCTCAAGGGTAGGCAATATGTATCTAGACCATTTAAAACTAAATGAAATGTTTTAGGTGTTTCTGCAAGAAAACCTGCATAGTCACAGATCATCAAAATATATATATTCAGCTCGTTAAGAATAAATAAACCTTCAACGCATTTTACTTAAAACATTTCCTCCTAGTGATGCATTTTGGCGCCTCTGTAAAAGTCAGATTTCGAAACCATTGTGATAAACAAATGCTCCTCAAATGCTCTACTTATCACAATGCTTTCAAAACTACACTATTTTCCTTTTCTATAGCTAATGCTCCTTTTTGATATATTAATTCAAAGAGGATGGATCTAAAATAGTCTAGGAGGGAATGAATTAATGTTTATGATTAGATCGTTGATAAAGAATAAAACCACAATACTGGAACTATAAAGTCTCATTGTTTGGCCCCGAATTGAGGACGTTTGAGGCAACTGTTTTTTGACAAATTTATACATTGCTTGTATAGCTACTACAAATTAATTGTGAACTACCATTTACTGACGTAAACGTTTGCCGTCCCATTTATGAAAAAAATTACACAAAGTCAACAAACCTACAGTAAAGCTTTTTATTGGCATTTAAAGTTTCTGATATAATTGCATGCAATGTGAATAAACAACCAATAGTAGACAAGCCTTTGTGAAATCCTAATTGGTTAGGTTTGTCGTTTTCAATAATTTTATCGACAATTTTGTTAATCTGTCAAAAGGAAACTGAGAACATGGATATTCGTCGTTCAAATACAGTTTGTTAAATACAGTAAACCCCCGCTAATGCGACCACCTAAAAGAGGTATAATTCTGAGTGCTAGATGCATGTGGTAGCTTAATGCAGGACAAAAATAATGCAGAAAGCTCCTAGATTTCTGCGTTACTTTTGTCCTGCATTAAGCAACCACCTGCTTATAAACACACCCATGTTTATTCAATAAATGGTCGCATTAGAGGGGTGTTGCTGTAACTTACGAATGAGTCATGAAATTTCATGAAACGAATGTGCATATACCTTTATATACTGCTATTAGCTGATCTAAACCACTGCTTTTCGTCTTTTTGTGTTGAAACACCGCATCTTTTATTTTTTTTGCAAAAATATGTCTAACTCGGCGTCAATGATATTACAAGTTTTAATAGTATTGTCGCTTGCATAACCTAGGTATATTTCGTTGATATAGAAAAGTGCTCATCATCAACTCAAAGTTTTTCTGCAATAACTGGCTCTGACTTGAATTATTTGCTTAACCTGTGTTCTCAAACTCGTTTTTATTTGTTTTTCCTCAAACCTCTTTAGTTTGTTGTGTTTTTAACTTTGTTGTCTACTGCTTTATTATTTTGCCTTTTTAAAGTCCTTTCAAACATTGTAACAGTTTTCATTAAACCATTTGTTATTGCAAAAATAGAGTTAAAACATAACCTGAAAGAGACACCCTTTTCACACCTTTGCAATCAGGGTCGATCCAGACCAGGTTGTTGCGTGCCTATGAAGGAATTGGTAAATTAGCTGCTTTTTATCTTTATTATTTTTATAATGGCATATGGGCACATGCATTTTGGCCATGGTAGAAACTGTAAAATCAGATCTTTATCATTTCATACGCCAACAGAGCAGATTCTGACAGAAACCCTCCGATATGGGTCTACTTAGTTTACAAAGGTGTCAAAAGGCTTCTCCATCAGTAAAAAGGTTAACATAACGAAGCATTTTGAGATGTAGGCGATTTTTTAAATCCACAAGTTAAATGCTTAAGAACAATTAAGTCTAACTTACCCTCAGACAAAGTCAAAGATATAAAGCTGCAATATAAAATAACAGTGAAGAGTAATGCTCCTAGGTAATCCATTGTTGTAATTTGTTACTGACACACATGGCCACGGAATGTTTGTTTAAATACTTGGGACATAGTGTGACGTACAAGTAATTAACTCTTTGCACACTTAACTAACTTTTCGTCTGCAACACTTGCCGTCTGCTTAAAAACGTCTCTCATTTCCTTGAAAATTATGGTCAAAGTATCCAACAGTTAGGCCCTGATGAGACGTCGCATAATGCGGCGTCTCATCTGGATCCAAACTGTTTGCATAGGTCGTCACAGTTTCGTCACTAGCGTACAAAGAGTTGACAACAAACGCCAACGTCATTTAAAACGCTTGAGTCGCTTTGATATATTGAACCAATTCACATGTTTACAAACATAAGTATGTCATGACGTCATTAGCCCCGGGATGAACTAAACGTATCTCACCAGCCAATCGTCTTATGTCAATTAGCCTTTGATTTCATTAAACCCTTAACAAATACTATAAGATCAACTAGACCACAAATACATGTAATGGATAGGATGACCTTTTCCGGTGTATAACACTCCTGTTTCAGCAAAACATATGTTGAGAACACTTTAGTCATGCCTGTTTGAAAGAAAAAACAAACAGTTTTGACGATGTCCAAATAGTTTTTGATGGAGTGAGTGAGTGAGTGAGTGCGTGCGTGCGTGCGTCGTGCGTGCGTGCGTGCGTGCGTGTGTGTATGACTTGAAGAGTTTGTGATTAAATATGTTTGAGTGATACTACGGCGATATTATGTCAAATAGCATCGGTATTCCATTGAAAAAATCCGTTCAAATGACACATATGATTGAAATACGAAACGTTTAATGCATGGTGGTGCATCTTTGTGGTGGCCATTCGAAACACTTGTACTTTAATGTAGGAACGTTCTGCTTACTTTCGTTTTGAATTAACCTCTTTAACTGATGCAAATTTATGTAAGAAATAATGTTGTCATGAATATTAATTAGATTAGTTTTGATAATGGTACATGTACACATGGATGTTTGGCTAAGGAATTATAGAATCAGATGTATAATAGTTCATAAGCAAAACGAACAGATCCTGATCATGTACGATTCGTCTGATCTGGATGCCGTGTTTGCTGATGAAATAATATAATTCTACAGTTTGTGTCATGGCAAAATCGTTATGTGTTCATGTGCCAGTATAAAAAATCTAATCAATGTTCATGAGGTCATAATTTCTTACGTGAATATTTATGGAGTTTATGGTTAATCTTGAACCATTGAACCATTTCAACCCTGCATTTTTAGAATGGAATTAGCCGACCAGTCTTTAACCCTATCCCTGATGAATATTCATGAAGGAAATAATGATGTCATGAATATCAATAATGGCATTATTTATAATGGCATTATTTATAATGGCATATGAACACATGACATTTAGGCTTAGACAGAAGTTGTAGAATCAGATCTGTATTACACCATAAGAAAACAGAGCAGATCCTGATCAGACGGTCCTATAGGAGCCGTCTGACCTGGGTCTACTCTGTTTGCAGATGCGTCAAAATGCGCTTACATAATGGAACGGGTTAACAACAGAGTCTACTCAGCATAGAAGGCTTAAACATCCAATGCGATTTTGAATGACAAATAGTGCCGACCCTGATCAGAGAGCTCCTTAGCATAAAAGGTTTAAACATGCTATATGATTTGAATGACAAATAGTGCAGATCTGTATCATACGGCTCCTAGAGTCAGAAAGTTCCTCTAGGAATCCTCTGATCTTGGTCTACACTCCACACTGTTTGAAAATAACAGTACATGCGTGTCTCGGGTCGAAAGGATCAACTGACTTTTATATAAAGATGCAACTATATACAAATATATAAACTGTACTAAACAAAGGACGAAATAAATGAACATACGGACAAATCTAAAGGAACTGGACCATTGTAGACTATTATCTGCCATGGACAGTCCCGTCGTTAGACTACTTTTGAAAAGCATTCGTATGAAAGGTGTACTGTATTCAGAGTGTATTGCAGCGTTACTTACACTGTAGATAGTTGTTTTATGCAGTCTGTACACACATCTTATATCGTTACCATGACGTAGACGATGTCGATTTCCTATTTGGCTGTTGTATTAGTCTCAATTGTCTAGGAGCTTGATTGGTAATTTAAGTATAAAGTAAAACACCAGTACGATTCTGCATGGGTAATAACTCGAACCGAGCACATCGTTGTTTGTTAAATATAACATGGTGTCAGAAGTACCTTATTACTACGAAAATATAACACAAAGTATAATCAGCGACGTCATTCGTGAGTGCAATCATCGTACATCGACGGGATGTATTTATATAAAGCGCCTCAGATGGAATTGGAAGCGAGCGATTTTGAGGCAAGTTGGAAGCGGTTTATAAAACACACGAACTTTGTGTTGAATTGGCCTCTGAAAAAGAAAACAGAGGAATAAAAATGCACATATCTAATGAAATGGGTTGGTTATAAGGGTCGCACCATACATGATACTTGGACGATTGCCGAGGAAGAAGCTAAGAAGCGGCCAACCTACATTGAAACATTTGAAAAGTATGCCAAACCAAAAACGAACACACTGTACAATCGTTTCAAGTTTCAAAGCAGAATCCAGAATCCTGAAGAGACATTTGATCAATTTGTCACAGAACTACAAATACATGTGCATGATTGTTCATATGACAAACCAGAAGAAATTTGAAGAAATAGCATAGTTTACGGAATTGAAAGCAACAAAATAAGAGAGAAACGTATCTGTGAAGAATCAGAGCTCACTTTACAAACAACTATTGACATTGCCAATATATTCTGAAAATGCGTGTCTCTTGACAGAAAGTGTTAAGACAGTATACAAAGTCATATGAAAGCGCAAAGACACAGTCATCAAAGATGAACCTTGAAGCAAGTGGGCAAAGTAGCATAAATTCAGTGAAAACAGAAGGCAAACAAAAACTACACATATAAAGCTCAAGAAACAGCATACAAATAGAGAATGTTCAAGGCGTGGTAAATGAAAAACTAGTAAAGTCACATGGTGCAAGTAAAAATTATCCAGCCATGGGTAAAGTTTGTAAAAAGTGTCACAACCAGATCATTTTGCAGTAAAGTGCAGAACTAAATTAAGATATAAAAGAAAGCAATATGACAGTAGAAGGGTGCATCAAGTGGATGAGTTCGAATCAGATGTTTCCACAGACTCAGAAGAGATCTATATTGGCATGCTCATTGAACTCAGTGGTGAAAGTTACAACGTAAACTCTCTGAAGGATGATTGGCAGGTCAATACTGAAAAAATGACAAACAAGTAAAAATGCCGAATGACACTGGTGCAAAATGCAATGTCATGTCAAACAATACATTCTCACATACCTTCCCTTATCTCCGAGTTAGAACAACGGGTTAAGAATTTCCTTATCTGTAACACGTGTAAGATCACTTTAGAACATATATGACGTCATACGTCATATATATGACGTCAAACCATAGAAACCGATGTTTACATGTCATTTAAACGGCGAAAATGCACTTTTTTGATATGTGAGAAAAAAGTCTGATGCTCGTTGTCTTTTAAGATCACATGTTCCTAAACTCACCAAGAAAATGTTATTAAGCTCGCCAAGGCTCGCTTAATGACATTTTCTACGGCTCGTTTAGGAACATGTGATCTTAAAAGACAACTTGCAACAGATCCTCTATATCAAAACCCTGAACGTGGAAGACAGCATCATTTCAAGATCTTCGGCAACTCTGAGATCCTACAGTGGATACACATTAGAGACACTTAGAAACATAGCGTTTCCAATTAAAGTTAAAAGTCAAAAAGTATGTTCCGCACAAACACATCATCAAGAGTCATCAATTCAGAAACCTTTATAAACCTTTATAAGGACCAATTCCACAAAATCAGCCAGTTATAACAACGCAATCTGTTCGACGAGTAACTATTCCATCAAAGTACAAAGATTGATTTCCAGCTTAATATTAAGTAACATGTGGCATACACTTACATGCCTTGACAGAAAGTGTTAATTCAGTAAACAAAGAGAGCTGCTGTGTTAAGAGGGCACAATAACCCCCGCAGTCTCTTGACAGAAAATGTTAAGACAGTATACGAAGAGAACTGCTGAGTTAAAGAGTGAGTGAGTGAGTGAGTTGGGTTTAACGTTCGACCAACAGTATTTCAGTTATTTGCAGACGACACCCGCATGAGGCAAATTATGGTGCTGCCTCACTGAAATATCCCTGTCGCGGGCACATGGCAAGGGCACCCACCCAGTCACTTATCCTGACACCGGGCCGACCAGTCCTAGAACTACACCTTTTAATGGCGAGCGTAGACAAGGTAGCTACTAGTACCAACTTTTAACGACTTTTGGTTTGTCGCGGCCGGGGATCAAACCCACGACC
Source organism: Azorinus chamasolen (assembly GCA_963576725.1). NCBI lineage: Eukaryota > Metazoa > Mollusca > Bivalvia > Cardiida > Solecurtidae > Azorinus > Azorinus chamasolen. Next base: position 28,318,850 of record OY755235.1, read on the forward strand.
TTCTGTACCGCAGGCGGACGCTCTACCACTGAGCCATGCGGCACGTCTCTGTTAAGACAGTATACGAAGAGAGCTGCTGTGTTAAGAGGGCACAATAACCACCGCAGTCTCTTGACAAAAAGTGTTAAGCCAGTATACATACAAAGAAAGCTGCTGTGATAGGAGGGCACAATTTTCCCTAGCAGTCTCTTGACAGAAAGTGTTAAGACAGTATACAAAGAGAGCTAATGTGTTAAGAGGACACAATAACCCTCGCAGTATCTTGACAGATAGTGTTAAGACAGTATACAAAGAGAGCTAATGAGTTAAGAGGGCACAATAACCCCTAGCAAGTCTCTAGACAAAAAGTGTTAAGACAGTATACAAAAAGAGCTGCTGTGTTAAGAGGGCACAATAACACCACACAGTCTCTTAATTTCACAGTTAGTCTAGTCATCTTATACCGTAGTCTAGTCATCTTATGTTTTCTAGTCACTTTTGAATATTTACCATTCTTTGATATTTCCAAGAAAATCACAAAAGTACAGAAAGTTGGAATTACCGAGATGAACCATCAAAGAAATCTAATAGGACATCACAAAGTATTAAAAATTCTGAAAGGTGGTGATCCCCCGAAAGCAAAAATTGCAACACAAAAAGAGAAAATTGCAGACTCGGTTTTATAGAGTCTGTTCATGAGCAGTAATTGAAAGTGCAACACTGCTCACGCCCCCTAGCACCGGCTTAAGCGGTATTCAATTTTCAGAACAAGAAGTACTGAAATTCATGATCTCGAAAGATCAGAAGGTATAACAACACTGAGAATGAGGTACGGGGCGACGTTTTACGGCCGCCACACAAACACTTAACACCTGCTGTTGTGAAGATTATAAATTCTGAAGGGTGGTGGTCCCCCGAAAGCAAAAATTGCAACACAAAAAGAGAAAATTGCAGACTCGGTTTTATTGAGTCTGTTCATGAGCAGTAATTGAAAGTGCAACACTGCTCACGCCCCCTAGCACCGGCTTAAGCGGTATTCAATTTTCAGAACAAGAAGTACTGAAATTCATGATCTCGAAGGATCAGAAGGTATAACAACACTGAGAATGAAGTACGGGGCGACGTTTTACGGCCGCCACACAAGCACTTAACACCTGCTGTTGTGAAGATTATAAATTCTGAAGGGTGGTGATTCCACTTTATGACAAATAGTCTCACTTTGACCAGCGTTTTGCATAGTGCTTAAAACTCATGATTAGAGTAGACAAAGACAAATTGCTGTTCATAACATCTTAGTATAGTGTAAAAATTACAATGCAGACATTCTACAGTACTAACGCTTCAGAGCAATTATTTCTTAGATTTCATTTTTGTAGTAGAACATTTGAATATTTAGACATTCGTAAGAAAGGGTGATGTAATATACGTAGACGATGTCGATTTCCTATTTGGCTGTTGTATTAGTCTCAATAGTCTAGGAGCTTGATTGGTAAAACACCTGCACGATTCTGCATGGATAATAAATCGAACCAAGCACATGGTTGTTTGTTAATTATTACACGATTAACGTCATAATGATTATTATGACGATGGTGATAATGATGATTAATTAAAAGATGATAATCACCACCACTACAACAACCATCATCGTCATGATTACCATCATCATCAGCAATGTTGAAGAGCATCGATGCAAATTTTAAAGAAGTCCATTCCTTGACTCTCTTGAAAGTCCTCCACTGCAGGAATAACGTATTCATCTTACTGAAGATGGTTAAAAGTAATGTTCTTTTTCGATGTCGGAATAAAATAGAAGTCTGATTGAGCGGGATGGGTTGAGTATGGGGGTGTCGAATCAATTCAAAGTCACGTTCATTACTTGCAGCCGTAGCAACGACAGACGTGTGAGCTGTGTCATTGCCCTGGTCAAATAACACACGTTCACTGAGCTTTCCACTTGGTTTTAATAGCTTCATTTAACTGCCTAAGAGGTGACAAACCATATGCCCCATTGATGATCTGTCTCTTTGGAAGAAGAATATCAAATATAAGAATACCATTATCATCCCCTAAACGAGGTCATAACGTTCTTAGGTAACGAAACAACTGTCTTCTTTGGCGGGGTGACACAGGGTGTTTCCGTCATTTAGTTGTTGGGATTATGTGGTGATATGTGATGACATGATGAACCCATGTTTCATCGACAGTCACAAACCTCAGCCGAAACTTGCCTAGGTATGTTTAAAAATATTAAGATTAGCACACCAATATTCCGTCTTCAGTACTTCTGATCATCTGTTAAGACTGGCTACCCAACGGGCAGAGCTGTTTCGCAAGAATGGAATGGACTCTTTCCTGAGAAATCCCAACAGCACTAGCTGTGCGTCTCTCTGTAACTCGCATATAACCCATATTCATACTATGGACTTTACTGATTAATTCGGGGGCTGCCACAGTGACATGGCCTTCCGAGACGGGTGTTATCTTCACAGCTGTCCCTTCCGTTCTTAAATCCTGACGCCCACCTTTTTACGGTAGCATATAGAGTGACAACCTTCCTCAGTTTTGCTACAATATCAGCATGAATAGTCTTAGATGATAGACACTTTATTGAACAACAATTTGTCAATTTTGCAAAGTTTTACCACTTCGACATAAATAACACGGATTGACCAGCTGACCGTGAGACTGTTGACCACCAGAAGCAAATTCATGCGTTGTTTGTTATAACCGGTGAATACATTCAAAAGGAATAGACTATGTTGACAATTAACTAATTATAGGGAGTGTGAAAGTGTCAGTAACTTTTTTTTGTCTTTGAAATGAACCCAGCCCGTTGTTTAATGTCATTTCTTTTTATCTTATGTCAGAAGGTAAAATAAATTATTTCAAGAGTGAGATAAGTTTCACAAAAGCAGAGTTTTGATAAATCACGTTTTTATCCTCATCCTCATCTATCAATGCATCACCTATCAAGACTATATGGCCTACATCGTGTAGTTAATTGAACTCGCTCGCTCGCTCGCTCGATCACTCACTCACTCACTCACTCACTCACTCACTCACTCAGTCACTCAGTCACTCACTCACTTACTCAGTCACTCAGTCACTCACTCATTCTGACCCACTATTCCTCTTTCAAGTAACACATGAAATATCGAAGTTGGAACATTGTAGTTATTTTAGGAAAAAAAAGAAACATATTTCCACTAGCAAACAAAATAGACCCTGCCTGATTAGATGGCTCCTACTATGTTTGCAAATGCGTGAAAACACATTGATATGAAGGAAAGGGTTAATATGTGTTTGTGTGAGCTTCGCCGTAAGACACATTTCAACGCCTTTGCAAACAGAGTAGACCTAGATCAGACGGTTCCTATATGAGCCGTCTGTTCAGAGTCTGATCCGTATGTTTATGGTATAATACAGATACGATTCTACAGTTTCATGAAATAAAGTTTTCTGTTTCATTATCGGTTTTTAACCTTTACCCAACAGAGACGCCTTTCAACGCATTTGCAAAGAGAGTAGACCCAGATCAGACGGCCCAGAGTCCGTCCGAACAGAGTCTGCTTTAATCAGCAGCACAATTATGTTTGCATATCATTTCAACAGTCGTATATTGTTTGCAATGGCATAAAAATGCGTATTTATAGAGTAAAAAGTTATCCGTTTCCTTCATACAAACTTTTTTTCACGCATTTGCCAACAGAGTAGACGCAGGTCAGACGGTTCCTATCGAAGCTAATAACACTTGAAAGGTCTGTATCTTTACTTTCTAAAATGGCTATGATTTTCCACCTTTCATCTTTAATTAGAATTTTTTTGTCATGAATATGCAGTAGGTATTGAAATTTGGAATAAACATAGAACAGGGAAAGGGTTAAGTAGTCACCTGCCTAATGAGTTCGTCTGTCCTAAACGCTTTGGTTACCGAATTTTAAACTGTTGTAAAGGTTTGCATAGTTATACGTCAGCCAGGTTGCGGGGCTCATTTGGTATTCTTACGTGAAGATTTGACTGTTATCTAAATATGAAAATTTATTGTTCATACACAGAAGATATGAACACAAGCGTTTTCCTCTACACAACTGGAAATTGTCACAATACATATTATTCCCAACAGCAGAATGTTTAGAAACATGGTTTTATAATTTGCTAAATGTTTTTTGTTTTTTTATCAAAACCTTATTGACGTCGACCCACAAAGAATTGGCCATTACCAAGTAGTGTATTAACTCACTGAACGTTAAATAATTGTCGTCTGCTGCACTTGTGAAATTATGTTTTCCTCTAGCATGTCTTCAAAAATACAAACAGGTATCAAATATCTCAGATCATGATAAGAAACCGAGTTTCTCTTCATCTGGATAAAATTTGGTAATTATAAATTCGCCAAAGATTACAAAGGGTTTATATCCAAGCGTCTACATCGTATATGTCATATTTTGTCTTCATTGTAATAACAACTAAAAGGTATAGTTCCACTTCGTGCAACGTTTCCATATGCAGTAAAGCCTAATTAAAACGACCAGGCAATACAGCGAACTCTGGTTAATAGTACCACTCAATACAGCGAACTCTCGCTAATAGTACCACTCAATACAGCGAACTCTCGCTAATAGTACCACTCAATACAGCGAACTCTCGCTAATAGTACCACTCTATACCACTCTCGCTAACAGTGCCACTCAATACAGCGAGCTCTGGCTAATACTACCACTCAATACCACTCTCGCTAACAGTGCCACTCAATACAGCGAGCTCTGGTTAATACTACCACTCAATACCACTCTCGCTAACAGTGCCACTCAATACAGCGAGCTCTGGCTAATAGTACAACTCAATACAGCGACATCTGGCTAATACGACTACTCAATACAGCGAACTCTCGCTGATACGACCACTCAATACAGTAAATTCTTGCTAATACGACCACTCAATACAGTAAACTCTAACTAGTACGACTACTCAATACAGTGAACTCTCGCTAGTACGAACATTCAATACAGTAAGGTATTGCTAGTACGAACACTTAATAAAGTAAAATCTTGCTAATACTTCCTCTCACTACAGGGAAGTATCGCTAATACGACCACTCAATACAGCAACGTTTCGCATGTACGACTATTCGTTACAATAAAGTCTCGCTAATACGACAACTCAATACAGTAAAGTCTCGCTAATACAACAACCCAATACAGTAAAGTATCGTTAATACTTCCTCTCAATACAGTGAACTCTCGCTAATACGTCCACTCAATACAGCAACGTTTCACATGTACGACTATTCGTTACAATAAAGTCTCGCTAATACGACAACCCAATACAGTAAAGTATCGTTAATACGATCACTCAATACAGTGAACTCTCGCAAATACGACCATTCAATACAGTAAACTCTCGCTATTATGACCAGTTAATACAGTAAAGTCTCCATAATACGACCACTTAATACAGAAAAGTATCGCTAATACAACCTCTCAGTACAGTAAAGTCTCATAAATATGACCACCCATTACAGCAAAGTCTCTTTAATACGTGCACTTAATATAGCAACGTTTTGCATGTGCGACTATTCAATATCGTAAAGTCTCGCTAATAGGACCACTTAATACAGCGAACTCTCGCTAATACCACCACCAGATACAGTAAAGTCTCGCTAATACGTCCATTCAATACAATGAACTCTCACTAGTACGGCTACTCAATACAGTGAATTCTCGCTAGTACGAACACTCAATACAGTAAAGTATCGCTAATACGACCGCTAAATACAATGAACTCTCACTAATACGACCACCCGGTACAGTAAATTCTCGCTAATACGACCACTCAATACAGTGAACTCTCACTAGTACGGCTACCCGATACAGTTAACGCTCGCTAGTACGAACGCTCAATACAGTAAAGTCTAACTAGTGCGAACACTTTATACATTGAAGTCTCGCTAATACGTCCACTCAATACATTAAAGTCTCGCTAATACGTCCATTCAATACATTAAAGTCTCGCTAATACGTCAACTCAATACATTAAAGTCTCGCTAATACGACCATTCAATACAATTAATTGTCGCTTATACGACTACTCACTACAGTGAAGTATCGCTAATACTACCACTCACTACAGCAACATTTCGCATGTGCGACTGTTCAATACAGTAAAGTCTCGCTAATACGACCACTCAATATAGTAAAGTTTCGTTAATACGACCACTCAATACAGTGAACTCTAGCTAATACTACCACGTAATACAGTAAAGTCTCGCTAATATGACCACTCAATACAGTAAACTGTCGCTAATACGTCCAGTCAATACTGTTAACTCTCGCCAATATGACCACTCAATACAGCGAACTCTCGCCAATACGAACACTTAATACAGTGAACTCTCGCTAATACGACCATCCAATACAGTAAAGTCTCGCTAATATGACCACTCAGTACAGTAAAGTATCATTAATTTGACCACCCAATACAGTAAAATCTCTTTAATACCACCACTCAATACAGTAAAATCTTTCTTATACGACCACTAAATACAGTAATGTTTCACTAATACGACTACCCAAATACAGTAAATTCTTGCAAATAATATGGGGCGAAAGTGATACAGAAAACTCATAAAGGGGTTTTGCATTAAGTAACCATCTACGTTTACAGTCTCCTTTGTTAATAGACCACGTGGTCGCTTTAGCGAGTGAGACTCTACTGTTCATTGTTCATGTTATACTGCACTGTTATGTTTTGTTTTTTAAGTATTTACTTTATAAATATTCATGGCAGACTATGTAACTTATATGCCATACCCCACAAGTGAATACAGTAGAATGTCTCTAAACGGGTCGTTAAATTCTGTATAAATATCGGTCTTGGAGACAGGTGAAAGCTTAATGCAGAGTGAAAGTCATGCAGAAAGTTCATGCAGGAGCTTTCAACCTGCATTAAGACGCCACTAACCTAAAGGTATTCAAATTCTTCTCTAATTGTTCTCTAATAGAAGTCCGGTTTAGTGAGGTTCTACTGTTATAGTTATGACAAATATTATAGAATAAGATATAAGATATGCTGTTAGCAAACAAAACAGAACCTAATCAAACACTCCTATAGGAGTAATCTGATATTGGTCTACACTGTTTGTTAAAGTGTAAGAAAGTGTCTATGTGAAGTAAAGGATTAGACAGAGGCCCTTGTCTATGATTAAGTGGTTCTCTGGTCTGTACACTTCAACGATAAATATTATTTTAGTATTTCGATAAAAAGACCAAATGTTATCTCTGGTCTGACATTGGTGACACATGGAAATTAATTTCACACATGCCCCTGCAAAATTAAAGACAGCTAATAATCATTCAGTCTGGGGCTGTGCTGGCCTCAATACGTACCTCAAATTTAACTCGTACTATTTCATAGTGGTCACAGTAAGTACAGTTTTTCTCATTTCGTTTTCTGTCGCTTTTTGTAATGGTGGTCTTTACTGTTATTTTGTTATTCAAGAACAGTCAGAAATTAGAGAAATTTTATCTGTACTAATTTATGTTATGAATCTGACTATAGTGTTCTTAATCTACGGTAAACACTTGACAGATGGATTGAGACGTTTTCAGTCGAATGGCTTCTGAATGTAGGGTGGAAGTCTTTCACTCTGCATTAAGTTGCCACCTGTCTCAAAGACCAATACTGTTTTAGTGTTCGAACTATCGGGGTTTTATTGTATATAGATGTATTAAATAAGTATTTGAAACGTATTTAACGTATTGAATTACTTAACCCAATAAAATGTAAGTTAGATTCTCACGTTGTGCATGGATGTTGCGCACACTGTTCGCTTACCTGGTGCCATGCTTGTTCACGAAATGCTACAACAACCATGTAAGGTCATTGATCGAACCATAACCCTTTACCTTATGAATATTTATGTCAGAAATAATTATACCATGGATAGGTGTATCTATTAGCTCAACCTTTTTAATTTTATATGAACACAGGGTGTTTTGACTTGGCAGAAGCTGTATCTATATGCTTCTGTATTCAAACAGTGCATACCCTGATCAGACAACTCCGTTTGGTTCTACACTGTATGAAAAGACTACGCGTATTGCAGATAGAAAGCAATTGGTAAAGCGATGTTGCAATCGGTATAGTTTTATCATTTTACAGTTGAACCCCGATAGTTCGCGCACTAGAACAAGTAGTGTTGTCGGACTTTAAGACTAGTGGCAGCCTATTAATGCAGGTGGAACGTCAATCAGTAAGCTCCGCTACGAGTCTTCTGTATTATTTTCGCCCTGCATTAACAACCAAATGCCTAAAACTCTCTCAGTTTTACTTATGTTGTGGGGAAGTCTGTCGGGGATACCTTTATTTAAATGTTTGTTTAGTTAGGGTGACTTTGAGATAAGAGTGAGGTTAGGACGTCCGTAAACCGGTTTAAACCCCCAGTGGTGATTTGCTGCTGACCGTGATAAGGCGTTACTCTCCTTGTCACCCTTACTTTTGTTTGTCTTGTGTCTTTGTGCTTGTGCGTTTGTTCATGTATGTTTCTGGTGCTTGTGTGTTTGTTGGTACTTTCTGTGTTCTTCTCGTGTGTGTGTGTGTGTGTCGTGTGTGTGTGTGTGCGTGCGTGCGTGCGTGCGTGCGTGCGTGTGTGTGTGTGATTGGTCGCTGTCGTCTTTCGATGGATGTGTGTATGTTTATAAATCGCTATATTAATTACTTTCTGTCGGTGTTTTGGTGATGGTGGTGTTTTGTGTGTGGCTTTTCTTACTTGACTGTACAACTTTTTCATTTACTATTACGTTGGACTTTCAAATTTTAACTGTATTTATTTTAGTTAATAAATTTTCGCTAGCAGTGCTGAAATGAGTTGTACCCTATTTTTATATGTTGAGCTGATCAGCAAAATCAACTTTGTGAAATCTAATACACCAATCTGCATACCACAATCAATATGTACGTACACCAAAGCAAACATGTCCTTTAAAATGGTTGACATTAGGATTTGGACTCTTATCAAAAATGCATTTTATTGCAAACCTAGATAGTATACCGCTTTACCTAAAACCGTTTTGTAACCGTAAAACGCTGTCAAGAAAACAGGACTAAACATTGGAAATAAACACAAATCTCAAGGACTTAGGTCTGGCAAGTACGTCGGATCGTTTATGCAGCTGTTACGCAAAAATTGGTTCGTTTAGATCGGTTCAGTTTTCGATTTTCCTTCGGTTCGGTACGTCATTACACAATCCTCCGATATCACAGCAAAGAATATAGTGTCATGTCCAATGTAATTCCGATCAATCTAAATCATTTTGGGACCTCCATAATGACAGTAAAACGTCGATAGTACGAACAATAAAACAAGTATTATTATCTTTAAGATAGGTGGCAGTTTAGTGCAGGGTGAAACTTGCACAGAATTTTCCTCTAGGAGCTTTTTGCATAAATTTGACCCTACATTAAGCTGCCACCAGACTAAAGAACTGTCGATTCTTCATTACTCAAACTTTGGACTATCGAGTTTTATTGTATTACTCTAAATATCCTGCCAAGAACAGAAGACTGATATACAGTTCTAATTGGATTAGGTGTAAAGGTCATATTAATTAATATGCGTTTTTTGTTTACAGCTATGTTGCGAGTTATGTATTTTGTTTTTGGCGCTGTATTTGCCATTGGAAAGGCAACGGGAAATGTACAATCTCGAGGGCAGTTCAATGGTGGGACACTCAGTTTCAGTGTCCGCAATGATAGCAATGGAAAACTAGTGGTAAGCTTCTCACATACACTTATGGCTGTAAGAGAGAGTCTGTTAGGTATATCAGCACACATTCCTTGCAGTAGGCCTTGCTCTTTGGCGATGTTGGTTTTTAACTAATTAATTCCCATTTATTTAAGAAAATCCCTTCCTTATCTTATTTTGGAACCCATCCATTTTTCATCTTAATCCTTTCCCTTTTGTCGACTCTGTAAAAGTCACTTTGTGAAACCATTGTGATAAATAGAGCATTTGCTCCTATGGGAGCAAATGCTCTATTTATCACGATGATTTCAAACTACAAAATTCTAACATTTTCCTTTTCTCTAATAATGCTCCTTTTCGGTAGATATATTCAAAGAGGTTGTATCTAAAAATAGCCTATGGGGGAATGGGTTAATGGGGCACAGCAAATACAATATTAGCCATTAACATCGATGGGTTCGGCAAACATTGTAGACCATGTTCAGAGGACTCTTTCTGATCGGGGTGTACACTGTTTACCTGTCATTTTTAAGAGACTCGGGCATCTTTTTATGACTCTGTAAAAGTCCATTTAAAAACTATTGTGACACATGCAATAAATGCTCTGTCATATTTGTTTAAAAACTACACGATTATAATGTGTTTCCTTTCTGTAGTAACTACTCTTTTTCGGTAGATTTATTCAAAGAGGCTGGGTATGAAAATAGCCTATGATAATCACTATCAATTATATAAGTTGAATAAACAATAATGATGACATTTATTAGGAACATTTATCCCCATCCTTATTTACTTATTATATTCCCCATAATTTCGTTCATTAGATACGTTTTGATTTTGTAAATACTTAATCTGATTTACAACATTTATGTCAATTACAGGCTGATCTGGACTTGATAGCTGGCTGGGTATTAGGGAAGGGACCGTGTGGCCAAGTTTGCAGCAATGCAGATTTGGGCAGATCAACATTAACGTCCCGAATGAGTATGGTAAGCCGTATTGGGGACCCTTTATATTTTGGTAACTGGACATCTGAGTTTAGAGCAAACCATATGACTACCACAAAGAGCATGGACTCGGAAATAGCTTCAAAAATGACAGAGGTCTTGGTAGCAATGAGCAGCACGGCAAAATGGGAACAAGAACGGATGCAAGTCACCGTGTACCTCGAACCGACTAATACTGATTTCTTCGAAGATATTTAGTAAGTATATACAAGTACGTTATGAAGTACCAATGCCATTAGTAGGGCTTACAATTATCACTGATTATCACTATTCTTGGACTTAGAGAAGTTGATGGAGCATCATGTTAATTTAACCCGTTTCCCTGTTCAGTATTCATGTAAGAAAATATTTATTAGCTCAATTCTTACAAAAGCTGTTGAATGAAATCTATAGTATGTCTTGTTTGGAAAGGCGTGGAAAGGCGCTTCTATGAAGGAAATGCCTCCCCGAGCGATCAGAACATTACTAGTAAAAAGTTTTAACAAAAACATTTTAGTTATTGATTTACCTTCTCGTGTACACAGTTTCAAAATCTGTATGGTGTTGTTTCAATATCTATTTGGTGTCATTTCAGTTTCGAAGGCGAATATTGGCATTACCTGAATATGCAGGGTTCAACGGTAAAACCATGGCATATGCAAGCTAAAATTGACAGGCGTATCCGAAGCGACACTGGTAAACCAAATCAAAGCCCAATAGTCTTGATGAAACCACTTTATAGGTAGGTGTAAATTTTTCGCGTTTAGCGGTAAACATTTGTGGAGCTTCTGATTTACAAACAATATCAACAGAACGTCAACATGGATTGAGTGTAGTGTACGTTTAAATGTGACGCTCTGTGTAGGAATGTTTTCTCACGTTTAACCATATTTTAAAGCGAATATTTTAGACATGCATGTACAGTGTACATACATGTATATATGATATGTAATTGCAAAGAAAAGGTATCTTTTTAGAATGATTAGTACGAGTGCTTCTCTTTTCACGACTCCATGCAGCAGTACCGGCGAGTCAACAGGGTTTCCTATATTTGCCACCTAAGTCACAAAACAAGAGCAAATTTTCCATAACCTTTCTCTTACTGAATTGCGATATAAGACATGGTGTCCAATTTGATGTATGATGAATATGAATCTGGTCTAAAGTCAAGGTATCAACGTTATTGCTGCAAAGTTTGATGACTGGGCAATTAATTAAACACTTCTGTGTTGATAGAGTCAATAGTCATAACTCAGCTGCAATTACGTTGATATGAAACTTACGTGAAAGGTACACTACTTCTTAACGTTAAACGTGTGTAAAGTTTTTGAAGTACTTAACCCATTCGTACCCAGCGTCCCTTAAAAGAACATAGGCAAAACGTATAGATCCAGATCAGAGGTCTCCTGATGGAACCCTCTGATCAGGGCTACACTTTATGGCCCATTGAAGAAAACAGTGTGCTTGTTGTGTCGCCTCCATATGACAAAATAGACTGGTTCCAAAGAATGATCTGAAAGGGCTTTTTTCTTAAATAATATGGGAACACATGGGTAAAATGTCCTTCAGAGTCATCAGGTTTGATGTTATTAAAATTGAAAACTGCTTAAGCAGGTGCTAGGGGGCGTGAATAGTGTTGCAGTTTTAATTACCACCCATGAACAGACTCAATAAAACCGAGTGTGCAGTTTTCACTATTCGTATTGCTAATTTTGCTTTCGAAGGAACTCCCACTTTCAGGATATATTTACTTCACAACAGCAGGTGTGAAGTGATTGCGTGGTGGCCGTAAAAAGTCACCCCGTACTTCATTCTCAGTGTTGATATATTTTCTGCTCCTTCGGAATCATTAGTTCTGATGTTGTTAGTTTTGAAAATTGAATACTGCTTAAGCCGGTGCTAGGAGCATGAGTAGTATTGCACTTTTCATTACTGCTTATTAACAGACTCAATAAAACCAAATCTGCACTTTTATCGTTTTGCATTGCTACTTTTGCTTTCGAAGTATCTACCATTTTCAGGATATATTAAGAAGTAATGCGTGCTTCAAGGGTTTCGGGACAGGTGAACAGATAAGAGCAAGTAAATTTTAAATCTACTTGTCTGATTGCACCAAACATGATCCGTTCAAATAACCAATCTCCCTCAGATTTAAGGGTTACATGGCATTGCTTTACTTACGACGTTAGACAAGAACATCGCTACGTACCCATATATGACTACACGAAGGTTGGAACATTGAAAACGCACACGGTGCTCTTGGAATGCAATTCTGAAAAGACTAAAATGATAACATATTTTCAGTGCAAAAGTTACAAGTATTGCAATATAGTCTGAAAGTGGGAGATCCTTCGAAAGCAAAAGTAGCAATACAAAAGAGAAAATTGCAGACTAGGTTATATTGAGTCTGTTCATGAGTAGTAATTGACAGTGCAACACTACTACTCACTTGTGCCACAAGTATTGCAATCATTATTTGCTACCATCTCCGCGATTAAGAAGTAAAGCGAATTGTATCTCATAGACTTTTGATTGTCATTAGACAATTTCCTTTGTGTTGGTACATATTAATTTTCTTCTTATGAACTGTTTAAATGAAAACGTCGGACAAATATGAAAATAATATATTGGATTTTGAACATCGTTAGTCTCGAATGTATAGAATAGAAATGGCATCACCACAAATAAGACAATAATGGCTATGGTAGTATTTATACTGCGTTTATCTCCAAATAATTGCATGCACGTTTCTTTACTCTAGAGAAAGATAATTAAAACGAAACCAAACTCATTTTTATTAACCAGTATCTTTAAGGCACGGTGAGCCTATAACAACAGAATAACCAGTCAATTCTCATTGCAGAATAAAACTTGACACAGTGGGGAAGATTCAGATTGGCGCTGTCGATCCAGATGGCGATCATGTGAAATGCAAAGATGCATATATTATCGAAGGTGGCGCCATAATGAAAAGTAAAATACCAGGTCTAACAGTATATGAAGTAAGCAGCTCCATGTTTGGTGTCAATGCAGTGAAACTATTTTTTATATTTGATCTGGGCAGTCAGAACGAAGCAATTAGACATGCAAAAAGAGACAAAAACGAACGTGGTGGGAAATCATGGACAAAGAGAGAGAGATAGATAGAGAGAGAGGGACAGACAGACAGCAGGCACACACAAACACAGACAGAGACAACGACACACACAGGCACATAAAGAGAGACACACACAGAGACACACAGAGACTGAGAGAGAAACGAAAGACAGAGAGAGAAAACAAGAAAGAAAGAAAAACGAAAGCGAAAGAGTTGGGTGTAGGAGTGGAGTAATTGAAGGAAAGTACGAAAGAGAAAGATACACAAATATGAGAGAAGAGAGAGACAATGAGAAAGATGCATGCCCCAAAATTCTGCAAATAACCGCTATGGAATTTGTATTATCAGTAAACAGATCTACCTGAAAATTAGTTACAAGCAAGTATGGCGGCCGTAAAACGTCGCCCCATACATCATTCCTCAGTGTTGTTATACCTTCTGATCCTTCGAGATCATGAATTTCAGTACTTCTTGTTCTGAAAATTGAATACTGCTTAAAGAGGAAGTCCCTACAATGATCGCATATTTTCAATAATATCATAAAACTTGGTATTTGTTATGCTCTAACATTATTATGAAGGTTCCCAATTTGAACTTATATCGAAAAATGCCCCTGTGATACAAATAAACCGATTTCATCAATACTGATAATTTTTGTTCTACAACACAATATTATCGGCCTTTTCCGTTAAATTCCTCCGCGTTTTGCCGATGATCACCCGATCCCTCCATTGTTTACGTAATAGCTTTCTCGGAAGTGGTCGGAGAATCGCGAATAGGGCGAACAGTTACGAAACTAAAACACAACCCGAATAAAACTGAAACTTCGGGTAGTAAAACCGAGATTGGCGACATCAAACACATGGATGTTTTGTCATTATAAACGGTAATTGGATGGGGCTTTTTGCGATATGCTACTTTTCAGCATATAAATAAACGAGTTTTGTATATTTTAAGTGTTTATGAAACGCGTCAAATGTAGGGACATCCGCTTTAAGCCGGTGCTAGGGGGCGTGAGCAGTGTTGCACTTTCAATTACTGCTCATGAACAGACTCAATAAAACCGAGTCTGCAATGTTCTCTTTTTGTATTGCAAATTTTGCTTTCGGGGAATCACCTCCCTTCAGAATTTATATAGAACGTATAAGGACCTCATGCTTTGCCAGATCAGATATTTCCACATAAAATTATTTGAAGAATGTGACCACATTTTACATGCAACAATACATTATATATTTTCTTGCAATATTTTGATGTGACATGATACCGCATTCTTTATATTTCAAATGTGCCGTTTTACCAAACAAATGCAGCCTCATTGACATTTTGTTCACATACTTGTAGGTTTTGAACTCAGAAAAGCGTGGTAATTATGCCAAAGATACATTACAACACTTAAAAGAAATAATAAAATATGTGTAAAAAGTGATTTTTAAATTCCTTTTAGGACAAATACATATAATGTGACAAATTGTGAAAAATGTGATCTGGAAATCACAAAGTCAATCAAGCAGAGTTAAGGAACATATAGTCAAAAATGCTGAATGTTGTTTAATAGTTGTGTATTTCTGGTTTTAGACTCTTTCTTCTGACGTTTGATTTTGAAAATGTTGCAGAACTGCACTGTCACTATTGACGCCAGTAGAGCTAAGTTTGGATACCACGACGACGCGTGGGGTGCGGTGGCAATTACGGTTGCTGACTCCAACAAAGAAACGTTAACAATAGGCGTGGAGCATCTAAATCCCTATGCGGTTTCATTAAGTAAAGTACCTGTGCAGGTATTTACTATTTGGTTAAGAGAATGCATACAGGGCATAATCATTTTTAAAATACAATAAATGTCGCACTAATACGACCACATAAGTTATTAACATTGCAGTCTGTAAAATCATGCGGTTGCCTTTTGCATGGTAGAAGTGATGTAGGGTAGGAGCTTTCTGCATAACATTAATTCTGTTCCACCTGTTTTAAAATCCAGCATTATACTTCATTTGAGTGGTCGTATCAGTGAGACTTTACTGTAACACATTTCTTATATCTGACTGGTCCGGTTACCTCAACCAATAAAGCGTCAGCCTCGGATCGGGAAGTCGCACGTTCGATTAACAGCCCTCTTGTTCTTGATTATTAAGTGTGTGCAACGAAATATGACAATGACGGTCCCGATGTAATATCACAGTATGGCAGCACTGTAGACGCCAAGTAGACGCGCCGTCTATTTTTTTTTAAAATTATACTGTTTTACGGGACATCACTTACAATTATTTTAAAGACATCGCTTACAATTATACCCCCACATATTTGAATATGTTGAAATCAGGTTGTCCGTCTGTCTATATGTCCATCAAACGGTAATTTTGTCAGTCTGCATGTCCGTCCGTGGAGACACTTTACTCCAGACTTATGTTACAATTCTGATCTATTGTGTTGAATGTTTAATGGTAGCTGTATTACCATGGAAAAGTATATACCTGCGATTGTCATTAGGATCGGATTATTATTGCAGAAATTATTGCCGTTTTATATTACCACAGTGGGGGTCGTCATTTCTATTTATAGACAAACATGTGTCGACCTGTCGAAAACTTTCCTCTTTGTAGAGGTTGGCGTCATCACATTCCTCGCATTCTTTGGCGCTAAACCGGCCCACTGTATGTATATTTCATGGGAATGGTTTGTGCGTATGTCCAATTTCTTCATAACTATCAAAGCTATGGACTTGTAACTTTGAACAGTCATTTACCATCATAACAATCATACCTTGATTGTGAGATGCGTGGGTCATAACTATGCATGATTTACATATGTATACAATGCAATTAAAATGAGTTTTGACGAAAACAATCATATTATATCACACTGATCCATTCCGCATTGTAGTTCCTTATTCAAGTTCTGGTGGTAATCGATGCTCCCGTGTTTGTGACACCAACGGCTGAATCTAATCACCATTTCATTCTGTATTCCGGAACCGCATGGATACAGAAACTTTATGCAAAAGCCAGTAAAAATACGTGAGTAAATACTTATACAAGTATATATATATACTACCCCGGGAGCCAGATAGAGTTACCGTGCACCCCGTCTGACCTTTTCATGGGTACCAGTGTGTTTGGTAGGGTCTGCCAAATAGAAATAAAAAAATGTACCCATGAAAAAACGCATTCCTGCTATGGGTATTTCTACCATGGCAACCGGTGGTATGGACAAATCTGTTACCAAATATATAAGAAATAAAACGGTCTTTGATTTAGAATATCATGTTGTTAATCAGTTCATTAGCATATTCATGAATAGTAATGTTAAATCAAACATAAAGAAAGACTTTTGTCACTGACCGTTCCAAGGCGGTGCTTCCATCTTCCCCCTATTGTGTGTTTGTTTTGTCTTTGTGCGTTTCTTGTTGTTTTTATAGTTATGTACATTTGCTGTTTCCTTGTGTTGCTGTTCGGGCGACTGTTTGTTCTGTATGTGGTGTTTCCTGCATGACTCATTTTTGTACTTTCATGATTTGTTTATAAAACGCATTAAAACATTTAAGAAGAAAGGTTATGACCCCAATATATTGCAACGCACTGCATGTATGGTTATCGACCCTTTTACAGTCGGTAGTTACGCTTCCCTCTTTGCTTGCGTGATGACATGCCGAAGGTAGTACTCTATGATGGTATACTCTTACACTCAGATACGGGATGAGCTTACCAGACTCATGTATTACTTTTTCCCTGTCGTGCCCTTAACGACTTACCTGCAGGTGCTCTGACTTCAGCAAAGTCATTGAGTACATATTTGACGGATTGTCACAGTTATTATTCTATGTCTTATATGTTGTCCTGTGTTCACCGTCAACTATGTTGTAGGTAAGTCCGATGGGGATACATTTATTTACACTATTTGTAAAGCTAGGGTGACTTTGAGAGAAGTGTAAGGTTAGGACGTCCGTAAACCGGTTTAAACCCCCAGTGGTGTTTTTGCTACTGACCGTGCCACGGCGGTACTTTCTTTGTTACCTTCCTTTTGTGTGCATTACGTCTTTGTACTTGTGATTTTGTTCATATGTGGAGTGTTTGTATCTAGTTCTTGTGTGTCTTTTGGTGTTTTATGTGTTCATCACGTGTGTGAGTGTGCGTTTGGGTGTGTGGTTGTGTGTGTGTCATGCTATCTATCGGTGTGTTGGTGGTGGTTGCGTCTTGTATGTGGCTTTGCCTGCTTGACTTTACTACTTTTCCATTTATTTTAAAAACCTATAGAAATGAAGTTCTTAACCTACCGTTATAATCCAAGTACTCCGAAACTAGTATTTGCTTTTTCGTATGCGGGCGTGAGTATGACCCCTTCTGGTATGAAAACAAATGAACCATTAAGATACAAATAACAGACTGTTTCATTTTCCAAGAATGATATGAACATTTAAACCATGTTCAAATGAGAAACTTGAAAGATTACGATTCATCTAAATCATCATGCTTACTTGCTTATTTATAAATAATGATTTGGGTATCACAAACGGTCATGGAATGATTTGAAATGATTTAGCCTGTAGTATGACTAGACCAAAGAACAAACTACTGAATCAAGAGTTTAAACATATTAAATAAACTAAACTTATCAAGGCTGGTGTGTCGGCTCATATGTATTGTGTATATATTTCGTTTGCATTATCCTCACCAGTACACCACAGGAATGGTGATTGAAAAAGATATTTCTATTAAAAGTATCAACTTTTGAGGAGATGCCAAACTTATGACTTGTACACTACAATCTACCAGCAGAAAAAGCAGTGAAACGAGGTATGTAAAGCAGAATTAGAACATACAGAAACAACAGGGCTTAGTAGTGTTTAACTGGTACATCTCGTAACATACAGTTTACTTTGAACTAATCGAAACATGTATTATTCAGCATATTTACAAATCATTATATCACTGAATACTGTAAAGAATGTCTCAGTCGGTTTATAGAAAAAGACATTCCTGTGTGATACATTCGTTCACCACCATAGCTGTATTCATTGTAATGAAAGTTTAGTCTCAATGATAACCAGTGTCTTCAAAGATCCCCATTGTTCATCTTTATTTGCCCCAATTTCCAGAATGTCTACCATGACTTGTGGAGGCAAGTAACCGCAGATTCATAATGGAATGGTCCAAGAACCACATTAACATGGCTCCAGTAATGTGCTTCTGAGACTGGGGGTATTACTGGAAAGACTATATTTGAGCTCGTCCAAATTTGCACCTGATAGATGACCCGTTAAATGTGTCGGAATAAGCACTTTCTACAAGGTGGCAAAGATCCCATGTCATTGTTATGCAAATCATTAATTGACTTATCTTTGCGCTTCTCCTTATATTTCAACAGTTTCAATTCAGCATACATTGTGTATGTGAACGATTCTTAGTCACCAATTAGATCAGCTTAAACATCCCAAGTTTCCAAGACTTACTAGTCTCTTTCCATGAGTCCTTATTTGGTGACACATACCCCTTTTATTCGCCCGTCTTCAGACGGGGCGTATTATATTGTGGCATTGTCCGTCCGTCCGGCTGTCTGTCTGTCCGCTCTTTAACTCAAACAAATGCAATCCAATCATTTTCAGAGATTTCTTCAGCATGTATATTACCATTTTATATTTGAGTTATATCTTCTTACTTTATGAATTTCCGTGAAGTTTTGCTTATCCGCTCTCTAACTCAAACAAATGTAATCCAACCCTTTTCGAATTTTGTTAGCAAGTAAATTTATATAATGCCTAATATTCTGAAAATGGATGATCGTTCGAAAGCAAAAGTAGAAATGCAAAAGGGGAAAATTTCAGACTCAGTTCTATTGAGTCTGTTCAACGCGACACTACTCACGCCCCCTAGCACCGGCTTAAGCAGTATTCAATTTTCAAAACTAATAACATAAAAACTAATGATCCCGAAGGACCAGAAAATATAATAACACTTGTCAGCAAGTATATTACTATAATGTCTCAGTCAAGTTCCATAGTCATCAAGATTGTCTTTGACAATCAAAAATTATCTCCCCTTACTTTATGAATTTCGGTGATGTTTGCTTGTCCACTGTCTTACTCAAGCAAATATAATCCAGTCCTTTTCAAAGTTTGTCAGCATGTATATTACCATAATGTCTCAGTCACGTTCGAAAGCCAGCAAGATTGTCTTAGATACTCAATAATTATCTCACCTTACTTTATGAATTTCGGTGAACTTTTGCTTGTCCGCTCTCACAAACAATCGTAATCCAATTCTTTTCGAATTTGATGTATATTACCATAATGTCTAAGTCAAGTTCGGCTAATAGCAAGATTACTCTTGAAACTCCACGATTATCTCCATTTGTTACTCAATTGTGCTGGTAGAGTCACAGTAAGCATGAAGACCACAACAGGGCATCCACGCATTTGAAACTGTCAGTGTAATCAAACAGTATGAAAATATATCATTGGTTGGCGTTCTAACTGTAACAGTCATGCAGTCGTGTTCTCTGGCTAATAACCTGATATCAGTTTCTTTTTGTGCTGACTTCAAAACAGTTTTCTGCATAGGTATGATTACTTTATGCTTTTCAAATTACTTAAACAAGTTGTCTCTTGTTGTTATCGTTCACCAATAATCCTTCCAGCCAGTATGTGTTTGTATTCTCCCCATACACTAGCAGCTTTTCTGAACTCTTTCCCCTCATTCTCTCCATATCTTTGAAAGAGGTTTCCTGTTACTTATTTACATGAATACTTCCAGGCGTCATGTTGAAACGTCTTTCAGATATTTGTTTGAAGATACCAGGAATGCCTCTCAATGAATGAACTTCGTGACTTCTTTTACAATGTGTTTCTCATCTTGTGCTGGTGCATTTGCCATGTACACCTCTTCTATTAGGTATTCAGCTCCTTTGACAGGTAGGATATTGCTAAACAGCCATCAGCAGTACCAATGCTGAACGGCACTGGTGTTAGAGGGTGCTTCATGAGATCCCAAAAATCAATATCCACATATAACCTGTATGAATAAGCTAATAATTGCATTAGACTATATCAGCATTGCCAGTATGCTTACACCGAACCTTCCATTGTCTTCAATATCAGTCTTTAACAACTCGAAGAACCGTGCGTGGGTTTCCAGCTCGTTGTTTATAAAAACATCCTTAAGCAGCTCTGTCTCTCACATCTGCTCTGAGAACTTCATCTTCATTTTGAATAGATTCTCGAACACACAATACAAACAACAGCGCAAGATTGACATCGATCATTGTCACATTGTAGAAAGTTGGTTGGATGATTGCGTTGATTAACGCCCATTACAATTTTAGTCTAATTTGATACCACAGAAACAGGTGAGTGGATACAGAGAAACCCGGATGCAATGTCCTTCAATTTATTTTATCAATAGCGTTTCTCTGGTTCCATAATGGATTGGGGTGATTTGCTTCAACAATTCATAATTGACATTCTGGAGTAGACTCTTGAAGCTGATAAAGAATATGAACAAGGGGTGGGACTCTTTGAAGATAATTATTCGGTCAAGATTTGCATTAAGATTAATACAGATGATAGTTGAATATATCACACAGAAATGTCAACGCTTAAACCGGTAGAAACATTTTTAACATTGAGGGCCAAAATCGAAATGAGGGATAGGTTTTCCGTTTCTTGTGTTACCATTAGTATTTATAGAATTTGACATGATAATGTTTTATGCATGGTTTTCCATGTATGTGTCGTGTATTTTATTTCTAAAGATCTAGCTATCCATCTACAGCATGCTATGACAACGCCTTGTACATGTGATGAAAACGACAATGATATAATGGTTTGTCAATACATGTATGTTTTTTGTTTGTAAATACATGTATGCGTCAAAAACAATAGCTTCGATAAGTCTAATGTCACTTGTATGTCATGAAATACATCAGTTAAAAAGCATTGTTTCATTTCTACTTTACAAACCATGTTATATTGCTCTTCGATGTTCTCATCAATACTGATAATTTACATGCCATTAAATTGGCGTCTCCTCAAAACGTGATACTTTTAAGAAAATATTTTTAAACTTCATAATCATTGCTGTGGTGTACTGATGCGGATAACAACAACAAAGTAGGCTATTGCTAAACAGCCATCAACAGTACCAATGCTGAACGGCACTGGTGTTAGAGGGTGTTTCATGAGATCCCAAAAATCAATATCCACATATAACCTGTATGAATAAGCTAATAATTGCATTAGACTATATCAGCGTTGCCAGTATGCTTACACCGAACCTTCCATTGTCTTCAATATCAGTCTTTAACAACTCGAAGAACCGTGCGTGGGTTTCCAGCTCGTTGTTTATAAAACATCCTTAAGCAACTCTGTCTCTCACATCTGCTCTGAGAACTTCATCTTCATTTTGAATAGATTCTCGAACACACAATACAAACAACAGCGCAAGATTGACATCGATCATCATCGATCATTAAACCGGTAGGAACATTTTTAACATTGAGGACCAAAATCGAAATGAGGGATAGGTTTTCCGTTTCTTGTGTTACCATTAGTAGTTATAGAATTTGACATGATAATGTTTTATGCATGGTTTTCCACGTATGTGTCGTGTATTTTATTTCTAAAGATCTAGCTATCCATCTACAGCATGCTATGACAACGCCTTGTACATGTGATGAAAACGACAATGATATAATGGTTTGTCAATACATGTATGTTTTTTGTTTGTAAATACATGTATGCGTCAAAAACAATAGCTTCGATAAGTCTAATGTCACTTGTATGTCATGAAATACATCAGTTAAAAAGCATTGTTTCATTTCTACTTTACAAACCATGTTATATTGCTCTTCGATGTTCTCATCAATACTGGTAATTTACATGCCATTAAATTGGTACTTTTAAGAAAATATTTTTAAACTTCATAATCATTGCTGTGGTGTACTGATGCGGATAACAACAACAAAATACTCGTATATATACGACTATTCAAATGAGCCGAGAAATCATACACATCATACACATACTCCATTTAATTTACTTAATAAGTTTTAATATATTATGAAAATGGTTGATCATTCGAAAGCAAAAGAAAAAATGCAAAAAGAGAAAATTGCAGACTCGGTTTTATTGAATCTGTTCATGAGTAGTAATTAAAGGTGCAACACTACTCACGCCACTAGCACCGGCTTAAGCAGTATTCAATTATCAAAGCTAATAACATCAAAACTAATGATCCCGAAGGACCAGAAAATATAACAACACTGAGAATGAAATACGGGGCGACTTTTACAGCCGCCACACATGCACTTAACGCCTGCTGTTGTGAAGTACATATATTCTGAAAATGGGTGATCCTTCGGAAGCAAAAGAAGAAATGCAAAAAGAGAAAATTGCAGACTTAAGTTCTTGATTAGCTTAATCTTTGCTAAAGTCAGACACTGGTTAAACCATTCCACGTTTTTGTGATACCCTACTCATTGTTATGAATATAAAAGTAAGCAGATTTTAAATGGAAAAGTAGTAAAATCAAGCAGGCAAAGCCATATACGAGACGCAACCACCGCCAAAAACATCGATAGATAGCATGACACACACACATACATACACACACAACTACACATCCAAACGCACATACACAAGATGAACACAGAAAACACCAACAAATACACAATGACTAGAGATAAACATTCCACACATGTACAAAAGCACAAGTACAAAGACATAAGACAAAAGCAAGGGTGACAAAGAGAGTAGCAAAAATACCACTTGGAGTTTATACCGGTTTACGGACCGGTGCACAATCATGTCTGTATACAGAAAATAACGGATAAAGGCACAATTATTTGATATAAAACCAGTTAAATCATAATTTGAAAGCGGTTGAATTATTTCGGTATACTTTGAGCGTACCGGATGGTTTAAAACTCATTCTACCGTTTTTAAATAATGTCCATTCTTTTTGTTTGATTTAAGCAATAATAATTATGAATTGATTAACAACATGATGTTCTAAATCAAAGACCATTTATTTCTTATACATGTATATTTGGTAACAGATTGATAATGTTAGTGATATAACGTTTTTACCTTCTCTATGCGTTGACGATGCCCGGATGTACATTTGCTATGGAAACTCTAAAACTTGATAAAATGCAGATGACCCATGGAGAGGTTTTACATAGTATCAGCTAGATTACTCTTAATGATGTGGTTTTATGTATAAGAATATATCTATTTACATTTGGAGCATCAAAGATAATTTCAGATCTAGTTTTCATCATTTATCCTGTCTTTTTCTATAATTTTAGGGGGTTTCTCATTAATATTCATGAATATGCTAATGAACTTATTAACATTTATGGCGTGTTGGGTGTTCCAATATTTTATAATAAAAATAACAATAAATAAATATTGATTCAATAATTTTAAATATTTAGTCACTAACAAATATTTATTCAATAAATAATATATTTATTCAATCTCAAAAAAATATTTGTTCTAAAAAATAATTATTTTCTTAAAATATATTTATGTGGTAAAAAATGATAAAAACATTTATATGGACTAAAAAAATATTTGTGCGGTAAAAAAATTGATTCTTAAAATATTTACAAAATGTATATGTATTATAATTAGAATTGTGGGATAGCAGAATATTGATCTTGTAACAAGGCATTCTATTGGTTCGTACATTCCAATATGGAATATCTCAGTTTTCAGGAAGGAAACATTCAAGAAGAAATTGATGTTTATGATAATATAACGTGGTGTTTGAAAGTGAACAAACAAATTCAAATGTGATCAATTTACTGAAATATATGCTTGTAATGTATAGCGCAGAAATACGAGGCGCCGGTATACGAGCCAATGAAATCCGTGGTTACAAAAATCAATTCTGCTTTCCCATACTTCTAATTATAGTTCATATAAAATTATAAGAATCAATGGGATTTTTTACCTCAAATTTTTATGTCCATATAAATATTTTATCACACATATATTTTTTTACCATATAAATATATTTTAAGAATAAAATTATATTTAAAAAACATATTTTTTTTTTGAGATTGAATAAATATATTATTTATTAAATAGAGACACGATTTTGATTTATATAATACTCTCCTTGAGGATGTTTTATGTACAAGAACATATTTGGGTATATTTGGAGTATCACAAGTGATTTCAGATCTAGTTTTCATCATCGTCTAGTCTTTTTTCCTTCATTTTCGGTATTCTCATTAAAATTCATGATTATGCAAATGAAGAATTAACAAAAACATATTTCTAATTAAGGACCAATGTCTTACCTTTAGTTTAGTATCCAAAACAGCATAGATATACAGCTTTGCCGACCGTCGTTGTCAAGACCACTGGTTGTCAGGTAAACGGTAGAACTACCCATTGCAGGAATGCGTTTTTTATGGGTACATTTTTTATTTCCATTCAGCAGATCCTACCAAACATATTGGTACCCATGCAACAAATCAGACGGGGTGCACGGTAACCCTACCTGGCCCCCGAGGTATAATGAAAGTGGAATATCCTTCGAAAGCAAAAGTAGCAATGCGAAAACAGAAAATTGCGCACTCGGTTTTATTGAGTCTGTTTATGAGTAGTAATTAAAGGTGCAACACTACTCATGCCCAAAGCACCGGCTTAAGGTTATATAAGTAATCGAATTCAGCAGTCAGATACTAAGCATAATGACTGATTTCTTATATGCGTTTTGCACGAAACAATGATATAAATTCACCAATTTGTAATCGTTGTATGTTACCATTAATGTGCTACTAGGGAATTTGTGCTATCCAGTTAACTATCCAAGCATCTCATTAGGATCTAGCATATTTGGACACGTTGTGTACATTTGCCGAAAAGGACAGTATTTATCTAATGATTTTAAGCACTAATCAGAACAAGTTTCTGGGTTAATATAAAATAAACTAGTAATTAAAAAAAAGAAGCATACGAATACATTCACCATGGAAGAAACCAATTTGAAATGTTTACACAAATTTATTTACTCCACATTACTTTTAACTTATTTATATTGTTATAGAACAATATCCGAGTTTGTCGTACTTGGGCGTCAACAAGAGAACCTCAATGTATCTCCAGTTCAAGACGCTTCTGAAACCGGAGTCAGATTTATAGAGATAATGTGGATACCAAAGCCTAACGAGGTTGGACATCACATCATCTGTACCAGAGTAATCGATGCTACAGGGTAACGTTTTCCTAGATTACCACTCTATATATGAATTGCTACACCTATATGTTGGTTCTGCTGATTCTTGTTGATATATTAAACCAAAAACATCACGCGCTTATCTAAGTGGTTTATAAATTACACATTGTTGACTATCTCTATTTATCAAAATCCTACAGCTATTACAAATTCAAACAATGTGTTGCCTAGTCAGTTAAGCATAACCTTACAATTTATCATATTATATACTTTATATTATATACCATGTTCTGGGTTTGTATTGACATTTTTGTTCCAGTGTTGACTCGGAGGAGGACAGATGTTTCACCGTAGAGATACGAGGTAAGAGTAACTGTTTTTAGATAATGTTTCTCTAATAAAAGTCTCCAATCAAACAGTGTCATGTCGATGACATATATGTTAATGCAAGTAGCACCACTTTCATCATCATTCCAATATAGTATTTTAGCTGTGGAAACCGGATTACAATGACGTTGGGAAGTTTCAAAATCGAGAGGAAATGCGTATATTATAACATAATTATGACCTCTTGGTGATAAAAATATCGCATACTCCGACAAGCATTTGTGTGGGAGGTATTAATTACAATCAGTGATATTTTTAATTTGTCGAACATGGTTATACCTATAGCATAGGAGAGTACTACATGGGTGAGTTCTGATTCTTTACAGCGGACCGTTTTAACCACAGTTCATCACCTAGTATGGTAAGTATATGATCTATATACGAGTTTTCAAAAGCAGTTACATTTATGTTCATATGTTTGAACGTAATAATCGAAGTAATCATCTTGAAATAAGTCTGATCTGCACTGAGTTAACCACTGCTATGGTTTAATATGAATATTCAAAACTATAAACAACACCTTATTTCTGAATTCTCCGGTCCGTACTTGCTAAACAGCCGTAGGTGACAAGGTTCCAAATCGACGACAAGGTCTACAATATATCCCGGAAGTAGAAGATCCTTCGAAAGCAAAACTAACAATGCGAAAAAGAGAGAATGGCAGACTCGATTTTATTGAGTCTGTTCATGAGCAGTAATTAAAAGTGCAACACTTCTCACGCCCCCCTAGCACCGGCTTAAGCAGTATTCAAGTTGCAAAACTAATAACATGAAAACTAATGATCCCGAAGGACCTGAAAATATAACAACACTGAGAATGAAGTACGGGGCGACTTTTTACGGCCGTCACACAAGCGCTTAACACCTGTTGGTGTGAAGTAAATATATCCCGAAAACTTATGCCATGCCTTGTATTCAATGGCATAAGCTGAACAATCGGAATTTAATAATTTCAGTAAAGTTGCAGAATCTTATTATTTGTGTGTTCATGTTCAATTAACCTGATGATGTGATTTTTACATTACTTCATTAAAATGTTCAAAATAAAGTGTGAACCAAATGCATCATTAACAGATGGTGTGGTAAACCACAGCCACAACTGACTTTGTTTTTCAAATGAGGAAAATGATATTGGACCCTCCAGAAACTAAATCATCATTTTTCGGGGAATTTTAACAAATGGTCCAATTCAAAATCTGTATAACAAGGAAAAACGTCTTTGACATTTTACCTGTCATTTAAATATATATACAGGTATATCCTTACAAGACTTTATTTGCAAGTCCTGCGGAAGGGACTGTAAACAGAGGTCCGATGTTTCAGTGCTTTACACAGGGCATGTACAAACACCACAGAAACTCTTTCGATAATAAGAGTACGGTATCGCGCCCGAGTTTCAATTAAGATAATTTATAAATTAAATAATTAACTAGTGAAAATTAAATACAATTCGCATTTGGTTATTTTGATAAGTCAACCTTGTAATACACATTTGAACGGAGCGTCAAAATGTCGAACTATAAGGGCATATACACGTACTTCAAAACAACAGAAGTTCGAATCATCATATTTCCAATCTGGACAAACATTCTCAAATTCACATCTTAAAGACGATTTCGGTAGTAAGTTCTGCGCAGCTGTTTGCGCCGAATACTCTCTACAAAGGAAACAACCGGTACCGGTATTCTGGATAACACTAATTTCAAACGAAATATTTCGACTAACATTAACAAACCTTAAATGTATCAACAATTTCGTTTACACGAGAAACTTGCGAACATATAATTAGCCTAATGTATAAAAACTTAAAATCCAACGGGAAAATCCGGTACGGGAGTATAATAAACAAATTGGTACGACGTCATAGCAATATGACGTCATAAGACGTCGCCCATTCTGTCGTAATTTTCATGGGAGATCACTACCACTAGGTGATAAATTGAGTAATTACTTAAAAACGAAGCCAGCAACACATATATTTCTTTTTGATTTCATGTAAAGGATACTATAAAGCACAAAATGTGAAAAATTGAAAAATATTCTAGGATAAGTTTCTTAGAAATTTACGACAATATCACCGATGTCATGATTTTTGTACTGTCCTGTATGTAAAAGGCAGGAAGCACGCTTATGTTAATTTCATTGTAATTACTCAAAAATAAAAACTGTAACCCCTCTTTTCTTTTTTTTTTATTTGCAATCAGCATACTTTAAACAACAAAATATAAAAAAATAATAAAAATTCTTGGAAGGAAACAAACTGTAGAAAGCGTCTTTAATGCAGGTGTAAAGTAATGCTTAATCCTCATGTAGAACAATTTTGTTTTGTAAATTGTGTACGGACTGAACCTTTATTCTGAGTTATCCCGAAGTTCAAGTTATCCGAGTTCCAGGTATCGAAATTCAACTGTACATATTTTTCAAAATTCGCTTTCCTTGTCTCTCGTTGAATCGATTTAAGAATATAGTTAGGTTTATAATTGTTGTGAAAGGATGTTAGGTATGTATTAGAATGAATAAATTACTAAGTGGTCCATTTAGAATCACACTGTTATCGGCACATTAACCCATTCCCTCATATTGACGATTTTTGACGACTCTGTAAAAGTCACTTTGTGAAACCATTGTGATAAATAGAGCATTTGCTCCAATAGGAGCAAATGCTCTATTTATCACAATGGTTTCAAACTACAGAATTCTAAAATTTTCCTTTGCTCTAGTTAATGCTCCTTTTCGGTTGATTTATTCAAAGTGGGTTGATCTAAAAATAGCCTATGAGGTAATGGGTTAATCCTCCTACCTTTCTAGAAAGAGTTCCTACTCACAGAGTGCCACATGTTTATAAATTACTATTGTCGTAATGTAAAATCTGAACTTCAGAAAATAACGAAAATGAGTTGAAATACGTTTTGTTTTCAGACTCATCCATACTTCATCGACTTGCCAGCAGTTGAGCAGACTGTTCATTGCTTAACTGATGTGACATGTATATTACCAGTTTACATCAAATCTGCACAGTAAGTTGGTGTTCCTGCTTTGTCAGTTACATTGGTCTTTAATAATCAGATACTTTCTGGCAAAGTAGCTAAACTATGTTACATTTGCCAACTCTAGCTGTTGTACCACTACTAAAATATCTAAACTTTTGACGTCCTGTCTTACTACGATCAAAGAACATGTAAAACGTTACTGTGATAAAATATATGAAAATTCTGGTATTAATGTTTTTTGGTCCATAAAAAATTCAAATGATGTTTTAACGAAACTTGAAAATGTACAGTATAACATTTCTTCACTGAGCTCTTATGATTTCTCTACACTCTATACTACTCTACCTCACCATCTTATAAAGGATAAACTGATTAAATTAATAGAAACAAGATGTGTTTGTGAAACACTATGCCCCCTCGATATGATATTTGACCCTGAAGGATGACCTTGATCTTGACATGTCACCCCTCAAACTGTGCAGATTCATGGGTACACATGCATGCCAAATATCAAGTCTGTATCTCTAATGGTTCAAAAGTTACGGCCAATGTTAAAAGTTGGTGACCTTTGACCATGATGGATGACCTTGATCTTGACATGTCACCCCTCAAACTGTGCAGTCAAATGAGAAACACATGTATACCAACTATCGAGTCTGTATATCTACTGGTTCAAAAGTTATGGCCAATGTTAAAGTCGGTGACCTTTGACCCTGAAAGATGACCTTGACCTTGACATGTCACCCCCAAACTGTGCAGCTTCATGAGATACACATGCATGCCAAATGTCAAGTCTGTATCTACAGGTTCAAAAGTTATGGCCAATGTTAAAGTATGTGACCTTTGACCCTAAAAGATGACCTTTATCTTGACATGTTGCCCCTCAAAATGTGTAGCTTCCTGAGATACACATGCATACCAAATATCAAGACTCTATCTCTATTGGTTCAAAAGTTATGGTCAATTTGATGTTGGTGACCTTTGACCCTGAAGGATGACCTTGACAGGTCACCCCTCAAACTGTGCAGCTTCATGAGATACACAAGCATGACCAATGTTAAAGTTACAGACAAACAGAAAATTTGACCTTTGAACCTGAAGAATAACCTTGACATGTCACCCCTCAAACTGTGCGGCTTCATGAGATACACAAGCATGCCAAATATCAAGTCTCTATCTGTACTGGCTCAAAAGTTATGACCAATGTTAAAGTTACAGACAAAGAAACAGACAATTTGACCTTTGACCCTGAAGGATGACATTGACCTTAACTTGTCACGCCTCAAAATGTACAGCTTTATGGTATACACAAGCATGCCAAATATCAAGTCTCTATCTTTACTGGTCCAAAAGTTATGGCCAATGTTAAAGTCGGTGATTTGACCCATATATTATTTTGACCTCTGACCTTTTAGAATGACCTTGACCTTGACATGTCACCCCTCAAAATGTGCGGCTTTATGAGATACATATGCATGCCAAATATCAAGTATCTATCTGTACTGGCTCAAAAGGTATGACCAATGTTAAAGTTGCTGACAAACAGACAAACAGACAGACAAACAGACAGGGCAAAAACAATATGCCCCCGATCAAATCTGGGGGGCATAAAAAACTTTTGTCAGAGAAAACAAAATGTTCATTGCTTGTAATGTTCAACATTCATTCTTTTCGAATTCAGAAGCTGAACATTACACAATGTGTACTTGCATTGATGTTTGTAGATCTCTTACCTTTCTTTTAGATAATATATTTGTGCGTTATGGGGGTACCATATATCGTCAAGTTGTTAGTATACCCATGGGTACAAATTGTGCCCCCCCTTGTTGCAGATTTGTTTTTGTATTGCTATGAGAGGGATTTTATGCTTAGCTTAAAACCTGATACACAGACCGATATTGTTAATGCTTTTAATAAAACTTCAATGTATTTAGCCGATATTTTGAATTCAGATAATCCTTATTTTGAAACTATGATTTCTTCAATTTACCCAAAAGATCAATCTGACATTATAGCTTCATTTTTAGATTTGAATCTTTCAATTACAAATGATAAAGTTTCGTCCAAAATATACGATAAAAGAGAAGATTTTAATTTTAAAATTGTTAATTATCCTTTTCTAGATGGAGATGTGCCCGGTTCTACATCTTATGGGGTTTATATTTCTCAACTTATTCGGTTTGCCCGAGCCTGTTCTTTGCTTGAAGATTTAGTTATAACTGATAAACTTCTTAAGCAAGGTTACAGATATCACAAACTTCGGAAAACGTTTTCAAAATTTTATTATCGAAATTTACCACTCATTAGTAAATATAATTGCAATCTACGGACGTTACTGCAAAAAGGCATTTCTCAACCAGATTTTTATGGGGATGTTATCTACAAACTTAGGAAAATTCGGGGTCATATCCATTTTCATGATTTGTTTATAAAACGCATTAAAACATTTAAGAAGAAAGGTTATGATCCCATTATATTACTCTATGATGGTATACTCTTAAACTCGAATACGGGATGAGCTTACCAGACTCATGTATTATTTTCCCCCTGTCGTGCTCTTAACGACTTACCTGCAGTTGCTCTGACTTCAGCAAAGTCATTGTGTACATATTTGACGGATTGTCACAGTTATTATGCTATGTTTTACATATTGTCCTGTGTTCACCGTCGTCTATGTTGAGGGTAAGTCCGGCGGGGATACCTTTATTTACACTACATGTATTTGTAAAGCTAGGGTGACTTTGAGAGAAGTGTGGGGTTAGGACGTCTGTAAACCGGTTTAAACCTCCAGTGGTGGTTTTGCTACTGACCGTGCCAAGGCGGTACTCTCTTTGTCACCCTTCCTTTTGTTTGCCTTGCGTCTTTGTGCTTGTGATTTTGTTCATGTGTGGAGTATTTGTCTCTGGTTCTTGTTTGTCTGTTGGTGTTTTCTGTGTTCATCTCGTGTGTGATTGTGTGTTTGGGTGTGTGGTTGTGTGTGTATGTGTGTCATGCTGTCTATCGGTGTTTTGATGGTGGTTGCGTCTTGTATGTGGCTTTGCCTGCTTGACTTTACTACTTTTCCATGCACATTTACATAATTATGTTTGAAGTGAACAAGTAGTTTCAATATCATTCGTTACATTCAGATTCTTTCAAATATTGGATTCCTTTCGAGGGTTGCCTAGTTTGTTGTTATGTTAGTTTTCATTAGCTTCAGATTTTAACACAAGCTATATCTTCTTTTTCACAACCGTAAATACAATGAGCGCCAAATGAATCGTACTGAGTCTCTACTCAGGTCAAACAGATTTCTTCTTACTGAGTAAATAAAGGAGAACTTTGTTTAATTGAAAGCCATTCCGTTTGATCGTAGTTTAAGATACACATAGAACGTTGCGTGTTGCAAATTGTAGACCTAAAATAGAACAGGAATCAAGCAAGAAATTAGAAAATGACATACACACATCCATTGTATCATGCAAGATCCTTACCATAGCCCCGACTACCAATCTGATGGTAGTCAATTTACCAGTACACTTCGACGAGTAATAAACATATATATAACGTAAGAGTACTGAATTATCAAAGACAATGAACAGCCTCAAGAGACTAATGATGTATAGTATACCATACTGTCAAAGTTGACATACATGTATATTGAACATAAATATATTATCTCACCTATAAAAATTATTTTACATGTTCCAGCAAAATTTATGGAAATACCTTCATTTCGTCATAATTCACAAACAATGTTTAGAACTGAGACCATTCAATCAAAGTCTACTACATAATCAAACAAATCACATCATCAGTAGTCAAAGCACAACTACAGAGCGAGGACACTTTGAAGGGAGAGGAGTGCAAAACCGACAATGAGACAAAAACACGTCCCTAGGATAAGTATTAGCAGGCATTAACGTTCAAACTCAGATGTCACTATGTATAACATATCGCCCTATTTAAATAACGATTTATTCGTGAATATGCCGAGGATATATTCACCATCCATCTACAATTCATAAAGGACTTAAATATCAGATATTGGTCATTCGTCACTTTTATCCTTAACAGAGAATGAATATACATGATACATGATGCTATGATTCATAAATTACACCTCTCTTTGGTTTACACTACATTCGTGTGATGTGATGAAGATGGAATAAGTGTGAGGTTAGACGCATTCCCTAAGCATGATTTAAACCTGTGGTTATTTTACCACTGACCGGTTTTAGACGGTTCTCATGTCTTCTCTTTATTCCACCGTACTTTTATGTTTGTGGCGTGTATCTTTCATCATTTTTAACGTATGCATGTATGCATGGTGTCGCAGTGCCTTAAACCCTAAACCATCCAATTCAGTGCCGTGTTGCACTAGGCCCAATCCAACAAACACAATATTTTCCAGTAATGGGTTTTGTGACGTTAATGGCTTATCTTGCATAAGTTACGGCGTCACATATTGTCTTTTGTTTTCGATGATTTTGATTGAGATTCGAGTTAAACAAAGCTAATCAATCTGACATTAATGCTTCATTTCTAGATTTGAATCTTTCAATTACAAATGATAAAGTTTCGTCCAAAGTATACGATAAAAGAGAAGATTTTAATTTTAAAATTGTTAATTATCCTTTTCTAGATGGGGATGTGCCACGTTCTACATCTTATGGTGTTTATATTTCTCAACTTATTAGGTTTGCCCGAGCCTGTTCTTTGCTTGAAGATTTTAACAGACGTAATTTAGTTATAACTGATAAACTTCTTAAGCAAGGTTACAGATATCACAAACTTCGGAAAACTTTTTCTAAATTTTATTATCGAAATTTACCTCTCATTAGTAAGTATAATTGCAATCTACGGACGTTACTGCGACAAGGCATTTCTCAACCAGAATTTTATGGGGATGTTATCTACAAACTTAGGAAAATTCGGGGTCATATCCATTTTCATGATTTGTTTATAAAACGCATTAAAAATTTAAAAAGAAAGGTTATGATCCTATTATATTGCAACACACTGCATGTTTGGTTATCGACCCTTTTACAGTCGGTAGCTACGCTTCCCTCTTTGCTTGCGCGATGACAGGCCGAGGGTAGTACTCTATGATGGTATACTCTTAAACTTGGATACAGGAGGAGCTTACCAGACTCATGTATTATTTTTTCCCTGTCGTGCCCTTAACGGCTTACCTGCAGGTGCTCTGACTTCAGCAAAGTCATTGAGTACATATTTGACGGATTGTCACAGTTATTATGCTATGTTTTACATGTTGTCCTGTGTTCACCGTCGTCTATGTTGTGGGTAAGTCCAGCGGGGATACCTTTATTTACAATATTTGTAAAGCTAGGGTGACTTTGAGAGAAGTGTGAGGTTAGGACGTCCGTAAACCGGTTTAAACCCCCAGTGGTGTTTTTGCTGCTGACCGTGCCAAGGCGGTACTCTCTTTGTCACCCTTCCTTTTGTTTGCATTGCGTCTTTGTGCTTGTGGTTTGTTCATGTTGTGGAACGTTTGTCCCTGGTTCTTGTGTGTCTTTTGGTGTTTTCTGTGTTCATTTCGTGTGTGTGCGTGTGCGTTTGGGTGTGTGGTTGTGTGTGTGTGTGTGTCATGCTGTCTATCGGTGTTTTGGTGGTGGTTGCGTCTTGCATGTGGCTTTGCCTGCTTGACTTTACTACTTTTCCAATTAACAGCACTGTGACACATTTTGGTCAACAGTGCATATATGCTTTCGGTGGTTATCAATCAAGGAACAGTTCTGTATAGGTTGTGTTTGTATGTATGCACAATTCATATGCGGTTCTGAGGTTGAACATTGTGGAAATGTGTTAGGCATAGGAGTCTGACTTCTGTTCCAATCAGTTATTCGCATATTTAACTGGCGACTGTTTGTTCTGCATGTGGTGTTTCCTGCATGACTCATTTTTGCACTTTTATTATCGCAACAGTGTTGCCTGTGCCGTGTGGTGGCCGTAAAATGTCTCCCCGTACACGTAATCGATGTTGTTATCATTCTCTTGCAGGATATGCAAGTAACATACACCACTCTCATTCGTCTCTTACATCATCATAAGTAAGTCATGCACCTCGTGGTAGGTGTTGTGTTCACCAACAATTTCATGCACTTGGTAGTTACACTAATGTAATTGACATGTTGATGAACACAATGCAGGTGCCCCTCTATCACTTACCAATATGAATAAAGTTAAAATACCTCTGATAGAACTGAAATCTTTATATATGCACTCTGTGTCGTCTGTACAAGTGCCCAGAAATATTTCTAATTTCTCTTCCCTTCAACCTTATGTTCGTTTAAAACAAAAGGACACAAATGAGTCATGCAGGAAATACCACATACAGAACAAACAGTCGCCCCAACAACAACACAAGGAAACAGCAAATGTACATAACTATAAAAACAACAAGAGACGTACAAAGACAAAACAAACATACAATAGGGGGAAGATGGAAGTACCGCCTTGGAACGGTCAGTGACAAAAGTCACTGGGGGTTAAACCGGTTTATGGGCGCCCAACCTCACACTTATTCCATCCCCACCCTAAAAGACAAACAGTGTAAATAAACGTATCCCCTCTCCGACTAATCTACAACAACCGCGACGGCAAATACAGTGGTAAAGTGCATGTATAACGAAAACATTTAAGTGAACAAACTGTATCCACCTATCGCTAGTGTACTCAATGATTGAGCTGCAAACAGAGTAACTGTAGAAAAGTAATAAAGGGTACGACAAAAACGAAATAGTACAGATATCCGACGTTCTCCTTCCATTTCTGGATTTAAGAGGTCGCCTTCATAGAGTATTTAACCTTTCTTGTCGGCGTACATGCAAAGAGGCCAGCGTGATTGCCAACTGTAAAAGGGTTGACAACCAAACATGCAGTATGTTGTAGTACTACAGGATCATATCCCTTTTTAATGAATTTTTAACATATTTGATGAACAAAGTGAGAAAATGGGTATGTCCAATAATTTTACGAAGTTTGTAAATCACATCACCATAAAATTCAGGATGTGAAACACCGTGTCGCAGAAGCTCCTTGAGATTAGATTGGTACTTGCCAATAAGCGAGAGATTTCGATAGTAAAATTTAGAAAAAGTTTTTCTTAGTTTATGGTATCTATATCCTTGCTTAAGCAGTTTTTCAGTAAAATGAGATTTCGAGTGTTAAAATCGTCAATAGATGAACAAGCTCTAGCAAAACGAATAAGTTGAGATATATAAACCCCGTAAGATGGAGCACGTTGAACATCCCCGTCCAGATGAGGAAAATTAACAATATTAAAATCAAAATCATCTCTTTTGTCATATATTTTAGAAGAAATCATTCCATTATCAATTTTAAGGTCGAGATAAAGAAACGCTGCATAATTGTCGGACAGGTTAGCTTTATTCAATTTGAGTTCTTTAGGATAAATTGTAGGAATCAGAGCATCGAAGAAAGGGTTATCTAAGTATCATCCAAATATCGACAAGTTTCATTAAAGGCTTTTATAACATCTTCTTGTGATTGAGGATCCAAACGCAACATGAAATCTCTCATAGCAATACAAAAACAAATCTGCGACAAGTGGTGCACAATTCGTACCCATGGGAATACCAATTACCTGACGGTATATAGCATTCCCATAACGTACACAATT
The DNA here is from genome assembly GCA_963576725.1 of Azorinus chamasolen. Classification (NCBI taxonomy): domain Eukaryota; kingdom Metazoa; phylum Mollusca; class Bivalvia; order Cardiida; family Solecurtidae; genus Azorinus; species Azorinus chamasolen. The sequence goes on from OY755235.1 coordinate 28,355,864, forward strand.
TGTTATCCAAAAGAAAGGTTAGTGATTCGCAAACTTCTGAGCAAGTCCAATTGGTGTAATATTTCATTTGCTCGTCAGTAAAGAAAGCTTTTTCAGCATTACATGCCAAGAATGATGTTTTTTCCCGGGCAAATACTTTCTGGATTAAGTTAGTAAGCTTATCCTTAATTAAAATATAAGGAAGAGTTGTGTACAGAGTAGAAAAATCGTACGTGCTTACAGTGGATGCAAGATACCTTTTGTTCTTAAGTTTATTTAAGACTTCTGAAGAGTTCTTAATAGACCAGAAGAGATTTATTCCAGAATTTTGATAAGTTTCTTCAGTCGGCATCATCTTTTCACATACGATCTCTTTGTATTAATAAATGTTTTTTCAATGGACCAAGAGTTGTACTTTCACCTTTAAAATCTGTTATCCAAAATGTTTCTTCTATTCGTAAACTGTCCTTATATAAGCGACACAGAGTGTATCCGATTATCCAAAAGTGCTTTGTTAAGAGGTGCATATGTTGTAGTAACATTTCTTGTAATTCCACTATAAAATCAACAGTTAATGGTAGAACATTTAACTTCAAGATAAACTCAAACATTGATTGTACTACTACTAACGTTAATTATGTTTTAACTTAAAACGCGCCTAGTTGCGGTATACAGTACGTAGGACAAACAGGACGTTCTTTGTAGACTCGATTTCGGGAGCACGTATATCAGTGTCGAAATCGTAAATTGAATCATTTTTTATACCAACACTTTCGGAAATCTGGCCATTCTTTTAAAGATGTTTCAGTACAAATTGTAGAACATATATTATAAGATAAGGATGCTACAAGTAGCTTAAAATCGAAAGCTAGATTTATATCTGAACTAAATTGGATTAAAAATTGCAGACACCTTTTCCTTTAGGCTTGAACGATACTATTTACCAGACTGGAAATATTTCTAAAGATCCTGATATAGATATGTTTTAGATTTTTTTCTATAAGAAAACGCAAATCTCGATCACATGGCATTCGTAAAAATGGTAATATTAAACGAAAATATCGTTTGAAAATGACTATTCTTGATTAACATACTTTACGGCAAACTTCTGGTAAACATACCATGCTTTCTAGACTTTCCTCCTTATCTATATCTTCGTTAAAAGAAATTGACGAGCAAGCTGATAAAATCATTTTTAGATCAGATCCTCTCATAGGAACAGCTAGTTTGATACAAAGCTTTACTCTACATGTTCTCAGACCGCACATTGACAAATTATCTGAACACTAAAGATTGTTCTTGAACATTCCTTTTATGAATAAAGGTATTGGCTTTATTGACCTCCAAAGTATTTTTAGAGACAAGACTGTAACTGACACTATTCCTAAATACTTTAAAAATACAGAACCACCTATTATCTGCTATAAATATAACAAACCCATCAGAAAAACAATTTTCAACTATAATAAAATTGTGGCCGACCTTAATATAAATGATAATATTCCTGATAATTGAGATTGCGCCACCTCAAAAGGTTGCTATTCTCCAGCTGGTCATGTGATTACTGGTAATTTTGAGATAATTAAAAATAAACGTCTACGATCTCTTTTGAATAAAGGTCCGAAATATAGAATACCATCATTGATAGATTTTAACTCTTGTCGAGTTCAGATTGCGGAGGCTTTACAAAATGTTAGTATTAAATGGTGTCGAAGAGAACATGTTGAGTCTAATGCTCTTTCTAATTGAATTTTTTTTTGATATAATTGACAAACGCATTTCTTTTTATAGCTCTAACAAACACCTTCTTCCACCTAAACCTAGAATTTCTTTTAGACATCTTAAAAAGGGTATACAGGATTTCCGTTCAAAATACGTTTTTGTTCCTGCTGATAAGGCATCGAATAATGGGATTATTATTTGACGATTACATTATATCGATGTATTGAAGCAGGAAATTATTAATACCAAGTCATACATTTCAGCAATCTCTGATGAAAAGACCATCGTTTCAGACCATGTCAAAAAGTGTGAACAACTTGGAACCGATATTAAAACAAGGGCATGTTGTATTGCTATGCAAGACATAAGTCCCCCACCGGACTGAAAAAAAACCTCCACTCTCCCCACTCCACCCACCCATGGTGTGGTTGACCATGGTATATACATGACCATCTGAATGGTATTAGTACCTACTTTCATACATTGAATCAGTAAATAAAAAGTTATTGTCCCGACAAGAAAATAGTAAAAAGGGGAGTAACTCCAATAATATTGATGCTAGAGTTATTGCCCTTGTGCATGACACTACCCCTCATCATGCGTGTTCCATATGTGAAGTTTCAAATCAATTGAACTAGTAGAGAAAGAGTTATTGTCCGGACAAAAACATATGAAAAAGGGGAATAACTCCAAAAATATTGATGCTATAATTATGGCCCTTGTGCATGACACTACTCCTGATCATGCTTCTTCAATGTGTGAAGTTATAATGAATTTGGCCTAACTTTGTAGGAGATATTGCCCGGACACGAAGTGTGACAGACGGACTGACAAGAAAATGTAAAAAGGGGAATAACTCCAAAAATATTGATGCTAGAGTTATGGCCCTTGTGTATGACACTACCCCTTATCATGATTGTTCCATATGTGAAGTTTCAAATCAGTTGAACCAGTAGATAAAGAGTTATTGTCCGGACAAAAAAATATGTAAAAGGGGAATAACTCCAAAAATATTGATGCTAGAGTTATGACCCTTGTTTATGACACTAGCCCTCATCATGCTTCTTCAATGTGTGAAGTTATAATGAATTTGGCCTAACTTTGTAGGAGATATTGCCCGGACACGAAGTGTGACAGACGGACTGACAAGAAAATATGAAAAAGGGGAATAACTCCAAAAATATTGATGCTAGAGTTATGGCCCTTGTGTATGACACTACCCCTTATCATGATTGTTCCATATGTGAAGTTTCAAATCAATTGAACCAGTAGATAAAGAGTTATTGTCCGGACAAAAAAATATGTAAAAGGGGAATAACTCCAAAAATATTGATGCTAGAGTTATGACCCTTGTGCATGACACTAGCCCTCATCATGCTTCTTCAATGTGTGAAGTTATAATGAATTTGGCATAACTTTGTAGGAGATATGGCCCGGACAAGAAGCGTGACAGACGGACAGACGGACAGACGGACGGACAGACGGACGGACGGACAGACGGACAGACAGACGGAATCGAGCAAACCTATAGTCCCCCAACCGGTAACCGGTGGGGGACTAATTACACAACATAAACTTCCTACAATGTATTGGTTACCAAAACTACATAAAAAAAAACATATAAAGCGCGTTTCGTTGCAAATTCTAGCTCCTGTACAACTACCACATTGTCTATACTTTTGACTTCTTGTTTAACGAAGGTAAAAGAACATGTAAAATTCTACTGTGAAAAGACTTATGAAAGTTCTGGAATAAATCTCTTCTGGTCTATTAAGAACTCTTCAGAAGTCTTAAACAGTCTTAGGAACAAAAGGTATATTGCATCCACTGTAAGCACGTACGATTTTTCTACTTTATACACATCTCTTCCTCATATTTTAATTAAAGATAAACTGACTAACTTAATCCAGAAATTATTTGCCAGGGAAAAACATCATTCCTGGCATGTAATGCTGAAAAAGCTTTCTTTACTGACGAGCAAGTGAAATAATACACCAATTGAACTTGCTCAGAAGTTTGCGAATCACTAACCTTTCTTTTGAATAACATATTTGTACGTTATGGGAATGCTATATATCGTCAGGTAATTGGTATTCCTATTGGTACGAATTGTGCACCACTTGTCGCAGATCTGTTTTTGTACTGCTATGAGAGAGATTTCATGTTACGTTTGAATCCACAATCACAATAAGATGTTATAAAAGCCTTCAATGAAACTTCACGGTATTTGGATAATATTTTAACTTAGATAACCCTTTCTTTGATACTCTGATTCCTACAATTTATCCTAAAAAACTCAAATTGAATAAAGCTAACCCGTCCGACAATTATGCAGTTTTTCTAGATCTTAAAATTGATAATGGAATGATTTCTTCTAAAATATATGACAAAAGAGATGATTTTGATTTTAATATTGTACATTTCCCTCATTTTGACGGAGATGTTCCCCGTGCCCCATCTTACGGGGTTTATATATCTCAACTTATTCGTTTTGCTAGAGGTTGTTCATCTGTTGACGATTTTAACACTCGAAATCTCATTTTAACTGAAAAGCTGCGTAAGCAAGGATATAGATACCATACACTAAGACAAACTTTCTCTAAATTGTATTACCGAAATATCTCACTTATTCGCAAATTCAAATGTAATCTCAAAGCGCTCCTTCGAAACCGTATTTCACATCATGAATTTTGTGGTGATGTAAGATTATTGGACATACCAATTTCCTCACCTTGTTCTTCAAAAATGTTAAAAAATCATTAAAAAGGGATATGATCCTATAGTACTACAACACACTGCATGTCTGGTTTTCAACCCTTTGACAGTTGGTAACCATGCAGGCCTCTTTACATGTACGCCGACAAGAAAGGTTTAGTACACTATAAAAGCAACTTCCTAAATCCGGAAACGGATAGAGGACGTTGAACATCTGTACGATTTCGTTTTTGTCGTACCCTTGTTTACTTTTCTACAGTTACTCTGTTTGCAGCTCAATCATTGAGTACAATAGCGGTAGGTAGATACAGTTTGTTTCACTATAATGTTTTTGTTTTATATGCACTTTACCACTGTTTTTGTCACCGCGGTTGTTATAGAGTAGTCGGAGAGGGGATACGCTTACTTACAATGTTTGTCTTTTACGTAGGGGATGGAATAAGTGTGAGGTTGGGCGCCCAAAAACCGGTTAACCCCAGTGACTTTTGTCACTGACCGTTCCAAGGCGGTACCTCCGTCTTTCCCCTATTGTTTGTTTGTTTTTTTATCTTTGTACGTCTCTTTATGCTTTTGCTGGTTATGTACATTTGCTGTTTTCTTGTGTTGCTCTTCGGGAGGCTGTTTGTTCTGTATGTGGTGTTTCCTGCATGACTCATATTTGTACTTGTAGTGCTATAGACAAGATAACGGTGTCGCAGTCATATTTCAATACTACAATATTTGGGCCGATCTCAAAGGAGAATCACAACGGAATTGATGTGTATAAGAGCGATTTGTCTTTCTTGGATGCCATTGACGGGAAAAAGAAGATCTGTTTCATAGCTCATACTGTTTTGGGGTGAGTGTAATTAAATGTTTCATAATTAACATACAGCTTGACTTTTTTGTAATACTTGGTATGTAATTAACACGTGTTTGTTTTGGATCTACACCCAACACGAATCAACATTCTTCTAATATTATTATAATATCAAAGCAAAACTTTATTTTCTTTTCATGTAAATAAATCATAAACAAATCGGCAATTCATCAAATGCATGTCACATACATGTATTGCTATCTAGACCTAAACGCAACAATATGTCTACTTTATTATAGGAAAGACAGCGAGGAGACATGCATCCAATCCAAACTGGACCCGCCTGGTAAATTACAACTTATAAAGTTTGTATAAAAGAAATGTGTTTAATCGTTAGTATCATAGTCAAATCTGAAACAAATGATGCTTCAGTTTTATTTCATATACGTCTATATACTTACTGCATTCTATGCACACAATTACTACACAGATTCAGTGTTCACATATTCTGAAAGTGGGTGATCCTTCGAAAGCAAAAGTAGCAATATCAAAAGAGAAAATTGCAGACCCGTTTTAATTGAGTCTGTTCATGAGTAGTAATGAAAAGTGCAACACTACTCATGCCCCCTAGCACCGGCTTAAGCAGTATTTAAATTTCAAGTTAATATGGAGCATTGTCCGATGTCAGGTAATCTTCAAGTTACTAAATATGTTTCAATAATGAATACATAAACGTTGGATATAATCCTAGTAAAGATGTTATATGTTCTATAGTATTTGTTGCTTTGAGTTTATGCTTTTGATAATATTCATATGGAATGCAGGATACAAAACTATTGTTTTACATGCCATAAGTGAAGTACCTTTTTCAGATCCATGTGCTCAAGACCCATGCGTGAATGCAGGAATCTGCAAGAGAAACGGCAATGATCCTCTTGCTTATGCCTGTCATTGCTTGAGTGATTCTTTCACTGGCAAAAACTGTGAAAACCGTAAGTATACATTTTATCTATACGTTGAAAGTAATGAATTATGATAAAAAATATCAAGTTTTCGATCTGAAATTCGTATCATTGTCTGTCTTTGGGACATGTGGTAATACAGGGTGAAAGTCATGCATAAACCTCCTCCAGAGTCGTTCTTTATGACTGCCATCTGCGACAAGCTACCGTCTGCTTAAAAGGGTCTAAAGACTCTTCCATTCAAAAAGTCAAATTATCGAGGATTTAATGTATGTCTATATTTATGCCATATATTTGTCTATAGTAAGAAACTAATACGTTATTATATGTGCGTTTTGTCTCAGGCAAGCTGCGGTGTGATGCTAAACCATGTGGTCTGGGAATGTGCTACAACATACCGCCTGATAGTATGTTCTGTTATTGCGCTGGCACAGGGTTCAGCGGTGAACGTTGTGCAGTCAGTAAGTACATCCAGATAACTATTTTTCAAAATACAAATGTATGAAGATACATTGCATGACATATTTCAACAATACAATTGGTGTTGATAGTCATACAAACGCCTCATTTAATGCTAACTAGATATACGGAAGCTACCTATATGCCAGATCGTTATACCTAAACATACGCAATTCGTCTGTATATGCCAAATAGCTTTTGTATAGCATCGATACACACGGCTTAGGAGACAGATATAGTGAGGAATAGTTTGCTATTTATAATCTACAAGCGAAATATGCACTAACGAGATGTTCAGATTCTCGGTCACAGTTCATGTGACGGAATAAAACTGTCCTTGTGGGAGTAAGACGTCTGGATATTTACATTATTGAAAATTGCAAGACAACACTCAGTATGTGTTAGAATAGTTATTGTGCGTTTTCAAAGTAGTTATGTCCCCAAAATGAAGTGTGGTGTGTTTTGCGTTCACTCCGTTCTTAATCTTTCTTCAGATTCCGTCATGAACTTGTCCGACAAATTTCTCGATTATTAATTGTCCAATGCTAATGAAATTTCACATGAACATTGCAGGTTAGTTATGTGCAGATGTGTATTTTTTAATCAACATATCATTTTAACCGAATGGTGGGTTCTGAACTTCTGATTGATCGAAATTTAAATTTTGATCGACGGTAATTAGACGTTGTTCGAGCTTTATGAAAATTGGTGTGTGTGGTATTTGATTATCCCGATCTCAATCGTTGGTGTTTTGAAAAAGTTTGGTTACCATGGTACTTGTGTGATGGCTTCTGGTAGAGCGACATTTTGATATTCTTTGACTTTGCTGAAAATTGATGAGTATGGGTATCCCAAACTGAACGACAGGTGTTTCAAAAGTGTTTGTTGCTATGGTAACTGTGATAGGTCGAAATTGTAATAATTTGTTAATCTATTTCGTTTTTAGGGACTTTCCGTAGCTGATTCCGTTACATTTACATCTTGTTTTTCCGCTTTTCTGACAGACATATTGAGATGACTGATTTTGATATGTGTGCAGTTTAAGACAATCGAATTAGGCCAACATTCACTGACAGACTGAAGTTTGAGAAATTTAAATTTGGTTTTTTTAGCAGTTTATAATATAGGTCTACAGTTTCAAAGCCACCTGTTGAAAAATTATAACTAATATATTATAAAATGGTAAACTTTAAACATGCAGTGTTTGAACCTGAGTCTCAGTTTTTATACTCAAAATGTAAGTGAATATGCTTATGTTCTGATAAAAATGATGTTTTTGTACTCTATATGTAGAACATGTTTGGAATTGTTGCCACGCCAACTGTTGAAAACTACAGCGACGAAAAACTCAAACGGACATTCAAATTTATCGTTGAATGGTATAAACTGAAGACAAATATAACACGATTCTATTTTATATATCTTAATTTGTTCTCAGAAGAAGACAAATGTAAACCCGACCCATGCAATGCGCACGGCATATGCATAACGAACAATGGTGTAGCTGAGTGCAAATGTTACGACAGATATTCAGGACCAAGATGTAACAACGGTACGAAAGTTATTTATATTGAGCTAGTTTAGTTTTCTAAACAATGACATTTAACTTAACGTAGTAGATACGCACGTCCTGTCAGTAAATTGTGATTGCACTTTCAATTACTGTTCATGAACAGACTCAATAAAACCGAGTCTGCAATTTTCTCTTTTTGTGTTGCGATTTTTGCTCTCGGGGGATCATCCCCTTTCAGAATTTATTATCAACAATTTCTGTTTCCAATGATCTTGTTTGATCTTGCTCGTGCCCTTAATCAATAATGGCCGCTTAAATGTTGGTTTGTTGCAATGTTAACTTCTTTAAATTCGATTATGTGAGGAACTATTGACTGGGTGTAAAACAATTGTTTTATTTACAAATACATATATACATGTACATACATGTAGAGAATATTTAATATAACCATGTTGAGGAAATCGGATTGGATCGGAAGCAACGTTTCTTATATAGACCTCTCCCGATGGAAGTAATATGTTTTTCAAACAGTCGCATTATTGTAAATACCACTATATTCGGAAGACTAAACATGTAAAGCTATAATGTCAGATTGATTCGCTTTGTTTAAAGACAGTTCGTTTGGGTAAATTGAAGAAATCATAGTTTCAAAATTAAGGATTATCTAAATTATCTAAATTCAAAATATCGTCTAAATACCTTGAAAATTTATTAAAAGCATTAACAATATCGGTCTGTGTATCAGGTTTTAAGCTAAGCATAAATTCCCTCTCATAGCAATACAAAAACAAATTTGCAACAAAAGGGACACAATTTGTACCCATGGGTATACCAACAACTTGACGATATATGGTACCGTCATAACGCACAAATATATTATCTAAAAGAAAGGTAAGCGATCTACAAAAATCAAGTCCACATTGTGTAATGTTCAACTTCTGAATTCGAAAATAATGAACGATGAACATTACAAATGGAAAAGTAGTAAAGTCAAGCAGGCAAAGCCACATACAAGACGCAACCACCACCAAATAGCATGACACACACACAACCATACACATAAACGCACACTCACACACGATATGAACACAGAAAACACCAACAGACACACAAGAACTAGAGACAAACCCTCCACAGATCAACAAAATCACAAGCACAAAGACGCAAGGCAAACAAAAGGAAGGGTGACAAAGAGAGTACCGCATTGGCACGGTCAATAGCAAAAACACCACTGGGGGTTTAAACCGGTTCACGGAAGTCCTAACCTCACACTTCTCTCAAAGTCACCCTAGCTTTACAAATAGTGTAAATAAAGTATGAACATTTTGTTTTCTCTGGCAAAGTTTTTTTTTATTAATGTAATCAGTTTATCCTTTATAAGATAGTGAGGTATAGTAGTATAGAGTGTAGAGAAATCATAAGAGCTTAGCGAAGAAATGTTATACTGTTCATTTTCAAGTTTCGTCAAAACATCATTTGAATATTTTATGGACCAAAAACCATTAATACCAGAATTTTCATATATTTTATCACATTAACGTTTTAAATGTTCTTTGATCGTAGTAAGACAGGACGTCAAAAGTTTAGATATTTTAGTAGTGGTACAACAGCTAGAGTTGGCAATAAAACGCGCCTTATAAGGGTGAAGTGTGAGGTTAGGACGTCCGTAAACCGGTTTAAACCCCCAGTGGTGTTTTTGCTGCTGACCGTGCCAAGGCGGTACTCTCTTTGTCACCCTTCCTTTTGTTTGCATTGCGTCTTTGTGCTTGTGGTTTGTTCATGTTGTGGAACGTTTGTCCCTGGTTCTTGTGTGTCTTTTGGTGTTTTCTGTGTTCATTTCGTGTGTGTGTGTGCGTTTGGGTGTGTGTGTGTGTGTGTGTCATGCTGTCTATCGGTGTTTTGGTGGTGGTTGCGTCTTGCATGTGGCTTTGCCTGCTTGACTTTACTACTTTTCCTTTTATGTAGTTTCAGAATCCAGTACAAAGTAGAAAGTTTATGTTGTTGACCATGTCAAAAAGTTTGAACAACTTGGAACCGATATTAAAATTACACAACATAAACTTCCTACAATGTATTGGTTACCTAAACTACATAAAAAACCATATAAAGCGCGTTTCATTGCAAATTCTAGGTCCTGTACAACTACTAAATTGTCTATATTATTGACTTCTTGTTTAACGAAGGTAAAGGAACATGTAAAATTCTACTGTGATAAGACTTATTTTTGTCGTACCCTTTATTACTTTTCTACAGTTACTCTGTTTGCAGCTCAATCATTGAGTACACTAACGATAGGTGCATACAGTATGTTCAATTAAATGTTTTTTTGTTATACATGCACTTTACCACTGTATTTGCTGTCGCGGTTGTTGTAGATTAGTCGGAGAGGGGATACGTTTATTTACACTGTTTGTCTTTTAGGATGGGGATGGAATAAGGGTGAGGTTGGGCGCCCATAAACCGGTTTAAACCCCCGGTGACTTTTGTCACTGACCGTTCCAAGGCGGTACTTCCATCTTCCTCCTATTGTATGTTTGTTTTGTCTTTGTGCGTCTCTTGTTGTTTTTTCTACCTATGTACATTTGCTGTTTCCTTGTGTTGCTGTTCGGGCGAGTGTTTGTTCTGTATGTGGTGTTTCCTGCATGACTCATTTTTGTACTTTTATGAAAATTCTGGAATAAGTCTCTTCTGGTCTATTAAGAACTCTTCAGAAGTCTTAAACAAACTTAAGAACAAAAGGTATATTGCATCCACTGTAAGCACGTACGACTTTTCTTCTCTGTACACAACTCTTCCTCAAATTTTAATAAAGGATAAGCTTACTAACTTAATCCAGAAAGTATTTGCCTGGCATGTAATGCTGAAAAAGTTTTCTTTACTGACGAGCAAATAAAATATTACACTAATTAGATGTGCTCAGAAGTTTTCGAATCACTAACCTTTCTTTTGGATAACATATTTGTACGTTATGGGAATGCTATATATCGTCAGGTAATTGGTATTCCTATGGGTACGAATTGTGCACCACTTGTCGCAGATTTGTTCTTGTACTGCTATGAGAGAGATTTCATGTTGCGTTTGAATCCTCAAAGTACATAAAAGAATCATGCAGGAATCACCACATACAGAACAAACACTCGCCCGAACAGCAACACAAAGAAATAGCAAATGTACATAAGTAGAACAACAAAGACAAAACAAACATACAATAGGATGAAGATGGAAGTACCGCCTTGGAACGGTCAGTGACAAAAGTCACTGGGGGGTTAAACCGGTTTATGGGCGCCCAACATCACACTTATTCCACCCCATCTTAAAAGACAAACAGTGTAAATAAACGTATCCCCTCTCCGACTAATCTACAACAACCGCGACAGCAAATACAGTGATAAAGTGAATGTATAACGAAAAAACATTTAAGTGAACATACTGTATCCACCTATCGCTAGTGTACTCAATGATTGAGCTGCAAACAGAGTATCTGTAGAAAAGTTATAAAGGGTACGACAAAAACGAAATAGTACAGATATCCGACGTTCTCCTTCCGTTTCTGGGTTTAAGAGGTCGCCTTCATAGAGTACTAAACCTTTCTTGTCGGCGTACATGCAAAGAGGCCAGCGTGATTGCCAACTGTAAAAGGGTTCACAACCAAACATGCAGTATGTTGTAGTACTACAGGATCATATCCCTTTTTAATGAATTGTTTTATATATTTGATGAACAAAGTGAGAAAATGGGTATGTCCAATAATTTTACGATGTTTGTAAATCACATCACCATAAAATTCAGGATGTGAAATACCGTGTCGCAGAAGCACCTTTATTGAAACTTGTCGATATTTGGATGATATTTTTAACTTAGATAACCCTTTCTTTGATGCTCTGATTCCTACAATTTATCCTAAAGAACTCAAATTGAATAAAGCTAACCCGTCCGACAATTATGCAGCGTTTCTTGATCAGGACATTAAAATTGATAATGGAATGATTTCTTCTGAAATATATGACAAAAGAGATGATTTTGATTTTAATATTGAAAATTTTCCTCATCTTGACGGGTATGTTCCCCGTGCTCCATCTTACGGGGTTTATATATCTCAACTTATTCGTTTTGCTAGTTTGTTCATCTATTGACGATTTTAACAGTCGAAATCTCATTTTAACTGAAAAACTGCTTAGGCAAGGATATAGATACCATAAACTAAGAAAAACTTTCTCTAAATTTCACTATCGAAAACTCTCACTTATTGGCAGGTACACTCTCACTTATTGGCAAGTACACGGTATTTCACATCCTGAATTTTATGGTGATGTGATTTACAAAGTTCGTAAAATTATTGGACATCATTGAGTACACTAGCGATAGGTGGATACAGTTTGTTCGCTTAAATGTTTTCGTTATACATGCACTTTACCACTGTATTTGCCATCGTGGTTGTTTTAGATTAGTCGGAGAGGGGTACGTTTATTTACACTGTTTGTCTTTTAGGGTGGGGATGGAATAAATGTGAGGTTGGGCGCCCATAAACCGGTTTAATCCCCCAGTGACTTTTGTCACCGACCGTTCCAAGGCGGTACTTCCATCTTCCCCTTATTTTATGTTTGTTTTGTCTTTGTGCGTCTCTTCATGTTTTTATAGTTATGTACATTTGTGTGAAGACTAAGGATATGAAGGAAAACATTGAATGGGTGAAAAGTAAAAACTAAGAAAAACGATTAAGGTAAAGTCACACTAGAGAAAACGCAAAGGGCACAAATCTTAAAAGGGAAATTATAATAGTCACACAATATGTCGGTGAGTACCGAAGCCACCATGAAGTGCAAAGTACGGTGTTAAGGTATGAGGAAACGCATTGAATGTAGAGCACTTCATGCAAGAGGAAGTAAACAATATTGATTGAATGTACGGGGAGACGTTTCACGGCCGCCACACTGCACAAACAACACTATTGTGTAAAGTCAAGTTTATTTGCAACTTGAGAGTCAATGGTCGAAAGGTTGGACAAAGTATTGACCAAAGTTAACCTTTAGCCTGCTATTGGCAGATGAGTGGATACATATGCAAACAGTTTGGAACCAGATGAGACGCCGAGTAAATCGGCGTCTCATCATGATCCAAACTGTTTGACACCCTGATTGTAATTTGCTAGACAAATTATTTATAGATTGAATTTTAAAGTGTAGTTGATGAAAAATTCTGTAAAAATGATTTGCACAGCAGGCTAAAGGTTAAGTATAAACAGTTAATGTAGCATCTTAGTCTATAAAAAGTCCAACAATATGTTCATTATAGCGATGATATACTCTTAGATGAGTTTGAAGAACAGGATTCAACGTGTTTTGCGGTCATTTTATAATGCATCATTAGAAATTTGATTAAAATTTTCCTTTTCATTCTTACCAATCTAGGTGAAATGGTGAACATTCTGAAAGTGGGAGATCCATAAATAACATGATTATGGCCAAATGTTTAATTTTTTTTTATTCTTACATTATTCGTAATGCCTCAATGTTCTTATTACTGCAACAGTTTAAATAAACGTATCCCCTCTCCGACTAAGCTACAACAACCGCGATGGCAAATACAGTGGTAAAGTGCATGTATAACGAAAACATTTAAGTGAACAAACTGTATCCACCTATCGCTAGTGTACTCAATGATTGAGCTGCAAACAGAGTAACTGTAGAAAAGTAATAAAGGGTACGACAAAAACGAAATAGTACAGATATCCGACGTTCTCCTTCCGTTTCTGGATTTAAGAGGTCGCCTTCATAGAGTACTAAACCTTTCTTGTCGGCGTACATGCAAAGAGGCCAGCGTGATTGCCAACTGTAAAAGAGTTGACAACCAAACATGTAGTATACATTTTTTCTTTTCGCATTGCTACTTTTGCTTTCGTGCTTTCGAAGGATCTCCCACTTGCATCACTTATATGCTTCACAACAGCAGGTAAGTGTTTTGTGTTGGCCGTAAAAGTCTCCCCGTACTTCATTCTCAGTGTTGTTATATTTTCTTCTAGATAATTAATTTTGATGTTATTGTTTTGAAGAATGAATACTGCTGTCATCGCATATCCTTGCTTTTGAAGATTCTATACTATACATTACGTTTTATAAATGCAAACGAACATGATGTGATTCAATATACGCTTTCAAAAGCTCTTCTTCTGAAGGTCCGTCAACGCAACCATGTATTATGTGTTGCTATCTGATCTAAGCACTGTGTCTGTTGTCGAAATCATCAAAATTCCCGTGAAAACGTGATTACGATCCCGACCTCTGTTTTGTGGAAAGGATAACCCTGACATTCATTGGTAAGCTAGACCAGTAACCAAACTAACAACCTCAAACTCAGAATGTCTAACACTCTATCCATTGAACGAACTGAACAGATACCATTTATATGCCCAACCGGATAATCAAACGAATAATCAGATACCAGCAGTGTTAAGTACCACAAATTAATGTTAAGGTGAAACCAGAACTTTGCTGTGTCAGTAGGTTTTTCGACCTAAGTAATGCTGTTACATTATTGTGAATCTTCTTTGAAATGGCACTTACAGTCATGCAGTTTTGGCATAATGTGAGTTTATGCAAGTTTTTTAAGAGACATAGGTCGTCAACCAGTCCTTCGGACGATACTTTAAGCTAAGGTCCGATGTATCATTGCTTTAATCAACACAAACAAACAGGTCGTCCATCAATTGACGTGGAGAATTTATGCCTAAGAGGTTGTTTGAGTAGTGATGTGATTGCCCTCATTATTGTAAACGTGTGGAAATTTTGTAAGCCTAGCTATAACGATTTTAAATGTATGCAAACTTGAATTGTGCCCCTCTTGTTACAGATTTGTTTTTGTATTGCTATGAGAGGGATTTTACGCTAAGCTTAAAACCTGATACACAAGCTGATATTGTTAATGCTCAGATACCGGACACGTTTATTTACACTATCTGTAAAGCTAGGGTGACTTTGAGATAAGTGTGAGGTTAGGACGTCCGTAAACCGGTTCAATTTTCTATTTTGTGTTGCAAATTTTGCTCTCGTGGGATCATCTCCCTTCAGAATTTTTAAACACCCCGTTGGGAGTTTGCTACCGTCCATGCCAAGGCGGTACTCTCTTTGTCACCCTTACTTTTATTTGTCTTGTATCTTTGTACTTGTGCTTTTGTTCATGTATGGAATGTTTGTATCTAGTACTTGCGTGTTTGTTAATATTTTCTGTGTTCATCTCGTGTTTGTGTGTGTGTTTGGGTGTGAAGCTTTTAATAGTCGTAATTTATTTATAACTGATAAACTTCTTTAGCAAGGTTACCGATATCATAAAATTAGGAAAAGCTTTTCTAAATTTTATCACCGGAATTTACCTCTCATTAGTAAATATAATTGCAATATACGGACGTTACTGCAACAAGGTATTTAACATCCAGAATTCTATGGTGATGTTACATACAAACTTTCGGGGCATATCCATTTTCATGATTTGTTATACATATTGGCTTGTGTTTATCACCTTCTATGTTGTGGGGGAAGCCTGGCGGGGATATATTTATTTACACTATTTGTTAAGCTAGAGTGACTCTGAGATACGTGTTAGGTTAGGACGTCCGTGAACCGGTTTAAATCTCCAGTGGTGGCTTTGCCACTAACCGTTCCAATGCGATACTCTCTGTTTCACCCTTGCTTTTATATTTGTTGGGTGCCTTTGTGTTTGTGATTTTGTTTGTTTTTGGTGTTTTAGTCTCGTTTTTGTGTGCGTGTGTGCGCGCGTGCGTGAGTGTGGTTGTGTGGATGTGTTGCTTACTTTCTGTTGGTGTTTTGGAGTTGTTTGTGTTTTGTGTGTGTCTTTTCCTGTTTGTCTTTGTGTCTTTTATATACATGTTCATTTCCCAACTCACTCACTCACATGTTCACTAGCTGTGTGTCGTCGTTGTGCTGTTTGGGTTGTTGTGTGTGTTGTATACGGGGTTTCCTGTATGACTCATACATGTACTTTTACTACCTTTTCATTTTTAATATTTCTTACTTATTCAAAATTCGTATGTTTGTGCATGTACACAAGTTTGAATGCAGGTACGAGCAGGTATTTACATAAAATTTACCGCATGTCGTTCAGTAGTCAAGCAGATACAAAGTAAAGCACGAGAAAATACCCGGTTTGAAAATTAAGATCTTGATGATATTAATTTTACCATAGGGTTTAAATTTGTGAAATACTAAAAATACCAACAATTAATTGCATTCATTTTCTTATTTTACATACCTACATTTTGCCAAAATCATTGTTAGTTTATTCTCCCGGGAAGGTACCAGGTGCCAAACAAGATTCTGACTAAAGACCCACAGTCTTTTGCGTTTCACACTTTGTCATTGTGTTTCAGATAGTTGCTATGGTAGTCCAACAACTCAACTTACATGCCGTGAGTATAATTAAGACCTCACGTTTTCGTACAAATGATATACAAAATGTAAATTTATATGCAATATGTGACACAGTAATACAAGTCGTATGTTTTTATTCTCCTTCGATATAGTCACATAACGCGATATTTCTCAAATAATTTAACAAAAACAAACACAACTGTCAAAATGACGTTTGTTGATCAAATTGCAAGCATCAGATGAAGTCAGTCGATGACGTCAGTCGGATGGACGTCACACACACACACTTTAATAAGCGCTCACTGATCTAGACGTACTGTTGCCCGCACGAGATACTGTTGCATAGAACAGGAGAAATTGTTTCATGGCGGGTATATGGTAAATAGGATAGGAAAGCCGCGTGAGGTATAATAACAGGCTTATGACATACCATCATCTGTAGTAGATACAATAAACATTGGTGAAACGCTAAAGCAGGTGTACTGATTTCTAATGCGAAATAGTTTTGCATTTCCGAACATAAATTGCAAAACACGTCATTAACCGTTAAGAATGTGAAATATATTGTATTGTGATTGTAATTGTGGTCCCGCTCGGTTTTATTAATATATATAGATTCGAACAAGTGTTCTCCTGACCCCTGTCATGGCCATGGCGTTTGTGTTTCCGGTGGATATTGCATTTGCAGCGTCGGGTACAAAGGCAGTCCTACGTGTGATACAGGTACTAAAATATTGATTGTCACCCAGATATTAAATATGAGCTAAATCACATGACGTTTTATCCAGTCAAATGTATATAACTAGTATAAACGTCTTTTGAATTTAATGGCCATAATGGCAAAGTGCGGTTCTATGCATTGCGTCTTGAAGGAATATATTGTAGGGAGCATTGTGGATCTACATGTGTCGCCTAAGGATTTTGATAGATCATTTGACGATGTATCAGCGAATAGTGGCATTGTATAATTAACGTATGTCTTTGTTTAATTCAAGAAATTATGCATGCATTAGTTCACACTATCTTGACAAATGCCACATATATTGCCAAACATTTTTCATTCACTCCATTTGAATTTTCCATTGGATTTGAATAATATTTTACCGGTTATTATAAACAGATAATACAAAATCTAAACATTCAGCCCGGAAGTTAGTGAATATTTTGCTAATGTCTGAGTTAGTTAAAAATCTGAAGAATCGTGCTCTTTGAGAGTTATTGCAGAATCAGACTCGTGAGTTTTCTAAATTCTTCCTCAGGTCTTTGTAATCCAGAAATTACAAAGACTATGTTTTAATTATGATATTTGCTGGTGTTTAAACACTATTCAACGCTGAATACCATATATAGGGATTTTTCAATAGATGTACACTTTATTGCAATGCCGGTCACTTCAGCAAAGTAAGGTAACTTCTCTAACTAGAACATGCAATATTACTGGCACGAGGAAGTCTCTGAATGCAAGACGACGGCGATACAGAACGCTTTTGAATGACCTGCATTAAGATCACAACTGATTAAATGGATAACAAGGATAAGAAGACACATTTGCAAGTGAATATGATCCACATTGACTTGGTGTTTTATCTAGAGCAACCCGTTTCTTATTCTGACTTATTAATGATAACTATTATTTTGATAATGATCTTGATGAAAATGTATGAAACAAACAACCTAATAGATACAGACGCTCTATTGTATGTGTAAACATCATGCATGTACCGTACGAACTATTGATGTTTAAATCGGTGGTCTAGTAGTAAAGCTCTAGGTCCTCCCGAAAATTTCAGAGACTCTTTTCAGTGGCTCCCACCCGAACCTCCTCTCCACCCAAGGGTTAAAATGGGTACATGTGAGGGTCACTAACCGGTACTGCGGATGCATGATTGCGCCATATGTTAGCAGTGCTCAGTATTGTAGGCGAATGACTCAGTGACCAGGGGAGTAAATGTACAGTCGGCTGAACGGTCATTCGGACTGAAAGTAGAATGTAACTAGGTACTTTAAGCTGTGTCATTCAAACTTTACTATCACGTTTAAGTCGTTCTTACCGAGTTATTGTTAAACACTTATTGACTATTCAAGTTTGAAAATTCACTGTTGAAAGGGTTACTCTTTACAAGAAATCTCCGTTTTGTTTCAGCGAGTGGGAATGCTGCGACAGCACTGACAATGGTAAGATAAACAATTAACTCATACTACCTTATTGTGATTTATAGTAGTAAACCAATTGTTAACCCATGTATATTCATTTAAGAAATCGTTCCATCGTTAAATATTAATTAATCTGTAAGATATTATTATTTTTAAGATTATTTTTATTATGGCACAAGCTCACATGCATTTTGTCAAAGGCATGCCCAGACGATGTTTTAAGTTGATATATATATTTGGTAATACTTAAAGCATTAATTTGTTTTGAATTTTACAATTATTAACCGTTTCAATGCACTCAATGCTGTCTACTGGACATAACTGCATTTTGCTTCAAATTTTAGAATGGGCGCTTGTCCAAATTCTTTTTATAACATTTTCAGTATTTCCGGTCCTTCGGGATCACTTGTTTGATGTTATTAGTTTTGCAAATTTATTACTTCCTAAGCCGGTGATAGGGGCGTGAGTAGTGATGCACTTTGGATTGCTAGTCATGAACATACTCAATAAAAACCAAGTTTGCAATTTTCGCTTTTTGCATTGCTGCTTTTGCTTTCGAGGGATAACCTATTTTCAGATATATGTACTTCACAACAGCAGATGTTAAGTGCTTGTGTGGCGGTCTTAAAAGTCGCCCCGTACTTCATTCTCAGTGTTGTTATATTTTCTGGTCCTTCAGGGTCATTGGTTTTGATGTTATTAGTTTTGAAAATTGAATACCGCTTAAGTCGGTACTCAATAAAACCGAGAGAACAGACTCAATAAAACCGAGTCTTCTCTTTTCGCATTACTGCTTTTGCTTTCAGAATATATAATAGCGTGTTAAACAGTTTGGATCCTTATAAGATGATGTGTTACTCGGTCTCTCATCTGGATCAAACTGTTTGCATATGATACACATCCGTTTCCACGGCATTGAAGAGGATACTACCTACATCTACACGACGACCACCCTAAATAACAGCCGCTTCAAGATATTCGGTTGTTTTTATAAAAGTAACAGTGTGTCGAAGTATACTATAATAAAACGTATTCTATCAGGCATACGTGTTCAGTCCAGTCATAAACTTTATGATATGTGGTACACAGAGCTCCATGCAGAGATACATTAACAAAAATGAAGTTCCTTAAGGAGTTCCTTACATTTGGTTACCTTGCACACAATTGTTGATTATTGCCGGTTTCCTATATATATTATTTACGAATCATGATGATCAATGAATTTTGGTATCCATTAATATTAAATTCTATCGTGTGGACCGGTTTGTGTGCTGAAGGTACTGTTAAATCGACAAACAATTGTGCTTGAGATTAAAATCTATATTTGGTCAATATCATTGCATCACAAAATCACAGAGTATATATTCATATATGTGTATTTTTTCATTTATATAGTTACTACTCAGATAATGTTTATATCGTTGATTTGCACTAGATTGGCACACAATTTGTCCAACCCTCGCCGGAGAAAGCATCAACGATCCAGTGTTACCTGAGAAACGTGGGTGCTAGCGTACCTTGTGTGTTTTCTGTATTTGTCGCAACATCAAGAAGGTAAGAGTAGGAATGATGCTTTTAGATAAATACCGAGCCTAATTGCTTATCAATGTGATAGTTTCACTGATTTCACTGTGTTAGCAGTAGAATAAATTTTAAAAATCGCCCACAGTTAAAATAGCAGTTTTATTTCAATACACACCTTCCTTATTATGGTTCTAGATTCAATGTACTAGTTGTTATTTGAATAAATACATCAACTTATTTCTGTTAATATCGATGCTTTCTGTTTTAAATTTCCAAAAGTTGCAAAACGCGTCTAACCTTCAAACATTCCAGTATTCTCTTCTTCTGTCAAAGTTCCAGTCGTGTATATACTAGTGCCGAGACTTCAACCTAAAATAGTGATCAAACACTGCTGAGATGATCGGAACGATCGACGTCAGATGATCGGAGGTATTTTCGACCAATCTTTTGAATGAAATGATCGACTCGAAAACCGACTTACTCTGATCTGAGAATAATGCTGAACAATTGAAACATTACTGACGATTTCACAAAATACTGCATAAAATATGATTTCATACCATTACGTTATGTCCTTTTCGAAATTTGCCTTTAGAGCTATTTACAATGACAAATCAATAATAAAATAAGAATCTATGACGTATAAACAAACCTGACATATGTCACTAGCAGGGTCTGAATAAATCCGAAATAGATTTGAAATTCAAAGTTTTGGCTTTAGATTTAATTTTTCTATGAATGTGTCAGTGGAAAATTGTTCAGTAGATTAATAACAAATGAATTACAGCGATATTCAACTCCCAATTGGTGCTGCTCAAGATTACGTTTCTTACATCTAGTTAGAAGAATCAACTTACATTCATTTGAGCTTGCCAACACACTACAATATGTCGCATAGCCTTATCTAATGTATAAACGATGAACACGATTTTCACCAGTTAATCCAAGGTGCTCCGGATTATCTTTACATAAGGCGTTTATTAGTTTTGTTTACTAACTTAAACATACTAGTTACCTTTTACTCCAGTAAGTGTATACTATAGCGCATAAACTAAAACAGGTGTAGTTATGTACCCCTATCTGTGTTATAAGGTATGCATTACGTATCTGTACATTGTACTCTATTGATATGCCGAATCAATTGTTTGACTTTACTTTTATGTGAACATCTATCCGCCATAGTATAGTGGAATATTTGGTACATATTGCTCATTTAATATATATGAAAATATACTACTCATGCATGTATTTCCAATGGGTACATTCTTTCAATTGGCAATTACAGCATGAAAGTGCATTTGAATTGATCGTACGCAGAAATACGCATGTTCAAAAGTAGTAGCAATTCCTTCAGTGTTCCTGTGAGTATTACTTTAGTATGTGTATAAATGGTTGTTACTGATGATTTTTGTAAAGTACATGTACAGGATCGAAATACTAACGGACTGGTCTGGACTTTACCCAATATCCAGTTGTATCATGTGGCGTTTAAGTAATACACATATAAAAAAATCAGCTGAGATCTGTAAAAACAGATCGGAGTAAGGAGGTGTCTCACGAAAGTCCATAGCAACCCAAGAAACACAAAAAAGTGTGCGCGCCAACACACACATACATGCGTGCACATACACTCATAACACGCACTCACGTACGCACTGTCCATAAGGCTAGTAGATGACACACTTGTTGATTTCGTTATTATATGACAAAAACAAAAACATGTATGAGGTGGTAGTAGGGTAAGTGAGCATTTTATGCATTTATAAAGAAATGGTAAAAACTCTCATGATGTCTGAATTAGGTAAATCATTCCACACTTTTTTAACATTTTATTTCTGAATTCCGATAAAGTTGTTAGCAGTTATATATAAGTGAACTGTTTTCTTTTATAGTGGTGTACCGACAGTCAACATTGACAGCATATCGCAAGAAATAAAAGACAGTTCGATGAGTGTCGTATCAGAGGTGCAATACATATCTGGACTAACTGACCTGTATACAGCAGATGTAACCGTCAAGGGAGGCGATACTCCCGGACTTTCGTATATGTGTCTTACTAGTGGGTAAGACATACGTTAATAACTGTCTGCAATATATTTGCATTACATATATTAAGTGACACATATCCGTAAATGCTACCACATTTAAATACATTTTCAACAAATAACAATCATTTAAATCCCCAAGTCTTATCAACCCACATACATCCTTTTTTTGGCATTGCATCTGGGAACTGAAATAATAGGATTTACAGTCATTTTGCTCCTATAATTCATTGAGAGAGACCAGCAAGTATTACATGCCGGACTAATTTTATTATTTTGACTATGCTGTTTGTATAATATGGTCGTGTGTTGCACATGAAGAAACAACAGAAATCATGATGGAATAAAAGATGGTTCAGTTACTTCAGAAACCAATTATTTGGTCTTTGTATTCAGGCAATGATTTCTCCGCTCACAGACTTTTTCCTGAATCAAACAAAAATAAGGGTCACCGTTTACGGCGACACAACAATTATTAAATAAAATTTATCAGTTATAGTGTTATGTCAATATACTGTAGATCATAACGGTTACGGCCATAACGATACACACTAGGAATATAGTAGTTTAGTTATATAGTTTCCATCAGCAACATTAGCATCCTGAATAGGTTACTTCTAGAGGGTTCTTAGAAAAAATAAAATCAATACAAACATACATAGCATAATGCAGAAAGTGCCGAAACCTTCAAGGTAACAAAATATCTTAGCAGTCATCTACTGTCTTTCAGGTTTTCACGGGGAAGGTTGTGCGTTCAAATATCGTACGTTCAAAACCGTGAGTATACATCTAAGTTACCTTTCCTAGTTACTTTCATCCGTAGGTACGTCAAGAAATGGGGGACCCATCTAGCGCATATTTTCCTGAGTTTGAGTGTTTCCTTTCAGATGGTAAAAACGGTCCCTTTCCTAACGGCAATGTAGTCATTTTCACAAACCGCCTTCAATGGACGCCCTGGCCGAGAGTAATCTTCAACAGGTTATCTGCCATGTTTATATCGAACAGACCATCTGTCAATGTTATGATATGAAAGAGAGCATCCTTTCTTTAAACTTCGTGTCATTCGGCTTTGATATCTAGTGCCGAACAATTAAGCAGAGGTCGTATTTTGACATAAACCCGTTGCTCCTCTTCAGCTATCTTTGCACTGAGCATATTCATGCGCTTTCGGTTCATGTATACTTCATAAAAATCGATACATTGAACCTAGCAGTATACGACCACAGGGGGCCATTTCGTCGGTCTACATGGTCTAAAAAGTCAAAAAAGTTGATTTAGTGTTATATTATATACAAGGGGTCTAACTTCCCATTCGCAAATTTCATGACCGATTCGAAATAACGCCCGGTTTTGGACAGCCAAGATGGAATAACCACTAATATTTGGTACGAGCGTGAAGCTGGGATGTTGATAGGAAGATGTACGTCAAGAATGGAATCTTTGCTCCGGCCTTTGCAACTGTCTTTACTGTATGCTATAAATTGAAATAAATGTTGTGTGTTGAAATCCTCATACAAAAACAGGAGGATTTATTTGTGAAACTTTCGAAGATAAACAATGTTGATTGTAGATGCTCGGAAAGAATGGAATGCTTGCTCCTAACATTTTACCAGAGTTATGAAAATGTTCATCTTCTCCATATAACATATAGTGATTTGTGCTTGATTAAGACTAAATGTCGCCGTGTCCTATAGATACAAATTTTCATTTGTTTATTTTGATTAACGCCCGTTTCTGCTCACTATGGGCTAATTTGACGCACTACTCAAATAAGTCTTACTAAAACGACAGAACAGTTCTGTGAAGTGTGTGTGTGTGTGTGCGTGCGCGCGTGTGTGTGTCTGTAGGTGGTGGGTGGTTGGGTACACACACTTCTTTTTCTCTCGAGGTTACTATGGACTTTCGTGTGACATCTCATGCCTGGCTTCTGTACTTATTTTAATAACATACATAGCATACTTTTCCAACATTCCCACATTGGGCAACTTTACTGCATATGTCCTTAGCTGCTTTATATACGTAGCAAGTGTTGGCAACTACCATGTTTCAATTTACACCGCCATTTTCTAAATGAAAAAGGAGTAAATGGAAAAGTAGTAAAGTCAAGCAGGCAAAGCCACATGCAAGACGCAACCACCACCAAAACACCGATAGACAGCATGACACACACACACACACAACCACACACCCAAACGCACACACACACACACACACACACGAAATGAACACAGAAAACACCAAAAGACACACAAGAAACAGGGACAAACGTTCCACAACATGAACAAACCACAAGCACAAAGACGCAAGGCAAACAAAAGGAAGGGTGACAAAGAGAGTACCGCCTTGGCACGGTCAGCAGCAAAAACACCACTGGGGGTTTAAACCGGTTTACGGACGTCCTAACCTCACACTTCTCTCAAAGTCACCCTAGCTTTACAAATATTGTAAATAAAGGTATCCCCGCTGGACTTACCCACAACATAGACGACGGTGAACACAGGACAACATGTAAAACATAGCATAATAACTGTGACAATCCGTCAAATATGTACTCAATGACTTAGCTGAAGTCAGAGCACCTGCAGGTAAGTCGTTAAGGGCACGACTGGGAAAAGGAATACATGAGTCTGGTAAGCTCCTCCTGTATCCAAGTTTAAGAGTATACCATCATAGAGTACTACCCTCGGCCTGTCATCGCGCAAGCAAAGAGGGAAGCGTAGCTACCGACTGTAAAAGGGTCGATAACCAAACATGCAGTGTGTTGCAATATAATAGGATCATAACCTTTCTTTTTAAATGTTTTAATGCGTTTAATAAACAAATCATGAAAATGGATATGACCCCGAATTTTCCTAAGTTTGTAGATAACATCCCCATAAAATTCTGGTTGAGAAATGCCTTGTCGCAGTAACGTCCGTAGATTGCAATTATATTTACTAATGAGAGGTAAATTTCGATAATAAAATTTAGAAAAGGTTT
Source organism: Azorinus chamasolen (assembly GCA_963576725.1). Lineage (NCBI taxonomy): Eukaryota > Metazoa > Mollusca > Bivalvia > Cardiida > Solecurtidae > Azorinus > Azorinus chamasolen. The sequence continues at coordinate 28,381,096 of OY755235.1, forward strand.
TCCGAAGTTTGTGATATCTGTAACCTTGCTTAAGAAGTTTATCAGTTATAACTAAATTACGTCTGTTAAAATCTTCAAGCAAAGAACAGGCTCGGGCAAACCTAATAAGTTGAGAAATATAAACCCCATAAGATGTAGAACGTGGCACATCCCCATCTAGAAAAGGATAATTAACAATTTTAAAATTTAAATCTTCTCTTTTATCGTATACTTTGGACGAAACTTTAGTCAAACACGTTTTTCATTTTGGTTTTCCTCTTTGTAAGTGGTTGTAGATGACGGATGTCAAAATTCAAAGTTTAAGTCTATATATCGTGTGGGATAATACGACCTTATCAATAACTTGTTCTAAGACCTGACTGTGCACAATATTTGCGTCGAAGTCAGATGACAATATAAATTACCAGACCACCCCTTCATATCAGAATGCCCCTTATCTATTACTCCATAAACAGTCTTTCTGCGCCTTTGCTAACGGAGAAGACCACTGTCGGATGGGTCCTATTGGAGCTGTCTAATCAAGGTCTACTTTGCTGATATGATTCTAGAGTTTCTGCCTTGGTCTAAAGTCATGTGTCCCCGTGCTATTCTAACAATTAATCTTATATATTCCGAAAATAGGTGATCCTTCGAAAGCAAAAGTAGACTCTGTTTTTTTTTAGTCTGTCCATGAGTAATAATTAAAAATTCAACACTACTAACACCCTAGCACCGGCTTAAGCAGTATTCAATTTTCAAAACTAATAACATCAAAACTAATGATCCCGAAATACCAGAAAATATAAAAACACTGAGAATGAAGTAGGGGGCGATTTTTTACGGCCACCGCACAAGCACTTAACACCTGCTGTTATGAAGTACATATATTCTGAAAATGACAGCATTATTGTTTCATTTCAATTTAGAGTCATAAATTTCGGAAATCGCCGGTTAAAAAATATTTGATGGCAATCTTGCACGTATAACTACTATATTGAACTAACTGGAACAAGAAAAGCAAAAGGTAACCCACCACATGTTGTAGAATGACGTTAGTGTAAGGTGTATGTGACCCCTGTGGTCTATTTGAAAACACGTAACTTTATGAAGTCAAGGATATCTATCAATTCGCTTGTTAGTAGCAGATTTGTGATTACCTATGCAAGTAGTTGGATACAGATAAGATGCTGAATAACTCCCGCGTCTCACTAGGTTTCGTACTGTTTGACACTCTGCAGTTTTCAAGAAACATTTGTTGACAACATACGAATGTGATAACTGCAGCTTTATAGCGTTGAAAATATAAGCGGCAATTTCATCATGTAAAATACTTCAGACACGTGCTAAAATGCGATGTATCTATCAGGTTGAAGTAATCCACAGGTAATACTTTTAACCCGTTGCTAATGAAAGATTTGTTTACCCTGACCGTTATGTGGACTGGGATGTCTTCTTTATAACTGACTACTACCAACTCGCACAGAGGCCAGTGATCAAGTTGACGAGACTTTGTGGATAAGAACAATATTCCATTAACAGTGGATAAAAAAGAACACTATATGTAAATTCTGTGGTGACATGACGTTTGGAAAGTCTAGATACTGGCAGTAACGAAGTCAGACCAGTTAACTTGTAATCGTACTATTTGGGGTTTGTGATTTGATTTTGCTTCAATGGTGCCCTAACCTGCAAGTAATTTATCTCAGATTTGGAGCAATGTTTATTGGTTTTCAAGTTCACAGTATGTGTACTCTTCAATTGCTGTGACTCCGTACTTTGACGTTACGTGACATGTTCAGTGTCACAGTACCCTAAACTCAAGCTGTCCAATTAAGGGTCGCACTTCCTTAGATTTATATTCTGAGAATGGGTGATCCTTCGAAAGCAAATGAAGAAATGCTAAAAGAGAAAATTGCAGACTCAGTTTTATTGAGTCTGTTCATGAGTAGTAATCAAAAGTGCAACACTACCAAACCGATGTATACTTTTCAGTAATGTATCTTATCTTACTCTTGCTTAAGTTTTGCGGTAACATCTCGTTTCTTTGGTTTCGATGTGTATTGTTTTACGTTGCTAATATGCTGTCGGTGTTGAGCAGGCAATGGACAGTTATGTGTGTATGTGTGTATTGGCGTGCAGTTCAACTGGTGTCACTTTAGACTTGCATGTGCCATTTCTTACTTCCTATCCCACTTCTGTTATATTTTCTGCCATTAGCAAACAGAGCAGACCCTGATCAGATGTCTCAAATAAGAGCCGTCTGATCTTGGTCTACTCTGATTGCGTGAAAAAGTTTAAACGAGGGAAATGATTAGTGTCTGTCTTATTCATTGTCAACATGCAGGGAATATTAACTTTCCGACGTACCCTTTATTACTTTTCTATAGTTACTCTGTTTGCAGCTCAATGATTGAGTACACTAGCGATAGGTGGATACAGTTTGTTCACTTAAATGTTTTCGTTATACATGCACTTTACCATTGTATTTGCCATCGCGGTTGTTGTAGATTAGTCGGAGAGGGGATACGTTTATTAACACTGTTTGTCTTTTAGAGTGGGGATTGAATAAGTGTGAGGTTGGGCGCCCAAAAACAGGTTTAACCCCCAGTGACTTTTGTCACTGACCGTTCCAAGGCGGTACTTCCATCTTCCCCCTATTGTATGTTTGTTTTGTCTTTGTGCGTCTCTTCATGTTTTTATAGTTATGTACATTTGCTGTTTCCTTGTGTTGCTGTTCGGGTGGCTGTTTGTTCTGTATGTGGTGTTTCCTGCTTGATTCATTTTTGTACTTTTAAAAACAATTACTCGTCGTGTCATCTTCATCCAAACTATTTGCAAGGTGCTATATATGCTTAGTATGATATACGTTTAATAAGCAATGCCACACGATAGTCATTTGCAACTGAAAACAATTACACATTAGTTTGAAATGAAATATGTAAAAGTAAATAAATAACTACTATGGCAGTGATCTTTTTCATTTGTTTTCAGGATTATAATCCTGATAATACGAATACATGTACTTTACATGTATACATAATGTGTATTTATTCGACCATCAAACGTACAAATCGTGCTAATTCTCCAAATGACCAGTCTTACCTGTTAGTTAGTATAACTTTTTATACATAGAACACAATACGGCTTATGGAAACGCCATGTCGAAATACATATTCATAACACATCGAAATAAGTTTTAGTTTTCCAACTTTCAGCATTAACAGTTTGAACGAACTAATTCTTTATCACCTCTGTTTCAGCTCTTGATGTCCCGGACTCTTTAGAATCGCATCAAAAGAATGTAGGTACCTATCTCTCGCATAAGTTGATAATATATTTATTTACGATTATTACTGATGCCGTTTGGCACTGAATGAGGATTGCAGTTTTATGCAATTATATACTTTGACTTACCTACGTAGCTCGTATAACCCCAAATCAGTCTTAGAAGCGGATGGAGAAGTTAGTGGAGATGCATATGATTATGTAGATCCGCCTGCTCATGTAGTTACTTTTCATATCATAGGTGGTTGTGCTACTTCTGTATATTGTGACAGCACAAACCTGCTAATGTATATTTAAGTAACTTCTAAAACTTACTACTTCGTTATCTTCTAATAGTCTGATTCATAAGGTTTTGGACAAATTATGTAGACTCTGAACATATCAAGGTGTTGTGTTGTTTAGCCCTTTATCCATAAATAAACATTTTCTTTATAATTATGTCTTTGCAAATAGAGTAGACCCAGATCAGGTGACGTCAGTATCACCCGTCTGATCAGGACCTGCTCTGTTTGTTTATGACATAAGGTATGATTATATAGTTTCTGCAATGGCCAAAATATCCGTGTACATTTTTCCGTGTTTATATACCATTTTATAAACGTTGATGTAATTAGTTTCAATGGTGTCATTATTTCCTACACAAAAAGTCATGGGGTAAAGGGTTAAACATTACGGAAAATGACATTGTCTATACAGAACATTTGTTTGCCTTACCGTAGTGGATATATATATGCCACGCCATAGTATTGACAAGTACCATGTTATACTATTCATCGGGATAGACATTTTCTTACCGGTATCGGCGATAAATGACATGACTAGATTTGTTTGATTTACTCGTATAGGCGATCTACACGTTTATCAGCCCAACATTGAATGATGGCAGCCATTTGATGTGTCGTGTTAACCAGGAGAACCGCATTATCCTCCATACGAATTTGCAAACGCAATGGTTCGTGGCTTGGTTTTCAGTTTAGTAACACTTTGCAATTTTCTAAAGAATTAAAACACACCATTTATGTTGATAAAATAATTTAATGAACATCAAAAAGATACGCAAAACGCTCCCGCAGGAGCTTTCTGTATACATTCTGTTCTGCATTTAGCAACCACGTTCTGTTAAATATTCTGAAAATGGGTGATCCTTCGAAAGCAAAAGTAGAAAAGCAAAAAGAGAAAATTGCAGACTCGGTCTGTTTCAATATATATATTGGTGCTAAAGCCAAGCTATACCAGTTGAAGGCGTTGTTTTGTCACTGCCTATCAAAACTAATAAGCAATGTCACGTGCCAAATAGCATCAGATCAGATGCTGGCTGGTATGTATAGCAGAAACTATTGTAAATGACCACTTATTGAATTAAACAGGAGTCTTAAAATGAAGACAAATTTCATGAAGAAAGGTTTCATATTTGGTTTATCATTTGCTATTTGTTCTAAATACCGTCAATTATTATTTCTTTGTGGGTGGTCGCTTAAAGCAGGTTTTATATGCTTCTTCGCTGTTCCTCCAAACTCTGCAGACGTCATTTTATAGCGGTACAACTCATAACAGCTTTAAAATGAATATAAAAAAACATATTACAAGTGTCCACAATTTTCGTGTACTGTGATTCATGTAAGATTATTAAGTGCAAAAACGTTTTTCTTTAGTGAGAAAATCGTCACGGCTGATAAAGAGGTGACGGTGTTTCCTCCACAACAGAGCGAAGGTTCGTGTGTGTCGGAAGTGAGCTATGCATTCAAAACGGAAGGGACGAAACACATCTGCTTTGCATCTTCTGTGTATGTATCTACATTTCTTTCATCGTTTTAAATACATTCAAGGAAAACAACCCGTTTTATGAAACACATTATTATGAAATGTTATTGTTATTATTTCAAAGGTTGCGGTACTAGCTAAGACATGTCCGGAATTCTTGACAGGTGTGAAATATAACTGCATTTAATCCTACATTAGCACCATAGAAGCGTATACATTATCTATTTAAAATTAATTTATTTCGAGTCTTATTAATTTTATGTTTTTATTCCTTTAAGTATTATCCATATTTCAGCAAGCCAAACTCGCAGACACGGTGCTTCAATATTGATGTGTACAGCAGCAGTAAGTTGATGTATATATTAGTACCTGCGAAACGGATTGTTTCACACCGGTTTAAAACATTAAAAAATTACTCGTATGTAACGCGTTAACTTTTTCATAAGCGCCTAATTGGTTAAATCTACTGATAAGGAGAATTCACTAGAGAAAATGAAAATAAAGCTTAAAAATGTCTAGTTTTTAAAATCATTCTGATACAAACAGTTAATGCCCCTATTGAACAAAAGCTCTATTTATCAAGAAGTGAGTTATACACAGGTGTAAAAAACAAACGGGTAACTATAAACCGATTACCTGTTTAAATCATAAGCGTGCTTACCAATCCTGTGCTTGCTCACATTTATCCTTTAAAACAGATATATTCAGTTAGTATTCATTTTATGTCAATATGTTTGGATACTTATGTGGCACCGAGTTGTGCATAACAGTCCACACAGCACGATAAATGTTGATCAGTTGAAGTTTAAACACATGACATATACTAGGTAGATTCATCCATTTGTCACAAGTCTGTGACTCATATTAACAAGATGACCAAGAATCTCTATCAGAAGAACATATCGAGGGCTTAGTACAAAACTATTGAAACTCAAAGTGAAGGAGTTACAATTGTTTGCACCAAACCCTCGAAATGGAGTATACTTACATATGTACGTAGGGTTGTTAAAACACTATCATTGTGGATGATTAATACTCCGGCATGGGTGCCCTAATTTCAAATCTAGGAGTTAATCATTCCTGTATATTAGATACTAAAGTGATACTCGTCTACTCTTCATAGAGATCATGTGTATCAATATTTATTGATTTATGTTGAAAACTGTAGAAGTTCATTCCACAAGACTTAGGCAGAAAAATACATCCCGTGTCTTGCATATTCCTCTATAAAGTGTTATACCTGAAAATAATTATGTCATCAACAGCCATATTTCAAGAGAGAAATAGTTCACATGTACGTATATACAACAGTGATCTATGACCATTTAGATCAGGATAAGGCTACTCAATATAACCAAGTGTCAGACAAACATAAACAGAAATTACGCCATACATAAAAATACTTCATAAAGGAGATATATAACCTTTCAATCAAATGTGTTGAAAACTACACATGTTACATGCAATAAATGACAGAAATAATGGAAGTTCAAGAAAAGATTACAATTCCTGCAGTCTTGTACGTCTACTATAAGTGATCATTGTGCATACCGCATATTAATCAAATAACTTTCAAATTGAAGGAGGAGTTTGCGACACCAATTTCCCATGTTCGAATGCGAACTGGCTGACGGACGGACGGACTGCACTAAGGAACAACTACCGCCTGACCGACTGGCTGAAAGATGATTCCAGTAGTCTCCCAAACTGTGTTGGATATAATGAATGATAATATCGAATACCCATTATGCCGCATGATGTCTCTTAGCGAAAGTTGAATTCGTAAGCATTAATTCTACCTAATTACAAGCGTTATACCAGTTTTAATATATCTTTAAGATGCGTGTGATGCAGGACCATGTCTGAACGACGGAGACTGTTTCCTTAACAACGTCACATCTTTTTACTGTGTCTGCAAAAACGGCTACAGAGGAGACCACTGTGAGAATGGTATGCACGTGTTATTTGTTGAACTTGTACAAATGGTTGAATTCATATACTATGTATCAAGACCCAAATATGTGATATGTAATTATAAACGTGAACAATCACGGTCCTGGATCTTAGAATAAGGGATTAATGTTTAATATGTAAGGGATTATTGTGACATTGACCTCTATCCCTGCCTGCATTATACAGTTCAGAACGATCAAATCAGATGGAGATTCAAACACACTTATTAGCAGAAATAAATCAAAACATGCTTCAGTCAAACTTCCTTTAGTTTGCCTTACGTCTTTGTGCTTGTGATTTTGTTCATGTGTGGAGTGTTTGTCTCTAGTTCTTGTGTGTCTATTGATGTTTTCTGTGTTTATCTCGTGTGTGAGTGTGCGTTTTGGTGTGTGGTTGTGTGTGTATGTGTGTGTATACTGTCTATCGGTGTGTTGGTGGTGGTTGCGTCTTGTATGTGGCTTTGCCTGCTTGACTTTACTACTTTTTCACTTCAGGTGAATGTACCCGGTCAGACAACCATTGTGACCGAGACGCCTTTTGCTACACAGATGGTCATACAGCACAATGTATTTGTCCTATTGGGATGATTGGCCAGTTATGTCGAAACAGTGAGTAATCCCGAAAGGTTAACCTGGTTTATTTGTCAATTTAATCATCATGTTAATGCATTTTCTCCTTTGATATACATGTATACGTTTGATGTCACCCAAACTGCAATGCGAATATCTATTATAAATCGCGACGATGTTATCCTGCAATTAGTCTGCAGTTACTGATCTCGAGCCATTTGTAATTAATATTAATCAAGTCATCGAATCTCAAATAGCTTGGATCCTGATATAATACTTGGAATCTTGTATCGGTCATGACTAATAACTTGATAGTTCGCATGAATTGTAACAACTTACATCTCGTTTTAGTTGCGATAAATTACTTTGCACCTCGTCTAGGCTAATGAAGTACTTGGCATCTCATATGGATCATGATAAATTATATGACATCTTGTCTGGGTCCTCATAAATTACTAAGCATCTCGTCTGCATTCCGATAAATACATTGGCATGATTCTCGTCCGTTTGCGAATACTGTCCATACTGCCCTTAGCATGTTACCCTCAACAAAAGTATTTCATGATATTTGTTTGTTTACACTGTGTTCTTACATTCTTGTTTAATGCCATGAACAAAAAACAATGGCAGGTCATTTTAACGGGGTTTTCCACAGAAAATCCGGTTATTGAATGGCGATGTATGGCGGGCCGGTAGTCGGTTGGGCGGACGGGCAGTTGCCAATCTCGTAAGCACAACTCCTCTCAAATTGTTCAACGGATTTTCATTAAATTATGTAGATGTGCATATTGTCGGATATGTTTCCTTCTGGAATTATCTTGGTGTTATGCCCCTTTGAACTGAGGTCTTTTGATTCTATACTTGTAAGCGCAACTCCTCTGAAACTGCTCAACAGAATTTAATAAAATCTTGTATATGGCAAAGACACATTATGTATATGTGCATATTTATGCCACCCAGATCAGATCTTGGGCCATATTGTGTTTGCCCTGTTTCTTTGTTTGTTTGTCACAAACGTTAACATTGGTCATAACTTTTGAACCAGTACAGATAGAGACTTGATATTTGGCATGCATATGCATCTCATAAAGCCGCACATTTTGAGGGATCCTTCAAGATCAAAGGCCAGATATATATGTCAAATCACTTACTTTTGAATCAATAAAGATAGAGACTTGATATTTGGCATGCCCAGGGGTTAAAATGGGTACCTGTGAGGGTTACTAGCCGGTACTGCGACTGCATGATTGCGCCATGTTTGGAGTGCTCAATATTGTAGGCGAATTACTCAATGACCAGGGGAGTAAATGTACAGCTGGCTGAGCGGTCATTCGGACTGAAAGTAGACTAAAACTAGGTACTTTTTTACATATGTATGCCGTGAAGCCTCATATTTTGAGTGGTGACATGCCAATGTCAAGGTCATTCTTCAAGGTCAAAGGGCAAATGTATAGTTTACATCCACTATACTTTGGGACATAGTGTAGTGTTTGAGCACTACTCATTTCAAACTGTTCAAAAGAATCTAATAAAATATTATATGTAGCAAGGGTACTGCATTTAGATGTGAATGTTGTCCTGGATTTTTCTTCTGTAATTTTTCTGGTAGTTATGTCCCTTTGAACTAAATCACTAGGTCTTTTGACCCTATTCTTGTAAGTGCTACTCCTCTGAAACTGTTCAACAGAATTTCATAAAACGTTGTGTGTAGCTAGGACAAAATATGTCGATCTTCATATTATCAGGGATTTGTATACCACCGCTAGGAAGACAGGTGCATGCTGGTTTACCTGTCTGTCCGTCCGTTAGTCTATCAATTCTTGTAAGCGCAATTCCTCCTACATTGGAAATCGGATTTCAATGAAACCTAAACGTAGTACACTATATGGAGATACGCATGAAGGCAATCAGTTTGGTTGAACAAATTTCAGGGGAGCTAATCAGACTTATTCCAGATATTATTTAAGGTTGAACTCGTAAGTACAACTCTTCGTATATGAGTAGTCGGATTTCAACTAATCTTTAACATAAGGGAATACGTCACATGAAGATTTGCATGAAGGATGATCCTTACGATCCGACCTATTCCAGATATTTTGTATTTTTGAACGTGTAAGAGCAACTCCTACTTGGGTAGTGTTATGTAATCATGTTTATAATTTGATTTTGATGTTTACTTGGTATTTAAATAACTTAAAATGCATCATTGTATCCATAGAACATTTAGAAGTTCTTAGAACTTTCTAGAACGGCTTGGAATATTAGAGAGAATAATATGTAAATATATAGATTGTTCTAGAAATCTATATTTTATAATCTGTTGGTAAACAAGCAGTCATGTGATCTTATTTTGTTGATAGAAATTTCCAGAAAGTATAGATTTAGTAATGTCATTGTAAACAAGTAGACATGTGATCTTCAAGAAATTCTATGATTGTTCCACACCCTTCTAGAATGGTAACATATATATGGAACTCAAACTCCACTCTTTTTTTATCTTGGATCTTTTGGCAAACATCAGTGTACTGGAGGTTTACGTGTGAATAGTTTGGATACTAATAGATTCACTGGATTATTAAAATGTGGGAAATTCAAATTAAAAGTGCCAGTGTTTTATTATTCAAAGGGACTGGAATTGGATTATTTTGGGACATTAAACAACGGGTATTTAAGTATTTCTTCAACTTGTCATTTCAATTTAGTAACGTCTGTAAAGTTTGTTCCTGGCTTTGTCTTTCTGTTGCGCCTGGCTCGTAACAGTAGTAAAAGTATGACAGCAATGTATCTGATGTAATGCTCCATATTACTACATGGATTTAGCAATATTAGTACATGGTATTAAATTCATGAGTAGAACTCTTCCTAAATCCCTTAAATGATTTTTTTTATTTTTGAAAAATTGTTCCGCATATGATTGAAAAAGTAGTAAAGTAAAGCAGGAAAAGCCACATACAAAACGCCTGCATCACCAAAACACATACAGGAAGCAGTTGATATACATGTAGCAATTTATACTCATACACACACATACAGTAGAAAGTCACATACAAGACGCAATCACCACCAACACATCGATAGACAGCATGTCACACACACAACCAAACACACGCAAACACACGAGAAGAATACAGAAAACACCAACAAATACACAAGCACCAGAGACAAACATGAACAAAACACAAGCACAGACACAAGACAAACAAAAGTAAGGGTGACAAAGAGAGAACCGCATTGGCACGATCAGTAGCAAAATCACCACTTGGGGTTTAAATCAGTTTACGGACGATGCCATTGTGCATCTCTTATTTTAGATTTTTATCAAACTATTTTGTGGTCTCCCAAGGCAAGCCATAGACTTAGCCAAGACTATAAATGATAAGCAGGAGTATCTGATAAAGAGCTTTACCCACAGTTAAAAGTGAGGGAAAACCCGGTTTGATGTGTCGACATCCTTTAATTGTATAACGTTTTGTTTGTTTGCTATGGAGAAATTCTGTTGTTATTTTTTCAGAATAAATGGCATATTTATTTTAATCCTTATTCTGCTTTAAAAAATGCTGAAGTGTGAGCCGATCCTGGTTTCAAACAGCTTGGCGCTTGATGATATACCGAGTTCCTCGCTGTCTAATCTGGGTCCAAACTTTTTGTAAATGAGATTATTGATTTTGTTAGCGGAAAAGGGGTAAGATATTAAATTCATCTTTATATTCTTTCAGGAACACACGTGACAGGGGTAAATATGAACATAGCTTGAAATACCTATTTAGCCCTTACTATTTATAATTTGTTTTGTTTGGTATATAAATACCTTTCATGTGATACATAGTTATGACCGTTTTATTAGATTTTTTCCACATATATGCAAGATTATTCAAATAAATAATTCGATTTTTCCATGCATTCCATGTTTTTATAGATAAGTTTATAGCGTGACTTTCGAATTCAATGGTAGCAGCCGGTGAAAGAACAATTTTTAACTTTAACCTTAATCCATTTTGCACATTTGCAAACAGGGCAAACCCAAATCAAACGATTCCACAGTTTATTTCGTGATACGAAAACAAAACTGTCTATAGTGCCGTGTTACTAATTTATGTAACTAGTAATCATGATGTGACTATTTCTGACATGAATATTTATGGAATAAAGGGTTAAAGACAAATGTACGTATTTGCGTAATTCAGAAGCTAGATTTTCGAACAGATGATAATAAGATTCCTAGTGAAATGAAATTTAAAGATCTGGTTTCCGTTTATGTAAATATATATGGTCTACATACATGTATCTTACAACGGCTACTTTTGAAAAGGGTACACACGTCAGTAAATTGCAACCAAATTATGTTTCAGATGACTCTATTTGCATAAGAAGTCGTATTTATGGAGAAAAGTTAATTTAACTTTTTCAGACTAAATTCACCGACACTGCTAAGCCGATGAAAGTAACATGCGTCGTGAATCGTCTGTGTACTATTCCGCTTGGAGTAACCAGCAGCAGTCAGAGGTTGTTTCTTCCTGTAGTATTATGTCCCCAAAGCTAGCCTAGGAGGCATGTAGTAATCAAACTGTCCGTACGTGTGTGTGTGTTTGTTTGTGTTTATGTGTGTGTATGTATGTGTGTGTGTGGGGGGGGGGGGAGGGGGGAGTTGCTTATGCGAGTCTTTGTATCTGTGTCCGTGTACAGCTTGAACGGAGCATATCTCTTGTATTGCTTGGGGTAGGAATTCCAAATTCGATGTGTTTACAAGTCAACATTGGGATAGTGGAGTGTCGCATTCCATTTTCAGTCTGTTTGACGTTGACGTTGGCATCTGACCTCAGTTATAGAAAAACGCTGTCAAGATCATATCTCCTATATTACTTGACATAGGTATACCAAACGTTAAATATGAGTACAACTTGGGGACGGCGCATGATCATGTACCACTATCATGCCTATGTGACTTTGACCTCTGACTCGAGCTATATAAAACATTTTATACAGCTAGTCCGAGCGTATCTCCTATATTATTTGAGATAGGAATGACAAATGTGGGTCTGATCACATCTTGGGATGGCGGAATGTCACTTACTGATTTCGGGTCCCTGTGACCTTGACCGCTGACCTCAGGTATAGAGCACATCTCCTATATTACGTACGGTAGGGATGCAAAATGTGTCGTGCTATTACACGTTGATACGGCAGAATGTGTGTAATATTTTCAGTTTTCTGTGACCTTGACCTTTAATATGAGCTATGGAAAAACGTTGCCCGGGACATATCTCCTATATTACTTGAATTTAGAATGCAAAATGTGGTTACGGGTGTGATTGCGGAGTGTCAAATACTGCTGTCAGGTCTCTGTGACTTTGACCTTGTTTGACATATTGCTTGAAGTAGGAATGCCAAATCTGGTGAGTACATTTTCGGAAACGGAATATTGTGTGCCATTATTAGTCTCTGTCACCTTGACGGCTGATCTGAGGTATAAAACAATTGACCGAAGCGTATCTCCTGTATAACCTCAGGTAGGAATGCCACATGTGGTGTGAGTACATCTTGGAATGTCATTGCTTTGCATTGGGGTATTTGTCACTGTAACACATTTCTTGTTTTACACATTAATGGTTAGATCGACAAATGGACGTTACATTTTGTGTCCCAAGCTTCTAATTCATTCCCAACAGACATAATAAACTAATATGTATCCAAGCTTAGTTTACCCAGACTTAAGCCCATGGTGTCAGAGATTCTAACCACCAACCAATCACCATTAGTGATCGCCCGCCAGTCGTCCGTTTACATTTCAAATTGCATTTCTTTATTGTTAACTTTCTGTTGAATTCAATAAAGGTTCAAATAAGCTTCGGTAGTAAGTAGATAGATATGTAAAAGTAGTGTTGAATGTGATTAATGAAAAAGATGTAACGAAGACACACAAACAGGCACACAAAAGAAAACTAGCATAGGCACCAATGATACGCCAAGTAGTGTTCGTTGTGAAGTTGTCAGTAATACGGGACATAAACACATGACACAGTACTTCACACAGAAACCGGACACCGAGCTGATAATGAGCGTAACTAGAATTATTTTAACGACTTTTGTGGGTAAAGGTACAGTACATGTATGAATCATGCAGGAAATACCGCATACAAAACACACAACCGCCAAAACAGCACCACGATAAAAACAGCAAATGTACATGTATATAAAAGACACATAGAGAAGCACAGACAACCCATGGTCTTACGCAGCCGAAGTGGACGCTCTGCCGCCAATGTGGACAATTTAAAATACGTAAATCATTATTTGAATTGCATGTTTGTTTGACTGACCTTTCATTGTCGAAAATCGTTGAACATTGCCGTTTGTGTATATTATACATTATATGTGAATAATTTGTTTTATAGCACTGACCCGGTTATTAGTTTTGGATTTGTTAGTCCGCATGTACGAGCTACAGGAATTGCAACAGAGCGGTCGATCACAAGAACCATCAGAGTCTCGGTTTATATATTTCCCCTTGAAGTCGGTATGAAAACGGTGTGCGTGCAAACTCATGTAAACAGGTACACATTGTTTAGCCTTTCTTAAATATGAACATTGCTGCATATAGTAGACAAAATATGTTTTAAAAATTTATGACGCTTTTTAACGTCATTGCAAATAGAGTAGATCCAATCAGACGACAAATGTAGGAGCATGAAATGACATAAATCTGCTTGTTCAGTTTCTGCTATGGCCAACCATTATGTGTTCATTTGTCGTTGAAGAAATAATCAAATTAATTTTCACAATGTCATTATTTTTACTTGCATATTTCATGGAGTTAACGGATAACTGAAACACAATCATGTCCAGTCCATTAGAATACTGATTAGATATTGGTTTGTCAATACATATGCAATAGATATATATGTGCCGTCTTGTTTGATAGCAGTTTTAATATGAAACTCTGGTTATATTATATTTAAATACTCATATACTGATTGATTCCATACCACAAACATTGAAAATGAACAGACTCAATAAAACCGAGTCTGCAATTTTCTCTTTTGTGTTGTAATTTTTGCTCTCGGGGATCACCCCCTTTCAGAATTTATAATCTTCACAACAGCAGGTGTTAAGTGCTTGTGTGACGGCCGTAAAACGTCGCCCCGTACTTCATTCTCAGTGTTGTTATACCTTCTGATCCTTCGAAATCATGATTTTCAGTACTTCTTGTTCTGAAAATTGAATACCGCTTAAGCCGGTGCTAGGGAGCGTGAGCAGTGTTGCACTTTCAATTACTGTTCATGAACAGACTCAATAAAACCGAGTCTGCAATTTTCTCTTTTTGTGTTGTAATTTTTGCTTTCGGGGATCACCCCCTTTCAGAATTTATTATTTATAATGCACGTGTCTCAAACTTTTACAATTTCATAATTATGCCATGGAATATGTTTAAAATTTCAGCGTGAATGACGACGAAATATGTATCACGATTGAGGCGACAAAGGGTATAATACCATTTTGATTTATAATGTTTTACTTCCGTTTTACATCTTTTCAGTGTTTATTTCTTTGACTGTGTCAGTGCTTTAAAAAGTTTCTTTATTTTGCGAAGTAAGCGAAGGCGTTGGTTGACAAAAGAGATTCGTTTAATTCCTAATGACATTATTCAACATTTAAATAAATAGTTGTCCGCTGTGATTTTATATACGCATGTAGTAAGGGTTATATGCTGATTTATTAACCTTTAGCCTGGTAAGCAAATTATTTTTTTACAGAATGGTTTGCCTACTACATTTTCAAAATTCAAGCTATAATAAATGTGTCTACCAAAATTTAATCAGTTTGTCAAACAGTTTGGATCCTGATAAGACGCTGAGATACTCGGCGTCTCATCTGGATCCAAACTGTTTGCATTCACTTATCCGCCCATAGCAGACTAAAGGTTAAAATGAATGAATACAGACAGTATAGTACAAAGGCACACACAATTAGCATTTGATTGACTGATAGCTAAACGTGGTCAGCAAGTATCATTTTGAAATTGTGATTTAAACTGTTCCCTTTTATAACACGAATAAAATAATCCTACATTTAAACTTCAAAGGTTTTTGTTTTATAAAATTTTCAGACGCAAACTCCCTGTACGGATTTTCGGTGAGTATCAATTAATTGCAATATTATTACCCTTTTCCCCATAGTATTTTAACTCAGCCTCTATGAATAAAAATACAAAAATGAGTCATGCAGGAAACACCACATACAGAACAAACAGTCGCCCGAACAGCAACACAAGGAAACAGCAAATGTACATAACTATAAAAACATCAAGAGACACACAAAGACAAAACAAACATACAATAGGGGGAAGATGGAAGTACCGCATTGGAACGGTCAGTGACAAAAGTCAAGTCTACAGAAAGGGGTATTTAGTAACAAAGAGGTATATTTTAGAATTGTATAGTTTTGAAACCATTATGCTATATAAAACATTTGCTTCCATGAGGTAAACCCTTCTTTACATATTCTAACAAATGTTAAGACCTGGATTCACTATTTTGAACGACTGACAAAACAAACTAACCGTGTATGGGTTACTAGAAATTTCAATGATTGCAAAGCTTTTGCGGTCCATAAGTGTAAAACCAATACAGCCTGTAAAGAAAGCATTTTCTCACATACCTTCCCTTATCTCCGAGTTAGAACAACGGGTTAAGATTCCCTGATCTGTAACACGTGTAAGATAATTTTAGAACATAGATGACGTCATACGTCATATATGACGTCAAACGATAGAAACCGATGTTTACATGTACATGTTATTTAAACAGCGAAAATTCACATTTTTGCTATGTGAGAAAAAGAATCTGATGCTCGTTGTCTTTTAAGAACACATGTTCCTAAACTCACCAAGAAAATGTTATTAAGCTCGCTAAGGCTTGCTTAATGACATTTTCTAAGGCTCGTTTAGGAACATGTGATCTTAAAAGACAACTCGCAACATATCCTCTATATACGCTATATGTTTCACACACCAAGCGTCGTAAAATAGTTGTACCATAGGGAAACTCTGTGACCGTCTGATTTTACAAAAATGTTGTACTGAAAAAATATTTATCTTAAAGCGTAACACTTCATTAGGAATGAAGTACAGTTGCCTGTTTGCTCATTCACACAAAATAACCATTTTGAAACAACTTATTTCTCATTTTACTCACTAGATCTAGCCTTGTGTCACGTTTTCTTATTTTCAAAACTGAAAGATGTCTTAGTCGCCAAGGTACACTTTTAGTTAGCAGTGTTTAAAGTTTCTTAGCTGGTCGATAAGGTACACTTTTAGTTAACAGTTTGAGTTGTGAAACAGTTGTATTACTCCGAACATTTCAAATATTTTTTCGAACCTTCCTGTTATTACCTAATACTTTGGAAATACAACATAGTTGGACATACCCTATTTGGCGCTCTCCATTAGCCTAGTTCATAACATAACACTATTTGCTGATATATGATTATAACTTCATTTTGTATACACACAATTGGTTCAAAATATAAATCACCAAGTTTCAAACAGTTTGACCTAGACTGTTTGCAAATTCGAGTCAAGTGGAGGATATAGCCGAATAATTAGACATCTCATAAAGGATAAACTGATTAAATTAATAGAAAAAAACTTTTGCTAGAGAAAATAAAATGTTCCTTGCCTGTAATGATCAACGTTCGTTACAAAGTGTGTCCCTCTTGTTGCAGATTTGTTTTTGTATTGCTATGAGAGAGATTTTATGCTAAGCTTAAAACCTGATACACAAGCTGATAGTGTTAGTGCTTTTATTAACACGTCTAGGTATTAAGACGATATTATGAATTTGGATAATCCTTTGTTTGAAACTATGGTTACCAAAAACAAACTTACTTTAAACAAAGCGAATCGATCCGACTCTGTTGCGTCCTTTTTAGATTTGAGCCTTTTCGTCCAACATATACAATAAAAGGGAGGATTTTAATTTCAAAACTGTTAATTTTCTCTGCAATTTTCTCTTTTTGTGGTGTAAGCTTTGCTTTAGGGGATCACCTCCCTTCAGAATTTAGATATCATACAATTAGGAAGCCTTTTATAAATTTCAATATCGTAATTTACCTATCATTATCTACGGACGTTATTGCAACAAGGTATTTCTCATCCATGTTGTTATACCTTCTGATCCTTCGAAATCATGATTTTCAGTACTTCTTGTTCTGAAAATTGAATACCGCTTAAGCCGGTGCTAGGAGGCGTGAGCAGTATTGCACTTTCAATTACTGCTCATGAACATATTCAATAAAACCGAGTCTGCAATTTTCTCTTTTTGTGTTTCAATGTTTGTTTTCGGGGGATCACCTCCCTTCAGAATGTTTATTGTTTGTTAACGCATTGACACTTTTAGGAAGAAAGCTTATAACGTCATTATATTCCAACGCACTGCATGTTTGGTTATTGACCCCTTTACAGTCGGTAGCTACGCTTTCCCTTTTTTTGGTTAAGGCTTTGCAGCCTCGTTTAATCATTATTTTTTACATCAGTAACATTTTATTATATAACAAGGAAAGACTATGTGAACTAAGTGGAAAACAGTTCATCTATTTTATTATTTACTGTAAAAGACTTTTTGTAAACTATACAGACCTTATCGAGACAAGACAGGTCGAAAAGGAGCTGTCATGTATGGAATTGTACAGTTTACATAGGACACAGTATAATTATCCATAAACATTTTGAAATCCGTAACCTTATTGTAGGTATATAGGCATAGTTATTGCGAACAGTGTAGATCCATACAGAACAAGATCGTAAGGGTCTGTTTTGGCTGGAGCTGCACAGTTTGTAGGTACATATACAGCATAATAGTATAATAGATAAGTATCATATTTCAATCAAACAGTGATATATGATTTTCAACAAAATTCGTGCTGCGAACAGTGCTGACCAGGTCAAGGACAATCCCATAGGAGCTGTCCAACCAGGGTCGGCACAGTTTGCTATACTCTGCGTATGTTTAAGGTAGTTCATCCAATATCACGCGGGTTCACCGTGATATAAGTAACCAGCTTATCTTAACATAATATCAACAGCATAGATGGACGTACTAATAATAAATAAATATTACTCTTGACAGTTTCTAAGAAACTGTTCAAGAAAAGAATAATCTCGTTCTCTACGCTTTCCTCTTTGCTTGCACGATGACAGGCCGAGGGCAGTACTCTATGATGGTATACCTTTTAACCCAGAAACGGGATGAGCTTACCAGACTCATGTCTTGCCTTTTCTCTGTCGTGCCCTTAACGGCTTCCATGCAGTTGGTTCTGACTTCAGCAAAGTCATTGAGTACATGTTTGACAGACTTTCAATACTATGTTTTACCTATTGTCCCGTGTTTACCGTCTCCTATGTTGCGGGGGAAATCTGGCGGGGATACCTTTATTTACACTAGTGTTTAAGCTACAGTGACTTTGAGATATGTGTGAGATTAGGACGTCCATGAATCGGTTTTAACCCCCAGCGGTGATTTTCCCACTGACCGTGTCAATGCGGTACTCTCACCCTTGCTTGTGTGTTTGTTTTGTGTCTTTGTGCTTAAAATTGTTCACGTTTGATGGTGTTTGTCTCGTTTGTTTGTGTGTGTGTGTTTGGTTGTGTTGATGTGTTGCTTGCTTTCCGCTGGTGTTTTGGTGTTGGTTGCGTTTTGTGTGTGTCTTTTCCTGCTTGACTTAACTACTTTTTCAATCTTTACAATTTGCTGTAATTTGATCAAAATGCATATAACATATTTTCAGGATCGACCACATTTCATTATGCCTAGTTTACCCACAAATGCAGAGGTTAAATGTGCTGGTGGCGAGTCCTGTCACGTGTTGTATCACATGACACCAGGAGAGGGTCATGACAGAGAATGGTAAAACGTATTATGCATATGATATACAGGTGCATCTGAACGAAATGCAAATTAATTCTAATATGGCATAGGTTACGGTTTCCATACTACACAATACATGTACTAAGCAATTAGCATATCAGCGGTTCCTGTTATCTTTGATATGATGGCGTTAAAGCATTACAATTGTCCATTTTATTAGTTTAGTTTACTTTTAGAGTAAATCCTTCCCTATCTTCTGCTCAAAAGATATGTACGTCTGAGAGAATTAGGCAGGTGGTGGCTAAATAAAACACAATGTTATTTTCATTCTGCATTAAGCAGTCACCTGCTTTTAAGCACATCAGTACTTTAATTAGTTCAGTTGTCCCCAAAGTGAGTTTATACTTTATCTTGAAATAGCATTTATCATTCCGTACCAATATCACAATTATATTTACGTCTCATGAGTGCCCATCTTCAACACTGTCAAAAACAAATAAAATATTTATATAGTAGGTAGTACAGTGTACATGGACCATTGTAAGTAATTAGATATACATATAGTGTTTGCGATAATTGCATGGATATGCAATTTACACATTAAATATGAAACATTTGGCTACTTGTAACATGAATAGTATTTATAACATGAAACGATACAGGTGTATCTAAGACGAGTTACATGACCCAACCATATTAAGCCTAAGCCTGCTAAGCGAGACCTAATTGACATTTGCAAACACCTTCGATTCAGGTGAGACGCCTAGTATCGCGGCGTCTCATTAGGGTCCAAGCTGTTTGACACTCTGTCTATAGTATCTCAAAAGTTTGAACGAATCAGAAGTAATTGACGATGGCAACATTTGGAGCTTATGCAGACCTCATTTTCATAGCAGGCTTAGGGTTAATTAGTTCAATGTTTTTTTTATTGTTTTTCATATCTGCTATCACTTTACAATTAAAATTTCAGCACAACTGTCTACTTTTCCGAAAATCCGTTTGAGTTTGGGCACGTGTTTTCATCATGCACGGGCTGTTTGAGTGGTTATGGCTCCAACAATTGCTCTCTTGATGTGTCTTTCATACCTCCTGATACAGAAATCGGCAACACCCACCATGTGTGTCTGGTGGTAGAGTTAGCTGAGTGAGTACACTCATGTTTTAATATACGCTCTTTCTAAAACCTCACACACGTGTCTTGTAGAAAACACTATAGATATTGCTGACGGAAACTTGTAGACATTTCAAAAAACGATTCATCGTTTGAAATACGTGTTTACATTAGGCATATCTGATACTGTATCAGGAATGTATTCCCGAACGTTTCTATTTTGTAACCTACATTTCAGGGAAAATCCGTTTCGTTATGCCATTTTGCTACAAATATTTCAGGCCTACATCTATTGTACCAGAGGTGTGTGGCTTTTGCAATAACGGTTTAGATGACACGGTGTGTAGAAAAATACACGCACGAATCATGCAGGAAACACCGCATACAAACCACACAACCGCCCAAACAGCACCACGAAGTTGAATAGTAACATATATTCAAAATACCCTACCAAATAAAATTTATCACCAATTGTTAAGTGCTATAACAAGTTGATTACAAAATTTCACTTTTGCTTTAGCAAATTGATGTAATTGTGACACTAATATGGTCTATACTCTTTGCAGTACACCCCTAAAAGGCGAAGAACGATGTTTTAATGTCACCGTAGACACCAAAGCAAAAATGGATGGTAAATAAACAGTTACCCATTACCCTATCCTGAAATACTTTTAAGCATGACACAACTTTGTCCTTTTAAATAGTTTTGCAAAGCAGTTATTTCAATTGTTGCAAAAATGCACAAGTTTTGTGAAAGTTGAATACAGTATTCAGTTCTTGTATATAACATATCATGAACTAAACGATAGTTGAGACCTGTCATTTGAACGAAAGAGGTAATACTATTTCAACTCTTACCCGATGTGGAAAAATAATGTCAATGCAGTTTTAAACCTGTGCATATTTGACTACTTCGATTCGTTCAGCTTAGGCACAGAGTTACCCGGAGTGTCATCTTGATTCAAACTGTTTGCAAATGCGAGTCAAGTCGCGGGTAGCAGGGTAAAGTTTAAGATTGATATAATGTTTGCTCCAAAACCTGGACGAAGGACATATCTATATATAGAGCAAATCCACTGACAGTCATTTAGTTAATTGCTAGACTTTGGTTTTAGTGCTAGACTTTGGTTTTAATGAGTGAGATGTTTCCAAAACGATATATACAAAAACGGATGTGTTATAATAATATTTCAGCTACGAATGTCTGCGTTAGCCCTTTAGCACATGGAAATTAATTTACGGAATAATGTCTTTATGTACATTAAATCTGTAAAACCAGATGTATGTCACTTTCGATTATTCATTTTTATCGACAAATGCTGATGGTGATATGTTATCAAGGATCAAGAGTTTCAGACTTCGTAACCACTCTCTCTCTACCCTAGAAATGGCTACTTGTTTCTACTGTTCGTGTATTATTATGTAATATAGAGATTCAACAAATGCACATTTGTAGCATTCGATTGATATACAGTAAAACCCCGCTAAACGACCACTTAAAAAATGTATAATTTTGAATGCTAGATGCAGGTGGTAGCTTAATGAAGGGCAAAAGTAATGCAGAGACCACCTGCTTATAAAGACACCCATACTTATTCATTAAGGGGTCGCCTTAGAGGGGTTCTATTATACAGTAAAATCCCTCTAAAGCGGAATTATTGCAGAAAAGAATTTAAATAATTTTAGGAATGTGGTTGCTTAATTCAGGGCAAACTTTCACCCTGCATTAAGTTGTCACCTGTATCCAATACCGATGTTCATGCTAAAGTTGATGTCCGATCGGGAGGGGTTTTAGTGTACTGTTTATTCACTGGTAAAGCGCACTACAAAACGCACTGTTCATCTGATACACTGTGCGAGAGGTAGGCTCATAGATAATGATATAAAACCTTAATATAATTGTCTCTTTTGGATGAGACGTGCGTAGGAAACATTATATTGTTTCCTGTTAGTCAGCGGTGCATTACTCAACGTGCACAACCATGTTAAAGCAATATCAGATGGATGTGCCGATTATATACACATCTAATGATTCGTTCTCATTACGACTGTTAGTCAAAACAGGATGCCAGATAATGAAATGCAACCATGGAGCATTTTGCGATGCGCATGAAGGCCCCGCTGTCTGCTACTGCACATCCGGGTACACTGGAGCGACATGTGACACAACATTACCTGGTAGGTTCCTTTTATTTAGCTCCTTACTCCAAAGTGATAAAATACGAGCTTTCTATATTTGGTATTTGCTGAAAAAAACCCCCAGAAATAGAACCAAGCAGAATGATTTTAATTGTATGCGTCGCTACTTATTTCCAGTTCCTAGAAATGATTATATACAAATTCTAGATACGAAACAGTCTCTACAATATTTCTGAAATTAGGGTTAGTCTGTGTTTATTTCTAATAGTGATTTGTTAAAGCCCTCTCAAAATAACGAAATACACATTCAGACGTAGCCATGTTGAGCGACCCACTATCTCACCATTTAGGTACCACAACACGTTCGTTCTCGGTGCACGTACTGTAAAATAGGCATTACTTGCTTTTATGTGTCCTTAGTATCAATCGATCGTTTAAAGCCAGAATTTGCATGGTGACATTTAGTTGTTTTATTTTCATTTCAGCAAACACTTCACATCCTACAAGTCCTACACATGCTCCACATCCTACAAGTCCTACAAACGCTCCCAATCCTACAAGTTCTACACGTGGTCCAAATACCACGACATCGTTTGACAAAAACTATGCGCAGGTTTTGATAGTGAACTGTTTCATCAACACACTATGTGAAATTTCTATTCCGTATACGGGATTGCTTAGTTCACCGTAAGTATAGAAATGTTATCGTTATCAAGTAGTCAGCTATGCATCTTCAATTGGGTATGCAATGTTAACTAATCGAAAACATGCGAGTTTACATTAGTTGGTTGGAACATTTATTTTGGTCAATCCAAGCTCTGAAGTGATTTGATATTAAAACAGCATTTTTCACTGAAATAAACAGCATTCAGTTTAAGTTAATGTTCAAAATTAAAGAATTTACAACTTGCACATTTAATCATGCACTTCAAATGTTTGGTATAAACATATACGAACATTTGGATGGATTACAAAATGGAGCAGGGTGCAAGTACACAGGAAAGATCCTTTAATAAAGGCAACTGTACTTTCAGACCAATAATAGGATATGTGGATTCAGACCTGAAGGCCATTGAACCATTTACGATCCTAGGGAACCTTTCCAGGAAAGATTCCAATATAACTTCAAACATTGCAGTCGTATCAGTAATACCATCATTAGTTGGACATCAAAAGCTTTGTTTACATAATACAGATAACGGACAAAACTCTGGGTAAGGTTTTAATGATTTGTCGTATAATATAAACTTATGCGATGTTCTGCCTTTGCTTTCGAAGGACATCCTTCATTTAGAATGAATGTACTTCACAACAGCAAGTATTAAGCACTTGTGTGGCGGGCGTAAAAAATTACCTGTACGTAATTTTTAGTGTTGTTATATTTTTTGGTCCTTCGAGATTATTAGCTTCGATGTTATTAGTTATGAAAGTTGAATAACGTTTAAGCCTTTACCCAATAGCCTGTTTCTAGTTTTGAAGACATATGACCACTTCAGCCTGCTTTAAGCTACCACCTACCAGGATATAGAAAATATTTATTATGCAATATGTTCATGACTGTATGAATTTGAACTATTTTCTTCAGCGGAGGAATAAATCAAACACGCTAAAAGCCGCTTCTATCAGGTAAAAGGTTAAGCCGGTGCTAGGGCGCATGAGTAATTTCGACTATAAATAACAGCGCAAGAACAGACTAAATAAAACAGAGTACACAATTTTTCTCTCTTTGCATTGCTGCTTTTGCCTCCTGCTTTCCGAATGTATGCAGAAATGTTTATTTTGATCTAGTTAAAACACTGCATGAAATTAATTACATAAATCTTAACCATGGTTAAGATATTTGCCACAACGTCAGGACAGCAAAGGGCATTAAGATATACATGTACTGTTGTCCGTCTTTTGTGTTATAGCGTTGTCCTCATACATTTCTCCACATTACTTGCATGTAGGCGGAAAAATATGGCATCCATTCTGGTTTTAAGCTCGTTGCAGTCTGACTGTAGCATAACACTTACACATATATCAAAACAAAAGTGCACCATCTACTTTAGCTTTATCAAAGTTTAATACATTTGTAAAGGATACTGTATATTAAACATTTAAATAATGTAGGCCAAAGAATAAATTTTCTATAAGGGTAAACTAAGTCAACCTAAAACTAGTGATATGAAGCATTGATACTCAAATTATCGATATAGATACATGTATATGTAGTATTACCATTGTCTGCACTGCCTTCAATAAACACACATAATTTGAATGTGATTTTGTCCCTTTCGCAGTCTTGGGTTCGATCCCCGGTCGCGATAGACCAAAAGTCGTTAAAAGTTGGTACTAGTAGCTCTCTTGTCTACGCTCGGCATTAAAAGGGTAGTTCTAGGTCTGGTTGCTCAGGATAATGTGACTGGTTGGGGTGCCCTTGCCATGTGTCCACGGCATTGGCATTCCAGTGAGGAAGCACTATAACTTGCCTCGAGCGAGGACCGTCTTTAAATAACTAAAATACTGTTGGTCGTCAATACTGTTGGATGTAAAACCCAACTCACTCATTCCCTTGGCAGTGGAATAGTAGTCTTTAACATCATCAGTGTTATTTTTATATTGCGACTAGAAAAGTCTTTTGGTACATTCTGGTGAATTGCAATGTACTATCACTACAATGCTGTTCCAATAGCGTTATTAATTATAGTGTGACCTTAAGTGTTATGTTAAAAAAAAATAGTTTACAGGATAAAAAACTGGAAAAGCATAGTTTATGTAAGGGTAAACAATTTATCTTATTGACTTATTTACACCACAGTAGATAATGTTATAATGGCACAGAAAAAGACCCGCTGTTAAGTGCTGCTTATATCAAGATGTATTTGAATTTAAATATATTGTATATAACATAATATATAATATCAGGTAGTTGCAGTCCCTAAATGACAATTAACTTGCTTCTCATGGCACTGGGTTTGATTCAGGTGTTAGTTTGATCTATCACGTAAGGATGTCTTCAAGCCGGCTTGTAAGTAAACTGAAATACTACTGACGCTATGTAAAATCAAATAAATGTGTACTGCAAAAACTATTAAGGAACTAATTTAGGTGTCATTTAAGCAACAGTTTATTAATTTAGCTGTTATGATTTCTCAAAATACTACTTGGTAAAGAGTAACAGCTTTAATCCGATGTGTTGTTTATTCCCTTCACAGTGAATTTGAACATTTCTGTGGGATGTCGTCACCTAACCATCAGCATGTTAATTTATTGACATTTATAAATTCAAAAATAGCAACCAGTTTTCTATTCCTTGACCTACTGCTTGCTAGCCTTTTTATTCTACATTTCTTAACAGCGTCGCTGTTACATCTGTTTGTCTTTGACTCTGCCAGGTGGAAGTATCACATGAACGCCGTTAAACTAATGGAAAAGTAGTAAAGTCAAGCAGGCAAAGCCACATACAAGACGCAACCACCACCAAAAACACCGATAGATAGCATGACACACACAACCACACACCCAAACGCACACTCACACACGCGATTAACACAGAAAACACCAACAGACACACAAGAACTAGAGACAAACACTCCACACATGAACAAAATCACAAGCACAAATACGTAAGGCAAACAAAAGGAAGGATGACAAAGAGAGTACCGCCTTGGCACGGTCAGTAGCAAAAACACCACTGGGGTTTAAACCCTTTTACGCACGTCCTAACCTCACAACCTCTCTCAAAGTCATCCTAGCTTTACAAATAGCGTAAATAAATGTATCCCCGCCGGACTTACCCATAACATAGACGACGGTGAACACAGGACAACATGTAAAACATAGCATAATAACTGTGACAATCCGTCAAATAAATCAAATATGTACTCAATGACTTTGCTGAAGTCAGAGCACCTGCAGGGAAGCCGTTAAGGGCACGACAGGGAAAAGTAATACATGAGTCTGGTAAGCTCACCCCGCATCTGAGTTTAAGAGTATATTAGGTGTGTGATTAAATAAATGATTGCAATCAATACTTAAAATAAAAGATTCATTTAAAATCTGGAGCAGCTGGGTATAACTGTAAATATAGTAAAGATGTTTATGTAATTGATATTACTTCAATAAACATGTGAAAATGAATGAATTTAAAAGCAATAATTATGTAGGCTAATAACAATCTTGTTGCAACAAAAACATTTAATCATCAAGAATTTCTCTTTCAGAACGGTACACGCTTATACCACAATTTCCAGATTATAATAAATGCTTTAAATGGCATTCGACAGCCATGCACTTCTAGCAGTTACTCTGTAAAGTATTTAATATGCACACAAGTTGAAGTCCGTCTAAAGAGTAAAGCCCGTCTAAATGAAGCAACGGAAGTGTTGTATGCATGTTCAAAAATGGTACTGTGCCAGTCTCAGTCTCACTGTCTTCGAAAACAGACACACCAGTATGACCATTTAGATGCTGGGGTGATTTGGCCGAGGGGCGCTTCAGTAACGTCTGCTCTCCGTCTGTCATTCTCGTCGGTACACTTTTGTAAGGAAAACAATAGAATAGATTGCATTAAAAAAAGTAAACACACAATTACGGTAACAAATGCATATGGGGTATGCAGATAAATGGTACAAAGCCAGTTTGTGAGACATGCACACGTATCTAGGGCCGTGGACGCATCAGCTGTTTTGCTCTTCGTTTGTCATTTTATGTCCTACTCTTTTGTAAACAAAACAATACAGCTATAACGCCGGTAACTGTTGAAAAAGAAACCTTATTTTGCATTGTATATATTGGCTTTCTGCGCATGCGTCCTGTTTCTGCATGTGCGTTCGCTGTCCTTGTGCCATGGGTCTAAATGGAAGTAAGTTCGACCCCAAAGGGAGGAAACTGTAAGCACGTAGATTACTTTTTTAAGGCAGTGAAAACACCACTGAATGCATGTATAAATAACAAACAAAAAATAATACGTTTTTGTCCGTATCGAAATACTCAACAATCGTCACTCACCTTGGAAGGTATTTTACCATCTATGTTGATGGTCTATTTCTGTAGGTAGATGAATGTCTCTGTCTGTGTCCAAACTGCTGATATTAATGCTTAACACAACTTCATTGTGTAAGCTACCCTTAAATAACATTACCAAATATATACGGTGTGCCGTATTTACGGCAAATACGACAAAAATAGAGCTCGTTCGTTTAGTAGTATAGGTGTGCAACTAATCAGTCTGTGCTGTAAAACGAACTATGAATATTAAGTATTGTGGTAGATAAAGCTCCGGTGCCACCCAAATGGACATAATTTACAGAAAGGGCAGAAACGACCCAACAGCTGTTAGTCATCATGCTCCACCCGCCACGACGCTATATATGGTTACCAATTTATCCAAAGGTCAGAATTCCAACAACCTGACATTAATAAATTCGAGAGCATACATTTTGAAAATTAGAGATCCTTCATTCGAAAGCAGAGGCAGCGATGCTAAAAGAGGAAATTGCAGACACATTTATTGCGTTATTAAACATGCAGCATTATTCATGCCCACTAGCACCGACTTGAGAAAATATAACAAAAACGGAAAATGTAGTATGGGGCGACTTTTTTCTCTCGTGTGTGCATGCATGTGTGTGTGTTTGTGTGTGTGCATGTGTGTGAGTGTGTGTGAGTGTGTGTGAGTGTGTGTGTGTGTGTGTGTGTGTGTGTGTGTGTGTGTGTGTGTGTGTGTGTGTGTGTGTGTGTGTGTGTGTGTGTGTGTGTGTGTGTGTGTGTGTGTGTGTGTGTGTGTGTGTGTGTGTGTGTGTGTGTGTGTGTGTGTGTGTGTGTGTGTGTGTGTGTGTGTGTGTGTGTGTGTGTGTGTGTGTGTGTGTGTGTGTGTGTGTGTGTGTGTGTGTGTGTGTGTGTGTGTGTGTGGTTGTACGTATGTGTGTGTGTCACTTGTTTTCTATCGGTGTTTTGATGGTGGTTGCGTCTTGTGCGTGGTATTTCCTTCTGGACTTTACTAGTTTTTTATCTAATATTTACAGAGACTTTGAGACTTATTGATTTTGACGCTTGTCGAACTCATATTGCGGAAGCTATTCAAGAATTCTGCATCAAATGGTGTCGACGAGAACATGCTGATGTTAATGCCCTTTCGGATTGGAAGAAATGTATTTTCGATATTATTGATACGCGAATAACTTTTTACAAATCAAATTACCATCTTTTACCACCTCGACCTAGAGTTACATTTCGCTACTTGAAGAAAAACATTTCTTATTTTCATTCAGATTATGTTCTTGTTCCTGCTGACAAGGCATCAAACAATGTAATCATTATTTGAAGATTGTATTATGTTGATGTTTTAAAGAAGGAGCTAAGTGATTCAAAAACTTATATAACAGTTCAAACACTTGAAAAAGATATAGTCTCGGAACATGTAAATATGTGCAATAATTTTAAGTCTGGTCCTAACATAAAACAACATAAACTTTCTACTTTGTACTGAATTCCGAAACTACATAAAAACCCTTATAAGGCGCGTTTTATTGCCAACTCTAGCTGTTGTACCACTACTAAATTATCTATACTTTTGACGTCCTGTCTTACTACGATCAAAGAACATGTTAAACGCTACTGTGATAAAATATATGAAAATTCTGGTATTAATGTTTTTTGGTCCATAAAAAATTCAAATGATGTTTTAACAAAACTTGAAAATGAACAGTATAACATTTCTTTACTGAGCTCTTATGATTTCTCTACACTCTATACTACTCTACTCACCATCTTATAAAGGATAAACTTATTAAATTAATAGAAAAAAACCTTTGCCAGAGAAAACAAAATGTTCATTGCTTGTAATGTTCAACGTTCATTCTTTTCGAATTCAGAAGTTGAACATTACACAATGTGGACTTGCCTTGATGTTTGTAGATCTCTTACCTTTCTTTTAGATAATATATTTGTGCGTTATGGGGATACCATATATCGTCAAGTTGTTGGTATACCCATAGGTACAAATTGTACCCCTATGCTTAGCTTAAAACCTGATACACAGACCGATATTGTTAATGCTTTTAATAAAACTTCAAGGTATTTAGACGATATTTTGAATTTAGATAATCCTTATTTTGATACTATGGTTTCTTCAATTTACCCAAAAGAACTGTCTTTAAACAAAGCTAATCAATCTGACATTAATGCATCATTTTTAGATTTGAATCTTTCAATTACAAATGATAAAGTTTCGTCCAAAGTATACGATAAAAGAGAAGATTTTAATTTTAAAATTGTTAATTATCCGTTTCTAGATGAGGATGTGCCACGTTCTACATCTTATGGGGTTTATATTTCTCAACTTATTAGGTTTGCCCGAGCCTGTTCTTTGCTTGAAGATTTTAACAGACGTAATTTAGTTATAACTGAAAAACTTCTTAAGCAAGGTTACAGATATCACAAACTTCGGAAAACTTTTTCTAAATTTTATTATCGAAATTTACCTCTCATTAGTAAATATAATTGCAATCTACGGACGTTACTGCGACAAGGCATTTCTCAACCAGAATTTTATGGGGATGTTATCTAATTCGGGGTCATATCCATTTTCATGATTTGTTTATAAAACGCATTAAAACATTTAAAAAGAAAGGCTATGATCCGATTATATTGCAACGCACTGCATGTTTGGTTATCGACCCTTTTACAGTCGGTAGCTACGCTTCCCTCTTTGCTTGCGCGATGACAGGCCGAGGGTAGTACTCTATGATGGTATACTCTTAAACTTGGATACAGGATGAGCTTACCAGACTCATGTATTACTTTTTCCCTGTCGTGCCCTTAACGGCTTACCTGCAGGTGCTCTGACTTCAGCAAAGTCATTGAGTACATATTTGACGGATTGTCACAGTTATTATGCTATGTTTTACATGTTGTCCTGTGTTCACCGTCGTCTATGTTGTGGGTAAGTCCAGCGGGGATACCTTTATTTACAATATTTGTAAAGCTAGGGTGACTGTGAGAGAAGTGTGAGGTTAGGACGTCCGTAAACCGGTTTAAACTCCCAGTGGTGTTTTTGCTACTGACCGTGCCAAGGCGGTACTCTCTTTGTCACCCTTCCTTTTGTTTGCCTTGCGTCTTTGTGCTTGTGATTTGTTCATGTGTGGGACGTTTGTCCCTGGTTCTTGTGTGTCTTTTGGTGTTTTCTGTGTTCATTTCGTGTGTGTGTGTGTGTGTGTTCGTTTGGGTGTGTGGTTGTGTGTGTGTGTCATGCTGTCTATCGGTGTTTTGGTGGTGGTTGCGTCTTGCATTTGGCTTTGCCTGCTTGACTTTACTACTTTTCCATTTGGTGCAATGCAACAATATCTTGCCGCACAGTGTCACTAAATGTATAAAACTATTTACATTCTTGTATTCCTGGTCAAATAAAATGTAACAGGGTGATGTATTTTAAAAAGGATGCCAGCTAATAACATTCGAGTTCACTCGTTCCGCTTGATTTGTATTGTAAAATGACACGTCCATGTCTTATGGGCGCCCTGCTATTTGAATTATACCGCATATGTACATGTATGAAATATGTTTAATTGATGTATACATTCATATATTATATTGGCTAATATGAAATTACAGTCTATTTGTTTTGCAGAAATGTTATTGACCAGCTTTGTTTCACTGTGAACAGTGTTCCCTTAGGTAATTATTCTTTCTTCACATATCTTTGTTTAAATATATAGTTCAAATTAATCACGTGACATATGCGTCTTTGCACAAGTATTCGCTGATTAACATTTACACTGTGCATTTTATGGTATTTCATTTATGATTAAACATTTATTCGAAAATTTAATGTGTCATGTACAATATATGTATGCTGTCAAACTGGCCACTTATTATCCAAATGCCAGTGGTAAAGTAAATGTGTTTAAAATGTGTGAATAATTTATGATACTATACCTGCTACAAATGGTTGGATATGAATGCATGCATGCAAAAACATGAACTGTTAAGGGATACAATTTTTCACCTACATACATTGCAATGGTATTTGTCAGTCTACATTTCATAATTTTTTTCTTTCCAGGAAGTATCAATACATATAACAAGGTAATACGTTTTTATAATATGACAAACACAGCAAAACTAAAAATGATCAGATGATACTAAAACATAATAGTTCATATGTATCTTTATAACATGTAAAGATGGTCAATTTGATTGTAGGTCGTAATATCTGTTATCGTTATGATTTGCCTGAAACTGTTTTTGCAAACGAAATGCTACTCAGCTTATTGTCGTTCTCTGTCATTCTCCCTGACTGAAAACAATGCTGTTGTCAATATTACTCGACATGCGCCAGCCAACATCGGTTTGGAAGTAGCAATCTAATAGCTTTATAGATTCTGACACAAACATTGATAGTGCTGATCAATGCTATGATTACACGTATATGCAACAAAATGATAAAGTAATTAAACGCCGATAAGAATGGTTTAGTACTCTATGAAGACGATCTCTTAAATCTGGAAACGGAAGCAGGACTTGGGACATTTGATCTCCTTTTTTCCGTTCAGTTACTCTGTTTTCAGCTCAATCATTGAGTACACTAGCGATATGTGGATACAGTTTGTTTCATTTAAATATGTTTCCGTTGTACGCAATTTATCCCAGTATTTGCCATCGCGGTTGTTGTAGATTAGTCGGAGAGGGGATACGTTTATTTACATTGCTTGTCTTTTAGGGTGGGGATGGAATAAGTTTCAATGACCGTTCCAAGGCGATACTATCATCTTCTCCCTAATGTTTGTTTGTTTTGTCTTTGTGCATCTCTTTGGGTTTTGGAAGTTACGTACATTTACTGTGTTTTCTTGTTGTGGTGCTGTTCGGGCGGCTGGTAGTTTGTTTTGTATGTAATGTTGTCTGCATGATAAAATTTTTGTTCTTTTATTAAGTTACATGTTTATGTATCTTTTATTACCAGACAATCCCGCACTTTTCTACTCAGGCATATCCGGAAAATGCAACTTTAACATGCAGTACCGGCGTATTCTGTCATTTGTGGGCTATATCCGAACCAGATAATAATGGACAGTGGTGAGAATTATAAAACGAAGGCAAATGGTTGAAGTAATTGGTTTGTCTGTTAACATGTTAGTGTTCTGATAGTGGTTTTAACCCTTCTCTTGCTGAATTTTAAAATACGTTTCTCCTTCTTTAACCATGCCCTGTTGTATAATTACATATATCGTCACTGTGTACAAGTATTTCGCTGTGCAATGACTGCTGTGGAGTGCACTAGTTGCACAACCAACTTGTAAATAGTGCAGACACTGATGAGAGAGCTCCTGCAAGAGCTGTCTCATCTTGGTCTTCACTATTTACAGGTAGGTATATTGACGTGAACAGCAAGCGAAGTGTTAAGAAGAAACCAATCAAATGAAATCTTCAGTGACATTTACCTTATACAAACACAGAGTAGACGCAGGTGGTTTCTGTAGTCGCCTTCTGATCAGGGTATGATTGTTTGCTGATCATCAAATTAGTTTTGAGAGACCATTATCTGTTCCAATGCAATGTCTACAGTTCAGTCAAAATATTTATGGTGTTATTATTTCTTTCATAAATATTCATCAGATAAAGGGCAATCATTCTACATGTGATATTATTTGAAAAAGGTATGTAACTCTTGCGTTACGCTACTTGACACCACATTTTATATGCCACACTGATATAGCCTGGGTATATAATTCACCTAATCATGAGCTATATGCGTACACACATAGCGTCCCAGTGTTCGAGATCATGAATTTCAGTACTTCTTGTTCTGAAAATTGAATACCGCTTAAGCCGGTGCTAGGGGGCATGAGCAGTGTTGCACTTTCAATTACTGCTCATGAACAGACTCAATAAAACCGAGTCTGCAATTTTCTTTTTTTTGTGTTGCAATTTTTGCTTTTGGGGGATCACAATCCTTCAGAATTTATAATCTTCACAACAGCAGGTGTTAAGTGCTTGTGTGGCGGCCGTAAAACGTCGCCCGTACTTCATTCTCAGTGTTGTTATACCTTCTGATCCTTCGAGATCATGAATTTCAGTACTTCTTGTTCTGAAAATTGAATACCGCTTAAGCCGGTGCTAGGGGGCGTGAGCAGTGTTGCACTTTCAATTACTGCTCATGAACAGACTCAATAAAACCGAGTCTGCAATTTTCTCTTTTTTTTGTGTTGCAATTTTTGCTTTTGGGGGATCACAATCCTTCAGAATTTATAATCTTCACAACAGCAGGTGTTAAGTGCTTGTGTGGCGGCCGTAAAACGTCGCCCGTACTTCATTCTCAGTGTTGTTATACCTTCTGATCCTTCGAGATCATGAATTTCGTACTTCTTGTTCTGAAAATTGAATACCGCTTACGCCGGTGCTAGGGGGCGTGAGCAGTGTTGCACTTTCAATTACTGCTCATGAACAGACTCAATAAAACCGAGTCTGCAATTTTCTTTTTTTTTTGTTGCAATTTTTGCTTTCGGGGGATCACAATTCTTCAGAATTTATTACCTCTATGCTTTGCTCTTTACTATATCGGCAATGGATATTATTCAACAATGATAAGCTCTGAACGAACTTAAAAAGGATTCTGTTAACCACATGATTATACGAGCGTAACAAGTATTTGATTTTATATTTTGTTTTATTTCACATTTTGATTGTAGTGTTGGATCTGTCAGCATTTGTTGATTTGATTAGAAGAACAAATTACAGATAGTTTTCACACTTTTCACACTTTGCGTTTGTTATCTTGTTGTTTTCTTTAGTTTGAGAATCGATCAATGTCAGACAGTTGTGGGACTAAGCATTTCTCCACCTGTATTGCATCATGGTGGAAAATGTCTGTCAGATATTGCTATTGGAACATTGACCTTTGGAGACAGAGAAACGCTTTGCTTGTCAGTCGGGTATGTTGAAAAGTTCAAAACACATTTTGCCATTGTTGTCATGTTTTGCTATAAGCTTAATTATAGATAGGTTTAGGTTATTCAGAAATCATCGACCCAATTTTATATTTAGAAAATAATGTTAATGTATTATTAATATAACTTCTTTTCCCCCCACCAAACACTATGTTGTGATCACAACATAAGGGTTTAGTGGATAAATGACGAATTTAGTATTTGAAAAGGCATCTTTATCTGTAGCTCTGGTCGCTAAAGGCAGAACGCATATCAGCGTCAGTTTCAACTTTCTACAAGCTAATTTGAAATGACGGAAATATGGTTTGTGGTTTATACTTAAATCTAAGAAAAAATCGTTTAATATTTTCATCAACTAAAACATCAATAAGAAACTAATATTCATGCTCATATTTGTTTCCTTTAGTCCAAGCGGTGAGAAACGGGTATACAGTATTATTTCAACAAATAACTATGGTAAGTGTTGTTATGTGAAATTCTGTGTCACACATTAAAGCTACGAGATTTTACGTTAAGCTTTAATGTAAAACAAATTGCGTTAACGACTTTCATAGCAAATGTTGTATGTACACCACATCAATGAAGACGATATGTTCTTTCCATGTATAAAAATCGCACGCTTGAATAATAAATGATTTACAGAGGATACTATTAATGAAGGCCTCGCTGGCCGAATAGTTCGAATCCCGAATTTGATGTTTGGATTTTTAAGTAATGAAGCCTTCCAACTGGCTTGTGGTAGGTAGGTGTTTCTATCCAGATTTATATGTGTCTATATAAATAAAAAATAACTAAATAAAGAAAACAATGATTCAATGTACGGAAAACCAGGGTCTTCCTCCATCTGTTATTTAGCTGGACGCCGAATAAAATATTGATAAAGCGACGTAAAACATCAATATAAACAAAGAAACAAACAATACTTTTAATGTTACAATTCGGAAAGTATGAGATCCTCGGACTTGTAAGCTAAAGAGAACATTGCAGATTCAGTTCTATTGACTCTGCTCATGAGCAGTGTTTAAAGTGTAACACTACTCACGCCCACTAGCGCTGACTGAAGCTGTTTTCAATTCCATAGCTAAACGCATTGAACTTGATGACCCTGGTGGCTAAGAAATATAACAACACTGAGAATGAATTTCGGGACGACTTTTTTAGGACCGCAACAGAAGCAACTAACGCATGCTGATGCGACAGGGACATTTGCAGATTTGTTTTATTATTTGGCGTAGTTTAGCCTACTTCATGAACAATTTTATCAGCTTTTCTAATTCCAGGCACCGTTCTTGATCCATCACACTCAGGAACATCAGTGGTTTGTATTAACATAATGTCATATATTTGATTCTTGGCTATGCAAAAAAGAGGTTTTACGGTTTCAAACAATGTTACTATTTTACTTTGTATCCGATAAGTTCAGTGGCCAAGATGCTGTTACTTCTCCATGTCAAAGTGTCAGTAACAAGTAAACTTTTTCTAAGAAGCTCTCAAAACTGTTCGAACATAGTGAATAGTCTTAAACTTAACGACTTGTATAAATGTAATATCTTAAATACATGTTTAGTATTTTGTCATAATTTGCCATAATCATATTCGACTTTGATAAAATATTTACTTCCTAATCAATTATGATCTGCCGGAAAATGTATATTATTCGGACACTGAAATAAATATCATTATCGTTAAGAGAATATGTAGCTTATTTCACAGTGAACTTAATGTTCTCGCTTCTGGGAGCTCTTTTGAAGCAAAGGTGCCCGACGCATGCTTGGACTCACCCACGGACCCCCCCCCCCCCGAAAAAAAAAAATAAAAAAAAAATTGTGATCGAAGTATGTAAAACTAGCCTAAAACTATCTATTTGAACCTTAAACCACCCCGAAAAACAAGAAAAACACGACCCGGAAAAAAATTCCTATCGGGTCTATATATGTATTGAACGGTACCTAACTACGTCAGATCAGCGGCGGAAAATACAACAGTCATGGTTTCAAAATCTTACAGCAAAGCTAATTCAACACCGATTTCAATCATTTTGGTCTTGGTCCGTTCCGAATTCCATATGCCAAGCGACACAATTAGTGCTTTCCTTAAATACTGCTCTGTCTTGTCGCTGCAAGACCGCGAATTTGAAAAAAAAAACGCTAGAGCGAAACGATGTGACCAGGATGCATAGACGTATAATGGGGGATCTGTATTCGTTAATCTTTTCAACAAAAACGCGAATTATGGTGAAACACTATCGAAAACATTAAACTCACCGCAATTAAAACGGCGCTTACTATTTTCAGTCTGCTACGAGTCGCCAGTTTTCTTTCTACAACTTTCCTTTTGAACGGACGCGACCATTTTGCTGTGACCCGGCTCATAACTATTCGATATGTAAATTGACTACTACTTCCGGGCCAAAGAAAACTGGCGTCTCGTAGCAGACTGGAAATAGCCAGCACCGTTTTAACTGCGGTGAGTTGAATGTTTTTCGAATGTGTTTCAGCATAATTCGCGTTTTTGTTGAAAAGTTTTACGAATACATATCCCCCTATATACTTCTATGCATCCTGGCGGGAGTCACATCGTTTCGCTCTAGCGTATTTTCAAATTCGCGGTCAACAAGACGGAGCAATATTTAAGGAAAGCGCTATCTGTGCCGCTGAAGATATGGAATTCGGAACGGATCAAGACCAAAATGATGGACATCGGTGTTGAATTGGCTTTGCTGTAAGACTTTGAAAAACATGACTGTTGTATTTTCCGCCGCTGATCTGACGTAGTTTGATACGTTTCAATACATATATAGACCCGAAAGGATTTTTTTTCCGGGTCGTGCTTTTCTTCTTTCGGAGTGGTTTAAGGTTCAAATAGATAGTTTTAGGCTAGTTTAACATACTTCGATCACTTTGTTTTTGGAGGGGGGTCCATGGGTGAGTCCAAGCATGCGTCGGGCACCTTTGTCTTGAAGAAGTAGGAACTAATGGCATTATATGAAATTGTTTGCAATGTTGCCGATTACCTCACCTATCACAAAAACCTCGACCAAATAGGTTTATCGAAATCGGAAATAGATATGTCAAAACAGCAATATCTAAAAAATCTAATTTACTAAAGTTGTTGTAATTCAGCATTTTCATTATGGGTCTCCTATCTCAGTTGAATGTAATAAATTGATGTATCATTTGATTGATACAGGAAAACCCAAAACCATTCTTTGTGGAAACGCCTGACCTGCATAGGACAATAACATGTGAACGACAGAAAATCTGTTCTGTTCCACTGATATTGCGATCATCCTTGTGAGTATTTAGTTAATATAGGTACTGAGTATATAAGGCAAATATAATAGACCAAGATCAAAGGCTCTTGAGGATTAAACATCATTTTCGTCCGGGAATGGAGTAGACGGGTTTACCCCTTACTGTGCGGGACACGAGTCACTTATGTCCTTTGCAAACAGTGTAGGCCTAGATGAGAGGTCTTCTAAAAGATCAGATCAGATCTTGTCAGTTTACACTTTTCTTAAGAAACACCCCTAATATTCCTCATAAACTTGGCCGGTTTAAATTTTGGTATAGTCCATTTGAAGTCAGCGTTATAAGGGTTAACTATTGAGCAGGTAAAGTGTTAATCAAAATTCAAACTGAATACGTTATTATGTATATAATTATATCAACAGCTCTGTACAGGATTAGCTTATAAAAACTATGTTAATGAATAGTCTTAAGGTGATCGATTGATACATACATGTTCATTGGGGAAAGGGTTTATTAAAAAGGATCTAGTGATGCCTTAAACCCCACATACTTCTCCAGACCAGTGCTGTCGGTCGATGTGCGTTACAACAGAAATGTGTGGACTCATTTGGGAAGCCCAAGATTGGTGAACCACACGGACGTAAACCTGTACCAAGTGGACTTGACCTTACGACTTAATATAAGTGGATTACAACATATCTGTATTGATGCGACTGATATTCACAAGTAAGGGCAATATATGCCAGATACATTATTGAAATCATCGTTATTGTTACTAATCATGAAAGAGAATAAGTGAAAACTGCAAATGAGAATGAATTACTATGTGTGTGAGGTGATATTAATATTTAATATTTCAATTAAGTTTATATACCAACTGATGTTATTTCATATTCAATGTACGCGTTTTAGAAATATCAAAAGCATTGGTACTTATTCATATGTTTCTATTTGTATGAAATATCTAAAGTATAAATACAGTCGAACTTTAATGGATAATACAAATTACGTCGAGATAACAAAGTTCGGGTCATCTGATTTATAATCTGAACAAATTATCAAGTTTAAAGCTTAATGCATGTCTAAAGTAACGCTAGAAGCTCCTGTATGAGCATTCAACATTACTATATACCTGCATTAATCTGTCACGTGAGTTTCTAGATATGCATAGTGATACATTTTAGAACACTTTTTTTGTAATGTAAATGTTGAAAGGACGTTAAACTGTATATCATATGTTTGTTTAAGTGAACTATCTCAGTATTCATATATCATATTGTTTTCTGTTTTAGTCATGTCAGCAACGAGATTTGCATCGAGGCAGAGATGTTATATTCTAGTAAGCATTCCCCAAATGTAGATGTATTTACGTTTCGATATTCAAATCTGCTTATAAACCAGTATTACTAGCCTTTGTACTGCTAAACGCGTCCTGACCTTTACCAACAGTTTAGGTCCAAACTGAGGTGCCGAGTAAGTTGGCGTCCAAGCTGTTGAACCTCTGCAAACGAACGAATTGGAAATAAGTATAAATTACTTCGTATCAGGGTGTGGACACATATAGTTGATCTCAAACTTTAACGGAACATACAAATTACCGCGAGATAACAGATGTTCGAGTCATCCGATTTCTAATCTTGACATCTTCTAATCTCAAGTTAACAACTTTATGCAGTTTAAAAGTAATGCAGACAACTCATGTAGGAGCTTTCAGTATTACTTTTCACGTGCATTAAGTTGTCACATGACATTTTAGAACAATTCGGTATTATACATTTTGGAAGGACCGAACTTATGCCAAAGTTCGAGTTACCCGAGGTAGAATTATCAAATAAATTCCTTTTCACAGCAGTGTAATATAATGTCTAACATATCTAGTATATGAGCACAATTAAATACTCTTATGCCATAAGAGCTAACCTGCCATATGCAAACAGCTTGGACCCAAATCAGTAGTTTCTTAAAAGCTTGATCAAATCTGATGGCATTGATGAAATCCGTAGACCAGGGTTTGAGCACACTTAAACATTTTTACAGCACGGGAAGGGTTAAGCAGATATATTTATGAGCAGTATCGTGTTTTATTCTTCACTGAATGCATATATATGTGAGAAATAATGATATTATGAATAATAATAAAATTAGTTTTTATTATATTGGCACATGGACACAAGACGTGTGGTCAATGTAGAATATGTAGAATCAGATATTTGTAATTCCAACAGCAAACAGAGCAGACCCTGATCAGACATGTGCTAAAGGGGGCGTCTGATCTGGATCTATGTTCTCAAAAGGGTAGAACGAGTATATACGGAGTAAAGAGATAACATTATTGCTCTCTGCTTCAATATTGCAATTAGTTTATATATAATAAATTATACGTATATGTTATTTATACATTTCTGTGCTAAACGGAATGGGAATAACTATAGCTGCTTCTTTGTCTGTATGTCCGTCCGTCTGTCCGTCATTCCCATCAGCCCGTCACACATTTTTATCAGAAACAATTAAATGCAAATGTATGGAACTACATGAACATGGTAACACACAAGGGAGTACATTGTAACAAGGATGTTACCTTGCCACCTCTCATGGCATTACAGCTAAATCTCGTTAACTCTTGAATTTTAATAAAGACAAAATGAGAACCGTTCAGACAGGTGGCTCCTTAATGCAGCGTTAAAGTCATTTAGAAACTTCAAAGAGGCACTTTCTGCTTGACCTTCATACTGCAGTAAGCTGCTACCTGTATTAAAGATAATAAATTATACTTGTTTGCGATTTCAAGATATCAAGATTTTATTGTATCTTCATTTTCATGACTCCATTTTATTTAGGAACTATTTCTCAATAACACAAACAAGTATGTATGTACAATAGAACATGACATAATTAGGTACAGTATATAAAAGCAATGGTCATATTCTGTTCTAGTAACGAATTGTATTTATTATAATTTTACCGTTTGAATGTTTTCCATTTATTCCAGTGAAATTTGATTTACGAAATCTTGTTTAAATAATTCTCTGGTAGAAAGAAACGCCGTTGCAAACATGTAGATCCAGATCAGTCGGTTCCCGCAGTAGCCCTCTAATCAGCGTCCACTCTGTATGCATAAGACCTGTTTTTAACCATTCGCTTGCTATTCACGTCAATATACCTACCTGTAAATAGTGAAGACCCAGATGAGACAGCTCCTGCAGGTCTCACCAGGGTCTGCACTATTTACAGATTGACTGTGCAACAAGTGCACACCACAGCAGTGAATGGTTTTTAAAAATCAGCAAGCGAAGGGTTAAAGTTTCTGCCATGGCCAAATTATCCTGATCATATACCATTATAACAAATCAACTAAATCATTATTTATTACTTGAATGTCCATAAGACAAGGATTAAATCATAACATTGACCTGCTCCACAATAATGACATGTAATTTATTGTAACTGACCCGACCTACGGTATTACTTCCTTAAAAATAATAGTTCTTTGCAACATGTACATAATTTCAAAGGAAATATTTATTGCATAATCATGAATCATAAACATTTCATTTACACCGAAGATAAATTCCATACTATTACAGTAACTGTTTATTTCATGCATCAATATGTTTATCAGCGAGTGAGGGTTTGATTATCTGTTCAAGCAATTTAGACCAAAATTAGCCGCCGAGTACTCGACATTTTATTTTGATCCAAACTCAAAAACACTAACGTTGTATGTTTGTAGCAAACATAAATCGTACCACTTTTGTTTCATTTATACGAATCAGGGAAGGTGTTTGTTTTTACTCAACTAAAATATATCGTTATATTGTAGATCCCTGTTTGTGCTCGCCTTGCAAAAACTCAGGTTCGTGTGTGCGGAACCTGAAAGACCCAGGGGACTATACATGCGTGTGTGCCAGTGACCGGTATTTTGGAAAGAATTGTGAGATGTGTAA
The DNA here is from genome assembly GCA_963576725.1 of Azorinus chamasolen. Taxonomy (NCBI): domain Eukaryota; kingdom Metazoa; phylum Mollusca; class Bivalvia; order Cardiida; family Solecurtidae; genus Azorinus; species Azorinus chamasolen. The sequence goes on from OY755235.1 coordinate 28,422,876, forward strand.
GTGTAACAGTCATATTGATCTGCCTATCATCTGACCATGTCAAACGCTGACTTCATAATGTTCGGAAGAGAAAGAATAGTCTATCTAAGAGCCGAAGAATTGCATATGGATGGCACATAATGTGCACGCTATACAATAAATCAGTATATTGCTCACCTAAATATGTTTTAAATATTTCTTTTGCAATTCAACTGTTCATTGTGTATAATTCAAGAATGCTTTGCATATTGAATATATTATGCTAAATAGACACAAGACATGTTATACAGAACAGTAACCGTTTCGTTGATAGTGACGAATCATGTTTTTACATATGCGGACAGTTTGGATCCATATGTGATGCCAAGTAACTTGGCGTAGTATCATAATTCAAATAATTTGATGTCGTTATTAACGTTTCTAGAAACAAATGCAGACCAAATAGCGTGACTGTGAAAGGGTTAATCCTTTAAATGTGGGCACACATACATTGCCATTTGCAGACAGTGAAGATCCCAGACCAGGAGCCCTCTGAACAGGTTCCGCACTGTTTGCCATATAGCATCTGCAAGCAATACTGAGTGGAATCTGTATTTAAACACCGATGGGCTGTTCCATTCTTTAAATGAGTATAATACTTAACATCATACTGTTATTACCACAGTGCAAAATCCATGCCAACCAAACCCCTGTATACACGGAACCTGCTCGGTGGTTAACTCCTTTGCATATTGCAAGTGTGACCCAGGCTATGCTGGAGAGCAATGTGATCACGGTAAGTCGGTGTATGTTAACCTATTATATGCCTTAGGTTTACATTCAAGCTATACATCATTTGACTAGCATTTGCAAACAACTTTAACCCATGTTGGAAACGTTGTTTAACATTCTCTCTGGACATTCAGGGTAAAGAAATGACGACTCATATTTTAACCTGGCAAGACAATGAGAATTAACCCGTTACCTGGTAACACTTCTGATTAGGGTCTGATCCGTTTGCTTATTGGATAATAGGGATCTAATTATACAGAGTTTGTCATATCCAAACAGTATCCCATGTTTACATGTGATACGCTACGCAACTCAAAGCAAAGTTATACGACTGGGTAACATTATGCATAGTATATACGCTGGGTATGAACTAGGTGTGTTGCTATTCTTTCTTTACAAAGAGCTACTTACAACGACAGTAAGAAGTCATGGATTAACCTAATACCCAATAGAGACACATTCAAAGCATTTGCATACAGACTAGGCCCAGACCCAGATCTTACTACACAGTATCTGACATGATCAGTTGATATTCAAAGTGATCCTATGACACCATGACATTATTGCTAATTAATGATGTCAATATCATGTTAAGTAAAGGCTGAAAAATATGAGCATTTTCTAAATGTTTTATTACAAAAGAAACTGTCTTAAGCGGTCACCAGAATAAAGTCTAAATTTGGATTTCTGAAACAGGTGGTAATTTAATGCAAGACAAAAGTGATATAGAAAACTTCTTTATGAGCTTTCGGTATCAGTTTTACCCTGCATTACGCAACCGCTTACTTTTAAGACTCCAATGTTCAATAAATAAACGGTCGCTTAAGACGGCTCAGCTGTAGTCATGGATGGTGTAACTAAGAACAGATGTTATATTGAAGTTGAAGGTATTTTAAAGATAAATGAATATGTTGTTAATGGATGTCTAAAGTAATGCTAGAAGCTCCTGTAGGATGTTATATTGAAGCTGAAGGAATTTAAAATATAAATGAAATTGCTTCAATATACAAGATCTTATTTCATTCCTAGAATCATTCAGCTGCCACAGAGATAGGTGCATCCACGGCGTATGCCAGGACTTTGTCTTCTCCTCCCACTGTGTGTGCGCCCTTGGTTACTATGGCCAGCGATGCGAAAGCTGTATGTACTGTTAAATAGAGTTCGCAATTTGAATGGAAACATCTACTATTAACAATTAGCAACACTGTGTACAATTGTTGATGACCTATGCAAACATTTGGATATGGATGAGACACCGAGTAACTCGGCATCTCATCTGGATCCAAATTGTTTGACGCCAAGGTACTGCTTTTAAATTATATGAAAGAACATGTTACGGGGTTTATATATCTCAACTTATTCGTTTTGCTAGAGCTTGTTCATCTATTGACGATTTTAACAGTCGAAATCTCATTTTAACTGAAAAACTGCTTAAACAAGGATATAGATACCATAAACTAAGAAAAACTTTCTCTAAATTTTACTATCGAAATCTCTCGCTTATTGGCAAGTACAAATGTAATCTCAAGGTACTTTTGCGACACGGTATTTCACATCCTGAATTTTATGGTGATGTGATTTACAAACTTCGTAGAATTATTGGACATACCCATTTTCTCACTTTGTTCATCAAATATATAAAACAATTCATTAAAAAGGGATATGATCCTGTATTATTACAACATACTGCATGTTTGGTTGTGAACCCTTTTACAGTTGGCAATCACGCTGGCCTCTTTGCATGTACGCCGACAAGAAAGGTTTAGTACTCTATGAAGGCGACCTCTTAAATCCAGAAATGGAAGGAGAACGTCGGATATCTGTACTATTTCATTTTTGTCGTACCCTTTATTACTTTTCTACAGTTACTCTGTTTGCAGCTCAATCATTGAGTACACTAGCGATAGGTGGATACAGTATGTTCAATTAAATGTTTTTTTGTTATACATGCACTTTACCACTGTATTTGCTGTTGCGGTTGTTGTAGATTAGTCGGAGAGGGGATACGTTTATTTACACTGTTTGTCTTTTAGGATGGGGATGGAATAAGGGTGAGGTTGGGCGCCCATAAACCGGTTTAAACCCCCGGTGACTTTTGTCACTGACCGTTCCAAGGCGGTACTTCCATCTTCCTCCTATTGTATGTTTGTTTTGTCTTTGTGCGTCTCTTGTTGTTTTTTCTACCCATGTACATTTACTGTTTCCTTGTGTTGCTGTTCGGGCGAGTGCTTGTTCTGTATGTGGTATTTCCTGCATGACTCATTTTTGTACTTTTGTAATGTTGTAGCAGCCAAACATTTTTGTAGACGAAAAATACATAGTGCTGAAAGCGCTAAATTGTATCAAATTTATGTAGGCAAATATAATTTTATATTGAATAATAGGGGAAATATTTTGAGCATTATGACAACATTTGAGGAATAAGTGTGTTTTTCATTAAGATGATGTTTCAGATATGACAACGTGTATGTGCAAACTAGTTTCCTGTATGATGTTAGATATCTCACTTGGTACTCTGTTTATAATTACAATACTGTGAATACTTTTGTCACTGCATATTTTGAAATATATTTGAAAATGAAAATACAACTTCAGATAAAAGCTTACTTGTAAGTCATTAAGGTAAAGCTTAACATAACATATTCATTGTATTTCAGGGAGGGCAGTTCCTTAGGGCAGGAGGAGTAACATATCAACCGAATGATCAACGATATGATTTTACGATAGGCATGCCTGACTCGTTACATGGACTTATGACATTAGTTTTGTGATTCTTGATTGTCCTTATGTCGATGCTCTTTCTCTACCTTCTTGTATTAATAAATCCAAAACTGTAAAATGATTCCTTTTCTTTTTGCAAAATTCTCCAGAGTCCTTTTCATAACTTGACTTATATACAAACATTAATATATATGCTACAGTATAAAATGAAAGAAAATGTTGAAGATACTGTGCATTCACTTTCTTTATCACTTTAATAAGCAACAATTTTAAGAGATAAAACAACCTTCTACGTTTCAGATGCTATATCACAAACAAAACTGTTATAGCAGATACTGGTATTAGGATTATTTACAGATGCAATGATATAGCATAGTACAAGACAATTATATAAATCATGTTGTGTAAGCATAAGCAATCGTTTTAATAAGTGAGTTGGGTTTAACAGCATTTGACGGTCAAAGGAGGTAATACAGCGGGCGATGAAAGTAAATGCAGATCATAATGATGGTGATGAAGATTATGATGGTGATCACTACCAGGAGTACAATACCCGGATCCTTTATAAACGATACTTTATAAACCTTGGTCCGATGTATCAGTGCTTTACACTGGTTACCCAAAATAATCAGAGAAACTTTATTTGTATTGGTACCCTGTAGTTATCATGTATCATGTTTACCTTTTCAAATAAAAATGTTTAAAACTATATTCTATCGATGATAAGAGAAGGGCACCGCACCCGGGTTTCCCAGTACAGCACCTTGGTTTCTCTGTATCCTTTTCTTTTTCTCTTGCGTATCCAATTAGCCCATAGTGAGCAGAAAAAACAAACCAAACAAACGACCTTTGAAAAACCTTACGTTTAAATGATTACATTCGAAGAAAATGAGCAATATCGTTATGTTATTATATAACAAAGCAATAAAAAACATATTGGGTGTCGTCGAGCAAGGTAACAGTTGTCGTGCATAGAAGCAGGCGTGTTTATGAAATGTGTACGTCCGAGTCTACCCCGTTTCTTTAACCCTTTCGCTGCCAAATTATGTCGTCTGCCAACTTTGTTGTCTGCTGCAAAATTTCATTTTTTTTATTTTCTTCATTTTGGTTTCAAAAACATAGTAACAGTAACAAACAGTTTGGATCCTGATGAGACGCCGAGTTACTCGGCGTCTCATCTGGATCCAAACTGTTTGCATAGGTTATCACAGATCCGGCATTGGCAGCGAAAGGGTTAAAATGCAGTTTGGTCTATAATTATAATATTAATCTACACCATTCATTAGCAAACACAGTAAACCGTGGCCAGACAGCTCCAACAGGAGCTATCTGATCAGTGCCTACTCTGTTTGCAAAGGTGACAAGAGTTATCTATATGGGGAAGGGTTGATGCAGGACGAAACAAAAGCTTTTCGCATATTGTCTAGCCTGCATTAAGCTACCCCCTATCTTAACTACCCAGATCCAGACCTCTCTTTAACGGTCGCATTAGAAAGGTGCTACCATACTATACATCGTCATAGTTACATGCAAAATATCAAAATTTGACAACACACCAATATCAAAATAATGTGACAACATACACATATTTAAACATTCTGTTCACAAAGCTAGGAATAAAGAGGATAATATAATTTATCTTGTTATTAATGCAAATTACACTGTTACATGTATTTAATATGCAAACTGCAACACGTTTGTATTTTCCACCAGAATCAACTCTGTCAAAAGCGTTATATGAACATAACTGAACGTTGGTTATATACATGCGTATCAAATGATGCAAATCACAAAACAGAACTATTTAATTTCTCTTTTTTTTACATTTTTATATCACTGGCGGTAGGAAAATACTTATGATTTGTAACAGGTATTATTATAATCGCCAAGTAATTTGGTTTGTTGAAATCACCTAGTCCACATTAATTGAATAAACTTACTACACCTATTCACGCTAATGCATGCAGTTTAATGTCTTCAAATAATTGCCTTGATATTTTTTTTATAAAACTCACTTGCCATGCCTCGTGCACGCAACATCTGAGGAATGTGTTTCGTATGAACAAAAACCTTAATCGAAAACTAATCAAAGTATAAAAATGAGTCATGCAGGAAACACCACATACAGAACAAACAGCCACCCGAACAGCAACACAAGGAAACAGCAAATGTACATAACTATAAAAACATGAAGAGACGCATAAAGACAAAACAAACATACACTATGGGGAAGATGGAAGTACCGCCATGAAACGGTCAGTGATAAAAGTCACTGGGGGTGGGGGTTAAACCGGTTTTTGGGCGCCCAACCTCACACTTATTCCATCCCCACCCTAAAAGATAAACAGTGTAAATAAACGTATCCCCTCTCCGACTAATCTACAACAACCGCGACGGCAAATACAGTGGTAAAGTGCATGTATAGCGAAAACATTTAAGTGAACAAACTGTATTCACCTATCGCTAGTGTACTCAATGAGCTGCAAACAGAGTAACTGAAGAAAAGTAATAAAGGGTACGACAAAAACGAAATAGTACAGATATCCGACGTTCTCCTTTCGTTTCTGGATTTAAGAGGTCGCCTTCATAGAGTACTAAACCTTTCTTGTCGGCGTACATGCAAAGAGGCCAGCGTGATTGCCAACTGTAAAAGGGTTGACAACCAAACATGCAGTATTCTGTAGTACTATAGTATCATATCCCTTTTTAATGAATTCCTTAACATATTTGATGAACAAAGTGAGAAAATGGGTATGTCCAATAATTTTACGTAAATCACATCACCATAAAATTCAGGATGTGAAACACGGTGTCGCAGAAGCGTCATGACATTACATTGGTACTTGCCAAGTGAGAGATTTCGATAGTAAAATTTAGAGAAAGTGTTTCTTAGTTTATAGTATCTAAATCCTTGCTTAAGCAGCTTTTCAGTTAAAATGAGATTTCAATTGTTAAAATCGTCAATAGATGAAGAAGCTCTAGCAAAACGAATAAGTTGAGATATATAAACCCCGTAAGATGGGGGCACGGGGAACATCTCCGTCAAGATGAGGGAAATTTACAATATTAAAATCAAATTCATTTGTTTTGTCATATATTTTAGAAGAAATTATATTATCAGTGTTAAGGTCTTTTGGCAAACACTGTAGAATCAGACCTACATAATGGCATTAGCAAACAGAGTAGACCCTGATTAGACGGCCTACAACAATCGTCTGGTCTGGATCTACTCTACCCTGTTTGCAAATGTGTGAAAAGGTGTCTATATGAGGGACAGGGTAAAAATTATAGGATAACGTCAACAGTGTCATGTGTAACACCTAATAACTGTTCGGTCGTTTAAATAGGAGAAAAGTACTCATTTACATATGCTCTGATTCCAGCTTAAGCATGCTAGGTAGTAACATGTACGCCTCCAAAATAACACTGGCGATTATTCCACTCACAACTGTCACAGCCTGTATAATATACCTGGTATACCAATTTACCCGTCTACTTTTAACCCGATCTTACCAAAATACAGTAAAACCTCTCTATAACGGACACTAATTTCTGTGAATTATTTGGTACTTGTGGCAGTTGGCCGCTTAAAGCAAGGTGAAAGTTAAACAGAACGCTCCTATAGGAGCGTTCTGTTTTACTTTCACATTGCTTTAAGCAGCCACCTGCCTTTAACACAAAATACTTGATGTAATTTAGTGGCCGTTATAGAGAGGTTTTACTGTAAGTATCATTATCGGTTTTAACCATTTACCTCGCAGAGACGCACTTCAACGCCTTTGCAAACAGAATAGATATAGATCAGACGGGTACTGTATGAGCCGTCTGTTCAGAGTCTGCTCCGTCTGCTGGTGTTATGATACAAATATGATTCTACAGTTTCTGCCATGTCTAACGTTTTCTGTGTCGCTATCGGCTTTTAATCCTTTACCCCAGAGACGCATTTCAACACCTTTGCAAACAGAGTAGACCTAGATCAGACGGTTCCTGTATGAGCCAGTTCAGAGTCTGCTCCGTTTGTTTATGATATAATACAGATATGGTTCTACAGTTTCCGCTATAGCTAAAGTTTTCTGTGTCATTTTGGGTTTTTAATCCTTTACTCCACAGGGGCGCATGTCAACACCTTTACAAACAGAGTAGACCTAGATTAGACGGCTCCTGTATGAGCCAGTTCAGAGTCTGCTCCGTTTGTTTATGATATAATACAGATATGATTCTACAGTTATCATTATAGCTAAAGTTTCTGTGTCGTTTTTACGGTTTATAATCCTTTACTCCACAGAGGCGCATTTCAATGCCTTTGCAAACAGAGTAGAGTCAGAGTAGGCGGTTCCTGTAGAAGCCATGTTGTGTATGAATTAGCATATATCTGATTCTACTCTTTCTACATCAGTCATTAGTTCCTTATGTTTATTGACCATTACAAATTACAGGTTCTTGTATAAATATCCATAGGGTAAAACTTTAACTCTTTCGCTGCAGATCTTTGTCATCTGCAAACCGTTTAGTCTGCTATAATTTATTTTGTTTTTATTTTTCTACATTGTTTTTAAAAACAGTCACAACAAACAGTTTGAATCCTGATGAGACGCCGAGTTACTCGGCATCTCATCTGGATCCAAACTGTTTGCATATGTTATCACACAGGCGACATTGACAGCGAAGGAGTTAGGCAGACACCTGCCAAATAAGTTCGTCTGTCCTAAACGTTTGATTAGCGACCTTTTTACTACAGTTAAAGTTTACATAGCTATACCTCAGACAAGTTGCTGGGCTCATTTGGTATTCTTATGTGACTTAAATCTTCAGAATTTAGGTCGTGTTTCACGATAGATTTGTTGGACAACTGGTATCGATTAGGCTTTCTAGGATTTGATTGTTATCTAAAACAGAAAAGTCGGTGTTCATACACAGACTATATGTACACGAGCGATTTTCTTCGTCATAACTCAAAATTTTCCAGTAATTGAACAATACCTATTATTCCCAACAGCAGATTGTTTACAACCATGGTTTAATAATTTGTTAATATGTTTTATCAAAGCCTTATTGACATCGACCCACAACATATGAACATTCATTTAGTATTGAACTTTGGAATAAACATAGAACAGGGAAAGGGTTAAGTAGACACCTGCCTAATGAGTTCATCTGTTCTAAAGGTTTTGATTAACGACATTTAAACTGTTATAAAGGTTTGCATAGCTATAGTCCAGACAAGTTGCGGGGCTCATTTGGTATTCTTATGTGAAGATTTGACTGTTATCTAAAATGCAAATTTAGTGTTCATACAAAAAAGATATGAACACGAGCGTTTTTCTTCTACACAACAGGAACTTGTCACAATTCCTATTATTACCAACAACAGACTGTATAGAAACACGGTTTTATGAATTGCTATATGATTTTATCAAGAGGTCGACCCACAAATAATTGGCCATTACCCAGTAGTGTACTAACTCATTGAACCCTAAATAATTGTCGTCTGCTGAAATTGTGAAACTTATTTTTTTCTTTTAGTTTGTCTTAAAAATGAAAACACTTGTCAAATATTTCAGATCATGATATTAAGCCGAATAGGCTTTTTGAATTGGTAAATATAAAATATACCGATAGATTACAAAGGGTTTACATCTAAACGTCTTCATACGAAAGTCATAATTCCGAGTTCCGAGTTCCATGTTCCGACTTCCAAGTTCCATGTTCCGACTTCCAAGTTACAAGTTCCGACGTCCACGTCCTGACTTCCAAGTTCTAAGTTCCGACTTCCACCTTCCGACTTCAAATTTCTAAGTTTTCTCGTGACGTCATATTTTCGCATGTCTGATTTAGACGAGATGCATCTTGCGAGTTCCAAGTTCCCTCTCAGATAAAAAAAATCGATGAGAAATTTATTGGTTGGCTACTGCATTATAAAACGTTGTTTTGTATCAAACTTTTGCCTGTTGAAAAATGACTTCGATAAAACGGAATCGTAAGTTGATCTCAAAGCAAATATAGATAGATAAATAGTTAAAAATAGATAAATATCTAAAATGCTTCCAAACAGTTGCCCCCTTTTACACCATTTACAAAGTTTCTACAAGTTGGACCTTGGAACTTGGAACATGAAATTCGGAACTTGGAACATGAAAGTTGGAACTTGGAACCTGGAAGTCGGATCTTGGAGCTTAAAGTCGGAACTAAGAGGTAGGAACTTGGAACTCGGGCGTTAACAATATACAATAACCATATAGCAAATGACCATGGAAGTAAGAAGCAATAACTTGGAAGACGGAAGTTTGAAGTATGAAATTAGAATGTCACCGCCGGGCTTTCGTGTCTTCATCGTATATTTCATACTTTCTTTGCATTGTAATAATGACAGTCCGTCAAATAAAAGGTACAGTTCCACAGAGAATGCAAACTCTTCGTTTTCATAGTTTACAGTAAAGACACAATGCAGCGGACTCTGGTTAATACGACAATCAATACAGTAAAGTGTCGCTAATACGACCACTCACTACAGTAAAGTCTAGCTACCACGACCGCTCACTAAAGTAAAGTCTCGCTACTACGACCACTCACTACAGTAAAGTCCCGCTAAAACGACCACTCACTACAGTAAAGTCCCGCTAAAACGACCACTCACTACAGTAAAGTCTCGCTACTACGACAACTCACTACAGTAAAGTCTCGCTACTACGACCACTCACTACAGTTAAGTCCCGCTAATACGACCAATCAATACAGTAAAGTATCGCTAATACGACCATCCAAAACAGTAAAGTCTCGCTAATACGACCATCCGATACAGTAAGGTCTCGCTAATACGACCATCTAATAGAGTAAAGTATCGCTAACACGATCATCCAATACAGTAAAGTCTCGTTAATACGACCACTCAATACAATAAATTATCGCTAATGCGACTACTCACTACAGTAAAGTATCGCTTATACGACCATCCAAAGTGATAAGCCGCTTTGCATACATGTATACAAACCAAGGTGAAAAGCCGCTTTGCATTATACATCCAAGGTGATAAGCCGCTTTGCCTTATACAACCATTTGCTTTTGCAGTCCCCTATGTTAATAAACCACGTATCCGCCTTAGCGAGCGAGACTCCATTGTTCATTGTTCATGTTCTATACTGCACCATTAGTTTTTGTTTTCTCAGCGTTAAGCATTTACTTTACAAATATTCATGACAGACTCCGCCCTATGAATATAATTTCTACGTATCTTATATGCCATACCCAACAAGTGAATACAGTAGAACGTCTCTAAATCGGACGTTAAATTATGTATAAATATCGGTCTTGGAAACAGGTGGTAGCTTAATGCAGGGTGAAAGTCATGCAGAAAGCTTTTCTATGAGCGTTCTTCATGAATTTCCTAAACCATTCCTAAATGCCTAAAATTATTCAAATTCTTCTCTGCTAGAATTCAGGTTTAGAGAGGTTTTACTGTAATAGTTATGACAAATATTATAGAATAAGATATAAGATATTCTATAAGCAAACAGAACAGAACCTAATGAGACGACTCTATAGGAGTTATCTGATCTTGGTCTACTCTGTTTGTAAAGGTGTCGGAAAGTGTCGGTATGGAGTAAAAGGTTAGACAAAGGCCCTTGTTTATGATTAAGTGGTACTCAACGAAAAAGATTATCCTAGTTTTTCGATAAAACCCCAAAATGTTATCGCTGATCTGACATTGGTGACACATGGGAATTAAGTTTTACACTAGTCCCTTCAAAAATAAAGACAGTTATCATTCAGTCTGGGGCTGTGCTGGCCTCACAACGTACCTCAAATTAATCTCGTACTAATTCATAGTGGTCACAGTAAGTACATTTCATTTCGTTTTCCGTCACTTGTTTCTAATAGTGATCTAGACTGTCATTTTGTTATGCAATACCAGTCAGAAATTAGAGCGATTTTATCTGTACTCATATGTGTGAAGAAACTGTATACAAATCTTAATCTACAGTAGATACGCGATAGTTGAATTTAGAAGATTTTAGTTAGACCGCTTCTGGATGTAGGATGAAAGTCGTGCAGGAAACTTCTCTAGGAGCAGTCTGCATGATTTGCACCCTGCATTAAGCTGCCACCTGTCTCAAAGACTAATACTGTTTTAGTTTTCAAACTATCGGGGTTAAACTGTATATAGATAAATTAAATAAGTATTTTGAGACGTATAAAACTAGAGCTTGTTTTTAAGAAAAAACCTATGTCTCCCACCTGCCCCTGTATCAACACTGATTGGATGCATGTTTATGAAGTTTGTTTGAGACTGGATAAGGACATTTGTTTAGAGAGCAGACAAAGCTAAAAACAAAAGCTCAGTTTCAACAATTCAAGGACCGTAACTCTGAAGTACCTGCTCCAAAATTGCTAGTTATTGAACTAGGCCTAGACATTATAAACATTTTCATGAGGCTTGGTGATGATTAGGTGAGAACTTTATGACTTTGAGAGTGGACAAGGCTAAAAAGGCAAATTTTGTATTATTCAAGGGCTATAACTCTAATGAATGAATGAATGAATGGTGTTTTACGGCCCATCGACACTGATGGTCATATAGAGCCGAATAAATAATGTAAATAAAACTATATGATGAAATCAAATAAAGACAATCTCACTAGATTATGTAAATGTCAGTCCCGATCAACAGGATTGTAAATAAAATAAGGACAAAACATAATCGACATTCTAAAAATATACCTTTTAAATTTTAGAATATATATTAATGGCTTTTAAAAAATCAAATATTTTGGGTATTTCTACCAGCTCAAACAGTTCCCTCAGGGAATCTGCTGGAAAGAACCTATCTCTGATTAAAATTAAATCAGGACATTCAATGAGAATGTGCTGAATTGTATAAGGCTCAAAACAAAATAAACATTCAGGTTGAACTTCACCTTGCAGTAAAAATGAATGAGTTAAAAAAGAATGTCCAATTCTTAATCTGGCCAATACGACCTCATCACGCCGAATTGGCAAGCATGAACAAAAATGTTCACCTAAAATAGGTTTAACAGCATGGAGCTTGTTATGAATTTCTTCATTCCAAGACTCCTGCCATTTATATAGAATATGTCTAGTAATTTGTGGTTTGAAATCCGAATACGGTATTCTCATATCAGATTCAGGCGATTCAAGGGCCGACTTCGCTGCAAGGTCCGCCCTCTCGTTGCCATGTATTCCACAATGACTAGGTATCCAACAAAATATTACATTTTTTGAATTAGACATTTCATGGTATTTTAAAACAAGTTTTTTAATAAGAATGAATGAATGAATGAATGGTGTTTTACGGCCCATCGACACTGATGGTCATATAGAGCCGAATAAATAATGTAAATAAAACTATATGATGAAATCAAATAAAGACAATCTCACTAGATTATGTAAATGTCAGTCCCGATCAACAGGATTGTAAATAAAATAAGGACAAACATAATCGACATTCTAAAAATATACCTTTTAAATTTTAGAATATATATTAATGGCTTTTAAAAAATCAAATATTTTTGGTATTTCTACCAGCTCAAACAGTTCCCTCAGGGAATCTGCTTGAAAGAACCTATCTCTGATTAAGATTAAATCAGGACATTCAATGAGAATGTGCTGAATTGTATAAGGCTCAAAACAAAATAAACATTCAGGTTGAACTTCACCTTTCAGTAAAAATGAATGAGTTAAAAAAGAATGTCCAATTCTTATTCTGGCCAATACGACCTCATCACGCCGAATTGGCAAGCATGAACAAAAATGTTCACCTAAAATAGGTTTAACAGCATGGAGCTTGTTATGAATTTCCTCATTCCAAGACTCCTGCCATTTATATAGAATATGTCTAGTAATTTGTGGTTTGAAATCCGAATACGGTAATCTCATATCAGATTCAGGCGATTCAAGCGCAGACTTCGCTGCAAGGTCCGCCCTCTCGTTGCCCTGTATTCCACAATGACTAGGTATCCAACAAAATATTACATCTTTTGAATTAGACATTTCATGGTATTTTAAAACAAGTTTTTTAATAAGAACATTTTTGTAGAACATTTACTCAGTGATTGTAAAACAGAAAGAGAATCCGAAAAGATTATATGTTTACTATATGATTTTCCAGCAATATAATCAAGAGCTAAATCAATAGCTTTGATCTCTGCTGAAAAAATGGAGGCATTATCAGGAAGCCGAAATTTTGTCTCTGTGTCATCAGCCACAAAGGCAGCTGCGACTCTCTCATCATCTTTTGAACCATCAGTATAAACTTGTTCATAATCTTCAAATCTTGAAATTATTTCATTTAAAAAAGAACTGAATTCAAGCGAGCTTGTTTCAGACTTTTTATGCCGTGTTAGTTCAAAGATAACTTTTGGTGGTTTAATAGTCCAAGGCGGTATAGATTCAACTTTAGTCTTTTCAACTAAAGACAAATCTATATCACTATTTTGAAAACAGTTTTTCATACGTATTCCGAAAGGTGGAATTACCTTTTCCTTAGATTCAAATAAACGTTGATATTTAGGTCTAAAAACATTTTTATGAGCGGGATTTGATGGGTTTGAAGCTAATTTAGAGGTATACTGCATGGATAGTTTTTCACGACGAGAGTAAAGTGATGGCTCATTCGCCTCAACATATAAACTTTTAGCAGGGGATGTCCTAAAGGCACCCAATGCTAAACGTAAACCTTGGTGATGAATTGGATCAAGCATCTGCAAGTATGATTTCCTTGCAGAGCCATATACAACACTACCATAATCCAGTTTGGACCTCACTAAACTTCTATACAATTTGAGCATTACATTGCGATCTGCACCCCATTCGGTATGTGCAAGAACGCGAAGCAATTTTAAAGTTTTCTGGCATTTAGCCTTTAAATATTTAATATGAGGTATAAAGGAAAGTTTTTTGTCAAAAATGACACCGAGAAATTTTGCCTGGTCTACAACAGGAATGGGATCACCATTCAAGTGCAACTCCGGGTCATTGTGAAATTTTCTCAGTTGACAGAAATGTACACAATTTGTTTTAGACTTGGAAAAATTAAAACCGTTTTCAGTAGCCCATTTTTGAGCTTTATCAATGGACTGTTGAAGTTGACGTTCAACAATACGCATGTGTTTAGAACGGTAACAAATTAAAAAGTCATCAACATACAATGAACAATCCGTGTCATTAGTAATAGATTGAACAATATTATTAATTTTAACATTAAATAGAGTAACTGACAAAATACTTCCTTGTGGAACACCCATTTCCTGTTTTTGCATTTCAGAAAGAGTAGTTCCAACGCGGACTTGAAATTCCCTATCATTTAAAAAGTTTTCAATAAAAACTGGAAGTCGACCTTTAAGTCCTGATTCATGGAGGTCTTTCATTATGCCATACTTCCAAGTTGTATCGTAAGCTTTCTCAAGATCAAAGAAGACAGCAACTAAGTGCTCCTTCTTGATGAAAGCTTCACGAATAAATGTTTCCAACCTAACTAAATGATCATTTGTACTTCTTTGGCTCCTGAACCCACTTTGGTACTCCGTAATGAGGTTGTTGGATTCAAGATACCAAACAAGTCTTGCGTTAATCATGCGCTCTAAAGTTTTACATACGCAGCTCGTCAAGGCTATAGGACGATAATTATTTGGATCTGTATTATCTTTCCCTGGTTTTGGAACAGGAATAACTGTAGCCTGTTTCCAAAACTTGGGCAATTTACCACTTGACCATATATGGTTAAAAATATCTAAAAGAACATGCATACAAATTGAGGGCAAGTGTTTAAGAAATTGATAATGAATGTCATCAGGTCCAACAGCTGTATCGTGCGATTTATTAAGAGAATCGAACAATTCTCTCTCAGTAAAAGGTAAATTGTAGCTTTCAGTGTTGAGAGACGTAAAATTAAGTTTTTCCTTTTCCTTATTCTTTTTTATATGTCTAAATTCAGGAGTAGACTTAGCTGATGAAGAGTTTTTAGCAAAAGCATCAGCTAAGGAATTGGCTATATCTTTTACATCTGTTATTTTTTTATTATCTGCATTTAAATGTCCAAAAGAGGATTTACCTTTACCACTTATTTTACGAACCATATCCCATACCTTCTTTACTGATGAACGACAATTTAATTTAGAAACATATTTCTTCCAAGACTGTGATTTAACAGTCTTGATAGTACGACGAGCTTTAGCCCTAAATACTCTAAAATGATTTAAATTTTCCTGAGTAGGACTGAATTTAAATTTTCTAAGAGCTGCTTTACGCTTTCTAATAGCCTCCTTACATTCATCATCATACCACGGTTTAGGAGGTTTCTTTGGGTTTGATGAGGACTTTGGAATGCATTCTTCTGCCACTGAATATAAAATGGATGTAAATGTTTCAATGGGGTCATCACTATTTTCAAATACATCTGATCTAATCTTTTCCCTACACAATATTTCAAACTTTTCCCAATTTGCTTTCTTGAGTTTCCAGCGAGGAACACATTCCTCGACTGGAGAAGCAATATGGTTTAGAAATATTGGAAAGTGGTCACTTCCACATAGGTCGTCACCAACTTTCCAATCATAATCCAAGTAAATGGTTGGGTAACAAATAGAAAGATCAATGCAAGTAAAGGTTCCTGATGCCGGATGAAGATAGGTTGGGGACTTATTGTTGGAGATGCACAAATCGTGCTCACCAACAAAATCCTCAACAATTTTACCTAATGCATTAGTATTTGTAGACCCCCATAGAGGATTATGGCTGTTAAAATCCCCTAACAATATAAATGGGGCAGGCAATTGTTCAATAAGGGCGTCAAGTTCTTTCTTTGCAACTGTTGTCCTTGGCGGAATATATATAGAACAAAATGTAATGACCTTATGAAGGGTGACACTGACAGTAACAACTTGTAAATTAGTTTTAATAGGTAAAAGACTATGAACAACAGAGTTGTTCACAATAATAGAAGAGCCGCCAGCAGCTCTTTCACCGTCATTAAAAATATGATTATTTCTGAAGTTGACTTGATCAGTGTCCTTCAAGAAAGTTTCTTGAAGACTCATTATAGCCGGGTCATATTTATTCAGCAACAGAAGAATTTCATTATAATTTGCCTTAAGTCCTCTACAGTTCCATTGTATAACGCAATTTTTCATTATTGATTAATTAAAAAACATTTAATTAGGATGGAGGCGTAACAGGTACAATCTTTTTGTCTTTTTTCTTTTTTGGAGATTTGGAAGAAGGAACAATGGATGTATGTACATCCATCACTTCTTCCTCATCCAAGCTGCTATAAGTGTTGTGCAGCTTTACAGGATTCTCTTTGCCATTTGGTAAAGGATCACTGTCAGTATGTTTTTTAGATTTTTTCTGAGTAGAGATTGAGTTTTTCTGACTCTGAGACGATCCCTGGGTCGCCTGACACGCCATGTCAGACTTGCCAGAGACGGCAGACTCAGAAAGCTATAACTCTAAGGTGCCTAGTTAAATATTGCTGGTTATTAAACCTGGCTTAGATATTATAGCCATAATTATTTTTATAAAGTTTGGTGAAGATTGGATAAGACGTTTTGACTTACAGAGCGGACAAGGCTAAAAAGGCCAAATTTGGATAAATCAAGGGTCATAACTCTAAAATTCCTGAAAAAATCTTGCTGGATATTGAACTCGGCCTAGATATTATAGCCATAAATATTTTATAAGGTTTGATGAAGATTGGATGAGAACTTTTAAAATTAGAGAGCGGACAATATTTTGTGACAGACAGACAGACAGACAGAAAGGAGTAAATCAATATGTCTCCCACACCATTACTTGGTGGGAGATATAATTACTTAACCCAATAAAAATTAAGTTAAGATTTTCACGTTGTGCATGAATGTTACGCACATTGTTCGCTTACCTGGTGCCATGTTTGTTCACATAATGTTACAACAATCATGTAATGTCATTGATCGAACCATAACCCTTACCTCATGAATATTCATGACAGAAATAATGATACCATGGATACGTGCATATATGAGCTCAACCGTTTAATTGTATATGAACACAGAGTGTTTTGACTTTGGCAGAAACTGTATCTATAGACTTCCGTATATAGACAGTGTATATACCCTGATCAGGCAGCTCCGTTTGGTTCTACAGTGTATGAAAATGATCGAAAAGCCAATTACATCTTTAACGCTATGAACCAATCTATGACGACGCTAACACATTGAGACGCCGTGTCATTAGGTGTATAATTTGGCTCCAAACCTAGTGGTGGTCTGTGAAAAAGACTACGCGTATTGCAGATACATGTAGAAGGCAATTATTCAGTTTATAATAATGTCGCTTGCAGTGCTGGAATCAGTTTTACCCCTGTTTTGTATGTTGAGCTTATCACCAAAATAAACATTGTGGAATCAAATACACCAGTCTGCATACCACAATCATTATGCAAATGCACCTAAGCAAACATGTCCTTCAAAACGGCTGACAATTGGATTTGGACTATTATCAAAAATACATTTTATTGTAAACCAAGATAGTATGCCGCTTTATCGAAAACCGTTTTGTAACCATAAAACGCTGTCTAGAGAACAGGACTAAGCGTTGGAAATAAAATCGTTGGTTTCCACGGCTGCTACGCAAAGATTGGTTCGTTTGTTTCGGTACATTTTTCAATTTTCATTTTACGAAAATTCGGTTCGATACGTAGCTACACGCTTATCGGATATCACATTAAAAGAAAATATTGTAATGACCAATGTAAGTCCATTAGATCTAGATCCAAACCATTTTGGGAATTCCATAATGACAGTAAAACGCTTACAGTACGAATAATAAAACACGTATTATTATCGATCTTTAAGATAAGCGGCAGCTTAGTGCAGGGAGAAAATCGTGCAGAAAGCTACACTAGGATTTTTTCGCACAACTTTGACCCTACATTAAGCTGCCACCTGACTAAAGAACTGACTGTCGATTCGTCATTTTTTACTAATGAATGAATGAATGAATGATGTTTTACGGCCCATCGACACTGATGGTCATATATATAGATGGTCATATGGTCATATGGTTTTTTACTAAAACTTCGAACTATCGAGCTTTTATTGTATTATTTTAAATATTCTTACTTATCTATAATGAAGGAAAAAGTAAGATGTTTCGCAAACGTACTGCATGTGGGCAAGTCAGGCCAATAATTCATGTTCGGAATGAATAACGTCCACTCTATTACATTAACCCATTACTCAACAGATACCCTTTTTACGCTTTGCGTTTTACGCTTAGTTTAGACCAAGATCCGACGGCTCATGTAGCATGACCAGCTAGACACAGTAGTTGAAAGCCTAGAATTAAAGAACAATAAAAATCGTAACAAAAGTAAAACAACAAGGCAACTTTAAAAAAAGAAGGTTCCTTTTGGGATAAAAAAATACATGTCCGTTTTGTTATTCAGTTGATATCTGGCATGGAACTGTATTAAGGAAAATATATACTAGTATAAATTCTGAAAGGGGTGATCCCCGAGAGCAAAAACTGCAACACAAAAAGAGAAAATTGCAGACTCGGTTTTATTGAGTCTGTTCATGAACAGTAATTGAAAGTGCTATACTATATTACAGAGATCAATGATGCAGCATTCAGAATCAATCTTTAACATTGTTTCACGTATTACAAACACGAATGTCATTACACTCGTTCATTATTTGAACAAGGGTCGCCGGTTGGAAATCAAGATTAACGTATTTTTACATGGAACAGTGTAAAAACTGACAATACCTTTGCAAACCGGTTGGATCTAGAGGAGACGCCGAGTAACCCAAACAGGTTACAATTTGGATTAGGTGCAAATGTCCTATTTATTGATTGATGTTTTTGGTTTACAGTTATGTTGCGAGTTCTGTGTTTTATTCTTGCCACTGTATCTGCCGTTGACGTGGCAACAGGAAATGTACAAACACGAGGACAGTTCAATGGAGGGACATTTAGTTTCAGTGTCCACAATGACAGCAACGGAAAGCTAGTGGTAAGTCTCTCACATAAACTTATGATTAAATTGTAAATTGTAAATCAACCCGGGACACACATGCACTGTCATTTACAAACAATGTAAACCCATATCATAGGATTTATAGAGGAGCTGTTTGATCAGGGTATACAAAAGGGTCATTCAAAATCCTCTAGCAATTATAAGCCTGTCATACTGAGTTGACTCTATGGTTGAATATTAATGGGTTATTCTATTTTGATTATTCATGGTTGATAGGATTAAGGACATCTTTAAAGATGGACACATTTTACGCATCTTATGTAATTATGATTAGAACCATTCATTAGAAAGGTATTGGACTGAAACCATGGCAAATCTCAGGCATGTTAACTCATTCTATAAATCCGGACGGATTTTAACCCTTTCCTCAATAAATATTCATGAACGAAATAATCACGTGGTGAAAGTTAATAAGATTAATTTATGTTACAGCACATAGACACAGAAATCTTTGGTCATGGCGGAAACTGTAGAACCATATCTACATTATACTCGTATCATAGAGAACAGACCAGATTCAGACGGTTTCTATAGGAACCGTCTGATCTGGGTCTACTCTGTTTACAAAGGCGTAGAAAGGCGTATTTATGGAGTAAAGGGGTAATCAAAATTTATCGCATTAGCCAAATGTGTTTTGTTTTTCATAAATATAAATTCGATTAGCAAGAATGTAGTGGGATATATACATATTAGGAAACGCAAAACCTTGTGTTATCTTACCTGATGATGATGATGATGATGAAGATGATGATGATGATGATGATGAAGATGATGTTGATGATGTTATTAATTTATAAATTCTACTAAAATATAAAACACCAAATTATCATACATTATAATAAAATTATAATAATAATAATACAATAGGATGCGTTCCTTTTTCTATATTGGACTAGATAATAGAACAAAGAAATGAAAGAGTAGAAATTCTCCCAAACAGAACACATAATACATTGATAATCAGTATGAGTTATATAATATTGAGATCTATAATTAGGAACATTCATCCATATCCTTCTTGTCAATATCTTCTTCAATATATTCGCCACTATTTAGTTCACTAAATACGATTTAAAATAAAAAAATATATTACTGCGTAATCTCTATTACAATATGGACATATACCAATTACAGGCTGATCTGGATTTGATAACTGGCTGGGTATTAGGGAAGGGACCATGTGGACGAGGTTGCAGCAATGCAGACATGGGCAGATCAACATTAGTGTCCCGACAGAGCATGGGGATACTTGCTGGGAACCGGCATTATTTCGGTAACTGGACGGATGAGTTCAAAGCGAACGGTATGACAAATACAAAGAGCCTTGACTCGGCCATAGCTTCAAGCATGAAAGAGGTTTTGGTAGCAATTAGTAGCACGGCTAAATGGGAACAAGAACGAATGCAAGTGACTGTGTTCCTCGAACCAACTAATACTGATTTCTTTGAAGATATTTAGTAAGTATATACATGACTGTGTTATAAAGTTTCAAATGCCATGAGTAGGGCTTACCATTATCACTGGTCGTACCATTCTATTCCTGGGCGTAGAGATGTTGATGGAACATCATATTCATTTAACCCTTTCCCTGTTCAATTTAGATGTAAGAACAATTGACATCATGGATATGTAAACGGAGCAGACCCTGATCAGTCGGCTCCTACAGTCAGATCGAGGTATACCCTGTTGAATCAGATCTATATTGTATCATAAACGAACAGGACAATACCTGATAAGACGGCTCCTATAGGAGCCATCTAATATCGGTCTTCTCTGTTTGCAAAGGCATGAAAAGCGTTTATATGAAGAAAAGGGTTAAAAGCAGACTTCTTCCAGTGGTTAGAAGTTTAATAGTAAATAGTATAAAAACAAACAACTTAATTGCTGGTTTATTTTCTCTTTAGATGTAGTTCTCAGTTAGAAATCGACCCGTGTACACAGTTTCAAAAAAGTTGAACTAGAACTGTATATGAGCTATTTGCAATATCTGTGTGGTGTTTTGTCAATATCTGTGTGGTGTTATTTCAATATCTGTGTGATGTTATGTCAATATCTGTGTGGTGTTATTTCAATATATGTGTGGTGTTATGTCAATATATGTGTGGTGTTATTTCAAGATATGTGTGATGTTATGTCAATATCTGTGTGGTGTTATGTCAATATCTGTGTGTGTTATGTCAATATCTGTGTAGTGTCTTTTCAGTTTCGAAGGCGAATATTGGCATCACTTGAATATGCAGGGTTCAACGGTTAAACCATGGCATATGCAAGCTAAAGTTGACAGGCGTATCAGAAGCGACACTGGCAAACCAAATCAGAGTCCAATGGTCCTGATGAAACCAGTTTATAGGTAGGTGTGAGGATGATCGTGTTTAAGGGTGCCATGATGACCCTTTATGCTTTACCCCCTGAGTAAACAACTATGAAGCTTTTCATTTGAAAAATGATATATCAATAGAACGTCGAAATGGTTATATATCATTTGAAACTAGACATGCATATACACATGTATGATCTGTAATTTCACAGGATATGTGCCCTGTGGTTATTCTTGTTCTTAGAATGACTAGAAAATCCCATATCCCCAGCAGCACCGGTGAGTCAGCAAGTAATTTTGTCATAAATGTGTATAGCTTTCTCATCAAACTGAGTAACGACGTAAATTAATTTTATCGGATTTTATGTTTCATGACTATGAATCTCGTCTAAATATTCGCATATATTCGCAACATTTATTTCTAATGGGTATTTCTGCGAAGTTTTATGACTTTTTTTTTTTAAAACTGTAGAAGTGTATCTATATTATACAATAATCAAACAATATAATGAAAATGCGTAAGAGGGCGTATTAACCCTTTAGCTGCCAAGTTTTGTCGTCTGCAATCTTTGTCGTCTGCTACAATTTTCACTTTTTTTTTATTTTTTCTTCATTTTTGTTTCAAACATCAGTCATAGTAACAAACAGTTTGGATCCTGATGAGACGCCGAGTTACTCGGCGTCTCATCTGGATCCAAACTGTTTGCATAGGTAACCACAGATACGATATTGGTTTTTTTTCTTTTGAGCTGACTAGATGTCAGTCCATTTATTTTCTATTTTTTTATAACATCAAAAACAATACAAACAATACAAATAATACAAGTTGATATCACGGGCTATATGACAATTATTTTTTCAAGAGTCCATAGTTGTTCCTAAATATAAATTATTATATAAAAAGAATCGATATACATGTATTTTCCGCCAAATTTTATGATAAATCTCAAAGTTCAGTTATATGATAGTTTTAAGTTTTCGGTTAAATTTTAGAATTATTGGGTGGCTTAATTTATGTTTCACATAATATTTTTCAAGTGTAAGCAAGTCGTTGTATAGGATATTAGGCATGTTTACCACTTTCAATCTTCTTTCACTCTTAAAGTAACTTTTATAAATGGCGAAAGTTATTTGTCCTAAAAGTATGTTTACATCATTGTATTCTTTATATTGAACCTTATATCCTATTACGATATTAAACATATTAAATACTTTATGTATGCCTATCCTTTGCATCAATGTGTGTATTGTTTGCCAAAACGTATGTATGTATGTACAGTGAATGAAAAAATGATCTAATGTTTCTGTTTCATTACAATGCCTGCATAATGGTGTGTCAAACTGCTTCCATTTAAATAGATTCTCATTTGTAGGTATTATTTTATGTATTATTTTGATCTTTAATTGTTTGACTTTGTTGTTAGCATAAATTTTATTGATTATGTAATATACTGATTTCCAAATTATTTCACTTTTAAATTCTTTTTCCCAATATTTATGTATATATGGCACGTCAAACTTTTTGTCAATAAATTTTGTCTGAAGTTCTTTGTTACTTAATTTTGTAATATTATAGTTCTGTCCAAAGTCTGTCTTGTTTATTCTGACAAGACATTTTATCGACATATCTGATTTCAGTATAACTTTCCACTCATTGGGAATAGACCGTTTCAATTTTGAAAATTCAGCTATCCAATTTCTTTTGTCATTAACATTTTGGATTATAGTTTCTTTTATTTCACCATTACTATTAATAATATCATTGATGTATATTATTCCTGATTTGACCCAGGACTCGTAAATTAAGCATTTACCGCCATATTTTATGAACCGGTTACCCCATATAACTTGGGTTCTGACATCGTGAAATGACTTAACTTTGGTGCATAAACACATGTTATTTAATTCAAAGAAATATTTTAGTATGTCTTTATAGAATACCGGTACGGTATGTTTCACAGTTGGAAGAGATTTGAATGAGTCCAAGTTCATTTTTAGAATCAAAAGCTTATCTCCATATTGATTTAGGAAGAATTTTGGAATGACTTTCCAGTTGGCTTCATCGCTAGAAGTTATTGCTTTTAACCATTTAAGTTTAAGTGTTTTCATGTATGTATCTATATCCGGAACTTCAAGTCCACCATCCAGTTTCTTGCCAATTAAAGTGTTTCGTTTTATTTTTTCATTTTTATTCCCCCACAAGAATTTAAATATCATAGTATTTATTTGCTTTGTTATACGACTTGGAACGCATATGGATTGGATTAGAAAACTGAGTTTCGGTAAAAGGAGAGATTTTACAATTGTTATCCTTCCAATGATAGTGAGAATTCTTTGATTCCAGCTGTTAATTAGTTTCTGACAAGATTCCAGTTTATCCAGCCAGTTTAAATTTTCGCATTCTACTCTATTAGTGCCAAAGTATGTACCTAATGCTTTAACTTTAGAAGAGAACTTTATACCATCAATTAAGATATTATGCGATTGAACACGATTTCCAATTAACAATCCTTCTGTTTTGTTTACATTTAATTTGAGCCCAGAGAACTTTCCGAATTCTCGAACTGTTTTTAAAGCAGGAGGAATTTCACCTATATTTTTCAAGAATAAAGTTGTATCGTCTGCCAATTGAGTTATCTTCAGACGGTGAGTTTTGTCAGGTGTATTAACTTTGATTCCTTCTATTTCTTCACGTGTCCTGATTTTATGTGCAAGTATTTCAGTAATAATTATAAAGATAAGAGCTGAAATGGGACATCCTTGTCTGATCCCACGTGAAATATTAAAAAACTCTGATTGCCAACCATTATTTATTACGGATGAACTGATATTATTGTATAAGATATTTATCCAGTTGATAAAATCTTTCTTAAAACCAAATTGTTTTAAAACATTAATCATGAAGTTCCAGTCAACAGTATCAAAAGCTTTCTTAAAATCTTTTTTGTATAACAGTGAAAAAATACATTGTTTCTGAGAATGAGATAATTCGCCATTCTTTACACTATCTGAAAAAGAATTAAAAATTAAGGAAGATAAATGTGGCCAAAATTTCTGGTAAAATTCTACTGTCAGACCATCTAAACCCGGACTTTTGTTAAGTTTCATTCCTTGTACAGCCTCCCAACATTCAATCATTGTAATGGGCCCTTCACATATATTAGCTTCATCTTCTGTTAAGACATGTTCTAGTTGTATGTTCTGTAAGTATTGCTGAATGTCAGTTTTATTTTCTTTGCATGTATATAAATCTGTTTGCAGCTCAATCATTGAGTACACTAGCGATAGGTGGATACAGTATGTTCAATTAAATGTTTTTTTGTTATACATGCACTTTACCACTGTATTTGCTGTCGCGGTTGTTGTAGATTAGTCGGAGAGGGGATACGTTTATTTACACTGTTTGTCTTTTAGGATGGGGATGGAATAAGGGTGAGGTTGGGCGCCCATAAACCGGTTTAAACCCCCGGTGACTTTTGTCACTGACCGTTCCAAGGCGGTACTTCCATCTTCCTCCTATTGAATGTTTGTTTTGTCTTTGTGCGTCTCTTGTTGTTTTTTCTACCCATGTACATTTGCTGTTTCCTTGTGTTGCTGTTCGGGCGAGTGTTTGTTCTGTATGTGGTATTTCCTGCATGACTCATTTTTGTACTTTTATAAAACTTGATCTCATATTCTAAAATATCTTTCACTTTTGTGATGTGATGCCCGTTGTTTAATAACGATGTAATTGTTTTTCTACGTTGCTTAGATTTTTCTAAACTTAAGAAGTATTTCGTATTTTTCTCACCTTCTTCAAGAAATTGAATCCTAGCTCTTACTTGTGCCCCCTTTGCCTTTGTATCATATATTTGCGTAATTTCATTTTGTATTTCGGTTGCCATAGTTTCATTAAAATTCTGTTTTGACATTAAGTGTATTAACTGCGTTTCTAACTTGTGAAGTCTGTTGTGTATATCCCTAGATTTGCGTTTTGAAAACTTTATTGATGCTTGTTTAATCTCGTATTTACATATTTCCCACTTAAGAGTATTATTTAAATTAAGAAGTTTACATCTTTCAATAATGTCTATAATTACGTTACAATATTCCTGGTTTTCAAGGTGTTGATTATTCAGTTTCCAATATCCTGGTCAACGTTTGAACGGTTTCCTCAGTTTTAGAGATATAGCCAAATGATCTGTCGTATTTATAGCAGCAGGACGTATGTCTGTCGATGAAGTGAGCGGAACTGTGTTTTTGTCTGTTAACCAAAAATCAATTCTACTTTTGTCCGTGCCATTTTTTCTTTTCCATGTATATTGATTTTTTTCCTTATTTAAGTGTCTCCAAATATCATTTAAATCATTGTCCTTTTTTAATTTTGTTAGCATGCTATTAAGCTTAGGCTGTTTTTTCGAAGAACTTATTCTGTCTTTTAAATTGTTTATGTCATTAAAATCTCCACCAATTATCTTTAACCCTTGCGAATTTTCTAGTAATAATGAGTTCATCTCTTCTAAAAATACGTTTCTATTTTTTTTATCATTTGGTGCATAAACATTTAAAATTGAAAACACATTGTTACAAGTGTCGATGTTCATAAAATAATATCTACCATCCGCACCAGTTAACGTGTCAGTAATAGTGAACTCTATTTTTTTACTTACGAGGATTGACACACCTTTACTGTTAGAAGTACCAAACGAGTGATTAAGGTACCATTCATCAAAATCTTCTTTTACAGACTAAACATTGCATAGGCATGCTGTACAGTTCCACACAGCCGACAAGTATAGCCAAGTACAGACTTAACACGACATTCTACTACCCAGTAATTCACAAATGCGTATAGCATGCACCGCACGTGCTTTGATTCATGTATATTCCGGTTACTTTCCTGCGTAAGCGTACCCGATACATTTTGCCTATGTACAGATAGATTCATAAGAATTGATCCGCATATACATATATAGTTATAAAATAATGTACAACAGTCAACTGAACACTGCATTTTGAATTTACGCACTAGAATTAAACCTGATAAAATAGTCTTGAGACGGATAGGACACCAGAACATCTCTGTGTCGGAAATGTTCCAACCTATTTAACACAATGTTTCCCTGTAAAGACACTACTAGTGTTAACCATATAACTCTTCCTATTATAATAGTATTATAATATTTTATCGCAGTCACTTTGCGTATTCTTATACATGTATTTCATCCGTTCAAACGAAGTACAAAATAGTATAAGGCGTGAAATGCATTCAATAATGCGCCAGATCGTTTTCCGTAAGACGTAGTCCGTATTCCGAAGCTCAAGTTCCGTTTCCATAATATCTAAAAACACCATTATTAGCGAGTAGATATTAATTATCACTATCAGAGTCTGAGTCTTCCGTGTCCACCCTACCTTTTTTGAATGTTCATTCAACAATTCAGCAGGTGTGGGAGGAGTCCGGTTTTTGGCGTCTACATTGGCTTTCCTCACTTTAGCTGGAGTCTTTGCCGCGGAACTCGATGCCTGAACATAACTGTCAAGCAGGGTTTGTCCACCGACGGCCTTGTCTTTCTTTTTCCTTGACCGTTTGATCGGCGCCGTATTTCCTGCAGAATTGTCATTTACCTGCGTCTCATTGTCTACAGAAGGGGTTGCAGGAACAGCGTCATCGATGGGACATTCACCCCTTCGGTGCCCGATTTTATTGCACGACAAGCATTTCCAGTCACTCTGACACTCTGCTTTCTTGTGTCCTTTTTCTAGACACTTTCCGCATTTGTCGTCGTGGCTGTCTTGATTTCGCCTCCTCTGACCAAAATGAATTACCCTACCGATGAACTGTGTAAATGCAAGTGTCGGGGGCAGGGGCTCTTTAAGGGTGAGAGACTTTACAATAACGAGCCTGTCTCCTGTTTGGCAATTCGTCAGTTTGCCTTTGACCCGTAGTTTTTCTCTTGTAATAGTGATTACATCTATCTCTCTTTGTATGAATGTGTGCTTTATCACGCTATCGTCCACTGAGAGTGGAATGTTTTTCACCCTAATGCGAGTTGTGCCTTCGCCATCTAGCCGGTTAGGGTTTGTGTGTAGGAAGTCTATAGTCTTTCCCCTTAATGTCACCCCTCGTGTTAATAGAGTAACTTTGTCATCAATGTTCTCAACATAAACACGCCACGTACCTCGTACTCTTTGCAGTCCTGTGATATGTGTTGGTTCGATGATAGATCCAATGCTCTCATAAAGCTCCTCATGCTTCAGCCATTCCAATTTCAAGGGAATATGATCACCAAACAGCTTTTTCTCCAACATAAACACTATCGGTGCACCACCATGTCCGCCATATTTGTTGTCACCAATGTCCTGCTCAACACTTGAAAGCGGGGCATTTAGCTCCTCACTTAGCATTTCTGCACTTTTCCGGTATATCTATCCTTACACTGCACTATCAGATTAAACACACTGACACTTTTATCCAGAATTTTCTCCCGAAAACAGCTTATTTTGGGTAAATTGTTATCACCGAGATCAAACCCGCCTTGGAAGGTATAAATCACGTGACGATATTGGTAAGTTTTATGACTAGGTGAATGAATTGTGAGTAAACCACATGTTAGTCGTAATAATGGTAATATTAAACGAAACACTCGTATGAAGATGACTATTCTTGATCTACATACTTTGCGTATAACTGCTGGTAAACATGCCATGCTTTCTAGACTTTCTTCCTTATCAATATCTTCCTTAAAAGAAATTGACGAGCAAGCCGATAAAATCATGTATAGATCAGATCCTCTCATAGGAACGGCTAGTTTGATACAAAGCTTTACTCTATATACTCTATATGGAAAGAAATTGGAAAAAATCCAGACTCACAATAGACCATCAGCTATACAGAGAACAGTGTGCCAACGTAAACAAACTGTTGACAAAGGCAAAGGTTGATTTCTACTCAGAGAAAGTAGAATCTTGCCAGGCAGACTCAAAGAGTCTTTTCAAAGTTACTAAGCACCTGCTAGGCACAACTAGCGACATCAAATTGCCTAAGACTTCGTCCTAAAGACAACTTGCACAAGACTTCAGTGACTTTTTTGTCAACAAAGTGGACAAAATTCGGGCAGATATTGCATCAGACACTGTATCGAGTGCACCAGTTATTACTGAAATGCAGCATGCAACGAACGCTTTTGATAGTTTTGTTACAGTTACAGAAGAAGAAGTAGAACAGATCATTAAGGCATCCCCTTGCAAGTCCTGTGAACTGGATCCTATACCTACATGGCTGTTAAAGTCATGCCTTGGTGAACTCCTACCGATTCTGACAAAAATTGTAAACTCCTCTTTAGACACGGCCTACGTTCTAAAAAACTTCAAGATGTCACATGTCAGACCTAATTTGAAGAAACCGAATCAGGATTAAAACGAACTTAGGAATTATAGGCCTGTTTCGAATTTGCCATTTGTCTCCAAAGTGTTAGAAAAAGTGGTCGACAAGCGCATTGAGTCCCACTTGACCTCAAACGGACTACATGAGCATCATCAGTCGGCATACCGAAAGCATCATTCAACGGAGACTGCTCTCCTGAAAGTTCAGAACGACATCCTTCAATCCCTAGATAAAAACGAAATAACAGTTCTGGTCATGCTTGACTTATCGGCTGCATTTGACACTATCGATCATGAAACTCTGCTAAAACGCCTGGAAGAAGACTTCAGAATTCTTGGAAAACCTCTTGAGTGGATAACCTCCTACCTGAATGACCGCTATCAAATAGTCTCAGTAGATGGAGAACTGTCCACCCCAGTTAAAATGGAATATAGCGTGCCACAGGGTTCCGTCCTAGGACCAAAACACTACATCATGTACACGAAACCTGTCGGCTCACTCTGCAGAAACCATGGGCTTAATCACAATCTCTATGCCGATGACTCACAGTTATACCTGTCCTTTAAGCCCAAGGGCATATCCTGTCAACTGGAGGCTCTATCGCGAGTTCAGGACTGTCCCAAAGAAGTAGTCTCTTGGATGCATCGGAACATGCTGAAGCTCAATACTGACAAGACTGAGGTCATTCTGTTTCATACAAAAAACACAGAAGTACCTGCAGAGGTTAGTGTGCAAGTAGGACCCTCTAAAATCCGGCCATCTTTGTGTATAAAGAATCTCGGTGCATGGCTCGATTCACAAATGGATATGACATCACATGTCAATTCCGTGTGTAGGTCTAGTTATGCACAGCTCCGACAAATAGGCCATATTAGAAACTACCTCTCACCTGATGCTACCAAGACTTTGGTAAACTCTCTTGTTACATCGAAAATAGACTACTGCAATTCACTGCTGCATGGGATTTCAAACAACTCACTGTGGAAATTTCAAAGAGTGCAAAACACAGCAGCCCGCACCATAACCAGAACTTCCCGATATAATCATATCACGCCGGTTTTGAAGGAACTTCACTGGCTTCCGGTTCAACATCGGATTGAATTTCAAAATTCTGACTCTTACGTATAAAGCCATGCACAATGAATCTCCCAAGTACATTGTCGACATGCTTGACGTATACAGGCCGCGCAGAGAGTTAAGGTCAGCAAGCAGATCATTGTCGTTGGTTGTGCCAAAAAGTCGTAAGATAAAATATGGTGGGAGAAGTTTCATGCATGCAGCTCCGAAACTTTGGAATGCTCTACCTTCAGGCATTAGAGACGCAAGGTCACTGGCATGTTTCAAAAGGTGTCTGAAAACGCACTTTTGTTACTAGGACAGTTTTGTTCAGAATAGGAATGGCTTTCAGCCAACCTATTAAGCTAACCGATTACCCAATAGTCATGTACAGTGGCAACTAAACTAAGGATAGAAATGGCTTTCAGCCAACCTATTAAGCTAACAGTTGACCCAGTAGTCATGTACAGTGGCAACTGAGTTCAGGATAGGAATGGCTTTCAGCCAACATATCAAGCTAACAGTTGACCCAATAGTCATATAAATGGAATGATTTTCAGTCAGCCCATTTATTCTAATTTATGATATTGATGAGCATGGCTTTCAGTCAACTTGTCTGTATCAAGTTTGTTAATATATTATAGATTATTCTAATTTGTGATATTGATGAGCATGGCTTTCAGTCAACTTGTCTGTATAAAGTTTTGTTAATACAGATTATTCTAATTTGTGATATTGATGAGCAGTGCTTTCAGTCAACTTGTCTGTATCAAGTTTGTTAATATAGTTTATTCTAATTT
The DNA here is from genome assembly GCA_963576725.1 of Azorinus chamasolen. Taxonomy (NCBI): domain Eukaryota; kingdom Metazoa; phylum Mollusca; class Bivalvia; order Cardiida; family Solecurtidae; genus Azorinus; species Azorinus chamasolen. The sequence goes on from OY755235.1 coordinate 28,453,919, forward strand.
GTGATATTAATGAGTATGGCTTTCAGTCAACTTGTCTGTATCAAGTTTGTTAATACAGTTTATGCTAGTCCTTGCGGATAGTGATTTTATATCTATTGTATATCTTTTGCTTATCTTCACTGACGGGTGGAAAATCATGTAGTTCCTTTCGTCTAGCGATTTCATATATATTGTACATCTTTCATTGTCTGGATAGATAATCATGCGGATCGTTCCGGTTAGTGATTTCATCCATGTGAAGCGCTTTTGAACGCACATATCCAGTGTGAAAAGAGCGCTATATAAATGTGGTATAATAATAATAATAATAATAATAATATTCTCAGACCACACATTGACACATTATCTGAATACCAAAGATTCTTTTAGAAAATCCCTTTTATTAATAAAGGTATCGATTTTATTGACCTCTAGAGTATATTCAGAGACAAAAATGTAATTGACACTATTCCTAAATACTTTAAAAATACAGAACCACCAATTATCTGCTACAAATATAACGAACCCATCAGAAATACAATGTTTAACTATAATACGATTATTGCCGACCTTAGTATTGATGATACTATTCCCGATAATTGGGATTGCGCAACCTCAAAGTTTTGCTATTCTCCGGCTGGTCATGTGATTACTGGTAACTTCGAGATAATTAAAGATAAACGTTTACGATCTCTTCTTAATAAAGGTCCAACATATAGAATACCATCTTTGATGGATTTTAACTCTTGTCGAGGTCAGATTGCTGAGGCTTTACAAAATTTTAGTACTAAGTGGTGCCGTAGAGAACATGTTGAGTCTAATGCTCTTTCAAATTGGAAAAAAACAACTTTTGATATAATTAACAAGCGCATTTCATTCTATAACTCAAATGAGCAACTTCTTACCTCTAAACCTATAATTTCTTTTAGACATCTTAAAAATGGTTTACAGGATTTCCATTAAAAATACGTCTTTGTTCCTGCTGATAAGGCTTCGAATAATGTCATTATTATTTGACGATTACATTATATCAATGTCTTGAAGCAGGAAATTATTAATACCAAGTCATATATTTCAGTTAATACTGACGAAAAGACCATCGTTTCAGAATATGTAAAAAGTGTGAACAACTTGAAGCCGATATTGAAATTACACAACATAAACTTCCTACAATGTATTGGTTACCGAAACTACATAAAAACCATATAAAGCGCGTTTCATTGCAAATTGTAGCTCTTGTACAACTACTAAGTTGTCTGTATTTTTAACTTCTTGTTTAACTAAGATAAAAGAACACGTAAAATTATATTGTGATAAGGCTTATGAAAATTCTGGAATAAATCTCTTCTGGTCTATTAATAACTCTTCAGAGGTCTTATACAAACTTGGGATGGAATAAGAGTGAGGTTGGGCGCCCATAAACCGGTTTAACCCCCAGTGACTTTTGTCACTGACCGTTCCAAGGCGATACTTCCATCTTCCTCCTATTGTATGTTTGTTTTGTCTTTGTGTGTCTCTTGTTGTTTTTTCTAGTTATGTACATTTACTGTTTCCTTGTGTTGCTGTTAGGGCGAGTGTTTGTTCTGTATGTGGTGTTTCCTGCATGACTCATTTTTGTACTTTTAAGAATAAAAGGTATCTTGCATCCACTGTAAGCACATACGATGTTTCTACATCATACACTACCATCCTCATGATTTAATTAAAGATAAACTTAAGAGATATGATCCTATAGTACTACAGCATACCGCATGTTTGGTTGTCAACCCTTTGACAGTTGGCAATAACGCCGGCCTCTTTGCATGTACGCCGACAAGAAAGGTTTAGTACTCTGTGAGGCGATCTCTTAAATCCAGAAATGGAAGGAGAACGTCAGATACCTGTACCATTTCGTTTTTGTCGTACCCGTTATTACTTTTCTACAGTTACTCTGTTTGTAGCTCATTCATTGAGTACACAAGCGATAGGTGGATACAGTTTGTTCACTTAAATGTTTTCTTTATACATGCACTTTACCACTGTATTTGCCGTCGCGGTTGTTGTAGATTAGTCGGAGAGGGGATACGTTTATTTACACTGTTTGTCTTTTAGGGTGGGGATGGAATAAGTGTGAGGTTGGGCGCCCATAAACCGGTTTAACCCCCTAGTGACTTTTGTCACTGACCGTTCCAAGGCGGTGCTTCCATCTCCCCTCTATTGTGTGTTTGTTTTGTCTTTGTGCGTCTCTTGTTGTTTTTTATAGTTATGTACATTTGCTGTTTCCTTGTGTTGCTGTTCGGGCGACTATTTGTTCTGTATGTGGTGTTTCCTGCATGACTCATGTTTGTACTTTTAATGCAGAAAGTATTTGTTCGAGAAAAACATAATTTCTGGCATGTAATGCTGATAAAGCTTTCTTTACTGACGAGCAAATGAAATATGACACCAATTTGACTTGCTCAGAAGTTTGCGAATCACTAACCTTTCTTCCGGATAACATATTCATACGGTATGGGAATGCTATATACCGTCAGGTGATTGGTATTCCTATGGGTACGAATTGTGCACCACTGGTCGCGGATTTGTTTTTGTACTGCTATGAGAGAGATTTCATGGTACGTTTGAATCCACAATCATAAGAAGATGTTATAAAAGCCTTCAATGAAACTTCTCGATATGTGGATGATATTTTAACAGAAATAACCCTTTCTTTGATGGTTTGATTCCTACAATTTACCTAAACGAACTCAAATTGAATAAAGCTAACCCTTCGGACACTTGTGCAGCGCTTTTCTTGATCTAGACCTTAAAATAGACAATGGAATAAATTCTTCTAAAATATATGACAAAAGAGATGATTTTGATTTTAAAATTGTTAATTTCCATATCGTGTTGGAGCTGTTCCCCGTGCCCCATCTTACGGGGTTTATATATCTCAACTTATTTGTTTGCTAGAGCTTGTTCATCTGTTGACGATTTTAACAGTCGAAATCTCATTTTAACTGAAAAGCTGCTTAAGCAAGGATATAGATACTGTAAACTAAGAAAATCTTGTTCTAAATTTTATTATAGAAATCTCTCACTTATTGGCAAATACAAATGTAATCTCAAGGCGCTCTTGCGACACGATATTTCACATCCTGAATTTGAAGGTGATGTGATTTACAAACTTGCGTTGCTGTTCGGGCGGCTGTTTGTTCTGTATGTGGTGTTTCCTGCATGACTCATTTTCTTACTTTTCGTAATATTATTGGACATACCATTTTCTCACTTTGTTCCTCAAATATGTTAAAAAAATCATTAAAAAGGGATATGATCCTATAGTACTACAACATAATGCATGTCTGGTTGTCAACCCTTTTACAGTTGACAATCACGCTGGCCTCTTTGCATGTACGCCGACAAGAAAAGTTTAGTACTCTTTGACGGCGACCTCTTCAATCCGGAAACGTTTTTGTTGTACCCTTTATTACTTTTCTACAGTTACTCTGATTGCAGCCTAACCATTAAGTACACTAACGATAGGTGGATACAGTTTATTTCACTTAAAGGTGTATTATGCGCATTTGTCGTATTAACGTTTTGAATATTAATTAGGTTGTTACCACATGTACAATTGCTGACACTGGTTGTTGACCTACATAATATATTTTATTCAGGAAAAACAGGCAATATGTCCATCTTACCTGATATAATCCACATGCAAATTAGCCAAATATACCGTTCAATGGTGTCAATCAAATATAACGGTCAAAGGGAGCTAACTCATACAGGTATATCGAATGATTATTTTTGGTATGTAAACTTTTTACGACAGATTCCGGCAAATGGCGAAGGCTGTTCCGTTGGTTTCCGTAATTTGCGCAGCATACATCTTTAAATGTTTTCGTTTTACATGCACTTTACCACTGTATATGCCACCGCAGTTGTTGTAGCGGGGATACGTTTATTTACACTGTTTGTCTATGAGGTAGGGGATGGAATAAGTGTGAGGTTGGGCGCCCTTAAACCGGTTTAACCCCCAGTGACATTTGTCACCGACCGTTCCAAAGCGGTATTTCCATCTCCCCCATTGTTTGTTTGTTATGTCCGTGCATCTCTTTGTGTCTTTTATATAGATGTATATTTGCTGTTTGTCGTTGTGGTGCTGTTTGGGCGGCTGTGTGTTTTGTATGCGGTGCTTCCTGCATGACTCATACATGTACATGTACTTACCTTGATATAGTCAATGATCATAACTCAACTGTTATTAAATTGCTATAAAACTTACAACAATGTACAAAACATCTTAACTCAACAAAGGATTTGTTGACTGTATTGTACCAAACACGCATTATTCAAAATAATTACTTTATGTCAGATATTGGGACCACATGGCATTGACTTACTTGGACTATTCAAAGGGGTAATAATTTGTAAATGGTGTTATAAACGACGTTTGAGAAGAACAACGAGTCGATAAATCAAACTAGGAGGTGTGCAAATAAATCAAACCGGGACGTGTTCACAAATCAAACATTCTACCTTGTCGCTACAAAAGATGGATTGTTTCCGTTTTCATAGTGATGTAGTTTAAACACTGTTACATACATTGCATTTATATATAGTTATATAAATGGAAAAGTAGTAAAGTCAAGCAGGCAAAGCCACATACAAGACGCAACCACCACCATATGACAAAATAAGGATTGGAACACTAAAACCGATACAGTCTTCTTGAGAGAGAGATAGATAGCTAAAGGGAGCGAGACAATTCCTGCTACTGTAAACATATATCAACAGGATGATCACACAATTCTCACTGCAGATTAAAACTTGACACTAGGGGGCAGATCCAAATTACTGCTATCGATCCTGATGGCGATCATGTGAAATGCCAAATTGCAGAGAGAGTCGAAGGTGGCGACATCGTGAAAAATGAATTACCAGGTCTAGTAGTATATGAGGTAAGCAACTCTAAATTTGGTTTCAGTTCAGTGATACTATTTTCTATTTTGCCAGGGAAGCCATAACAAGGCCGTGAGAAATACAGAGAACAGATAGAACGAAAACGAAAACGATGGAACGGATGAACAAATATATATATATATATATAGTAGAGAAAGAAACTTATTCATACAGTGCGAAATAAATATTTGCTAAATACTGCAAATGTTTCCCGAGCGCTTTCGACAATTACGTCTTCATCAGGGGATATGCAATAATGCAGTGAACTTGTTTTGGTTTTACGATCTTCGAAGTTCGAAAACAAAAGCAATTGGAAGCCACCTAAACAAACTGAATCCCTCGAAACATTCATATCGAATGTTGAGTCAGATATAAGATCGTTTCAATCCAGTGGGTGCTCCAAGGAAAATCTTTCAAAAGTAGAAAAAGGCGCAATAAGGTCTTTAAAACAACGCGATGACATTATCATCAAGCCTGCTGACAAAGGCTCAGCCGTAGTCGTCATGGACAAAGACCACTACATTTCGGAAGCAGAACGCCAACTGAACGACATACAATTCTACAAAAAACTAGATTACGACCCGACGTTAGAAATTCAGGACAAAGTAGACACTCTCCTAAATACTATGCTGGAGGCTGGTCATATATCCGACAAAAACTTCGAATACTTACACGTTCAGAACCCTAAGCCAGGTAGATTTTATTTGCTCCCTAAAATTCACAAAGCAGGAAATCCAGGTCGACCAATTGTTTCAGCAAACGGACATCCTACAGAACGAATATCAGAATATGTAGATTCTCATCTCAGACCACATGTAGTGCAACTGCCCTCATATGTCCAGGACACTACAGATTATCTAAACAAGGTTGAATCAATGGATATCAAAAATGACACCCATCTGGTATCCTTGGACGTAACATCTCTCTATACAAACATACCACATGAAGATGGAATAGAGGCTTGCAGGGAAGTTTGGGAAACACGTGAACAGAACGATCCGCCCACTGAAATCCTTTTAGAATTAGTAAGTCTTATTCTGAAGGGAAACAACTTTGAGTTCAATGGAAACCATTTCCTACAGATTCAAGGAACTGCCATGGGTACAAAAATGGCCCCATCATATGCAAACATTTTTATGGGACGCCTGGAAAAACAGCTACTCAAGTCCGTTACCTTAGCACCGAACATGTGGTTAAAGATTCATTGACGATGTCGACATGCACTGGTGCCACAGTCTCGCCGAACTGTCAGTGTTTTTGGAAAAAGCAAATAATTTTCATCCCACCATCAAATTTACCAGTGAAACATCAAATAACAACCATATATTCCTTGACACAATATCCAAAATAGAAGACAACAAACTAATTGTAGACCTATACACAAAACCAACTGACAAACACCAGTACCTCCTTCCCACCAGTTGTCATCCTGCCCATTGTTGTAAAAATATCCCTTACAGCCTTGCTCTGAGAATCAGAAGAATATGCACACAGGCACCTACTTTTGAACGTAGGGCAGAAGAGCTTTCAAACCACTTAACGGCCAGGGGGTACAATCACCACACAGTTGCTGGGTCAATACAATTGGCACGTGAACAAGACAGACCGGATCTACTTCTGTACAAAGAAAAACAAATGGACAAAGACAAAGTGCCATTCGTCGTCACATTTCACCCAGACATGCCAAACATCCGGAAGATCATCGACAAGCATTGGCCCACAATAGAGTCATCACGGAAACTCGGAAACATTTTCAAAGAAAAACCAATTATCGCCCACCGAAGGCCAAAATCACTCCGAGACATCCTAGTCAATGCAAAAATCAAACAAGGGTGCAACACTAGCAAAACCGGGCATTCCAATGCATGTGCAACCCCAAGATGCCAAACGTGCCAGATGATGACACCCACATCTGTTTTCTGCAGCATTTCAGGAGCAATTTCGTCGATAAAAGGCGACTCTAACTGCAAAACAAGCAACGCCATTTACCTGATGACATGCAAAATCTGCAGGAAACAGTATGTGAGTGAAACAAAACTACCAGTCAGTCGGCGCATGAACCTCCACAGGTCTGACTGGAAAACACAACGGTTCAACAGATCACCAGTCGCTGAACATTTCTGTCAAGACCAACACACCTCCAGCGACATTGATCTTTGTGTTATCGAGTCGGACTCACGATGGTCTGACAAGGAAAGGAAGAGTCGCGAAACATATTGGATCCGTAGGCTCAACACATTACAGCCATTTGGAATCAATAAAGGAGATTAATATCTCTATTCACAATAATAACTTCACTCAAAACCTGAAAGTATTTTTTTTTTTTAAAAAAGAGTAAACTTGTTTTCAAGCGTTCAGCAATCACAGAGAGTCATTGTGTACACCGACATTTTATGAAAACAGCTGACTTGTTTTAAAACCAAAACAAGTTCACTGCATTATTGCATATCCCCTGATGAAGACGTAATTGTCGAAAGCGCTCGGGAAACATTTGCAGTATTTAGCAAATATTTATTTCGCACTGTATGAATAAGTTTCTTTCTCTACTATATACACATCTTTATTCTTATTCTTTGCATCAAATATTTTGATCCAGTGCTTTGGAAGGACGTTAGTAGATGTCACAATTTATTTCTCTACTCTCTCTCTCTCTCTCTCTCTCTCTCTCTCTCTCTCTCTCTCTCTCTCTCTCTATATATATATATATATATATATGTATATATAGCGAGAGAGAGACAGAGAGAGAGAGCATTTGAAATTATTTTCTGATGTCTGTAGCACAAAAAGTTTTACGTAATTTCTATCCTTTTTTACTATTTTAATGTTCTCATTAATATTCATGAGTATGCAAATAAGGTAATTAAAACAACAAGTTGGAAATAAAAGTACAATGTCTTAATTTTCAATTGGTACAAGTTTTATAGGGTAAGGCCAAAAACTGGATGTCATATGGGCGAAATTGCAGGTATGGGTCATCTTAACGAAAACTTTGGGGTTGCCATGGAAACGGTTAAAATACACAGCGTAAAAGAATTTAAACTTGAGCTCATTCGAGATTCTGATTCAGGATACTTTTCTGAACATTTTGGTACCCATGAAAAAAGTGTAAAGTGTGTGTGTGTGTGTGTGTGTGTGTGTGTGTGGGGGGGGGGGGGTTACATGGTAGACCCCATTGGCACCCTGAGTACATGTTCCCAGCGATTCGGTTACGGTTAAAGGTTAAAAACTCGTTAATGATTTTTTGTGTTCGCTCCTCATTCCTTGAAGAATTTTAATAAAACTTGCTTCAAATCTAAACCTCACCGAGGCTACGTGCAGAATCTGAGCAAACAGTTTGAATCCAGATTAGCCACCAAGTAAGTCGACATCAGGATACTGTTTTACACCTTGATAATATTGTGGTAAATAAAGTAAATATAGCTTGAATTTTGAAAATGTACTTGGTGAAAGATTGTGTAAAACATAATTTTCCCATCCGGCCAAAGTAAACGGAGAAGGATATTGCACTTTTTTTTCAGATTACCTCATTCATTTTTGACCAGCATCTTAAAAAAGGACACATTTAAATGGTGTAGACCCATATCAGAGGACTCCTGAAGTTTCTTAAACAATATGGGAATAAATGGGTTAAAATGAGTCACCATATTTAGAGCTTATGAGACTTATTATTGATGTATCGCATTCGTTTTTCTGCAATACATTTAAAATGATTCTGCTTTACATCATGCATCTTAGAATTTATTAAACCATTAAATTTGAATTTGGATGGTCTATGATCATATCACCATTGTAAACAGTTTTTCTCTCATAATTCAGTTGAAAACAAATAAAATGACACATGCCCTTAAGATCATGCATATTACCCCCCAGAGACTTTTGTCACTGACAGTTCCAAGGCGGTACTTCCATCTCCCCCCTATTGTATGGAAAAGTAGTAAAGTCAAGCAGGTAAAGCCACATGCAAGACGCAACCACCACCAAAACACCGATAGACAGCATGACACACATACACACACAACCACACACCCAAACGCACGCCCACACACGAGATGAACACAGAAAACACCAACAGACACACAAGAATCAGAGACAAACACTCCACACATGAACAAAATCACAAGAACAAAGACGCAAGGCAAACAAAAAGAAGGGTGACAAAGAGAGTACCGCCTTGGCACGGTCAGTAGCAAAAACACCACTGGGGGTTTAAACCGGTTTACGGACGTCCTAACCTCACACTTCTCTCAAATCACCCTAGCTATACAAATAGTGTACATAAATGTATCCCCGCCGGACTTACCCACAACATAGACGACGTTGAACACAGGACAAGATGTAAAACATAGCATAACTGACAATTCGTCAAATATGTACTCAATGACTTTGCTGAAGTCAGAGCACCTGCAGGTAAGCCGTTAAGGCACGACAGGGAAAAAATAATACATGAGTCTGGTAAGCTCATCCCGTATCTGGGTTTAAGAGTATACCAACATAGAGTACTACCTTCGGCCTGTCATCGCGCAAGCAAAGAGGGAAGCGTAGCTACCGACTGTAAAAGGGTCGCCATAAAAGTCTGGTTGAGAAATGCCTTGTTGCAGTAACGTCCGTAGATTGCAATTATATTTACTAATGAGTGGTAAATTTTCGATAATAAAATTTAGAAAACGTTTTCCGAAGTTTGTGATATCTGTAACCTTGCTTAAGAAGTTTATCAGTTATAACTAAATTACGACTGTTAGAATCTTCAAGCAAAGAACAGGCTCGGGCAAACCGAATAAGTTGAGAAATATAAACCCCATAAGATGTAGAACGGGGCACATCTCCATCTAGAAAAGGATAATTAACACTTTTAAAATTAAAATCTTCTCTTTTATCGTATATGTTGGACGAAACTGTTTTTATAGTTATGTACATTTGCTGTTTCCTTGTGTTGCTGTTCGGGCGATTGTTTGTTCTGTATGTGGTATTTCCAGCATGACTCATTTTTGTACTTTTATCATTTGTAATTGAAAGATTCAAATCTAAAATGAAGCTATAATTTCAGATTGATTCGCTTTGTTTAAAGACAGTTCTTTTGGGTAAATTGAAGAAATCATAGTTTCAAAATAAGGATTATCTAAATTCAAAATATCGTTTAAATACCTTGAAGTTTTATTAAAAGCATTAACAATATCGGTCTGTGTATCAGGTTTTAAGCTAAGCATAAAATCCCTCTCATAGCAATACAAAAACAAAACTGCAACAAGAGGGGCACAATTTGTACCCATGGGTATACCAACAACTTGACGATATATGGTACCCCCATAACGCACAAATATTTTATCTAAAAGAAAGGTAAGAGATCTACAAACATCAATGCAAGTCCACATTGTGTAATGTTCAACTTCTGAATTTGAAAAGAATGAACGTTGAACATTACAAGCAATAAACATTTTATTTTCTCTGGCAAAGTTTTTTTCTATTAATTTAATCAGTTTATTCTTTATAAGATGGTGAGGTAGAGTACTATAGAGTGTAGAGAAATCATAAGAGCTCAGTGAAGAAATGTTATACTGTTCATTTTCAAGTTTCGTTAAAACATTTATTTGAATTTTTTATGGACCAAAAACATTAACACCAAAATTTTCATATATTTTATCACAGTAACGTTTTACATGTTCTTTGATCATAGTAAGACAGGACGTATGTTTGTTTTGTCTTTGTGCGCCTCTTGATGTTTTTTATAGTTATGTACATTTGCTGTTTCCTTGTGTTGCTGTTCGGGCGACTGTTTGTTCTGTATGTGGTGTTTCCTGCATGACACTACAAGCGTATGTTTCATTTCGTGACATTAGTACTCTTTTGGTCTACTGAAATTCAATTTAAAGCATGACCAGGCGGTCTAATATAAATATAAATGCCCTTTCAAATATTATAAGGATATTGAACAAATGTACACTCTAAAACTTGCAACAGGCGAACATGTGTTCAGCAGATGACGATGCTAGCACTGAAAGTGTTAATTTACGCTATGTCATGTAAGGATGTAGTAGAATTTACTATTAATTCTTTGACTGATTCTTTAATGTCAATGACGTTTTGTAAAGTACTAAAATATACTAAAGTAAAGTATTCTGTACAAAATGACATAAAATATTACGTGATTTTGAATTTAATTTCATATAGTAATAAATACCGCAACATAAATAGTAATAATAATAAAAATAATAATAATAATAATAATAATAATAATAATAATAATTATAATGATACTAATCGATTATAATAATAATGTAGTCAAATGTAATCACATGTTTGTGAAAATCGTGATCTGGAAATCACAAAGTCCTACAAGCATATTTAAAGGACATATCAATAAGGTCAACTGTATACTGTTTAAAGGTGCTTAAATGTTTATTTTCTTCATTTCATAAACAGCTCTACATTTAGACTCTTGCCTATGACATTTAATTTTGAAAATGTTGCAGAATTGCACTGTCACTATTGACGCCAATAGAGCTAAGTTTGGATACCACGACGACGCGTGGGGTGCGGTGGCATTGACGGTGGCTGACTACAACAAAGAAACAATAATAATGGGAGTGGAGCATCTAAATCCCTATTGGGGTTTATTAAGCAAAGTAGCTGTGCAGGTATGCTCGTATTCTAATACCGCGAATACTAAGTATATCAATCTGCTAGTAGCATGAATATCATATCATTTCGTTCAACCTTTCATTTCAGTTCAGTGATTTAACACATTTACTTTATAAATGGCCAATCTGCATTTACAAACTGATACGGCCAATCCAAACTTACTTTGTATTCTAATTTGGTTCCATATCAGATCAGTTCACATATACCATATCAGTTCGAATAACACATACCATTTGAAACATTATTAATATGTACCGTTTTGCAGGCCAAATAACTCTTACTGATTGGTTAAGAGAATATTATACAGGACATAATCGTTTTTAAACTACAGTAAATTGCTGCAAATGCTACAACACACTATACTAAGACTGGAGTCTGTAAAATAAGGCAGTGTTCTAAATGTAACCGGTCCGGTTAACTCGTGCAGTTAAGCGTCAGCCTGGGATCGGAAGGTTGTACGTTTAATTAGTGAGTACAACAAAATATAACCGGTCCGTCCGATATCAGTTTGTTATTTGATTGGGCGAGGTGTCGTGCCATGTGTCTACATTATAATATCACATTGTGGCAGCACTATATATCTTTCTCAAGTAGACACACCGTCTATGTATAACGAAAATACTATTTTACGGGGCACCACTTATATTTATGTCACGACAAACAATATATTGGGAACATACTGGAATCAGGCTGTCCGTCCCGAAGTCTGTCTATCTGCGTGTTTGTCCGTCTGCCTGTCCGGCCATGGGTACACTTTTCTCTTGACTACTTCTACAGTTGTGATTTAGTTGTGTTGAAAGTCTATAGGTAGTTTTATAACAATGAAAACTATCAAAGCTAGTATCAAAGCTAATGGTTTCTAACTTGGAAAATTCGTTTACCATATAATCATCAGACATTGATTATGTGGTGCACGGGCCATATCTTAGTCATGCAATTTATGAGTGATTGTCCTAAGTGAAAGATTGCATGTCCTGTCCTTTAATCTAACTGTTGAGGGCGTTATTGCCCTTTTAAAGATATTTGAGACTTTTAACTCTTTGCTTGCTAAACGCAACTAGCATTGCATTTGAAAACAGCTTGATATAGATAGGACGCCGAGTAACTCACCAGGATCCAAGCTGCTTGGTACCCGGTCAATTAGCTTGACCCAATCGAAAATCAGCACACCTGTAGCAGATCAGAGTTTGAGAAGACATTGTTTCTAGCAGGCTAAGGGTTAAGGTAAAATATGTTGTGTCGACATGTCCGGAGTTATGTTGTGTCGACCTGTCCGGAGTATAACTTTAAACGTACGAAAGCTGTTGAATTCAGTATCAATACAAATATTAATATCTACTGAAAAGAGGTGCAATGCACAATGAACATATTAGTTGTTTTATTCTTTATATTCTTACTGAGAGCATAACATCAACAGTAGGAATGTTTCTGACGTCAATCTTCATGTACAAATAGGTGTCATTAACGAGAAATGTACAAGGACGATGGGTCAGTTATCAGTATGTTTGTTGTTGTTGCCGTTTGTTATTTTATACTTATGTGTTGTAAAATAATAACTTTTTCACCAGGGTAAATAGAGGATCTTACATGAGTGTTCTTGATTATTGGATTTATTAAATGAGTCTTTTTAAAACGATAAAAAACGAGCTTTATGAACACGAATGCAAGATCCTATTTATAACATAACACACACGAATGTTTTTTGCAGCCAATATTTCAGCAGTAACGAGGATTGTTATAAATTCTCCTTACATATAGAAATGATGAATGAAAGGTGTTATTAGGTTCGCTAGGTAACTGGGACAAAGTAGGTCCAAATTTTCCAACTTTATTTTTTACTTACTGTCATATCAACCAGGATCTAATTCAGACCTCTCTGGTCTTCAATTTAACTGTGATAGTTTATGATACCAAAACATACAGAAACACGTCAAAATAAATTTTGAGTTACAGTTTTGACATACATAGTTACAAACACGTCACATTATGACGTCATTGTACACAACATGTGTCTATGTAAAGCGCGCCATTTACATGAAGACCCACATACAGTCGCCAACACGTCCGACATTCACTGTCAATCGGATTCGAAATGCGCCTTCGTTTTGGTATATTAAGATATTAAGCCCTTCATTAGTGTTGTATGTATACACATGGACATGGACATGGACATTTCCACCGAGAAAAAAATCTCGATTCAAGTTCAGTGAAAATGTTTGAAATGGACAAAAGATTCAGTACGAACTGCTGCATAAAATGTGTTGGAACAGGAGGAAGATTTTCGCGATCAGCTGAGTTAGTGAGTATAGCATATTTGAAATATGTTTGTGCTGTGCTGGATTCAGATGACTATTGTTGTTGATTGATGAGATATTTGTATGAGTAGAAATATTCATAAACAAAAGGACATACGGTGAAGAAAATGCAAAGTTGAGGCATTTAAATGTAGAATGGATTGTATGGGTCAGAGTAGCTGGTAGGTCTTTTTTGGCATACATTTTGTATATGATTCCTGACAGCGATTACAATTTGTATTATTTTATCGAAATTAAGGCGCAAGTGCCAACAATCCTTTGCCATCTATCGTGACTCAATCGTGGACAGGTAGGTCGACCACCGTCCGCCAGTTTGTTTGTTTTGACAGCGCGTATGAATCGTTCGAATGTCATTCGGTCGTTCGAATGTTATTCACTAGTGATTATATGCCCATGATTATCAAAAAATAAATGATAGTGTTACGTCACGCTGAAGCCACGTGTTATGTTATAATTGAATTTAAAGTTCATATACAGCAAAAAAAGAAGTCACTCCTGAACTTGTTTTAATTTACGTATCTTATCTGGACATCTGATCGAGAAGTAAATAGTTCATGCTATATAGTTTGTGTTAGCATCTTTGGAAGTTTTTGTCCTTTGTTTTTTTATACTCATATCTAATCTGATGCATAATTTAATTCATTTCATTTTTTTTGTCAGATGGGCCCACCTTTGCTAGAATGTGTCATTTTGTAAACTTATAGCTTGCTCTTACTTTCATGAGAGCCTGTTCACCTGTAATTTTCTTTTAATTGGACTAATTACTACCAGAATGAATGCCTCTGTATCATGTTTTCTCTGTGTACGAATATGGAACGTGTGGAGGTGGTTCGGGATATTCCTTAGTCTTTTTGTTTTACAGTACTAGTTAATTAAGTTGTTCCTTTCGAAGTATTCTACTATTCTACTGTAAGTGATATTACAGAATTTAATTTATATGAGTCAGTCACATTTATTAAATACTTGACCAACTCTAACCATCTTATCCCCGTATATTTGATGTTCCGATTACATATGTATTCAGTGCAATTAGAATGAGATGATATCAGTTTGGAGGAAAACAATCATATGAACTCACACCGCTCCATTCCGATTTGTAGTTCCTTGTTCAAGTTCTGGCAGTGATTAATGCTCCCGTGTTCGTGACACCAACGGCCAAATCTAATCATCATTTCATTATGTATTCCGGAACCGCATGGGTACAGACACTTTATGCTAAAGCCAGTGAAAACACGTAAGTAAATACTTTTATAAGTAGTCAGATACTCAGAATAATGACTGATTTCATGCATGAAACACTGATATAGATTCCCCGATTTGTAATCGTTATCTTTTATCATTATTGTGCTTCGGGCGAATTTGAAATATCCAGTTATATATCCAAGTGTCTCATCAGGATGTAGCATAGATTGACATGTTGTGAATATTAGTCAAAAAGGATAGCATTTATCTAATGCGTTTAAGCTTTTAATCAGATAAAGTTTCTCTTTTACTATAAAAAATAACTAGTAACTGAAAAATTAGTATACGATAAATTTCACCATGGGAGAAACCAATGTGAAATGTTTATACAAATGTATTTATTCAACGTTACGTTTAAAATGTATTTAAATTGTTATAGAACAATTAACGAGTTTATCGTACTGGGGCGTCAACAAGAGAATCTTACTGTGTCTCCTATTCAAGACGCCCTCAAAACTGGAGTCAGATTTGTAGAGATAACATGGATACCAAAGCCTAGCGAGGTTGGACATCACATCATCTGTACCAGAGTAATCGATGATACAGGGTAACGCCTTCCTATTATTCACACTATATACAAGTTCATGTACATATATGTTTGTTCTGCTGATTCTGGTTTATATATATTGAACTATAAACAGCATGACATTATCTAAATGGTAAATAAGAGATACATGCTTAACTATCTCTGTTTAGTAAAATGCAATATTGCCTAGCATATTTAAGCATAACCGTATACTTTTTCATGTTATATGCTTGCCAAGCTCTGTGTTTGTATTGACATGTTTTGTTCCAGTGTTGACTCCGACGAGGACAGATGTTTCACCATAGAGATACGACGTAAGAACAAGTTGTTTTAAATTTTGTTTTTCTAATAAAATTGTAAATAGTCTAATAAAACAGTGTCATTTTGATGACAAAAGTGTTAATGCTAGTAGCACCAAATCCATCGTACCAATATAGTACTTTAAATGTGGAAACCCGTCAACTATGGCTTATAAGGACACGATAATTATTTTAATCTGTATGTAGCCAAGTGCTAAAGCATATCTTATAAGCATATACATAAGATGTTTTCGAATGGTAGTGGTAGTCAGGCACGGAGATGTTATGTAGGAGTCACCACGTTACTCGACTCGTCTGTCAGTCTATCCATTGTTTTTGGTGGTGCATGTTGTCAACGAAACTTAAGTGTTAAGTGTTTGTGTGGCGGCCGAAATAGTCGCCCCGTATTTCATTCTCAGTGTTTTTCTGGTCATTCGGGACCACTAGTTTTGATGTTATTAGTTTTGAAAATTGAATACTTCTTAAGCCGGTGCTAGGGGGCGTGAGTAGTGTTGCACGTTTAATTACTACTCATGAACAGACTCAATAAAACCAAGTCTGCAATTTTCGTTTTTTGCATTTCTACATTTGCTTTCGAAGGACCACCAATTTTCAAAATACATGTACTTCACAACAGCAGGTTTTAGGTGCTTGTGTGGCGGCCGTAAAAAGTCGCCTCGTACTTAATTCTCATTGTTGTTATATTTCTTGTCCTTCGGGATCATTAGTTTTGACGTTATTAGTTTTGAATATGAATACTGATTAAGCCGGGGCTAGATGGCGTGAGTAGTGTTGCACTTTTAATTACTACTCATGGTCGGACTCAATAAAACCGAGTCTGCAATTTTCTCTTTTTGCATTTCTACTTTTGCTTTCGAAGGATCTCCCATTTTGCGCATATCGTTGCAGAAGTATGACCACTTGGTTATAAAAACACATACTTTGACAAGATTTTGCGTGCGATGTATTGTGATATGTTTAATATGTTGAGGTATTGACATGGTAATACTTATAGCACAGTTGAATACTACCTTGTTGTATTTAAAACACATACACACATGGGTAAGTTCTGATTCTTTACAGCGGACAGGTTTAACCACAGTTCAACACCCAGTACTGTAAGTATACGCTCTTTGTAACTTTTTTTCAAAAGTGGCTACAAATTTATTATGCTCATATATTTAAACGTAATAATCGACGTCATCACCTTGAAATAGGTATGATATGCAGTGAGCTGACCGGGTGACGATCTGCTATGGTTTATGGTTTATTGTTATGGTAACGTGATTCTTCGAAACTAAACTATTATTTAAATTACCCGCATTTACATAGAAAACGTGCAATGAAAAAGTAATAAAGTCAAGCATGAAAAGCCACACATAAAACGCCACCATCACCAAAACACCTACAGAAAGCAAATGGTATAACAATTTATACTCACACACATACAGTAGATAGTCACATACAAGACGCAATCTCCACCAACACATCGATAGACAGCATGTCACACACAACCAAACACACACGCACGCACGCACGTACGCACGCAAGTCTCTATCTGTACTACCTCAAACGTTATGACCAATGTTAAAGTTACAGACAAACAGACAATTTGACCTTTGACCCTGAAGAATGACCTTGACATGTCACCCCTCAAAATGTGCAACTTCATGAGATACACAAACATGCCAAATATCAAGTCTCTATCTCTACTGGTCCAAAAGTTATGGCCAATGTTGAAGTCAGTGATTTGACCCATATATTTGACGTCTGACCTTGAAGGATGACGTTGGCCTTGACATGTTACCCCTCAACATGTACAGCTTCATGCGATACACATGCATACTAAATATCAAGACTCTATCTCTATTGGTTCAAAAGTTATTGCCAATGTTAAAGTGAATGAAAACAGACAATTTGACCTTTGACCCTGAAGAATGACCTTGACATGTCACCCCTCAAAATGTGCGGATTTATGAGATACATAAGCATGCCAAATATCAAGTCACTAGCTGTACTGGCTCAAACGTTATGACCAATGTTAAAGTTATAGACAAAGAAACAGACAATTTGACCTTTGACCCTGAAGGATGAACTTGGCATTGACATGTCACCCCTCACAATGTACAACATCATGCGATACACATGCATACCAAATATCAAGACTCTATCTCTATTGGTTCAAAAGTTATTGCCAATGTTAAAGTTGGTGATTTGACTCATATATTTGACCTCTGACCTTGAAGGAAACTGGCTCAAAAGCTATGACCAATGTTAAGGCTGCGTTAAAGTTACAGCCAAAAAACAGACAAGTTGACCTTTGACCCTAAAGGATGACCTTGACCTTGACATGTCACCCCTCAAAATGGACAGCTTTATGAGATACACAAGCATGCCAAATATCAAGTTTCTATCTCTACTGGTCCAAAAGTTATGGCCAATGTTAAAGTTGGTGATTTGACCCATATATTTGGTTTAAACATATTTTATTTATAAATATTTACATGAATATTGACCCATATATTTGACCTCTGACAATGAAGGATGACCTTGACCTTGACATGTCACACCTCAAAATGTGCGGCTTTATGAGATACATATGCATACCAAATATCAAGTTTCTATCTGTACTGGCTCAAAAGTTATGACCAATGTTAAAGTTGCTGACAAACAGACAAACGGACAAACAGACAAACAGACAAACAGACAGACAAACAGACAGGGCAAAAACAATATGCCCCCCCAGATTTTGATCGGGGGGGGGGGGCATAAAAATCGTCACCAGGTATGACATTTCAGCAATGATTATAGTTCGAATGACAAATTTACAACGAAAATGATCCGACATCGGTTAATTTATTTGGAGCGTAATTGAACTTAAAACGTTATCATCGAGGTGCAAAACGTTATGATTAAGGTGCAAATGAGCAAAGATATAATTTTTGTAAGATTGTCGCAGAGTAAGACACGCTTGTCATATATGTTCATCGTAATTCTAAATATTTAGAAAGAGTAAATATTTCAACTGATTACATGACTATTAATCCTTACAGTGCGTGACACGAATAACTAATGTCATTTGCAAACAGTGAAGAACCAAACCAGACGGAGCCCTCTCATCAGGGTTTACACTGTTTGTCATGTTACACGTTTCTTTAGAAAATCCAAATAAGTTTGCAAGCCGTTTGAATTTGGAATAGTTCATTGAAAGTTCAGCGTTGTAATGGTTAACTTGGGAAAATTCGGGGTCGTATCCATTTTCATAAGAAAGGTTATGATCCCATTACATTGCAACGCACTGCATGTTTGGTTATCGACCCTTTTACAGTCGGTAGCTACGTTTCCCTCTTTGCTTGTGCGATGACAGGCCGAGGGTAGTACTCTATGATGGTATACTCTTAAACTCAGATACGGGATTAGCTTACCAGACTCATGTATTACTTTTTCCCTGTCGTGCCCTTAACGGCTTCCCTGCAGGTGCTCTGACTTCAGCAAAGACATTGGGTACATATTTGACGGATTTTCACAGTTATTATGCTATGTTTTACATATTGTCATGTGTTTACCGTCTTCTATATTGTGAGTAAGTCCGGCGGGGATACCTTTATTTACACTATGGGTAAAGCTAGGGTGACTTTGAGAGAAGTGTGAGGTTAGGACGTCCGCAAACCGGTTTAAACCCCCAGTAGTATTTTTGCTACTGACCGTGCCAAGGCGGTACTCTCTTTGTCACCCTTACTTTTGTTTGTCTTGTGTCCTTGTGCTTGTGATTTTGTTTATGTGTGGAATGTCTCTAGTTCTTGTGTGTTTGTTGGTATTTTCTGTGTTCATCTCGTGTGTGTGTGTGTGTGTGTTTGTAGTGTGTGTGTTTGTGTAGTTGTGTGTGTGTGTCATTGTATCTATCGGTGTTTTGGTGGTGGTTGCGTCCTGTATGTGGCTTTGTCTGCTTGACTTTACTACTTTTCGATTTATACGAGTAACGTTTACGTTAAAGGAGATTACGAGTACACTCTTTTACTCCGATTTATCCCAAAGTTCAAGTTATCCATTTTATCCGAGATATCGAGATTCATATTCAAAATCACCCGATAGAATTTTGTTTTCGATGACCTTGATTATCTCTCATTAAATCGATGAAAGAGTAGAGTTAGGGTTAGAATGTTTGTGAAAGGATGTCAGTATTTATAATAAATATCGTACTGTGTGATCCATCTACACTAACTGATATTTGGCTCGAATTCTGTTTGATTGTGTGATCATTCGAATCACCTGATTACTCGTCCTATCTTTCTAGACATATTTCTAATTCACATAGTCACAGATGGTCATGTGATTATTCTCTTTGATTCGTGTCTACTGATGATTATAAACATTTATATATTACTGTCCTCGTATTGAATAAAAATGTATGTAAAACAATAGTGAAACTGAGTTGAAATACGTTTTGTTTTCAGACTCGTCCATACTTCATCGACCTACCAAACGTTGCGCAGACTGTTCATTGCTTAACTGATGTGACATGCATATTACCAGTTTACATCAAATCTGCACAGTAAGTTTGTGTTCCTGCTTTGTCAGTTACATTGGTCTTTAATAAACATATAAATTGGATACCTTTTGGCAAAGTAGCTGAACTCTGTTACATGAACATTCACATAATAATATTTGAGGTGAACAAGTAGTTCGTTATCATTCGTTATCATTCGTTACATCCAGATTCGCCCAAACATTGAAAATCACGAAGTTTCCTTTTTAAAATTTTCTTGATTGTTGTAATGTCAGTTTTCATTCGCTTCAGATTTAAACACAAAATATATCTTCTTTTGCACAACAGTAAATACAGTGAGTGCCAAATGAATGACATTGAGTCTACTGAATATGGAAAATTAGTCAAACAGGGAGAGCCACGTACGAAATGACACTATGTAAGGGGAGAAAAATCAATATCGATTGTATGTACGGGGAGACGTTTTACGGCCGCCACACAGCACACACAACACTAATGTGTTCTTAGAAGCCACATTGTGTTCTTAGTAAAGAGTAAATAATAAGCTGTTAAGGAGAACGTTGTTTAATTGAATGCTAGTCCGTTTGATCTTAGTATAAAATACTCATAAGACTGCAAATAAAAGTACAAAAAATTGTCATGCAGGAAACACCACATAGACGTTAACTAATGAACATATTTTATCATAAGTTCCGTCACCTAAAAGAGAAACAAAATCAGGCAGGAAGTTGGCAAATATATCCGTACAATAGCCCTGACTACCAACCAAAACGAGGTCCACTGTAGCAAAACTATAGCCACTTATAGCAAAATTATAAGCTGTTGGTAATCAGTTTACATGTCACTTTGACGAGTGATAAACATATATAATGTAAGAGTGTCAAAGTATCCAAAACAATGGATGGCATCGAGCGACTTATGGTTTATATTATATGAAAAAGTAGTAAGGTCAAGCAGGCAAAACACAGACACGACGCAACCACCACCAAAACATCGATAGATAGAATACAATCAATATTGTTTTCTTCCTCTTGCAGGAATTGCTCTACATTCAATGCGTTTCCTCATACATTAACACCATACTTTGCACTGCATGGTGGTTTCGGTACTCACCGACATATTGTGTGACTATTTCAATTTCCCTTTTAAGATTTGTGCCCTTTGCCTTTTCTCTAGTGGTACTTTACCTTACTCGTTTTTCTTACTTCTTACGTTTTACCCATTCAATGTTTTCCTTCATTTCCTTAGTCTTCTTTATTTTCTGTCGTAACCTCCGGTATGTTTTTATTCTTTACACAATTTTTCTTTTCGTTACATATGTATGTCGCTTTTTACGGAAGGGTGCTACAATTACTACATAATTATGAATAGTCTCCCAATACTTAAAATTACAAACTTAAACTTACACTTTGTGTCTTCTGTTCAGATTCCTCTTAACCTGGCTAATTTCCAATCACTACAACCGTCAGTTTGTATTTGACCTCTAAAATTGTCTTCTGCTTGTCTTTTTCATGTTCCCCCTTCTGCTATTAGTAACATTTTTCATAATGGACCAAAACTCGCTCTGTCTCCTTTAAAGCCATTTATCTCTCGTTATAGTAAAGCCCATCTAGATTCACATTATTTGAACAAAAGACATAGGGTGTATCCAATAATTACTAAGTGCAATAGTAAGAGGTGTATGTGTTGCAATTTTATTTCTACTAGATCAGCAATTAAATCTCTTGTTAATGGTAGAGTGTTTAGTCTGAAGATTAATTCTGATTTAGACTGAAACTCATCTAATAATATATATGTTCTTACATGAAATGCGCCACGCTGTGGCATTCAATATGTAGATCAGACAGGACGTACGTGAACACAGTTTCTATTGCCGGATCAAAAAAGTACGCAATTGTCTTAACCAGCATTTTCGTTATACAGGACATTTTTTCAAATATGTTTCGGTTCAACCAGTAGAACTAATTTATTATGATTCTAAAACTACTAGCAGTTTAAAATATACAGCTCGTTTTATCACAGAGCTAGACTGGATAAAGAAGTTACAAACACCTTTTCCTTTAGGCCTTAATGATAACATTTTCCAAAGCGGCAACATTTCTAAAGATCCAAGCATCGATAATTTCTCTATATTTTCTATTCGAAAACGTAAAAGTAGATCACATGGTAGACGTAGAAATGGTAATATTAAGCGTAAATTACGTCGTAATATGTCTATTCATTATTTACATACCATTCTAAAACAAACTGGCAAACATTCTATGTTATCTTGTTTATCGTCTTTACCCTTTTCCTGTCTCAAGTCCATAGACGAAGAGGCTGATAAAAGCTATATGCGTACAGAGCCGTTAATTAATATTGCCTCACTTATACAAAGTTACACACAGCATGTTCTTCGTCCTCGTATTGATAAAGAATCTGAACATAAAAGACATTTTCTGAAACTTCAATTCCTAAATAAAGGTATCGATTTTATTGATATTCAAAGTATATTTCATGATGAGAATGTAATCGATACTAATCTCACATATTTAATCAACTCTGAATCACCAATCATCTGTTATAAATATATAATAAACCTATTAGGAATGTTATTTTTAACTACAATAAAATTGTCTCTGACTTAAATATTGATGTCAATACCCCTATTTCTTGAGATTGTAGCATTTCTAGCTTTTGCTATAAATCAGTTGGTCATGTCATTACTGGTAATTTTGATATCATTAAGGATAAACGTCTCAGGACCCTCCTAACTAAAGGACCTAAATATAGATTACCTTCCCTTATTGATTTTGACGCTTGTCGAACTCATATTCTTGCACAAAACGTGCTGTTGTAGTCCCGCTAGACCATGTATTAACAAGGCGAGTCTCGTGCTCACGCGCTGTTGTTGACCGGTTTTAATTACACCTATTTGGGGCCTAAGGTAAACAATGGACGCGAATATAGCGTTTTGGCCTAAGCTTGGTGAACGATACGAGTATTTCAGGGGCGCCGATAATGAACTGTTTTAGTAATAGACATTGGTTATCGACCCTTTTACAGTCGGTAGCTACGCTTCCCTCTTTGCTTGCGCGATGACAGGCCGAGGGTAGTACTCTATGATGGTATACTCTTAAACTTGGATACAGGAGGAGCTTACCAGACTCATGTATTACATTTTCCCTGTCGTGCCCTTAACGGCTTACCTGCAGGTGCTCTGACTTCAGCTAAGTCATTGAGTACATATTTGACGGTTTGTCACAGTTATTATGCTATGTTTTACATGTTGTCCTGTGTTCACCGTCGTCTATGTTGTGGGTAAGTCCAGCGGGCATACCTTTATTTACAATATTTGTAAAGCTAGGGTGACTTTGAGAGAAGTGTGAGGTTAGGACGTCCGTAAACCGGTTTAAACCCCCAGTGGTGTTTTTGTTGCTGACCGTGCCAAGGCGGTACTCTCTTTGTCACCCTTCCTTTTGTTTGCCTTGCGTCTTTGTGCTTGTGGTTTGTTCATGTTGTGGAACGTTTGTCCCTGTTTCTTGTGTGTCTTTTGGTGTTTTCTGTGTTCATTTCGTGTGTGTGTGTGTGTGCGTTTGGGTGTGTGGTTGTGTGTGTGTGTCATGCTGTCTATCGGTGTTTTGGTGGTGGTTGCGTCTTGCATGTGGCTTTGCATGCTTGACTTTACTACTTTTCCATATTGAATAAAATTCCGTGTAAACGGTATCGATAATACAGTCATGAAATGACACCAGAAAGAAAACAATGGCCCGGAAATAGCATATATCGAACGAAGTGTCAAAGAAGTGTATAGTTTTGATTGTATTTGGAAAAGGCAAATTGATGCAGGAAAGCAGAAAATGACATTTATGCAAGAATAGCGTTAATACACGTTTGTCTTCGGGCAATAACATCTGCAGTGTCCCTCGGGAATGTTGTTGCCCTCGCCCTTCGGGCTCGGGCCAACAACAGTCCCTCGGGACACTGCAGATGTTATTGCCCGAAAAAACGTGTATTAACCCTCTATTGCGGAAGCTATTCAAGAATTCTGCATCAAATGGTGTCGACGAGAACATGTTGATGTTAATGCCCTTTCGGATTGGAATGAATGAATGAATGAATGGTGTTTTACGGCCCATCGACACTGATGGTCATATAGAGCCGAATAAATAATGTAAATAAAACTAAGTGATGAAATCAAATAAAGACAATCTCACTAGATTATGTAAATGTCAGTCCCGATCAACAGGATTGTAAATAAAATAAGGACAAAACATAAACGACATTCTAAAAATACACTTTTTAAATTTTAGAATATATATTGATGGCTTTTAAAAAATCAAATATTTTTGGTATTTCTACCAGCTCAAACAGTTCCCTCAGGGAATCTGCTTGAAAGAACGTATCTCTGATTAAGATTAAATCAGGACATTCAATGAGAATGTGCTGAATTGTATAAGGCTCAAAACAAAATAAACATTCAGGCTGAACTTCACCTTTCAGTAAAAATGAATGAGTTAAAAAAGAATGTCCAATTCTTATTCTGGCCAATACGACCTCATCACGCCGAATTGGTAAGCATGAACAAAGATGTTCACCTAAAATAGGTTTAACAGCATGGAGCTTGTTATGAATTTCATCATTCCAAGACTCCTGCCATTTATATAGAATATTTCTAGTAATTTGTGGTTTGAAATCCGAATATGGTAATCTCATATCAGATTCAGGCGATTCAAGCGCAGACTTCGCTGCAAGATCCGCCCTCTCGTTACCCTGTATTCCACAATGACTAGGTATCCAACAAAATATTACATCTTTTGAATAAGACATTTCATGGTATTTTAAAACAAGTTTTTTAATAAGAACATTTTTTGAAGAACATTTACTCAGAGATTGTAAAACAGAAAGAGAATCCGAAAAGATTATATGTTTACTATATGATTTTCCAGCAATATAATCAAGAGCTAAGTCAATAGCTTTGATCTCTGCTGAAAAAATGGAGGCATTATCGGGAAGCCGAAACTTTGTCTCTGAGTCATCAGCCACAAAGGCAGCTGCAACTCTCTCATCATCTTTTGAACCATCAGTATATACTTGTTCATAATCTTCAAATCTTGAAATTATTTCATTTAAAAAAGAACTGAATTCAAGCGAGCTTGTTTCAGACTTTTTATGCCGTGTTAGTTCAAAAATAACTTTTGGTGGTTTAATAGTCCAAGGTGGTACAGATTCAACCTTAGTCTTTTCAACCAAAGATAAATCTATATCACTATTTTGAAAACTGTTTTTCATACGTATTCCGAAAGGTGGAATTACCTTTTCCTTAGATTCAAATAAACGTTGATATTTAGGTCTAAAAACATTTTTATGAGCGGGATTTGATGGGTTTGAAGCTAATTTAGAGGTATACTGCATGGATAGTTTTTCACGACGAGAGTAAACAGATGGCTCATTCGCCTCAACATATAAACTTTTAGCAGGGGATGTCCTAAAGGCACCCAAAGCTAAACGTAAACCTTGGTGATGAATTGGATCAAGCATCTGCACGTATGATTTCCTTGCAGAGCCATATACAACACTACCATAATCCAGTTTGGACCTCACTAAACTTCTATACAATTTGAGCATTACATTGCGATCTACACCCCATTCGGTATGTGCAAGAACGCGAAGCAATTTCAGTGTTTTCTGGCATTTAGCCTTTAAATATTTAATATGAGGTATAAAGGAAAGTTTTTTGTCAAAAATGACACCGAGAAATTTTGCCTGGTCTACAACAGGAATGGGATCACCATTCAAGTGCAACTCCGGATCATTGTGAAATTTTCTCAGTTGACAGAAATGTACACAATTTGTTTTAGACTTGGAAAATTTAAAACCGTTTTCAGTAGCCCATTTGTGAGCTTTATCAATGGACTGTTGAAGTTGAAGTTGTTTCGGATTGGAAGAAATGTAATTTTGATATTATTGATACGCGTATTACTTTTTACAAATCAAATTACCAGCTTTTACCACCTCGACCTAGAGTTACATTTCGCTATTTGAAGAAAAACATTTCCAATTTTCATTCAAATTATGTTCTTGTTCCTGCTGACAAGGCATCAAATAATGTAATCATTGTTTGAAGACTGTATTATGTTGATGTTTTAAAGACGGAGATTACTGATTCACAAACTTATATAACAGTTCAAACACCTGAAAAAGATATAGTCTCGGAACATGTAAACATGTGCAATAATTTTAAGTCTGGTCCTAACATAAAACAAACATAAACTTTCTAATTTGTACTGGATTCCGAAATTACATAAACACCCTTATAAGGCGCGTTTTATTGCCAACTCTATCTGTTGTACCACTACTAAAATATCTAAACTTTTTACGTCCTGTCTTACTACGATCAAAGAACATGTAAAACGTTAATGTGATAAAATAATTGAAAATTCTGGTATTAATGTTTTTTGGTCCATAAAAAATTCAAATGATGTTTTAACGAAACTTGATAATGAACAGTATAACATTTCTTCACTGAGCTCATATGATTTCTCTACACTCTATACTACTCTACCTCGCCATTTTATAAAGGATAAACTGATTGAATTACGTCTTTGTGCTTGTGATTTTGTTAATGTTTTGAGTGTTTGTCTCTAGTTCTTGTGTGTTTCTTGGTGTGTGAGTGTGCGTTTGGGTGTATAGTTATGTGTGTCATGCTATCTATCGGTGTTTTGTTAGTGTTTGAGTCTTGTATGTGGCTTTGCCTGCTTGACTTTACTATTTTTCCATGTATTGAGTCTGTTCATAGTAGTAATTAAAAGTGCAACACTGTTCACGCCCCCTAGCACCGGCTTAAGCAGTATTCAATTTTCAAAACGAATAACATCAAAACTAATGATCCCAAAGGACCAGAAGATATAACAACACCGAGAATGAAGTACGGGGCGACTATTTACGGCCGCCACACAAGCACTTAACACCTGCTTTTACGAAGTACATATATTCTGAAAGTGGGTGACCTTTTGAAAGCAAAAGTAGCAATGCCTAAAGAGAAGATTGCTCACGTCCCCTTCAGATACTTATGCAGTTTTGATTAATCTAGACCTTAAAACTGACGATGAAATTATCTCTTCTAAAATTATGAGAAAAGGGGCTATTTTAATATTATGTTTTTCCCTGATCTTGACTTTTCCGTGCTTCGTCTTCTGGGGTTAACATATCTCAACTTATTCGTTTCACAAAGCTTGTTCTTCTGTCGATTAATTAAGTTAACTGAAAAGCTGCTTTAACATGGATATAGATATCATAATCTAAGAAAAACATTCTCTAAATTTTACAATCGAAATCTCTCTTATTGGGAAGTATAAGTGCAATTTTAAGGCGCCTTCTGCGAGACAATACCTCACATCCGGTACTCATGCTTTCAGCCTATGGTTAATTAATGTTTAGTGTTTTTCGTATTTGGGTGTGCTGTTTCTTGTTTGGTGGTGTTAGGTGCGGCTCTCCCTATTTGAATATTTTTCCATATTTAAAAATTCATACAATTATTGTATATAAATTCTGAAGGGAGGTGATCCCCTGAGAGCAGAAATTGCAACACAAAAAGAGAAAATTGCAGGCTAGGTTTTATTGAGTCTGTTCATGAACATTAATTGAAAGTGCAACACTGCTCACGCCCCCTAAGTATATAGATATGTGTATTTTAACCGTTTCCATGGCAACCCCCCAGTTTTTGTAATGATGACCCATACCTACACATTCGCCCATATCACAGCCAGTTTTTGTCCTAAAACTATAAAACTGGTACCAAATGGAAGATAAGATATAGTGCTTTTATTTCTAACCTGTTTTTTTAAATTACCTTATTTGCATACTCATGAATATTAATGAGAACATTAAAAATAGTAAAAAATGTATAGAAATAACGTAAACCTTTCATTTTTTATCCTACACATATCAGAAAATAACTTCAAATTTCAGTTTAACATGATGACGATACCCACAGGAAACAAAATATCCAATTTGAGGACCATAGCATTAATTTTAAGCACCATTTTCACCGTTTCCATGGCAACACCCTAGTTTCCGTAATGATAGTCCGTACCTGCAAAATCGTGCATATCACAGCTAGTGTTTGTCCAAAACCTATAAAACTGGTACCAAATTGGAGGTAGGACATTGTGCTTTTATTTCCAGTTGTTGTTTTTAATTACCTTATTTGCATACTCATGAATATTAATGAGAACATTAAAAATAGTAAAAATCAATATAGAAATAACGTAAATAATGTAAACTATTCACTTTTTTATCCTACAAATATCAGAAAACAATTTCAAATACAGTTTAACCTGATGACAAAATCCTCAGAAAACAAAATATCAAATTTGAGGACCAAAACTTTAACTCTAAGTAACGTTTTAACTGTTTCCATAGTAACCATTCATTTCACTCTGTTCACACAGTTTTGTTAGTCGACACCTACCTGCAAAACTCTTCCATATCACAGGAAGTTTTTGTGCTAACTGTATAAAACTGGTACCGAATTAAAGCTTAGACAGTGTGCTTTGCATACACATGAATATTAATGAGAATAATTAAAAAATAGCCAAAAATACAGAAATAACGTAAACATCTCCATTTTTATCCTACCAATATCAGAAAACAACTTCAAATGTAGTTTAAATTGATGACAAAATACTCAGAAAGCTAATCATATTAATTAATACCCAAACACTGAACTATAAGTAAGATTGTAACCGTTTCCATGGTAACCAATCCTTTCACACATTTTGGAAATTTGATATCCAACTGTAATACTCCGCTAGATCTCAATTATTTTTGATGAATCATGGAATCAATTGTTACAAACATAGATATGTGGCATTGCTATTAAAGTAAATATTACTTTTCTGATATAAACTAATTTGCATATGTATGAATATTTATGAGAACAGTAATAGATGTTGAAATTTTCGACAGACACCAGTCTTTCTCTTATAAAACAAACAAAAATGCAAAAATGTTAGCTAAAGTTTACTATGATCACTGAATATCACCAAGATTGTTAAATAAATAAATTTGGGACAAATTATATAGCACTGATTGTGATATATCTGTTTCCTAGGCAACCATTCTAACATCATTGTTCATATTACAGAGTGTTTAAATACCTGCAACATACAAAGATATTCCGGCCTACTTTGGCGATAATTATAAATGATATAAACATATACCCGGTAGTTGATGTATGAATCTTAATGTTTGGTTCACTTTATGCAAATTACCTTATTTGCATCCTCATGAATATTAATTAGTGATAAGAAAACAAAGAGAAACAATATTGAAAATAACATGTTTCGCAGTATGCCGAGCACAACATTACACCATGCTCCAAGTATAGCTTGCAATGATAAATGTACCTTTTGGTGATGAATAAAATTTTTTATGCCTAAACCTGTTACCAAAATGACCATGCACTGCTTCCATGGTAACTGTTGAAAGCCAAATACTTATGATTCCCCTAACAATTTTCTGTTATTGTTTTTAAAGTGTCAGTGATTGTAAAGCCCATAAAGCCTGTGTTGAATTCAGGGTATCAAGACTGTTTCGACATTTGATATACCATCATCTGTCGAGAACTGGTAAGCCTGTGATGTGTTTAAAGACCCTTTGATTTGTCTGTCTTGCTAAGCCATCATCAGCCGTGCCAATACCGAAGGGAACTGGTGTCAGCAGATTCTGCATCAGCTCACCTATATAAATCTGCATATTGGGTATTGTGAACCACTAATAATTGCTAAAATTCCTTGATTCCTTACGCTTAGAAGCTGCAAGGCAGAAATGATTTTTCACATCTATGACGGTGAACCACTAATAATTGCTAAAATTCCTTGATTCCTTACGCTTAGAAGCTGCAAGGCAGAAATCATTTTTCACATCTATGACGGTGAGCCTAACCAGTTCTCGCCAGATTATGGTATATCAACAGTGAGAAACAGTCTTGATGCCCTGAATTCAATACAGAAAGAACCTGAAACAAGGATCGTTATTTACACCATGCATGTAAAAGGACAAGGCTACAAAACTGTTCATCTTCGAACTCCAGACAGTGATATATTCTCCATTCTTCTGTATTACCTTAACAGGTTTGAAGGTGTTATTGTCTTGTTTGATACTGGCTCAGGCAATCATAAAAAAATAATAAACATGTCAGAAGTTGCCCAAGCAAACACAGAAGATTACCGATCAGCACTTCTGGGTCTCCATTTGTATTGTGGCTGTGATTCTACAAGTGCATTCAATGCTGAGAACATTTGACACCCACTAAGACATTGAATAGAAGCCAATGTTTATAAAACCATTAGCAGGTTTGGGCAACTTTTGGGATGTGTCTGGAGATCTTGTGCAAGACTTGGATGAATTTACGTGTGCAATGTATGGCAACCAAAGATTTCAAACTGTGAATGAATTGATATTGTTTAAGATTAAGGAGAAGTGTGAAGATAAGCCAACAGATGCAATTCGCAATGTTGATATGGAAACATTACTCCCTTGTAGGACCTGCTTAATACAGCACATCTGAAGAGTTATTTACCAGTTGCTACTTTGGAAAATATCTCTTCCCCTACCCAGACATTCCCCCTGTTTTGTGTATGCAAATAAGGTAATTCCTAAGTATAGCCTTTAAACCAAAGCACACTGTCTTAGCTTTAATTCGGTACCAGTTTTATACAGTTAGCACAAAAACTTCCATTGATATGGAATATTTTTACAGGTAGGTGTCGACTAACAAAACTGTGTGAACAGAGTGAACTGAATGGTTACTATGGAAACAGTTAAAAAGTTACTTAGAGTTACATTTTTGGTCCTCAAATTTGATATTGTGTTTTCTGAGGATTTTGTCATCAGGTTAAACTGCATTTGAATTTGTTTTCTGATATTTGTATGATAGGAAGTGAATAGTTTACACTAATTACGTTATTTCTATATTGTTTTTTTTACTATTTTTAATGTTCTCATTAATATTCATAAGTATGCAAATGAGGTAATTAAAAAAACTGGAAATAATGCACAATGTCCTATCTCCATTTTGGTACCAGTTTTATAGGTTTTGGACAAACACTGGCTGTGATATGGACTATTTTGCAGGTACGGGCCATCATTACGAAAACTAGGGTGTTGTCATGGAAACGGTGAAAATGGTGCTTAAAATTAATACTATGGTCCTCAAATTGGATATTTTGTTTTTCTGGGGGTTTCGTCCATTATGTTAAACTGCATTTTAAGTTTTTTTCTGATATTTGTAGGATAAAAAAATGAAAGGTTTACGTTATTTCTATACATTTTTTTACTATTTTTAATGTTCTCATTAATATTCATGAGTATGCAAATAAGGTAATAAAAAATGTTAGACATAAAAGCACAATGTCTTATCTTCCATTTGGTACCAGTTTTATTGTTTTAGGACAAAAACTGGCTGTGATATGGGCGAATGTGTAGGTATGGGTCATCATTACGAAAACCGGGGGGTTGCCATGGAAACGGTTAAAATACACATATCTTAAAAGAATGTAAGTTTGAGTACATTCACGATTCTGATTCAGGACACTTTTCTGAACATTTTGGTACCCCTGAAAAAAAGTCTAAGGGAGTGGGGTGGATGCACGGTAGGCACTATTGGCTCCCTGGGTAATAGTACTACAACATACTGCATGTGAACCCTTTTGCAATTGGCAATCACACTGCCACCCTCTTTTCATCTAAACAGACAGGAAAAACATAGTACTCTATTAAGACGCCCGCTGGAATCTGAAAACGGAAGGAGGACGTCAGACCTTTGTACTCGTTTTTGTCGTACCCTTTAATACATTTCTACCATTACATTGCAGGTCAATCATTGATTACACTAGCGATGTGTAGGTCCAGTTTATTTCACTCCAGTATGTTTTCGTTCTACTTGCAATTTATCACCGTGTTTGCAATCGCGGTTGTTGTAGATTAGCGGAGAGGGGATATGTTTATATACACTGTTTGTCTTTTAGGGTGGAGATGAAAAAGTGTGAGATTTGGCGCCCGTTAACCGGTTTAGCCCCCAGTGACTATTGTCACTGAACGTTTCAAGACGGAACTTTCATATTCCCCTATTGTTTGTTTGTTTTGTCTTTGTGCGTCTCCTTGTGCTTGGATAGTTATGTACATGTGTTGTGTCTTCTTGTGGTGCTGTTCTGGTGGCTGATCGTTTATTTAGTGTTTCCTGCATGACTCATATTTGTATGTTTGTGATATTTATCTATTATGATATTCTATATAAATGGCAGGAGTCTTGGAATGAGGAAATTCATAACAAGCTCCATGCTGTTAAACCTATTTTAGGTGAACATCTTTGTTCATGCTTACCAATTCGGCGTGATGAGGTCGTATTGGCCAGAATAAGAATTGGACATTCTTTTTTAACTCATTCATTTTTACTGAAAGGTGAAGTTCAACCTGAATGTTTATTTTGTTTTGAGCCTTATACAATTCAGCACATTCTCATTGAATGTCCTGATTTAATCTTAATCAGAGATACGTTCTTTCAAGCAGATTCCCTGAGGGAACTGTTTGAGCTGGTAAAAATACCAAAAATATTTGATTTTTTAAAAGCCATTAATATATATTCTAAAATTTAAAAGGTATATTTTTAGAATATCGTTTATGTTTTGTCCTTATTTTATTTACAATCCTGTTGATCGGGACTGACATTTACATAATCTAGTGAGATTCTCTTTATTTGATTTCATCACATAGTTTTTTTACGTTATTTATTCGGCTCTATATGACCATCAGTGTCGATGGGCCGTAAAACACCATTCATTCATTCATTCATTCTATTATGATTAAGCATATTGGGCATATATTGCTGGTACAGAAATATTGAGAAATCTCGGTGTGCTAATTTGATATAAATAGACAGAGTAATTCTGAACGCGAGAAATAATAGGAGGAAGTACTAAAAGGGTGTGATAAAACATTTGAATATAGAAGTACATACAATCTGAAAGTAGGAGATCCTTCGAAAGCAAATACAGTAATGCAGAAAGAGAAAATTGAAGATTCGGTTTTATGTTGTCTCATGAGCAGTTGTTAAACGTGCAATACAACTCACATCCACAACACTGGCTTAAGTGGTATTCAATTTTCATAACTAATAACATCGAAACTACTGACCCCAAAGGACCCGTAAATATAACTACACTGAGAATGAAGTACGGGATGACTTTTTACAGCCGCCAAACACACTCGTAACCCCTGCTGTAAAGTACATAAGTTCTGAGAGAAGGAGTTCGTTGATTTAAATGCCACCAAAATCGTGTAACAGTAACCTTGCTTTTCATGTTATTGATCATAGCCCCGTCCTTCATTCTCAGTGTTATATTTTCTGGTCCTTCGGGATCAGTAGTTTTTGGTTTTGAAATTGAATACTACTTAAACCGGTGATAGGGGCGTGAGTAGTGTTGCACTTTGAATTCCTACTCATGAACAGACTCAATACAACATGCAGTTTTCCTTTTTCATATTGCTACTTTGCTTTCGAAGGATCTCCCACTTTCAGAATATTTAACCAGGCCATGCTTACAAATAAAACCATTATGCCATATTATAGTAACCTAATAATTCTTATACCGCATATAAAAGAAATGTTTGCATGTTCGCAGTACCGGCGAGAGACCCTCACAGGTACCCATTTTAACCCCTGGGTAGAGAGGATGTGCGGGTGGGAAACATGGAAAAGGGTCGCATTTCAGAGAGGGGCCGGGATTTGAACCCCGGACCTCCGGACTGATAGTCAAGCGCGTTACCACTAGCCCACCGACAACCACAAATGTAGATGGTACAATGTAGATAGTACATGGTGTCTTATGGTCACACCTAAATAAACATGGCATTCGCCTTACATGATTATAATTCCTCCGAAAATCGTGCGACAGCAACCTTGATAATCCTGTTATTGAGTATCGACTTATCAATAAGTAAACTTTTGCTTACGGATAATACAAATACACGTTTTGCAGTGCTACAGACAGGATTACGGTATCACAGTCATACTTCAAGACTGCAACATTTGGGAGGATCTCAGAGGAGAATATATATAGAGGAGTGATATAGATTTGTCTTTAGTTGAAAAGACTAAAGTTGAATCTATACCGCCTTGGACTATTAAACCACCAAAAGTTATCTTTGAACTAACACGGCATAAAAAGTCTGAAACAAGCTCGCTTGAATTCAGTTCTTTTTTAAATGAAATAATTTCAAGATTTGAAGATTATGAACAAGTTTATACTGATGGTTCAAAAGATGATGAGAGAGTCGCAGCTGCCTTTGTGGCTGATGACACAGAGACAAAATTTCGGCTTCCTGATAATGCCTCCATTTTTTCAGCAGAGATCAAAGCTATTGATTTAGCTCTTGATTATATTGCTGGAAAATCATATGGTAAACATATAATCTTTTCGGATTCTCTTTCTGTTTTACAATCTCTGAGTAAATGTTCTACAAAAAATGTTCTTATTAAAAAACTTGTTTTAAAATACCATGAAATGTCTTATTCAAAAGATGTAATATTTTGTTGGATACCTAGTCATTGTGGAATACAGGGTAACGAGAGGGCGGATCTTGCAGCGAAGTCTGCGCTTGAATCGCTTGAATCTGATATGAGATTACCGTATTCGGATTTCAAACCACAAATTACTAGACATATTCTATATAAATGGCAGGAGTCTTGGAATGATGAAATTCATAACAAGCTCCATGCTGTTAAACCTATTTTAGGTGAACATCTTTGTTCATGCTTACCAATTCGGCGTGATGAGGTCGTATTGGCCAGAATAAGAATTGGACATTCTTTTTTAACTCATTCATTTTTACTGAAAGGTGAAGTTCAACCTGAATGTTTATTTTGTTTTGAGCCTTATACAATTCAGCACATTCTCATTGAATGTCCTGATTTAATCTTAATCAGAGATAGGTTCTTTCAAGCAGATTCCCTGAGGGAACTGTTTGAGCTGGTAGAAATACCAAAAATATTTGATTTTTTAAAAGCCATAAATATATATTCTAAAATTTAAAAGGTATATTTTTAGAATGTCGTTTATGTTTTGACCTTATTTTATTTACAATCCTGTTGATCGGGACTGACATTTACATAATCTAGTGGGATTGTCTTTATTTGATTTTATCACATAGTTTTATTTACATTATTTATTCGGCTCTATATGACCATCAGTGTCGATGGGCCGTAAAACACCATTCATTCATTCATTCATTCAGAGGAGAATCACAACGGAATTGATGTGTTTAAGAGCGATTTGTCTTTCTTGGATTCAGTTCACGGGATGAAGAAGATCTGTTTCATAGCTCATACCGTTTTAGGGTGAGTATGTAATTGAATGTTCCATAATTTGCGGGAGTGGTGGTCCAGTGGTAGGACTTTGGATCCGAGGGTCCCCAGTTAAAATCCTGCCATCGGGCTATCATAATTTTCTGAGCAAAATATGCATCCCACGTCTGTTCCTCTCCCCCGATGTGTTTAAATGAGCATGACCTGTGAGGGAAATAAGCCAATGTGCCATGGCTGCCTTGGGCGTCGAATGTAAATGACCAACTTATAACTCAGTGATCAGGGGGAAGTCGGGACTATAAACATCACCTTTTATTATCTACATGTAATTAATGCGTATTTGTCTTGGCTCTAGACCTAGCACAAGTCAACACTCTTTTAGATTTATTATAATCTCAAAGCAAAACTTTGTGTTTTGTTCCTCATGCAAATAAATCATTAACAAAGCGGCACTTGATCAAATACATGACACATATACGTACTGCCATCTGGCCATTACCACAGCAATATGTCTACTTTTTTGTAGGATAGGCAGCGAGGAGACATGCATACAGGCCAAACTGGACCCGCCTGGTAATTTACAACATATAAAGTTTTTATAATATAAATGCTGATATTTTATTACCATAAACCAATCTGAAGCCAACGATGCTTCATTATTTTCCTATATGTCTATATATATATATAGGAAATATATATATATATTATAACTGGCAATAGAATACAACCGGAAAGGCTATATATATATTAAAAAAGACTAAATGTTATATGGCTTTAAAATCTTTAATTAATAACTTAAAAATGCGCGACGCGTTTCATCAGATCATCAGGCGCAATATTATGACGTCATAATATTGCGCCTGATGATCTGATGAAACGCGTCGCGCATTTTTAAGTTATTAATTAAAGATTTTAAAGCCATATAACATTTAGTCTTTTTTAATATATATATTCTATTGCCATATAACATTTAGTCTTTTTTAATATATATATTCTATTGCCAGTTATATATTATACATATATTGCATTCGAGGTATAAAATTACTACATAGAGATTTAGTGTATATAGATCAGCGTCCGATGTCAGGCAATGACGCAAATCCTCAAGTCAAATAAATATTGCTAAATGAGCATATATGCGGAATAAATGAACGTTGGATAGTATCCTAGTAAAGATTTTACGTTCTATAGTATGTTTTTCTTTTAGTTCATGCCTTTGATCATATTCATGTGGCACGCTGGATACGAAACTATTGTTTTACATGCCACAATTGAAGTGCATTGTTTCAGATCCATGTGCTCGAATCCCATGTGTGAATTCAGGAATCTGCAAGAGAAGCGGCAATGATCCTCTTGCTTATGCCTGTTATTGCTTGTCTAATTCTTTCACTGGCAAAAACTGTGAACACCGTAAGTATACATTCTGTTACGACTTACTGTCTGTATGTATGCCTATACTTTGAAACTAATGGACACAGTAAAACCTCAATTATTCAATCTGAAATACGTACCATTATCAACCTTTAAGATAGGTAGCAGCATAGTGCAGTGTAAAAACCATGCACAAACCTCCTGCAGGAGCTTTCTCCATGAATGCCACCTGCATTAGGCAGCTATTTGATTAAAATGATATAAAGGTGTTATAATAAAATTTCAATATATGTGTCTTTACTATGAAACTAATAAATTATAATATCTGCGTTTTGTCTCAGACAAGCTGCGATGTGATGCTAAAGCATGTGGTCCGGGGTCGTGCTATGACTCTCCGCCTGATAGTATTTTCTGTTATTGCGATGGCACAGATTTCAGCGGTGACCGTTGTGCACTCAGTAAGTACATACAGATAATAAGTTGCTGTTCAAAATGCAAATAGATAAATTGCAATAAAACAGTTGATGTTGATAATCATACATGAGCCTCAGTTATTGTTAAGCAGATAGATGGAAACTACATATATGCAATGCATTTGAAAGGTAAGAATGCGGCTGTATGTATAAACAGTTACTTAATAACAACGATACACGGCAGTGCTGCATGGATATAATGTGTTTGGGTCATTATACATGGCTCATGAGAGAGATATCGTGAGGAACAATTTGATAATTTTATTGTGTATATTCTACAAGCAAAATATGCACCAACCAGATGCTCAGACACTCGGTAGTCACAGTTCATATGGCGGAAGAAACTGTCTAAGCGAGAGTAAGACGTCTTGATATTTAAATAATTGAAAATTCTAAGACAGTTTGTGTTGGAACATATGTACTAGGTACTTTGAGTTTTCAATGAATGAAAAAGTAGTAAAGTCAAGCAGGCAAAGCCACCCACAAGACGCGACCACCATCAAAACATCGATAGATAGCATCACACACACGCACACGTACACGTGCGCGCACACACACGCACGCACGCACGCGCACGAACACACACACATACACGCACGCACGCATGCACGCACACACACACACAAACTCAGACACACACAGACACACACAGGCATACAGACAGACAGACACGCACGCACGCACACACAAGATGAACACAGAAAACACCAACAAACACACAAGGACTAGAGATAAATATTTCACACATGAATAAAAGCACAAACACACAAGACAAACCACCTTGGCACGGTCAGTATCAAAATCACCAATAAAAGTATGTCCTCCAAACGCAGTGGGTGCACTCATTCTGCTGTTTCTTCTTATTATGTACCATTCTATCTTCCGATTCTTTCGATTTGCTTACTTTCGTCGTGAATATGTCCGACACATTTCTCGATAATTGGTAATTAATAGTCCGACCCTTATGAAACTTCACATGAAAATTGCTGGTTATGTGCAGATGTACATCCCATGTTTTGGTTTCGTTTAAAATACATAATGCCATTTTGACCGAATGGTGGGTTCTTTTTGCTCGAAATTTAAATATTGTTCGATGATATTGTTCGAACCCCAAATTGACTGGTATGTGTTTTGAATTGGTTGCCACTGAAACCGAATGGTGGGCTCTGATTGGTAGAACTTTATAAATTGT
Source organism: Azorinus chamasolen (assembly GCA_963576725.1). NCBI lineage: Eukaryota > Metazoa > Mollusca > Bivalvia > Cardiida > Solecurtidae > Azorinus > Azorinus chamasolen. The sequence continues at coordinate 28,492,731 of OY755235.1, forward strand.
TCGACGAAATTTAGATTTTTGTGTAACACAAACCTAACCGTTGGTGTTTTGAAAGAGTTGGTTTTTATGGTAACAGTGTGATGGCTTCTGGTCGATCAAAATTTAGTCTTTGATTTTGCTGAAAATCGGTTAGTAGTGATATATAGGTGCCCCGAACTGAAGGACTGTTGTTTTAAAAGTGCTGATTGCCATGGTAACCCAATGATAGACAGTGATTGGTCGAAATCTAGATATTTTGTTAATATATACATGTGGTCTATTTCTTTTTTTTTGGGGGGGGGGGGGGAGTGGCATTCTGTAACGGACCCCATTACAATTACATCTTGTTTTTCCCGCATTCTGACAGATCGAATTGGGTCAAAATTCACTAACATTTTAAGTCTAAGTTTGAGAAATTTAAATTTGTTAAACTTGTTAAACATTCAATCAGACAAATATGTTACAAATTTGTTAATTTTAAATATGCAGTGTTTAAATATGAGTATCCTCAAAATGTAAGTGAATAATATTATTGGTGTTGAAAACTACAGCGCCAAGAAAAACCCAAAATGGATATTCAAATTTATCATTTAATGGAATAAACCTAAGACCGATGAACATGATCCTATTTTATCTAATATATTTTATTTTGTTCTCAGAAAAAGACAAATGTAAACCTGACCCATGCAATGGGCACGGCATATGCGTGACGAATAATGGTGCAGCTGAGTGCAAATGTTACGACAGATATTCGGGACCAAGATGTAGCAACGGTACGAAAGTTATTTATATTGAGCTAGTTTTGTTTTCTAAACAATGAATTAGTCTTTTAAAAGGTTAACTAAAGATGATATATACACACGTCTTGTCAGTAACCTGTGGTTGTAATAATCAGTGTAGTTATATTTTCTGGTCAGTCGAAATCATAAGTGTCGATGTCACTAGTTTTGAAAATTGAATACTGCTGAAGTCGGTGCCAGGGGGCAAGAGTAGTGTTGCACTTTCCATGACTGCTCATGAATAGACTTAACAAGAGTGTTGTAAGGAACACATGTGTCACCTACTGGGAGAAATGTTACAATAAAAAAGAAAGACAGGTAAACGGACAAACAGGCAAACATACAGACGAGGGAAAAGTGACACACTGCCTCTCAGCAGGTGACACAATAAAAGCAAATAAACACAATAAAAGCAAATAAAAGCAATTTTCTCTTTTTGTAGTTTTGATTTTGCTTTCGAAGGATTTCCATGTTTAAGAACTTATTATATATTCTAAATGGTTTGATCTTGCTTGTGCTCTTTAAGAACACTATCCACCCAAAATTGAGTGTGTCAAAATAGCTTGGGTTTTTTGACGAGGGCCCGATTTACCCGGCGTCTCATCTGGACCCAAGTTGTTTGTAAATGCGAGTCAGTGGTTAAAAGGTTCAATAAAGTTTTCACCAAAATTAGGTATACAGCTGATGCAGCATCTTAGTCTATGAAAAGCCTAATAACATTTGTATCATAGCGTTAAACTTGGGTCCATGCTTATAAAACTTTTAGTTGTTCGTTCTCAAGTTTTTGATTGGTCAGATTTGAGCCTTTGTGAATTTGATTTCCTTTTCAATATTACCAGTACTGGAGAAATGCTGAACATAACATAATTCTTTTCAAATTTATAATTGTTATTTGGTTACTATTATGTTACTCGTACACCATGTTGCAATGATCATGAAAATGTGTGTCTTGTTCTGCAATGATCCATATATTAATATGTTAATGCTTATACATGTCAATAATGTTTTACGATATTTTTTACAGAATACGATACTTTGGCATATGTATCATTGAATTACAGAACAGAGTAGGAAAAGTAACGAATGTTATTACATCATCAGTTTGAAAAGTTTCACTTATTTCCCACTTCTTCTACACGTTAGTTTATTTCCGATCTACCATTGCAAACTCGTCATCCCCGGTTCATACATGTATATCGCAAACGCCAGGTGATGTATAGTATTAAACGACTACTTAATTTCATCAATGCTTTCAGTAAAGTAGAATTTTCGGGATTTGCTCTCATCGCCCATTCTTGTTTTATTGAAGATTTCATTCGAAACATTACCTTTGATGAATGCAATTAATATTATGTTATCAAATATCAGTTTTCAATAGCTCGTCCGAATGTGTCTCGACCCAAACTATGCATTAGGTGGTGCTGTCTCAGCTAAAACACTGTTTTGCTTGTCAAAATTATTAACAATACCCGAGGTAAAAACTCTTGACCTTTGCCATGTGGAAAAATATATAGAAGAACGCTTTTGAGTTCCCTGATTAATTAAAGGGTTAACCTTGAAATCATTTGGTATGCTTGACCTGTAACCATACAAAGGCGTAGGAAAGGGTATTCATGGAGTAAGTGGTTTATGATGTCTTGTTAAATACAATATTTTAAAACGCTTAATGTTTACCAAAGGGCTAAAATTGGTGACTGACACACCACTTAAACTACCATCAGTTAACTGCTATCATTTTCTTTTTTCATACCTATATCTTACCAAAACGTTGTACGATGGTACCGGTGGCTAAAATTGCTCAAACCGTATTGTCTTTTGCGTTTAACATTTTGTCTTTGTGTTTCAGATAATTGTAGTGGTAGTCCGCAAAATCAGCTTACATGTTGTGAGTATATAAGGACCTCGGACTTTTGTTTAAATGATAAACAAAATTTATAATATATTTTATAATAACACGTGTGATATTAGGTGTGGCATTGTGTCATATGTCTATGACATGCTTTTGCTTTCGAAGGATATCCTACTTTCAGAAAACAATTACTTTACAACAGCAGGTGTTCAGTGCTCGCATGGGGCCATTTAAAAGTACAAAAACATTTACAGAACAAATAGCTGCCCGGACAGCAACACAAGGAAACAGCAAATGTACATAACTATAAAAACATCAAGAGACGCACAAAGACAAAACAAACAAACAATAGGGGGAAGATGGAAGTACCGCCTTGGAACGGTCAGTGACAAAAGTCACTGGGGGGGGGGGTTAAACAGGTTTTTGGGCGCCCAACCTCACACTTATTTCATCCCCACCCTAAGAGACAAACAGTGTAAATAAAGGTATTCCCTCTCCGACTAATCTACAACAACCGCGATGGCAAATACAGTGGTAAAGTCGACCCGTACTTCATTCTCAGTGTTATATTTTCTGGTCTTCGGGATCATTAGTTTCAATGATTTTAGTTACGAAAATTGAATACCGCTTAAGCCGCTGATAGAAGGGCGTAAGTAGTGTTGCATGAACTGCTCATGAACAGACTCAATAAAACCGAGTCTGCAATTTCCTCTTTTTGTATTGCTGCTTTTGCTTTCGAATGATCTCCAGTATATAAACCATCATCTGTAGTAGACATATTCTTCCATATAATTGAATAATATTGGTCAAATGTTAATGTATGTGTAATGAACGGGCGTCTTTTGTGGGTTATCTCCCAAAATTCAATTTATAGGTGGCGCGCGCACCCAGTACGTTCCTCATCCGGATAACGTCTGATTTATCGATCGCCGTTGTATGTGTTTACTGAATTTATTCAAGATAAGATTGATCAACAAAATGATTTAAATCATGTAGATGAAATGAACATTTCTTACTTCTTACTTTTTACCCGTTCAATGTTTTCTTTCATATCCTTAGTCTTCTTTATTTTTTGTCGTAACCTCCGGTATGTTTTTATTCTTTACATAACTTTTCTTTTAGTTACATATTTATACTTATTTGTAGTCTACCTATATGTCGCTTTTTACGGAAGGGTGCTACAATTACTACATAAATTATGAATAGTCTCCCTATACTTAAGATTACAAATTTAAACTTACACTCTGTATCTTCTGTTCAGATTACTCATAATCTGGCTAATTTCCAATCACTACAGCCGTCAGTTTGTATTAAACCTCTAAAATTGTCTTCTGCCTCATCTTTTCATGTTCCTTCTTCCGCTATTAATTACATTTTTCATAATGGGCCAAAAATCGTTCTGTCTCCGTTAAAACAATCTATTCTTCGTTATAGTAAAGTCCATCTAAATTCACAAAATTCACATTTGAACAAAAGATATAGAGTATATCCGATAATTACAAAGTGCAATAGTAAGAGGTGTATGTGTTGCAATTTTATTTCTACTAAATCAACAATTATCTCTTGTTTATGGTTTTGTTTCAAACCACAAATTACTAGACATATTCTATATAAATGGCAGGAGTCTTGGAATGAGGAAATTCATAACAAGCTCCATGCTGTTAAACCTATTTTAGGTGAACATTTGTGTTCATGCTTGCCAATTCGGCGTGATGAGGTCGTATTGGCCAGAATAAGAATTGGACATTCTTTTTTAACTCATTCATTTTTACTGAAAGGCGAAGTTCAACCTGAATGTTTATTTTGTTTTGAGCCTTATTCAATTCAGCACATTCTCATTGAATGTCCTGATTTAATCTTAATCAGAGATAGGTTCTTTCAAGCAGATTCCCTGAGGGAACTGTTTGAGCTGGTAGAAATACCAAAAATATTTGATTTTTTAAAAGCCATTAATATATATTCTAAAATTTAAAAGCTATATTTTTAGAATGTCGATTATGTTTTGTCCTTATTTTCTTTACAATCCTGTTGATCGGGACTGACATTTACATAATCTAGAAGTGAGATTGTTTTTATTTGGTTTCATCATATAGATTTATTTACATTATTTATTCGGCTCTATATGACCATCAGTGTCGATGGGCCGTAAAACACCATTCATTCATTCATTCATTCATTCTTGTTTATGGTAGAGTGTTTAATGTGAAGATTAATTCTGATTTTGACTGAAACTCATCTAATATTATATCTGTTCTAACATGAAATGCGCCATGTTGTGGCATTCAGTATGTAAATCAGACAGGACGTACTTTAAAAACTAGGTTTCGTTAACACAATTACCATCGCCGGATCAAAAAAGTATGCAATTTTCTTTACCAGCATTTTCGTCATACAGGACATTCTTTCAAATATGTTTCGGTTCAACCAGTAGAACAAATTCATTATGATTCTACAACTACTAGCAGTTTCAAATCTAAAGCTCGTTTTATCATAGAGCTAGACTGATAAAGAAGTTACAAACACATTTTCCTTTGGGTCTGAATGATAACATTTACCAAAGCGGCAATATTTCTAAAGATACAAACTCGATATTTTCTCTATATTTGCTATTCGAAAACGTACAAGTAGATCACATGGTAGACGTAGAAATGGTAATAATAAGCGTAAATTACGTCGCACAATGTATATTCGTGATTTATATACCATTCTAAAACAAACTGGCAAACATTCTGTTATCTTCTTATCTTGTTTATCGTCTTTACCCTTTTCCTGTCTCAGGTCCATAGACGAAGAGGCTGATACAATCTATATGCGTACAGATCCGTTAATTAATACTGCCACACTTATAGAAAGTTACACACAGCATATTCTTCGTCCTCGTATTGATAAAGAATCTGAACATAAAAGACATTTTCTGAAACTTTAATTCCTAAATAAAGGTATCGATTGATATTCAAAGTATATTTCGTGATAAGAATGTAATCGATACTATTCCCAAATAGTTCATCAACTCTGAATCACCTATTATCTGTTATAAATATAATAAACCTATTAGGAATGTTATTTTTAACTACAATAAAATTGTCTCTGACTTAAATATTGATGTCAATACCCCTATTTCTTGAGATAGCAGTATTTCTATATTTTGCTATAAACTAGCTTGTCATGTCATTACTGGTACTTTTTTGATATCATTAAAGATTAACATCTCAGGACCTTCCTAACTAAAGGACCTAAATATAGATTACCTTCCCTTATTGATTTTGACGCTTGTCGAACTCATATTGCGGAAGCTATTCAAGAATTCTGCATCAAAAGGTGTCGACCAGAACATGCTGATGTTAATGCCCTTCCGGATTGGAAGAAATATATTTTTGATATTATTGATACGCGTATTGCTTTTTACAAATCAAATTACCAGCTTTTACCACATCGATCTAGAGTTACATTTCGCTATTTGAAGAAAGGTTCTTGCTCCTGCTGACAAGGCATCAAATAATGTAATCATTATTTGAAGATTGTATTATGTTGATGTTTTAAAGAAGGAGCTAACTGATTCACAAACTCATATAACAGTTTAAAGACTTGAAAAGATATAGTCTTGGAACATGTAAAAATGTGCACTACTTTTAAGTCTGATCCTAACATAAAACAATATAAACTTTCTTCTTGATTCCGAAACTACATAAATGCCCTTATAAAGCGCGTTTTATTGCCAACTCTAGTTTTTGTACCACTACTAAAATATCTAAACTTTTGACGTCCTGTCTTACTACGATCAAAGAACATAAAAAACGTTACTGTGATAAAATATATGAAAATTCTGGTATTAATGTTTTTGGTCCATAAAAATTTCAAATGATGTTTTAACTAAACTTGAAAATGAACAGAATAACATTTCTTCACTGAGCTCTTATGATTTCTCTACACTCTATACTACTGTAACAGGCTTGCTGTTACCCAGGTTCTTTCGAGTCGTTAAAAGTTGGTACTAGTAGCTCCCTTGTCTGCGCTCGACATTAAAAGGTGTAGTTCTAGGACTGGTCGGCCCGGTGTCAGGATAATGTGACTGGGTGGGATGCCCTTGCCATGTGCCCGCGGCAGGGGTATTTCAGTGAGGCAGCACTATAACTTGTCTCATGCGGGTGCCGTCTGCATATAACTGAAATACTGTTGGTCGGACGTTAAACCCAACTCACTCACTCACTCACTCTTTCGAGTAGTAAATGAAAACGAAGTTTAGTCTAGAGTTTCATCTTTTAATTATGATTGTTCTTACCAAGTATTTTACAATGAGAATTGCATAGGAAGAAAAGTAAAGAAAGAGAGAGAGAGAGAAAGAGGTGGCTTGCAGTGACAGGTAGGTAAGAGCTACTAGTACCTTTGACTGTCCATAGCAAAACGCAACGAATCTAGAAAAAGTCAGTCCTTATATAGCTATAAAGTACACAAGGCATGAGGAATCTCATGCTGCACAAGGATTTGTTAAGTAGGTTTTCAACATGATGTGTATACAAGGATTGAAAGACTTAAAGCCAGTGCCAGTTAACCCATTGACCTATGAAACTACAAATGAACTACTCCAGTTTATAGATTGACAAAAATGGCAGAACTTGATCAGAGGGCTCCAGTGCAAGCTCTCTGTTCTGGATCTGTACCGGTTGCATTGAACTAATGTAATATACACATGTTTAATATAAAGACGTGTAAATGTGACACTATGGGTTAACGAGTTAAATGTAAATAAGGGTAACTGTACTGCTAAATATGATTCCTGCTGCATTCCCCCCGCCTTAAGACAAAATTTATGAAAAGAAAATTTTCGAAATAATAAATTAGCAGCAGGAATTATCTTTAAACAGGAAAAATGTCACTTTCTAAACACAAAGAATACAACCAAGTCAATACTGTTTAGAAACAAAGTAAACAAAAGATAACCACCTAGAAATATAACAAACAACCATTAACATTAAGTAAAGTCCAGCTGTTGAAAGTTGATTTCACACTTGAAAGATTCTTAAAAGTAAAGTTCAATTGTTCATTTCGTCTTAAACTTTTTGCCCACAACGTGACCACCAGAAAAAACGACCTCCTCGTCCCTACATACACCTTCACCAGAGGTAACTATGACGTCTCCCTCCCGGTGTTTCCTGGTTCCTTCTTTTTTGCAGCCAGTCTCTCCCGGTGAATGGGTCTATATGGCTGAACATCCTTTGGGTTAACGTTCATTCATTCCTGTTACCCCCCCTTCCATTTTATAGACCTTTCTTTGATGATGTCTGACATTATCTTGCCGACCAAACTGCCGGTTGCAGTTGGGGCACAGGTACAGTGTGATTGTTGGTTGATGCTTGTTCGTCCAATGCCGCATGAAAGACATGTAGGAACTATAGGTAGTCCTAGAACAATCCTCCACAGGACAAGCTGTTGAAGTGTCAGGCCACGTTGGCCTTTCCTCCCTCCTGGCAAACTCGGCCAATTCGTCGTTAATGCCAACTAGTAATTCCAAGGAATCCATCTGAAAGAGAGTTGAAATTGTGTAAGCACTGAGCTTTAATATTGTACACAGTACTTAGTTACTTTTCCCATCTGTTGCGTTAAGCAAACAGGGAAAATATCCTTTCAGGATTTGTTAATCAATCTTTTAAAAAGTTTAATAATTTTACGAAAAGAAACAAATGACTCTTGAGCAACACATCCTGGCCCGGACAACCGAAGCTTTCCAGGATAAACTCCATTGTAAGGCAATTACATATTGACCTAGGTATCAGGCATGACTGTTAAAACTGAACAATTGGATACAATATCCATTATCCTTTGTGTTACAGTTTAGAACACCAACACTGATGACGTTGTCCGTATGTTCCCAAGGAACTTCTTATCTCTTTATGGTATATGTATAATTTATTAAAGACATGATTATGAATTTTCTTTTAGCATTGTATACGCCTTTAGTTTAAATGAAAACCCCTAAATTCAAGATTCTTGATTTTTTCCCGCCGCAAATAATCCCAATGAAGAATATAAGAATCACAGTCTGGAACAACATATCCTGGTCCGGACAGACAAAACAATTTCCAGGATAAGTTCCATTACAGGTCAAGTTTAAATGAAACTGCCAAGGCATCATGCTTAACGTATATGCTAAAAATAACGTGGACCCAAAAAGTCCATTTTACTACAGCTATACGCTTAGAGACAGATGATGTCGCCCATATGCTAATCCAAGCTACGTGACCCTTTCAATCCTAATCAGGAGTATAAATATGCTTAGTACTGAGTGACACAGAACTTACCCAATTTTAAGTGTAAACACAAAAAGGAAGAAATTGAGGGATAGAAAGAGGAAATATATGCAATTATCAATGTGTAAACCCCGAGCATCTTTGAAAGTAGAATGAAGACACGAATATTTATTGTTTCCTGTAGTATAAACAAAATTTAGCATAATAAAACATAATTATTCATAAACATTTGCTGCAGTACAAACAATGTTAATGTAATAAGCCTCAGTTTTACATTTAATAAGGCTTACCAATGTGTAAGTTTAAACTGCTTAAGCAAATGTTAAACACAAAACATTTATTTATTACCCTGTCACCGCACAGGAGACAATATGTACAACAGTTTAACAGTTGTAATGCAGACGCCAATTTTACAAAGCTTGAAACTAGGGATATAACTAACGGTCGTTTGAACACGACATATCAGGAAAACATTTCCTTTAAATGGTACAAAGAAACAGAATACTATTTACAACAAGGTTCAAACTCGCAAAACAGAGACTAAGATAAGGACTAATGCTAAGTGCCCTTTGAACTAGTTTAGTTACAGTGGTGTTGTTTTGTTTAGAACAACAAGCAAACACAGACAAAACTGAATACACTGTACACTGTATAAATACTCAGGCTTTAAGCTTGAGTTTCAAACTTGAATTTTATACAGCTTAACCAGGTGAAAATATTATTTTGGCACGGTCTTGATTTGGACAGGTTAACACTGTTTCCTCATTCGGAGCTGAGTTGTGAGAGAGAATTTTAGTAAATCAACATTAGAAACTACAGATTCACTGTCACTAGTCTGGTCAGGATTTCCATGGTAAATTTCAGGTGATCAACATGGACTGTAAGGATTTTCAGTGACAGGAGATGTTGGATCCTATATGTTACACTAGTTACCCCAGCAAGGATTTTATATGGACCTATCCAGCCTAACCCTAACTTTGCATTTGCTGTAGGTGGATACCAGCGCCACACTAAATCACCCTCTGCAAACCTCCTTGGCTTTAAGCCTTTGTTATAGGCTTTCTTTTGCCGAGAAGCTGCAACCTTGAGACTTGAGACCGTGAAGCAATATTAAATGACTGTGATAGTGACTGTTTAAGCCATTCGACATACTGGGATGGACAAAGTATATCACACACATCAGGAGCATCTTCAAACATAACATTCACAGGAAAACTGATTTCTCTACCAAACATGAGAAGATTCGGAATACATTTCGTACTCTCATGGCAAGAGGTTCTGTAAGCCATCATGACAAAAGGGAGATGATCATCCCAATCATCACGATTCTCATTAATAAACATAGTAAGCATTTGTTGTATTGTTCTATTGTGGCGCTCTATCATGCCATCAGATTTCGGATTATAAGGAACAGTTCTAGTTTTTTCTATCTGAAGCAATTTACACATATGTTTGAAAAGACGTGACTCAAATTCTGGACCCTGATCTGAATGTATGACAGAAGGAACCCCAAACCTACAGACAAACCCTGTCACCAATTTATCGGCCACTGTAAGAGCTGTGTGGTTTGGCAAAGCATATGCCTCAGTGTATTTTGTGAAATAGTCCCCACTACTAAAATGTATTCATTGCCATCAGGTGTTATTGGCAACGGTCCCAAGATATCTAGTGCAATTCTGTCCATTGGTTGGAAAGAGATGTCCTGTTTAAGGGGAGATTTACCTATACCCGGACCTGGTTTTCTACGTGCACAGACATTGCAAAATTGACACCAATGCTTCACATCACTTGGTCAGGTTTGGCCAATAAAACCTTTTCTTGATGGAAGCTAGTGTCCTGTCCCTCCCAAGGTGCCCTGCTATACGAATTTCATGTAGCTGTTTGAATATGTCATTGGTAAGTTTTGAGGGAAGTACTAACCTTAAAGAGTTGTCAAGGTTTGATTTCCTGTAAAGCAGACCATTTGTTATTGTTAGTGACTCCCAAATGCCCCAAAGTGTTCTTACTCGGGAATCGAATTGATTGATCTCAGACTTTGGTGGCTTCAATGTAGAAGCCATTTTCATGTTGGCCCAACAACTGGGTCTTCAGCCTGTAAGTCAACCAATTGATCATGTGACCAACACTCAATCCAATTCGAGTTTAGAACAGAAGGTGGTGGTAAAATTTGACTGGAATTTAGTTGATTAGAGTCAGCAGAATTTGCATTTACAGCTAGAGCACAGGGTCTGACAAGCAAAATTTTGCCTTTGTCAGTGACCGAAGAACTTGGCTTGACGCCTATTGCATGGACTTTATGAGAACTGGAGCAAACGCAATCTGTGCAATCAGGACAGTCTTCCCTCTTGCATTTACGTTTCTTGACAGGAATGCGAGACAAAGAATCAGCATTAGAATGATGGCTACCCTTTCTGTACTGAATATCAAAATCATATGTATCTAAGATGGTCAGCCATCTGGCTAACATGCCTTCCGGATCTTTAAAATTTCTTAGCCAGGTCAGTTAAGCGTGATCAGATCTCACAAGGAATTTCCTACCCCAAAGGTAGTATCTGAAATGGCGGATGAAGGTAACTACTGCTAGAAGCTCAATAAATGTCGTGCAATACCGCTGTTGAGACTTATTTAATGATTTGCTAGCATAAGCATTGACTCTTTCCTCTCCGTTTTGCACCTGAGAAAGAACAGATCCAATACCAGTTTGACACCCATCTGTATCTAGAATGAACATTCCATCTCTATCCGGGAAGCCTAAAATTGGAGATGTCGTTAGGATAATTTTGAGTTTATCAAAACTAGCCTGGCAAGCTTCATCCCAAACAAAAGTTTTGCGTTTTTAGTGAGTTGTGACAGAGGAAAACTGATCTTAGCAAATTCTGGAACATATCTCCTATAATAATTGAGCAAACCTAACAAACTCTTTACCTCAGTTTTATTTTGAGGTATTGGCCAGTTCAAAATGGCCTCCACCTTTGACGGATCACATGAGATGCCCTTTTCAGAGACTATATGTCCTAGATATTTGACCTGCTCTTTGAATAAATGACATTTCTTTGGCTTTAACGTAAGGTTAGCATCCCTGAAACGATCAAACACTTGTCTTAAATTCCCTAAAATTTCTTCAAAAGTCTTCCCAAAGATAATAATATCATCCAAATAGCATAGGCATTGTTTCCACTGCATGCCCCTTAAAACAAGCTCTATTAGACGTTCAAAAGTTGCTGGTGCGTTACAGAGCCCAAAACTCATGACCTTGAAATGGTAGAGCCCAACATGAGAGTTAAAAGCTGTAAGGTGTTTATCTTTGTCAGTCATCTTTACTTGCCAGTATCCGCTAGCCAAATATAGAATACAGAAATACTTAGCACCAGCCAGTGTGTCTAAAACTTCGCCTATCCTAGGTAAAAGATAAGCATCATTTTTGGTAACTGAGTTAAGTTTTCTATAATCTACACACAATCTTATAGAATTGTCAGGCTTTTTAACTAGAACTATTGGAGATGCCAAAGAGCTAGAGCTCGGTTCAATTACATCTTGGTCTAACATTTTCTGAATTTCAATTTCTACTACTTCCCTCTGGGCAAGTGGCACTCTTCTAGCTGGAAGCTTAAAACTCGCAGAATCACCTACATCTATTGTGTGCTCAACTAGGTTAGTCTGACCAACCTTTCCAGTCTCATCAACAAAAATATCTTGATATTCAAGAAGCAAAGATTTAACCTGATCTGTTTGTTTTTGACCTAACGATTCCGTAGATTCATTCGAAAGAGATTGTAAAGTAGAAGGCAGTGTGTTTTCTGGGATGTGGCTAGAAACTACTTGTGATGTACTGATACTAGATATATTGACACATTCTGTTGTTTTATTTACAACCTCGCTTGAATTCAGTTCTTTTTTAAATGAAATAATTTCAAGATTTGAAGATTATGAACAAGTTTATACTGATGGTTCAAAAGATGATGAGAGAGTCGCAGCTGCCTTTGTGGCTGATGACACAGAGACAAAATTTCGGCTTCCTGATAATGCCTCCATTTTTTCAGCAGAGATCAAAGCTATTGATTTAGCTCTTGATTATATTGCTGGAAAATCATATAGTAAACATATAATCTTTTCGGATTCTCTTTCTGTTTTACAATCACTGAATAAATGTTCTACAAAAAATGTTCTTATTAAAAAACTTGTTTTAAAATACCATGAAATGTCTAATTCAAAAGATGTAATATTTTGTTGGATACCTAGTCATTGTGGAATACAGGGCAACGAGAGGGCGGACCTTGCAGCGAAGTCTGCGCTTGAATCGCCTGAATCTGATATGAGATTACCGTATTCGGATTTCAAACCACAAATTACTAGACATATTCTATATAAATGGCAGGAGTCTTGGAATGAGGAAATTCATAACAAGCTCAATGCTGTTAAACCTATTTTAGGTGAACATTTTTGTTCATACTTGCCAATTCGGCGTGATGAGGTCGTATTGGCCAGAATAAGAATTGGACATTCTTTTTTAACTCATTCTTTTTTACTGAAAGGTGAAGTTCAACCTGAATGTTTATTTTGTTTTGAGCCTTATACAATTCAGCACATTCTCATTGAATGTCCTGATTTAATCTTAATCAGAGATAGGTTCTTTCAAGCAGATTCCCTGAGGGAACTGTTTGAGCTGGTAGAAATACCAAAAATATTTGATTTTTTAAAAGCCATTAATATATATTCTAAAATTTAAAAGGTATATTTTTAGAATGTCGATTATGTTTTGTCCTTATTTTATTTACAATCCTGTTGATCGGGACTGACATTTACATAATCTAGTGCGATTGTCTTTATTTGATTTCATCATATAGTTTTATTTACATTATTTATTCGGCTCTTGTGGTTTGTTCATGTTGTGGAACGTTTGTCCCTGGTTCTTGTGTGTCTTTTGGTGTTTTCTGTGTTCATTTCGTGTGTGTGCGTGTGCGTTTGGGTGTGTGGTTGTGTGTGTGTGTGTCATGCTGTCTATCGGTGTTTTGGTGGTGGTTGCGTCTTGCATGTGGCTTTGCCTGCTTGACTTTACTACTTTTCCATCTATATGACCATCAGTGTCGATGGGCCGTAAAACACCATTCATTCATTCATTCATTCATTACAACTGACTTTGAAGGCGGACCAGCCAGAAATTCTGCAGGATTTTCAATTGAATCAACAGAACTAAAATTTGAGACTTGCTGAACGCTTGCTATACTCAAGTTCCGGTCGAGCTTAACATTTTTGTCTGTTATATTTATCAAAGAAATAGGAACATTTGTTTGGGTGGTATCTATCATTGCTCCAGCCATCAGCAACCCTTTTCTAGACACAAGTTTATATGGTTCAACAACACCGGCATGGTCTGAAAACAGTCCATCAAGATTTGCTGTTGTTGTGATTTCTTACTCTGCTGGGATTGAAACATTATTTTCTAACCTAATCCTAGCTAATTTGTTACTCTCTTGCCTCATGAGTTTAATTTTATGTTTCCCAACTTGCATGCAGGCTTTCGCGAACTTAACATTAACATCAAAATCCTCCAGAAAGTCATTCCCAAAACAACATCAACACCATCCAAATCAGCCACTATTAAGTTATATGAAAAGAGCTGATTATCAAGTTCAAAGTCTAAAGCTAGTTTTCCAATCACCTTAATACTGCTCCCATTTGCAGCGGTTAAGGTATGTGACACCTTTGCCAAGTTTTCTAAACTCAACCCAAGTTTCTGTGTAACCTCAGAGGATACGACGCATGTTGCAGAACCAGAGTCAATTAATGCCTGACAACAGAAGTTACCTATGACCATTTTTGCAAACAAACAAGATCTTTTCTTTTTCTTTTCTTTTCATCAGTGTCGATGGGCCGTAAAACACCATTCATTCATTCATTCATTCATTTTCTTAATAGCACTTAGTACAATATTTTGCTGCCCACAAATAGGAGTTGAAACAATGGCTGAGCTATGGGGCACAAGGTCAGCCTGACATAGTTTTCCGACTGATTTTGTGGACATTTGGTTGCAATGTGACCCTTTGCATGGCATTTAAAACATTTTATGTTTTTGAACCTATCAAAATCTGACCTATCTCTGTTGTTTGACCTGTCTCTGCTGTTTGACCTACTTCTGGAAATGCTTTTAAAGGTTTGTGTGAAATTTTCCAGTAAAGTTGCTATTTCTTTTAAAGACCTTTCACAGGAATCTGAATTCCTTTTGTAAGTAGAACTCATAGCATTCAGCTGAGAATCGTCTTCAAACCTAGGCTTCCTAAGTATACCCTGAGACCCCTCAAAAGCCTCAAATTCTACCGCAAGTGCAATAGCTGCATCTATTGTTTTAGGGTGGCGGAATTGAACATGACTGCGCACTTCAGTGCGTGCAAGGCCATTTATGAATTGCTCAATGGTGTAAATGTCTCGGGCTTCCGGCTGTACCCTATGATAGGCTTGTAAACATAGCCTTTGTAGGGCATAGCCAAAATCAGAGGCAGACTCATTCCTCTGCTGACGCCTATTTCTGAATTCACAGCGGAAAGCTTTTTCACGCTCTGCAGGATTGAACCTTCTACCTAAAGTATCAACAAGATACCTGTAGCTATACATTTGATTTGGGAGGAAGTCACTGAGCAATGTTTTATTTTTTGCAAACATCATTCGGTTTCGGTTGCACCACTGTAGGCTAAAATTAAACTCTTTCAGTCAGAAATTTGACAATTTCAATTAAAAATTAAGCCTTCAAGACATTGAACTTCTCTTGCAAAATTCAGTGACCAAATTAAAAGATATGGACCCAGACAAGACGTTTATTTATTAAAAACAGGGACGATTAGTATTCTTACTAGTGATAATCTATTATATAACAGCTTCTGATCAATGTCCAATGTGTATTGTTTGTTTCTTCTTTTTGTATGGAAAGGTAGTAAAGTCAAGCAAGCAACGCCACATACAAGACGCAACCACCACCAAAACATCGATAGACACACATACACACACAACCACAACCAGCATGACACACATACACACACAACCACACACCCAAACGCACACTTACACACGACACGAGATGAACACCACCAGACACACAAGAACCAGAGACAAACACTCCACACATGAACAAAATCACAAGCACAAAGACACAAGGCAAACAAAAGGAAGGGTGACAAAGAGAGTACCGCCTTGGCACGGTCAGTAGCCAAAAAACCCACTGGGGGTTTAAACCGGTTTACGGACGTCCTAACCTCACACTTCTCTCAAAGGCACCCTAGCTTTACAAATAGTGTAAATAAAGGTATCCCCGTCGGACATACCCACACCATAGACGACGATGAACACAGGACAACATGTAAAACATAGCATAATAACTGTGACAATCCGTCAAATATGTACTCAATGACTTTGCTGAAGTCAGAGCACCTGCAGGTAAGTCGTTAAGGGCACGACTGGGAAAAGGAATACATGAGTCTGGTAAGCTCATCCCGTATCCGAGTTTAAGAGTATACCATCATAGAGTACTACCCTCGGCCTGTCATCGCGCAAGCAGAGGGAAGCGTAGCTACCGACTGTAAAAGGGTCGATAACCAAACATGCAGTGCGTTGCAATATAATAGGATCATAACCTTTCTTCTTAAATGTTTTAATGCGTTTAATAAACACATCATGAAAATGGATATAACCCCGAATTTTCCTAAGTTTGTAGATAACATCCCCATAAAAGCCTGGTTGAGAAATGCCTTGTTGCAGTAACGTCAGTAGATTGCAATTATATTTACTAATGAGTGGTAAATTTCGATAACAAAATTTAGAAAACGTTTTTTCGAAGTTTGTGATATCTGTAACCTTGCTTAAGAAGTTTAAATTACGACTGTTAAAATCTTCAAGCAAAGAACAGGCTCGGGCAAACCGAATAAGTTGAGAAATGTAAACCCCATAAGATGTAGAACGGGGCACATCTCCGTCTAGAAAAGGATAATTAACAATTTTAAAATTAAAATCTTACCTTTTATCGTATATTTTGGACGAAACTTTATCATTTGTAATTGAAATGTTCAAATCTAAACATGAAGCTATAATGTTAGATTGATTCGCTTTGTTTAAAGACAGTTCTTTTGGGTAAATTGAAGAAATCATAGCTTCAAAATAAGGATTATCTAAATTCAAAATATCGTCTAAATACCTTGAAATTTTATTAAAAGCATTAACAATATCGGCCTGTGTATCAGGTTTTAAGCTAAGCATAAACTCCCTCTCATAGCAATATAAAAACAAATCTGCAACAAGAGGGGCACAATTTGTACCCATGGGTATACCAACAACCTGACAATATATGGTACCCCCATAACTCACAAATATATTATCTAAAAGAAAGGTAAGAGATCTACAAACATCAAGGCAAGTCCACATTGTGTAATGTTCAACTTCTGAATTCGAAAAGAATGAACGTTGAACATTACAAGCAATGAACATTTTATTTTCTCTGGCAAATGTTCTTTCTATTAATTTAATCAGTTTAACCTTTATAAGATGGTGAGGTAGAGTAGTATAGAGTGTAGGGTAATCATAAGAGCTCAGTGAAGAAATACTGTTCATTTTCGTTAAAACAATCAAATTTGTTAAATTTGTTTTTGTACTGCTATGAGAGAGATTTCATGTTGCGTTTGAATCCTCAATCACAAGACGATGTTTTAAAAGCCTTCAATGAAACTTGTCGATATTTGGATGATATTTTTAACTTAGATAACCCTTTCTTTGATGCTCTGACTCCTACAATTTATCATAAAGAACTCAAATTGAATAAAGCTAACCCGTCCGACAATTATGCAGCGTTTCTTGATCTAGACCTTATAATTGATAATGGAATGATTTCTTCTAAAATATATGACAAAAGAGATGATTTTGATTTTAATATTGTAAATTTTCCTCATCTTGACGGGGATGTTCCCCGTGCTCCATCTTATGGGGTTTATATATCTCAACTTATTCGTTTTGCTAGAGCTTGTTCATCTATTGACGAATCTTACAGTCGAAATGTCATTTTAACTGAAAAACTGCTTAAGCAAGGATATAGATACCATAAATTTTACTATTGAAATATCCCGCTTATTGGCAAGTACCAATGTAATCTCAAGGCGCTACTGCGACACGGTATTTCACATCCTGAATTTTATGGTGATGTGATTTACAAACTTCGTAAAATTATTGGAAATACGCATTTTCTCACTTTGTTCATCAAATATGTTAAAAATTCATTAAAAAGGGATATGATCCTGTAGTACTACAACATACTGCATGTTTGGTTGTAAACCCTTTTACAGTTGGCAATCACGCTGGCCTCTTTGCATGTACGCCGACAAGAAAGGTTTAGTACTCTATGAAGGCGACCTCTTAAATCCAGAAATGGAAAGAGAACGTCGGATATCTGTACTATTTCGTTTTTGTCGTACCCTTTATTACTTTTCTACAGTTACTCTGTTTGCAGCTCAATCACTGAGTACACTAGCGATGGGTGGATACAGTTTGTTCACTTAAATGTTTTCGTTATACATGCACTTTACCACTGTATTTGCCGTCGCGGTTGTGGTAGATTAGGGATACGTTTATTTACACTGTTTGTCTTTTAGGGTGGGGATGGAATAAGTGTGAGGCTGGGGGCCCATAAACCGGTTTAACCCCCCCAGTGACTTTTGTCACTGACCGCTCCAAGGCGGTACTTCCATATTGCCCCTATTGTATGTTTGTTTTGTCTTTGTGCGTCTCTTGATGTTTTTATAGTTATGTACATTTACCGTTTCCTTGTGTTGCTGTTCGGGCGACTGTTTGTTCTGTATGTGGTGTTTCCTGCATGACTCATTTTTGTACTTTTAATTGTAGAGGTAAAACGAAAAAGCTAAAGTTTTTTTTGTAATACATGTCAAGTAGATAACACTGTTCCCTGATTAGTTGGATTTCGGGTTTAGCCCCTTTCTCCTCGTTATTGCAAAATAAACAAGACTTAACTATTTAAATTTGGAGGTTACGACACAAAAGGGTCTCAGCAGGGTGTGATATATGATGATAACTTATCTATGACACTGGGGCCCATGACACTGCTTGACTGTTACATAAACAATACTGAACATCAATTTGAACGTTCACTCCCCTCCGAAAAAAGTTTATAACTTTTCAATTTTATTGACCCTTCACTATATGAATATAAATGTAAGAAATAATGTGATCATGAATATCAATTAAAATAGTTTTATAATGATATATTTACACAGGAAATTAGGGGCAGAGCAGAAACTATGGAATCATATATTCATATAATCGGTTGTATTCTATTGTCAGTTATATATATAGTATCATAAGCAGACAGAGCAGATCCTGATTAGACGGTTCCTAGAGGATCTGTCTGATTGGGCTATACTCTGTTTGCAAAGGCATTAAAATGCATATTATCTGTTAAATGATAATACTAAAGACATTTAGCATTTAAGCAGCAGTCTGAAATGTAGTCATGTATTTCTGTCGGTTTCTTAGGTTTAGGGTAAACACATCATATATCTGTATTTATTTTAAAGAAAATGCAAACAATATATTTCCACATCCTTCGTTATTCTCGATTTTGTGAAATAATGGATATACATGTATATGTCTCTGAAAGGACCTACTCGGTGGCAGCGCCACCTGGTTGGATAGGAGCAGATAACAGACAAAAGACGCCCATTGATAAGCGATAATAAATGTTCAGATATCCTAATGCAAAACCATTCAATTGAAAAGCACAGCATTTACCATTAATAATGTGAAATAGAATATGTTATGATTGTAATTGTGATTCTGTTTTGTTTTATTGTTGTCAAAAGATTCGGACCAGTGTTCTCCTTACCCCTGTCATGGCCACGGAGTATGTGTTTCCAGAGGGCATTGCATTTGCAGCGTCGGGTACAAAGTCAACCTTACTTGCGATACAGGTACTACATCATTGTCGTGTGCCAATTCACACCCTGTTAAATATTAGCTACATCACGGAACGTTTTATCCGATCAAATGTATATTTACAGTATAACGATCTTATGAGTTTGTTGACCATGATGTGAAAGGACAGTGCTATGTAATTCGTCTGGACAGAATGTCATAGAGTGAACATTGTGGATCTACATACTAACACCTTTAACTTAAACGCTTTGCCCTAGATATTGCAAACATTTTTAATTCATTTCATTGAAAAATTCCATTGGATTTAAATGAGATGTTGTGTCTTATCGTGAACATATATTGCAAAATTAAAACATTACACCCCGAAGTTAGTAGACATTCTGCTTATATCCGAGTTAGCTCAAATTCTGACAGATCTGGTTCTTTGGGAATTATTTCAGAGTCAGATTCAAAATTTTTATTAGCTCTTTATCGGGTCTTTGGAAACAAAAACACATATAGGAAATAAGTGAAACACACTAAACCGCACGCACGCGCACGCGCACACATACACACACGCGCGCGTATACACACGCGCGTACACACACGCATGAACGCGTACCCATGCGCACATGCAGGCACACAGGCACGCATATACACACACCAGCGCTCGCATACACACACAAACGCGCCAAACGTACAAATACAAAGATACAAAGGCGCTCGTACAAACATACGCACGCACGCATCACGCACGCACGCACTCGCGCACTCACGCACACACACACGCCCTCATACGCACATACACACATGATACAAAGGGACTTGTCTCAAAATCACCCTAGTTAAACGCCCAGTGTAAATGAAAGTATCCCCGCCAGACTTCCCCACAAGATAAAGGACGGTCAACACAGAACAATATGTAAAACGTCTGTGACATTCGTCAAATATGTACTTAATGACTTTGCTGAAGTCAGAGCAACTGTAGGGAAGCCATTACGGGCACGGAAAAGACTATACATGAGTAAGTTCATCCCGTTTCCGGGTTTAAGAGTAAAACCATCATAGAGTAGTACTACCATCGATCTGTCATTGCACAAACAGAGAAGGAAGCGGGTCTAACGTCTCTAAAGGGGTCAATAACCAAAGATGCAGTGCGTTGCATTATAATTGAGTCATGACCTTTATTCCTAAAAGTTTTAATGCCTTCGATAAACAAATCATGACAATGGATACGACCATTAATTGTCCTAAGGTTGTAGATTAGATCACCATAGACTAACTTGTTGCAGTATCGTTCTTAGATTGCAATTATGTTTATTTTTGGGACTGCAATACGTATTACCATCTGTAGGGTTCTTTCAACGCTGTTTGCAAAATATTACAGACCGTAATCTCAATCCGCGTCTGTTACACCGTGATTGGACTTGGTTTACACTGATACATATGCCCGTTGTATCTTAACACCGGTCAATTGTTGCCCGCTTTACCAAAGTAAGGGGAACTTCACTAGACACGAACACTGCATATGACAGTCACGAGGATAGTCCCTTAATAGAGGACGACAACAATGCAGAACGCTTCTGAATGTGTTGTCTGCATTATAGTTTCGTTTTGCGTCACAACTGATTTAGATGGATTTAAAACGTTATTCTTAAAGTAGTTTAACACTTTACAATCCAATGACACCTTTGGAAGCGAATGCGGTCTCCATTGATTTTGTGTTTTATCTAGAACATGACTGTTTTTTATTCTGACTTAATCGTATATATTGTTTTAAAGATGATCTTGATAAAAATTTATGCAAACAAAGATTTGAATTTAATCAGGATGATAATAAATACAGACGTTCTGCTGTATGTGTGAAAATTATAAACGTACTGTACAAACTACATGATGTTTAAACCTTATAAGAGCATGTGGCTTTACGAGAACGTGTGTTGGCATTTGCAAATGATGTAGACCATTTTTCTAGAGGAGCCCTGTCGTCAGGGTGTTCTCTGTGTGTAATTCAAAATTCACAAATAAGTTTTAAGCCATTCATAATGCGTTGTTTTGTCAAACACCTATGGTCTGTTCAAGTTTGAAAATTCAGTGCTGAAATGGTTAAGAAAATTCATTTTTGTTTCAGCGAGTGGGAATGCTGCCACGACACTGAACATAGTAAGATAAACAATTAACTCATACCACCTTACTGTGAGTTATAGTAGTAAACTATCTGTTAATCCTTACTCCATGAATATTCATTAAAGAAATAGTTACATCATTAAATATTAATTAAGATTATTGTTATTATGACACAAGTACACCTTTTGGCCAAAGGCATGCACAGACAATGCTTTGAGTTGATGTATATATTTGGTAATAATTAAATCAATAATTTGGTTTGAATTTTACAATTATTAACCTTTTAAAGCACGCAATGCCGTCTACTGGACATACTTGCATTTTGCTTCAAAGTTTAGAGTAGGTGCTTGTTCAAATTACTTTATAAAAGATAACAACGTGTTAAACAGTTTGGATCCTTATGAGACCCTGGGTTATTCGACCCTTCGTCTGGACCAAACTGTTTGCATATTATATACACCTGTTTACACGGCACTAAAGAGGGTAAAATACAGTATATAATACCTACATTTACACGACGACTACACTAAATAACAGCCGCTTCGAGGAAAACTTGATAAAAGTAGCAGTTTGTCGAGGTATAATATAATAAAACGTATTCTATCAGTCATACGTGTTCAGTCCAGTCATACAATTTATATGTGGTACACAGAGCTCAATGCAGATATACATTAACAAAAATGAAGTTCCTTAAAGAGTTCCTTGCATTTCGATTACCTTGCATACAATTGTATATATATATATATAATTTACGGATCATGATGATATTGTGTATCCATTAATACCAAATCATATGGATTCTCAGTGATGTTATATTTTCTGGTCCTTCGGGATCATTAGTTTTCATGTTATTAGTTTTAAAAATTGAATACTGCTTAAGCCAGTACTAGGGGCGTGAGTAGTGATGCACTTTTAATTACTACTCATGAACAGACTCAATAAAACCGAGTCTGCAATTTTCTCTTTTGCATTTCTACTTTTGCTTTCGAAGGATCACCCATTTTCAGAATATTTTGACCGGTTTGTGTGCTGAAAGTATTGTTAAATCGACGAAACAATAGTGTTTGAGATTAAAAACCTATATTTCGTCAATGTCTTTGCATCACAAACTCACACAGAGTATATATTCATATATATATGTTCTGCGCAATATTGGAATTGCTCTATATGACCATCAGTGTCGATGGGCCGTAAAACACCATTCATTCATTCATTCATTCTAGAATTGCCCTGCGCGTTTTAGGAATTCCAATAATGGCGGACCATTCCAGAATTGCCCTGCGCAATTCTAGAATCGCGCAAGGCAAACTTACATTAGCATTGTTGTTATGATCTACTATTGTTAAACGAGAAAAAAAGAGAGAATTTGATGCGGGTACACTTAGTCTTTGTTTTTCTCAAATTGTTTTGTTTTGTGGTCATTATTATTTATGGTATTTATAGAGCGTATCATCGTGATACGACAGTGTGTCTTACTGAACCCTGTTTTACTTTTGTGTGTTAAATACAAATGCATTTTTATAAAATAAACCAACTAAGTGTAGACTATTAATCCTTTCCCTCATATCACCGTATTTTTCATGCATTTGCAAGCAGAGTAGACCCAGATCAGACTGCTCTCGTAGGAGCAGTCTTCCCAATGTCTGCTCTGTTCGCTTATGACACGATAAAGATATTAACCCTTTATTCCATAAATACGCATTTCTACGCCTATGCAATTCATATAGGTGGTGAATAAAATAGACTATAATTGATAATCTATAAATGTATGTAAACGGAAAATTCCAACTTTGTCCACAATTCCAAAAACGCGCAGGGACCATTCTAGAATCGCCCTGCGCGTTATAGGAATTCCAATACTGTCCGCCATTATTGGAATTCTTAAAATGCACAGGGCAATTCTAGAATTGTCCATATTCCAATATTGCGCAGAACATATATATTGTTATTTTATTTATATAGTTATTACTCAATGTTTATATCGTTGATTTGCATTAGATCGGCACACAATTTATCCCACCCTCGCCGGAGAAAGCATCAACGATCAAGTGCTACCTGAGTAACATGGGGGCGAACGTACCTTGTGTGTTTTCTGTATTTATCGCAACATCAAGGAGGTAAGAGTAGGACTGATGCTTTTAAATATATACCGAGCCTAATTGCATATAAAATATCAATGTGATAATTTCACTGATTTCACTGTGTAAGCAGTAGATTAAATTTTTAAAATCGCCAACTGTTAAAATAGTGTTATTTCAATACATGTCTTCCTTATTATTGATTCTATATTCAATGTACTAGTTATTATTTGCATAAATACATCAATTTATGTCTGTTAATTTCGATGATTTCTGTTTTAAATTTCCAAAATTTCCGAAACGCGCCTAACTCCCAATATTCCAGTATTCTCTCCCTCTGCCAAAGTTCCAGTCGCGTATATACTAGCGCCGAGACTTCACCCTAAAATAGTGATCAAAAACGGTAAAAAATGACAGAGATGATCGGAACGATCGACATCAGTTGATCGGAGGTATTTTCGATCAATCTTTTGAACGAAATGATCGACTCGAAAACTGACTTACTCTGATCCGTGAATTTGTACTGTTTACTAATTTGTACTGTACATTTGAAACATTACTGGCGATTTCACAAAATACTACTTAAAATGTGATTTTATACCATTACGTTATATCCCTTTCGGAATCTTGCGTTTGGAGCTATTTACAATGACAAATCAATAACAAAATAAGCATCTATGACGTATAAACAAACTTTCATTCTCAGTGTTGTTATACCTTCATAACTTCAGATCCTTCGAGATCATGAATTTCATTACCTCTTGTTCTGAAAATTGAATACCGCTTAAGCCGTAGCTAGGGGGCGTGAGCAGTGTTGCACTTTCAATTACTGCTCATGAACAGACTCAGTAAAACCGAGTCTGCAATTTTCTCTTTTTGTGTTGCAATTTTTGCTTTCGGTGGATCACCTCCCTTCAGAATTTTACCTATGTCACTCGCAGGTCCGAATAAATCCGAAACAGAGTTGAAATTCAACATTTTCGCTTTGGATTTAATTGTTCTATGACTGAATCTGTGGAAAATTTTAACATACTAGTTACCTTTTAAACAAGTAAGAGAATAATATAGCGCATAAGCTTAAACAGGCGTAGTTATGTGCATTTAAATTAATCATAACCGTATACAGAAATGTGCATTTTCCAAACTAGTAGCAATTCCTTATGTGTTCCCGTAACTGTTCAAAAGTAGTAACAATTCCGTCTATGTTCCTCTGATTATTACTTTGGTATGTGTATAAATGGTTGTTACTGATGATTTTGGTATAGAACATGTACAGGATCTAAATACTAACGGACTGGCCTGGACTTTACCCGATATCAAGTTTTATGATGTGGTGTTTAAGTAATACACATATACATTTTGAGCTGACATCAATAAAAACTTTTAGATATTTTTAACCATATATGGTCAAGTGGTAAATTGCCCAAGTTTTGGAAACAGGCTACAGTTATTCCTGTTCCAAAACCAGGGAAAGATAATACAGATCCAAATAATTATCGTCCTATAGCCTTGACGAGCTGCGTATGTAAAACTTTAGAGCGCATGATTAACGCAAGACTTGTTTGGTATCTTGAATCCAACAACCTCATTACGGAGTATCAAAGTGGATTCAGGAGCCAAAGAAGTACAAATGATCATTTAGTTAGGTTGGAAACATTTATTCGTGAAGCTTTCATCAAGAAGGAGCACTTAGTTGCTGTCTTCTTTGATCTTGAGAAAGCTTACGATACAACTTGGAAGTATGGCATAATGAAAGACCTTCATGAATCTGGACTTAAAGGTCGACTTCCAGTTTTTATTGAAAACTTTTTAAATGATAGGGAATTTAAAGTCCGTGTTGGAACTACTCTTTATGGTATGCAAAAACAGGAAATGGGTGTTCCACAAGGAAGTATTTTGTCAGTCACTCTTTTTAATGTTAAAATTAATAATATTGTTAAATCTATTACTAGTGACACTGACTGTTCATTGTATGTTGATGACTTTTTAATTTGTTACCGTTCTAAACACATGCGTACTGTTGAACGTCAACTTCAACAGTCCATTGATAAAGCTCAAAAATGGGCTACTGAAAACGGCTTTAGATTTTCAAAGTCTAAAACAAATTGTGTACATTTCTGTCAACTGAGAAAATTCCACAATGATCCTGAGTTGCACTTGAATGGTGATCCCATTCCTGTTGTAGACCAGGCGAAATTTCTCGGTGTCATCTTTGACAAAAAACTTTCCTTTATACCTCATATTAAATATTTAAAGGCTAAATGCCAGAAAACTCTGAAATTGCTTCGCGTTCTTGCACATACCGAATGGGGTGCAGATCGCAATGTAATGCTCAAATTGTATAGAAGTTTAGTGAGGTCCAAACTGGATTATGGTAGTGTTGTATATGGCGCTGCAAGGAAATCATACTTGCAGATGCTTGATCCAATTCATCACCAAGGTTTACGTTTAGCATTGGGTGCCTTTAGGACATCCCCTGCTAAAAGTTTATATGTTGAGGCGAATGAGCCATCACTTTACTCTCGTCGTGAAAAACTATCCATGCAGTATACCTCTAAATTAGCTTCAAACCCATCAAATCCCGCTCATAAAAATGTTTTTAGACCTAAATATCAACGTTTATTTGAATCTAAGGAAAAGGTAATTCCACCTTTCGGAATACGTATGAAAAACAGTTTTCAAAATAGTGATATAGATTTATCTTTAGTTGAAAAGACTAAAGTTAAATCTATACCGCCTTGGACTATTAAACCACCAAAAGTTATCTTTGAACTAACACGGCATAAAAAGTCTGAAACAAGCTCGCTTGAATTCAGTTCTTTTTTAAATGAAATAATTTCAAGATTTGAAGATTATGAACAAGTATATACTGATGGTTCAAAAGATGATGAGAGAGTTGCAGCTGCCTTTGTGGCTGATGACTCAGAGACAAAGTTTCGGCTTCCCGATAATGCCTCCATTTTTTCAGCAGAGATCAAAGCTATTGACTTAGCTCTTGATTATATTGCTGGAAAATCATATAGTAAACATATAATCTTTTCGGATTCTCTTTCTGTTTTACAATCTCTGAGTAAATGTTCTTCAAAAAATGTTCTTATTAAAAAACTTGTTTTAAAATACCATGAAATGTCTAATTCAAAAGATGTGATATTTTGTTGGATACCTAGTCATTGTGGAATACAGGGCAACGAGAAGGCGGACCTTGCAGCGAAATCTGCCCTTGAATCGCCTGAATCTGATATGAGAATACCGTATTCGGATTTCAAACCACAAATTACTAGACATATTCTATATAAATGGCAGGAGTCTTGTAATGAGGAAATTCATAACAAGCTCCATGCTGTTAAACCTATTTTAGGTGACAATTTTTGTTCATGCTTGCCAATTCGGCGTGATGAGGTCGTATTGGCCAGAATAAGAATTGGACATTCTTTTTTAACTCATTCATTTTTACTGAAAGGTGAAGTTCAACCTGAATGTTTATTTTGTTTTGAGCCTTATACAATTCAGCACATTCTCATTGAATGTCCTGATTTAATCTTAATCAGAGATAGGGTCTTTCAAGCAGATTCCCTGAGGGAACTGTTTGAGCTGGTAGAAATACCAAAAATATTTGATTTTTTAAAAGCCATTAATATATATTCTAAAATTTAAAAGGTATATTTTTAGAATGTCGATTATGTTTTGTCCTTATTTTCTTTACAATCCTGTTGATCGGGTCTGACATTTACATAATCTAGTAGTGAGATTGTCTCTATTTGATTTCATCATCTAGATTTATTAACATTATTTATTCGGCTCTATATGACCATCAGTGTCGATGGGCCGTAAAACACCATTCATTCATTCATTCATTCAATAAAAACAGATCGGAGTCAGACAGGGTTGCCTCACGAAAGTCCAGAGCAACCCAAGAAGTACATAAAAAGTGTGCCCACCAACATACACATGCACACACACTCATAGCACGCATTCACACACGCACTCATAGCACGCACTCACACACGCACTGTCTATAAGGCTAGTAGATGACACACTTGTTGATTTTGTTATTATATGACACACATAAAATCATTTATGAGGTGGTAGTAGGGTAAGCGAACATTTTATATATATTTATAAAGAAATGATCAAAACTCTCATGATGTATGAATCGGGTAAGTCATTCCACACTGTTTAACATTTCATTTCTGATTTCCGATTAAGTTGTTAGCATTTATATATAAGTGAACTATTCCTTTTATAGTGGCGTACCCACAGTCAGCATTGACAGCATATCGGAAGAAATAAAAAATAGTTCGATGAGTGCCGTATCAGAGGTGCAATACATACCAGGACTAACTGACCTGTATACAGCAGATGTAACAGTCAAGGGAGGCGATACTCCCGGGCGTTCGTATATGTGTCTTACTAGTGAAGTTGGGTAAGCCATAGGGTAATAAGTCTACAATATTTCCATTACATATATTTAGTGATACCTTTATGAAAGTGTTCAGTCATCCTACCGTCGAATGATATGTCTTTCCGTATTATTCCAAATTATTGAAATGAAATATCTGACACAAGAACTAACATCTTTATAATACTTTGCGCAAACACACATAATTTACGTATTCGTCATACCCATGGCACACCCGGCATTCGAACGTACATTCTGAAAAACTGCATATTGACAGATTTCATCCTAACATATATGTAAATGCTACCGCTTTGAAATACATTTCTAACTTAGCAACAAATAACAATTATTTTAATCCCTAAGTCTTATCAACCCACATACATCAATTTTTCCGCATTGCATCTTAGAACCGAAATAATAGGTTCTCTTTTTGTGTTGCAATTTTTTTTTGCTCTCAGTGGATCACCTCCCTTCAGAATTTATAATCTTCACAACAGCAGGTGTTAAGTGCTTGTGTGGCGGCTGTAAAACGTCGCCCCGTACTTCATCCTCAGTGTTGTTATACCTTCTGATCCTTCGAGATCATGAATTTCAGTACTCCTTGTTCTAAAAATTGAATACCGCTTAAGCCGGTGCTAAGGGGCGTGAGCAGTGTTGCACTTTCAATTACTGTTCGTGAACAGACTCATTAAGACCGAGTCTTCAATTTTCTCTTTTTGTGTTGCAATTTTTTCTCTCGGTGGATCACCTCCCTTCAGAATTTATAATCTTCACAACAGCAGGTGTTAAGTGATTGTGTGGCGGCTGTAAAACGTCGCCCCGTACTTCATTCTCAGTGTTGTTATACCCTCTGATCCTTCGAGATCATGAATTTCAGTACTTCTTGTTCTGAAAATTGAATACCGCTTAAGCCGATGCTAGGGGGCGTGAGCAGTGTTGCATTTTCAATTACTGTTCATGAACAGACTCAATAAAACCGAGTCTGCAATGTTCTCTTTTTGTGTTGCAATTTTTGTTCTCGGTGGATCACCTCCCTTCAGAATTTAAAGTCATTCTACTCCTATAATTTCTTGAGAGTGACCAGCAAGTATTATAATATGCCGGACTACATTTACGCACGTATTGTTTCGTCTATGATGTTTGTATAATATGATCGTTTGTTGCACATAAAGAAAAAAACAGAAAAATGGAATAAAAGATTGTTGTTCAGAAAACAATTACTTGGTCGTTGTAATCAGGCAACGATTTCTCCGCTCACATACTATTTCCTGAACTAAATACCGTTTACGGCGACCCACTAAATTATTCAATAAAGTAATCAGTTTATAGTGTTATGTCAATAATACTGTAGCTCATGACGGTTACGGCCATAACGATAACACTAGGAATATAATAGTTGAGTTATATAGTTTCCGTCAGCAACATTAGCACCCTTAATAGGTTACTTCTAGAGAGTTCTTACAAAAATACAAAAGTACATAGCACATTGCAGAAACTGTCGAAACCTTCATGGTAACACAATATCTAAGCAGTCATCTACTCGTACTATCTTTCAGGTTTTCACAAGGAAGGTTGTGCGTTCAAATATATTACGTTCAAAACCGTGAGTATACATCTAAGTTACCTTTCTTAGTTACTTTCGTCCGATTACATGAGACGTGTGATTGCTATTGCCGTCCTTCATGCCCTATATTATATTTTAAACGTCTCATTAACTTATGGAGTCTGTTGTGAACGATGGTAGTAATTGCTTACTCTTGAAGCATTTCAATATGCTCCGTTTGTCTTTTCCAGTCCTTCTTTTATCCAGACTGAATGTAATTAATTCGTGTTGCATTTTAAAGTAGTTACAATGGATATGGGCTACTAATACGACTCGTACCTGGTCAGAATGGTCTATTTTTGTCCCTCGAAGTAATCACCTTGGACATGCACATATTTTTTCAGGCGTTTGATTCGGTCGGAAAAGCGTCTTAAACATAAATTTTAGTCTGGCACGTCCTACAGCTGTGCAAGTCTCAAACTTGCATCCTCGGATTCAACTAGAAATCACAAGTATGACGTCAACTTGTCTTTAAGTAGTCAATTACGACGGCTGACTTGTTGGCTGGGGCGTTATCATGGAAAAGTTTAAGTCCTCGCACTGCGGTTCTTGGCGTCTTCCACATAATGATAAACGACGTCAGGTACATTGTTTTCCGCATACATCGTTCCGTAACTGTGGTGTGTTCTTGGGTAGGAAACTGAAGCACCATTCCACGTGCACCAAGAAAAAGTGCATACAATATGCGTCTGACACTGACAGAACGTCATGCAATCTGGGACCCTTTCCATTTTGCCCTACCCAAATTTTTTTCCATCAGGCTCAAAGAATGACACCCGAAGTTTCATCTCTTATTGCAATGTCAAAAGGCCATCTGTCGTCCCAATTTTCATATACTGCAAGTAGTTCCATGACCATTATTATTCGCACCTGCTTTTGGTAGTCCGTCAAAAAATGTAGGATCAGTCTTGCGCACATTTTCCTGAGTTTTGAGTCTTTCCTTTAAGATGGTAAAAACTGTCCCTGAACTACGGCCACATATGTCGGCTAACCTTTCCACAGTATAGCGAGCATCCACGTCAACTACTTTCCTAACGGCAATGAATATATTTTCACAAACCGTCGTCAATGGACGCCCTGGCCGAGAGTAATCTTCGATAGGTCATCTGCTATGTTTGTATCGAACAGACCATCTGTCAATGTTATGAATTTGTCTAAATCGGCTTGGACGTCTTGTGCCGAACAGCTAAGCAGAGGTCGTATTTTGGCATAGACCCGTTGCTCCTCTTTAGCCATCTTTACAATGATATCTGCTTTATGAAGTACATGTAATGCCTAAAACCCTATCTATTTTAAAGCTCTAAATTATTATACCCCTTTGCTTAACACGTGCGAATTGAGCATATTCGTGCGTTTTCGGTTCATGTTTACCTCATAAAAATCAATACATTGTACCAAGAAGTATACGACCATTATCAGAGTTTTTAAAATGACCTTCGTATTTGTTCCATTTGTTTATTTATCACTTAAGGCTCTATTTCGTCCGTGTCGATTCTGTAGACGCTGTTTTTCTAACGTGAACAGACTCAGTAAAACCGAGTCTGTAATTTTCTTCTTTCGCACTACTACTTTTGCGTTCGAGGGGTGACCCACTTTCAGAATATTTGTACATCCGATCCTGAGTATTAATATTCCTTCTTAACTTTAACCATTGATATGAATAAACATTTTATTTTAACAACTTATTTGCATCCGTGAACTCTTTTCGATAATACAGTGTTGGTGTAGTCCTAATGATTTTAGGTTTGTCACATAACGCGCATATCTCATTCCAATCACCATTTGTGTTACACATGATTGAGCTTGTTCAATATAACAAATTTAGTTTTTATACGGAATCCTATATTGAAGTGGCGAATTCTAGATCGAGTCTAGCGTATGCCGTGAATAGTCTTATCTTATGAATATGTATGTGATAATATGTCAAGGCATTGTTCTTAAAGCTTAGTTTGCGCTTTACACATTTTCAACAGTGTGTGCAATAAAGGCCTCGCACATATATGCATGAGCTTCACATAATTCTTCCGTGCATATTCTACACTGAAAGCATATTATATGCATCGAAAACAAAAGAAAACTTTGACACCATAAGCCAACTGAATAACGTTTAAAAAGATTAAAAATAAATAGTCCAGCTGACATAACGCTTGGCAGCATGTAACTCAATACACTTGTGGAATTTAAATCGTATACAATGAGCGTACAATTACATACTTCGACATGGGCTAATTTTAAAGTTTTGGTGAATCTGAATATATGTAGTCACGTTTTCCGTCGTGTTTTTTCGTTTAAAATTTCAATAATCGCAATAGGATTATGATTGAAAAACGTCCTTTTGTTTGCCTTGCGTCTTTGTGCTTGTGGTTTGTTCATGTTGTGGAACGTTTGTCCCTGGTTCTTGTGTGTCTTTTGGTGTTTTCTGTGTTCATTTCGTGTGTGTGTGTGCGTGTGCGTTTGGGTGTGTGGTTGTGTGTGTGTGTGTCATGCTGTCTATCGGTGTTTTGGTGGTGGTTGCGTCTTGCATGTGGCTTTACCTGCTTGACTTTACTACTTTTCCATTAAACAGGGATACAAGTATGGTTAGCTTTATGAACTCTGTCATCAAAATCTTCAAATCATTAGCAAATAAAAATGTGAGTCAAATTTGCTACTTCAATAAGGTATTTTACGAACGAGATTTTGTCGCGATTGTACACACAGTGTATTAATTACACGTATCAAACAATTCCTTGAAAAGTATCATCCAATATTATTGTAACGCTCTGTTGGTGACAGATCACTCTAAACTTAATTGCCACGCTTCTCGCCTTGTGTACAGACAGGAAGTACTTTTTAATGATGAACTTTCAAGAAAGCCGTCAAATATTTGTATATTGTTTCTACCTGCCGTGTTCTCTACAGTTGCTCTGACTTCAGAAAATTCCATTGAGTGACCGATTGTTGCACCTATGGTTCGTTAAAGACACGTACTGGTTTGTTTTACTATAGTTATAATTCGTAATTTTACTGAATCCTTTTCTACACTGTCCAGTGCTTGCCAGTGATCATTCCTGTGCGGTACTCCTTTCGTCAGACCAGTTTTGTGTTTTATCTTGCCTTCATTCCTAATTTTTTGAATTCATGAATGTTTATATCCATGTGTGCGAGAATTGTATTTGCTGAAATTCGGTGCCTCTGGAATTCCTTCACGAGCATTATCTCTATCGGTGCTATATAGACTATTTAGTGTCGCTGGGCTCGATCATCAGTCAGTGTAGCAGAGCACTAAACACAAGCACTAAACACAAGCCAATCAATACAATGCTGCAGTTCCCTAAAACAAAGATTCGTTTTGTTAAAATGCCAGGACAAATGTTTCTGAATATTGTATTACCATCGTATTATCCGTAATGTAATTATGTCTCCCCCCCATATTTATATTGGTGAGACATATTGTTTTCGTGAGAGTTGTCTGTCTGTCTGTCTGTCCGTCTGTCTGTCTGTCCGTCTGTCCGTCTGTCCGTCACACTTTTTGTCCGGACGATAACTTCAATATGCCTGATGCCAGTTGATTGAAACTTCATATATGGAAAGAGCAAAATGAGAGGAAGTGTCATGCACAATGTCCATAGCTCTGGCTTACTAATATTGGAGTTATTGCCCTTTGTAAAATGTAAAAAAAATCACACTTTTTTGTCCGGACGATAACTCCTATATGGCTCATGCCATTGGATTGAAACTTCATATATGGAAAGATCATGACGAGAGAAAGTGCCATGCACAAGGTCCATAACTCTGGCTTCACTAATATTGGAGTTATTGCCCTTTGTAAAAAATATCATAATTTTTTGTCCGGACAATAACTTCAATGTGCCTGATGCCAGTTGATTGAAACTTCATATATGGAAAGAGCATAATGAGAGGGAGTATCATGCAGAAGGTACATAACTCTGGCTTTACTAATATAGGAGTTATTGCCCTTTGTAAAAAAAATCATACTTTTTTGTCCGGACGATAACTTCTATATGGCTCATGCCATTGGATTGAAACTTCATATATGGAAAGATCATAACGAGAGGAAGTGTCATGCACAAGGTCCATAACTCTGGCTTCACTAATATTGGAGTTATTGCCCTTTGTAAAATAAATCACAATTTTTTGTCCGGATGAGTACTCCTATGTGACACATGCCATTGGAGTGAAACTTCATACATGGAACGATCATGATAAGAGAAAGTGTCATTCATAAGATCCTTAACTCGAGCTTCAATAAATTTAGTGTTATTGCCCCTTGTACATTTGTTTAATTCTTTCTTGTCCGGACGATAACTCCTACATGGCTCTTGCCATCGTATTGAAACTTCATACATGGAAAGTGTCATGAAGAAGGGCCATAATTATGGCTTCAATACTTTTGGAGTTATTGCCCTTTGTTACATTTTTTGGCCGATCAATAACTCCTGTTCGATTGATGCTATTGGAATGACATTTTATTTTTGGAAAGAGCATGATAAAAGTAAGTGTCATGCACAAGGGCCATAAATCTGGTATCAGTATTTTTGGAGTTATTAGCTGTTATAATTTTCTTCTTGAAAAATGTAGTGTGGAAAACGCATAATGAGGTGAAGTGTCATTCATCAAGACCATAACATTTTTAGTAATTTCCCTTTACATATTGTTTTTATTAGAGGGAGAAATCCGTTTTTGTGACAAAAACCTCTAGTTGCATTTGACTTACTCGTTGCCAGCTTCAAACAATTGTGTTGACTGATCTACTTTGGCGTTCTTCTTCTTCAAGTTATTCAATCATATTCATCAAGTATTATGTCACTGGTTCTGATGCACCATCTCTTACGTTGTCTTGACAACTTCCCGTTGCACCGTTCTCGTGAATTCTGTTGAATCCATCTTCCATCGTCTCCATACATGTGTCTTGTTCACTTTTCTTCCTAATTAGAGTGTTATGTACCAACAATGCATATAATCTTGCTTGTGTCCGTCCATCCATTCGTCTGTACGTACACATGAGAGTACGCCCATACGTCTGTCCGCACGTATGCCCAGCTAATATTGTTTGAAAATGTACGTCAATAATGGAATATTTGCTCCAACCATTTTTACCACAATTATGGGACGTTGGAATTGTCATGTTAACAGTTTAAGCGAACTTTTTTGTTATCTATGACCATTCATTCATTCATTCATTCATTGTTATCTATGAAAGACCGGTGGTGACATTTCCACTTCAATATTTCCCACAATAGAATTCATGATTTCACGATTTCACAATTTCATGATTTCACAATTTCATGATTTCACAATTTCACGATTTCACTTCAAAATTTCACGATTTCACAATTTCTCGATTTCACGACTTCACAATTTCTCGATTTCACAATTTCAACCTCGTGTAAAATATTGTAGTCACGTGACACGCTTGACGTCATTAAGGCAACAGAATGGCTCTCACCCTTGAAATCAGGATGGCGATTTGAGATCCATAAATACACCTTTCTACATCTTTGCAAACAGGATGGCGATTGTTGATCCATAAATACATCTTTCTACGCCTTTGCAAACATAGTAGACCCAGATCAGATGACTCCTATAGGATTTAATCTTATTTAAAATCCATGATATCATTATTTCTTACAGTTTATTATTAATAAAATTCTCCTCCAATGCAGTGTCATACAAACATAAGACAATTATTTAACATAATAAACACATGATTGGCAATTCTCATGCATGAAAATTCATGCAGGAAAGGGTTAAACAATATTGATGGTGGACCATGAGCACAAGTTACATGCAAAATATGAAGGCCCTCGGCCCTACAGTTCTGGAAGGGAAGATTGTCATAGTTTTCCGCCGTTTCTTTCATCGTGGCTTTTACTTCAACATGTGCGTTTTGATGACGTCATAACAATTCAAATGGACAAACTGAAATCATGAAATCGTGAAATCGTGAAATCGTGAAATTGTGAAATCGTGAAATTGTGATGAAATCGTGAAATTGTGAAATCGTGAAATTTTGAAGAGAAATCGTGAAATCGTGAAAGTGTGAAATCGTGAAAGTGTAAAATTGTGAAATTTTGAAGTGAAATCGTGAAATTGTGAAATCGTGAAATTGTGAAATTTTGAAGTGAAATCGTGAAATTGTGAAATCGTGAAATTTTGAAGTGAAATCGTGAAATTGTGAAATCATGAAATCGTGAAATTATGAAATTTTGAAGTGAAATCGTGAAATCGTGAAATTGTGAAATCGTGAAATCGTGAAATTATGAAGTGAAATCGTGAAATCGTGAAATTGTGAAATCGTGAAATCGTGAAATCATGAATTGCTTTGTGTGAAATATTGAAATGGAAATGTCACCGCCGGTCTTTCGTAGTTATCACCACTGTTTGACGTTTCAGCCCTTGATGTTCCGGACTCTGTAGAATCGCATCAAAAGAATGTAAGTATCTACCTCTCACATACTTTGATAATATATTTATTTAAGATCATCACTGATGACGGTTGGTTTATTGACACCGAAGTTAGTGGAAGTATTCTGGATCATTTCGATCCGTCAGCTACATATTGTTCGAGTGTCTTCTTCAGTTGTGCTATAGATATGCTAAAACTTTGTAGGCACTTTTCATATCATAGGAACGTGTGCTACGTCTGTATGTTGTAATGGCACAACCCTGTCTTTTTATTTAAGTAACTTCTAAAACTGACTACTTCGTTATCTTGTAATAGTCTAATTTATAGGGTTTTAGACAAATTATGTAGACTCTGAACATATCAAGGTGTTGTGCTGTTTAGACTTTACTCCATGAATAAGCATTTTCTTTATATGTCCTTGCAAATAGATTAGACCTAGATCAGGTGACTTCTGTAAGACCGTCTGTAGGGTTTGCCTGTTTGCTTATGAAATTAGGTATGATTCTTCAGTTTCTGCCATGGCCAAAATTCCCGTGTACGTTTTTCCTTGTTCATGTGCCATTTTATAAACATTGATGTAATAAATATTCATGTTCTTACATGAATAGTTATGGAGTAAAGGGTTTAACTGAAAAACTGCTTGAACAAGGATATAGATACCATAAACTAAGAAAAACTTTCTCTAAATTTTACTATCGAAATTTCTCTCTTATTGGCAAGTACCAATGTAATATCAAGGCGCTTCTGCGACACGGTATTTCACATCCTGAATTTTATGGTGATGTGATTTACTCCCGTACTTCATTCTCAGTGTTGTTATATTTTCTGGTCCTTCGGGATCATTAGTTTTCATGTTATTAGTTTTGAAAATTGAATACTGCTTAAGCCGGTGCTAGGGGGCGTGAGTAGTGTTGCACTTTTAATTACTACTCATGAACATACTCAATAAAACCAAGTCTGCAATGTTCTCTTTTTTCATTTCTACTTTTACTTTCGAAGGATCACCCATTTTCAGAATATATTAGGCTCGCTTATTGGAAAGTACCAATGTAATCTCAAGGCGCTTCTGCGACACGGTATTTCACATCCTGAATTTTATGGTGATATGATTTACAAACTTCGTAAAATTATTAGACATACCCATTTTTTCACTTTGTTCATCAGATATGTTAAAAAAGTCATTAAAAAGGGATATGATCCTGTAGTACTACAACATACTGCATGTTTGGTTGTCAACCCTTTTACAGTTGGCAATCACGCTGGCCTCTTTGCATGTACACCGACAAGAAAGGTTTAGTACTCTATGAAGGCGACCTCTTAAATCCAGAAATGGAAGGAGAACGTCGGATATCTGTACTATTTCGTTTTTGTCGTACCCTTTATTACTTTTCTACAGTTACTCTGTTTGCAGCTCAATAATTGAGTACACTAGTGATAGGTGGATACAGTTTGTTCACTTAAATGTTTTCGTTATACATGCACTTTACCACTGTATTTGCCATCGCGGTTGTTGTAGATTAGTCGGAGAGGGGATACCTTTATTTACACTGTTTGTCTTTTAGGGTGGGGATTGAATAAGTGTGAGGCTGGGCGCCCATAAACCGGTTTAACCCCCCCACCCCCAGTGACTTTTGTCACTGACCGTTCCAAGGCGGTACTTCCATCTTCCCCCTATTGTATGTTTGTTTTGTCTTTGTGCGCCTCTTGATGTTTTTATAGTTATGTACATTTGCTGTTTCCTTGTGTTGCTGTTAGGACGACTGTTTATTCTGTATGTGGTGTTTCCTGCATGAGTCATTTTTGTACTTTTAAACATTATCGGAAAATGACATTGTCTATGCAATATACGTATTTATTTGCCTCACTGTAGCGTAGACATATATTCCACGCCATTGTATTGACAAGTACCATGCTATACTATTCATTGTGATAGACACATTCTTACCGGCATCGACGATAAAATGGCATGACTAGATTTGTTTGATTTACTCGTATAGGCGATCTACAAGTTTGTCAGCCCAACATTGAATGATGACAGCCTGTTAATGTGTCGTGTTAACCAGGAGAACCGCATTATCCTCCATACGAGCTTGCAGACGCAATGGTTTGTGGCTTGGTTTTAAGTTTAGTAACACTTTGCAACCTTCTAAAACAGTGATTCAGTCGCATTATTATTTTTAGCATGTGAAACACACCATTTTGTTTTTTAAAAAATAATCATTTAACAACTTTTTTAATAGCAACCACATTCTGTTTCAATATATAAATTGATGCTTAAGCCAGGTTATACCATTTAATTGAAGGCGATGTTTTATTACAGCCTATCAAAACTAATAAGCAGTGTCACGTGTCAAATAGCGTACACTTTCATCAGATGCTGACTGGTATGTATAATAGAACCTGACCACTTATTTAATAAAACAGGAGTCTTAAAATGAAGACAAACATCGTGCAGAAAGCTCACACATTTGGTATATTCATTTTCCATTTGTCCTAAATACCGGCAAATATGATTTAGCTTAGATGGTCGCTTAAAATAGGTTTTATATTCCTCTTCGCTGTTTCTCCAAGCTCTTCAGATGCCCTTTTATAGTGATAAAAGTCATAACAGCTTTAAAACGAATATAAACACATTAGAGGTGTCCGCAATTTGCGCGTTTTGTGATTCATGTAAGTTTATTAAGTGCAAAAACGTTTTATGATGGTATTGTTTTAGTGAGAAAGTCGTCACGGCTGATAAAGAGGTGACGGTGTTTCCTCCACAACAGAGCGAAGGTTCGTGTGTGTCGGAAGTGAGCTATACATTCAAAACGGAAGGGACGAAACACATCTGCTTTGCATCTTCTGTGTATGTATCTACATTGCTTTCATACTCTTAAATAAAGTCAGGGAAAATAATCATTTATCATTTATGAAAAACATTATAATGGAATGTAAACTTGCTGTTATTTCAATGATTTCGTTACTAGCTAAGACATGTCCAAAATTCTCGACTGGAGTTAAATTTGACATCATTTAATCTTATATGAACACCGTAAAAGCGTTTATATTATCTATTTAAATTATTCTATTTCGTGTCTTATTAAATTTATGATTGTATTCCTTTTAACATTATCAATATTTCAGCAAGCCAAACTCGCAGACACGGTGCTTCAATATTGATGTGTACAGCAGCAGTAAGTTAATGCATACTTAAATTATTAGTAGCTGCGAAATGAATTTGCTTTAAAAAGGTTTAAAACATTCAAACATATACTTGTATGTAACGCTTTAACTCACTCTCTCATAAGCACCTCATTGGTTAAATGTAACGAAAAGGAGCATTCACTAGAGAAAAGGAATACAACGTTTAGAAATGTCTAGTTTTTAAACCATTATGATAAATAGAGCATTTGTTCATATGGAGCAAAAGCTCCAATTATCACAATGGTTTCAAAAAGTGAGTTCTGTACAGGCGTAAGGAGGAATGGGACTCCCTAAAACGAATAACGAATGAAAATGGAATGACGAATGACAGGTAGTATTTTTACAATGACTGGTCCCTTGTCATTCAGTCTGTTAGTCTCCCACCGGTTACCGGTTGGGGGACTATAGGTTTGCTCGATTCCGTCTGTCCGTCCGTCCATCTGTCCGTCCGTCCGTCTGTCCGTCCGTCTGTCACGCCTCGTGTCCGGGCCATATCTCCTAAAAAGTTATGCCAAATTCATTATAACTTCACACATTGAAGAAGCATGATGAGGGCTAGTGTCATGCACAAGGGCCATAATTCTGGGACTCCCTAAAACGAATGAAGAATGAAAATGGAATGACGAATGACAGGTAGTATTTTTACAATGACTGGTCCCTTGTCATTCAGTTTGTTATAAGATGGAATGACAATGGTTATAGATAGAATGACATACATTTGAGACAATGTAGCCGCCCTATGACCTTTTGGAAATGGAATAACATTGTTGTAAGGTGGAATGACAGTTATTATAGGCGGAATGACATACTTTTGAGAAATTGTAGTCCCCAAATGACCTTTTGGAAATGGAATGACACTACTTAATGTGGAATGACAGTGCTTATAGGCGGAATGACATACTTCTGAGACTTTGTAGCCCCCATTTGAACTTTTGGAAATGGAATGACACTGTTGTAAGGTAGAATGACATTTATTATAGGCGGGATGACATACTTTTGAGACGTTTTAGCTCCGATATGACCTTTTTGAAATGGCACTGTTGTAAGGTGGAATGACAGTTATTATAGGTGGAATGAAATACTTCTGAAACCTTGCCCCCCTGCTGGCGGGGGTTAGAATTCGCCAGCTGCATCTCCTGCAGAGGGGTAAGATCCCCCCGAATAGGAGCAACCTGTTTGCCGTGGGTTGCGACTCGAATCGCCCAGGTGATGGGATCCTGGTAGTTGAGCAAAAGAGGTCTCTGAGCGTATGACCTCTGATGCAACACACTGCTTTGGCCCTTAATCTGGGCGCAGACGAGCGGTCAGGCCTGGCCCAGTCTGATCAATCGGCTTACCATGTCTTGCCCAAGGATACTTCATATCTTGAGAGTTCGTCATTTCTCTATTAAATGACTTATTTTCTCTGTTTTAATACATTTAATTAGTTTTGCTAATATTAACTTTATGCTGAAGTGTCTTTGAAGGCGGTGGTTTAGGGCTAATCAGGTAGATTTTGTGTATGGTTGACCAGCGATTCCTGCGTCGATTAACCTATTGGCCAGAAGGTGTTCTATTTAGCGGTAGCGCATTGGAGGTACGGCGTTGGCTCGACTTTGCTATTTATCTGAGTATATCACCCATGTAACCCCGGTGTCTTTCGCTGGAGATATCCCGAAGACATCCCCTTGTTGGGCTCCGAGGTGGGTGGGGAGGTGGGTGGGGAGCATGGGTGATGAACTATAATTAAGCGCTATGGCAACCCCCGCCAAAAAACGCTCAGGTTCAAAGAAACCAAATAATTTCAAAAGGTCACGTAAGGACTCTTGAGTCATCAGAGTCTGATCGTGAAAAAAAACTCAACACCGTTGATGACTAACTATTGGCCAAGATTCTTAGTAATCTGTCCAGTCAATAATGACGAATCTCTGGCAAAGTTGTCACCCTTTGCAGTTGCGAAAGCACTGCAAGGATTGGCAGGTGAGCCAAAAGATGTTAAGGCAAAATTCTAGTGGAATGTGTCAAGAAACAACAGTCTGATAATTTACTTAAAAGTTCAATGTTTGCTGGCATTTCTATTCAAGTATCTCCTCACCAGTCTCTGAACTTCTGTAAAGGAGTTGTGCGAGACCGTGATCTTCGACACACCAGTGAGGAAGAAATGCTAACAGAACTGAAAAATCAGAATGTTACGGAGGTTAAACGTATTAGGTTTGTCAGAAATGGTAACGAAATAGTTACCAATACTTTCATACTTAAGTTTAACATCCCATTTGTTCCACCAAGAATTAAATGTGGCTACTTAAGCGTAGATGTCGACCCTTACATCCCAAATCCTCTCCGGTGTTTCAACTGCCAGAGATTTGGTCACCATAAGGACAAATGTTCGAAAA
Source organism: Azorinus chamasolen (assembly GCA_963576725.1). Classification (NCBI taxonomy): domain Eukaryota; kingdom Metazoa; phylum Mollusca; class Bivalvia; order Cardiida; family Solecurtidae; genus Azorinus; species Azorinus chamasolen. Next base: position 28,534,656 of record OY755235.1, read on the forward strand.
AACCAGTTTGTGCTCGTTGTGGTCAGGAAGATCATGATTCCTCGACCTGTGAAAACCCTGTGCAGTGTTTTAACTGCAAAGGGGATCACTATGTTCACTCGAAAGAGTGTGCAAAGTGGAAGCAGGAAAAGGAAATTCAGAGAATTAGGGTTCTGCAGAACGTATCATTTCCTGAAGCCCGTAAAATTGTGGAAGCTTCAAATCCTTCCACTGTTGCGGGCTCATCTTATGCGGATAAGGTGAAGGAAAGCCAGATTAAAACTAAGAACGCTGAAACTCAAACAGTCATCACCTGGCCACACGGTGCGCCAAACTACAAAAAGATTTCCGACTCTGTCGTCTCTGGCAAGTCTGACATGGCATGTCAGGCGACCCAGGAATCGCCCCAGAGTCAGAAAAACTCAAACACTAAAAGTAAAGCTAATAGTAATGTTCCTTTACCAAACGGTAAAGATACTCCTGTAAAGCTGCACAACACTTATAGCAGCTTGGATGAGGAAGAGGTGATGGATGTACATACATCCATTGTCCCTTCTTCCAAATCCCCCAAAAAGAAAAAGGACAAGAAGCTTGTTCCTATTACGCCTCCATCCTAACTAAATGTATTTTCATTAATCAATAATGAAAAATTGCGTAATACAATGGAATTGTAGAGGACTTAAGGCAAATTATAATGAGATTCTTCTGTTGCTGAATAAATATGACCCGGCCATAATGTGTCTTCAAGAAACATTCTTGAAGGACACTGATCAAGTCAACTTTAGAAATTATTCTATTTATAATCATATTTTTAACGATGGTGAAAGAGCTGCTGGCGGCTCATCAATTATTGTGAACAACTCTGTTGTTCATAGTCTTTTACCTATTAAAACTAATTTACAAGTTGTTGCTGTCAGTGTCACCCTTCATAAGGTCATTACATTTTGTTCTATTTATATTCCGCCAAGGACAACAGTTGACAAGAAAGAACTTGACTCCCTTGTTGAACAATTGCCTGCCCCATTTATATTGTTAGGGGATTTTAATAGCCATAATCCTCTATGGGGATCTACAAATACTAATGCTTTAGGTAAAATTGTTGAGGATTTTGTTGGTGAGCACGATTTGTGCATCTCCAACAATAAGTCTCCAACCTATCTTCACCCGGCATCAGGAACTTTTACTTGCATTGATTTTTCTATTTGTTACCCAACCATTTACTTGGATTATGATTGGAAAGTTGGTGACGACCTATGTGGAAGTGACCACTTTCCAATATTTCTAAACCATATTGCTTCTCCAGTCGAGGAATGTGTTCCTCGCTGGAAACTCAAGAAAGCAAATTGGGAAAAGTTTGAAATATTGTGTAGGGAAAAGATTAGATCAGATGTATTGGAAAATAGTGATGACCCCATTGAAACATTTACATCCATTTTATATTCAGTGGCAGAAGAATGCATTCCAAAGTCCTCATCAAACCCAAAGAAACCTCCTAAACCATGGTATGATGATGAATGTAAGGAGGCTATTAGAAAGCGTAAAGCAGCTCTTAGAAAATTTAAAGTCAGTCCTACTCAGGAAAATTTAAATCATTTTAGAGTATTTAGCGCTAAAGCTCGTCGTACTATCAAAACTGTTAAATCACAGTCTTGGAAGAAATATGTTTCTAAATTAAATTGTCGTTCATCAGTAAAGAAGGTATGGGATATGGTGCGTAAAATAAGTGGTAAAGGTAAATCCTCTTTTGGACATTTAAATGCTGATGATAAAAAAATAACAGATGTAAAAGATATAGCCAATTCCTTAGCTGATGCTTTTGCTAAAAACTCTTCATCAGCTAAGTCTACTCCTGAATTTAGACACATTAAAAAGAGTAAAGAAAAGGAAAAGCTTAATTTTACCTCTCATAACACTGAAAGCTACAATTTACCTTTTACTGAGAGATAATTGTTTGATTCTCTTAATAAATCGCACGATACAGCTGTTGGACCTAATGACATTCATTATCAATTTCTTAAGCACTTACCCTCAATTTGTATGCATGTTCTTTTAGATATTTTTAACCATATATGGTCAAGTGGTAAGTTGCCCAAGTTTTGGAAACAGGCAACAGTTATTCCTGTTCCAAAACCAGGGAAAGATAACACAGATCCAAATAATTATCGTCCCATAGCCTTGACGAGCTGCGTATGTAAAACTTTAGAGCGCATGATTAACGCAAGACTTGTTTGGTATCTTGAATCCAACAACCTCATTACGGAGTATCAAAGTGGATTCAGGAGCCAAAGAAGTACAAATGATCATTTAGTTAGGTTGGAAACATTTATTCGTGAAGCTTTCATCAAGAAGGAGCACTTAGTTGCTGTCTTCTTTGATCTTGAGAAAGCTTACGATACAACTTGGAAGTATGGCATAATGAAAGACCTTCATGAATCAGGACTTAAAGGTCGGCTTCCAGTTTTTATTGAAAACTTTTTAAATGATAGGGAATTTCAAGTCCGCGTTGGAACTACTCTTTCTGATATGCAAAAACAGGAAATGGGTGTTCCACAAGGAAGTATTTTGTCAGTTACTCTATTTAATGTTAAAATTAATAATATTGTTCAATCTATTACTAATGACACGGATTGTTCATTGTATGTTGATGACTTTTTAATTTGTTACCGTTCTAAACACATGCGTACTGTTGAACGTCAACTTCAACAGTCCATTGATAAAGCTCAAAAATGGGCTACTGAAAATGGTTTTAGATTTTCAAAGTCTAAAACAAATTGTGTGCATTTCTGTCAACTGAGAAAATTCCACAATGACCCGGAGTTGCACTTGAATGGTGATCCCATTCCTGTTGCAGACCAGGCGAAATTTCTCGGTGTCATTTTTGACAAAAAACTTTCCTTTATACCTCATATTAAATATTTAAAGGCTAAATGCCAGAAAACACTGAAATTGCTTCGCGTTCTTGCACATACCGAATGGGGTGCAGATCGCAATGTAATGCTCAAATTGTATAGAAGTTTAGTGAGGTCCAAACTGGATTATGGTAGTGTTGTATATGGCTCTGCAAGGAAATCATACTTGCAGATGCTTGATCCAATTCATCACCAAGGTTTACGTTTAGCATTGGGTGCCTTTAGGACATCCCCTGCTAAAAGTTTATATGTTGAGGCGAATGAGCCATCACTTTACTCTCGTCGTGAAAAACTATCCATGCAGTATACCTCTAAATTAGCTTCAAACCCATCAAATCCCGCTCATAAAAATATTTTTAGACCTAAATATCAACGTTTATTTGAATCAAAGGAAAAGGTAATTCCACCTTTCGGAATACGTATGAAAAACAGTTTTCAAAATAGTGATATAGATTTGTCTTTGGTTGAAAAGACTAAAGTTGAATCTATACCACCTTGGACTATTAAACCACCAAAAGTTATCTTTGAACTAACACGGCATAAAAAGTCTGAAACAAGCTCGCTTGAATTCAGTTCTTTTTTAAATGAAATAATTTCAAGATTTGAAGATTATGAACAAGTTTATACTGATGGTTCAAAAGATGATGAGAGAGTCGCAGCTGCCTTTGTGGCTGATGACACAGAGACAAAATTTCGGCTTCCTGATAATGCCTCCATTTTTTCAGCAGAGATCAAAGCTATTGATTTAGCTCTTGATTATATTGCTGGAAAATCATATGGTAAACATATAATCTTTTCGGATTCTCTTTCTGTTTTACAATCTCTGAGTAAATGTTCTACAAAAAATGTTCTTATTAAAAAACTTGTTTTAAAATACCATGAAATGTCTTATTCAAAAGATGTAATATTTTGTTGGATACCTAGTCATTGTGGAATACAGGGCAACGAGAGGGCGGATCTTGCTGCGAAGTCTGCGCTTGAATCGCCTGAATCTGATATGAGATTACCGTATTCGGATTTCAAACCACAAATTACTAGACATATTCTATATAAATGGCAGGAGTCTTGGAATGATGAAATTCATAACAAGCTCCATGCTGTTAAACCTATTTTAGGTGAACATCTTTGTTCATGCTTACCAATTCGGCGTGATGAGGTCGTATTGGCCAGAATAAGAATTGGACATTCTTTTTTAACTCATTCATTTTTACTGAAAGGTGAAGTTCAACCTGAATGTTTGTTTTGTTTTGAGCCTTATACAATTCAGCACATTCTCATTGAATGTCCTGATTTAATCTTAATCAGAGATACGTTCTTTCAAGCAGATTCCCTGAGGGAACTGTTTGAGCTGGTAGAAATACCAAAAATATTTGATTTTTTAAAAGCCATTAATATATATTCTAAAATTTAAAAGGTATATTTTTAGAATGTCGTTTATGTTTTGTCCTTATTTTATTTACAATCCTGTTGATCGGGACTGACATTTACATAATCTAGTGAGATTGTCTTTATTTGATTTCATCATATAGTTTTATTTACATTATTTATTCGGCTCTATATGACCATCAGTGTCGATGGGCCGTAAAACACCATTCATTCATTCATTCATTCCTGAGGGAACTGTTTGAGCTGGTAGAAATACCAAAAATATTTGATTTTTTAAAAGCCATTAATATATATTCTAAAATTTAAAAGGTATATTTTTAGAATGTCGTTTATGTTTTGTCCTTATTTTATTTACAATCCTGTTGATCGGGACTGACATTTACATAATCTAGTGAGATTGTCTTTATTTGATTTCATCACATAGTTTTATTTACGTTATTTATTCGGCTCTATATGACCATCAGTGTCGATGGGCCGTAAAACACCATTCATTCATTTCATTGTAGCGCTAATATGACTTTTGGAAACTGAATGACACTGTTGTAAGGTGGAATGTCATATCTATGAAACATTGTAGCTCCCATATGACATTTGTGAAATTGAATGACACCGTTGTAAGGTGGAATGACAGTTATTATAGACGGAATGATATACTGTTGAGACATTGTAGCCGACATATGACCTTTTGGAAACAGAATGACACTGTTGTAAGGTAGAATGACAGTTATTATAGGTGGAATGACATGCTTTTGAGACATTGTAGCCCCCATATGACCTTTTGGAAATGGAATGACACTATCTAAGGTGGAATGACAGTGCTTATAGGTGGAATGACATACTTCTGAGGATATCTAGCCCCGATATGTTCTTTTTGAAATGGAATGAGACTGTTGTAAGGTGGAATGACAGTTAGTATAGATGGAACGATATATTTTTGAGACATTGTAGCCCCCATATATCTTTTGGGAAATAGACTGACACTGTTGTAAACTGGAATGACAGCTATTATAGGCGGAATGACATACATTTGAGACATTGTAGCCCCCATATGACCCCGGTGACTTTTGTCACTGACCGTTCCAAGGCGGTACTTCCATCTTCCTCCTATCGTATGTTTGTTTTGTCTTTGTGCGTCTCTTGTTGTTTTTTCTACCCATGTACATTTGCTGTTTCCTTGTGTTGCTGTTCGGGCGAGTGTTTGTTCTGTATGTGGTATTTCCTGCATGACTCATTTTTGTACTTTTAGAAATGGAATGACACTACTTATGGTTGAATGACAGTGCTTATAGGTGAAATGACATACTTTTGAGACTTTGTAGCCCGAGTTTGACTGTTAGAAAATGGAATGACACTGTTGTAAGGTAGACCTACACTTATTATAAACGGAATGACATACTTTTGAGACATAGTAGACCCCATATGACATTTTGGAAAATGAATGACCCTATTTGAGGTGGAATGACAGTTATTATAGGTGGAATGACATACATTAGAGACATTGTAGCCCTTTTATGACATTTTGGAAACGGAATGAAACTATTTAAGATGGAATGACAGTGATTATAGGTGGAATGACATACTTCTGAGACTTTGTAGCCCCGATATAACATTTTTGAAATGTAATGACACTGTGGTAAGGTGGAATGACACTTATTATAGATGGAATGACATATTTATTGAGACATTGTAGCCCCCATACGTCCTTTGGGAAATAGAATGACACTGTTGTAAGGTGGAATGACAGTTATTATAGGCGGAATGACATACTTTTGAGACATTGTAAGCCCAATATGACCTTTTGGAAATAGAATGACACTACTTATGGTGGAATGACAGTGCTTATAGGTGAAATGACATACATCTGAGACTTTGTATCCCCGATATGACATTTGGGAAATGGAATGACACTGTTGTAAGGTGGAATGACAGTTATTATAGGCAGAATGACATATTTTTGAGACATAGTAGTCACCATATGACCTTTTGGAAATGGAATGATAATGTTTTAAGATGGAATGACACTTATTATAGGAGGAATGACATACCTTTGAGACATAGTAGACCCCATATGACATTTTGGAAATGGAATGACACTATTTGAGGTGGAATGACAGTTATTATAGGTGGAATGACATACCTTTGAGACATTGTAGCCCCTTTATGACTTTTTGGAAACGGAATGACACTATTTAAGATAGAATGACAGTGATTATAGGTGGAATGACATACTTCTGAGACTTTGTAGCTCCGATATAACCTTTCTGAAATGTAATGACACTATGGTAAGGTGGAATGACACTTATTATATAGTAGTCACCATATGACCTTTTGGAAATGGAATGAAAATGTTTTAAGGTGGAATTACACTTATTATAGGAGGAATGACATACCTTTGAGACATAGTAGCCCCCCATATGACCTCTTGGAAATGTAATGACACTATTTAAGATGGAATGACAGTGCTTATAGGTGGATTGACATACTTCTGAGACCTTGTAGCGCCAATATGACATTTGGGAAACTCAATGACACTGTGTTTTAAGGTTGAATGACAGTAGTTATAGGTGAAACGACATATCTTTGAAACATTGTAGCCCCCATATGACATTTGGGAAATGGAATGACACCGTTGTAAGGTGGAATGACAGTTATTATAGACGGAATGATATACTGTTGAGACATTGTAGCCGACATATGACCTTTTGGAAACAGAATGACACTATTGTAAGGTGGAATGACAGTTATTATAGGTGGAATGACATACTTTTGAGACATTTTAATCACCATATGACCTTTTTGAAATGGAATGACACTGTTTTAAGGTGGAATGACAGTTATTATAGGTGAAATGACATACCTTTGAGACTTTGTAGCGCCAATATGACATTTGAGAAACTGAATGACACTGTTGTAAGGTTGAACGACAGTAGTTATAGGTGGAATGACATATCTTTGAAATATTGTAGCCCCCATATGGCATTTGAGAAATGAAATGACACTGTTGTAAGGTGGAATGAGAGTTATTATAGGCGGAATGACATACTTTAGAGACAGTGTAGCCTCCATTTGACCTTTTGGAAATGGAATGACACTTTTTTAAGGTGGAATGACAGTTAGTATAGGTGGAATGACATACATTTGAGACATAGTAGCCCTATATGACATTTTGGAAATGGAATGACACTATTTATGGTGGAATTACAGTGCTTATAGGTGGAATGACATACTTCTGAGACTTTGTAGCACCAATATGACATTTTGGAAACTGAATGACACTGTTGTAAGGTGGAATGACAGTAGTTATAGGTGGAATGACATATCTATGAAACATTGTAGCCCCCATATGGCATTTAAGAAATGGAATGACACCGTTGTCAGGTGGAATTACAGTTATTATAAACATAATGACATACTTTTGAGACATTGTAACCCCCATGACATTTTGGAATTGGAATGACACTATCTGAGGTGGAATGACAGTGCATATAGGTGTAATGGCATACTTCTGATACTCTGTAGCCCCGATATGACATTTGGGAAATGGAATGACACTGTTGTAAGGTGGAATGACAGTTATTATAGGCGGAATGACATACATTTGAAACAATGTAGCCTCCATTTGACCTTTTGGAAATGGAATGACACTTTTTTAAGGTGGAATGACAGTTAGTATAGGTGGAATGACATACCTTTGAGACATAGTAGCCCCTATATGACATTTTGGAAATGGAATGACACTATTTATTGTGGAATTACAGTGCTTATAGGTGGAATGACATATGTGGCGAAGATTATTATTAGACTGAATTGGCCGGTTTCAAACACCACATTGGACATTATTTAAAACTGAGAGAATAAATTCACAACACTTTTAATTTGATTTAATTAAATGACATACTTCTGAGACTTTGTAGCGCCAATATGACATTTTGGAAACTGAATGACCATATTTGACGTGGAATGACAGTGCTTATAGGTGTAATGACATACTTCTGATACTTTGTAGCCCCGATATGACATTTGGGAAATGGAATGAGACTGTTGTAAGATGGAATGACAGTTATTATAGGCAGAATTCAATACTTTTGAGACATAGTAGTCACCATATGACCTTTTGGAAATGGAATGACAATGTTTTAAGGTGGAATTACACTTATTATAGGATAAATGACATACCTTTGAGACATAGTAGCCCCCATATGACCTCTTGGAAATGTAATGACACTATTTAAGGTGGAATGAAAGTGCTTATAGGTGGATTGACATACTTCTGAGACTTTGTAGCGCCAATATGACATTTGGAAAACTGAATGACACTGTGTTTTAAGGTTGAATGACAGTAGATATAGGTGAAACGACATATCTTTGAAACATTGTAGCCCCCATATGACATTTGGGAAATGGAATGACACCGTTGTAAGGTGGAATGACAGTTATTATAGACGGAATGATATACTTTTGAGACATTGTAGCCGACATATGACCTTTTGGAAACAGAATGCCACTATTGTAAGGTGGAATGACAGTTATTATAGGTGGAATGACATACTTTTGAGAAATTGTAATCACCATATGACCTTTTTGAAATGGAATGACACTGTTTTAAGGTTTTAAGGTGGAATGACAATTATTATAGGTGGAATTACATACATTTGAGACTATGTAGCGCCAATATGACACTTGAGAAACTGATTGACACTGTTGTAAGGTTAAACGACAGTAGTTATAGGTGGAATGACATATCTTTGAAATATTGTAGCCCCCATATGGCATTTGGGAAATGGAATGACACTGTTGTAAGGTGGAATGACAGTTATTATAGGAGGAATTACATATTTTAGAGACATTGTAGCCTCCATTTGACCTTTTGGAAATGGAATGACACTTAAAGGTGGAATGACAGTTAGTATAGGTGGAATGACATACATTTGAGACTTTGTAGCGCCAATATGACATTTTGGAAACTGAATGACACTGTTGTAAGGTGGAATGGCAGTAGTTATAGGTGGAATGACATATCTATGAAACATTGCAGCCCCCATATGGCATTTGGGAAATGGAATGACACCATTGGCAGGTGGAATGACAGTTATTATAGACAGAATGACATACTTTTGAGACATTGTAACCCCCATATGACATTTTGGAAACTGAATGACACTGTTGTAAGGTTGAACGACAGTAGTTATAGGTGGAATGACATATCTTTGAAATATTGTAGCCCCCATATGGCATTTGGGAAATGAAATGACACTGTTGTAAGGTGGAATGACAGTTATTATAGGAGGAATGACATACTTTAGAGACATTGCAGCCTCCATTTGACCTTTTGGAAATGGAATGACACTATTTAAGGTGGAATGACAGTTAGTATAGGTGGAATGACATACATTTGAGACATAGTAGCCCCTATATGACATTTTGGAAATGGAATGACACTATTTATTGTGGAATTACAGTGCTTATAGGTGGAATGACATATGTGGCGAAGATTATTATTAGACTGAATTGGCCGGTTTCAAACACCACATTGGACATTATTTAAAACTGAGAGAATAAATTCACAACACTTGAATGGAATGGAATTGTAGAGGACTTAAGGCAAATTATAATGAAATTCTTCTGTTGCTGAATAAATATGACCATAAAAACACCATTCATTCATTCATTCACAACACTTTTAATTTGATTTAATTAAATGACATACTTCTGAGACTTTGTAGCGCCAATATGACATTTTGGAAACTGAATGACCATATTTGACGTGGAATGACAGTGCTTATAGGTGTAATGACATACTTCTGATACTTTGTAGCCCCGATATGACATTTGGGAAATGGAATGACACTGTTGTAAGGTGGAATGTCATTTATTATAGACGGAAAGACATACTTTTGAGACATTGTAGCCCCCATATGACATTTTGGAATTGGAATGACACTATTTGAGGTGGAATGACAGTGCTTATAGGTGTAATGACATACTTCTGATACTTTGTAGCCCCGATATGACATTTGGGAAATGGAATGACACTGTTGTAAGGTGGAATGTCATTTATTATAGACGGAATGACATACTTTTGAGACATTGTAACCCCCGTATGACCTTTTGGAAATGGAATGACACTATTCGAGGTGGAATGACAGTTATTATAGGCGGAATGACATACATTTGGAACAATGTTGCCTCCATTTGACCTTTTGGAAATGGAATGACACTTTTTTAAGGTGGAATGACAGTTAGTATAGGTGGAATGACATACCTTTGAGACATTGTAGCCCCTATATGACATTTTGGAAATGGAATGACACTATTTATGGTGGAATTACAGTGCTTATAAGTGGAATGACATATGTGGCGAAGATTATTATTAGACTGAATTGGCCGGTTTCAAACACCACATTGGACATTATTTAAAACTGAGAGAATAAATTCACAACACTTTTAATTTGATCCTTTTCACAATAATTCCGTATGTTCAACTGTATTCCGAACAAATCTAATAAATCCTTAAGTAAATCCAAACGTTCTCTCCCAGCTATTTCAAGTTAGACGTATATATACTGACGGCAATACCATGGGCATCACTAAGATCATGCTTTCATCATGTCATTGAAATATAATATAATACTCCAACGGAGTTTAAAAGCATGATAATAGATTTACATAATGATACTCCGGCTTACATAACATACCTGTATCCCGACGGAGTGAAAATGTACTCTGTGAACTTTAAAGAATACTCCGACGGAGTTAAACAGTAACTCGTGAAACTTCACGACAACCTACTTCTGAGACTTTGTAGCGCCAATATAACATTTTGGAAACTGAATGACACTGTTGTAAGGTGGAATGACAGTAGTTATAGGTGGAATGACATATCTATGAAACATTGTAGCCCCCATATGACATTTGGGAAATGGAATGACACCATTGTCAGGTGGAATGACAGTTATTATAGACAGAATGACATACTTTTGAGACATTGTAACCCCCATATGACCTTTTGGAATTGGAATGACACTATTTGAGGTGGAATGACAGTGCTTATAGGTGTAATGACATACTTCTGATACTTTGTAGCCCCGATATGACATTTGGGAAATGGAATGACATTGTTGTAAGGTGGAATGCCATTTATAATAAACGGAATGACATACTTTTGAGACATTGTAGCCCCCGTACAACCTTTTGGAAATGGAATGACTCTATTTGAGGTGGAATGACAGTTATTATAGGTGGAATGACATACTTTTGAGACATTGTAGCGACCTTATGACCTTTTGGAAATGGAATGACAGTGCTTATAGATGGAATGGCATACTTTTGAGAGTTTATAGCCCCGATATGACCTTTATGAAATGGAATGACACTGTGTCATTCCATTTCCCAAAGGTTATATCGGGGCTACACCTATAAAAACTGTCATTCCAACTTACAACAGTGTCATTGCATTTCTAAAAGGTCATATGGGGGTTACAATGTCTCAGAATATCTCATTCCACCTATAATAACCTGTCATTCCACCTCACAACAGTTTCATTCTATTTCCCAAAAGTCAAATCGGGCTACAAGGTCTCAGAAGTATGTTATACCACCTATAAACACTGTCATTCCATTCTAAATAGTGTCATTCCATTTCCAAAAGGTTATATGGCGGTTACAATGTCTCAAAAGTATGTCATTACAACTATAATAACTATCATTCTAGATTACAACAGTGTCATTCCATTTCCAAAAGGTCAAATGGGGACTACAACAACCCAGAGGTATGTCATTCCACCTATAAGGACTGTCATTCAACCTTAAATAGTGTCATTCCATTTCCAAAAGGTCATAAGGGGGCTAAAATGTCTCACAAGTATGTCATAACGCATATAATCACTGTCAGTCCAGCTTACAACAGTGTCATTCCATTTCCCAAATGTTATATTGGGGCTACAATGTCTCCAAAATATGTCATTCCACCTATCAAAACTGTCATTCCACCTTAAAACAGTGTCATTCCATTTCCCAAATGTGATATGGGGGCTATATTGTCTCAAATATATGTCATTCAACCAGTAATAACTGTCATTCCACCTTACAACAATGTCATTCAATTTCCCAAAGGTCAAATGGGGGCTACAGATTCTCAGAAGTATGTCATCCCACCTATAGGCACTGTCATTCCTCCTTAAATAGTGTTATTCCATTTCCAAAAGGTCATATGTGGGCTACAATGTGTCAAAAGTATGTCATTCCGCCTATAATAATAATTGTCATTCTATTATACAACAATGTCATTCCATTTCCGAAATGTCATATGTGGGCTTTATTCTTTCAAAGATATTTCATTCCACCTAAAACCACTGTCACTCCACCTTACAACAGTGTTATTCCATTTCCCAAAGGACATATGTGGGCTACAATGTCACAAAAGTATGTCATTCCGTCTGTAATAACTGTCATTCTACCTTACAAAAGTGTCATTCCATTTCCCAAATGTCATTTGGGGCTACAATGTCTCAAAGATATGTTATTCTACCTATAATAACTGTCATTCCACGTTATAACAGTGTTATTCCATTTCTCAAAGGTCATATCGGGGCTACGAAGTCTCAGAAGTATGTCATTCCACCTATAAGCAATGTCATAGTACCTTAAATAGTGTCATTCCATTTCCAAATGGTCATATGGCCGCTACAATGTCTCAAAAGCATGTCATTCCGCTTTTAATAACTGTCATTCTACCTTACAACAGTGTCATTCTGTTTCCAAAAGGTCATATGTCGGCTACAATGTCTCAAAAGTATATCATTCCATCTATAAGCACTGTCATTCCACCTTACAACGGTGTCATTCCATTTCCAAAAGGTCATATGGGGGCTACAGTGTCTCAAATGTATGTCATTCCGCCTATAATAACTGTTATTCCTTCTTACAACAAAGTCATTCCATTTACCAAAGGACATATGGGGGATACAATGTTTCAAACTTATGTCATTCCATCTATAATAACTGTCATTCCACCTTACAACAGTGTCATTCCTTTTCAAAAAGGTCATATCGGGGCTAAAAGTCTCAGAAGTATGTCATTCCACCTATAAGCACTATCATTCCACCTTAAAATGTGTCATTCCATTTCCCAAAGGTCATATGGAGGCTACAATGTCTCAAAAGTATGTCATTCTACCTATAATGACTGTCATTCCACCTTACAACAGTGTCATTCCATTTCCAAATGTCATATGGAGGCTACAATGTCTCAATAATATGTCATTCCACCTATAATAACTGTCATTCCACTTTACAACAGTGTCATTCCATTTCCCAAACCTCATATGGGGGCTACAATGTCTTAAAGATATGTTATTATACCTATAATAACTGTCATTCCTCCTTAAAAATTGTCATTCCATTGCCAAAAGGTCACATGGCGGCTACAATGTCTCAAAAGTATGTCATTTCGCCTATAATGACTGTCATTCTACCATACAACAGTATCATTCCATTTCCAAAAGGTCATATGGGGGGCCTACAATGTCTCAAAAGTATGTCATTCCACCTATAATAACTGTCATTCAACCTCAAATAGTGTCATTCCATTTCCAAGAGGTCATAATGAGGGCTACAATGTCTCAAAAGTATGTCATTCCGTCTATAATAACTGTCATTCCACCTTACAACAGTGTCATTCTATTTCCCAAATGTCATATTGGGGGCTACAATGTTTCAAAGATATGTCATTCCACCTATAATTACTGTCATTATACCTTACAACAATATCATTCCATTTCCCAAATGTCATATCGGGGCTACAAAGTCTCAGAAATATGTCATTTCACCTATAAGCACTGTCATTATAACTTAAATAGTGTCATTCCATTTCCAAAAGGTCATAAGGGGGGGCTACAATGTCTCAAAAGTATGTTATTAATCCTATAATAACTGTCATTCTACCTTACAACAGTGTCATTTCCTTTCCAAAAGGTCATAATTATGGGGACTACAAAGTCTCAGGAGTGTGTCATTCCACCTATAAGCACTTTCATTCCACCTTAAATAGTGTCATTCCATTTCCAAATGGTGATATGGCATCTACAATGTCTCAAAAGTATGTCATTCCGCCTATAATGACTGTCATTCTACCTTACAACAGTGTCATTCCATTTTCAAAAGGTCAAATGGGGGCTACAAAGTCTCCGGCGTATGTCATTCCACCTATAAGCAGTCATCCCACCTTCAATAGTGTCATTCCATTTCCATCATTTGGGGGCTACAATATCTCAAAAGTATGTCATTAAGCCCATATAATTACTGTCATCCCACCTTACAAAAGTGTCATTCCATTTCCCAAAGGTCAAATGAGAGCTACAAAGTCTCAGAAGTATGTCATTCCACCTATAATAACTGTCATTACACCTTAAATAGTGTCATTCCATTTCCAAAAGGTCATATGGCGGCTGCAATGTGTCAAAAGTTTGTCATTCCACCTGTAATAACTGTCATTCCACCTAACAACAGTGTCATTCCATTTCCAAAAGGGCATATGGCAAAATGTATGTCATTCCGCCTATAATAACTGTCATTCTACCTTATAACAGTGTCATTCCATTTCCCAACTATCATATGGGGGCTACAATGCCTCAAAGATATGTAATTCCACCTATAATAACTGTCATTCCACCTTACAACAGTGTCATTCTATTTCCCAAAGGTCATATCGGGGCTACAAATTCTCAGAAGTATGTCATTCTGCCTATAAGCACTGTCATTCCACCTTAAATAGTGTCATTCCATTTCCAAAATGTCATATGGCGGCTACAATAACTAAAAAGTATGTCATTCTACCTATAATAACTGTCATTCTACCTTACAACAGTGTCATTCCATTTCCCAAAGGTCATATCGGGGCTACAAAGTATCAGACGTATGTCAGTCCATCTATAAGCACTGTCATTCTACCTTAAATAGTGTAATTTCATTTCCAAAAAATCACTAGCGGTTCGTTTTTGTAACAAAAACAGATGTCCCCCCCTCCCATCCTCTTTCCAATACATAAGTGTAATATCTGTAACCCCAAACTTATCAGGGTCTAATTTAAGGGCACCAGGGGCAATTACTCCAACATTATCAGGGAAGACAATTCAAAAACCCCGGGTACACAACAGCACATGCTGGCCAACATTCTTGTGAAGTTTGGTGACTCTAGTACTAGTGGTTTCAGAGATACACACGATACAAAGTAAATTTTCTCTTATTTTAAGTCATAAGGGACAGTAACTCCAAAGTTATCAGGAGAGACAATTAAAAAACCCCAGATGCACAACAACTCATGCTGGTGAACATTCCTGTGAAGTTTGGGGACTCTATCCCTACTGGTTTAAGAGATACAACCAGCACAAACTTTCTCTAATTTTAAGTTATCATATCAGCGGCAATGACTCAGTAATTATCATGGGAGACAATTCAAAAATCCCAGGTGCGCAACAACTCATGCTGGTCAACATTCCTGTGAAGTTTTGTGACTCTAGCCCTAGTGGTTTTAAAGATATGCATGACACAAAATTTCTCTAATTTTAAATAATCATATCAGGGGCAATAACTCCAAAGTTATCAAGGGAGACAATTCAATGTGCACAGCAACTCATGCTGGTCAACATTCCTGTCATTCCTGACTCTAGCCCTAGTGGTTTCAGAGATATGCTGGGCACTAAGTAAAGTTTGGCTAATTTTAAGTCATCAGGGGCAGTAACTCCAAAGTTAACAGGGGAGACAATTAAAAAAAACCAATATCAAAACAAATCATGTTAGTGAACAATCCTGTGAAGTTTGGTGACTCTAGCCCTACTAGTTTCAGAGATACGCGCGACACAAAGTTTGTATAAATTTTAGTGTTCATATCAGGGGCAATAACTCAGAAAATCAGGGGGAGACAATTAAAAAACATAGGTCCACAACAACTCATGCTGGTGAACATTCCTGTGAGGTTTGGTGACTCTAGTACTAGCGGTTTCAAAGATACGCGCGACACAAAGTTTTTCTAATGTTAAGTCATCAGGGGCAATAACTCCAAAGTTATCAGGGAGACAATTCAAAAACCCAGGTGCACAATAACTCATGCAGGTGAATATTCCTGTGACGTTTGGTGACTCTAACCCAACCGGTTTCAGAGATACATGCGACTGTCATTCCACCTTAAATAGTGTCATTCCATTTCCAAAAGATCATAAGGGGCTACAATGTCTCAAAAGTCTGTCATTCAGCCTATAATAAATGTCATTCCACCTTACAACAGTGACATTCCATTTCAAAAAGGTCATATGGCGACTACAATGGCTCAAAAGTATGTCATTATATTTATAACCATTGTCATTCCATCTTATAACAAACTGAATGACGAGGGACCAGTCATTGTAAAAATACTACCTGTCATTCGTCATTCCATTTTTATTCGTAATTCGTTTTAGGGAGTCCGAGGAGGAATGCATTTACTATAGAATGCGTTCTTGTATAAATCAAAAATGTGCTTACCAAACAAGTGCTTGCTCACACATTCATCCTTTTAAAAGATATATTCAATTAGTATTCAGTTGGTGTCAAACTTTGGATAATAAAGCGGCACCGAGTCGTACATAATCGTCCGCAACATAATACAGGTTGATCAGTTGAAGTTTAAACACACGCACTAGCTAGACTCATCCATGTGTCATATGTTTGTGACATATTAACAAGATAATCAATTATCTCTATCGGAAGAATAAATGGAGTATGTTTACATATCTACGTAGAGTAGTTTGAAATAGAACTATCACTGTAGATGATTAATACCCCCGCATTGCTGCCTTGATTGCAAATCTAAGGGTTGATAATTCATGTATTGTCGATACTAAAGTGATGCTCATGTACTCTTCATAGAGATCAATCATGTGCATCAATATTCATTGATTTATGTTGAAAACTGTTGAAGTTCATATCACAAAACTTAGAAAGTAAAATAAATTCCGTGACTTGCATATTCCTCTATAAATTGTTAGATACTGAAATGTCATGAACACCTACATTACGATAGAGAGACGTAGTTCCTGTCTGCTACAAGTTCACAGGTACCCATATACAACAGTGATCTATCCCCATTTATTTCAAGATAAGGTTAATCAATATAACCAAGAGGCAGACAAACAGAAATTACGCCATGTACAAAATACTTCATAAAGAAAATATATGGAAAAGTAGTAAAGTCAAGCAGGCAAAGCCACATGCAAGACGCAACTCATAAAGAAAATATATATAAACTTTCAATAAAATATGTTGAAAACAAATATCGAAGGAATAATTTGCGACATAAAACTACCCATCCCATGTCACATGCGATAAATTACAGAAATACTCAAAGTTCAAGGGAAGATTACTCCACAATCCCTTGCAGTATTGTACATCTCCTATTAGTGATTATTATGCATGCATCATATAACTTCAATCACTTTGAAATTGAAGGAGGAGTTCGCGACTCCAATTTCCCATGTTCAAATGCAGACTGACAGACGGGCGGACAGACGGACCGACTAACCGCCCAACCGACTGACCGACAGGGTGATTCCAGTAGTCTCCTAACTTGTGTTGGGTATTATAAATGATGATGTCGAATATCCATTATGCCGCATGATGTCTCTTAGCCAGCATTGATTCCAACTAATTACAATCGTGATACTAGTTTTAATAAATCTTTAAGATGCGTGTGATGCAGGACCATGCCTGAACGACGGGGACTGTTTCCTTAACAACAGAACATCTTTCTACTGTGTCTGCAAAAATGGCTACAGAGGAGACCACTGTGAGAAAGGTATGCAAATGCTATTTGTTGATCTAGACGCAAGACTCAAATATGTGATCTGTAATCATAAATGTGAACCCTCATAGTCCTGGATCTAAGAATAAGGAATTATTATTTAATATAATTCGGGATCATTGTGACATTGCCCTCTATCTACCCATGCATTATACAGTTCAGAACGATTAAACCAGATGGAGATTCAAACACACTTATTAGCAGAACTAAATCAAAAACATGCTTCTGTCAAACTTCACTTCAGGTGAATGTACCCGGCCAGACAACCATTGTGACCGAGACGCCTTTTGCTACACAGATGGTCATACAACACAATGTATTTGTCCCATTGGGATGACTGGCCAACTATGTCGAGACAGTGAGTAATCCCGAACGGTTAACCTGATTTGTATCTGTATCATATTAACCCTTCGCTTGCTAATCGCATCAATATACCTACCTGTAAATAGTGAAGACCCAGATGAGACAGCTCCTGCAGGAGCTGTCTCATCAAGGTCTGCACTATTTACAAGTTGATTGTGCAACCAGTGCACTCCACAGCAGTGATTGCACAGCGATATACTTGTACACAGTGAAGATATATGTAATTATACAACAGGACATGGGTAAAGAAGGAGAAATGTATTTTAAAATTCAGCAAACGAAGGGTTAATGCATTTTCTCCTTTGATACACATGTATACGTTTGATGTCACCCAAACTGCAAGGCGAGTATCTATTAACTATCTCGTTTTTCTATTAATATAATAAGTTATAAGGGTGGTCGGTGGTCGGGTAGGCGGACGGTTGGGCGGACAGGCGAATGGGCGGTTGCCAGTCTCGTAAGCGCAACTTCTCTCAAACTGTTCAACGGATTTTCATAAAACATTGCATGTAGCAGGGACACAATTATGAAGATGTGCATATCGTTGGATATGTTTCCTTCTGCAATTTATCTTGGAGTTATGCCCCTTTGAACTCAAGTCTTTTGACCATATCCTTGTAAGCGCAACTCCTTTGAAGCTGTTCAACAGAATTTCATAAAATATTGTATATAGCAAAGACACATTATGTAGATGTGCATATTGTCGGGGATTTTCATGCCACCAAGATCAGATCTTAGGGCAATATTGTTTTTGCCCTGTCTGTTTGTTGTTTGTTTGTTACCAACGTTAACATTGGTCATAACTTTTGAGCCAGTACAGATGGAGACTTAATATTTGGCATGCATATGTATCTCATAAAGCAGCAC
The DNA here is from genome assembly GCA_963576725.1 of Azorinus chamasolen. Lineage (NCBI taxonomy): Eukaryota > Metazoa > Mollusca > Bivalvia > Cardiida > Solecurtidae > Azorinus > Azorinus chamasolen. Next base: position 28,553,991 of record OY755235.1, read on the forward strand.
ACATTCTGAGGGGTGTTACGGTCAAGATCATCCTTCAAGATCAAAGATTTGATATTTGACATACCCAGTGGTTAAAGTGGGTACCTGTGAGGGTCACTAGCCGGTCTTGCGACTGCATGATTGCGCCACATGTTAGCAGTGCTCAATATTGTAGGCGAATGACTCAATGACCAGGGGAATAAATGTACAGTCGACTGAGCGGTCCTTCGGACTGAAAGTAGACTATAACTAGGTAATTTTTAACATGTGTATGCCATGAAGCCTCATATTTTGAGTGGTGACATGTCAGTGTCAAGGTCATTCTTCAAGGTCGACGGGCAAATGTATAGTTTACATCCACTATACAGTGGGGGCATAGTGTAGTGTTTCATACACACAGCTTGAGCGCAACTCATTTCAAACTGTTCAAAAGAATTTAATAAAATAGTGTATGTAGCAAGGATATAATATGTAGATGTGCATATTGTCCTGGATATTTCTTCTGTAATGTTACTGGTAGTTATGTCCCTTTGAACTTAGAAATCACTAGGTCTTTTGACACTATTAATGTAAGCGCTACTCATCTGAAACTATTCAACAGAATTTCATAAAACTTTGTATATAGCAAGGACACAATATGTAAATGTGCATATTATCAGGGATTTGTATACCACCGCTAGGAAGTAGGTGGCATACTGGTTTACCTGTCTGTCCGCCCGTTAGTTACTTAGTCCGTCAATTCTTGTAAGCGCAATTTCTCCTATATGGTTGGTCAGATTTCAATGAAACCTAAACAGAAAGTAGTACACCATATGAAGAAAATCATTTTGGTTGGACAGATTTCAGGGATGCTAATCAGACTATGGGATTTATTCCAGATATTATTTAAGGTTGAACTCGTAAGCGGAACTCCTCCTACATGAGTAGTCGGATTTCAACGAATATTTAACGAATATTTAATAGATTGTAATACGTCATACGAAGATTTGCATGAAGGATGATCTTAACGATCCGGCATATTTCAGGGGAGATAACTTGACTTTAGGATTTATTCCAGATATTTTGTATTTTTGAACGTGTAAGAGCAACTCCTACATGGGTAGTAAAAGTATGACAGCAATGTTCCTGATGTAATGCTTTGTAATGCCATATTAGTACATAGTACTCAATTTATCAGCACAACTCCTCCTAAATTATTTTAACGAATTTATTGTATCTTTGAAAGAAAGTTCCGCATATGGTGCCATTGTGCATCTCTTATTTTAGATTTTTATCAAACTATTGTGTAGTCTCCCAACGCAAGACATAAACTTAGCCAAGACTATAAATGATCAGCAGGATTATCTGAGCTTTACCCACAGTTAAAAGTGAAGGGAAACCGGTTTGATTTCGTGTCGACATCCTTTTATTGTATAACGTGTTTTTTGTTTGCTATTGAGAAAGTGTGTTGTTATTTTCTCAGAATAAATGGCGTTTTTATTTTGATCCTTCTTCTGCTGTAAAAATGCTCAATTGTGGATCGATCCGGTGTCAAACAGCTTGGCTCTTGATGATATACCGAGTTACTCACTGTCTAATCTGGGTTTAAGCTGTTTGTAAATGAGATTATTGATTTAGTTAGCGCAAAAAAGGGTAACCTCTCTTCAGAATGTATAATCCTCACAACAGCAGGTGTTAAGTGCTTGTGTGGCGGCCGTAAAACGTCGCCCCGTACATCATTCTCAGTGTTGTTATACTTTCTGATCCTTCGAGATCATGAATTTCTGTTCTGAAAATTGAATACCGCTTAAACCGGTGCTAGGGGGCGTGAGCAGTGTTGCACTTTCAGTTACTGCTCATGAACAGACTCAATAAAACGGAGTCTGCAAATTTCTCCTTTTGTGTTGCAATTTTTGCTTTCGGGGATCACCTCTCTTCAGCATTTTTAATGTAAAACGTTACTGTGATAAAATATATGAAATGTATTAATACATGTATTAATAGTTTTAGGTCCATAAAAATTCAAATGATGTTTTAAATAAACTTGAGCGTCTCTAAATGTTTTTATAGTTATGTACATTTGCTGCTTCCTTGTGTTGCTGTTCGGGTACTGTTTGTTCTGTATTCGGTGTTTCCTGCATGACTCATTTTTGTACTTTTGAAAATGAACAGTATAACATTTCATCACTGAGCTCTTATGATTTCTCTACACTGTATATTGACGATTTTAACAGTCGAAATCTCATTTTAACTGAAAAACTGCTTAAACAAGGATATAGATACCATAAACTAAGAAAAACTTTCTCTAAATTTTACTATCGAAATCTCTCGCTTATTGGCAAGTACAAATGTAATCTCAAGGTACTTTTGCGACACGGTATCTCACATCCTGAATTTTATGGTGATGTGATTTACAAACTTCGTAAAATTATTGGACATACCCATTTTCTCACTTTGTTCATCAAATATATAAAACAATTCATTAAAAAGGGATATGATCCTGTATTACTACAACATACTGCATGTTTGGTTGTGAACCCTTTTACAGTTGGCAATCACGCTGGCCTCTTTGCATGTACGCCGACAAGAAAGGTTTAGTACTCTATGAAGGCGACCTCTTAAATCCAGAAATGGAAGGAGAACGTCGGATATCTGTACTATTTCATTTTTGTCGTACCCTTTATTACTTTTCTACAGTTACTCTGTTTGCAGCTCAATCATTGAGTACACTAGCGATAGGTGGATACAGTATGTTCAATTAATTGTTTTCTTTGTTATACATGCACTTTACCACTGTATTTTCTGTCGCGGTTGTTGTAGATTAGTCGGAGAGGGGATACGTTTATTTACACTGTTTGTCTTTTAGGATGGGGATGGAATAAGGGTGAGGTTGGGCGCCCATAAACCGGTTTAAACCCCCGGTGACTTTTGTCACTGACCGTTCCAAGGCGGTACTTCCATCTTCCTCCTATTGTATGTTTGTTTTGTCTTTGTGCGTCTCTTGTTGTTTTTTCTACCTATGTACATTTGCTGTTTCCTTGTGTTGCTGTTCGGGCGAGTGTTTGTTCTGTATGTGGTGTTTCCTGCATGACTCATTTTTGTACTTTTACCTCACAATCGTATAAATGATAAACTGATTAAATTGATAGAAAAAAACTTTGCCTGAGAAAATAAAATGGTCCTTGCTTGTAATGTTCAACGTTCATTCTTTTCGAATTCAGAAGTTGAACGTTACACAATGTGGACTTGCCTTGATGTTTGTAGATCTCTTACCTTTTTTTGGATAATATATGTACATTTGTGCGTTATGGGAATACCATATATCGTCAAGTTGTTGGTGTACCCATGGGTAAAAATTGTGCCACTCTTGTTGCAGATTTGGTTTTGTATTGCTATGAGAGGGATTTTATGCTTACCTTAAAACCTGATACACAGGCCGATATTATATTAATGCTTTTAATAAAACTTCAAGGTATTTAGACGATATTTTGAATTTGGATAAGCCTTATTCTGAAACTATGATTTCTTCAATTTACCCAAAAGAACTGTCTTTAAACAAAGAGAATCAATCTGACATTATAGCTTCATTTTTAGATTTGAATCTTTCAATCACAAATGATAAAGTTTCGTCCAAAATATACGATAAAAGGGAAGATTTTAATTTTAAAACTGTTAATTATCCTTTTCTAGACGGATATGTGCACCGTTCTACATCTTATATGGCTTATCTACAAACTTAGGAAAATTCGGGGTCATATCCATTTTCATGATTTGTTTATAAAACGCATTAAAACATTTGAAAAGAAAGGTTATGATCCTATTATATTGCAACGCACTGCATGTTTGGTTACCGACCCTTTTACAGTCGGTAGCTACGCTTCCCTCTTTGCTTGCGCGATGACAGGCCGAGGGTAGTACTCTATGATGGTATACTCTTAAACTTGGATACAGGATGAGCTTACCAGACTCATGTATTACTTTTTCCCTGTCGTGCCCTTAACGGCTTACCTGCAGGTGCTCTGACTTCAGCAAAGTCATTGAGTACATATTTGACGGATTGTAACAGTTATTATGCTATGTTTTACATGTTGTCCTGTGTTCACCGTCGTCTATGTTGTGGGTAAGTCCAGCGGGGATACCTTTATTTACAATATTTGTAAAGCTTGGGTGACTTTGAGAGAAGTGTGAGGTTAGGACGTCCGTAAACCGGTTTAAACCCCCAGTGGTGTTTTTGCTACTGACCGTGCCAAGGCGGTACTCTCTTTGGCACCCTTCCTTTTGTTTGCCTTGCGTCTTTGTGCTTGTGATTTGTTCATGTGTGGAACGTTTGTCTTTGGTTCTTGTGTGTCTTTTGGTGTTTTCTGTGTTCATTTCGTGTGTGTGTATGCGTTTGGGTGTGTGGTTGTGTGTGTGTCATGCTGTCTATCGGTGTTTTGGTGGTGGTTGCGTCTTGCATGTGGCTTTGCCTGCTTGACTTTACTACTTTTCCATTTATATTTCTCAACTTATTCGGTTTGCTCGACCCGTTTCTTTGCTAGAAGATTTTAATAGTCGTAATTTAGTTATAACTGATAAACTTCTTAAGCAAGGTTACAGATATTACAAACTTCGGAAAACGTTTTCTAAATTTTATTATCGAAATTTACCACTGATTAGTAAATATAATTGCAATCTACGGACATTACTACAACAAGGCATTTCTCAACCAGAATTTTATGGGGATGTTATCAACAAACTTAGGAAAATTCGGGGTCATATCCATTTTCATGATTTGTTTTTAAAACGCATTAAAACATTTAAAAAGAAAGGTTATGATCCCATTATATTGCAACGCACTACATGTTTGTTATCGATCCTCTTACAGTCGGTAGCTATGCTTCCCTCTTTGCTTGCGCGATGACAGGCCGAGGGTAGTACTCTATGATGGTATACTCTTAAACTTAGATACGAGAGGAGCTTACCAGACTCATGTATTATTTTTTCCCTGTCGTGCCCTTAACGGTTTCCCTGCAGGTGCTCTGACTTCAGCAAAGTCATTTAGTACATTTTTGACGGATTTTCACAGTTATTATGCTATGTTTTACATATTGTCATCTGTATACCGTCTTCTCTGTTGTGAGTAAGTCCGGCGGGCATACCTTTATTTACACTATTTGTAAATCTTGGGTGATTTTGAGAGAAGTGTGATATTAGGACGTCCGTAAACCGGTTTAAACCCCCAGTAGTGTCTTTGCTACTGACCGTGCCAAGGCGGTACTCTTTTTGTCACCCTTCCTTTTGTTTGTCTTGTGTCTTTGTACTTGTGCGTTTGTTCGTGTGTGGAATGTTTATCTCTATTCCTTGTATGTTTGTTGATGTTTTCTGTGTTCATCTCGTGTATATGTGTGTTTAGGCGTGTAGTTGTGTGTGTGTGATGTTATCTATCGATGTTTTGGTGGTGGCTGCGTCTTGTATGTGGCTTTGCCTGCTTGACTATACTACTTTTTCATTAAGTTATTAAATTCATCATTCTATTCCTTTCAGGAACACACGTGGCTGGGGTAAATATGAGCATTGCTTGAAACAGTTTAGTCCTTACTGTTTGTAATTTGTTTCGTTTGGTATATAAACATTTTTCATGTGATACATATGACCGTTTTATTAGATTTCTTCCACATATATGCCAAATTATTCAAATAAATATTTCGATTTTTTCCATGCATTCCATGTTCATAGCGTGACTTCCGAATTCAAAGGATAAAGGTGGCAGCCGGTGAATGAGCAATATCTAATTTTAACCTTAATCCATAAATACATATTTTGGAAAATGAAATTTAAAGATTCTCGATCTGTTTTCCGTTTATGTAAATATCTATGGGCTACATACATGTATCTTACAACGGCCACTTTTGAAAGAAGGTCTAAAAGTCAGCAAACTGCAACCAAATTATGTTTCAGTTGACTTTATTTGCATAAGAAGGCGTATTTATAGGAGTAAACCGTTAATTTAACCTTTTCAGACTAAATTCACCGACACTGCTAAGCCGATGAAAGTAACATGCGTCGTGAATCGTCTGTGTACTATTCCGCTTGGCGTAACCAGCAGCAGTCAGAGGTTGTTTTTTCCTGTATTATTATGCCCCCAAAGCTAGTCTTGGTGGCATGTAGTAATTAAACTGCCCGTACGTCTGTTTGTTTGTGTGTATGTGGAGTGGGGGGGGGGGGGTGCTTACGCATGTCTTTGTATCTATATCTGTGTCCGTGTACAGTTTGAACGTAGCATATCTCCTGTATTGCTTGAGGTAGGAATTCCAAATTCGATGTGTTTACAACTGAACCTTGGGATAGTCGAGTGTTGCATTCCACTTTCAGTTTTTTTGACGTTGACTTTGGCATCTGCCCTCAGTTATAGAAAAACGCTGTCCGGATCGTATCTCCAATATTACTTGACATAGGAATACCAAACGTGGAACATGAGTACAACTTGGGACGGCGCATTATCATGTACCGATATCAGGCATATGTGACCTTGACCTTGACCGCTGACCCGAGCTATATAAAACATGTTGTACAGCTAGTCCGGAGCGTATCTCCTATATTATTTGAGATAGGAATGACAAATGTGGGTGTGACCAAATCTACGGATGGCGAAATGTCACTTACTGATTTCGGGTCTTTGTAACCTTGACCACTGACCTCAGTTATAGAGAGCATCTCCTATATTACCAATGGTAGGGATGCCAAATTTGTCGTGCGAGTACGCGTTGATACTGGCAGAATGTGCATAATATTTTCAGGTTTCTGTGAGTTTGACCTTTAACACAAGTTATAGAAAAACTTTGCCCGGGGCGTATTTCCTATATTACTTGAATTAAGAATGCAAAATGTGGTTACGGGTGTGATTGCGGAGTGTCAAATACAGTTGTTAGATTTTTGTGGCTTTGACCTTGTTTGACAAAGAAAACCTTGTTTGGAGCGAATCGCTCATATTGCTTGATTTAGGAATGCCAAATCTGGTATGTGAGTACAATTTCGGAAGCGGAATAGTGTGTCCCATTATTAGGGTCACCTTGACGGCTGATCTGAGCTATAAAACAATTGCCCGAAGCGTATCTCCTATATAACTGGAGGTAGGGATGCCAAATGTGGTCTGTGAGTACATCTTGGAATGTCATTACTTTGCATTGGTGTATTTGTCACTGTGATATATTTCTTGTTTTACACATTAACATTTAGCCTCCTATGGGCGGATGAGTGAATACCAATGCAAACAGTTTCGATCCAGATGAGACGCCGAGTAACTCGGCGTCTCATCAGGATCCAAACTGTTTGACATCCTGATTGCCTTTTTTTGTAGACAACTTGATTATGGCTTGAATTTTGAAAAACAGTAGGTGAAATATTATGTAAACATAAGTTGCTCAGCAGGCTAAAGGTTAATAGTTAGATCGACAAATTGACTTTATATTTTGTGTCCCAAACTTCTAAATCATTCACAACAGACATAATAAACAATATGTATCCAAACTTAGTTTACCCAGACTTAAGCCCTTGGTGTCAGAGATTCTAACCACCGACCAATCGTCATTAGTCATCGTCCGCCAGTCTTCTGTTTACATTTCAAATTGCATTTATCTATTATTCACTTTCTTTTGAATTCAATAAACGTTCAAATAAGCTTCGATAGTAAGTAGATGTGTATGTAAAAGTAGTATTGGCTGTGATTAAGCTGCAAAATATTCAGAAGAAAACTAGCATAGGTACGAATGATATGTCAAGTAGAGTTCGATGTGATGTTGTCAGTAATACGGGACATTAACACATGGCACAGTACTCACACATTATCCGGACACCGGGCTAATAATAAGCGTAACTAGAATAATTTTAACGACGTTTGTGGGTAAAGGTATGGGTCATGCAGGAAACACCGCATACAAAACATACAACCGCCCAAACAGCACCACGATTAAAAACAGCAAATGTATATGTATACAAAAGACAAAAAGAAGCACAGACAACACATGGTATTACGCAGCTGAGGTGGACGCTCTACCGCTGATGTGGACAATATTCAGTTCACGGATATCAACAATAATATATTAATATGTCCTCAGAATGATATTAAAGAAGTGATGTGTGCTCAAATTTAAAATTATTTTAAGTTATGTTGTTAAAATAAATTGTAATTTGATTATTGAAATTGTAAAATATTTAAAATACGTATATTATTGTTTGAATTGCATGTTTCTCAGCTGACCTTTCATTGATGAAAATCGTTGAATATATTATACATTATACGTGAATACTTTGTTTTATAGCACTGAACTGGTTATTAGTTTTGGATTTGTTAGTCCGCATGTACGAGCTACATGGATTGCAACAGAACGGTCGAACACAAGAACCATCAGAGCCTCGGTTTATATATTTCCCCTTGAAGTAGGTTTGAAAAGGGTGTGCGTGCAAACTCATGTTAACAGGTACAGATTGTTTAGCATTTCTTAAATATGAACCTTGCTGCATGTAGTAGACAAAATCTGTTTAAAAAAATTCTTATGCGTTTTAATGCCATTGCAAATAGAGTAGATCCAATCAGACGACACCTGTAGGAGCTGTCTAATTTTCACAATGTCATTGGTTTTACTCGCATATTCACGGTGTTAAAGGATGACTGAAACGCAGTCATGTCCAGTCCACTAGAATACTGATTAGATATTGGTTTGTCGATACATATTCAATACACATTTATATGAGTCTTGTTTGATAGCAGTTTTAATATGAAACTCTGATTATGTTATATTTAAGAACTCATATACTGATTATTTCAATACAACAAACATATGTCAATATGCACGTGTCACACACTTTTACAATTTCATAATTATGCCACATTAAGTCATGGAATATGTTTAAAATTTCAGCTTGAATGACGACGAAATATGTATCACGGTTGAAGCTACAAAGGGTACACTATCATTTTGATTTATGTTTTACTTCTGTTTTACATCTTTTCAGTTTTTATTTCGTTGACTGTGTCAGTAAACATATAATCTTTTCGGATTCTCTTTCTGTTTTACAATCACTGAGTAAATGTTCTACAAAAAATGTTCTTATTAAAAAACTTGTTTTAAAATACCATGAAATGTCTAATTCAAAAGATGTAATATTTTGTTGGATACCTAGTCATTGTGGAATACAGGGCAACGAGAGGGCGGACCTTGCAGCGAAGTCTGCGCTTGAATCGCCTGAATCTGATATGAGATTACCGTATTCGGATTTCAAACCACAAATTACTAGACATATTCTATATAAATGGCAGGAGTCTTGGAATGAGGAAATTCATAACAAGCTCCATGCTGTGAAACCTATTTTAGGTGAACATTTTTGTTCATGCTTGCCAATTCGGCGTGATGAGGTCGTATTGGCGAGAATAAGAATTGGACATTCTTTTTTAACTCATTCATTTTTACTGAAAGGTGAAGTTCAACCTGAATGTTTATTTTGTTTTGAGCCTTATACAATTCAGCACATTCTCATTGAATGTCCTGATTTAATCTTAATCAGAGATAGGTTCTTTCAAGCAGATTCCCTGAGGGAACTGTTTGAGCTGGTAGAAATACCAAAAATATTTGATTTTTTAAAAGCCATTAATATATATTCTAAAATTTAAAAGGTATATTTTTAGAATGTCGATTATGTTTTGTCCTTATTTTATTTACAATCCTGTTGATCGGGACTGACATTTACATAATCTAGTGAGATTGTCTTTATTTGATTTCATCATATAGTTTTATTTACATTATTTATTCGGCTCTATATGACCATCAGTGTCGATGGGCCGTAAAACACCATTCATTCATTCATTCATTTGACTGTGTCAGTGCTTCATAAAGTCTGTTTTTTTCGAAATAAGCGAAAACGTCGGTTGACAAAAGAGATTTTTGTAATACCTAACGACATTTGCTTGCTCAACATTTAAACCAATATTTGTCCGCTTTGATTTTTTATACGCATGTGGCAAGAAGTATATGCCGATTTATAAAAAATAAAGAATATAGACAGTATAGTGTGAAGGCACATATATTTAGTATTTGAATGATTGATAGCTAGACGTGGTCGGCAAGTTTCATTTTGAAATTGATATTTAAACTGTTCATTTGTAGGACACGAATAAAATAATCCTACATTAAAAGTTCAAAGGGTTTTGTTTTATAAAATTTTCAGATGCAACATCCCTGTACGGATTTTCTGTGAGTATCAATTAATTGCAATATTATTACTCGTTCCCTCATAGTCTATTTTTAACTCAGCCTGTATGAATAAGTCTACTGAAAGGAGTATTTAGTAGCAAAGAGGTAAATCTTAGAATTGTGTAGTTTTGAAACCATTATGCTATAGAGAACATTTGCTTCTATGAGGCAAACCCTTCTTCATATATTACATCAAGCTTTGAGACCTGGGTTCACTATTTTGAACGACTGACAAAACAAACTAACCCTGTATGGGTTACTAGAAATTCAATGATTGCAAAACGTTTGCGGTCCATAATTGTAAATCCAGTAAAAAAGCATTATACGTTATATTTTTCACAAACCAAGTGTTGTAAATAGTGGTACCATAGGGGAACTCTGTGACGTACGATTTTACAAAAATGTTGTACTGAAAAATATTTATCTTAAAGTGTAGCACTTCAATAGGAATGAAGTACAGTTGCCTTCTTGCTCATTCACTCAAAACAGCCATTTTGACACATTGGTTTTAGAAATAAAAAGAAGTTACTGTGTTGAACATCCAGTCTTCTCACTAGATCTAGCCTTTTGTCACGTTTTCTTATTTTGAAAACTGATAGGTGTCTTACCTGGTAGCCAAGGTACACGTTTAGTTAGCAGTGTTTAAAGTGTCTTAACTGATCGCTAAGGTACACTTTTAGTTAATAGTTTTAGTACATGAACGGACTACCAATTTCCGAGTTGTGAAACAGTTGTATTACTTAGAACATTTCAAATTATTATTCGAACCTTCCTGTGATTACCTAATACCTTTGTAAATACAACAGACCCTATCTGGCGCTCTCCATTAGCCTAGTTCAGGATATATAATACTACATATTTGCTGATATATGACTATAATTTCATTTTGTATACACACAATTTGTTCAAAATATAAACCACCAAGTTTCAAACAGTTTTGACTTAGGTGGTTTGCAAATGCGAGTCAAGTGGTGGAAAGTTGGATAAGGGTTGGACATCGTTACAATTTGCTGTAGATTGATCATAATGCATATGACATATTTTCAGGATAGACCACATTTCATTATGCCTAGTTTACCTACAAATGCAGAGGTTAAATGTGCTGGTGGCAAGTCCTGTCACGTGTTGTATCACATGACACCTGGAGGGGGACATGACAGAGAATGGTAAAACGTATTTTGCATATCATATCGAGATGCATCTGAACGAAATGCGCATTGATTCTAATATGGCATAGGGGACGGTTTTATACTATACTATGTAATGAATATATCAGCGGTTCCTACCATATGAGATATTATTGTGTGTGATTCGCTCCGATATTATTGTGTCGGGCAAGCATCTACCGTTGCCCATTTTATTATTTTACTTTTAGTATAAATTCTTCCCCATCTACTGCTCAAAAGATGTGTACGTCTGAGTGCTCTAGGCAGGTTGTAGCTAAATATAGGCGATGTCATTTTAATTTTGCATTCACTTGCTGTTAAGCACATCAGCATTTTCATTAGTTCAGTTGTCTCTAAATTCAGGTTTTACTTTATTTTGTTATAACAGTTGTCATTTTGTAACAGTGTCCCAATTGTATTTACGGCTAGTATTTGTCAGGTTTGAACACCCCAAGAAAAAAATATTTTGATATAATTTATTGCGATATTTGCCTAACTTTCAATAATGCAATTTACACATTAAATATGAAGCATTCATCTCCTTGTAACTTCCATGAAACGATACAGGTGCATCCGAGACTTGAGTGATCTAACCGAACCATATCAATGAGTTTAATATGGGCTTGTTTCTCACATCTGCTATCACTGTACAATTGAACTTTTCAGCACGACTGTCTATTTTTCTAAAAACCCATTTGGGTATGGGCACGTGTTTTCATCTTGTACGGGCTGTTTGAGTGGTTATGGCTCCAACAATTGCTCTCTTGATGTGTCTTTCATACCTCCAGATACAGAAATCGGCAACACCCACCAGGTGTGTCTGGTGGTAGAGTTAGCTGAGTGAGTAAACACGTTCATATACGCTCTGTTTAAAACCTCATGCAAATGTCTTTAAGAATACACTTTAGATATTCTACGAAATTGAAAAAAACTCTAGTTTGATTTCTGTTGTTGAATTTTGTATATGGATACGCATTAGCTGCTTCAATTAAGACTGTCTGACACCATGATTGTAAAGCTATATTTAGAAAGCGGTGGGTTAAATACCAAACCGAAACTTGTAGATTCGTTTGAATATATGCTTACATTAGGCATATCTGATACTGTATCAGGGACGTATTTCCAAACGGTTTTTATTTGTAACCTTTATTTCTGGAAATATCCGTTTCGTTATGTATTTTACCACAAACATTCCTGGCCTACATCTATTTTACTTTTATTTTTCGTGACTTTTGTAATAACGGTTTAGATGACACGATGTATAGAAGTTGAATAATAATCGATGTTCAAAATACACTCTCGAATGAAAAACAAAAGATCACCCATTGTTAAATGTTTTGACAAGTTGATTTTGCTTTAGTATTATTAGATGTTCTTATCACACTAATAGTGTCTATATGTTTTGCAGTACACATCTCAAAGGCGAAGAAAGATGTTTTAATGTCACCGTAGACAGCAAAGCACATTTGGATGGTAAATAGACAGTTACACATTTTCCTATCCATAAATATTTAAAGTTAAAGTATCATACTCATTTTTTGTCCTTTTAAATAGTTTTGCTAAGCAATTGTTACGATTGTTATTGCACAGGTTGTGGGAATGTTAACGCTAGTTTTCAGTTCTTGTATAAACAAACCTTGAAATAAACGATCTTTGCGACCTGTCATTTAATAGTTTTACTCCACCAATACGGCCTTCTATGCCTTTGCAAAGACCCAGATGAGGGGGATCCTGTGGAGTAGTGTTTTACGTATGGAATAAAATAGATATTGCTCAACAGTTTCTGCCATTTCCTTTATATAAATTCTGAAGGGAGGTGATCCCCCGAGAGCAAAAATTGCAACACAAAAAGAGAAAATTGCATAATAAAAAACAATCTAATCATTATTCATAATGCCATTCATTCTTACATGAATATTCATGGCATAAAGCTTTAATACTATTTCAACCCTTATCCCGATGTTAAAAAAATAATTTCTGTCCACTTTTAGTTCAGCTACGAATGTCTGTTTAGCCCTTTACTCCATGAAAATTCATGTACGGAATAATGTCTGTATAAACATTAGATATATGTAACATTCAGTCATTCATTTTTGCCAACCAGTGCCGAGGGTTATATGATATGAAGGATCAAGTGTTGCGGATTTCGTAACCACTCTATCTCTACCCTGAAATGATTTTTATTTTGACTGTACTATGCATTATTAGGTAACATAAATGTTCAGCAAATGCACCTTTCTAGCGTTCGATTGATATACGCTAAACCCCCTCTAAACCGGAATTCTTGTAGAGAAGAATTTAGGTACTTTTAGGCAGGTAGTTGCCTAATGCAGGATGAAAGACTTTAACCCTGCATTAAGTTGCCACCTGTATTCAAGTCCGATAGTCACGCTTTAGCTGATGTCCAGTTGGGAGGGTTTTCACTGTACTGTTTATTCACTGGTGAAGCGCACTACCAAACGCACTATTCACCTCATACCCTCTGCGAGATGTAGGCTAATTGATGATGTGATAAAACCTGGATCTAATTGTCTTCTGTGGTTGAGACGTGTATAGGACACATCTTGTTTTCCAGTTGGTCAGCGGTAAATTATCCAACGTGTACAACCATTTTAAAGATTTCACATAATTTCAATATCAGATAGTTTGCCGATGATATACATCTTAATGGTTCGTTCTCATTACGACTGTTAGTCAAAACAGGATGCCAGAAAATGAAATGCAATCATGGAGCATTTTGTGATGCGCATGTAGACCCCGCTGTCTGCTACTGCACATTCGGGTACACTGGAACGACATGTGAGACCAATTTACCCGGTAGGTTATTCTTGTTTAACTTACTCCAAAGTGACAAAATACGATCTTTCTATATATGGCATTTGCTAATATAGACAGAAAATTACCAAGCATAAGGATATTAATTGTATACGTCGCTATTTATTTATATGTATATGTAGTTCCTAGAAATATATATAAATTCTGGTTACTAGGCAGTCTGCAATATCTCTGAAAGTATGGTTGGTCTGTCTTTTTTCTAACAGTCATTTGCTAAAGCTCTCTAAAACTTACGAAATACTGATGAAGACGTAGCAATGTTGAGCGACCTATCGTTTTAACTTTCCAACTATCTCACTATCTAGGCACTACAACACGTTTGCTTCTCGGTGCACATACAGTATAATAGGCATGACTTGCTTTTATTTGTCCTTAGTATCAATCGATCGTTTAAAGTAAGAATTTGCATGGTGACACTTAGTTGTTTTGTTTCATTTTAGCAACCACTCATTCAAGTATTACACATGCTCCCCATACCTTGGCATCGTTTGACAAAAACTATGCGCAAGTTTTGATAGTGGACTGTATCATCAACACACTGTGTGAAATTTCTGTTCCGTATACGGGAGTGCTCAGTTCACCGTACGTATGAAAATAATATCATTATCAAGTAACTAGGCATGCATCTTCAATTCGGTATGCAATGTTAACCTATCGAAAATATGCACACTAGTTGGTTGGAGCAATTATTTCGGTCAAGCCAATCTCTGAAATGATGTAATATTAAACAGCATATTTCACTGAAATAAACAGCATTTGATTAATGAATTTACTACTAGCATATATAAGCATATAAGCATGTAATTCAAATGCTTAGTATAAACATATAGGCAACTGGATGGATTGTAGATTAGTCAGAGAGGGGATACGTTTATTTACACTGTTTTTTAGGGTGGGGATGGAATAAGTGTGAGGTTGGGCGCCCATAAACCGGTTTAACCACCCCCAGTGACTTTTGTCACTGGCCGTTCCAAATCTTCGCCCCTATTGTATGTTAGTTTTGTCTTTGTGCGTCTCTTGATGTTTTTATAGTTATGTACATTTGCTGTTTCCTTGTGTTGCTGTTCGGGCGACTGTTTGTTCTGTATGTGGTGTTTCCTGCATGACTCATTTTTGTAATTACAAAATGGAGCAGGGTACAAGTACACGGGAAAGATCCTTTAATAAATGCACATGTACTTTCAGACCAATAATAGGTTATGTGGATTCAGACCTGAAGGCCAGTGAACCATTTACGATCATAGGGAACCGTTCAAGGAAAGATTCCAATATAACTTCAAACATTGCAGTCGTATCAGTAATACCATCATTAGCTGGACATCAAAAGCTTTGTTTACATAATACAGATAACGGACAAAACTCAGGGTAAGGTTTTAATGATTTGTCAAATAGTACAAACTTATGAGATTTTCTGCTTTTGCTTTCGAAGGGTCCCCTATTTCAAAATGTATGTACTTCACAACAGCAGGTGTTAAGCGTTTGTGTGGCCGTCAACGTCATTCGTAGTGTTGTTATATTTTCTGGTCCTTCGAGATCATTAATTTCGATGTTATAAGTTATGAAAATTGAATAACACTTAAGCCAGTGCTAAGGAGCGTGGGTAATTTTGCACTTTAACCCTTTCCCTCACACAAACGCATATTCACGCATTTTGCAAATAGAGTAGACTCAGATCAAACGTCTCCTATAGGAGCCTTCTGATCAGGGTCTGATCTGTTTGCTAATGGAATTGGATAGATCTGTTTCTTTAGTTTCTAAAATTGCTACAATGTTCCACCTTCCTTTTTTCATTATAACTATTTTGTCCATAAATCTTTAGTAGGTATTCAAATTTGGAATAAACATAGAACATGGAAAGGGTTAAATAACAGAACATGAACAGACTCAATAAAACTGGGTCTGCATTTTTATCTTTTTGCATTGCTGCTTTTGCCTACGAAGCGTCTTCTTCTTTCAGAATTTATGCAGAAATATCTATTTTCATCTAGTTTACAAACTGAATGAGATTGATCATATTAATCTTAACCACAAGATATTTGCCACAACGTCTGAGCAGTGTATAAGGCATTTAGATATACCGTTGTTCGTGTTTTGTGTTAGATCATTGTCCTCATATATGTCTCTTCAACGTCCTTGGATGTAGGCGAAAGGATATGGCGTCCATTCTGGTCCTAAACTCGTATAACATTCGGATCTGACGGTAGTACAAGTATTATTTGCGCATACAACTAGCACAACCAGGTCTGACATATTTACTGACATTGGTCATCCTCTTGTTCGGTAGCTATTCAGTACGACCAGAATGCATGCTATAGAATGAGTTGCAGTTTGACTGCAGCATAACACTCAAAACAAAAGGTCACCATCTACTTTAGTTTTTTGTCGCTTTTTTAAAGTTTAATGAGGAATACTATATATTAAATTTTTAAATAATGCAGGCAAGTAATTATAATATCAAAGTATAAATGTTCTATAAAGGTAAACTAATTCAACCTAAATTAAAAATAGTGATATGAAGCAATGATATTCAAATGATCGATATAGATATATGTAATGCCACCATTTCTTCACTGCCTTCAACACACATAATTTGAATGTATGTTTGTCCCTTGGCAGTGGAATTGTAGTCATTTACATCGTCAGTGATATTTTATATTGCGATGTGCAACTAATCAGTTTTTGCTGAAAAACGAACTATGAATATTGAGTACCGTGGTCGATAAAGCCCCTTGCAACTAAAGGGGACATGATTTACAGAAAGAGCAAAAACCACCCAACAGCTATGAATCACCATGCTCCACTCGACACGACGCCTTAACTTCCTCGATATATCTGGTTTACAGTCTACCTCAAGGTCAGAATTCCAACAACTTTCTTAACAATATTAATAGTAAAATGATTAGACCTAAACTCATAAATTGGAGAGCATACGTTTTGAAAGTTGGAGATCATTCGTTCGCAAGAAGGGGCAGTGATGCGAAAAGAGGAAATTGCAGACCACTTTATTGCGTTATTAAACATGCAACATTACTTATGCCCACTAGCACAGACTTGAGCGGTAAAGCCCTGGAACTGATGATCACGATTGATCAGAAAATATAACAAAACTGAAAATGTAGTATGGAGGCCGACAACTCTTTTCGCTCGTGTGTGCATGCGTGTTTGTGTGCGTGTGTGTGATTGTTTGTTTGTTTGTGTGTGCGTGTGTATGCATGTGTGTGTGGTTGTACATATGTGTGTGTCTCGCTTGTTTTCTATCGGCATTTTGGAAGTGGTTGCGTCTTGTGTGTGGCATTTCCTGCTGGACTTTACTATTTTTATGCCCCCAAAGCTAGGCTTTGGCGGCATATAGTGATCGCACCGTGCGTGGGTGTGTGTGTGTGTGTGTGGGTGGGTGGGTGGGTGTGTGTGTGGGTGTGTGTACCTTTTTTTGTCCGGAGTATATTTCCTTTGTCACATCAGCTACGGATACCAAATTTGGTCTGTGAGTTCATCTTGGGATGGGGGAGTGTCCCGTACCATTTTCATGACCTTGACCTTTGACCTTGATTTTACAAAAAGCTTGTCCGGAGCATATCTCCTTTACCTTACCAGCTACAGATTCCAAATTTGGTGTTTGAGTTCATCTTGGGATGGCAGAGTGTCGCGTACCGTTTCCAGGTCACTGTGACCTTGACCTTGACTTTTGACCTCGATTTAAAAAAAAGCTTATACCTTACCAGCTACAAAGAGCTTGTCCGGAGTATATCTCCTATACCTTACCAGCTAAGGATTCCAAATTTGGTTTGTGAGTTCATCTTGGTATGGAGGAGTGTCGCGTACCATTTTCAGATCACTGTAGACTTGACCTTGACCTTTGACCTTGATTTTACAAAAAGCTTGTCCGGAGCATATCTCCTTTACCTTACCAGCTACAGGTTCCAAATTTGGTGTTTGAGTTCATCTTGGGATGGCAGAGTGTCGCGTACCATTTCCAGGTCACTGTGACCTTGACCTTGACCTTGACTTTTGACCTCGATTTAAAAAAAAGCTTATACCTTACCAGCTACAAAAAGCTTGTCCGGAGTATATCTCCTAAACCTTACCAGCTAAGGATTCCAAATTTGGTTTGTGAGTTCATCTTGGTATGGAGGAGTGTCGCGTACCATTTTCAGATCACTGTAGACTTGACCTTGACCTTTGACCGATTTTACAAAAAGCTTGTCCGGAGCATATCTCCTTTACCTTACCAGCTACAGATTCCAAATTTGGTGTGTGAGTTTATCTTGGGATGGCCGAGAGTCGCGTACCATTTCCAGGTCACTGTGACCTTGACCTTGACCTTTGACCTCGATTTTTAAAAAAGCTTATACCTTACAAGCTACAAAAAGCTTGTCCGGAGTATATCTCCTATTCCTTACCAGCTAAGGATTCTAAATTTGGTGTGTGAGTTCATCTTGGGATGGAGGAGTGTCGCGTACCATTTTCAGATCACTGTGACCTTGACCATGACCTTTGACCGATTTTACAAAAAGCTTATCCGGAGCATATCTCCTTTACCTTACCAGGTACAGATTCCAAATTTGGTGTGTGAGTTCATCTTGGGATGGCGGAGTGTCGTGTACCATTTTCAGGTCACTGTGACCTTGACCTTGACCTTTGACCTCGATTTTAGAAAATAGCTTATACCTTACCAGCTACAAAAAGCTTTTCCGGATTATAACAACTATACCTTACCAGCTAAGGATTCCAAATTTGGTGTGTGAGTCCATATTGGGATGGAGGAGTGTGGCGTACCATTTTCAGATCACTGTGACCTTGACCTTTGACCGATTTTACAAAAAGCTCTCCTATACCTTACCAGATACGGATTCCAAATTTGGTGTGTGAGATCACCTTGAGATGGCGGAGTGTCGTGTACCATTTTCAGGTCACTGTGACCTTGACCTTGACCTTTGACCTCGATTTTACAAAAAGCTTGTCCGGAGCATATCTCCTATATCTTACCAGCTATGGATCCAAAATTTGGTATTGGAGTTAATCTTGGGATGACGTAGTGTTGCGTATCATTTTTAGGTCACTGTGACCTTGACCTTTGACCTCAATTTTACAAAAAACTTATACCTTACCATCTGCAAAAAGCTTGTCTGGAGTATATCTCCTATACTTTACCAGCTACGGATTCCAAATTTGGTGTGTGAGTTCATCTTGGGATGGAGGAATGTCGCGTAACATTTTCAGGTCACTGTGACCTTGACCTTGACCTTCGACCTCGATTTTACAAAAAAGGTTGTCCAGAGAATATCTCCTATACCTTACCAGCTACGCATTCCAAATTTCGTGTATGAGTTAATCTTGGGATGGCGGTGTGTCGCGTACCATTTTTAGGTCACTGTGACCTTGACCTTTGACCTAGATTTTACACAAAGCTTGTCTGGAGCATTTCTCCTATACCTTACCAGCTACGGATTCCAAATTTGGATTGTGAGTTCATCGTGGGATGGCAGAGAGTCATGTACCATTTTCAGATCACTGACCTTGACCTTGACCTTTGACCTCAATTTTATAGTCCGGAGCATATCTCCTATACCTTACCAGATACAAAAAGCTTGTCCAGAGCATATCTCCTATACCTTATACGTTGACAATCAACCCAGGGTCCTTTTTAACGTTGAGAATGACTTAGGGTCCTTTTTAACTAAGTTTTGACCCTTAGCTCTTTTCTTAGCTATCATAATCGTCAAAGGTTCTGTTTCTAATGTTAAGAACTGACTCCTGTGTCATTTTTAACAGCATCAAAATTTCATGTTACACCTGCATTACATTGCATTGTTTTTCCGCCAAAATGCATTTCGGTTTCAAACACTTTGGGGGCATTTGTCACCCGTGACGACTCTCTTGTTTCATCTAATATTTACTGAGACTTTGGTGCAATGCAACATTTTCTTGCCCCACAGTGTCATTAAATGTATAAAATATGATTTATTTATGATTTACTATTTTGTCTTCCTGGTCAAATAAAATTTTACAGAGTGATGTGTTTTCAAAAGGAGGCCAGCTAATAACCGTAGAGTTCATTCGTTCCGCTTGGTGTGTGTGGTTAGACCGTCAGTTAGTCAATCCGACTGCACATAAACCACACATACTTGAGTTAGTTGACCATTTACGGATATTGTATAGTCATAGTCATACAGTCATTCGTAAGAGGATACGTCGTGTTGACGTCTTTCGTTTAGTATGGTCTGTGTGGTTAATCCGTCAGTTCGGTCGCCAATGCACCCCACACATATTTGAGTGTGAACATACACACGTGTGGCTTTGTCATATGTTATGGTCATATCTACACAGACAGTCGTAAACTAAGATGTCCATACTTTATAAACGTCATCCTACCGTCCTGCATGATGACATATGGTACAGTTATATTTACACAGTCAATTGTAAGTGGACACGTGCATGTCTTATGGACGCCCTTCTATTTAATTGGAAAAGTAGTAAAGTCAAGCAGGCAAAGCCACATGCAAGACGCAACCACCACCAAAACACCGATAGACAGCATGACACACACACACAAACAACCACACACCCAAACGCACACACACACACACGAAATGAACACAGAAAACACCAAAAGACACACAAGAACCAGGGACAAATGTTCCACACATGAACAAATCACAAGCACAAAGACGCAAGGCAAACAAAAGGACATACCACATATGTACATGCTTTAAATAAGACTATTTATAACATACCACATAAGTGCGTGCATGAAATATATTTGAACAAAATTGATGCCTACATTCTTATATTATACTGGACTTCACAGTCTTTTTGTTTTGCAGAAATGTTATTGAACAGCTCTGTTTCACCGTGAACAGTGTTCCCTTAGGTAATTATACTTTCTTCGCAGATCTTTGTTAAACTATATAGTTCAAAATAACCACGTGACTGGTGTGTCTTTGTACAAGTATTCGCTGGTTAACATTTACACTGTGCATTCATGGCATTTCATTTATTGTTATTTTTTAGCATTTATTCGAGAGTATAAATCACAATAGTGCTACTAATTTCAATGTGTTGTATCAGGTACACTCTACTCATGCTGTCAAACTGGTCACTAATTGTCAACATGCCAGTGGTAAATTACTTGTTTGAATTGTGTTTAAAATATGTGAATAATTAATGATACCGTACCTGCTACAAACGGTTGGAAGTGAATGCATTTTCTATATGCAATACATGCATGCAAAACATGAACTGTCAAGGCATACACATATTTTCCTACATACATGGCAATGGTGATTACTGTCGCTTGTTTTTCAGTCTTCAATTCATGGTGTTTTTTCTTTCCAGGAAGTGTAAATACATATAACAAGGTAATGAGTTTTTATTATATGACAAACACAACAAAGCATGAAAATGACCAGACATAACTGTATATTTATCGGGATCATTAGTTTCGATGTTATTTGTTTTGAAAATTGAATACCGCTTAAGTCGGTGCTAGGGGGCGGGCGTAATGTTGCACTTTGAATCTCTGCTCATTAACGGCGTCAATAAAACCGAGTCTGCAATTTTCTCTTTTTGCATTGCTGCATTTGCTTTCGAAGGATCTCCTACTTTCAGAATTGAGAACATGCAAAGATGGTCAATTTGATTGTAGGAACCGAGTATTATATGTTGTTAAAGCATTACATGTCGTAATACCTGTTATCGTGATAAATTGTCGAAACTGTTTTTGCAAACGAAATTCGACTCAGCTTATTGTTATTCTCCCTGATTGAAAACAATGAGGTCGTCAATATTACTCCACATGTGTAAATCAACAGTGGTTTGGGAGTAGCCATGTAACAGCTGCATAGATTCTGACACATACTGTGATAGTGCTGATCAAATTTAAAAGTACATGTGTATGCCACAAAATGATAAGATAATTAAATTTAATTTTTTAAAATGGGTGGCTACCTTTGCAAACAGTTTGGATCCAGATGAGTAGCCGAGTAACTCGGCGTCTCATCAGGATACAAACTGTTTGATGCTGTGAGCGTGCTGTTGAAAAGGAATGCAAGCAACTGTGACGACTGAAATCGATGACCTTTTCTACAAAATAAAAGTTGCTACAGGTTAAACTTTAATAAGTAACACGTTTATGTATCTTTTATCACCAGACAATCCCGCACTTTTCTACTAAGGCATATCCAGGAAATGCAACTTTAACATGCAGCACCGGTGTATTCTGTCATTTGTGGGCTATATCCGAACCAGATAATAATGGACAGTGGTGAGTTATAAAACGAAGGCAAATAGCAGTTGGTTGGGCAGTTAACAAGTTATTTAAACCATCTGACGTGATTCAGATGCCATGTTTTAAAAAACCAATAAAATGAATTCAGTGACATTTACCTTATACAAACGCCTTTCAAATAGAGTAGACGCATGTGGTTTCTGTTCTGAAGGTGCCTTCTGATCAGGGTATGATTGTTTGCTTAACATCAAATTATACAGATCTGATTAATCAGTTTCCTCCATCCTCTGTTCATATGCAATTATAAAACTTCAGCAATACATATTCATGGTATTATTATTTCTTACATACATATTCATCAAACAAAGGGCTAACATTCTACATGTGATGTTATTTGATAAAAGTGGGGGAAAAATTAAACAGGGAGAGACGAACACAAGAGCGCACGGCACCAAATATCATCAAACAATATTCTATTATTTATATCCGACGTAAAATAAAATTTCTTGTATCTTGTACGGCACAATTACACGACAAAACGTGTCAGAACGCATACCAAAAGTACAAAAATGAGTCGTGCAGGAAACACCACATACAGAACAAACACTCGCCCGAACAGCAACACAAGGAAACAGCAAATGTACATAAGTAGAAAAAACAACAAGAGACGCACAAAGACAAAACAAACATATTGACGATAGGATGGGGATGGAATAAGGGTGAGGTTGGGCGCCCATAAACCGGTTTAAACCCCCAGTGACTTTTGTCACTGACCGTTCCAAGGCGGTACTTCCATCTTCCTCCTATTGTATGTTTGTTTTGTCTTTGTGCGTCTCTTGTTTTTTCTACCTATGTACATTTGCTGTTTCCTTGTGTTGCTGTTCGGGCGAGTGTTTGTTCTGTATGTGGTGTTTCCTGCATGACTCATTTTTGTACTTATACAATAGGAGGAAGATGGAAGTACCGCCTTGGAACGGTCAGTGACAAAAGTCACTGGGGGGGTTAAACCGGTTTATGGGCGCCCAACCTCACACTTATTCCATCCCCATCCTAAAAGACAAACAGTGTAAATAAACGTATCCCCTCTCCGACTAATCTACAACAACCGTGACAGCAAATACAGTGGTAAAGTGCATGTATAACGAAAAAACATTTAAGTGAACATACTGTATCCACCTATCGCTAGTGTACTCAATGATTGAGCTGCAAACAGAGTAACTGTAGAAAAGTAATAAAGGGTACGACAAAAATGAAATAGTACAGATATCCGACGTTCTCCTTCCATTTCTGGATTTAAGAGGTCGCCTTCATAGAGTACTAAACCTTTCTTGTCGGCGTACATGCAAAGAGGCCAGCGTGATTGCCAACTGTAAAAGGGTTCACAACCAAACATGCAGTATGTTGTAGTATTACAGGATCATATCCCTTTTTAATGAATTGTTTTATACATTTGATGAACAAAGTGAGAAAATGGGTATGTCCAATAATTTTACGACGTTTGTAAATCACATCACCATAAAATTCAGGATGTGAAATACCGTGTCGCAGAAGCACCTTGAGATTACATTTGTACTTGCCAATAAGCGAGAGATTTCGATAGTAAAATTTAGAGAAAGTTTTTCTTAGTTTATGGTATCTATATCCTGCTTAAGCAGTTTTTCAGTTAAAATGAGATTTCGACTGTTAAAATCGTCAATAGATGAACAAGCTCTAGCAAAACGAATAAGTTGAGATATATAAACCCCGTAAGATGGAGCACTGGGAACATCCCCGTCAAGATGAGGAAAATTTACAATATTAAAATCAAAATCATCTCTTTTGTCATATATTTTAGAAGAAATCATTCCATTATTAATTTTAAGGTCTAGATCAAGAAACGCTGCATAATTGTCGGACGGGTAGCTTTATTCAATTTGAGTTCTTTAGGATAAATTGTAGGAATCAGAGCATCAAAGAAAGGGTTATCTAAGTTAAAAATATCATCCAAATATCGACAAGTTTCATTGAAGGATTCTTGTGATTGAGGATTCAAACGCAACATGAAATCTCTCTCATAGCAGTACAAAAAACAAATCTGCGACAAGTGGTGCACAATTCGTACCCATAGGAATACCAATTACCTGACGATATATAGCATTCCCATAACGTACAAATATGTTATCCAAAAGAAAGGTTAGTGCTTCGCAAACTTCTGAGCAAGTCCAATTGGTGTAATATTTCATTTGCTCGTCAGTAAAGAAAGCTTTTTCAGAATTACATGCCAAGAATGATGTTTTTTCTCGGGCAAATACTTTCTGGATCAAGTTAGTAAGCTTATCCTTAATTAAAATATGAGGTAGAGTTGTGTACAGAGTAGAAAAATCGTACGTGCTTACAGTGGATGCAAGATACCTTTTGTTCTTAATGGAAAAGTAGTAAAGTCAAGCAGGCAAAGCCACATGCAAGACGCAACCACCACCAAAACACCGATAGACAGCATGACACACACACACACAACCACACACCCAAACGCACACGCACACACACATACGAAATGAACACAGAAAACACCAAAAGGCACACAAGAAACAGGGACAAACATTCCACAACATGAACAAACCACAAGCACAAAGACGCAAGGCAAACAAAAGGAAGGGTGACAAAGAGAGTACCGCCTTGGCACGGTCAGCAGCAAAAACACCACTGGGGGTTTAAACCGGTTTACGGACGTCCTAACCTCACACTTCTCTCAAAGTTACCCTAGCTTTACAAATATTGTAAATAAAGGTATCCCCGCTGGACTTACCCACAACATAGACGACGGTGAACACAGGGCAACATGTAAAACATAGCATAATAACTGTGACAATCCGTCAAATATGTACTCAATGGCTTTGCTGAAGTCAGAGCACCTGCAGGTAAGCCGTTAAGGGCACGACAGGGAAAAAATAATACATGAGTCTGGTAAGCTCCTCCTGTATCCAAATTTAAGAGTATACCATCATAGAGTACTACCCTCGGCCTGTCATCGCGCAAGCAAAGAGGGAAGCGTAGCTACCGACTGTAAAAGGATCGATAACCAAAAATGCAGTGTGTTGCAATATAATAGGATCATAACCTTTCTTTTTAAATTTTTAATGCGTTTTATAAACAAATCATGAAAATGGATATGACCCCGAATTTTCCTAAGTTTGTAGATAACATCCCCATAAAATTCTGGTTGAGAAATGCCTTGTCGCAGTAATGTCCGTAGATTGCAATTATATTTACTAATGAGAGGTAAATTTCGATAATAAAATTTAGAAAAGGTTTTCCGAAGTTTGTGATATCTGTAACCTTGCTTAAGAAGTTTATCAGTTATAACTAAATTACGTCTGTTAAAATCTTCAAGCAAAGAACAGGCTCGGGCAAACCTAATAAGTTGAGAAATATAAACACCATAAGATGTAGAACGTGGCACATCCCCATCTAGAAAAGGATAAGTAACAATTTTAAAATTAAAATCTTCTCTTTTATCGTATACTTTGGACGAAACTTTATCATTTGTAATTGAAAGATTCAAATCTAAAAATGAAGCATTAATGTCAGATTGATTAGCTTTGTTTAAAGACAGTTCTTTTGGGTAGATTGAAGAAACCATAGTATCAAAATAAGGATTATCTAAATTCAAAATATCGTCTAAATACCTTGAAGTTTTATTAAAAGCATTCACAATATCGGTCTGTGTATCAGGTTTTAAGCTAAGCATAAAATCCCTCTCGTAGCAATACAAAAACAAATCTGCAACAAGAGGGGCACAATTTGTACCCATGGGTATACCAACAACTTGACGATATATGGTATCTCCATAACGCACAAATATATTATCTAAAAGAAAGGTAAGAGATCTACAAACATCAAGGCAAGTCCACATTGTGTAATGTTCAACTTCTGAATTCGAAAAGAATGAACGTTGAACATTACAAGCAATGAACATTTTGTTTTCTCTGGCAAAGGTTTTTTCTATTAATTTAATAAGTCTATCCTTTATAAGATGGTGAGGTAGAGTAGTATAGAGTGTAGAGAAATCATAAGAGCTCAGTAAAGAAATGTTATACTGTTCATTTTCAAGTTTTGTTAAAACATCATTTGAATTTTTTATGGACCAAAAAACATTAATACCAGAATTTTCATATATTTTATCACAGTAGCGTTTAACATGTTCTTTGATCGTAGTAAGACAGGACGTCAAAAGTATAGATAATTTAGTAGTGGTACAACAGCTAGAGTTGGCAATAAAACGCGACTTATAAGGGTTTTTATGTAGTTTCGGAATCCAGTACAAAGTAGAAAGTTTATGTTGTTTTATGTTAGGACCAGACTTAAAATCATTGCACATTTTTACATGTTCCGAGACTATATCTTTTTCAGGTGTTTGAACGGTTATATAAGTTTTTGAATCAGTTAGCTCCTTCTTTAAAACATCAACATGATACAATCTTCAAATAATGATTACATTGTTTGATGCCTTGTCAGCAGGAACAAGAACATAATCTGAGTGAAAATTAGAAATGTTATTCTTCAAGTAGCGAAATGTAACTCTAGGTCGATGTGGTAAAAGATGGTTATTTGATTTGTAAAAAGTTATTCGTGTATCAATAATATCGAAAATACATTTCTTCCAATCCGAAAGGGCATTAACATCAGCATGTTCTCGTCGACACCATTTGATGCAGAATTCTTGAATAGCTTCCGCAATATGAGTTCGACAAGCGTCAAAATCAATAAGGGAAGGTAATCTATATTTAGGTCCTTTAGTTAGGAGGGTCCTGAGACGTTTATCCTTAATGATATCAAAATTACCAGTAATGACATGACCAACTGGTTTATAGCAAAAGCTAGAAATGCTACAATCTCAAGAAATAGGGGTATTAACATCAATATTTAAGTCAGAGACAATTTTATTGTAGTTCAAAATAACATTTCTAATAGGTTTATTATATTTATAACAGATGATAGGTGATTCAGAGTTGATGAAATATTTGGGAATAGCCTCGATTACATTCTTATCACGAAATATACTTTGAATATCAATAAAATCGATACCTTTATTTAGGAACTGAAGTTTCAGAAAATGTCTTTTATGTTCAGATTCTTTATCAATACGTGGACGAAGAACATGCTGTGTGTAACTTTGTATAAGTGAGGCAGTATTAATTAACGGATCTGTACGCATATAGATTTTATCAGCCTCATCGTCTATTGACTTAAGTTTGTTTAAGACTGCTGAATGAATGAATGAATGAATGGTGTTTTACGGCCCATCGACACTGATGGTCATATAGAGCCGAATAAATAATGTAAATAAAACTATATGATGAAATCAAATAAAGACAATCTCACTAGATTATGTAAATGTCAGTCCCGATCAACAGGATTGTAAATAAAATAAGGACAAAACATAATCGACATTCTAAAAATATACCTTTTAAATTTTAGAATATATATTAATGGCTTTTAAAAAATCAAATATTTTTGGTATTTCTACCAGCTCAAACAGTTCCCTCAAGGAATCTGCTTGAAAGAACCTATCTCTGATTAAAATTAAATCAGGACATTCAATGAGAATGTGCTGAATTGTATAAGGCTCAAAACAAAATAAACATTCAGGTTGAACTTCACCTTTCAGTAAAAATGAATGAGTTAAAAAAGAATGTCCAATTCTTATTCTGGCCAATACGACCTCATCACGCCGAATTGGCAAGCATGAACAAAAATGTTCACCTAAAATAGGTTTAACAGCATGGAGCTTGTTATGAATTTCCTCATTCCAAGACTCCTGCCATTTATATAGAATATGTCTAGTAATTTGTGGTTTGAAATCCGAATACGGTATTCTCATATCAGATTCAGGCGATTCAAGGGCAGACTTCGCTGCAAGGTCCGCCCTCTCGTTGCCATGTATTCCACAATGACTAGGTATCCAACAAAATATTACATCTTTTGAATTAGACATTTCATGGTATTTTAAAACAAGTTTTTTAATAAGAACATTTTTTGTAGAACATTTACTCAGAGATTGTAAAACAGAAAGAGAATCCGAAAAGATTATATGTTTACTATATGATTTTCCAGCAATATAATCAAGAGCTAAATCAATAGCTTTGATCTCTGCTGAAAAAATGGAGGCATTATCAGGAAGCCGAAATTTTGTCTCTGTGTCATCAGCCACAAATGCAGCTGCGACTCTCTCATCATCTTTTGAACCATCAGTATAAACTTGTTCATAATCTTCAAATCTTGAAATTATTTCATTTAAAAAAGAACTGAATTCAAGCGAGCTTGTTTCAGACTTTTTATGCCGTGTTAGTTCAAAGATAACTTTTGGTGGTTTAATAGTCCAAGGCGGTATAGATTCAACTTTAGTCTTTTCAACTAAAGACAAATCTATATCACTATTTTGAAAACTGCTTTTCATACGTATTCCGAAAGGTGGAATTACCTTTTCCTTAGATTCAAATAAACGTTGATATTTAGGTCTAAAAACATTTTTATGAGCGGGATTTGATGGGTTTGAAGCTAATTTAGAGGTATACTGCATGGATAGTTTTTCACGACGAGAGTAAAGTGATGGCTCATTCGCCTCAACATATAAACTTTTAGCAGGGGATGTCCTAAAGGCACCCAATGCTAAACGTAAACCTTGGTGATGAATTGGATCAAGCATCTGCAAGTATGATTTCCTTGCAGAGCCATATACAACACTACCATAATCCAGTTTGGACCTCACTAAACTTCTATACAATTTGAGCATTACATTGCGATCTGCACCCCATTCGGTATGTGCAAGAACGCGAAGCAATTTTAAAGTTTTCTGGCATTTAGCCTTTAAATATTTAATATGAGGTATAAAGGAAAGTTTTTTGTCAAAAATGACACCGAGAAATTGTGCCTGGTCTGCAACAGGAATGGGATCACCATTCAAGTGCAACTCCGGGTCATTGTGAAATTTTCTCAGTTGACAGAAATGTACACAATTTGTTTTAGACTTGGAAAATTTAAAACCGTTTTCAGTAGCCCATTTTTGAGCTTTATCAATGGACTGTTGAAGTTGACGTTCAACAGTACGCATGTGTTTAGAACGGTAACAAATTAAAAAGTCATCAACATACAATGAACAATCCGTGTCATTAGTAATAGATTGAACAATATTATTAATTTTAACATTAAATAGAGTAACTGACAAAATACTTCCTTGTGGAACACCCATTTCCTGTTTTTGCATTTCAGAAAGAGTAGTTCCAACACGGACTTGAAATTCCCTATCATTTAAAAAGTTTTCAATAAAAACTGGAAGTCGACCTTTAAGTCCTGATTCATGGAGGTCTTTCATTATGCCATACTTCCAAGTTGTATCGTAAGCTTTCTCAAGATCAAAGAAGACAGCAACTAAGTGCTCCTTCTTGATGAAAGCTTCACGAATAAATGTTTCCAACCTAACTAAATGATCATTTGTACTTCTTTGGCTCCTGAATCCACTTTGATACTCCGTAATGAGGTTGTTGGACTCAAGATACCAAACAAGTCTTGCGTTAATCATGCGCTCTAAAGTTTTACATACGCAGCTCGTCAAGGCTATGGGACGATAATTATTTGGATCCGTGTTATCTTTCCCTGGTTTTGGAACAGGAATAACTGTTGCCTGTTTCCAAAACTTGGGCAATTTACCACTTGACCATATATGATTAAACATATCTAAAAGAACATTTATACAATTTGAAGGCAAGTGCTTCAGAAATTGATAATGAATGTCATCAGGTCCAACAGCTGTATCGTGCGATTTATTAAGAGCATCAAACAGTTCTCTCTCAGTAAAAGGTAAATTGTAGCTTTCAGTGTTGTGAGAAGTAAAATTAAGTTTTTCCTTTTCTTTAGTCTTTTTTATATGTCTAAATTCAGGAGTGGACTTAGCTGATGAAGAGTTTTTAGCAAAAGCATCAGCTAAGGAATTGGCTATATCTTTTACATCTGTTATTTTTTTATCATCTGCATTTAAATGTCCAAAAGAGGATTTACCTTTACCACTTATTTTACGCACCATATCCCATACCTTCTTTACTGATGAACGACAATTTAATTTAGAAACATATTTCTTCCAAGACTGTGATTTTACAGTCTTGATAGTACGACGAGCTTTAGCCCTAAATACTCTAAAATGATTTAAATTATCCTGAGTAGGACTGACTTTAAATTTTCTAAGAGCTGCTTTACGCTTTCTAATAGCCTCCTTACATTCATCATCATACCACGGTTTAGGAGGTTTCTTTGGGTTTGATGAGGACTTTGGAATGCATTCTTCTGCCACTGAATATAAAATGGATGTAAATGTTTCAATGGGGTCATCACTATTTTCAAATACATCTGATCTAATCTTTTCCCTACACAATATTTCAAACTTTTCCCAATTTGCTTTCTTGAGTTTCCAGCGAGGAACACATTCCTCGACTGGAGAAGCAATATGGTTTAGAAATATTGGAAAGTGGTCACTTCCACATAGGTCGTCACCAACTTTCCAATCATAATCCAAGTAAATGGTTGGGTAACAAATAGAAAGATCAATGCAAGTAAAAGTTCCTGATGCCGGGTGAAGATAGGTTGGGGACTTATTGTTGGAGATGCACAAATCGTGCTCACCAACAAAATCCTCAACAATTTTACCTAAAGCATTAGTATTTGTAGATCCCCATAGAGGATTATGGCTATTAAAATCCCCTAACAATATAAATGGGGCAGGCAATTGTTCAACAAGGGAGTCGAGTTCTTTCTTGTCAACTGTTGTCCTTGGCGGAATATAAATAGAACAAAATGTAATGACCTTATGAAGGGTGACACTGACAGTAACAACTTGTAAATTAGTTTTAATAGGTAAAAGACTATGAACAACAGAGTTGTTCACAATAATTGATGAGCCGCCAGCAGCTCTTTCACCATCGTTAAACATATGATTATAAATAGAATAATTTCTAAAGTTGACTTGATCAGTGTCCTTCAAGAATGTTTCTTGAAGACACATTATGGCCGGGTCATATTTATTCAGCAACAGAAGAATTTCATTATAATTTGCCTTAAGTCCTCTACAATTCCATTGTATTACGCAATTTTTCATTATTGATTAATGAAAATATATTTAGTTAGGTTGGAGGCGTAACAGGAACAAGCTTCTTGTCCTTTTTCTTTTTGGGGGATTTGGAAGAAGGGACAATGGATGTATGTACATCCATCACTTCTTCCTCATCCAAGCTGCTATACGTGTTGTGCAGCTTCACAGAGTTACCTTTACCATTTGGTAAAGGATCACTACCATTATGTTTTTTAGAGTTTTTCTGACTCTGGGTGGAGTTTGAGTTCTTCTGACTTTGAGGTGATCTCTGAGTCGCCTGACATGCCATGTCAGACTTGCCAGAGACGACAGAGTCAGATATGCTTTTGTAATTTGGCGCACCGTGTGGCCAGGTGATAATTGTCTGAGTTTCAGCGTTTCTAGTTTGAATTTTATATGTATTTTCCTTCACCTTATCTGCATAAGATGAGCCCGCAACTGTGGAAGGTTTTGAAGCTTCCACAATTTTACGGGCTTCAGGAAATGACACATTCTGTAGAACACGAATTCTCTGGATTTCCTTTTCCTGCTTCCACTTTGCACACTCTTTCGAGTAAACAAAGTGATCCCCTTTGCAGTTAAAACACTGTACAGGGTTTTCACAGGTCGAGGAATCATGATCTTCCTGACCACAACGGGCACATATTGGCTTCTTGGTACATTTGTCCTTATGATGTCCAAACCTCTGACAGTTAAAACACCGAAGAGGATTTGGAATGAAAGGGTCAACGTCGAGGCTTAAGTAGCCACACATGATTCTTGGTGGAACGTTAAACTTCAGAATGAAAGTATTGGTCACTATTTCTCTACCGTCTCTAACAAACTTGATACGTTTAACTTCCGTAACATTCTGAGTGTTAAGTTCTGCTAGCATTTCTTCCTCATTGGTGTGCTGAAGATCACGGCTTCGCACAACTCCTTTGCAGAAATTCAAGGACTGATGAGGAGACACTTGTATCGAAATACATGTACCAGCAAACGTTTTACTTTTAAGTAAGTTGTCAGATTGTTGCTTTTTTGCACATTCCACCAGAATTTTTCCTGACCGTAAAACTTTTATATCTTTTAGCTCACCTGCCAGTCCCTGCAGTGCTTTCGCAACAGCGAAGGGAGACAACTTTGCCAAAGATTGTTCACCATTTACTGGACAAATTACCAAGAATCTTGGCCAATAATTTATCGCTTGTGGTTGATTGGTATGTTCACGGTCAGACTCTGATGACTCGGAGTCCTTCCGTGATCTTTTGAAAGTATTAGAATTAGAATTTGAGCGTTTTTTGGCAGGGGTTGCCATAGCGCTTAATTATAGTTCATCACCCATGCTCCCCACCCACCTCGGAGCCCAACAAGGGGATGCCTTCGGGATATCTCCAGCGAAAGACACCGGGGTTACATGGGTGATATACTCAGATAAATAGCAAAGTCAAGCCAACGCCGTACCTCCAATGCGCTACCGCTAAATAGAACACCTTCTGGCCAATAGGTTAATCGACGCAGGAATCGCTGGTCAACCATACACAAAATCTACCTGATTAGCCCTAAACCACCGCCTTCAAAGACACTTCAGCATATAGTTAATATTAGCAAAACTCATGAAATGTATTAAAATGGAGAAAATAAGTCATTTAATAGAGAAATGACGAACTCTCAAGATATGAAGTATCATTGGGCAAGACATGGTAAGCCGATTGATCAGACTGGGCCAGGCCTGACCGCTCGTCTGCGCCCAAGTTAAGGGCCAAAGCAGTGTGTTGCATCAGAGGTCATACGCTCAGAGACGCTCTTTTGCTCAACTACCAGGATCCCATCACCTGGACGATTCGAGTCGCAACCCACGGCAAACAGGTTGCTCCTATTCGGGGGGATCTTACCCCTCTGCAGGAGATGCAGCTGGCGAATTCTAACCCCCGCCAGCAGGGGGCTAAGACTGCTGAAGAGTTCTTAATAGACCAGAAGAGATTTATTCCAGAATTTTCATAAGTCTTATCACAGTAGAATTTTACATGTTCCTTTACCTTTGTTAAACAAGAAGTCAAAAGTATAGACAATTTAGTAGTTGTACATGAACTAGAATTTGCAATGGAACGCGCTTTATATGTTTTTTATGTAGTTTTGGTAACCAATACATTGTAGAAGTTTATGTTGTGTAATTTTAATATCGGTTCCAAATTGTTCACACTTTTTGACATGGTCTGAAATGATGGTCTTTTCGTCAGTGGTAACTGAAATGTATGACTTGGTATTAATAATTTCCTGCTTCAAGACATCGATATAATGTAATCGTCAAATAATAATCACATTATTCGATGCCTTATCAGCAGGAACAAAAACGTATTTTGAATGGAAATCCTGTAAACGCTTTTTAAGATGTCTAAAAGAAGTTCTAGGTTTAGGTGGAAGGAGGTGTTTATTAGAGCTGTAAAAGGAAATGCGTTTATCAATTATATCAAAAATTAGTTTTTTCCAACAAGAAAGAGCATTAGACTCAACATGTTCTCTTCGACACCATTTAGACACAAACCATTAAACATTAAAATTAGCTCAATAAAACCGAGTTTCTAAAACCGCAATTTTCTCTTTTTGCATTTCTACTTTTGCGTTCAAAGGATCTCACACCTTAAGAATCTATGTACATCACAACAGCAGGTGTTAAGTGCATGTGTGGCGGCCGTAAAAAGGCGCACGTTACGTTATTCACAGTGTCGTTATATTTTCTGGGTCTTCGGAATTATTAGTTTTGATGTTATTAGTTTTGACAAATGAATACTGCTTAAGCCGGTGCTAGGGGGCGCGAGTAGTGTTGCGCTTTCAATTAATACTCACGAACAGACTCAATAAAATAGGGTCGGCAATTTAATCTTTTTGCATATTCTACTTTTGCTTTCGAAGGATCTCCCACTTTCAGAATTTTACCATATACACATGTAATATAACAAATAAGATCATAGGGTGAACGTAGGAGTACCACCTTTGAACGGTTAGTAGCCAACTTGGCTATTGGGGGCTTAAACCAGGTTTACGGGTATCCAACCTCACGCTTAGTTATCCCACTTTCATCGATGTGAAAATGTAAAGTAAAATTAAAGTAAATCACAGATCTCTTGTTTATGTTACGCTACTTGACACCAAATTAAATATGCTAACATATAATACTCCTTATGAGTGTTTGCGTACAAATAAAATGTGTTAGCAATATGTGGTCTTGCAATGCTTTGCTATTTACTTTACGGAAATAATCGGTGATAAATTAACGAAACTTAAAAGGGAGTCTGTTAACCACGTGGTTATAGCAAATTTTATATAGTAACTTTATATGGCAGGGGATTATATTTTGTTAACTATCCCATTTCTTTCATATAATTTACTTTTGATAACTGTAGTGTTTTGATATGTCAACCTGTGTTGATTTAAGTAGCAGAACAAATTACAGATAGTTGTCATATAAATATTAGCATGGAATACTAACTTGCATGTAAAAAATTACATTAGGAAGAATCCGTATGCAGAAAATAGCTTAAATAATATTTAAGCTTTCATGCCATTCGGCCAGACTGTATCAAGTGTGTGGATCCAACGAGTCTCTTTCATTAGTCTAGACCAGTCATTCTTCAGAATGCCAATAGGCATGAAAGAAAGTCATTCACAGTACGGTTTTCAGAATTGAAATGTTCTGAAACATTTGTAAGAGTATTAGGATGGTGCCTAATGTCAAATCTATGACTGTTCATTCCTTGTGAACACTTTTGATGTGTCTGTCCCACATACTACAATTTACAGTTTTACATGTGATTAAATAAATAATATTTTCAGACTAAGTTATATGTAATTACTGTTCTTCTGGATTAGGTTGTGCGTGAACGCATCTATGCAAAAAAAACAAGTTTAGAGCCAAGTTTTTAAATATCCGAAGTTAGTTCTTTATTTTTATCTATTATAGAGCAAAGTCTTTAAATATCCGAAGTTCTTTATTTTTATCTATTATCAGAGGTAGTTGTCATAGCATAGGAATGTTCTCAGTTTGCGTTTGTTCTTATCATGTTATTTTCTTTAGTATGAGAATTGACCAATGTCAGAAGACACTTGTGGGACTAAGTATTTCTCCACCTGTTCTTCATCATGGTGTTACATGTCTGTCAGATGTTGACATTGGAACATTGACCTTTGGAGAAAGAAAAACGCTCTGTTTGTCAGTCGGGTATGTTTAGAAGTTCAAAACACGTTTCGCCTTTGTTGTCAATTAAGAATATTCAGATTCATCAACCCAATTTTATATTTCGAAAATACTGTTCATTTAAGATCTACATTATTTTATAAGTTAATGGATACTCATGTCAAGATAAAACGCGTAAATTAAAATATTTTTCAAGAATAACTTCTTTATTTCTCCACCAAATTCTATGTTGTGGCTGACTACTTCATAGAATTGTCTCAAAGAGACGATTCTAAAGAGTGATCACAACATAGGGGATTGGTGGAGAAATGGCGAATTAAGTAGTTTCGAACGCATATTTATCTGTAATTGTGACCGATATAGGCAGAACGCATATCCTCAGTTTCAACTTTTCATAACTTAATAATAAATGATAGCAATATCGTTAGTATTTTATACTTTAATGAAAGACACAACTCATTTAATTTTTACATCAATCAAAACATCAAAGAAATTAATAAGAATGCTCACATTTGTTTCTTTTAGCCCAAGTGGTGAGAAACGGGTATACAGTATTATTTCAACAAATAACAATGGTAAGTGTTGTTATGCGAAATGTAAGAAGATTGCGTTAATGTCTTTCGTAGTAAAATCTATTTGTATACCTATGGCGTGACACACGTTGCAATATTAATTTTTCATTTGATTTGTTTTCTTCATTTGATAACATTTTTTTTTCATTTGATAATATTGTTTTAATCCAATATTTTCTTTTTCTCATTCGATGTTTGAAAAATATTTCATTCGATAAAAAATGTCTCATTTGATGTTGCCAAAAAAATTCTCATTCGATGTTTGAACATTTTTCATTTGATAAAAAATTCCTCATTTGATGATCGAATAAAAAAAAATAATTGGTGTTGCGAAAATATTTTTCATTCGATAATTTGCCTCATGGTATAGACTACTAGATGGAGTTGTAATCTTAGATTTC
This sequence comes from Azorinus chamasolen, assembly GCA_963576725.1. NCBI lineage: Eukaryota > Metazoa > Mollusca > Bivalvia > Cardiida > Solecurtidae > Azorinus > Azorinus chamasolen. The sequence goes on from OY755235.1 coordinate 28,590,665, forward strand.
ATTGGAGGAACAAATCAGACTAGCTAAAGGCATGGTTAGATACAAGTTTAATATGATAAAACAAGGCAGTTTTGCAGTTCAGAGTTTGTGATCGAGTGGTCTAACGAGCTGTCCGTTACATAGAGCCAGAGATTTATCTGCCCGCCGCGGGGTCGAATCCCATCAGATGAGCAATCATTTTTTTATGTATATAAAAAAGTATTTTATATAAACCGCTGGAAGTTTTAAGCTACAACAGCTGATATATCGCCTCTTTTCTCCGTGACACCCGCCCTACTATGCCCCACCCCCGATATTGAAAACGCTCCTACGCCTATGTAACGTGTATAGAGCTGGAGAAAAGTGAATGTTTTGAAATTGTGTCGTTTTGAAACCATTGTAATAAATAGAGGAAATGTTCTATTTATCACAATGCTTTCAAAATGTGACATTTACAGAGGCTCCAAAATGCGTCACTAGGAGAGAATGTGTCAACGTGCATAGAAATGGCAGAGACAGTAACTGTATACAGCACATACTACATACTTATACTGGTAGATACATACTTACAAGTTTTTAGTTTAGAATGAAATCATCATTTATTAACTTTTTTAATGATGGAATGCATTAAAATGATCATCGCTGAACATTTCAGCCTACGGTCAATTTTGTTTTTTAATATGCTTAATGTTTAATGTGTTTCGTCTTGATATGCGTCCTGTTATGTTTTGTCTTGTGGCTTTACCGTTTCTCGTTAGATGGTGTTTGATGCGGTGTCATTCCGTATGTGGCTCTCCCTGTTTGACTATTTTTCCATATTGAACCTTCACGGTCTGTCAGTTAGTCATATTCGATATTTCCTGTCGTTTAGTGGCGTTTATATGAAAGAAACGATTATTTCACATACATATGAAAATACTTGCACGGGCTTCGTGAGAACTTCTTTCAGTATTCTTAGCTGAACAAAGCATATCAAAGGCGTCAACACTGAAAAGTGCAAACCACTAGATCTGATATTCATTTAACCATTTCCCAGCTATTCTGATTTGTTCGTCCAATGAAATTCAAGCTTACAACTCCATCTAGTAGCCTATCCCATGAGGCAAATTATCGAATGAAAATTATTTCGCAACACTAATTAATTTTTGTTCATTCGATCATCAAATGAGAAACGTTTTATCAAATGAAAAATGTTCAAACATCGAATGAGAATTTATTTATTTTTTATCAAACGAAACTTTTTCAAACATAATAAGTAAAAGAAAATATTGAATTAAATAATAAATCAAATGAAAATAAAATCAAATGAAGAAAAACAAATCAAATACAAAATAATATTGCAACGTTTGTCACGCCATATATACCACATCGATAAAAACAATATGTTTTTCCTATGTATACAAAAAGCACTCGTGAATAATGAATGGTATGCAGATGAAACTATTAATGAGGCATCCGTGGCCGAATAGTTCGAATCCCTACCTAGACGTTTGGATTGTTTATGCGGCGAAGCCTTCCAAATCGCTTGCGGTTGGACGGTGGTTCTACCCAGGTCTCCAACTGTACATATATATAAGTAGATAAATGTAATCTATGTACGGGAAAAATATAGGGTCTTTTTCCATTTAGATGTACTCCGAATGAAATAATGTTAAGGCAACGTCAAAGTTAAACCCTAGTACAAACAAAGAAACATAAAATACTGTTAATGTTGCAATTCTGAAAGTATACAGTTTTATAACGCATTGAAAATGATGATCAGGAGCACTTAACACATGCTATTATGAGGTACATGCATTCTTCGAAAGCAAAACAGCAGCGATGCGAAAAAGAAACTTTCAGATTTGTTTTTATTATTTGACGTAGTTTAGCGTAATTCATGAGCACTTTTCTAATTTCAGGCACCGTTCTTGATCTATCACACTCTGGAACATCAGTGGTTTGTATTTACATGATTTACGATCATATATTTGATTCTGGGCTATGCAAAACCGAGATTATCGGTTTCAAACAAGTTACTGTTTTGCATTGCATCCCCAAGCTCAATGGCCAAGATGCCGTAACTTCAACTCTCCATGTCAAAGTGTCAGCAACAAGTAAACTTTTACTAAGAATATCTTAAAACCGTTCGAACGTAATGAGTAGTCTTAAACTTAAACAGCTTGTACATTAAATATCTAAAATACATGTTACATTATTTTCTTATAATTTGCCATAATTATATTCGACTTCGATTAAATATTTGATTTCCTTATCAATTACGTTTTGACAGAAACTGTACATTATTCGAACACTGAAATAAGTATCATTATTGGCTGCGGCGATCGTCAATCTAAGAGGTTTAAAAAGTCCTTATGCGTTTCTGCGGGATTAGTTTTTATTTAAATCTTTGATAGAAAATTCTATGGTTTACTGTGAGACGCGTTTTTATTAATATATATTAATTTATTTTATTTATTTTGATTCATATATTTTTCTCAGCATATTTTTGTCGGGGTTATTTCTTTCTTTTCTGCCATGATCCAGTTTCAGTGAAAATGCTAGTGAATTAGGTATAACTGATTAAAATCACATTCCCAATCATAGCTCTCAGCGTGGTCTAAGGGTTATAACGATGGACTAGGTAACGTGGGGTCGTGAGTTCTCACATATTTTCTTAGCACCCTTAGTGTACGTGTTTTTGGTTTAAAACCATTTTGTACATAAAATATAAGTCCTTTGTTTGCATTTTGGTTTTGTTAAAGTTTTTTAGCTGAGACCTTTTACTCGTGGTTTTGTTGACCGTTTTGCATATTTCACCATTATGCACGAATTTGCTTTAATTTAAATGTATAATTATCTTATACTAACCTGTTCTTAATGTGGGGACAATATAAGTGAAAAAGTTAATGGGCATTGAGTCGAACTATTGGAATAATTTCATGTAGACTGTAAGTATGGGAGTTTGTATGCCTTGTGAACATCACTTAATGTGATAACGGTTTCTACGTCAGTGTGTTTCAGCAAATGAATAACATTGATTTGTGACGTAATGTGTATTATTGGTGTCAAACACAGGTATTATGCATCATGGCTCATTAAAACATCCCCCGTGTCTGCTACATGTATTAATTCATACATATGGAAAAATAGTCAAACAGGGAGAGCCACACACGAAATGACACCGCACCAAACACCATCAAACAAGAAACGGTAAAGCCACAAAACATAACATAACGCATATCAAAACGAAAAACATTAAACATTAAGCATATTAAACAACAAAATTGACCATAGGCTGAAAGCAGGAGTACCGCCTCGGAACGGCCAGCAACCAAAATAAGCTACTAATCTGGTTTTCATGTTTTCCCAATGTATCTGTTAATTAAAAGTACTAAACAATATTGCTCCCTCTTTTTCTTCTATCCTGCTTAAATACATGTTACGCAGCCATTTTACGCTTACGTAAAACCTTGCTTGTCGTTATTTCAGAGAGGAGGTAGCTTTCACAGTGAACGTCTTGCAGAATGTTCTCGCCTCTGGGAGCTTTCTTGAAGAATGTCAAACTGTTATCAGAACTAGTAGTAGCATAATATGATAGTATTGGCTCTACTGTCGATTATATCACCTTATCGCAAAGGCCTCGTCCAAATACCATGTATCGAAGTCGGAAAGTAGATCTGTCAAAACATTTTTTATTTTTAAAATATCTTTTTTACTAAAGTTGTAGCTCAGCAGTTTCTTTATGGGTCTCGTATCTCAGTTGAATGTGATAAACTGATGTTACATTTGCCTGATAATTAAATATATTGATACAGGAAAACCCTAAACCATTATTTGTGGAAACGCCTGACCTGCAGAGGACATTAACATGTGGACGACAGAAAACTTGTTCTATTCCACTGATATTGCGATCACCCTTGTGAGTATTTATTTGATTATTTCGTAAAGTGACGGTACAGAGTATAAAAGCATTTGCAAATAGTATAGACCAAGATCAAAGAGCTCCTGAGGGATAAAAATCATTTGTGTCGGTGATAATCAATATTCAGGAAGGGAGGAGAAGGTTTTAATTATTAAGCAGGTAAAGGGTTAATAACGATTCAAACTAAATATGTTATTGTATATAATAAATACAGTGAAATATCGATACTTTGAATACTAAAATAGTGCGATTATCGATCTTTAAGGCAGGTGGCAGCTTAATGCAAGGTGAAAGCCACACAGAAAGCTCTATGAGCTTTCTGCACGACTTTTCCTATGTAGTAAGCAGCCACCTGCCTAAAATTGTCTAAATTATTCGATACTAAAATTTCGAATAATCGAGATTTCACTGTATATCATCAGCTCTATAAGGATAAGCTTATAAAATTATGTTAATGAATATTCTTAAGGTGATCAATTAATGCATAAATGTTCATTAAGGAATGGGTTTATTCAACTACGAGTACACGTGATTATGCATAATTCATCAGACCAGTGCTGTCAGTCGATGTACGCTACAACAGAAATGTGTGGACTCATCTGGGAAGCACAAAATTGGTGAATCACACGGACGTATACCTGTACCAAGTGGACTTGACCTTACGGCTTAATATAAGCGGACTGCATCATATCTGTATTGATGCGACGGACATTCACAAGTAAGGGAAATATATGCAAGAAACATTATTGAAATCATCGTTATTGTTACTACTCATAAAACAAAGAGAATAAGTGAAAATTGCAAATGAGAATGAATTATTATGTGTGTGAGATGATATTATACTTTATACATTGTATTTGTATAGAAAATAATTAGTCTACACTTACTAAAATATTGGGCAAGCAACATTCTATGTTGAATGATTATAAAATCCCTTAAGTTTCAAAACCAACTGGTGTTATGTCTTCTTCAATGCACGCTATTTGGAAATAACAAAAACTATTGGTACTTTAATCATATGTTTCTATTTGAAAGAAATATCTAAGGTATTAATACAGTCGCACTTTAATGGAACATACAAATTACCTCGAGATAACATCATCTGATTTTTAATCTGAACAATTTCTCAAGTTTAAAGCTTAATGCAGGTCTAAAGTAATGCTCCTGTGGGAGCTTTCAACGTTACTTTATAATGCTTTCAGCAGTCACGTAACTATGTTTCTAGATATGCATTATGATACATTTTAGAAAATGTTGTATTATATATGTTGAAAAGACCAAACTATTACTTCGAGTTATCCAGCAGTTCGAGATATCTATGTTAAAATGTATATCATATGTTGGTTTAAATGACCTATATAAGTATTCATATACCATATTTATTTTCTGTTTTAGTCATGTCAGCAACGACATTTGCATCGAGGCAGAAATGTTATATTCTAGTAAGCATTCCCAAATTGTCGATGTAGTTAGGTTTTGATATTCAAAGCTGCTTATAAACCAGTATTAGCCTTTGTACTGCTAAACGCGACCTGGCATTTACCAACAGTTTGGGTCCAAAATGAGGCGCCGAGTACCAATCTGTCGGATACTCTGTAAACGAATGACTTGGAAACGAAGTATAAATTACTTTTCGGTTAGGCAAATATAATTAATCTCACATTTAAAGAGAACATACAAATTACTTCGAGATAACAGACTTCAAGTTATCCGATTCAAATTAAATTAAGTTAATAGCTTAATGCAGGTTTAGAATAATGCAAAAAATCCTGTAGGAGCTTTCAGCATTACTTTCGACGTGCATTAAGTTTTCATAATTTCAGAAATATCTGTATGTACATTTTGGAAGGACCGAGCTTTTAGTTCAAATTATCGAAATTCATCTTAATTTCTTTCTACAGCAATGTGTATTATAATGACTAACATATCTGGTATAATTATGATGAGCACATTTAACTACTCATGTAATCGCGACTAACCTGCCATATACAAACAGCTTGGATTCTGGTCAGTAGTTTCTCAGAAATTTGACCAAAGCTGATGACAGTGATGCAATCAGTACATCAGAGAACCATTAACATTTTTTCAGCATCAGAAGAGTCAAGCAGGTATATGAGCTGTTAACATTCTTTACTCTATGAATATGTGCGAGAAATCATTACATCATGAATAATAACTAAATTATTTGTTTTAATATTGACACATGGACACAACACTTTTGGCCATGGAAAAAACTGTAGAATCAGATCTTTGTAATTCCAACTGCAAACAGAGCAGATCCTGATCAGAGGTCTGCTATAGGAGCCGTCTGATCTGGATCTACTGTTTTTCTGAAACGCAAATAATGAGTACATATGGAGTAAAGGGAAAACATTGTTGCGCTCTGTTTCAATATAGCAAAGAGTTTATATATACTATGTTATTTATACATGTTTGTACTCAACGGAATGGGAAGAATTATAGCTGCTGGTTTTTTGTCCGTCTGTCCGTCATTCCAATCCGCTCGTCACACATTTTATGAGAAACAATTACATGTAAACAAATGAAACGTCAAAGTCGTCATTTTTTCTTATTTGAATGTTCAGAATGTTCATATGACAAATTATTTAATCAGAACATTGACCTGTTCAGCAATAATGACATGTAATTTATTGTAACCGACCCGTGCTACGGTATTACTTCCTAAAAATAACAGTTCTATATAACAGGTAAATAATTTCAAAGGAAATATTATTGCATAATCATGAAATATAAACATTTTATTCAATGTATTCAATCCAATACTATTTATTACAGTAACTGTTTATATCAAGCATTAACATGTTTATCACCAAGTGAGGGTTTTGCTTTCATTTTCAAGCATTTTGACCAAAACTCGACATTTTATTTTGATCCAATCTTAAAGACACTAGCATTGTATGTTTGTAGCAAACACAAATCGTGAAACTTTGGGACAGTATTTGGTTTTTACTCATTTTATTGTAGATCCCTGTTTGTGCTCGCCATGCAAACACTCAGGTTCGTGTGTGCGGGATCTGAAAGACCCAGAGGACTATATATGTGTGTGTGCCAGTGAGCGGTATTTTGGAAAGAATTGTGAGATGTGTAAGTGTAACAGTCATATTGATCTGCCTATCATCTGACCATGCCAAACGCTGACTTTACAAGTTGGCTTCTTTTTTTAAAAAAAAGCCAAGGAGAGGTATGCAGCTGTTTTTTCTATCAAACAGTTGTTGTATACAGGCGCCGTTTGACTAGGGTTTGACACCGGATCCTAAAAGGGCTCTATAAATAACTATTGTACAGTAAAGTTCCGCTAATGCGACCTACTAAAAGAGGTATAATTCTGGGTACTAGATGCAGGTGGTAGCTTAATGCAGGACAAACTTAACACAGAAAGCTCCTTCTGCATTACTTTTGTCCTGCATTAAGCAACCACCTGCTTATAAAGGCATCCATGTTTATTCATTAAGTGGTCGCATTAGCGGGGTTTTACTGTAATATCAAATAGTACGTGTCCTATAAATAGAACGAAGACAATGTCTATCAAGCGCCACTGCCTAGGAGATATAAATAATTATTTAACATAAAGTTACGGGAAATGATTTGTCTGACATACGGCGTCGGACTCTGTATGCGAAAAAACTCCCTTCTGGGTTGATGCAAGTAGTTCTTTGAAAACAATGTATTCTGTGTATTTGGGATGTATCTAGTCACCAATCTTCTCTAGTGAGGTAATAAAGGGGTGCTGATAAACTTAAGGTTCTTAGAATAGAATATATAACAGAACATAATTTATTTACCATTCATGGATCCTCTCGGGTTACAAATCAATGTACACTAAAACATTTATGATTAACATAACACGAAACCTAAGCACGTATATCATTAATAAACTTAGGTACAATCATATTGGTATATTTCTAAATCACATATAAACAACAATACATTTTATTCATCTTGCTGCCTCGTGAAGATCCAAGGCACATGGACACACTAGTCAGAAAATTGGTTTATATATATAGCAAGCACCTCCAAGTGAACCAGATCCTCCTATTAGATTTCTTCCGGTAGTATCTAGACGGTTTATAAGCCGTTTCTAAGGACTAGTGATCCTACAACAATGTAACTATTTTAATTTTCTGTAAATATGCATTTGTTGATGGAATAACCGAAAAGATCACCAATAGAATTATACAAATCGGAGAAAAGACAAATTGTTTGGTTATAAGTGGATTCGAACCCACGCCAGGTCATACAAAAAAGCGAACCTTTTGCACAATTCCAAGTGCCTTATTCAACTACGCTACATAGCCTTCGACAGGAATCAGCCGTAATTTATCAGTTTTATTAACTTAATCCACAGCTGGAGAAACACGGTTTTAATAAGAATCAAGTCGGGAAGCAAAGAATAATTGACAAATAGTAGATGTTTTCTTTTCACTTTTTCTTTTCGCATAATAATTTGATAAAGAAACTCTTAAGGGTGCGGAAAATTGCATAGACCTGAATACTTTGTTCAGCTCCATCGATTCATGAGTAGGCTTTTCTAAAAAAAAAGAACTGAGCCTACCATTACTCAAATTTTGTACAGAATAAAACATCATTGCACTTTGTTCATAGAACGTCTGGACAAAATAATCATGTGTATTTGAATTAAAATATCAACATTCTCGATTCAAATTATCTTATGTTTCAAATTCAGGCACGTTTTCTATAAATACTTTAATATTCAAACTCCTTATTGGTTAGTGATAGTTTGACTGTAATTTTTTTTATATAATTAAAATTCTTGCCACGACTCGTTCCGTCCGGTAGACGGTGATATTCTTTTTACTGTCCAATTTCAAAACTCCTTGAGATAATTTGTAAACCATCCCAGAATACGCCGACATCCCATTCCAACACTAATGACCTCTCCAATAGTGTTTGGAAGAGTAAGAATGGTCTACCTAAGAGCCGAAGAATTGCATTAGGATGACACATAACTTGCACGCTCTACTATAAGTCAGTATATTACTCACGTACATGAAATATTTTATAAATATTTCGTTTGTAATACAATTATTCATAGTGTTTAATTCAGGAACACTTTGCATAGTAAATGTGTTATGTTTAATGACGTAAGGATAAAGCAACAAGTCATGTTATGCAGAACAGTAACCACTTCGCTGACAGTGGCGAATCATGTTATTACATATGCGGACAGTTTGGATCCATACCTGATTCCAAGCAACTTGGCGTAGTATCAGAATTCAAATAGTGTTGTTCCTAGAAACAAATGCAGACCAAAATAGCGCGACTACGAAAGAGTCAATCGTTTGAATGTGGGCCACACATACATTGTCATTTGCAGACAGTGAAGATTCCAGACCAGGAGCCCTCTAATCAGGTTTTAGTCATATAGCATCTGCAAACAATTCATACTGCGTGGACTATGTATTTAAACTCCACTCTGAAAATTAAGCTTTGAAATGGTATTTACATAACATCATACTGTTAATTCTACAGTGCATAATCCATGCCAACCCAGCCCTTGTATACACGGAACCTGCTCGGTGGTTAACTCCTTTGCATATTGCAAGTGTGACCCAGGCTATGCTGGAGAGCAATGTGATCATGGTAAGATTGCCACTGTTTGTTAACCTAGTATACGTCTTGGGTTTACATTCATGTCATACACCATTTGACTAGCAGTTGCAAACAGCTTGGATCCATGTGAAACGCGGAGCCGATTCTTCAGAGTCAAACTTTTCGTACATTCTCCCTGGACATGCAAAAGAAAGAAATGAAAACTAATACTTTTATCTGGGAAGACTTTGAAAATTAGCGCTTTACCTAATATAAGACTTTGAGAATTAACCCTTTACCTGGTAAGACTTTGAAAATTAACCATTTACCTGGCAAAACTTTGTGAATTAACTCTTTACCTAGTAAGACTTTGAGAATCAAACCTTCACCTGGTAAGACTTTGAAAATAAACCCTTTACCTAATAAGACTGAGAATTAACCCTTCACCTGGTATGACTTTGAGAATTAACCCTTTACGTGGTAAGACTTTGTGAATTAACCCTGTACATGGTATGACTTTGTGAGGATTAACCCTTTACGGGGTAAGACTTTGTGAATTAAACCTGTACATGGTAAGACTTTGAGAAATTTATTTACATTTTGACTTGGGTGAAAATGGGATAAGTGTGAGGTTGGGCACTCATAAACGAGGTTTAAGCCCCCAGTAGCCATTATTGGCTACTGACCGTTTCCAAGGCGGCACTCCTGCTTTCACCCTATGGTCAACTTTATTATTTAATGTTTTTCGTCTGGATATGCGTCTCGTTGTGTTTTGTCTTGTGACTGTGCCGTTCTTGTTTGGTGGTGTTTGGCACGGTGTCCTTTCGTATGTGTCCCTGTTTGACTGATTTCCCATATTTGTCATATCCAAACTGTCACCCAGTAATACGTCATTTCATTGATATTATTAGTCACATTTTTACATGAAACTCAAAAACAAAACAAAGGTATCCTACTGGTTTTTTATGTAACACAGACATTATGCATAGTATATTCGCTGGGTAGGTAGTGCTATTATTCTTTCTTTACAAAGACTTAAGTGCAACGACAATAAGTATTCATTGATTAACCTATTACTTGATAGAGGTGCCTTCGTAAAATTTGTAAACAGAATAGGCACAGATCTTGCAGGTTCTGCTCTGTTATGGGATTATACAAATTTGTCATGATCAATCGATATGCATTGTGTTCCTATGGCATCATTGAAATACTGCTAATTTATGATGTCATTATTATTTCAGGTAAATGCTGAAAACATGAACATTTTCGATTGTTTTATTACAATAGAACCTGTTTTTAGCGGCAACCAGAATGAAGTCTAAATTTGGAATTCTAAAATAGGTGGTAGCTTAATGCAAGACTCATTTACTTATGTTCAATAAATAAACGACCGCTTAAGACAGGATGTACTGTAATCAGGATTGATGTTACCCGTGCATTGTCGAAGTTGAAGGTGTTCTGAAGATGACTATATACCAAATGTCTATACTTTAATTGAAATCGCTTGAATATGCATTATTTACTCAATTCATAGCATCATTCAACTGCCACAGAGATAAGTGCATTAATGGTGTATGCCAGGACTTTGTCTTCTCTTCCCACTGTGTGTGCTACCTTGGTTACTATGGCCAGCGATGTGAAAGCCGTATGTACTGTTAAAGTGTTAAATCATAGGCGTAGGAGTCGGAGGCCAAGGGGGCTGCCCTCAATGTTAGTACAGGGAGGCCAGGGTATACTTTGCCCCCCCCCCCCAATAAGTTTCAAGTCCGAACATAAAAAAATGAAAACGACACAAAATGAAAAGCGAAAGGGATATAAAAATTCCTATTGTTATTAAATGATTTGTCATCGTACTTTCAATTAATTACGGCGTTTTTGTCCCGCATATCTACAACTTAGCCCCGTTCAACGGTAAACAATCGGATAATTCGTAACTACTCGTCTTATTCCGCCAGGATTTCGAACAATCTCCAAGCAGTGACAAGAATCTTGACAAAACCAATAGTTTGTGTTTTATGGTTATCCGATTCGATAGTTTATAATAAAATAGCCTGAATCAAGAAAAAAAAGGTTTGGATGTTAGTTTCGCTATTTCGAACACAATGACATCTTGTGATTTCATACTACTATCTGAGCCACCGACAGAGATATATGTAATATAACCGAGTGCCAGAGAGTGGGTTCTGAATTCCGAGTGCTATCGGGTAAGTTTCCCCGGCTTTATTCTGAATCATGACGGAATACGACGAGTAGTTAAGATTGACGCTATTTTGTCTTTTTCTACATGTGTTTAAAACAACGAACACATGAAATGCAAGAATCCTCTCCTTCAAGGTAACTGCATTAATCTGACGGGAACTTCATTAATATGAGGAAATTTGTAACTATACAGGCATTGTTTTTGCGTGACAGGTGACTCAAGATTAGGACATGAACAATATCCATATTATTGAATGAATGTGAATGTTATAAGATGTTAACTTATTCATTGAATATGTTTTAATCTTTTTTGCTGAAAAGATGCATCTTCAGGGGGAAAAACGATTTTTTCTCGTTAGACAAGTTTAATATGATAAAACTAGGTAGTCCCGCAAATCAGATTCTATGGCCGAGTTGTCTAACCAGCTGTCTGTTGCGTAAAGAAAACTTAAAGTCAGAGATTTACCTGCGCGCCAGTGGATCGAATCCCGTCATATGCTTAATCTTGTTTTATCTTCCGTTCCCTTGACTGTGTCATATATTTTAAAAAAAGAGTATTTTAGTTCAACCACTGGAAGTTTTAAGCTACAAGAGCAGATATATCGCTTCTTTTCTCCTTGACAAGCCCCCTCCATTACACCCTTCCCTACCAAGCCCCACCCCCCCCCCCCATATTGAAAACGCTCCTACGCCTACACAAATAGAATAATACTGTTCGCCATTTGTATGGAAACATTTACTATTATCAGTTAGTAACACTATATATCATTTTGTGATGGCATATGCAAACGGTTTGGTTCTAGTTAAGATACCGAGTAACTCGTCGTCTCATCTGGATCCAAACTGTTTGATGTCTAGGTACTATTTTTGAAAGAAATGTAAGACTTTTTTTAATATTGTAGCAGACGAACATTTTGTGTCTTGCAGACGAAAATTACCTAATGCTGAAAGCGTAAACATGAAATCGTAGCAGATATATATCGACAAATATCGTGTTTATATTGAATAATAGATTGAAATATTATAAGCATTATGACAATATTCGAGGGTTATTTTTCGTGTGTTTTTTCAATAAGTAGAGGTTTTAGATATGACAACGTGTATGTGCAAACTAGTTTCCGATATAATGTTAGATTTTCAGGTGGTACTCTTTTCTAATTGCAATACTGTAATTACTTTGGTCACATAGTATTTTGAAATATACTTTAAAATGAAAATGCAATTGCAGATATATGATGCTACTTGGAGGTAATTTAGGTAAAGCTAAACTATTTCATTTTTTCAGGGAGGGCAGTTCCCTAGGCCAGGAGGAGTAGCAGTTCAACTGTTATGATTTACGATAGGCATGTCTGGCTATTTAAATAGACTTATAATAGTAGTTGTGCGATGCTTGATTGTTTTTATGTTCGATGTTCTTTCCCTTGCTTCTTGTATTACTCGGAGTAAATCCAAAACTCTAAAATGGTTCCTTTTCTTTATACAAAATTCTCAAGAGTCCTTTTCATAATTTTACTTATATACAAACATAACTATAATATTGAAGATACTGTGTATTCGCTCTATTTATCACTTGAATAAGCAACACTTTTAAGGGATAAAAACAACCTTCTACGTTTCAGATGATATGTCACAAACACGACTGTTATAGTAGATACCGGTATTAGTGTTCTTTACAGACACAATATTTTAACATATGTAAGATTGTGAAAAAGATGTGACCCGATTGGGACTCGAATCCAGGGCCTTTGTCTAAAGCCTTTCAACTGGTTCACCATAATCTCAACCCGGCTAAACACCCCCTCTAAACATCAATTCGTTTTCTTGCTATTACCATTTTTTTCTCATATAAATCACCCTGTGTGTCATTTACGCTGGGTGCCAGATGTAACATGATGACAGGGACTCGAACCCAGGGCCTTTTGCGTACCATGACAACACTCTACTGGCTGACCTACCAAGCCACACAGTCTAAAGCCTATCAACTGTTTCAACTCAATCTCTACCCGGAAACACATAGAACACAATATGAATAGTGTTGTGTAATCATAAAGAAATCATTTTAATAAGTGAGCTGGGTTTAACGGCATTTGACGAAGAGGTAATTAAAGTAAATGCAGATCATGATAACGATGTTGGAGATTATGATGATGGTGATGATGGTGATCATCATGATGAGCATGATAATCATCATGATGATAATGAGGACTAAGGTTATAATGATTATTGGTTTAACGTTTGAATGACGATTGATGAATGCAACGTTTAAATTAAGAAATAATAAATTCATACCAGTGTTTTATCGTGCAATCGAACACTGGTAGGAGTTGAGATGCGTAGTAATTAAATTACGAGGCCGATAGGCCGAGTGATTTAATTATAAGCATCTCATCGACCACCCGTGTTCGATTGCACGATAAAACACTGGTATAAATTTATTATTTCGATTCTAACACTTCAATTTAACTATAATTTGCACCGCCACAACGGCACTACGTTTCTTGTCGTACGGATTTTCGAAGCCATATTACGTCACGTTACGCCGTTACAGCTCGTGCGGTGTTTTATTGAGAATCAAACATAGATACGTCCCTTCTTTGTTTATGTAGATGTGTGCGCGAGGTGTGTTAGAATGGTGATTAAAAAAGTCAATACGATACTTATAAAATTTGAATGTGTTTACGTTTGAATGACCAGTGGACGCGGTCGAGTGGTTTACGCACACGACTACAATACCAGGAGTCCCGGGTTTGATCCCTCGCCGGGCCAAGTCCTTTGGACGAGACTGTAAACCGAAGTCAGATGTATCACAGTGCGTTACGCTTGGCACCCAAAAGAATCATTGAAACTCTATCCATAGTGATACTATGTGGTAATCATGTATCATGTAGACATGTTTACCTTCTCAAACAAAATACGTTTAAAACGAAATTCTATCGATAATAAGAGTAGGGCATCACGCCATCTCTTCCCCTAACTTTTAGGCGTCCAATTAGCCCATAGTGATCAGAACCAACCAACAAACAAACCGCATTTGAATATGCTTACGTTTAAATTATGATTACATTTGAAATACAGAAGCAAGATCATTATTATGTAATAAAGCAATTAAAAGCATATTGGGTGGCGTGCAGAGTCGCAGTTGTCATGCAGAGTATAAGCTGTATTTATGAAATTCGTACGCCCGAGTCTGTCCTGTTTCTTTATAATGCAACAACTACGTTTTCTCACAATATTAAAATGACTCATATGATTTAAAACGCATTATTCGTTTTAATCAAACAACACAATAAGTTGTACATGTAAACATATAATGAAATAATGCTTACAACCTATTTCTGACAGGATATATTTGTTCAGATAAATATTATTATCAGAATACTGTTAAAAGTAAAAGTATGACTCATGCAGGAAACACCACATACAGAAAAAACAGCCTCCCCAACAGCAACACAAAAGTGGGCCTCCGTTTTAGAAACGGGGATTTTGTGCTGAAATCAGCGGACATATTCGGCCAAGTTCAGAAAGACTGATTCAACGTTTTGAAAATTAATTAGGTTGTTATCACGTAAAATGACTGACACTGGTTCTTGACCTACATATCTATTGAATGAGTACTTTCGGTATGCAAATTTGAATCTTACGACAGTTTCCGATCAATTGCGAACCCTGTTCCGTTGGTTTCCGTAGCAATCCATCTTTTTCTAATTTTTTCAATACAAACAACCCTTTATTTACCGTACTATTTAGTGTTAAGTTAGTGTTAAGGTAAATAAATTTCAATTCTGAATTCAGTTTGAAACGCAACATTTGCGGTAATTTGCGCAGCATACATCTTTAATATTACCACCTCGAAATACTTGACGGATGAATATCGGTTAGACAGTTTACTCTTGCCCTGTATATCGTGCATTTCCATCTCACTTGGGTTATTTTAACTGTCTCCCGATATTATCTGCACCCATTTACAAACTATAAACTTCCTTTCGTTCCTTTAAACGAATTGACATAAATTTCTGACGACAAACACTCGAGTTATGCTTGAAGTTTACTGTGCACCCACTACCTAGACCCTTTCCTGCATATTGTAATACTCAGGGTGCCAATGGGGTCTACCGTGCACCCCTAGACTTTTTTCATGGGTACCAAAATGTTCAGAAAAGTGTCCTGAGTCAGAATCGCGAATGTACTCAAGTTTTAAATTATTTTAGGATATGTGTATTTTAACCGTTTCGATGGCAAGCCCCCAGTTTTAGTAATGATGACCCAACCTGAGCCAGTTTTTGTCCTAAAACTATAAAACTGATACCAAATGGAAAATAAGACATTGTGCTTTTATTTCCAACTGTTTTTTAAATTTCTTTATTTGCATACTTAGAATAGTAATGAGAACATGAAAAATAGTGAAAAAGGTATAGAAATAACGTAAACCTTTCATATTTTTTATCCTACAAATACCAGAAAATAACAGTTTCACATGATAACAAAACCCACAGGAAACAAAATATCCAATTTAAGTACCCTAGTTTTCGTAATGATGGTCCCTACATGCAAAATCGTCCATATCACAGTCAGTTTGTGTCCTAAACCTATAAAACTGGTACCAAATTGGAGATAGGACATTGTGCTTTTATTTCCAGTTTGTTAGTTTTAAATTACCTTATATTTTTTTCTTTGGTTTCTTATCACTAATTAATATTAATGAGGATTCAAATAAGGTAATTTGCATAAAGTAAACCAAACATTAAGATTCATACATCAACTACCGGATATATGTTTATATCATTTATAATTATCGGCAAAGTAGGCCGCAATTTCTTTGTATGTTGCAGGCATTTAACCACTCTGTAATATGAACAATGAGGTTAGAATGGATGCCTAGGAAACAGATATATCACCATCAGTGCTATAACAATCTTGGTGATATTCAGTGATCATTGTAAACTTTAGCTAACCATTTTGCATTTTGTTTGTTTTATAAGAGAAAGACTGGTGTCTGTCGCAAATTTCAACATCTATTACTGTTCTCATAAGTATTCATACATATGCAAATTAGTTTATATCAGAACAGTAATATTTACTATTAAAGCAATGCCTCATATCTATGCTTGTAACAATTGATTTCGTGATTCATCAAAAATAACTGAGATCTAGCGGAGTATTACAGGTAGATGTCAAATTTCCAAAATTTGTGAAAGGATCGGTTACCATGGAAACCGTTACATTGTTACTTACAGTTCATTGTTTGGGTATCAATTTAGATACTTTGCTTTCTGAGTATCTTGTCATAAATTTAAACGACATTTGAAGTTGTTTTCTGATATTGGCAGGATAATACTTAGAGGTTTAGGTTATTTCTATATGTTTTGCTACTTTTTAGTTATTCTCATTTATATTCATGTGTATGCAAATAAAGTAATTCCTAAGTATGGCATTTAAACAAAAGCACAAGGTCTTAGCTTTAATTCGGTACCAGTTTTAGTTAGCACAAACACTTTCTGTGATATGGAAGATTTATGCAGGTAGGTGTCGACTAACAAAATATGTGTGAACAGAGTGAAATGAGTGGTGAAGTTGTTTACTGATATTTGTATGATACGAAGTGAATAGTTATTTACATTATTTACGTTATTTCTATATTATTTTTACTTTTTTAATGTTCTCATTGATATTCATGAGTATGAAAATAAGGTAATTTAAAACAAACAACTGGAAATAAAAGCACAATGTCCTATCTCCAATTTGGTACCAGTTTTATAGGTTTAGGAAAAAAACTGGTTGTGATATGGACGATTTTGTATGTACGGACCATCATTACGAAAACGTCGAAAACGGTACTTAAAGTTAATGCTTTGGTCCTCAAATTGAATATTTTGTTTCCTGTGGGTTTCGTTATCATGTGGAACTGCATTTGAAGTTATTTTCTGATATTTGTAGGATAAACCAGAAATGGTGTCAAAGCCACCTGATGCTCGCCTGTTTAAAAGTAAAGTCTAAAACGTGTCATATTGAATACAAAAAAAAATCAATTTTCAATTTAAACTGAACTGCATCAATATCACAACCAAATACCAGTTTTCATAAATTTAAGAAGATTATTAAACAAAAAAGATACATACCAAATATGGAAGCCCTTAGTCTATTCAGGTTCCAATGTAATAGGCAGTAGATAGACAGTAAATAGATTTTTGCAAAAGTAGGTCAAAGGTGAAGGTCAGAAGGGTAAAAATGTTGGCATGGTCATACCAAGTATATAAGTCCTATGTCCATCGCATCCAATAGCTTAGGCATTTAAAGATTTTTGCAAAAGAAGGTCAAAGGTCAAAGTCAAGGTCACATGGTAAAAAACATTGGTATGGTTGGAAAGTCTTAAGACAGGAAATATACATCCAAAGTATGGAAGCCCTAGGTCTATTGGTTCCAATGTTATATGCATTTAAAGACTTTTGCAAAAGTAGGTCAAATGTTAAGGTCAATATCAGAAGGGCAAATATGTTTGCATGGTCATACCAAGTATGGAAGTCCTAGGTATACTGGTTCCAAGTTATAGGCACTTACAGATTTTTGCAAAAAAAAGTGAAATATCAAGGTCATATGGTAAAAAACATTGGTGTGTTTGAAAAAGTCTTCAGACAGAAAAGATACAAATCAAGTATGGAAGTATATGCATTTAAAAACTTTTGCAAAAGTAGGTCAAAGGTCAAGGTCAGAAAGGCAAACATGTTGGCATGGTTATACCAGGTATGGAAGCCCTAGGCCTATTTGTTGCAATGCTATAGGTATTTAAAGACTTTTGCAAATGTAAGTCAAAGGTCAAGGTCACATGGTAAAAACAATGGTATGGTTGGAAAAGTCTTAAGACAAAAAAATTGCATACCAAGTATGGAAGCCCTTGGCCTACCAGTTCAAATTTTATAGGCATTTAAAGAAGTTTGCAAAAGTAGGTCAAAGGTCAAAGTAACATGGCAAAAACAATATTGTTGGAAAGGTCTTAACACAAGAAAGTTGCATATCAAGTATTAAAGCCTTTGGCCCATTGGTTCAAATGTTATAGGCATTTAAAGATTTTTGCAAAAGTAGGTCAAAGGTCAAGGTCAGGAGGGCAAAAAAGTTGGCATGATCATACCAAATATGGAAGTCCTAGGCCTATTGGTTCCAATAATATAGGCATTTAAAGATTTTTTCAAAAGTAGGTCAAAGGTCAAGGTCAGAAGGCAAAACAACAATATTGTTGGATGTTATAGGCATTTAAAGATTTTTGCAAAGGTAGGTCAAATGCCAAGGTCAGGAGGGCAAAAAATTTGACATGATCATACCAAATATGGAAGCCCTATGTCCATTGGTTCAAATACTATAGGCATTTAAAGATGTTTGCAAAAGTAGGTCAAAGGTCAATGTCAGGAGGGCAAAAGGCAAAAAAGTGGGCATGATCATACCAAGTATTGAAGTCCTAAGCCTATTGGTTCCAATAATATAGGCATTTAAAGATTTTTTCAAAAGTAGGTCAAAGGTCACGGTCAAGGTCAGAAGGGCAAACAATAATATTGTTGCAAAAATCTTAACACAAGAAAGTTGCATACTAAGTATGGAAGCCCAAGGTCTATTGGTTCAAATACTATAGGCATTTAAAGATTTTTGAAAAAGTAGGTAAAAGGTCAAGGTCAAGGTCAGAAGGGCAAAAATATTGGCATGGTCATACCAAGCATGGAAGCCCTAGGCCAAATGGCTCCAATAATATAGGTATTTAAAGATTTTTGCAAAAGTAGGTCAAAGGTCAAGGTCAGAAGGGCAAAAATATTGGCATGGTCATACCAAGCATGGAAGCCCTAGGCCAAATGGCTCCAATAATATAGGTATTTAAAGATTTTTGCAAAAGTAGGTCAAAGGTCAAGGTCAGAAGGGCAAAAATATTGGCATGGTCGGAAGGGTCACGACAATATGAACCTTCTAACCAAATTTCAGCATCATATTAAGCTTTATACCAACCCGTCCAAAAAACTTTAACCTGGTGATTTTTGGCCCCACAAAAAACTAAGTCCAAAACATATCAAAAATTGATAAAATCGAAAAATATTTTTAATGTTTAACTTCATAGCAGCAATATTTGACCTCAAATGAACTTCCATACAAAATTTCAGCATCCTAGTACAAATATTAAGCTTTAAAACAACCTGTCCAAAAAACTTTAACCTGGTGATTTGTGGTCAAAAGGACTAAGTCGAAAACATGTCAAAAATTGATAAAATTGAAAAATATTTTTAATGTTTAACTTCATAACAGTAATATTTAACCTCAAATGAACTTCCATACAAAATTTCAGCATCCTAGTACAAATATTAAGCTTTAAAACAACCCGTCCAAAAAACTTTAACCTTGGCCACGCTCACGCCCACGGTCACGCTCACGATCACGCTCACGCTCACGCTCACACTCACGCTCACGCTCACGCTCACGCTCACGCCGGGGGTATAGCATAAGCTCTACTGTTCTACGAACAGGCGAGCTAAAAATGAAAGGTTTGCGTTATTTCGTTACTTTTTTTACTATTTTAATGTTCTCATTATTATTCATGAGTATTCAAATAAGGTAATTTAAAAAAACAAATTGGAAATAAAAGTACTATGTCTTATATTTTATTTGGTATCAGTTTTGTAGTTTTAGGACAAAAACTGGCTGTGATATGGGCGAATTTGTATGTATGGGTCATCATTACTAAAACTGGGGGGTTGCCATGGAAACGGTTAAAATACACATAGCCTAAAATAATTTAAACTTGAGTACATTCGCGATTCTGACTTGGGACACTTTTCTGAACATTTTGGTAACCATGAACAAGAGCACCGCGAGACGGGGCAATATACGCCCGAAGGCTGTTCTATTTACACAATGTGTGAACCTTCAGAAGTTGCGCATATGAGGTCTATTAGGGCTAAGGCAATAGCAAGGAGAGTAAAACTGCTTATTGTAATAGTAATCTTTTATTTATCTTAGGGCCTACTGAAAGCTGAAAAAGGAGCATTTATTTTGAAGTAGCAGGTAAAAGGAATAACATAGAAACATTTTCTTTACAACAAATAATTAGAAGAGAGCCCACAGTTTACCTCCTGCCTCATCCCAAGTTATCTCACTGATATGCACTACACATCAATATCTATCATTCCTGAAAGTTTGAAAAAAAATAAAGGAGGAGTTAGTTGCACAAGAAATTGCTACCCGAAACTATCAAAGGGCAATAACTCCAGAATGAAAAATGATATGAGAGTTATCTCACTGATATTCACAACTACACATCAATATCCATCATTCCGGAAAGTTTGAAGAAATTCTTTTGAAAAATAAAGGAGGAGTTAGTTGCACAAGAAATTGCTACCCGAAACTATCAAAGGGCAATAACTCTAGAATGAAAAATGATATGAGAGTTATCTCACTGATATGCACAATTACACATCAGTATCTATCATTCCTGAAAGTTTGAAGAAATTATGTTGAAAAATAAAGGAGGAGTTAGTTGCACAAGAAATTGCTACCCGAAACAATCAAAGGGCAATAACTCCAGAATGAAAAATGATATGAGAGTTATCTCACTGATATGCACAACTAATAGTGCAGTCCAGATCAGACGCCGCCTTCTCAATTTCTAATTCTATATCTGTGCTTTTTTCTTTTGAAATTTGCATTTTATCTGATTTCCTTATTTTACTGAACAAACTTGCAGACGACAATTAAAAAGTCGGCACCGAAAGTGTTAATTACATATACTTAGTACAAGTATTCACGCTAATGAATGGCAGTACAAACATTATAGGCCCAGGGCCCATGATCGAAACCCTCTCCCCTAGCGGGATTTTTGTACATCTATATTTTCTTAAAGTTTAGGGTATAAGTTAACAAGTTCCGGTTGTTGGACGAGTAGGGGATGCAGGATAAGCAGATGGTCCGCGTGTTTCCATGGCAACCGCTAACATTTCGAAGTTTTAGCATTAGCGTCATCTAGATGCAAAAACTTCATTTAATTTGTTTATAAAACATCCAAACTAGTTTGTAAATAATAACAATATATTTGTTACATGTCAGGCGTCTTTTATTCATAATGCATATTCATGAATATTAATGAGAATCTAAAACAAACTGCTTAACTTGTTAAAATATGACCTTATTTAGCAAACGAGTATGTTATGTTTATTCAATTTTCACATTAAAAAATTTCAAATGACACATACATGTTGTCAGGTCATTTATTTATTCACTTTCTGTTCCATAGATACACAGTATTGCTTCAGTATAGCAAAGACAGTGGGTGGGGTAAATAGACCCCACAAAATGTAATAAATGCTGTTTTGTCAATAAATAGTTTTAAGATGAATGACAACATAACTTTGCACATGCTAATTACAACAACGCTTTCTATTGAAACACTTGTTCCAGAACAAACTGCTATCTTGCTCATTTGCATATTCATGAATAGTAATGAGAATCTAAAACAATGCCTAAATTGTTAAAACATGACCTTATTTAGCAAACGAATATATGTTATATTAATTCATTTTTCATATTAAAAGGTTTCAAATGACACATAAATGTTGTCAGGTCATTTATTTATTCATTTTATGTTCCATAGATACACAGTATTGCTTCAGGATAGCAAAGAAAGTGGGTGGGGTAAAATGACCCCCAAAATGTCAATAAGTGGTTTTAAGATGAATGACAAAGTAGATTTGCTTATGATAATTACAACAACGTTCTCTGTTACCAAAATTGTCCGAGTTTGAGAACACACTACTATTGAGCTCATTTGCATATTCATGAATATTAATAAGAATCTAAAAAATGTTTAAATTGTTAAAAAATGACATTATTTAGCAATTGAGTATGTTATGTGTATTCAGTTCTCATATTAAAGGTTTCAAATGACACATGAATGTGTCAGGTCATTTATTTATTCATTTTCTGTTCCATAGATACACAGTATTGCTTCAGTATAGCAAGAAAGTTTGTGGGGTAAAATGACCCTACAAAATGTATCAAATACTACTTTGTCAATAAGTGGTTTTAAAATGAATAGCAAAGTGAATTTACACATGATAATTACAACAACATTCTCTATGCACATATTTGTCCCAGTTTGAAAACAAACTACTATTGTGTCTGTTTATGTGCATTATATCTCCACCCCCTGCCACAAACTAAAATGAGATAATATATCGATACATTTCTTCCTCTTCAGAATCGCTGGCTTGACAATCTCGTCAGACGGCACTCATTGCCTGGAACCAGCAAGACGCGCCTTGCTCACAGCCCAACCAGCAGGGTCATGGGACCCCCACCCCACTCGGTGGCCCCCATTCCCCTATCCTGCTTGGGCTCCTCCTGACTTTGCCCCCCCCCCCTAACAGCCTGTATGGCCGCCATACCTGTCAGGGCATGTTCGGAATTCGACTCAGGGAACGACAGTCCTCTTCCTTTCCTTATGTTTCGTCTGGCAGACCAGGGCGAAGATTTCTATTTCAGGCTTGCAGTCGGTTGGACCATGTCCTCAGATCCATGGCTCCTTCCTCATCTCTCAGGCATCCATCCTCTTCTTACAGCCACCTTCGGCTATTCGACCGGATCCCTTTGCTGGGTGCCAACATCCCCAGTGCCTCGTCCCTTCTCAAGCGGTAGAAGCTGCACAGAGACTGCAAATGGGGTTGCTTCCACCATAGACCTATTACTGCTGCTCTATCAGTAGAGCTAGGTTAAGAGTCTCCCTCCTGAATTTACCACAAAGAAACCTCCTAAACCGTGGTATGATGATGAATGTAAGGAGGCTATTAGAAAGCGTAAAGCAGCTCTTAGAAAATTTAAAGTAAGTCCTACTCAGGATAATTTAAATCATTTTAGAGTATTTAGGGCTAAAGCTCGTCGTACTATCAAGATTGTAAAATCACTGTCTTGGAAGAAATATGTTTCTAAATTAAATTGTCGTTCATCAGTAAAGAAGGTATGGGATATGGTGCGTAAAATAAGTGGTAAAGGTAAATCCTCTTTTGGACATTTAAATGCAGATGATAAAAAAATAACAGATGTAAAAGATATAGCCAATTCCTTAGCTGATGCTTTTGCTAAAAACTCTTCATCAGCTAAGTCCACTCCTGAATTTAGACATATAAAAAAGACTAAAGAAAAGGAAAAACTTAATTTTACTTCTCACAACACTGAAAGCTACAATTTACCTTTTACTGAGAGAGAACTGTTTGATGCTCTTAATAAATCGCACGATACAGCTGTTGGACCTGATGACATTCATTATCAATTTATTAAACACTTGCCCTCAATTTGTATGCATGTTCTTTTAGATATTTTTAACCATATATGGTCAAGTGGTAAATTGCCCAAGTTTTGGAAACAGGCTACAGTTATTCCTGTTCCAAAACCAGGGAAAGATAATACAGATCCAAATAATTATCGTCCTATAGCCTTGACGAGCTGCGTATGTAAAACTTTAGAGCGCATGATTAACGCAAGACTTGTTTGGTATCTTGAATCCAACAACCTCATTACGGAGTATCAAAGTGGATTCAGGAGCCAAAGAAGTACAAATGATCATTTAGTTAGGTTGGAAACATTTATTCGTGAGGCTTTCATCAAGAAGGAGCACTTAGTTGCTGTCTTCTTTGATCTTGAGAAAGCTTACGATACAACTTGGAAGTATGGCATAATGAAAGACCTTCATGAATCTGGACTTAAAGGTCGACTTCCAGTTTTTATTGAAAACTTTTTAAATGATAGGGAATTTCAAGTCCGTGTTGGAACTACTCTTTCTGGTATGCAAAAACAGGAAATGGGTGTTCCACAAGGAAGTATTTTGTCAGTCACTCTATTTAATGTTAAAATTAATAATATTGTTAAATCTATTACTAGTGACACTGACTGTTCATTGTATGTTGATGACTTTTTAATTTGTTACCGTTCTAAACACATGCGTACTGTTGAACGACAACTTCAACAGTCCATTGATAAAGCTCAAAAATGGGCTACTGAAAACGGTTTTAAATTTTCCAAGTCTAAAACAAATTGTGTACATTTTTGTCAACTGAGAAAATTTCACAATGATCCGGAGTTGCACTTGAATGGTGATCCCATTCCTGTTGTAGACCAGGCAAAATTTCTCGGTGTCATTTTTGACAAAAAACTTTCCTTTATACCTCATCTTAAATATTTAAAGGCTAAATGCCAGAAAACTTTGAAATTGCTTCGCGTTCTTGCACATACCGAATGGGGTGCAGATCGCAATTTAATGCTCAAATTGTATAGAAGTTTAGTGAGGTCCAAACTGGATTATGGTAGTGTTGTATATGGCTCTGCAAGGAAATCATACTTGCAGATGCTTGATCCAATTCATCACCAAGGTTTACGTTTAGCATTGGGTGCCTTTAGGACATCCCCTGCTAAAAGTTTATATGTTGAGGCGAATGAGCCATCACTTTACTCTCGTCGTGAAAAACTATCCATGCAGTATACCTCTAAATTAGCTTCAAACCCATCAAATCCCGCTCATAGAAATGTTTTTAGACCTAAATATCAACGTTTATTTGAATCTAAGGAAAAGGTAATTCCACCTTTCGGAATACGTATGAAAAACTGTTTTCAAAATAGTGATATAGATTTGTCTTTAGTTGAAAAGACTAAAGTTGAATCTATACCACCTTGGACTATTAAACCACCCAAAGTTATTTTTGAACTAACACGGCATAAAAAGTCTGAAACAAGCTCGCTTGAATTCAGTTCTTTTTTAAATGAAATAATTTCAAGATTTGAAGATTATGAACAACTTTATACTGATGGTTCAAAAGATGATGAGAGAGTCGCAGCTGCCTTTGTGGCTGATGACACAGAGACAAAATTTCGGCTTCCTGATAATGCCTCCATTTTTTCAGCAGAGATCAAAGCTATTGACTTAGCTCTTGATTATATTGCTGGAAAATCATATAGTAAACATATAATATTTTCGGATTCTCTTTCTGTTTTACAATCTCTGAGTAAATGTTCTTCAAAAAATGTTCTTATTAAAAAACTTGTTTTAAAATACCATGAAATGTCTAATTCAAAAGATGTAATATTTTGTTGGATACCTAGTCATTGTGGAATACAGGGCAACGAGAGGGCGGACATTGCAGCGAAGTCTGCCCTTGAATCGCCTGAATCTGATATGAGAATACCGTATTCGGATTTCAAACCACAAATTACTAGACATATTCTATATAAATGGCAGGAGTCTTGGAATGAGGAAATTCATAACAAGCTCCATGCTGTTAAACCTATTTTAGGTGAACATTTTTGTTCATGCTTGCCAATTCGGCGTGATGAGGTCGTATTGGCCAGAATAAGAATTGGACATTCTTTTTTAACTCATTCATTTTTACTGAAAGGTGAAGTTCAACCTGAATGTTTATTTTGTTTTGAGCCTTATACAATTCAGCACATTCTCATTGAATGTCCTGATTTAATTTTAATCAGAGATAGGTTCTTTCAAGCAGATTCCCTGAGGGAACTGTTTGAGCTGGTAGAAATACCCAAAATATTTGATTTCTTAAAAGCCATTAATATATATTCTAAAATTTAAAAGGTATATTTTTAGAATGTCGATTATGTTTTGTCCTTATTTTATTTACAATCCTGTTGATCGGGACTGACATTTACATAATCTAGTGAGATTGTCTTTATTTGTTTTCATCATATAGTTTTATTTACATTATTTATTCGGCTCTATATGACCATCAGTGTCGATGGGCCGTAAAACACCATTCATTCATTCATTCCTGAATTTACCAAGCGCCTTTCATGCCAGCTAGGCCGTTAATCCGCCTCTGCCCTTCAATACCCCTCCAAGAATGAATTGTGGGCGGGTTCATTTGCCTCGGGGCTTCTTTTCATAGGCAAAATTAAGGAGAAGGAACAGGTAGACAAGACTTCTCCAAAGAGTTCTCTTCTCTTTGGAGGATCCCCTAAGTTCCCGTGGCTAAGTGCAAACCTTCTAATGGCCTTTTTAAGCCCCAGGGGAAACATGGTCTTCTCCCCTTCAGTGGGGTTCGGCCAAGAGCTGCATTAGACCGATCCCTGTTCCCCCACCTCGGGACAGGCGGCCCTGAGCTGTCCCCGCTCCCACCCTAGGGGTACTGGCCCTTTGAGGCATCCTCTCTAGGACCTCGCTCTTTCTACAACCACTCCTACCCGATCATCCATTCTCTATTGTAGAGACAGGCTATAATATCCCGCTGGTTCGGCAGCCTCCTATTTCAAGGGACCCTATTCATCAGTTGTTGGATCATGCAAAGACACCAGACTCTGGGTCCTCGCTTCTCGCAAAAGGGGCAGTAGAAAGGGTACTGAGAGAGAATTTCTCGTCTATTTCACGTTCCAAAGAAAAATGGCGCATTTTGACCAATCATCAACCTTTCTACTCTAAACAAATACGTAAAGGTCAAACCTTTCAAGATGGAGACCATTGCTTTCATTCGGCTGGCTATCAAACCGGACCAACAGGGCATTTCCATGCATACGACTATTTTCATCTCCCGATTCACCCAGCAGACACACCTACTGCGATTCTGCCGTGGGTACACCGTTTGCTAGTTCCGTGCATTGCCCTTTGGCCTCATTACGGCCCCAGAGATTTCACAAAACCCATGGGGGTTGTAGCGGCCTATCTCCAGCAGAATGGTGCCACTCTGATTCAGTACTCCGACAATTGGCTGTTTCGCCATTCTCTTCTTCTTAACCTCCGCTACAGCTGGGAGGTATTGTCTCAGTTGGAACTAGTACTGAATCAGGAGAAATCGGATATCATCCCATCGAAAGATTTCATCTTTGTGGGACTGAATTTCCTTACGGACTCCATCACGATCAGGATCTCTACCACAACGGGTGGCGTATACCCTGCGTCTGTCTCCATGCTCAGAAGCAAGTTTTATCCACTTCCTGGGCATTTTTCAATCAATTTGGATGAATCTCCTTAGGGCTGATTCCTGGAAGAATAACTCTACATTTTCTTGCTTTTATCTACGCCCTTTTGCAACCCCACAGAGCAACCTACAGGTACGTTCTCTAGGTCTGCTTCTGGCCTCTCAAACAGTTGTATAACACTTACGGCTAGCACTTTTCTAATGGTCGTCGGTGCGACCTTTTTGGATAATTATTATGTAGAAGAAACTACTAGCATCCGAATTTCTGGGATAACTGGCCTAGAAGTGCAGTAATAGGAAATAAATTATGACCACATTAAATATAACACGTACAGTTACAGTATCAGAAATGATGCATATGTTATGAAACTGTTTTATGATGTAGATATTATCTAGAAAACTGATAGGGTCAGAGAGGGCCCTGCAGATGATCTTTTGTCGAATATGGCATTTTGAATAAATCAAGGGCAGATAACCCTGGACATTGTGATCTAATTCAACCCAAACATTTGAGGTGTCTTCCTCTCCTAATACTAAGCATATGCCCGTAATATGAACAAAATATGTGAAGAACTGTTTTAAGATATCACGTCAGATCAAGTGTTGACATATTGGATGAATCAAGGGCAGATTACTCTAATATTTGACAAAATAAACTTTGATGGTATTTTTTATGAATCAAGGGCAGATAACTCTAGACATAGTGATCTGATCCAACCCCAAAAATATAGGCACCTTCTAAGCATATGTCTTTAATATGAAACCAATATGTGAAGTACTGTTTTGACTGCAGTGTTGTTATACCTTCTGATCCTTTGAGATCATGAATTTCAGTACTTCTTGTTCTGAAAATTGAATACCGCTTAAGCCGGTGCTAGGGGGCGTGAGCAGTGTTGCACTTTCAATTACTGTTCATGAACAGACTCAATAAAACCGAGTCTGCAATTTTCTCTTTTTGTGTTGCAATTTTTGCTCTCAGGGGATCACCTCACTTCAGAATTTATTATCACATCACATCTAAAGTGTTAACGGACGTACCGACGGACGGACGGACAGACGGACGTATGGACTGACGGATGTATCGACAGAAAATGTGATTCATGATGGGGGAGGGTTTCGATTATGGGCCCTTGGCCTATTAGTCATGCAGGAAACATCACACACAGAACAAACATCCACCCGAACAGCAACACAAGAAAGCATAGCAAATGTACATAACTACCAAAAACATAAAGAGACGCACAAAGACAAAACAAAGAACAGGAGGAAGATGGAAGTACCGCCTTGGAACGGTCAGTAACAAAAGTCACTTGGGGTGCAAACCGGTTTAGGGGCGCCCAACCTCACACTTATTCCATCCAAACCCTTAAAGACAAACATTGTAAATAAACGTAACCCCTCTCTGCATAATCTACAACAACCGCGATGGCAAATACAGTGGTAAAGTGCATGTAAAACGAAAACATATTTTAAGTGAAACAAACTGTATCAACCTATCGCTAGTGTACTCAATGATTGAGTTTCAAACAGAGTAACTGTTGAAGAGCAATAAAGGATACGACAAAAACGAGATATCCAACGTCCTCCTTCCGTTGTTTCCGGATTTAAGAGATCGCTTTCATAGAGTACTAAACGTTTCTTCTCGGCGTACATGCAAAGAGGCCAGCGTGATTGCCAACCGTAAAAGGGCTGACAACCAGATATGCAGTATGTTGTGGTACTATAGGATCAAATCCCTTTTTAATGATGTCTTAACATATTTGAAAGTCTAGAAAGCATGGCATGTTTACCAGAAGTTAGACGTAAAGTATGTAGAACAAGATATTCCCTTTATTACGAATACCATGTGATCGAGATTTGCGTTTCCTTATAGAAAACAATATCTATATCGGGATATTTTGAAATATTTCCAGTCTGGTAAATATTATCATTGAAGCCTAAATGAAACGGTGTTTGCAAATTCTTAATCCAATTTAGTTCAGATATAAATCTAGCTTTGGATTAAAACTGCTAGTAGCATCCTTATTTTATAGTATATGCTCTACAGGTTGAACTAAAGCATGTTTAAAAGAATGTCCAGACTTCCTAAAATGTTGATACAAAGAAATATTTGATTTATAATTTCGACAATAAAATGCGTACTCCCTGAATCGAGTCTTCAAAGCACGACCTGTTTGACCAACGTACTGTATACCGAAACCAGGGGCGTTTCAAGTTAAAACATAGATAATGTTAGTAGTAGTACAATCAACGTCTGAGTTTATCTTGACAATTAACTGTTGAGTTTATAGTAGAATTACAAGAAATGTTACAGAGAGGATCTTACATGAGTGTTAATTACGTTTTATGAAACCAGTTTACTACAATAAAATGACACGAGCTTTGGCGAGTGTCATATTCATTATAGTAAACGGGTTTATTGAAAACAATTTGTAATGACACGATCAATATACAGTATCACATACTCCTTAAAATGCCATAGAAAATAAAACAGACTAGCTGTTTCAGCCATTACTTACAAATAGCGTAGTAATACAACGGACGACCCACAAGCAGTGTTACGATTGGCTAACGCTTTTAAAATGAGCGCTACGATTGGCTAACTTGCTAATTTGCATAAAAATGTACTAGTGCAATTCTGCGGAATACGGCAATCTGTTACGGCACTCCCATATGGTAGATTATGTGATAATACAACATATGTATCTCTTAGTATAGCACTTTTGGATAATCGGATACAACACTCTGTGTCGGTTGTATACGGACCGTTTACGAATAGAAGAAACATTTAGAATAGCAGATTTTAAAGGTTAAAATACAACTCTCGATCAATTGTAAAAACATTCATTCACAAATTGCTTTGATATTTTTTATGGAACACACTTGCCATGCCTCTTACACACCACCTCTGATTTGCTGAGGAATATATCTCCTATTAACAAAAGCCTTATCCCTTTCCCTTATTTAAGCGCATTTTGACGCATCTGCAAACAGAGTAGACCCAGATCAGACGGCTCCTATAGAGCCGTCTGATCAGGGTATGCTCAGTTTGCTTATGGTGCAATATAAATCTGATTCTACAGCTTCTGCCGAAATCTCCTGTGCCCATATGCTATCATTAAAAATCATTATTTTCTAAATTAATATTCATCAGGAAAAGGGTTAATCGTAAACTAACACAGTAAAATTTGTAAATTGACCTTTACACATGTATATTTATAAAGTTGTGGATTGTTGTAAACATGTCAATGGGGTAAAGCTGCCAAACGTCGTGACCTGCAACGTTTTCGTCTGCTACAAGTTTAGTTGCTTTTTTAATTTTCTTTATCGTTTTTTGTTTCAAAAACGGTCACAGTTACAAGTAATTATGATCCTGGCGAGACGCCGAGTGACTCAGGCCTCATCTGGATCCAAGCTGTTTGCATAGGTAATCACGCAGGCGGTATTGGAAGCGAAAGAGCTAAGCAGTCACTTGCCTAACGCGTTCGTATGTCCTACAGGTTTTGATTAGCGATTTTTTACTGCAGTTACAGTTTGCATAGCTATACATTAGACATGTTGCGGGGCTCATTTGGTATTTTATGTGACTTGAATCTTCAGCATTTAGGTCGTGTTTCACTATAGATTTTCATAGTGCACCATAGTGCGGATATACAGAGAACAGGTATACAAGCATTTCCTTCTTCAAAACTGCAACAATAGACTGTATAGAACCATAATTTTAGGATTTACTAAATGGGTTTTATCAAAATATTTCTGACGTAGATCCACAAAAAATGAGCTATTACCAAGTTGTGCATTAACTCTTTGAATGTTAAATAATTGTTGTCTGCCGCATCTGAAAATCTAAGTTTCGTTTAGTTTTTTCTTCAAAAGGGTAGTGAGATTGTTTTAGATCCTGAATCTGGATCCATATTTTTGAATTGGGTATTAAATATTTCGCCACTAGCGTGCAAAGTGTATACATCCAAACGTATAAATCGTCCATTTTGCACTTTGTTTTTATTATCATAACAACTGTATAGTTCCACTTCTAACAGACTCTCTATTTTTAAAGTTTCCATATACAGTAAAATCAAACTAATACGACCATTCAATATAGTGCAGTCTCACTACTTCGACCATTAAATATAGCGCAGTCTCATTATCACGACTACTCGATACAATACAGTCTCACCAATACGACCACCCAGTACAGTATAAAGCCTCACTAATACGACCGGTTAATACATTATAGTATCGATAATACGACCACTCAATATAGTGCAGTCTCACTACTACGACCATTCAATACAGCGCAGTTTCATTAATACAACACAATACAATACAGTCTCACCAATACGACTACCAAGTACAGTAAAATGTCACTAATACGACCGCTTAATACAATATAGTATCGCTAATACGATTAATCAATATAGTGAAGTCCTAAATACGAAAACTCAATACAGTGAATTGTCGCTGATACGACCACTTAATACAATAAAGTCTCGCTAATACGACCACTCAGTACAGTAAAGTCTCGCCAATACGACCACTCCAAACAGTAAAGTCTCGTTAATACGACCACCCAGTACAATGACCTTCCACTAATACGACCAGTTAATACAGTAAAATATCAGTAATACGAATTCTTAATATATTGAATTCTCGCCAATACGATCCCTCAATACAGTAAACTTTCGCTTATACGGCCACTCGATACAATAGAGTCTTGTTGATACCACCGTTCAGCACAGTATGGTCTCGCCAAAACAAACCACTTAATGCAGTGAATTCTCGCTAATACGACCAGTCAATGCGGTAAAGTCTCGCTAATACGACGACTCAAAAGATGTCTTAACTTTGGATATTTTTTTAAAAAGACACATATGATAAGTTAATGCAGGACAAAAGCGTACAGATATTACCTGTAAGGGGCCTTGCATTAAGCAACCATCTGCTTTTAAGGTCTCCTATGTTGATAAATCACACGGTTTCTTTAGCGAGACTCTGTTATAAATTGTACATGTTATATCGGATTATTAGGAGTGATTATCAGTTAATATAAGCATTTACTTTATACATGTTAATAGTAGAATCCACCAATTATGAACATAACTAACTACTTATCTTACAGGAATACACATATTATAGATAAGGAAATAAGTTATTCTATAAGCAAACAGACAAGAATCTGATCAGACGGATCCATCAGGAGTAATCTGATCTGGGTCTACCCTGTTTACCAAGGTGTCAAAATGTGTCTGTATGGAGTAAAGAGTTAAAATTAGGGCATTTCGGTATGATTAAGTGGTACTCTAGTGTATACACTTCAACGATAAAGATTATCCTAGTTCTTCGATAAAACGACCAAATATAATCCCTGATCTGACATTGGTGACACCTGGATATTAATTTCACACAAGCCGCTGTAAAAACTAAAGACAGCCAGTTATTATTCAGTCTGGGGCTGTGCTGGCCTCAAAACCTACCTCAGATTTGACTCGTACTAATTCATAGTGGTCACAGTATGTACATTTTTCTTTTATTCATTTTCTGTACCATGATACTAGTCGTGGTCTACACTGCCATTCTCTTTTTTCAATGTCCATAAAATATTACATTATTTTTTATGCACTCATTTATGTAATGGAATTGTCTAAAGTGTTCTTAATCTGTTTGGATGTATAAAAGAGTATTTTGGGAGAAATTTATAGTATTTACTTACTTAACTCAATAAAAATGCAGGTTAAGAATTTCATGTTGTATATAGGTGCGACAGACACTGTTCGTCTACCTTGTGCAATGTTTGTACACGAAATGTCATAATAATCATATACGGTCATTAATCGCTATTTAATCCTTTACCCTCGTGAATATCTATATATGAATTAGCTGAACGAAAATAATATGCACAATGAAGAAAATATTCCAAAATAGGGAATGAATATAATACATAAATACCTAAATTGCTCTGATCTAATATTTTGACCACTAAGGGCCTTTTTCAAAGATTATCATGGTACTCTTTGAAAAAGGCCCTTAGTGGTCGAAATATTAGATCAGAGCAATTCAAGTATTTATAGAAAATAATATGTGTAGACTCGGATCTATGTGGTTTCCACATACACTGTACATACCCTCATCCGACAGCCCGAACTGATATGGGTCTGCCCCTTTTGCAAAGACATACCTCTCAGGTAAACGGTAGAAATGAAGGTTAATTAAATCAATTACATCTTTTACGCTATGAACTAATTAGACAAACACTTCTGAATCAGTTAAAACGTCGAGTAATAATGTGTCTAATTGGGATCCAAACGCTGCAATGCTGTGGTACTTTTTGTGTTGAAAATGGCAAAAATACACATTACTTAGTTAAGTGACGTTTGCCGTTGGTATGGTTTTTTATCATTATTGTAAATATCCGATAATTCAGTAACTAAAACAAGTATTGTTATCAGTCTGGTACAACATGAGAGCTTTTTAGGCAGATGGCAGCTTAATGCAGATTGAAACTAATGCAGAAAGCTGCTATAATTACTACTATAACTTCGAAAATGTTGTTTTAACTGCATTTAATTTGGTTAATAAAAATATCGTTTGCATTACTGAAATCACTTGTGCCCTATGTTTTACACGTTGAGCTAATCAGCAGAATGACCTTGGTGAAATCTAACGCACCAGTCTGCACACCACAAATACATGTTCCGTGCTTTATCAGTCAATATGCGATTGCACCCAAGCAAACGTTCTGACATGGGGATATGAACTCTTATCAAAAAATACATGTTTTTGCAAATCTTTAAAGTATGCCGCTTTACTGAATACCGTTTTCGTAACCGTGGGACGCTGCCAAGAGAGCCTCTAGACAAAGTATCTTAATCTTTGGAAAACAAAAATAACTAGAACTATTACTAAAGGTGATGGAATATCCCCGCACATCGACCTTTACTGAAAATCTAAATACCCATGTTTCAAACTAAAATGACAAAAATACTCAAAGTTGAAGGGGGAGGTAATTCTGCAATGCTTAGCGGTATAAATTTAATCAGGATGAGTTTGCGACCCTAGCTACCCAGTTTCAAATACGGACGGATAGACGGACCGAGCAACCGACAAACCGCCATTTGACCGACCGACCGACCAACCGACTGACCGACCAGCCGTCTGACCAACCGACAAACTGCCATTTGACCGACCGACCGACCAACCGACTGATCGACCAGCCGTCTGACCACCCACCCGACCGATCGACCACCGGACAGGGTTATATCAGTATACTCCCTCAAACAAATTTGCGGGGGTATAATCATAATATCTTGCAAGTACGTCGAATAGTTTATATGACTGCTACGCAAGGATTTGTTCATTCGGTTCGGTTCAGTTTTAGGCTTAAACGCATTTTTTTTATATGATATCTAATT
Source organism: Azorinus chamasolen (assembly GCA_963576725.1). Lineage (NCBI taxonomy): Eukaryota > Metazoa > Mollusca > Bivalvia > Cardiida > Solecurtidae > Azorinus > Azorinus chamasolen. Next base: position 28,625,665 of record OY755235.1, read on the forward strand.
TAATTGGTTTATCGTGCGTTTATAATTAGGTGATATATTTTGTATGGATGCAAGAAAGCATCTAGACGGTTCCTAGCGGATGATCGACAAACGCCTATACGTGATTCACGTATATACGCATATGTATATATGCAAACTGTATATAAACAAGTTTGAGTAATTCTTTTATGTTCAGAACGAATAGCATCCGCTCTATTCCTTTCACTATTTACTTTATACACACGCCTTGTAAACAGATCACAGAACCGATCAGACGGCTCGCGTAGCATGACCAACAAGACACGGTAGTTGAGAGCCTAGTGCTACAAAAATGCTTACTGCATTGTTGTTATTGAACTGGCGGTTTGTTTTCCTGGCAATACGTGCTTAATAATACCGCAATCGGTGGAGGTTTAGGCCTGTCGAGGTGGACGTCATTTTGTTCAGATAATAGTCAATCGTAAACTGATCTAATCTCCTTAAACAAAACAAAATTTGCAACAAAAAGAAAACAATGAGACAACTTTTAAACTAGGTCTATAATAGCAGATAACAGATGGCTCCGTTTGGGATCAGTAAAATGATACATGCCTGTTTTGTTGCTCAACTGAGCTCCGACATTAAACTGTATTAAGGCAAACAAATACTACTACAAAGTTCAGTTCACTGATACAGCATTCAGAATCAATTTAGAACACATATTGCACATATTACAAACACGCATGCCATAGTTTAATACTCATTCATTATTCTGACACGGTTCATCGGCTAGAATTCCGGATGAACGCTTTTTTTACATTGGACAGTTTAAAACAACTTACAGTACCTACACATTGCATTCGCCAGTTCGATGTTTATAGTACGGTACTAGCTATAGTGAATAGCAGATGGATATAGGCTAACCAATGCTAACCTTTGTAAAGAGATTGGATCTAGAGGATACGTCGAATAACCCAAAGGGTTAAACCTTGGACTAGGTGCAAATATCATATTCATTAATATGCGTTTTTGGTTTACAGCTATGTTGCGAGTTCTGTGTTTTGTTCTTGCCACTGTGCCTGCCTTTGAAAAGGCATCAGGATATGCACAAACACGAGGACAATTCAATGGAGGGACAATTAGTTTCAGTGTTCGCAATGATAGCAATGGAAAACTAGTGGTAAGTCCCTCACATACACTTATGGTTATATTGTTAAAGTTTTTTCACCATGTTACACTTGCAGTAGAGTTAGTTATTTGGCGATGTTGGGTTAGACTACTTAATTTCCATTTATCTAAGGAAACTGTGTCCAAAACTTTATTTGGAACCTCCCCAGTTTTTCATGCCAATGGGGCGCAAAAATAATATTTGGTATAAGCCATTGTCATTGATGGGTTCAGCAAACAGTGTAGACCATACTCAGAGGGCTCCCTCCGATCAGGATATTTACTGTTTGCCTATGTCCTTTTTAAGGGACACTGTACGACATCTTTTGAAGCCTGTATAAAAGTCGTGTTTTTAAAACCATTGTGACACATGCAGCAAATGCTCTATTTATCACATCTGTTTAACAAGAGCTGTCCGCGGACAGCGCGCTCCTCTTGTTTTAGTCCTGGATAGTGTAGTGGAAGTCAGAAAGGGGAGGTAACTATAGCAAAATCAATTTTAGGGTTCCTTGTCCCTGTGAAGTGGGTTTCCCTTGTAATAGTTAACATGCATACCAAATTTGAACCAAATATCTAAGACATGAACCTAAACATAATACTTAACCAACAATGAAAAGTCGAAAAAGGGCATAATGACAAAATTAATTTTTGGTTTACCTAGCCTTACCTACCCTTACGAAATTAGTTCCCCTTCCGATAGTTAACATGCATACCAAATTTTAACCAAATGTCTTTGATGATATCTGCAAAATGGACCTTAAAAAAGGTTAACCAACGCCGATGCCGACGTCGACCCCGACGCCGATACCGACGAGAGTGTCATGACAATAGCTTCACGTTTCGAAAAAGTGGAGCTACGAACTAAAACTTCTAAAGTTTTCTATAATTCTCCTTTCCGATAGATTTGTTCAAAGAGACTGGATGTAAATGTGACCTATGAGGGAAGTATTAAACCCCGCGATTCTCGTTTAATTCAATACAGTGTCATACAGTGACGTATCAGATATCGCATTTAAACAACTTGGATATAGCTGACCAGATCCATATCCACCTTGATCGGTATTCTAACGTTTGGACCTTCTTACGTATAGTATTTTTGGACAAGCATCAAATTACACCAAAAAGTTTTTTTTAAAACTAACATCATACTAAAGATTAAATAGGCCGCTGATCTGAATGGTTGAGAGATAGTATATCCGACCCGTTCCCGTAGTCAATAAAATATGTTATCAATCCCAAGAACCGACCATTCAGCTAAGGTTGATAGAAACAGTCAAACATACTGTTGCCTTTGTTATTACATAAGTAAAGAAAACAATCGCCTGTTCATACAGTTTCATTTTTTTAACCGGATCCAAAGCTACTATAGTAAAACCTCTCTATAACGACCACTAAATTACATTAATTATTTAACAATTTAGTGGTCGTTATAGAGAGGTTTTACTGTATCTGAAATACGGAATTGTTAATGCAAATTTAAAAGAATTGATATATTGCTAATGACTGGCACCCTTTGCAACTTACTTGACTCCAACAGCAGTATCATGACCATGTTTGACCGTACTCGTTCAAGTTCCGGTCAGGCCAATCTACTACGAATCAAGTTCTGGTACAGTTCCCAACTATATATTCATAAACATGTTACTTAACCTTTAGCCTTTCGGATGCTAGAAAATGCTGTTTCGTTATAAATTATTTAGATATATATCATTTTACTTTCCATACATACAATAATAATGAAAATTAATAAGTAGAGGAGAAAGAAGATGATGATGTTGTGATATAACTACTACTATTACCACCACTTATATTACTACTTTTACTACTACTACTACTACTACTACTACTACTACTACTACTACTACTACTACTACTACTACTACTACTACTACCACTTCTACTACTACTACTACTATTAACCACTGCTATTTCTACTTTTACTACTACTACTTCTACTACTACTACTATTACCACTACTTTTACTACTTAATACGATTTTAATTGTTTATGCAATACTCATTTACAACATGGACATATATGAATTTCAGGCTGATCTGGACATGATAAGTGGCTGGGTCTTAGGGATAGGGCCATGTGGCCCAGTTTGCAGCAAGGCAGATTTGGGCAGATCGACATTAACTTCCCGGCGGAACATGGTAGCACGCACAGGGGACCCTTTGTATTTCGGTCATTGGACAGCTGAGTACAAAGCACATGGCAATACAGCTACAAAGAGCCTGAACTCGGAAATATATTCAAACATGACAGATACCTTGGTAGCAATGAGCAGCATGGCTAAATGGGAACAAGAACGGATGCAAGCCACTGTGCTCCTCGAACCGACTAATGCTAATTATTACGAAGATATTTAGTAAGTATATACATGTATGTTATAAAGTTACCCATGCCATTAGTAGGGCTTACAATTATCACTGATTGTAACATTCTATTCGTGGGCTTAGAGAAGTTGGTGAACAACCATATTCATTTAATCATTTCCCTGTTGAATATTCAAGTAAGAAAAAATGACATCATGGATATTTATTAGCTCACCTTTTATAAGTTATTAAGGGATATGTTTATGTTGTGATAAAAAAACTGTTGAAGCAGATATATATATATATATATATATATATATATATATATATATATATATATATATATATATATATCATGCCATAGGTAAACAGATTAGACCCTGATCAGACGGCTACTATAGGAACCGTCTGCTTTGGTTCTACTATGTTTGCCAAGGCGCAGGAATGAGTTTATATGAAGGAAAGGGTTGTAATCAGAATTTTGCGAGTGGTCAGAAGTTTACTAATAAATAAAATAAACACATTTTTTTTTATTGTTTTAGCTTCTTCTCTCTGGTTATTTGAAATTGACTTTTACACTAGTTTAAGAAATAAGTCCTTTGAAATATTTGTGTGGTGTCATTTGAATATCTGCGTGGTGCCATTTCAGTTTCGAAGGCAACTATTGGCATCACTTGAATATGCAGGGTTCATCGGCGAAACCATGGCATATGCAAGCTAACATTGATAAGCGTATCCGAAGCGACACTGGTAAACCAAATCAAAGTCCAATAGTCTTGATGAAACCATTGTATAGGTAGGTATTAATTGCTCGTGCTAAGGGATGCCGTATAGTTCACCTGAGTAAACAGCTATGAAGCGTCTGGTCGACATGGGTTCCAAAGTAAGATCGGGAGGGTTTTCCTTAAATAATCTGAGAATAAAAGGGTTAAGAATTAATGCGAGCTACAATATTATCGAGACAGATGAACAAACAAGAGCAAATGCACATGTGTCCAGGTAGAGTAAGCCTATTTGTCTAAAGGGTATTCTTATTTGTTACCGGTGTTATTAACGACGTTAGTCAAGAACATCGAGTCGATAAATGGTTCAAACTCAGTACCTTGTGCTCCCAAATCAGACACTATATCGCTACAAAGGCTGGATTGCTTCCGTTGCCATGGCGATACAGTTAAAAAGCTGTTATACACATTGCCTCTATATATACCAATATATGACTACTTGAAATACTGTAAACCGATGCGGTGCTCTTGAAATGAAATTCTGAAAATTGTTAACAAGTGATTACATATGTACCAACATTGCAAGAGTTATTTGCTGCTTTCTTGGCGATTATGTAGTAAAATGTTTCTTATATCATAGACGTTATATGTACCTGACAACAGCAGGTGATAGGTGCTTTTGTGGCGGCCGTAAAAAACCGCCCCGTACTTCATTCTCAGTGTAGTTATATTTTGCGGTGCTTCGGGATCATTAGTTTTGATGTTATTAGTTTTGAAATTTGAATACTGATTTAAGCCGGTGCTAGGGGGGCGTGAGTAGTGTTGCACTTTTACTACTCATGAACAGACTCAATAAAACCGAGTCTGCAATTTTCTCTTTGCATTTCTACTTTTGCCCTCGAAGGATCACCTATTTTCGGAATATATTTAGATTGTCTTTAGACAATTTCCATTGTGTTAGTAAACGTTAGTATCGTATGAATTGTTTAAATGAAAACGCCAGACATATATGAAATGTATATAATGATATTTGTACTTCGTTAATCTCGGAGTTATAGCATAGAAATATCCCCATCTTTGTGAAAAACCGACTATGGATATGACAGTATTTGTACTTCACCGAATAACAGCATGTATATAATCATACACTTCTAACTGCAGAATAAAACTTGGCACAGTTTGGAAGATCCAGATCTCCGCTATAGATCCCGATGGAGATCATGTGAAATGCAAAGTTGCAGCGCATGTCGAAGGTGGCGCCATACTACACAGGGGAAGTAAAATACCAGGTCTATCAGTATATGAGGTAATCAGCTCTGAGTTTGGTTTCAGTTCAGTGACAATATTTCAATGGGTAGATAGATCAAAGCCATACGAAATGAAGAGAAACGAGATCGAAAGAAAAGAAAAACGACGGAGTTGATAAACAAATAGACATACGCAGAGAGAGGGGTGGGATGTTGGGACTGGATATAGGAGTGGTGTAATCGAGGGAAAGGACGTGAGAAAACAAAAAATATGATAGAAGACAGATATAATGAGACAGAAAAAGATAATTAATGAAATTTTGAATGAAAAAATAGTAAAGCCACATACAAGACGCAACAATTACCAAAATACCGATAGGAAAGTGAGAAAATGAGAGAGACACACACATACAATCACACGCACGCACGCACACACGCACACACGCACATACATACACCTGAGATATTCATATTTCAAACACCAACAAACATACAAGTAATAGAAAAAGGCAAAAGTAAGGTTGACCAAGAGAGTACCGCTTTGGAACGGTCAGTTGCAAAACCACCACTAGGGGTTAAACCGATTTAAGGACATCCTAACCTCACACTTGATTCAAAGTCACCATAGTTAAACAACTAGTGTGAATAAAGGCATCCCCGCCATAACCCTTCTACCTACAAGTGTTATTAAGTCCAGCAGGGATACCTTTATTTACAATATTTGTAAAGCTAGGGTGACTTTGAGAGAAGTGCGAGGTTAGGACGTCCGTAAACCGGGTTTAACCCCCAGTGGTGTTTTTGCTGCTGACCGTGCCAAGGCGGTACTCTCTTTGTCACCCTTCCTTTTGTTTGCCTTGCGTCTTTGTGCTTGTGGTTTGTTCATGTTGTGGAACGTTTGTCCCTGGTTCTTGTGTCTCTTTTGGTGTTTTCTGTGTTCATTTCGTGTGTGTGTGTGTGTGCGTGCGTTTGGGCGTGTGGTTGTGTGTGTGTGTGTCATGCTGTCTATCGGTGTTTTGGTGGTGGTTGCGTCTTGCATGTGGCTTTGCCTGCTTGACTTTACTACTTTTTCCATTAATGTTTTTGATAAACAAATCCTGAAAATTGATACGACCCCGAATTTCCCCAAGTTTGTAGATTACGTCATCATAGAATTCTGGCTGAGAAATACCTCGTTGCAGTAGTGTCCTTAGATTGCAATTAAATTTACTAAGGAGAGATATATTTCGATAAAATGAAAACAAATTCCGATTTGTATAAGATCTATAACCTTGCTTAAGAAGTTTATCAGTTAGAACAAAATTATTAACATCTTCTAGCAAAGAACGGACTCGGGCAAACCAAGTAAGTTGAGAAGTATATACTCCATGAGATGTAAAATTACCGCTTATGAACAGACTCAATAAAACCGCGTCTGCAGTTTTCGCCTTTTGCATTGTTTTTGCTTTCGAAGGATCTCATATTATCAGTGTTTATTTATCATTTGTGATGGAGAGATTCAAATCTAAAACAGAAGCCATAATGTCAGAACGATTCGCTTTGTTTAAAGTCATTTAGTTTAGGTAAATTGAAGTAACCATAGTTTCAAAATTATGATTGTCCACATTCAAAATATCTAGGAGTTTTATTAAAAGCATTTACAATATCAGATTGTGTACTAGGTTTTAAGCTTGGCATTAAACCCCCTCTCATAGTAGACGATATATGGTACCACGATAGCATATAATTATGTTGTTTAAAAGGAAATATTAGAGATCCTACAAACATCAAGGTAATTCCACATTGAATAATGTTCAACCTCTGAATTCGAAAAGAATGAACGTTGAACATTACAGGCAGGGAACATAATGTTATTATTTTCTTTGGCAAATGATTTTCTCTATTAATTTAATCAGTTTATCCTTTATAAGATGGTGAGATATAGTAGTATGGAGTGCAGAGAAATCATAATAGTTGAATGAAGGAAAGTTATACGCTGTATTGTTCATTTCAAATGTAGTAAACATATCATTTTCTTAATGGACCATAAAACATTAATTTTCATATAATTTATCACAGTAACGTTTTACATGCTCATTGAAATAAGTAATACAGGACGTGAAAAGTTTAAATAGTTTAGTAGTACATTTGTATTACAAAAACTATAGGTATAGTTTTTTTATGTAGTGCATAGTAAAAAGTTGAAGTTGTATTATGTTAGGATAAGACTTAAAGGTATTTCATAATTTAATCAGTTCCGAAACTATATCCTTTTCAGATGTATGGAAATTGAAAATTGAATACTGCTTAAGCCGGTGCTAGGGGGCGTGAGTAGTGTACCACTTTTAATTACTACTCATGAACAGACTAAATAAAACAGTCTGAAAATTTCTCTTTTTGCATTACTACTTTTGCTTTCGAAGGATCTCCCACTTTCAGAATGTACTATATAATAGTTTTACTGTTTTTGTCGTGGTGCTGTTTGAGCGGCTGTGTGTTTTATATGTGTTTTTTTCCTGCATGACTCACACATGTACTTGAAATAATGATTATATTGTTTGATGCCTTGTCGACAGGAACAAGAACGAAATATTTTCCGTCAAGTATCGAAATATAACTATAGGTCTAGGTGGAAAATGTTGGTTATTTATTTTTAAAAAGCAATTCGCGTATAAATAATATCAAGGTATGTATGGTCAAGGTCAATGTTTACTACAGAAGGTCAACTATTCGTGCAATATTTAGATAATGTTTAGAAGAAGCAGCACCTGTAGTAGTGTGCGAAACTACAATAGTAGAAGCAGCGACAGCATCAAATATAACAGTTTTTTAAATTGAAGTATTTTACATGTGGAGTTTTACGGTGATGTCGTTTACAAACTTCGTAAACTTGATACTTTGTCAAACGTATAAAGCAATTCATTAAAAAAGGACTATAACCCCTCTATACTACAGCGCACTGCATGCTTGGTGGTTGTCCATTTTAAAGCTGGACATCAGGGTTCCCCTTTTGCTTGGGCGACGACGGGGGAGGCTTAATACTCTCTAGTGACATTCTTTTAAACCCCTTTACGGGTGGAGGAAGCTGGATACAACTGGCATCTGAATGCTCATCGAGTACATGTTTTCGATGACATTTTTGTTCTCGCTTTCCAAATAAAACAGGTATATATGTATAGTATTCCCTTGCATTCATATTTAATTCTGTTTTTGTTTAAAATGTCGGTGCAGAAATGTTTGATGTGCTTTTTCTATCATTGAAGTTATGAAGTCATTTGTTTACTGTTTCAGTTAATTTGAATATTATTTAGTCTTGTCATTTTTATTCATGTTATGGCGTTGTCTGGAAGGGAAGTTTTACTTTAAATTTTGAAGGTGAAGGCGCGATGTTGGGTATCCCCCAGTAGCCCGTTTCGGCTCCTAACCGTTCCGACTTTCACCATTTTATATGGCTAATGTTTAATGTTTTATAAAAGTACAAATACATGTCATGCAGGAAACACTACATACAGAACAAACAGCCACCCGAACAGCAACACAATGAAAGCACAGCCTTGTCTTGATGTGCGTTCCGTCACGTTTTGTCTTGTTATTGTACCGTTTCTTGTTTGATGATCTTTGGGACCGTGCCCTTTCTTGTGTGGCTCTCCATGTTTGCCCATGTGAGACTGCAAGTTACTCGGTATTACATCAAGATCCAAACTGTTTGACACCTGGATAGCTGTTTGATAGACAAGGCGATTATAGATTGAACTTGAAAATATAGGGGATAAACAATTGTATAAAATTTAATTTGCTCTCGAAGGATCACCTATTTTCGGAAATGTTAGTTGCAAATGTTAGTTAGGTTGTGCTTAGCTTGATAGGGTTAAAACATTAAATTCAAATTCGGACGGTCTAAAATGTTATCACCTTAAGAAATGCTTTTTCTCTTAATTCAATGTAAAATAAATAAAATGATATGTGTCCTATGTGTCCTTAAAGGAATTTCAAAGGTCCTTATATAAGTGACCCCCCTATATACACAGTATCCAGCTGTGCTGATTGGTTCCCTGGAGTGTTCCTGCAGTGTCCAGACAGGGTCAATGACCATATGATCTAAATTGATCCAAGTAGATAGACAAATAAAGTGCTAGGCAGTACATACTCGTAATGCCAGTTTTGTGTGAAATGACCAATAAAAATATCTTTAAAAATCCTTTAACCCTAAAATTCCCTCATATAGACCTGTTTTTACGCATTAGCAAACAGAGTAGACCCAGATCAGAGGCTAATATATAAGCCGTCTGATCAGGGCCTGCTCTGTTTGCTTTTGACATGATATAGATCTGAATCTACAGTTTTTGTCAAGGCAAAAACTTCTCTTTATAGAAAAAAATGTGTTTTACGCATTAAAAATAAGAGTAGAACCAGATCAGAGGCTCTTATAGAAGCTGTCTGATCAGAGTCTGTTTGCTTTTGACACGATATAGATTTGATTTTACAGTTTTGATAAAAAACTAGAACTTCTCTGTAAGGAAATGTCGTGTTTTTACGCATTAGCAAGCATAGTAGACCCAGATCAGTTTTTGTCAAAGCAAACAGGGAAATGGTTAATAGGTGTTAAGAACATAATTCTAGCTCTAGTTGTGAATATCTGATAATCAATCAATTAAACGGGTAATTAGTTTTTTAACAAATGAAACTGAGAAAAGTTACTCATTTTTTGAGTAACATTAATTATTGATTAACAATAGTTTTGATTTACCTAAATAATAATTTGTTTTCAAAATCAAATTCAAATAAATACAATTAATAGCAAGGAGAAAAGTCTTTGTCAGACACCTAAATTTAAAACTAAATGCAAGTAAAACAGACAATATTACATGACTCGCATAATAATAATATTAAAATAAATGATCCTTATGATACTAAATACTTTTTTCAATGACATAAAACTAACTACAGAAACAAGCATAACACTATGTAAAGAAATCAAAGATAAACAACACAAAGTATCATTTCATTTACCAGTAGATATTTTATCAATACTTCTACTGTAGATGGCCGACTTGATAATTGACTATTGATATCCAACTGTGAAATTCCCAGTGTGGCAACATATAGCACCGACAACACACAGCATGGGGTTAATTGGTCAACATTCCTTTAGAAATGCCTTTAAGATCATACATTTTACATAAACAATATATTTCATTTCTGTTTTACTAGTACAAATTCAGAGTGTCTAATTCGAGATATAAAAAACCTCATCAACCAGCAATGCATATTTAAATAACTGCCCTTTAGATGCTTCGTTATAGATAAGTAGCAGCTGACTGCTATTTTGTGAAACCGTCAACAATGCAAACAGTTTGGATCCCGATGAGGCGCCAATTTTTCGACGTCTCTAAACAGTTTGTAAATGCGAGGTCGCGTGTGGCAAAAAAAGAGAGTTAACCCTATCTTCATATAACGTTCTTTCACGCCTTTGCAAATAGAAAAGACTCAGATCAGAGTTTACTCTATTCGGTTATGACCTACAGCTTAGATCTTATTCTACATTTTTGCAAAAACAAAAATTCCTTTGCAAGTTTTGCTTTCGGGGGATCACCTCCCTTCAGAATTTATAATATTCACAACAGCACGTGTTAAGTGCTTGTGTGGCGGCCGTTAAACGTCGCCCCGTACTTCATTCTCAGTGTTGTTATACCTGCTGATCCTTCGAGATCATGAATTTCAGTACTTCTTGTTCTGAAAATTGAATACCGCTTAAGCCGGTGCTAGGGGCGTGAGCAGTGTTGCCCTTTCAATTACTGCTCATGAACATATTCAATAAAACCGAGTCTGCAATTTTCTCTTTTTGTGTTGCAATTTTTGCTTTCGGGGGATCACCTCCCTTCAGAATTTATAACATCATTAAACAAGATGTGTTTGTAAAACACTATCACTGTGATATTACCGTTGACCTTGATGTATGACCGTGGCCTCAATAAGTCACCCTAAAATGTTTGCATCCACAAGTTGCACATGTACGCCAACTTTAAGTATGTGTGTGTAATGGTAACAATATTTATATAAAAGTTAAAAGTACATGTGTGAGTCATGCAGGAAACACCGCATACAAAACACACAACCGCCCAAACAGAACCACAATGACAAACAGCAAATGTACATATATATAAAAGACACAAAGAGATACACAGACATAACAAATAAACAATGGGGGAAGATGGAAGTACCGCCTTGGAACGTTCAGTGACAAATATCACTGGAGGGGGGGGGGGGGGGGGGCAACCGGTTTAGGCAGGCCTAACCTCACACTTATTCCATCCCCACCCTAAAAGACAAAAAGTGTAAATAAACGTATCCCCTCTCCGACGAATCCACTGCAAATAGAGTAACTGTAGAAAAGTAATAAGGGTACGACAAAAACGTACTGTGATTGCCAACTGTAAAAGGGTGGACAATCAGACATTCAGTATGTTGTAGTACCATAGGATCATATCCCTTTTAATGATTTTTTAAATGTATTTAGTGAACAAAGTGAGAAACTGGGTATGTCCAGTCATTTTACGAAGTTTGTAAGTCACATCACCACAAAATTCAGGATATGAAATACCGTGTAGCAGGAGCGCCTTTGTACTTGAAAATAAGTAAAATTAGAGAATTTTTTCTTAGTTTATCATATCTTTATTCTTGTTTAAGCAGATTTTCAGTTAAAATGAGGTTTCGACTGTTAAAAGCGTCAACAGAAGAACAAGCTCTAGCAAAACGAATGAGTTGAGATATATAAACCCCGTAAGATGGGAGCACCTGCTGTTGTGAAGTACATATATGTTACATTGATATATCCTGGGTATAAAGCTTACTTTACCATGAATTACACATATAGCGTCCTCTAGTTAGCGCTATGCAGTCTTACAATGCTTTGCTATTGGCAGTAGTTGAACTGTACTCAGTTTTTAAATTCAAATGCTATACTTGACAACAATGAGGTATTGTGCACATTCGTTCAGTCAACTTTATAATACAGCTTAATCTATCCCATGTCATGTAATGGTGTTGTATACCTCAATGTAATTTACATACTTTTCTTTTTTCCTGATTCATTTGTTTGAAAAGCACCAACCTATACTAGATTAAAGTATTCATTACTAAATGGTATCTAAGATATTACATACATTCTAATATTGAATAAAATTGAATTTATTAAATAGTAATACTTATCACTATAATACCAGAAAACAATGTTACAAACAATATCACTAATCATTATGATTATGATGATGATGATGATGATGATGATGGTGTTGTTGTTATTTATGATGGTGATGATGATGATACTGATGATAATGATAACCATGATGATGATGATGATGGTGATGGTGATAATGGAATTATGAAGTCTTACACAACATATGTAAAGCACACGTCAATAAAGCAAACTGAATGTTGCTTGACAGTGTTGTTATGTTTTATTGTATATTGTCCTTCTTTTCATAACCATTTCTAAATTATGAATTCTTGTCTCTGACGTTTGATAACTATCACACTGTGAACGTATTTTGAAAATATTGTAGAACTGCACTGTCACTATTGACACCAGCAATGCCAGGTTTGGATACCACGACGACTCCTGGGGCGCGTTGGCAATCATGGTGGCTGACTACAACAAAGAACTGATAACAATGGGCAGAGAGACGCTAAATCCCTATTCTGTTTCATTAAGTAAAGCACCTGTGCAGGTATGAGTATGTTTCCATGCTGTAAATACTGCAAGTTTATCTGCTAATAACATTAATATAATATCATAGATATACACTAATTTTCATGCAACCATTTATTTCCGAAACAGAATTACTTTCTGATGGGTCACTCTGCATTTACAATCCACATTTACTCTATTATCCTAATTTACTCCCATTACAGACCAATACACATATGCTATATCATGCCATTTCACACATATCGTTTGAATGCGTTATTACTGTTTAACAATTACTATTTGTTTCAAACTTCCTACACAGGTAGATATTATTAGGGAGAAGTGCATTGATTCATACCTATAGTTTGTCAACATTTGTTTTTGTTTAACTTATTCTATTCTGAAACAGAAAGGTCGTTTTACTTCTGGTAGATTGACCCAAACTGTAATTTGTCTTTTTGGCCTTTTCGTAATCATTGGAGCATATGCGCCTGCAATTTTTGTTTTTATATAACTGCAATCACTATCATAATTATTGCGTTTGATTTTCTCTGTATACGAATAAGGTGGTGGTAGTGGTGGTGGTGGGGTGTGTGTGTGGTGGTATGTGGTGGTGTGATGCTGTTGTGGTTGTTGTGGATGTGGTTATAGTGGTGCTGGTGTTGTTGTGGTGTGGTGGTGTTGGTAGGGGTTAATTGATAGCATTTGGCTTTCAGTTTTAGTTCATTACGTCGCCGCTTTAAAGGGATTCTACTGTATATGACCATACTCAATGTAATATATATATATATATATATATATATATATATATATATATATATATATATATATATATATATATATATATATATAAGTCCGACGATATTACTTAAATACTCGACCACCCGAACCATCTTTGTCCCGTTTAAATGATTTTCTGATTACATTACATATGTATACAATGCAAAAATGATATACTATTATTAGTTACTTCCCTTTTGTGGAAAACTATCACATGAACTCACACTAATCGATTCCGGATTGTAGTTCCTTGTACAAGTTCTGATGAATATCGATGCTCCCGTGTTTGTCACACCAACGGCCGAATCTAATCACCATTTCATTTTGTATTCCGGAACTGTTTGGAGACAGAAAATATATGCTAAAGCCAGTGCAAATACGTAAGTAAAGGTTTATGTAAGTAGTAGAAATCAGCAGTCAGATACTTAAAATAATGACTGATTTCATACATGCCTTTTGCAGGAAACACTGGCATAGATTCGCCAATTTGTAATTGTTGTATTTTACCATTAATATGCTACGAGCGAATTTGCGCCATCCAGTTAACTTTTCAAGAATCTCAATAGGATGTAACATATTTGGACACGTTGTGTACATTTGTCGAAACGGACTGTATTCATCTAATGCTTTTAAGCACAAATCAGATAAAAAATTATTGTTTAATAATACAAAAATAACTAGTAACTGAACGCTTGGTATACGATATCATTTCATCGTGGGAAAACCAATATGATTTATTTATAAAGCTTACACCACGTTACTTTTTTAATGTATGTATATTGATATAGAACGATAGACGAGTTTATCGTGATTGGGCGTCAACAAGAGAATCTTAGTGTATCTCAAATTCAAGACACACTCGAAACCGGCGTCAGGTTTATTGAGATATCATGGATACCAAAGTCTCACGAGGTTGGACACCACATATTCTGTACCAGAGTTCTCGATAATACAGGGTAACGTTTTCCTACCATTTACTACACTATATATAAATCGCGGAACATATCGTTTGTTTCACTGATTCTGATCTATACATGCATATACATGTATATATATTGAACCAAAACCAGCATGACCTTAACTAAATAGTATCTAAGTGAAAAATCGTAGCCTATCTCTGTTTATTAAAATCCTAGTTATAAGTAATTCAAACGCAGTATGCCTAATTCAAAATGCAGTATGCGCAGTATGCCTAATCCGTTATTTAATATATTTTCTGAAAGTGGGTGATCCTTCGAATGCAAAAGTAGCAATGCGAAAAAAGAAAATGCAGACTGTTCATGAGTAGTAATTGAATGTGCAACACCACAAAACTATTTAATCAAAACAAATAATCCCGAAGGACCAGAAAATATAACAACACTGAAAATGACGTACGGGCCGACTTTTAACGGCCGCCACACAAGCACTTAACACCTGCTGTTGTGAAGTACATATATTCTGAAAGTGGGAGAACCTTCGAAAGCAAAAGTAGCAATGCGAAAAATTAAAAATTGCAGACTCTATTTTAGTCAGTCTGACATCAAATTTAAACATAAACTTACACTTACTCATAGTATATGACTGTCATATCCTGGGTTTATGTTGACGTTTATTTTCCAGTGCTGACTCTAATGATGACAGATGTTTTACCGTAGAGATACGAGGTAAGGATAACTGGATTTAGATAGATCATAAAAGTTTGAATGCTCTAATCCAACTGTATTACTTGGATGACAAATATATGAATGCAAGTAACACCAAATGTATCATCGAATCATTCCAACATAGTGTTTCAGTTGTGGAAGCTCGTCAGCTATGACACGAGAATCGTCTTTGTAAACTTACTTTGACTATCTGATTTTGATGTACTTTCGATTACCATGTCTAATAATAAAATACATAAAAGTACTCAACAATACAGATGGAATGAATAGAATTGTTCACCATACATTTCCGTTCAATTCCGCATAAGTGCACAACCATGCTTTTCCGTAAGTAATCTGACATTTCTGTACAATTCCGCATTATATACTGAACCAAAAAAGAAACCTGACGCTACATAACTTTAATTAACTTTTTAATTAAAACACTATATGCATTTATTTGGTTACCAGTGTGTCGGGTTATCATCACACAACACGTGTGCTACCTTTTAAACTCGGTCAAAACCACATTATCTTGTTTCGCACGTGAACCTTGTGCAGCACGAATCCGGTCAGATAGCAGTCTCACAAGTTAGCTAAGCTACACCGACATCACAAACACAACAAAAAATCAAGACCGAAATAATGCCTAGGCTTTCAGAAGCAGAGAGAAATAGAGCAATTGGGATGCTGCAGGGTGGAGTATCTCCGATCAACGTCAGCCGGACATTAAATTGCAGTAGAAATACAATTTTTGAACTGACAAGACGTTTCCGGCACACTGGTACTGTGCATGATCGTCCCAGGTCAGGTAGACCAAGAGCAACTAGCCAACGGGACGATCATGCTATTGTATTACGTCACTTACGTAACAGGTTTACACCCGCATCTCAGACAGCACGTCACTTTAACGTCCACCCGCAGACTGTCCGCAACAGATTGCGTGAACAGAATCGCCCTATCACAGCCCGACGTCCATATACTGGAAGTGTAATGACGTTAAGTCACCGCCGTGAACGGATGCAATGGGCGCGTAGGCATCGTCACTGGCGTAGCCGGGATTTGAACTCTGTCCTTTTTTCGGACGAGTTGAGGTTCAATCTGAGTTTTGCCGACGGTCGGCAATGCGTTTACCGTCGTCGAGGTGAAAGATTCGCCCAATATTGTGTCAGGGAGCATGATAGGTTTGGCGGCCGAGGCGTGATGGTATGGGGCGACATTATGGGCGGGCGGAAGACAAGACTCGTTGTCATTCATGGAAACATGAATGCCCAACGGTACATCAATGCAGTTTTAGTCCCGGAAGCCATTCCATTCCTTCAAAGACATGCTCCTGCTACACTTCAACAGGACAACGCCCGTCCACATGTAGCGAGGGTCACAAGGGCTCGGTTGGCCGCTGCTAACGTCAACGTTATGCAGTGGCCAGCCATGTCTCCCGACATGAATCCCATCGAACATGTATGGGATGAGTTAGGGAGACGTGTTCGCCGCAATTACAACATTAACAACATCGGCCAATTGGCGAACGCCCTCACACCAGAATGGAACAACATGCCTAATCATGTGAACCAGCACTACGTCAACTCGATGAGGAGGCGTATATTGGCACTCATTCGGGCAAGGGGTGGTCACAATATTAACGGCAACATGGACACGACAAACTGCACAGAAACCTGACTTACGGGGCATCCAGTGACCAAATTAAACACATACACATTTTGAAATTTTCGTTTTACACCCTACCATATAAACTGGCGTCTAAATCATACGTTACGTATGCAAAAAAGCTAAAAATTCACATACATGCTCAAAACACATCCAATTTAAGTTTATTACTTCAAAATAAATAGCACGTCCACCAATTTCCACGAAAATAGGCCAACTATGCACAGTCAGGTTTCTTTTTTGGCTCAGTATATTTGTGCACAATGCTGTGCGTAGAAATCTGTAAGTATGAAATAATTCATTTATATGCCAAACTCCC
Source organism: Azorinus chamasolen (assembly GCA_963576725.1). NCBI lineage: Eukaryota > Metazoa > Mollusca > Bivalvia > Cardiida > Solecurtidae > Azorinus > Azorinus chamasolen. The sequence continues at coordinate 28,643,132 of OY755235.1, forward strand.
ACTCTTCACCGATCTATTGGCATATTGTGCAAGCGGCAAATCGCACGTTTCCTCGTTTTTTTTCGAAATGCGTGTATAGGGGTTGACATTTTGGCATGACGACTATGGCCTACGGCTTGGCAAGCCAATCCAGGCCAAAAACACATACTCTGCCAAGCATTTGTGGAGGAGGTATTAATCACATTCATTGATATGCTTAATGTGTCGAAGGTATCGACATGGCTATACCTGTAGCATAGGAGAGTACTACCTTGTATCTAAAACACGTACCAACATTGGTCAGTTCTTATTCTTCACAGCGGACGAATTTAACCACAGTTCAACACAAAGTATGGTAAGTATATGATCTATGTATCTTTGTTTTCAAAAGTAGTTGCATATTTATTATGCTCGTATGTTTAAATGTAATATGGAAGTCACCACCTTGAGAAAGGTCTGGTATCCGATGAGCTGACCGCGTGTCTACAGGTACTGCTATGATATTTAAAAACTACAAATATCATCTTATTTCAGAAATATGTATGAGTATTTCAGTCATATCAATTAAGCTAGTTGAAGATAGTTGAAGAACCTGCAGATGTTCCTGTGCATGCCAAGCTTGTATTGTTTCCTGTACTGAAAAACACCCGGGCAGAATCACCTACCAGACGCAAGTCAGCTAAAAAGCTTCTTCACACGAAAACAAATATCCAAACCGGGATGATACGAACCGACAAGACTCGGAGGAATCTTTATTAAATTGATGTTTTAGATATAAGTATATTCCGACTGACAGCATGTAGAAATTATCCGAAATGTGTTAATATATTTGGAGAGTACAGTAGATTCTGTCTGAAGCGACCTTATATTAATTGGACCCACGAATCTTAAAAACCATGTGGTTGCTTAATAAAGAGCAAAAATAATGTCACCTGTATTACATACCCATAAATATTCTTCTTTTTGATGGTCGCTTAATAAAGGTTCTACTGCAAATAGGCATAAAAGGGAACCACAGAGCTGAGTTGTAAATCAGCAAAGCTTAATATGGAGGAGATGATATTTAAATATTAACATATGAGTAATATTGAGAGAATATGTTGTGATCCCTTCGGGATCATTGACTTTAATTTTATGCGGTGTGAGTAGTGTTGCACTTTTAATTGAACGGTAACGAATCTTTAACAGACTAACTTGTTTCTAGGTTCGTCCCTATTTCGTCGATTTGCCAGCGTCTGGGGAGACCGTTAATTGCTTGACAGATACAACGTGTGTGTTACCATTGTATGTTAGATCAACAGAGTAAGTATAACTAAATATTTGACAAGGAAGATCGATTGGTTATCGCAATAGATTACACCCAAGAGATTTTATATATGTCCTTTCGATATGACTCTTTGCACGCTAGCGGCGAAACCGTGATTATTTATGCAAATAGTTTTGACCCAGATAAGATTCCCCAAAGTACAGTATCTCATTATGATCAAAACTATGTTACACTTTGAGAATATCGTTGCAAAGAAATGACAGCAAGTTTACTTTAAGAATGGATTCACGACCTGTTGCAGACTATGGGCAAATGGTTGAGACTTGTTTTCTGTCTGACATGTAATTGATAGCTATATTTATTTAGTAAAAGGAAATAAATATACTTTACATCAAGAAATGTGATACTCATTGAAATAAGAAACAATTAAGTAATAGGTATATATATGTTAACCGTGAACCCGTGACGTAACCGGTGAACGTTTATTATCATCATTATATTCTCTCGAATAACTTTTGTGTGGAGTGAGGCGAATGATGATATCAACTGTAATGTTTAGCAGGTCGTTATTTATACTATATTGTATATGTTTATTATATGTTCATACATTTTTACAGACCTATAACTACAATAACATTGACTGAGTCATATATCAATATAGCAACATTTGGAATGATCTCAAAGATGGTTCGTCATGGTGAAGTGGCTTTTAAGAGTGACATTTCTATCCAGGATTCTGTCCACGGAATAAAAGAGATATGTTTGGTTGCACATACTATTACAGGGTAAGTTGTCGACAGAAAAAAAACGCATCACCCATATTCAGTTTTTTTTCAGCTACACAATGCACATCTCAAAGTACATGTATGAGACATGCAGGAAACACCATATACAAAATACACAACCGCCCGAACAGCACCACGACGGAAAACAGAATGCATTTGCATATAAAAGACACAAGGAGATGCACAAAAAGATATAACAAACAAACAATAGGGAGATGGAAGTACCGCCTTGGAACGGTCAGTGACAAAATGTCACTGAGGTTTAGAGGCGCGCAACCTCATACGTATTCCATCCCCACCCTAAAAGACAAACCGTGTAAATAAACGTATCCCCTCTCCGACTAATCCACAACTCAAGCAGGTTTTCAGTTAAAATGAGATTTCGACTGTTAAAATCGCTAACAGAAGAACAAGATCTAGCGAAACAAATAACCCCTAAGATGGGGCACGGGGAATATCCCCATCAAAATGGGGAAACTTTACAATATTAAAATCAAAATCGTCTATTTTGTCATACATATTAGAAGAAATATTCAATTGTCAATTTAACTGGACTTAATCATCTATCATTTATCATCTGCTATAAATACAATATACCAGTAAGCAACTTTATTTCTAACTACAATAAAATTGCATCTGACTTAAATAGCAATACTGCTACCTCTTGAGATTGTAGCACTGCAAACTTTTGTTATAAACCAGTTGGTCACGTTATTAATGGTAATTTTTGTATTATTAAAGATAAATGTCTCGGGACCCTCGTAACTAAATGACCCTAATATAGATTACCTTCCCTTATTAATTTTGACACTTGTCGTACTCATATTGCCAAAGCTTTTCAAGAATTCCGCACAAAATGGAGAGAGAAAGTGCTTAATATAAAACATTTTGGGTTCCAAGTGTAGAAAAAAATGAATAAGAAAAACAAACAATAAGTAATATAAGACATTTTAAATGTCTTTGATTTGAGCAACAAATGCTTTCATGATTGATGGAGCCATTTCTAGTGAATGGAAAAGTAGTAAAGTCAAGCAGGCAAAGCCACATTCAAGACGCAACCACCACCAAAACACCGATAGACAGCATCACACACACACACGCACGCACGCACGCACGCACGCACGCACGCACGCACGCACGCACACACACACACACACACACACACACACACACACCACACACCCAAACGCACACTCACACAGGAAATTAACACAGAAAACACCTAAAGACACACAAGAACCAGAGACAAACGTTCCACACACGGTAGACGATGCTTATTGTTTTCAGTTATTGACATAGCTGCACATGAACAGTGGCAACACACGTCATTTGAGAAATATACATAGAGAGATTTGATCCCCGATAATATCATCAGAGCGCCTGCATAGTGGAGTGTAACCAAAAACTGTCCGTAGCTCATATGAAGCACATTTGGTTGTTTAAAGGAAATCCGGACCTGAGAAACAATATCAGTGATTTCTAGATGCTTTAAGGAAGTTGTTTCATAATTAGATATGGTTCGTATTTCGACTTTTCAAAATGCTTGCACTAATACAACAACTTTATATCAGCGGGTTCTGCAATGGGCTCTTTCAATGCCTATAATAAATATGGCCGAATGAGCTAGATCATATTGTTGCAATTTCTTTTGCAATAAAAATATGTTTTTGGCAATATCCATGCACAATGTCAAAGACTTGTAAGTACATTCAGAATCACTTTAGTGTATTGTGGCAGAATATCTATTGTAGAAATGTCATTGCTCCAAATATTTCCTGATTAGCCACATTTTGCTGATTTGAAAACGTGTGCAAACTTTGTAGTTTGGGAGAAATGTGCCATTCTCATTCTAGAGAAATAGGAATGTACATAAAGACAAATGTAACGTTTTTATGTCAGCTTCGATAGTTAACAGGCAAAGAACAGTTCGGTGAAGATTTTGAATTTATATTTACGTCTGTTCTACCTTAGCTTGTGTTGAGGCGTATTTGATATAATATATCTGCATGAACAGATATGGCTTGGTAATAAGTTCCATTGCGCCACCACTTCAAATTATTATTCCAATTTTGACAAATAGTTGATTTGATTTTCTTTGAGTATACACGGCTGAAATCATTGTTTTTAGAATGACATTAACCGCTATATCCTATCGACTATTTGGTCAGCTATGTAGCTTTCTAATCATACACACTTATCTTGCATATTTAAAAAATGCATGTGTGGATAATTTGGAAAATGTGCCCTTTATTAACTGCAAGAAATATATAATTATTTTCTTACATAATGCATGGTGTAGCGGAATATTATCAGTTAAAACGTACATTTTTACTATGATACAGGCAAAGTAGTGAAGAAACATGCATCAAATTCGAAGTAAACCCACCAGGTAATCATCTCATTGTCAGTCATTTACTTTTATTAGAATATAAATGACACACTATTCATTGTTTGTTCGTGTATTTATATGTGTAGAAAAACTAATTGCCATTTACTTAACGGAGCTGATGTTAAGATAACGTTAGGTGGAACTTAATCTTGTTAAAATGTTTGCATAAATAATTAACAAATCGTTTGTTTTTGCATTCTACGTTTGAGTTTGAATGGAGAATCATGTCATTTACAAGTGCTTATAGACTTTAGTGTTGGCTGTATTTTAATACAAGAAAATATTTCCTATGTATATTTGTCTCCTACTGGTCTACTATTTGATCCACAGATCCATGTGCTTCAGGACCATGCGTTAATAATGGGTTGTGTAAACGTAGCGTTCGTGATAAGAATGCCTACGTGTGCCAATGTTTTAACGACAATTATTCTGGAAAGCACTGTGAACATCGTACGTATTCTCCGTTTGTAATTGATAACCTTAAAGAAATATGAAGGTATCACTTTGGTTTGGTGGCTTATTATGTTTCATAAGATTAAAAAGGTAAATAAGATAAGCAGAGACACGAAAAATAGTGTTAGATAAAATACACAATCGTTACAAATGTATCAACATATGTGTCCTCTTTACAATCTTGGTCCTAGAATTGTGTACAGTACTCCCTTTATGAATGTTACCTCTCAACAACAGTGTCCTTTCCTTAACAGCAACATATATTTCCCCCTAGGATTTTCGAGCAAACCTCCCTCCCGCAAACGTCAACTCTCTACCAAGGCTAACTGCTGTAAGAGTTCTAGTCTGTTAATAAATGTGTACGATACTTTCTTTTTAAACTAACCAGAATATCGTATTCTTTATTATGATATGAAAATATTAAAACGTATGGCATGTGAATCAAAGGCACACAATGAAATATTAATGAAATAAAAGTGCAAACATTTAAAAATCAGGAAAATATAACTAAAGTAGTTAATGAAGGTGACAAAAGTATAATTTTATATCAAATTTGCACATTAATAGTAATAGAAATTGACTGTGACAATGTTAAAAGTACAAATACGAGTCATGCAGGAAACACCTCATACAGGACAAACAGTCACCCGAACAGCAACACAAGAAATCTCATCAAATGTATAAAACTAGCAAAAACATAAAGAGACCCACAATGACAAAACAAACAAACAATAGGAGGAAGATGGATGCACCGCCGTGGAAAGGTAGGTCAGTGATAAATGTCACTGGGATTTAACCGATATGGGGCGCCTAACCTCACACTTATTCCATCCCCACCCTAAAAGACAATCAGTGTAAATAAACGTATCCCCTCGCCGACTAATCAACAACAACCGTGATGGCAAATACAGTGTTACTGTACATTTAAATGGAAAACATTTAAGTGATCAAATGTATCCACCTATCGCTAGTGTACTCAATGATTAAGCTGCAGAGAAACTGTAAAAACTAATAAAGGGTACGACAAAAACGAAATAGTACAGATATCAGACGTCCTCGTTCCGTTTCCGGATTTAAGAGGTCGCTTTCATAGAGTACTTAAACTTGCCTGTTGGCCTACATACAAAAAGGACATTTACAAAAAGGACAAATAGTAACATTTAGAGAAAGTTTTTTTTTGTTATGGTATCTATATCCTTGCTTAAGCAGCTTTGCTGTTAAACTGATATTTCGATTGTTCAGATCGTCTACAAATGAACAAGCTCTAGCAAAACGAATGTGTTAAAGGCATTTCGAAAGGAATGTTGACCCATAAACCCCATGCTGTGCATTTGGGGAGTTGACTGTCAAGCATCTGATACACAAACTGATAAGGCGAGCTACCATCACAGAGGATCAATGTATAATTGCATAACTTCATCTCTTATGACTATGGACCCTAACTGGACACTGCAGGAGCACAGCTGGATATTGTGTATATGGGGGGGGGGGGGTCACTTATATAAGGAGATTTGAAATGCCTTTAAGCGCAATTTGTTTTTATAACTGTATAAAAACGTGCATGTAAAGTCTGAACAACTTATCTTTGAGCTGTAGACGCAGATTGTGGTACAAACATGTAAGTAATGACAATATCAGACAAAATGGTACATAACATTGGGACAATGTAGTAGACAAACATACACTATTTAAAGGATTGTATCTGTAATATGACTGTTTTGTCCACGTTTATTGCTCAGCTCATTTACTAGTGTCTGTTAACACACTGGTTGATTTAAACGATAAGAGGCTTATATATACAGTCAAGGAGTGTGGTTAAAAGCAATATTAAATGAACACGAATGTAATATTCTCATTTTCACTTGACACAAACATACCTAGCCTTTTCTTATTTATAATGACAGCTGTTAACCAGACCGACGTGTTACGTTATTTGTTTGTTATACATATTATACATGTGCAGTATAAAAACTATGAACTCGTTGTATGAATCTGGATACCAGCAGTATCATGTGATAAAATGATTTGCATATCAACATCTCCTTGTTTATGTCTCCAACATGTAGTACTTTTCTCCACAAGCATTCATATTCAGGTGAAGATAATATTAAGCAAATAAGAACGTGTCAGTCCAGGGGCACAAAACTCTTCTGACAGATATGACAAAATTATATATCTACATCGTTTCGACTGCATTACAGAATAAAATCATATTGAATTTTATGAGGGTCTTATTTGAATGTATTTTAAACATGTGTGTACTTCACAACAATATGTGTTAAGTGGTTTGAATAGTTCTAATGCTAAAATACTTCAGTTAAATTGACTGATTATATTACACTTGCAAAAGTTGGACTAATCACGTACATATGAAAGTGACTCCTTTATATTTTTCTAATTGTGTGCGCAATCCATTCATTTTTTACATAAATGTCCGTCAGATAATGTTATTCTAATCTGATGCAAAATTAATAGAACTACGTGTATATGATTTACCACGTAATTCTACATTTCTTAGATATCGTCAATGTAAATTCATGATGTTATATTTCACGTTGTCGGTGATTTCATGTGCATTTTAATTATATTGTCTATTTAAGTGCTTAACTGGTACGTGCACACTTTTATCAAATTGTATTGTGATTATTGATAATAATCAGCTGATTTTAACAGAAGAATCGCGCCAAAAATATGACAGAAGCTGACGTGAACATGCCTTTATAGCTGAATATTAGAAAGATGCAATAGCTTCATTGCCTAATATAAATTAAGTCTGATACGCAACTGTATGTATGAATAATTAATGTTGAAGTTTTTTTAAATGTAAGTATAGTATTCCCAGGAGGTATTTTCTACCACTGTCGCGAAACGATCATGCCTCTCTTATATTTGTTTTAATTCTTCCATTAAATCATAATTAAGAATTCTAGAATGGTCACCAGTCAGTCATCGGGAGTCAAATTGGAAAAATATTTATTTCACACAAGGAAAATTCTGATTCCGAAGTGGTTGCCATCCTAATATTTTGAATCCGAACTGAAAGAAATACGCCACGCACTATGTCTTAAGAGTCGACCACTTTTGTGAATGTTCGAATAAATGCAACGAGAAGTGTAGTGCAAACTGTCTCCATAATATGATTATTTAAATGGGCTCCGGTTATCCATTAGGAATAGATTGGAGAGGGGATACGTTTATTTACATTGTTTGTTTTTTAGGGTGGGGATGGAATAAGTGTGAGGTTGGGCGCCCATAAACCGGTTTAACACCCCAGTGACTTTTTTCACTGACCGTTCCAAGGCTGTACTTCCATAGTTATTTACATTTGCTGTTTCCTTGTGTTGCTGTTCAGGCGACTGTTTGTCCTGTATGTGGTGTTTCCTGCATGACACATTTTTGTACTTTCATTCCAGTTGGGCCATTAATTATTCAACACTAAGAACATTTTAAGTATCTTTCAGTCGGTCATCTTGAATCCAATTTGAAAGAAACGCGTCGCGCTCTGAGTCTCAACATATCGATCACTTTTTTAATATACTAGACATTGCCATGAAAACTGTAAAACCGATTCTCTTCACTAGAAATTGCCTAATTCAATATGATATTAAACGCATTTCGTCAGTAAATTGCAAAATGTGTTAGATTAATGGTCATTAGAAAATTTAATTGCATAAAGAAGACAGATTGGCTATTGGTGGATCCATTTAACCAGTACGTGATATGTTATAAAATCTCCACAATTGTCCAATACAAACCACGACTTGCTTTTTTCAGACAGAAAACATTGCGAAAAAACAACCTGTGGTCATGGAAAATGTTATGACATACCACCTGATACATTTTTTTGCTATTGCGCTGGAACCGGGTTTTCTGGTAGTAAATGCGGAATAAGTAAGTACATTTAGATTGTTTTTGTTTTGTTTGTTTGTATCACGTTTTGTGTCATGTTCAACCGACGTCCAGCTAATTACAGAAAGACGAATGTATACTCCAGATGTTTTCCGTACATAGAGTGCACAGACGAATTCCCAGGTAGGTAGAACCACCCTGCAATCGCAAGCCAGTTGGAAGGCTTTCTCCGTTGATGCTAAGTTAAATGGATCAAGAGAACAAAAGCGAAAGGCACTTCCTATGTAATGAAACTTAATTGTACATGTAGGTATACATTAGAACTCTACATATCTCGTGATAAAATTGGATAAACGGCGTTGGTGTTTTACAGTATATACCTTTCTCTGTTCAATTTAGTTCAAATCCGTCGTACAAACAAACACAATGCACAGCTTGTAAAAGTACAAACGTTTGATGAACGTATTTCAAAACATACGGTGTGTATATATTTTACTAATATGAAAGGATAGAAATGCTAGTAGTATTCGTTTGAAATAAAGGTTGACATGTTGAAACTATATAAGATTTCTGTTCAACCGCTTAACGCAACTCCTTTCGTTCATGATGCCTGCATAAGGAATGCCATACAGCAGAACTCCAAAGCGGCTATTCATTTATTAAGCACATGAGTCTAAAAACAGGTGATTGCTTAATGCAGGGCAAAGACAATGCCGAAAGCTCCTATAGGAGATTTCTGCAATACGTGTCACCAGCAGTAAGCTACCATATGGCTTACATACCATTAGTATATCTGTTTGATTATATGTTTGATGACCGCTTACGATAGGTTCTTCGCTCTTACATTCGTGCTTACGAATTACAGTATAGACTCAATAATTCGAACTCTTAAATACGTTTTATTATTGATCATTAACACTGTTTGCAGTTCACTGCAGGGTGAAAGTCATACAGAAAGCACATCTGGAAGTTCTTCGTATGAGTTTCACCCCGCATTAAGCAGCCATCTGCCTGAAAGGTTACTAAATTCTTCTATACTGATATTCTGAACTATCGAGGTTTTAGTATACATGGATTTGTCAATTTCGTATTTACTCCATCTCATGCAATGAGTATCTCAGCTTATGCAGATGACGCCAATTATGTTTCATCAGGATCTAAGCCGTTTGACAATTGGTCAATAGTATCTCAAAGGATTGAGCGAAACGGGCGTCAGTAAAAACTGCAGAAATCAGAGATTAAACAAACATTGGTTTTTCAGCAGACAAAGTGTTAAAAGAATAACAAACTCGAAAAAACCTCGTTTTCGAAATATTTATGTTTAAATAAATACGTCTTGCTCTGCCGTTGCATGCAGGTAAGACCCAGAACAGGTTGTTCCAATAGGAGCCGTCTGATCAGTATCCATGCTTATAAAACGATTTAGCTGAGTCTGAGTTCGTTCTCAAGTTGTTGATGGCTCAGATTTGAGCCTTTGGCTCAAATCTGACCAATCAAAAGCTTGAGAACAAACACAGACTCAGTCAGTAGGATTCTACAGATGTCTTCTCAGGCAAAAAGGTCATGTGAAATGCCATTTTCATGTAATTTATTTTCTTGACATCATTTCTTTCATGAATATCATTAGAGGAAAGGGTTGATAAATCGAAGAAAACCTTAAACATCCATAACAGCATCTGCACTGAGCGGAAATGAAGACAAACACTGCGATGTGGCATTCAAAATGTACATATAAAGACACAAACCGCTTATATTGCCGATACAATGGCTTCATGAGTTTTTATATGTTAACTTTATTTTCATCCCTTTTACACTTTATCTCTGTAAATACGCCTTTCTACGCCTGTTGGAGCCGTCAGATCAGGGTATGCTCTGTTTGCTTATGATGTAATATAGATATAATTCTACAGTTTCTACCCTGACTAAACCTTCCTCCGTCCATGTGCTATTATAACAAAATAATCTAATTGATATTCACGACATAATTATTCTTTACATAAATATCCACGAAGCAAAGGGTTAAATATATTTCTCATAGAAATTAACTTATTAATTTGCACAAACCGAGTATAAAAGATATCTGAAAACAGCGTAGACCCAGATGACATGGTTTCTCTGGGTGAACCTTTTGATCAGAGTCTTAGCTGTGTACCATACTCATTTTGCTACATGGTTTAAGTTCGATACTGTTTATTCAGAAAGGGGAGCCAGGTTTATTTGTCCAGCCATTGAGATGTTAGACGGTTGCACATGTAAAATATCTTCACCAGTCTGGCAGATGTTTAGCCAATTATTATATCGTAATGTTATATTAGAATACATGTACCTGAAATGGTAGTACTATTTTTAAAGTAAATACATTATTACAGAGAATGATACGTGTACGCCAGATCCGTGTAATAGTAAAGGTATCTGTGATCCCTCTGGTAGTACCGTTTGTAAATGTTACGACAGATATGCAGGCCATGGGTGCAGTACAGGTTAGTGTTTTGGTACATTCCATTATTGTAGTTAGCGGTAACACTAGAGCATTTCAAATGACTATTAATGATTATTGTGTCGCTGTAAAAAGTGTTAATGAAAAACTAACAAAATTATTTCCGAGTGACATGGAATAGTTAATTGTGGAATGTTTGAAATAACATACAAACTTATCTAAATGTATTTTCTGGTCCACTTGCATGCGGTTTAAACTTAATGAATAGGGTTAATAGTGGCCTAACCCGGCTATTATACAATTCTAAATGACTCGGACCTCAAGCAGAAAAATTCGTAACCTCGAGGCCTCAACATAAATCTATAACTTCATTGAATGAAACATTTTGTTTAACTTAATATAGACTACAATTCTTTTACTCACATACAAATACAATATTTGTATTCAATGCAGACAATTGCCCATCAGCACCAGCCAATCAACTAACATGCAGTAAGTTGTTATTTTATTTTCATCTGCTCAGTGTAAGACTATAATTGAAACGAAGAGATGTTCCATTAGTTGATTCAAAGTTTTAATCACATGGTAAATAATGTGTGGTACAGGTGATTTATTGGTTTGCATATCACCCTTTCATAGTCGTCTTTTGAACAACATGCTGTGGTAATATTATATGCAAACATAGAACACTTGCCAAATTCATCGTTATTTGTGTTCACTTTCATTACATGTCAACATTCAAAGTGTCTGTAAATGAATGATAATGTGTATTTGTATTACAAATGCACTGGTATATTGGTACTGGAAAGTAATATGTGGCACATGCGTTTTATTGGTTTACATACATCCTTAAATATTCCAAGTCTTAATTGAATACCGCTTAAGCCGGTGCTAGGGGGCGTGAGCAGTGTTGCACTTTCAATTACTGCTCATGAACAGACTCAATAAAACCGAGTCTGCAATTTTCTCTTTTTGTGTTGCAATTTTTGCTTTCGAGGGATCACCACCATTCAGAATTTATAATCTTCACAACAGCAGGTGTTAAGTGCTTGTGTGGCGGCCGTAAAACGTCGCCCCGTACTTCATTCTCAGTGTTGTTATACCTTCTGATCCTTCGAGATCATTAATTTTAGTACTTCTTGTTCTGAAAATTGAATACCGCTTAAGCCGGTGCTAGGGGCGTGAGCAGTGTTGCACTTTCAATTACTGCTCATGAACAAACTCAATAAAACCGATTTTGCAATTTTCTCTTTTTGTGTTGCAATTTTTGCTTTCGAGGGATCACCACCATTTAGAAATTATAATCTTCACAACAGCAGGTGTTATGTGCTTGTGTGGCGGCCGTAAAACGTCGCCCCGTACTTCATTCTCAGTGTTGTTATATGAGGGATCACCACCATTCAGAATTTAGTTTGAGGTTATATTTTGACCAGGACCTGCTCTGTTTGCTTATGATATAAAACAGATATGATTGAACATGCTTTCTGCCATAGTCAAATATTCCCTGTTTCAATGTGCTGCCATAACAATTAATATTTATCATGTCATTATTTCTTGCATGAATGTTCATAGAGTAAAGGTTTCAATCGATAAAGCGTCTTAAATCAAATAGTAAATGCGTTACATATATTTCGTTGGAAACAAATTCATTTTGTTGGAGAAGCAACTTGGAAATATCCTTCAGTAAGTAAGAATAGATTGGCATATATGTTTGAAATCCGTTTGTATACGCAAATCCGTTGATTTGTACCTGATTATGTGTAGACTATGTTGTAATCATATACAACAGTTCATAATCTAGATAAACTGGTTTATCTTAGTTGTAACGTCGCATAGCTTTCCAGATCCAAATTGAAATACTTTGTATGTATGATTATTTGGATTGAAATAGTGTCCACGAACGTTGGTATTTCGTTTTATTTACAGGCAGTCCATCCTGCTCACACACCCGGTGTCATGGTCACGGGGTGTGCATTACCGGAGGACATTGTGTATGCAGCATGGGATACAAAAACAGTGATACGTGTAATATAGGTGAACTGACATCCTTTTCAATCAAAAAAGTTTTTTCGTGTTTAAGGTATTTAATATAAATAATCTTCCAAACTGACACTGAATGTGTCCAGGCAAAGATGAAAGTACCAGAATCTTTTCTACAAGTAGCTTTTACTTTATTTCACATGTAAAACCTGCTTGAAAGTTCTATCATCTGATTACCATGTACTGTTCCCAACGGTGAGTGATGTAGGTAATTGCTTCTTTACGATTACTCAAGGGCGATAAGGCTAAATTTTAAATTTCACAGAGTTGAACACACTGTGTGGTATTTTCATATTTTGATTGTTATATTCAGTAAGTATTAATTAGAAAGAAAGCACATTTTAAGAAAAGTTCAGTGTTCGACGATTAATGCAGGTTATGCTTGTATCTTATTTTATGAACATTAAACGACAGCATGAGGCAGGATGACAAAAACCAAAGCCTGCCGAATAGAAGGATATGTATAGCTAACAGAGTCATTTTATATATGTTTTAGAACGCAGGATCAATTGTATTGTAGTTTAATACAAAATTAATTGCGTTAAGTAGTAAAGTCGTGTTAAAAGTGTTTAAAACGATTTTAGAGGGTTGTGCCTGAATCAGCATGAGACCTACATTAACTGGTATAGTTGGATTACTTTCTTTTTTTCATTTCTTTTCTGTTCTACGTCTTTTTTCTTTTATATAAACATGTTTTCTTTGATGGATATGCGAGATATGCATTTCATATTATTTTAATACTAAAATATTTAAAATTTTGGATTATTTCTAAAACATTAATCATTAAATTCCATTTACGGTGTAAAACTATGTTTACTCAAGAAGAATCAATAATAAGTATGTCTTTTTCGGGAAAGTCGCCGTTTACTTCATTCGTAGTGACGTGATATTTTCTGGTTCTTAGGGGTAATCAGTTTCATTCTATTAGTTTTGAAAATTGAATAATGCTATATGAAAACGAAGTAAAGTCAGGCAGGCAAAGCCACATACAAGACGCAACCACCACTAAAACATCGGTAGATAGCACGTCACACACACGCACACAGCTACACACCCAAATACACGCATATACACAAGATGAACACAGAAAAACTGAACAAACACACAGGTACTAGAGATAAACATTACAAACATAAACATAAGACAAGCATAAAGACACGAGACAAACAAACGTAAGGGTGACAAAAAGAGTACCGCCTTGGAACGGTCAGTGGTTAAATCACCACTGGAGGATTTATATCGGGTTTTACGGACGTCCTAACCTCAAACTTATCTCAAAGTCACCCTAGCTTAACAAATGGTGTAATGCAGGTATACCTGCCGAAATTTCCCAGTCAGCGAGAGTAGCGCTGCATTAGGGCCTAGTCCCACTAGGCCTTACGACCCCTTAAGACCAGTTTGCGATTGCTACCGACTTCTGGTCGCCGATATTTGTACGAAGGTCGCACGGTCACTGTTAATCGCGGGTAGTCTTCAGTAATCGTTGGTAATCGTTTCAAATTGTGCGACCAATTTCACTCGTATTTTAGTCGTAGAGAGGTTGCTGATCATGTACAACAACCACATGGCCCAGTCCCACTAGGCCTGTGACCACTTATGACCTGTTTACGTTTTAGCGACCTCTTGTCGCCGATATTAGTACGAAGATCGCACGACAAGTCACTGATAATCGCGGGTGGTCTTCAGTAATGGTTGGTAATCGTTTCTTATCGTGCGACCAATTCAATTCGCAGAGAGGTTGTTGATCATGCAAAACAACCTCGTTACGATCGAACCTGTCGCCGGTATTCTTTCAGAGGTAACCTCAAAGGGTTTTAGCTAATCGTGCGATCGTCGTATGAAGGTCTCCATTAATATTCCCTACAATGGTACGTATCACCTGCGACTGCCAAAAGATGATCCGCGACTAGGCATATATCACGTTACCACACAACAGGTCGGTAGTGATTGTGGAACCTTCGTACGAATATCGTACGCATACCAGTGACTTGACGCACGATCGTCACAATCTGTCTTGTGGCGGTCGCAGATGCATCGCCAATGTGACTGCAAATCATTTTTGGAATTTAGTCGCTGACAATCGCAGACGATCGGCGGTTTTAGAGGTCTCAGAGGTCGCCAGTGGTCTTAAACAATCGCAAGCGCTAGTGGGACTGTAGCCTTAGATATTCAACCACTAGAAACTTTGTTTTTTGTGTTGGTTAATATAGTATTAAATAGTGAACTTGGCCCTATCGATATGACCTTAGTTTTCGAATACTTCTTTTTCGATCTCCTTATTACGATATAAATTTAAATGTTGATGTGTAATGTAATGTGCAAAAATATAGTATGCAACCAGATACAAACGTAAAGGAAGGTGCTTGTCATGAAATATATTGGTTCGATAATTCAGTTCTATTTCTCATTTTCAGCAACTGGGAGTGCTACAGTCTCTGGAAAAATAGTAAGAATTCATTTTTAGACATTCACCAGAAAAAAATTAAAAAATTAAATAGATAACTTTATACATTTGCCTTTGCAAACAGGATAGACTCAGACACAGATCAGACGGGTCCTATAAGGTCTGCCCTGTTTGCAAATGTTAAAATTCAGATATAATTCTGCAGTTTCTCCAATGGGCAAACACTCATGTTTCCATAATATTATGCTGTTAGGAATTAATCTAATTAATAGTTATAATGTCATTATTTCTTATATGCATATTCATGGAGTAAAGCTGAAACTTGGATACGCTGATGCGTTGGACTCAATCAACGGTACTTATAAATCGCTCAAATGGACTGTTCCTAAATTCAAACAGGTCAATCTCATGGTGAATATTTAAGAATACTTCTAAAACATAGTGTAACATAACAAACAGTAAAGACGGCAATGAGATGGCTTCTAGAGCAGCCCTATCGTCTTGTCTACACTGTTTGCAACGGACATTAGTGACTCGTTTCCCGCATTATAAGGGTTAAGCTATGCCGATCAACGCTTGTGGCTTTAATAACAAATTTATTGCATAGGCAGTTTGCCGAAAGCCTATCATGTCGACTGGTGTATTTGTTTCATGAATTTCAAGATACATTTATAACTCCTTCTGTCATTGATAATTATGATAGGTTGTGTTGTGCTATAAACTAAAGGTAGTATGCATGAAGAAAAAGATTAAGGTCGAATTTTGCTTGGTATACTCCCAAAACAGTAGTCGCCGATACGCCCATCAGTTCGTCTGTGTGTATCTGGTCATCCATCTATTCCGTTCTCTATTTTTAGGATGTGAACATACACGTGTATCGGTCTTGGTAGCAGTACGCATGAACTCATTGAGACTTAGATGGAAAATTTGTCATGTCTTGTTTCACCATTCACTATGCAATCAATGATGTGACCCGCCTTTTTTGCCAGTCTGTCTGGTCGTTATACGTTTATTATTAAACCGTAAATGTTCGTATATTCCAACGAGTTTCAACGCTGATCAAATGTTCAAGGCTGATCAAATATCCTCCTATCATAGGTGTTAGCTTGACATTTTGTGACCACTATATGCCTACAAAAGGCTATGAATATAATGTGTTGAACAATTATCAGACATCCATGTTCTCGGAACAAAACAAAATCAACCTGTTTCAGTCTCCTAGACATGATGTCAAGGTCAAATGTGAATGTCACACATTTCTATTTGCTAAATGTTTCGAAAACGGTTTGGACAATTTTGGTCGAACGTTAGTAGCAATGCCATCTCCTAACACTAATACGAGAATATATGTTCCAAAAACATAATTACGAGTAGTAGCACTTTATAGCACAAATGGTCTGAACTTGGGCCAAGTGTTCAACGTATTATCCCCTTGGTTGTCAAAGTCGCAGCAGTTATTACCTGTAGATCGAATTTGGCGTTTTGTCGAGATTCGACTATTTTGTGTTTTTTAAGTAAATGAAGAAAATCGTGGTAAACGACAAATTTAGCAGACAACAATATTTCGCAAAAACAGAGTTAATTCTGTGTGCAGAATCATTAGCAATTCAAAAATATTTGAACACATAATTTGAAAGCTATGATTTGGAGTATTATCTTCCGGTTTTATCATCAATTTTGCTTTTATTAATGCGAGCAGACAAGTAAGCAAATGTGACTCTTTTCAACCAAGGTAAACTATCGTTGTGACTGAAATGGTAAAAAGTCTGTCTAATATGTATCGTTTTACCAGATTGGAACAAGGTTTGTCACACCCTCGCCAGGACCTGCATCGGACATTCGATGCTTTGTGAACATGCCTAATTACAAGCAGAATGAAACCAGCCTGCCCTGCCTTTTTTCCATGTTTGTTGTAACATCGGAAAGGTAACGTCATTTTCGTTGCTAAAACTCAATACGTGAATCCTTTCTAGCTAATCAATGCTAGAGTAATTTGAAAACTATAAACGTTTTGCATGTTCATGTGACCATTTGGCGCACCAATGCCTATATATTTTGTATAATTGCGTTGGATACTCTTTAATTTTTATATTAGCAAACTGAGCAACTTTCATTATCTAACGCTTTAACTGAGAGAGGCCTTTTAACACCTTTCAAAATTATGAGGCTCTGATAAGACCGTACCTGTTATCATTTCCAAGTGGTTAAGGACTAACAGACGACGGACGTATCGTGCAACTTATAACTCTGCAAATCACAAGCATAATATTATGCTTAAATATGTTAATGAGTAGAACCAAATTATTAAAACTAAAACGGTATTTCTCAAACATTGCATTTCTAAACTTAAATCATGTACAGTGAAACCCCTCAGGAATTTAGATACTATTAGGCAGGTAGCTGCTTAATGCAGGGTGAAAGCCATGCTGAATGTACATAGAGTTGCTTTCCACATGGCTTTCACACTGCATTAAGTTGCCACCTATCTCCAAGACGTATATGATTGTATACTAAAGTGAACGCCAGGTTTAGATCTGAGAAGTTTTACTGTATATAGTAAAATAGTGTGTGTGTTTTCTAGGGACATACCAACAATTACCATAGATAGTGTGCCTCAGGAATTAAAGAACAGTTCGGTGGGAACTTTGTCAGAAGTTCAGTACATACGCGGACTTACAGGTCTATACACAGCAGATGTGACAGTTGAGGGTGGCACAATAGCTGGGAATGGGTATATATGTCTGCGAGTTCAGGCCGGGTAAATGATTACTCATCCTATACAATAGTATCCCCAATTATTATATAACATAACACGTGGTACATGTATCTAGTCATATAGTTGTGACTTGTTTGTTCTGTCTCTAAGCCGTTACTCTCTTTTTCATTCTATCTCCTCAGTGATATACTTTTTAAATACCTTTAAAGTTTCCACTATTAGCCAGTTTCTGTACGTTTTTCAGGGAGTATTTATTCAGAACGACTGAATGTTACAAAATGAAAATTGTTATATTGGTAGAGGATTGATTGAGAAAGAACATATGTATTTGGTCAACACTCGGGAAAGTAGAAACTGTTTCGTTTACATTATAGGAGTCCGTTGTATTGTAAGCAGTGATGTCCAATTGTCATCAATTAACTATTTGTCTTTTTGTCAGCTTCTCGGAAGATCGACTCTGTCTGAAAATCACCTACACAGAATCCCGTAAGTATCAACTGCGATTTATGCCAAAATAACTGAATTAATCTGTTTAGTTGTTGTATGCATGGGAGATAAATTACAGGCGTCTTTTTTGTTGCTTTTCGATTGTCCGGGCAAAAAGGCTACCGCGGAAAAAGTAACGAAGCCCCAGTCCTGCATAACAAATACGGCAATTATTTACTGTAATTTGAGATATCAAGAGAGGATGAACATGCCCTATCGTAACCGCATTTCGAATAATTCTTGTATGTGATTGACATATTCGTCTGACTTTTGATTAACAAACAAAATGTAGAATTAAATGACCCGAGGGTGGAGTCTAAACACGTGGCATATAGATTTTGCATCGCAACAGTCAGAATAAATGCTTTAAACTATTATCTCAAAGGCTATTGTTAGATACAACCCCTTTGAATAAATCTACTGAAAAGGAGCATTAACCAGAGAAAAATTAGAATTGTGTAGTTTGAAATCATTGTTATAAATAGAGCATTTGCTCTTATAGGAGCAAATACTCTATTTATCACAATGGTTTCACAAAGTGGCTGTTACAGAGTCGTCAAAAGTCGTCAATTTGAGGGAATGGGTTAAGGATTGGAATGGACTTCCTTCATGTGCATTTATTTACAATATATCAATAACAACTTAAGTCCAAGTATTTATAAAATGAGACGTAATCTATGTTGTTGTATAATTGTTTGTAGTTTTCAATATCGGGTCAGCTTTTACTCCACAGATGAATAAAGTTCAAACGTATATATATATATTAATGTGTTTCGTATTGAGACATCACTATGCATGATTTGTTAATGTCTTGACAGAGTGACCAAATGAATGTAATACCTGATTCGGATCCTAGGCTTCGTTCAGTTTTAAATTCTTAAATATCATCGTGGAAGGTGTATAACACGAACCATGGACAGTTATGCTAGTGATTTATGCGTCAATTCAAGACAAAGCAATACTTCATTCATGATTTTCATTATTATGAATGAACATGAATAACTGAAATGATTTAACCATTTGCCTAATACTTCAATTAGAATAGTTTGGTACTATGGATATTTAAGCGTTAACAGGAACAAACATGCTTCAGCGACCCACTATGGAGCTCACATAAAAGTCATTAATAAACAAATATAACGTCTTCTTTTGTAGCTCTCGACAGTCCAGATTCATTTGAGTCGCACCAAAAGTCTGTAAGTTTCATGATCTGACCTTTCTATTCCACTCTAATATGTTTAAGTCCTCTTAATGTGTATTTGATATACACGTCCTTCGAGTCTGTACCACTATCAGTAGATTGCAGTAAATTATAGAAATCGTATTGTCCAGCAGATATCTTGCAGAATCAAACTAGTCAAGAGGCCTCGACCACATCGTCTGATCTGTGACGCCTGATGAGATCATTTGTGCAGATGTGCATATCATTTACCAACTGTTGAGTCGCAAACAGTTTTGATCCAGCTCATCAATCGAGTTCCAAAGGTTTGTTATCACAAAACATATCCAAGTGTGGTGTTCGTCAGACAAACGTTTTTTTTGTGAAGAGTACAAACTAGAACGCAAACATATATTTGCCTATGTATGTGAAGTGCATAACTGTGTTGGCTAAATATAGGTTATTTCACAGACTTCACACATTTTAAAGATACATAAAAAACAATAGCGTTAATGATATTCTTGTTAAATAAACAATATGTATCGCGAAAATAAATCAGACACATAATGTAAACTATACAAGGAATGTCCATATTTAAAATTACCATGTACATAGGATGGAATTCACGTATTAAGTGTTCTGCATTCTACAGAATTTCGATTTTCATAAACTAATTTCAAAACGAATCATAGGACAAACTGAGTACAATTCCAAGTAATAATATAACTTGTTATTATAGGCAATCCACAAGTTTGTTAACCCGACACCGAATAGCGACAGCAAATTTGTTGCCTACGTGAACCAAACACGCAATCTGATCCTTCACACCAACGTTGTAGCAAATACTTGGTAAGTATTTAACATTTATCATGTACAGTAAGACCTCTCTATAACGACCACTGAATTACATCAAGTATTTTGTGTTAAAGGCAGGTGGATGCTTAAGGCAATGTGAAAGTAAAACAGAAGGCTCCTATAGGAGCGTTCTGTTTTACACCCACCAACTAATTAACACAATTTAGTGGTCGTGATAGAGAGGTTTCACTGTACAGAAATTTCTACCACACTAAAAGGTCTAATTTCTCGAGGCAAGTAATATTGAATTAATTATGTATTTTAAGCGATTCCTTTGTACTGTTTTGTACATGTACATGCCCATGAATTTATAAATGGCGACAGATAGCACACTCTGAAAGGTCTGACAAAAAGGGAGTAAAACTAGTCAATATCCGTGACTCCAATCGGCGACGATCCTTGTCGACAACTTTACCAAACAGTTGTTTTAGGTCTATAATAGATAAGATGTAGAAAACAATACTATTTCTCAATATGTTTATCATTAAAAATTAGAGCTGAATACTGGGTATTAATCATACAGGCACTACTCCTGCCATCGTTTACCAGAAGGTCCAGTTTATTGATTTACAGTTTGGGTATTGTTTGCTCGTCAACTCGACTAAACAAGCTGAAGAAATGTTAGTGTTGAACTGCTTTAAATAATCGTCTATACAAATAATCTGCAAATGTACACAATTCAAATATTATCGCTTTCAAAGACCTACATCATTGTCTAACTGGTTGCAGATTCTGATGGAATCATATGAGCACAAGTTGTAAGTTAAACATGAATTGTTCCATCTTGTTTGAATTTTGATAATATATGCACAGTGGAGTTTGCAGCATTTATACGCATTTATAGGTTTTTAAAGGCTTGAAACAAACAAGCACTATAGAAAAGTATTTATAATTCTTTACAGTCATACAGTAGTGGCGGCTGACCAGGAAGTGTTTGTTTTTCCACCGCAGACCGTTGGAGATTCTTGCATAACAGAAGTTGCATACACATTTTCTACAGAAGGAGAAAAACGAATTTGTTTCAAGACATCCCCGTGCGTATTTTATTTACCTGAAGTGGATTATTGCTGAGCATTGACAAGTCGTTTAGTTACAATGAAATATTTCTTAAAAAAAGGTTTAAGATATTAAAATACACCCAACATATATTAAGTACGCGCGCATACACGAACACATACGCACGCACACACGCACGCGAACATGTAAATGCACACACAAACAAGCACAAACAAGCACAAACACAACTGTTCCTCGTCTGCTCACCTATTCTAGTTGATGTAATGAGTAGAGAAAAGTTGATCTGACTTCTCACTTGAATATTGAATCTATCTGATTAAATTGCAATACATTTATGATTTATGGCAAAATTTGGATAACTTCCTCAAGAAAGTTGCAGTTGCTTTTTTTTAAAGTATTCGGTTACTCAATGTTTGGCCCATTCCTCCATATAGGCGACATATGGCAACCTCTTGCAGGAGCTGTACAAGCATGGTCTGACCTGTTTGCTTATGGAATTGTATAGATCTGGTTCCATGCTTATAAAGCTTTTTAGTCGAGTCTGAGTTTGTTCTCAAGCTTTTGAGTGATCAGATTTAAGCCAAAGGCTCAAATCTGTCTAATAAAAAACTTGAGAACGCACAAAGACTCAGCTAAAAAGTTTTTTAAGCATGAATACTGGTTCTGAACGTTTTGATCACAGTCAAAACTGTTATAGTAAATGTGTAATTATAAATATTGATGTCTATAAATAACTATGAGGAAATAAATTGTTAAAGTTAATATTCATATTGGAAGAAGATTTATATCAATACGTAACCCTGGTCGCCAATGGTGTTCTAATAGTACGTCCCTATCAGTGACGATGTAATATCCATTTGTACTCCGAAACAATAGTGATTTTCTTCGTCTTAAAACCTAAAATCAATCATCCGAAAGTCTGAAATTATATTTTAAAAGCATTCAAACAAATATTTTGAAACGATAAATATATGTTAACCTTTTAACTATATTAATATGCTAACCTTATTGTGTTTTCAGAACGTCTTCTTCGCAGACTCGATGTTTCTATGTCAATATTTATGCGAGCGAATCAGGTGGGTGCATAACTCTGCAAATTAACCCTTAATCTGTTGAATATTTAAAAATGACTCCCCATTTTCTAAATATTAATTAAACAAAAATACTTTAACATTGCGGAAAATGATTATTATGACAAACAGTACAGACCCTGATCAAAAAGATCTATAAGAATCCGTATGATCTGGATCTACACTGTTTGCAAAAGTCTTATATTCTCGGCTACCGATAATAAAGGGTTAGAATGCTGTGTACTTCACTTTAGCATTGCTCTTCATTATTTCAAACATTGAATTACTTTCGTATAATTAAACCATTCAATCCTGAATAATGAGAGTAGAATAGTCCGTCCGTGTTTCATTACATAGTTATCTCTTAATGAAAGGCTAAACTATGAGCCATTGATCTGGGTATACACTGTTTGCAAATGACAATGTTGAAATGGTTCATGTTTGTAGGAAAATATATTACAATTATGAATAATAATCTCAATTTCAATAAGTTGTAGATTTAACTGGTTAAGTCAATTATGATGTAAATCTAACGGTGAATAATGGACACTTACTGGACAATTACAACAACGCCAGGAAAACCATTAGTGAAATCAAAACAAACCAATTGTACTGCTGAAGTTTCCTACAGCTTTTCAGTAACAACAAAACAATAGGTCACAGAAACACCTGACAAATATACTACGCCAGTTTGATGTTTACACTTTTAAATGCTTGTGTTTTTTTTAATACAGACAAATGCAAGGCAAATACCTGTCAAAATGGCGGTGTCTGTTTCCATGCAAACAGAACTTCAATCTATTGTGAATGTAAAGATGGATATTTGGGAGACCAATGTGAAATAGGTAAAAAATACAGAAACGTACAAACAGTAGAAGCCCTCTAATGCGACCACTTAATGGATAAACATGGGTTTCTTTATAAGTAGATGGCTGATTAATGCAGGATGAAAGTAATACAAATGGACCTTTCTGCATAACTTCCATTCTGCATTCAGCTACAACCTGCCCATGCCCCCCCCCCCCCAGAATCATGTCTTTTGTTGGTTGTCGTATTAGAGGGGTTCTACTGTAGTTAACCGCGTCCTGTTTCGCCACTGCAATCAGTGTGGGTCGGGATAAGATTCCTAGTAACTCAGTCCAACTAGTGGTTGCTTTTTGCAAGACCAAAGTAATGCATAAATCTCATATAGGGGCTTTTTGCATAAATGTCATACTTTACTATTAACCCTTTCCTTCATATAAACCTCCTTTCACGCATTTACAAACATGTTGGAGCTGTCTGATCAGGGCCCCTGTGTTAGCACATGGTGAACTATACACCAGATTCAATAGTTTTGTTAGAGCAAAATTTTCATGTGTTCATATGTCGTGTATTAAAATTTATCAATTTTCATGACGGCATTAGTTCTAACTTGACTATAAAACAGGTAAGGGCGAAGCTCCCACCAGGTTTAAACTTACATACTGAATTTTAATGCTCATGTGGCGACCGTAAAATTCACCCCGTACTTCATTCTCAATATTGTTATGGTCCTTCGGGATCATCAGTTCCAGTGCCTTAGTTATGATAATTGAATACCGCTTAAGCCTATGCTGGGGGCATGAGTAGTGAGGCATGAACTAAATAACACCGCGTCTGCAAATTTTCAGTATCCAAAGTGTTTGCATAGATAATCACAGATGCGAGATTGGCAGCAAAAGAGTAGTTGACAATATATGCGATTATTGACAAGAATCGTTTCCTGAATGATAATTGGTTAAGTGGCGGCGCAAATAACCACCATACGAGAATACGTCACAAAATATATATCATAATAAATATTTGACCGAATGGAACAGCTATTTATCTATTAGCCTTCGGAGAATGTTTAAACGACACAAGGGTTATACCATGCATTTTCAAACTTCAAGCTATATTCCATTTCTCAGAAAAACAAACAAACAAGTAGAGTGTCAGACAGTTTTCACAATGAATGCCGAGTTATTCGGTGACAAACGTCGTATTCACCAATATGTCTGTAGCAGACTAATACAGTAAAAACTAGATGCTACAAAAGTTTAGTAATGAAGGACTCATGTCTTTGTAGGCAGGTGGCTGCTTAATGAAGGGTGAAAAGCATGCAGAAAGATCATAGAGAAGCTTTCTGTATCACGTTCATCCTGCATTAAGTTGTCACCTGTGTTAAGGATCAATAGTGGACCGTAGATGAGTGTTCGAATAATCGAGTTCCATTGTAGTTCATTACATCAACTACCCAGTTACCACGAAGTGTACATAAGCCACAATGATACCTAATAGTTTTTATATTCAGGTGAATGTGACTGGAAGGACAACCACTGTGACAGCAACGCTTTCTGTCATACAAATGGACATGCATCGAAGTGTATTTGTCCCCTTGAAATGAAAGGTCCACTTTGTCGAAACAGTGAGTATTTAGACGAAAACGTTTGATTATGAACAGGTAGTATTTGTAAAAGTTGTCAATCATATATATCAGTATATAAAACTATATACTACAATAATTTGAAAAAGTATTTTGTAATTAGATATTAAGTATAGTTATAATAATAATACAGTAGAACCTGTCTTAAGCGGCCATTAAATAGAGGTCAAACTATGAGTATGTGAGGCAGATGGTGGCTTAATGTACGCTAAAGGTAATGCAGAAAACTACTGTAGGACCAGTTTGCGTTACCTTTGCCCTGTTATGCAGGGCAAAAGTAATGCAAACTGGTCCTACAGCAACCATCTGCTTTTAAGACAACTGTGCCATATAAACGAATTGCCACTTAGAACAGATCTACTGTATAAACTATTTTCCTATTTCTAATGATGTTTATTTGTTATTTATAGTTATGCTCAAAGAGTTTGACAAAATGTAAACATTAGATTATTTAATAATCCCTGTTGCCATATAAACTAACCCTTACTGTGCGGGACACGAGTCACTAGTTTCATTTGCATATAGTGTAAACACAGATGAGATAGCTCATGTGTTGAAAGCGTTAAGGATGCCATCGTAAATGCTTATAAATGTTCATTTGAGACTAGGTTTTGCTTCATAAAATAACAGGCTAATCTTGATTGAAAACATATAAAATATACAGTAGAATATAACTAATGCGACCACTTAATGAATAAACATAGATGCCTTTATAAGCAGGTGGTTGCTTAACGCAGGACAAAAGTAATGCGGAAAGCTCCTCTATGATTTTATCTCCTTTAGGTGGTCCCATTAGAGGGGGTTTACTGTACCATTTGAAAGTTAATTTTCAGTTATTAATACTTTACTAAATAAATATTACTCTTTCTTTCAGGGACGTCCTCTCTTGTACATGTGGTGAATATAATTGATATTAGCCCATTAGTTCACAGTGTCCCTTAAAGACGACATAAGTAAACATTGTAGACCCAGATCAAATGGCTCCTGTAGGAACCTTTTGATCCGGATATGTACTGTTTGCTGGACTCATCAATGTTAATGGCTTTTTCCAGAAAATATTGTGTTAGCTGTAACCACTCCGCATGAAAAAACTGGTGGGTGTCAAAGGAAGACATTGACGGGTTTTGTTTGAATACTATGGGAATAAATGGGTTGAAAATGACTAGGTAAGAATTTACCAGACTATTTGACTTTGATGCTGATGATCCCTGGCTGCAGAACTATGATAAATTGAAACACCATTCGACTTCAATGAAATAGCCATATAAATAGGACCCCACGAACGGCTGAGTATACAGAAATTTAACGAAAAAAGTGCGAATACAAAACGACACATGGGTTAAGAATTATTTAATGTGTTTTGGTTAGTAACTTTATTAATGTTTTTAGCGAGGTACCAAAACCTATTGTTGATACAGTGTATACGTGATACATGGTTATTAATTTCGTTGTCCTAGCTGCAATAATAAGGACATAATTACCGTAACCAGCTTTCAAAATAGCTAAAGCGAGTTTTATACGGTTTAACCACTTCTCTCATGTTGACGTTTTCAACGCCTCTATTAAAGTCACTTTTCGATACCATTGTGATAAAAAGAGCATTATATATATCATTCTATATGACAATAGTTTAAAAACTACACAATTCTAGAAGTTTCATTTTGATTCTCTAGTAAATGCTCATTTTCGGTAGTTTTATTCACAACGGATGGATCTTATATAACTATTGAGGTAATTGTTTAAAACAAATTACATATATCAGAGAAAGAACACTGTAATGTTATATACCTTTAGACTGATCGTAAGATTTAAGTTTAACATCTGATCAGATGTAGAAGAAAAACCGACCACGCATTTAACCCTTTTCAATATGCATGTAAAAATGATATCATGAACATTAGCTTTTATAATGTAAACTTTCCAAAGGGTTTATATTTGGCCAAAAGCTGCAGAATCAGATCTATATCATGTCAAAGGGAAACAGAACAGAACCAGATCAGATGGCTCCTATAGGAACCGTCTGATCTGGGTCTACTCTGTTTGCAAATGTGTGAATACACGCTTATATGAAGGAAAGGGGTACATTACATATTGATGTGTCCTACTGTTAAGTTTAGCATATTACCTGGTGCCGGCGGATGAGTGATTTCCTCGATAAACAGTTTGGATCCAGACGAGACTCGGTGTCTCGTCTGAACCAAAACTGTTTGACACTCTTATTGTATTTTGGAACGAATAAAGTTTGAAAACTAATAGGGCGTTCTGTATGAATTTCACCCTGAATTAAGCAACCTGCTGTCTTAAAGATCAATAATGATACGTATGTGTGAGTGTATGTGTGTGTATTTGTGTATGTATCGAGTTTAAACAGGTACATAGACACCATTAACCTTTAGACTGCTGAGCAATTTATTTTTATATAACTTTTCACCCACTACATTTTCAAAATTCTAGCTATAATCAGTTAGTCTTACAAACTATTATCAGGGCGTCAGACAGTTTGGATCCTGATGAGACGCCGAGTAACTCGATACAAACTGCTTGCATATATCATCACTCATACTGCAGGCTAATGGTTAAGGTGTTCAGTTATTGTACTTGTTATTACTGATTTCTTTTTGTTACTCGCTGAAGGTCGGATTTACTGACACAGCGAAGCCGGTTAGACTCAGCTGCTTCTTGAATCGAAAGTGTGCTTTCCAGCTTGGTGTTTCAACAAAGGATTCCAGGTAGCCATCCATGTAAACGTTTTCATCTTGAACACTTTGTAAAATCAGTAGGTTGACGGGGACACAGCTATTGACAAGTGTTATTTGTCATTACGTGACTTGTTCCCTCTTTTAAACTCATATAGGTAGTTACATGTTACATATTGAAGACAATAAAGTAATTCATTTCAGATTCAACATAACTAAATATGTAAACAATGAGACTGGTATATTCAATGGTTCAGGATTTCAGCTGGAATATCTTGCTTGTGAACTAATTCTATAGTTTAAGTCATACATTGTCGGCCTGTTCGATAGCCTGAATCACGCGCATGGTATTAAAATATGTGAGCAGTGGTGTCCACACAGAGCTAATACGTATACATAACTGTAAAATGAAGGCGACCTCTTAAATCCAGAAATGGAAGGAGAACGTCGGATATCTGTACTATTTCATTTTTGTCGTACCCTTTATTACTTTTCTACAGTTACTCTGTTTGCAGCTCAATCATTGAGTACACTAGCGATAGGAGGATACAGTATGTTCAATTAAATGTTTTTTTGTTATACATGCACTTTACCACTGTATTTGCTGTCGCGGTTGTTGTAGATTAGTCGGAGAGGGGATACGTTTATTTACAATGTTTGTCTTTTAGGATGGGGATGGAATAAGGGTGAGGTTGGGCGCCCATAAACCGGTTTAGACCCCCGGTGACTTTTGTCACTGACCGTTCCAAGGCGGTACTTCCATCTTCCTCCTAGTGTATGTTTGTTTTGTCTTTGTGCGTCTCTTGTTGTTTTTTATACCTATGTACATTTGCTGTTTCCTTGTGTTGCTGTTCGGGCGAGTGTTTGTTCTGTATGTGGTGTTTCCTGCATGACTCATTTTTGTACCTTTGTTTCGGTACACCACACCGGGATGTATTTGAAGGTGTGAGCAGTGGTGTTCAGACAGAATTGATACATGTAAAATGGACTGTTTTCAGACACAGCACCCGGGTGGTATTTGGGTTTGTGAGCAGTGGTGTTCAGACAGAAGTGATACATGTAGATTCCAGCCAGACTGGCTCAGCGTTGGCCACTGTTTCCTTTATTCCTCTTGAAGTTGGAATGAAAACCGTATGCGTCCAAACATATGCTCGTACTCGGTAAATATACATTGTTTAACCATTTTCCTCATATGAGCGCATTGTCTCGCATGTCAAACAGAGTGGATCCAGAACAGGGTCTTGTCTGTTTGCTTTTGACATAACATAGATCTGATTAAACATTTTTTATCAAAGTAAAACAATTCCTTGAAAAGTATTAATTATGAACAATGAGCTAAGAAATAGTCATGGTGCCAATAATTCGTAAATGGATATTGAAAAGGAAAGGAAAACATTGATACGTACATTTCCTCCACTGACCGGCCATCTAACTCAGCTATGAACTTTGTATAGCCCTTTCACCGCCAATGTCGCATAAATGCACCACGACAAGTTTTGCAGTCTCAGATCAGACGCCGCCTTAAAAAGGCGGCGTCTGATCAGGAACTTCACCGTTTGTTTCAATCTCTATTTCTATAGTTGTGCTTTATTCCTTTTAAAGTTGCATTTATTTATCTCATTTCCATATTTTACTGCATGACTTAATAACATTGGATTGCAGACGACAATTAGAAATTTTTCAGCGAAAGGGATAAAGAAAACATGCTATATAGTGATTTATTTGGTAGAAATAAATACTCAGCTATTTGATTGATTGGTGCTTGTTCAAGAATGATTGAGTCGGATCTCACATATCATATTTATTAGCCGTCCAATGTCACTCCCTATCGACTGTGTTACAATGAGGGGTGCGCCTGCGAGAAGAAATGTTACGGTTTAGTAAAGAGAATGTTAAGGCATCTGCCCAATGTGTTAAGGCATCTGCCCATATTTTCAGCACCCCGGGCGAGATGGAGCAATAAAACACATTATCAGGTCATAAGTAAGATTTGTTTCAACTTTTAAATACGTGTTAGTCTTATTACTTATTAAGTGTTTTTGAGAGTATAGAATCAATGTTTTAGGCCTGATAGAAGACTCAAACTGCACTAGTTTATGTCGTAGATATTGAGTGTGGTTAAAATATACTGAAATTTGTATTAAACGCAATAATGGAACACCTATCCCGTTCTTAATACCAACACTTGATATTCCAGATTTTAACAGCTATTGTAGAAATTAAATCTGCCTAAACCTTTGATGACCTCAGTGTATAGACAAATCAGATTGGTCCTAGATGCGCCCTCTGATCAGGGTCTGTAATGTTTGTCATTCAAAATCCACTAGCAATGCAGACCCAGATGAGAAGGTTCCATTAGGAGTTTACTGACCAAGGTCTGTATTGTTTGTCATTCAGAATCCCCTAGCACTGCGGTCCCAGATGAGAAGGCTCCTCTATGGGACTCTCTGAACAGTGTCTGTATTGTTTGTTCTTCAAAATCCCCTACATGTAGCAGTGCAGAAGCCAATGAGAAGGTTCCTCTAGGTGCTCTCTGACCAGGATCTGCATTATTTGTCTTTAAAATCTCCTATCAAACCTTTCAAACTGAATAAATTCTAATAATTAACCCGTTCCCTGTTTTATATTCAGTCTAATTTTCACTACCTACTGTATATTCATGGACAAAATAGTTATATTGAAATATAGAAGGCGTAACCTTGTAGCCATTTTAGAAACTAAAGAAATACATTTATCAAATTCCAATAGCAAACAGAGTAGACCCTGAGCTGGGTCTACTCTGTTTGCAAATGCGTGAAAAGATGTTTATATGACGGAAAGGGGTAAACAATGATTGGCTATTCCATTCCAAAACATCAGCGTTGAACATGTTAGCCCTTTTCCTGATACTGACACATTTGGTGCTTCTGTATACATAGTGGATCCAGATCAGAGGCTGAAATGTTATAGATTCGTATTTGTTTACAATAGCAAATATTTGTACTTTTAATACAATAACAAAAATAAGTCATACATGAATATTCATCCGGTAAAAGGTTATTACAGTTACTATAATAAATAATAAAATAAAATATAATTTTCTTAACAATAAGCACGACTGGAAAATTCTCCATTGCAAAATTGATATTTTCGTCAGCTAATTTATTTCCTGATATAAAGTATAGAAACGACAGACCCAGATCTGAAGACTTCTGTAGAAGACGTCTGATCAGGATCTGCTCTATTTGCTTATGGTATAATTGTCTTCCCTGTCTGCCTGTCGCAAAGTTTGTCTGCGCTTCTTCTCAAAAACGGTTGGGCAGATTTAAATAAAATGTCACAGCATGAGAGTAGTTGTGCATGTCGCAAGGGTGATCTGGTTCGATTGTTTGTCATAGTTATGTTCCCTACAATTTGTTTTAGAAAAACATCGGCAGTAAAAACATCAGTTAGTAATTGTAATTACCATGTAATCGACGTCTTGCATAGATCCAAAGATATGTACCCAGGGAGCCAGTGGGGTCTACCGTGCACCCCCGGTAGTCGGAGGGGTGGGTGGGGGTGTTAGCACGGTAGCCCCTATTGTCTCCCTGAGTAATGACAGAATTTAAGAATCTATCTTTCGAGTATTATTTGTAGATATACAGTACCCCCCCCTCTAAACCGGAATTTCGGTAAATAAGATTTTAGATACTTTTAGGCAGACGACTGCCTAATGCTGGGTGAAGGTCATGCAGAAAGGAGCTTTCTGCATGACTTTCACCCTGCATTAAGCTGCCACCTGTCTCCAAGACCGACATTTATGCTACATTTAACGTGTAGTTTAGAGGTGGTTTTTTGTATACAAAAAAACGTCGCTTATGTTAGAATAAAGTCAAAATGTAATGCCGTACGGCATTCAGGCAGAGTCTGTAACGCTGTAGATAAGAGACCGTAACATGCGGTCAGTTGATTGGGAAGAAGCCGTAACATGTACACGGATGTGATAGTATGGATAAACTCGTCAAAAGTAATTTAAAACCTGCAAATTAAGTGTACATGCGGGTGCTTTATACTATATAAGGCATTACCGTTATATATCGTTTAAAAAAATCACCTTTAGTGAAACGATATGCAAAACAGAGCAAAATCTTCATGTTTTTAACAAGTTATTACTTTTAAAACCCCCCCTTTTCGCGCACTAATTGCTTTTAACTCGATTTCCTGCGTACGTATGAAGTATAATTCGATACGATATACGATATTGCCTAAGTATTGAATAAAAGGAACCAAAACTTAGGAAAATAAACAGCTTACTGAACGTTAAATGAATCTTCTCTCTCGCATATTTGCAAAAACATAGGCAGGCGCCGTAACATGTATTCTCGCAGGCGCACCTCTCATTGTAACACAGTCGATAGGGAGTGAATGTGCTGTGTTGTTTTTATTTCAGAGTAAATGAAGAAAATGACGACGAAATATGTTTCGAGGCAAATGTCATTAAAGGTAAATATTTTGAATAATTTATAACCTCACATTGTGAAATAGTTATTCATGCATAGACTAATTAATAAACTTATTATATTCCTGAAATAGTGAACTGGTTTGGAAAGAAATAATGCATACATTAAGCCTGGTGTTATATAGATAAAGTGTTTGAGAAGCGGTCTGTGTTACGAGTTTAAACTAAGTTGTATTCAATATTCGGTAAAATCGACTGTTGACTTGCAATATATGTCGAAAAGAACAGATGGATATTAGACGTCTTTAATGGTTCGATATAATACCAAATGTGGGAGATTAATTAATGATTAGTAAACAAGTGCAGAATCAGCACCACTAAACCATAGCCATGATATGTTTTGAGTCGGTACATAAAGCATTAATCGTTTACTTCATAAATACGCCTTTCAGCGCCTTTATAAACAGAGTCGACTCAGATCAGAGTCGACCCAGATCAGATGGATTCCATGCTTATGGTATAATACAGATCTGAGTTTACAGTCTCGCCATTACCAAAATTACTGTGACCATGTGGTATTATAACGCTCAATCTAATGGATATTTATGGTGTCCTTATTTCTGACATGGATATTCATGGAGTATATATGATTTGTTTTCAGACTACTCGCTCATCTATGGATTTGATGTAAGTATGTGATACTTTCATGTTGCCTGTAGTGGTTCGTGTACCCGTGGATCCAGCTTTTACCTAAACCAGTACTATAACTAACCATCGCAAAATAAAACTTAAAGCTCGTCTATACATCATTCCCATTGTATTTTTTTTTATATTTTCATGTCCTTCGGAATCATCAGTTTCAATGCTTTTTAAGCAAATTGAATACCATTTACGCCCGTGCTAGCGGGCACGAGTAGTTTTGCACTTTTAAGAGACTTAATAAAACCGCATCTGCAGTTTTCTCTTCTTGCATTACTGGTTTTGATTTCGAATGACCTCCTACTTTCAGAATGTTTGTATGTAGCGGACCAGCGAGTGTTAAGTGTTCGTGTGGCGGCCGTAACACGTCGCCCCGTTCTTCATTCTTATTGTCTGGTCGTTCTGGATCATCAGTTTAAATGCTTTAATTTAGGAAATTTGAATACCGCTTAAGCCGGTGCTGGGGCGTGAGTAGTGTTGTACTTTAAATACCTGCTTATGAATATACACCGTTTTCTCTTTTCGCGTTGCTGCGTTTGCTTTCGAATGATATCATTCTTTTAGAATTTACTAATGCACATTATCCAGATGGATCAAATAGTTTGGTTCCGCCATCTTCAAATTTTGAATGAAGTCTTCACTGTTTGCAACGGTAATTAACAAAGTTACATTACGGTAGAACTTGTTTTAAGCGGTCATCATAAATAGGTGTAAGCATGTGTCTTTCAGGCTAGTGGTAGCTTATTGCAGGTCAAACGTAATGTAGAAAGCTCATATCGGAACTTACATTTAAGACTTCTATGTTCCATAAATGTATGGCTTCTTAAGATAGACTCTATTGTATTTCAAACGAGCGACAAGTAGTATAGCCCTTGTTAAGATGCAACAGTGTAACGCTAGGTTATTTGTTATTAGTACTGTTTGCAGAGGTTCGGGTCTCTTTGGCATGCTCCCGATCAAATTGTTATGACCTTTGACCTGATCTGAGGTAGCGTCATGATTTCTATTAGTTTGAATTTAAAACTGATGTCAATATCATGCTGCAAAAACAATATACACTGTTTGATGTTCAATGCAATCAATGGTTTAATCATACAGGTCTATGTGTTATGTTACATTCAGTTATAATAGAAAATAATTGTTCTCTCTGGCTTTGATTTTGTTAAATGTAACATCAGGACGACAAGGCAATTCAAAAGACAATAACATTGAATAACTCTTTCAGTATATCTGGTTTACAAACTTAAAATTGTAATTGTTTTACCAACCATTTGTATATGTTAATACTCTATTTAGCTTAATTAAGTTCGCGGACACCCATGTTACCTTCTCAACCAGCTGGTACATTTGCAAAGGTAATTTAGGGCCCTTTTAGTATATTAAAAGTAGTAAATAATGTAGAACCAAAATGTGTCTGTCTGAATAGGGTAGTTCATTGTAATTATAGTCCATTATTACAAAAATCCTGATTGCAATGTATCTAGTGTTTGTAATGAAACATTAATGTATTCCTTTTATAAATAAGTGAATCGAATGTCTTCCAATGAAAACTCTTATTGCCTTACAACAAAATATATGCTGTTTTGCAACCCATATTGTTGAATTTCCATAAGTTTGGTTTTACTGTGTATTTCGATCTAATTACTAGTCCTTCATCTGAACGCAGATCAGCAAGTGGTAACATGACTCAAAACGGTCATGCGACACTAGGATACATGAAACGTTTAACCTACATGGTTACCATAATGTATGATTATTTTCCAAACAGGATAAACCTCGATTCACATTCCCAAGTTTACCTGATAATGCTGTTGTCAGATGTCCTGTGCTGGAGCCGTGCCACATTTTGTTAAATGTAACACCAGGACAAGGCCATGACAAGGAATGGTATATATCATTTTCGTCCCATTACATCACTGCAATCATAACTTAAATGTTTTGTACCAGTGCAGTTCAAATATGTTTAAACCATTAAGATAAATTTTGGTAAATATTATGAACAATCGAGTGAGTGAGTTAGTTTGGTTTTACGGCACTGCGACACTGTATAGGTCATATAGCGTCGATGAATAATGAGATGAGATGGTGATGAGGGATGATTTTAGGAAGATGATTTCGGCTAATCTCACTCTCTGCGAAGCAGCGCATGAGATCAAAACTACCAACCTACCTTCCTTTTAGTTCTTGACAGAAGGGATATTCTTCGTTCGCCAAGAACAGGGCAGGTTGGTGGTACTCAATAGAATGTAGATACACTATTGACATACAATTTAATTATTTACGGACTAGCCATTATAAAACTTTGATTAAATATTTACCTATGACTGCGTTTCTATGGTGTGGCGCGTAACACGGGTTATAAGTGTTACTATGTGCATATCATAACCAGTCATAAAGTGGGCAAATTCACAAATTAGCATTCATCATGTAGAGTTCCATTAATCCATATCAAACACTTACGGGATTATTCCCGATCCAAAACGTATGGCAAACGAAAGGATTGACAGATGTGATGTCGACATACAGACAGACTGACATAATTTATTATGTGGCATGGACACACGGACGGACTTGCGGGTGTGGCGTGCACAGGCAGTCGGACTGACGGATGCGGTATGCATAGACGCACGGACTGATGGTTTCGGTGTGAACAAACGGAAGGACTGACAGATGTTGCGTAGACAGACGGGCGGATTGATGATTGAAGTAAGGACAGGCGGGTGGACTGACGGAGCAATAGACACCTAAATGAAGCATGTAATGAAAGGCTAAGATCAATGGAATTAAAGAAAGCGCGTTAGTCATTTCAAATGAGTATCGTAACTGTGCTTATCAGTTGACCGCGAAACAAATCTCCCACATGTGTGTTTGGACACATCAATGTAACCATTGTGTTTACGTGACAACAATACCATATCATATAGCACAGTATTTACAGTTTCTGTACACTTCTCTCGTATTGCTTATAATTAGTTACATTTTCGCGCAGAATGAATGTTTACGTGAAATCGATCATAACTGGCTGAGAAGTACTAGGCTTTAACCGTGTACTCCGTAGATAAACATTTTAGCACCTTTGCAAACAGAAAAAACAGACCCAGATCAAACGCTCCTGTATAAATCGTATGATCAAGGTCTGGTTTGTATACTTAATAAAGAATAATAACATATTAAGAAATAATATGTGTCTATTTCTACAGTTTCTTACATGGCTCAAGCCTTCCGTAATCGTATATCATTATAAAATGCATTTAACTATTATTCATGATGTCAGATAAATTGTAGATAAATGCTGGACAAAAGGATTACAGTAAGCTTCAAAGAGGTGATTGCATTAGTCATGCTGTGTTTTAAGATTTTGTGGCAATAATATTTTACAACCTTGTATCAATTATAGTGTACAAGTAGAAAGTAACACTGTATCTTATTACTTAATTACCTGATAAAGATAACCTTTCATTTTAAATTTTCTTTACTTCTTTCCCGTTCCTCTTGGCAGCATGAACGTATATTTTACCACAACTCCTTTTGAATTTGGCCATGTGTTTTCCTCTTGTTCGAACTGTGTGAATGGAAACGGCTCCAATAACTGCTCTGTTGATATATCGGTGACACCAGATTCCACAGATGAAAATAAAACGCAAACACTATGTGTAGCAGTAGAGTTAAGCGAGTGAGTATCCAAATTACGATCATAACAAGATTTTACCGAAACATTATTCCGCTTAAAATGATGGGGTCACTACATACAACTTAAGGACATCTCTTTATTTTAATAGCAGCCATTAAAGAGGTCTACTTCCAGGTATTTAAGCCATTCCTTCAGATTCACGCCCTTCATTTTCTCATTTAATACTGACTCCCTGAAACCCATTCACTCATGTTAACGCATTTGACGCCTCTGTAAAACTCACTTTTAGAAGCTTTTGTGATATACAGAACATTTGCTGCATAGGAGTAAATGCTCTATTTATCAGAATGGTTTCAAAATTATACACTTCTAAACTTGTCTTTTTCTCAAATTAATGCTCCTTTCAGGTTGGGTCTAAAACAGTATAAGTAGGAATAGGTAAAGGTAGATAATAACATGTAGATGAACAATCTAGTTAATTGTGGAAAACATTTACCAGACATTATAAGTAGTAAACTTACAAAAGGGTTCTAGAAAGATGGTTTAATACTAGTAACTTTTTCGAATTTAACATATATCGTACCAATACAATCATTTTCAGGTGCTATTTCAGTCATCCTGTTTTACAAATTAGGATTACTCATTTACAGCCAAGGTGTTTCTTGAAGTCTTGGGACGAAAAAGGCATTCATTAAATCAATTACATATTTACAAATAGGAAACGTTTGCAAGTAAACGAAATTTACCTAAAATACACTAACAGTTTTGCATCTCGATTATGAGGTACGTGTAAATACCTCGTCTGAGTATGGTGTATGCGAATTCTTGGTAAACAGTCCAATTGAACGTGTATATTGTCGCCTGTTCAAGATACAAAATGTTTTACATTCTGTTGGTGAATATTTATAGAGAAGACATGACGTTAGAATTAAATGTAAAACAGTAGTTGTTGCTGAAAATTAAACCTGCTAAGCAAGCTGATGTTTTATTTTTAAAGATGGCTTAAGTTCACACGATTAACAGTGGTATATTAGCATAATGTGTCGTGTGACGTATCCCCACACCAGTGTGGTTGTTGTTGATAATGATCTCCAACTGATGCATGTACTCATATAAATACTCTTGAAAAGAAACTTATCCATTCACCTGCTAAATGCAAACCTACTGGTATTTTCAATCAGATTGGGTCCAGATGAGACGTCTAATAAATCGCTTGAATTCAGTTCTTTTTTAAATGAAATAATTTCAAGATTTGAAGATTATGAACAACTTTATACTGATGGTTCAAAAGATGATGAGAGAGTCGCAGCTGCCTTTGTGGCTGATGACACAGAGACAAAATTTCGGCTTCCTGATAATGCCTCCATTTTTTCAGCAGAGATCAAAGCTATTGACTTAGCTCTTGATTATATTGCTGGAAAATCATATAGTAAACATATAATATTTTCGGATTCTCTTTCTGTTTTACAATCTCTGAGTAAATGTTCTTCAAAAAATGTTCTTATTAAAAAACTTGTTTTAAAATACCATGAAATGTCTAATTCAAAAGATGTAATATTTTGTTGGATACCTAGTCATTGTGGAAT
Organism: Azorinus chamasolen; assembly: GCA_963576725.1. Lineage (NCBI taxonomy): Eukaryota > Metazoa > Mollusca > Bivalvia > Cardiida > Solecurtidae > Azorinus > Azorinus chamasolen. The sequence continues at coordinate 28,681,516 of OY755235.1, forward strand.
ACAGGGCAACGAGAGGGCGGACATTGCAGCGAAGTCTGCCCTTGAATCGCCTGAATCTGATATGAGAATACCGTATTCGGATTTCAAACCACAAATTACTAGACATATTCTATATAAATGGCAGGAGTCTTGGAATGAGGAAATTCATAACAAGCTCCATGCTGTTAAACCTATTTTAGGTGAACATTTTTGTTCATGCTTGCCAATTCGGCGTGATGAGGTCGTATTGGCCAGAATAAGAATTGGACATTCTTTTTTAACTCATTCATTTTTACTGAAAGGTGAAGTTCAACCTGAATGTTTATTTTGTTTTGAGCCTTATACAATTCAGCACATTCTCATTGAATGTCCTGATTTAATTTTAATCAGAGATAGGTTCTTTCAAGCAGATTCCCTGAGGGAACTGTTTGAGCTGGTAGAAATACCCAAAATATTTGATTTCTTAAAAGCCATTAATATATATTCTAAAATTTAAAAGGTATATTTTTAGAATGTCGATTATGTTTTGTCCTTATTTTATTTACAATCCTGTTGATCGGGACTGACATTTACATAATCTAGTGAGATTGTCTTTATTTGTTTTCATCATAGAGTTTTATTTACATTATTTATTCGGCTCTATATGACCATCAGTGTCGATGGGCCGTAAAACACCATTCATTCATTCATTCATTCTAATAAATCGTCTTCTCATCTGGATCCAAGTAAGTATAATTTGCAGCAATTTAGATTTCGAGAAGACACCAGTTTTCAGTAGGCCAATTATAACTTATTCATATATATGTGTTAGTCGGGACATAAACAAGCAATGTAGATCCACGTCAGAAGGTTGATAGACGAGCCCTCTGTTTATAGTATGCACCGCTTGCTTGCTGGTCATTCACCATAGGTCAAAGTAGCAATACACCGATATACGGCGGATGCACCCCTCAAAATGAGCCGGATTAATCAAAATTCTAAGCAATTCAGATTTAAATGGGTTATTGCTTTCATCATGTCACTGATATCTGTATATCTCTGTAGAACACACCAAAAAGGTGAAGAGAGGTGTTTCAACGTGACAATCCAGAGCAAAGCAGAGTATAACGGTTTGTAAATGTTTACATGTTGTTACTTTTTTAGTTTCGGTGTAATCTTAATCCATTTGAGCCCAGTGGATGATTTAATCTTTATATATTGGGTTAGTGCATTTTTGATCCAAGGGATGCATGGCCTGATTTTTCAATTTCGTTCTGTTTTATATTGAAATTCATATAGCTAACAGTGTAGACTCTGATCAGACGCCGCATAATGCGGCGTCTGATCAGTCTACACTGTTTGCCCCATTCCATATATGGGATCGTGTGCGCAAATGGGTTCGTTATAGGAGAAAGTAACTGTATCATGAGCATGCGAACGCGATTGACTGTACTTTTAATCTAGTCTTAAAAATAATTTGTGACAAATATGTGCATTGACATGCTTCGATATATTTGATATTATAGTCTACATTGACCGGTTCCATTTCTAATCGGTTTACTGCGTGAATATTCATGTTAGAAATAATGACACCATGCATATCCATCAACACTGTAAAATGTGACCATGGTAGAAACTATAGAATCAAATACATACTATTTCATTAGCGAGCAGAGCTGACCCTAATCAGACAGCTGATAAAGGAACGATCTGATCTGTATCTACCCTGTTTATGACGGCATTAAGGATGTAATTTATCGAGTAAAGGTTTAAAGTAGTCACCTGTTTATGTACAAAGGTTATTTTTACAAAGTTTGAAATACAATGCTTTAATGGAAAATATATTGTCGCAATGACATTAGTCGCCGTAACTAATATCAAATTATGTAGAGACTGAAAATGTATCAACTGCTGAATGACACGCAGTGACAAAGCTTGCTTTCGTAATAAGAACAAAATGAGGTTTTATGCAATATGTTAAAACCTAACATACTATATTTGTCAAAAAACCTTTGCAGCCTATAATGTCGGACACTGCCTTCCAAACTAAGCTAGTAATGAAAGTGTCGGCTCTAAAACTTCCGTAACACTACGGAGGTATTTTTCATAGGAACGAATAAAGATTCAAATTCTGGAAGAGACGATTCTATAGAGTGGTCTCGGCATATGATTTGGTGACGAAATAAAGTAGCTATACTTTAGAAATATTCTAATTTACGCATCTTATACGGGCCTCTGATATTTGCAGTGCATTACCCATGTCGACCAAACCCTTGTATACACGGAACCTGTTCGGCGGTGAATTCCTATGCACATTGCACGTGTGATCCAGGCTACGTTGGAGAACAGTGTGATCACAGTAAGCTAACCAATGTTTGTGTAGCCCAAATGAGACAAGTGATACATAAAATACATCAACAATCAATAAACCATTTCGAGGGCTTGGTGCAAAACTATTCTAACTCCTTCACTAAAGTGAAGGAGTTAGAATAGTTTTCCACCAAGCCCTCGATTTGCCGTACACGTCATTTAAGGTCGCTGTCTTATTTAATAAAATGATAAAAAGCCGTGGATTAACAATAGTGTACATTTTTTATAAATGCGCCCTGTATTGCCAGCTAATATAAAAGCTACATGATATTTGCCAGAAAATGGATATACAATATATTAAAGTTGCATAACATCTACTGGCAATAGCTGAAATCGACATGATATTTTTAGTAAAACAATAGGGACAACATTAAAAAATGCATTGGTTTTGGCGAGTAAAATATGAAAGCATATTATGTAATCTACATATTAACTTGGCAATCTATGTGCTTTATGCCTTCTTTTGAGAGGGGTATTGTACGATATGTTACCTTAGTCATCACAAGGATAAAACTGCAAAAATAGAAATATAGACCGTGCAATTTGTCTCATGTAGTGCTTAGACGGAAATATGCCAGATAAATATATAGCCAACTTCAAATTTCAAACCAGTGTTAGGTTTCTTCTGGTTTTTTTACAGAAACATAAATAAGTGAATCTAATAGTTTGGATTCTAAAGCGAACCATCGTTAAAAATGATGTCCCAATTCCAGAATTGTCATCAGCTAGTCCACAAATATGATGGAAAAGTACATTTGAAAACTCAGCGATGAAAGGGTTAAGATGTTTCACGTGTCATTCCCATTCTAACTGTAATAATAATCTTGCAGTTGATATGTTTTATGCTCGGTTCATCTTTGATATCTCCCTATGTTTGACCAGCTAAACGGTTATAAATAAGATACAATAGAACGTGTCTTAAGCGGTCATTTATTTATTGAGTACATGAGTCGTACAAGCAGGTGATTGCTTAATGCAGGGTAAGAGTGATAGGGAAAGCTCCTATGGGAGCTTTATCACATTTTCCCTGTATTAAGCTACCACCAGTTCTATAAATCCTGGGTCCATGCTTATAAAACTTTTAGTTGAGTCTGAGTACGTTCTCAAGCTTTTGATTGGTCAGATTTGAGCCTCTGGCTCAAATCTGACCAATCAAAAGCTTGATAACTCAAATCTGACCAATCAAAAGCTTGAGAACGAAAGTCAGACTCAACTAAAAGCTTTATAAGCATGGACCCAGATTTGCTTAAGCCATGTTCTACTGTACACGTTGTCTCTAGAACCATTCGACTGCCACACTGATAAGTGTATCAACGGCGTATGCCAGCGTTTTGTCTTCTCCTCTCACTGCGTTTGTTACCAAGGCTACTATGGACAGCGATGTGAATTCCGTGCGTATATATTCTTTAGAATAATATCATGGTAAACGTATGGTGTATTATGTCATATATCCCATTATTTCAACATATTGCTTTTTTAGTAAGAAAACAGCTCCACAAGTCAGTCATTGTGTAGTCTTATTATTAAATACAGACTACACATAAAAACGCCTTTTTGAGCATTTGCCCACTTGCCTTTGCAAACAGATTAGACACAGAACAAACGACGGCTCATATTGGAAAAATCTGATCAGGGTCTGTTGTGTTTGCCGATAGATAATATGTCAGTATAAGAGTTTAGCTAATTAATATTCATAAATTCACTATTTTAACATGAATATTCATCTATTCATAATCCTGGGATCCTTTCTATATTTCAATCGCCGCTGACAAATTGTCAGTGATACATATTGATAGACGCACGCATAACTAATCTACATACACGTTGTATATATATTTGTCAGTTTGATATCAGCGTACCCTTCATATCATATTATATTCCTAATATATTACCATATTAATATTCCCAAGTTTATTCCATTTTAAACAGATAAAAACTAATTTTACCTGTTTCTGCTTTGTGAACAATATTTTGTTTTTAATTTCAGGAGGGGTCAATCCCTAGTGACGATCAAACAACAAGCTGGTTGCAATGAGTTGTAATTTAGATGTACGATTTTCTTAATTGCATAATAATGCACACGCATGCTTGATACTGTTTCGTTAGCACAATGTATTTCATTTGTTGTGTATATGTCTGTCTTTGTCTTTTAATCAGCATTAAAAGGGTACTATGCAAAGTTTTTTCAGGTTACAATAAATTTCGTTTAGGTTTGGCTGCACAGAATTTGGAATTTGGATTCTACAAAATAAGAAGTGTATTATGGCTATGTATCCAGTCATATATGTCTGTCCCAGATCAGACGGTCCCTACAGGAGATCTCTGATCAGGCTCTGCTCCATTTGCTTATGGAATATCATAGGTATATCTCTGCACGTTCTTCCTTGGAAAGAAATTCATGTGTTTATATGCTGTTTTTTAAAATATCATCTTTTAATTTTCATGATGCTATCATTTCTTACACGAATATTAATAAAGTAATGGGCTAATGTTATCCTATTAACCCACTTGTATATATGGGACGTTGACAAGCAGTGTAGACCCTGATCAGACGCCGCATAATGCGGCGTCTGATCAGAGTCTACACTGTTTGCTGATAGGAATGTCAATATAAAACCAAAACGAAAATGAAAATTTAGATGATACATCCCTTAGATAACAAATGGACTAATCCGAGATATAAGCATGGAAGAATCCACTGGGCGCAAATGGGTTTAATAACAGTACTTAGGAGCAGCTTCTGTTAGTTTCATTAATACCAAAAGCTCTTTATCTGAAAGCATTACCTATAACATGTAGAAGAATATCTGTGTTTCAGTTCTAGCTGTTGCTCTCGGCGACTATTTCAAATGCAATTGCAACGTCACTGTTCTTGCTTATACACCATATTTACCATTTGAGTGCAGGAATGAGAGTACCGGCATATGAAAACCGATACATACCAGAGTGCTCATATAGACGTTTTCTGATTAAAAGGGCTATTTTGTGATTCAAATCAATATCGTGAATTATATAAGTGGATGCCTAAAGGATTATTTAGTTGAACAGTTATGGACCATTCCATTTTGCATTGAAATGTTTAATGCCATCTCCGTCTTTATCACCTCTGAAAACAGATTGATTACAAATACAAAGATAAATGCATTGTACTGAAATCATTTACATAATTATAATATATAATATGGAACCAGTGTATACACTTTCCCTGTTGAATATCCATGTAACAAATAATAGAAACGTGGAAATGTATTAGCTGGTTTTATAATGACATATGCATGTACACTGGATAGTTTAGTTTTGGTAGAAACAGTAGAGTCAGAACTGTTATAATAGCATTAGCAAACAGAGCAGACCTTGATCAGATGACTCCTTCAGGAGCCGTCTGATCTGGTTCTACTCTGTTTGCAATATGCTTGAGAAAGAGTTTGTACGCGGGAAATGGTTGACCGTGTAGATACATCTTTATGATAGTTTTTCTTTTAAACTAGCATATTATGATAATTTCTACAGGTAACAATACATAGTAAAATGTCGCGTCCCACTTATGGTAATATACATGCATACGTGTAGTGAGTTTTATGTACATAATGCTCTTTGGCTCTATATTAATATGTACCTTGTCTTACTTCTCATATATTCGGAATAAAGAATGCAATTCAAAGAGTTTCCTACCACTACTACCCAACGTCATTATAATTACCGAACGAATTCTATCAAATTAACCCGTAGCCTGCTATAACAATGATGTCTGCTGAAGTCCTGATCTGTTGCCTTTGTCACTTACTTCTGATTCGTTCAAGCTTTTGAGATACTATTGACAGAGTGTCACATAGATTGGAGCCTGATGAGACGAACTGAAGCTGTTTTGCAAATGTCAGATAGGTCGCGCTTAGCAGGCTAGGGTTAATGTGTGTGTTCCTTAAAAACTCTGATCTGTTAAATGTTTACTTACTTCTAATCCGTACAAACGTTTGAGAATAAGTTGACTGCGTGTCTAATTACTCATCTGAACCCAAGCTGTTTGCAAATGCGAGAGTCAGGTCGCACGTATCATGTTAAACTTTATATGGGTATGTTTGTCTCCCTTGGGCGATAAAGCGTCACTGTTTATACTTATTATACATATTGTAATCACCAAGCAGTTATATGTGTATAATAATAGGCAACTAAGCGTTGATCTGTTGTAAGGTTTTGATCTCACGTATTGCAGTACGATACTCGACATTTGCCTCTATCATATCCCCGTAGTCGTCATCATCATCATTATCATCATCACCACCATCAATATCATCATGTGCATCACCACCACCATCGTCGTCGACGTAATTGTCGTCGTCAATATTTATTCCATATTAGCCGGCGTAAAATATTTGTGTCTGTAGTTTGTCTTCTATTACATTTTCCAAAACAATAGGATTGTAGAAATATTACGAGTTTGTTTACGAAACAAATTAATTTAAGAGCTTTACTGAGCTGAAACCGAGGTCAGATGTTCAAACGCGGGTATATGACAGTACAATAAAACCTCTCTATAACGGCCACTAAATTGTGTTAATTAGTTGGCATTTAAGTCGGATGGCTGCTTAAAGCAAGGTGAAAGTAAAACAAAACGCTCCTAAAGGAGCGTTCTGTTTTACTTTTACCTTGCTTTAAGCAGCCACCTGCATTTAACACAAAATGCTAATGTAATGTAGTGGCCGTTATAGAGAGGTTTTACTGTATCTTGAAATATGTATTCGGTAAAAGAATGAAGATTCATATGATAAAATACAACATTTTGACTTTTTGAGATATATAGCAAAACGGAATACATGTGCAATTTAAATTGCAACGAATAACAATAGAAGTATAATAAGCCTTCAAAGACTTGTACACAAACCAACATATTAAATCAGCTGTGTCGCTAAACCCAAATTCTAATACCTTTCATATCCACGATCAGTTGTTAGGAGTTTCGAAAATAACATCAAATGAAATTCAGACAAAGGCAAATCTGTTGGAAAGTTCAACTACAATAAATGTATCCCTGTCTGTCTTTTAGCATTTCGAGCTGCTCGTGACGTCAGACCGATTTCGGAGATTGTGTCTTGTACAAAACTAATATTGTCAACAGTCTTAAAAAGATAAAGCAAGTGAGGTTCATATGATGAACTCAGAATGCCTGTTTTAAAGTTATAAGTATTTGGAACTTCTGAGTTTGAGTATGAGTTCATTCTCAAGAATTTGATTGGTCAGATATTGAGTTTAACTTACACTGGCCAATCAAATGCTTGATAACTTGTGTAAACATTTTATAAATACGTGACCATAGTATTCATTGCCCTCGGGTTAATTGCTTCCATCTAATAATCCCAAAGGGAAAAACAGACCAACAACAAAAGCAAATTTTACACCAACACAACAGCACACATGGCAAGCTTATTAGATGGTTGAAACTTTTCTAATACGCGTTGTACGACCTCTAAACAGAGAAAACGTCCTGTATATGACTGGATAATTGGTAAAATAATCAGGTTGGATATGGAGAGTAAACAAAATAAATATTACAAAAAAGCAATCAAAGTATTCTGTTGGAAATATAACCCCGACGAGTTTTGTTCAAGACAAAGTGAATGATGTTTTACGACAATCGTAACAAATTTCATATGTGGTGTCAGTATGTAGTACCATTGTCGAATATGGGAAATAACAACTAGTGTCTTAAATGCGGCCAGTCATGTGACCAGAGATAGCGAAATCGTAATATAGCTCTTATCGAGCAACTACAGTAAAACTTATCCTAAGCTGTCATAAAAAAGAGGTCTAATTATGAGTCTGTAAGGCAGGTGGTAGCTTATTGCAGGTCAGAAGGAATGCAGAAAGCTTCTATATGTGTACATTAATTTTGCCCTGCATTAAGCAACCACCTCTTTTTCAAAACACATGTGTTCAATAAATGAATGACCGCTCATGACAGGTTATACTGTATAGTCAAACTGAACGTTTAAAGCTCCGAACACTTACACTGTATTACGTTTGGAAACAGAGCTTCTCTGCTAACATCAGGCGAGGCACTAAGATGGCGTATGTATATATTTGGAAGTTCTTTCATTAACAAATTGTTTTAGGTATACACATGTAAGCAATCGAGTTAATCATTTACTCCATAAATATACCCCTTCCTACTCATTTACGCATTTGCAAACAGAGCAGACCCATATCAGACGGCTACTGCAGAGGTTACTCTGTTTGCTTATGAAATAATATAGATATGGTTCTACAGTTTCTGCTTAGGTCACACATTCATGTATTTATGTGTCATTATAAACATAACCTAATTAATATTCATGATTGCATTATTTCTTACATGAGTATCCATGGGATAAATGGTTAAGCGCTGTCAGATAAGTATGTCAAGATGTAATACTAGACCAATTTCGTAGCAAACAACAACGACGTTATGCAAGCAATTAGTACTTTAGTAACTCTAAGCTTTCTGATAACTTTGTAAACACTGAATCTAGAAATGAGCTGCAGAGTAAATCGATGAGCTGGATCCAAACATGTTAGTATCTTGTTTTGACAGAAATTGAGGAAAGACTTATTTTAGAATTAATGAAGACAACATCCCCGGCAGGTGAGACTTTGATTTGTCGTGGAAGGAGTAGAGAAGTATGAACATAAACACAAAAGAATACAGCAAAACCCCTCTAAACCGGAATTCTAGACAAGAAGAATTTAGATACGTTTTGGCAGGTGTCTGCTTAAAGCAGGGTCGAAGTCATGCAGAAAGCACATAGAGGAGCTTTCTGTATGACTTTCACTCTGCATTAAGCTACCACCTGTCTCCAAGATCGATATTTATACTAAATTAACTCCCAGTTTAGAGGGGTTACACTATACACCGAAACTTATCAACAACTATTTATATGTGGTAGCTAAATGTAAGACAAACGTTGTACAGACAGATCTGCCTTACTATGTGTTTAACTTCAAGCAGTCGTCTACTTTAGCCTTTCACCTCATGAATAGGTAAGCAATAATTATATCCAGAATATCCACTAGCTAACGTTTGATAATAGTATATTGAATACAGAATGTTTTGAGTTGATCAGATATTGTAGAATCATATTTATATGTGTCCATTTGCAAACACAGCAGACACTGATCAGTCGGATTCTACAAGAAAACAAAGGCTTGAAAAATGGACCTATAATGTAAAGGGTTAAAAGTTATCCCTTTTCCTGTTCTATATTTATTCCAAATTTCAATACCTACTGAATATGCATCGGCAAAGTAGTTATAATGAAATATGGAAAGTGGAACATTGTAACTATTTTAGAAACTACAGACATACCTATCAAATTTCATTTGCAGACAGCGCATGCCCTGTATGAGCAATCTGATCTGGGTCTACTCGTTTTGCAAATGCGTGGAAAGATGTTTATATGAAAGAAATGATTGAGAAGACCCGATGATACTTACTTTAGATTTATTTCACACTGCTGAGCAACATTTCGATAGAAGAAAATATGTTAACATCTACTCAAGTTTTCACTTTTAATCTATCCCGAAATTCTTTTCAAAAACGCTGCAAGATTGTCAAACAGTTTAGGTCTTGAGAAGACACATGATTTTAATCTGAGTCCTAACTGTTTGCAAAGATAATCAGGGATCGGTCCGTGGCATGCCAAACGTTAACTGTATTCTGAACAATGTATGAATATTGTCCGAATGATTAGCCCCTTATTTGACTTTTGATGCCTTTGAAACTGGGTAGAACCAAGTCAGATGGCCCCATCTGTTTGCTTATGTAAATAGATCCGACTCTACACTTTATACAAATACCCAAAGCTCTGATCGGGGTCTTTTTATGTTTGTTTATGGAGTCTAATTTCTACAATGGAAAAACATTCTTTGTTCGTATACAATCTGCTAATAAATAGTATAATGTCGTTATTTCTTACATGAATATTCAATAGGTAAAAGTTGACTCGCAGCTTTTGAAAATATTAGTTCGATAGTGGCAAACATAGAGACTAGTACAGCCTCCATACGTTGGTATACAGTAAAACCTCTCTATAACGGCCACTGCATTATGTTAATTATTTGGTATTTAGGGCATACAGCAAGGTTAAAGTAAAACAGAATGCTCCTATAGGAGCGTTCTGTTTGACTTTCACCTTGCTCTAAGCAGCCGCCTGTCTTTAACACAAAATAATTGATGCAATTAAGTAATCGTTATAGAGAGGTTTTATTGTTTTATACGTATTATCTTATACCCTGCTATGACCTATTCATGAGAAGTAGTTACGCCACATCTTTTGTAACATATTGTATCAAGGAAATGATCCATATAAGCTGTTAGCTTTCGATCCAATCATTTTTCTCATATGCTGATGTAATTTCTGAATTGTATATCACTGAAAGAAATTAGATATGTTTAAATTAAGGTTAAATGACTAGTTAACTACGATAATTCCGTACATACTATGCCAAAATGGTGTGGTTTATATTCTGTTAATTATAACCAAATATATACAGATGTATAACGTGTTTCTTAAAACCAAATATAATACAGATTTATAGCCTGTTTATTAACACCAAATATAATACAGATTTTATTTCGGTAATTACATAACCTCACAATGAACATAGATACGCCAATACAGGATTAAAAGGAAAGACTAGAATTCTTATATAGTTTCTCTCCTTGGTGGGGGGTTCACGTCACGACGCTGGCTAAAATGTTCGTTTAATGACAGTAGTACCCCACCCCCTAAAGCAAACATTAGTAGTAGTCGCCATAGAGAAACTCTGCTGTGTGTGCGTTAGACTGTACTTAAAATCCACAAATCCAATCTAGTTTATAAATGTACATGATTTTAGATTGAAAATACTGAATGAAATGCATAAATGCTGATATTGGAAGACAATACATGTAAAATAGAACAGGTTTAAAAACGGGGTTGGAGGGGACACTGGCAATGGAGAGGGGGGCCTATCAAAGCAATAAGATGTTATACCATAAAAGAGGTTTAAGCATCCTTTAAAATGCTCCTTGTGCATATTTGTTATGTGAAACGTTTACTTCTCTCTATGTATTTTTGTTCTGAGATGAATATTTCTAAATTGGACACGTACGGGAGTGAGTCATTACCATACACGTGGTTTAAGCATGCACGACGGGTTTATCATATTTACATCGAAAAATGGCATAAATCCATTTAAAGCCTAAGTTTGGTTCTGTATTTCAGACGTACTCTGTTTCTTCTTCTGGTGTGTGCTCATGTTCAGTCTGGTTTAGGTAAGAATTGTAGTAGCCTACTTGTATTTCTGCTGCGTATTTCTTACGTCCTTTTGCAATCTTCAAATACAATAAAACCCCTCAAAGGGACCACCAAAACGATGCCCGATTCTGGGCTTTAAAGGCAGGTGATGTCTTAATGTAAGATATATAGGATTTCATGCGAGTAGTCATTTTGTACAAATTGATGTCAAACGAGTCAAATAATTTTAAATTAAGCGAGCCTCTGGCGAGCTTAATAATAATTTCTGAGACGATTTTAATATTAGTTAGTACAAGATAACTACTAGCACCATATTAATTTTATCACATAAAGTAACTTATTTTGACTAACAAATGCCGTTTTTGAAGGTCCTACTTGTAAAAAATACAAAACAGCACGCGGTGTTTCTACATGACATCACATTTTGAAATATATATGCCTAATATAGAGAAATGGCTGTATGAACTCGAATACAAGGGTGTTTATGTGATAAAAAGATAATACAAAAGCGCAACCGCAGCTTTCTGTCTTTCAAGTTTTTAATGACAATTGTGTTTGTTCATAACGTGGTCGCCTTAGATGGGTTTATCGTAGTTTATACATAAATACTTGAATTGCTCTGATTTTAATCTTTGAAAAGGCCCTTAGTGGTCGAAATATTAGATCAGAGCATTTCAAGTATGTATATATTATATTAATTCCCTGTTTTGGAATATTTTCTTCATCGTAGTTTATATTAAAGCATTTGTAACAATTAACAATATTTTATGTGAATCATGCCCTTGCCTATTTAACTATCAGCTGACTACCAAGGAGGTTTTGTATACAAAATAACACCATGTTTATGTATTGTTTGCTAAATCACGACCCAAGAAAATATCACGGAACAAGCACAACATCTGAATTAAGTGTCTATGATTTCAGTAAATCATGTGGCAATGGAATAAGCGAAATAAACAAAATGGACAATATTCATACATGTATAATTGTTTTGATAAGATAAATCGCTGGGCGAACTCGTCATGAATGGTTATGCCTTTTACGTTCTCTACTCGTTACTTGTGAAGCGGACGATGTGCCTCGACCGGGAACGCTGTTTATTTTCTGTTATTTTCTATTCTCCCCTGATATCTGATACGAATGCAGTCTCCGCCGTGTTATTTGCAGCTTGTTAGTCGCTATTTGTTTAGTTGTTTGTAGCACAGAAGTCAAGAGACGATCATATTACAGTAGCTCATTTGCATTTAGTTGGCGATCTGTGCAACTAGGGATTCCTGTGGTAAATGTCATCCATTTTTTCGAATTTTCTTCGAGTAGTCCGGCTTGTTTGCTGGTGATTTGATACTATCTTTAAACAAAAAACAGATCTTATTGAAAAGTGCCAACATTATTTGACAATGATTTAAATTTAAAGACTGTTACACCACTGGACAGAACGATCAGGACATGGTTACATGTAGCTTACGTTGCGATGTGTCGTGTGGTGATTTAAATTGAGTATTAGTGTCCCAATATGGGCAGTGCTAGGTCTGGTTTACAGTTTGACTGTGCGTAGGTTAAAATCACCCTGGTTTCAATTTTTTTACACTGACTCGTTAAAGGACCAGTGAGTTCTAGACTATACATCAGTGTCTGAATTCCTTACAGGCGTTCACAAGCCCCGAATCAACCACCCATCATCCACCTATCCCAACCTCAGAAGATGGAAGAATGCTGTAAAACAATTTTAATTTCTGCCTCATATCTGGAAATCAACATGTGTCAATCCTAATACATGCATGCATAAAAGTACTGATTTGGTTTTATCTATTAAAGTTGCATTAACTTTATGTAATCAGGTTCATTAAAATTATTTGAAACATGTTTATTAGCAGTGATTTTACTATTGAAGCTTCAGTTGATAAAATAACCTTGCAAAATCTAGTCAAAATATGTGAATCCGTTCCCATATTTGCCGCATTGCAATAAAAACAACAACATATGTCCTCCCAATCTGTCATAGTTTAATCAGGGTTTGCGCGTATAGGCTAAAATGTTCAAAACTATAAATTGATGCACTCAACATTTCATAAGATTTAATTAACAATATATATTATTAAAGGATGTGATTTAATTAACGAACTATATTAATATACGGTTAAAGGATGTGCACTAAAACATATACAGGGTGTTCAGAAAATGATTTTGTTTTTCATCAGCACGACTCAGTTTGATTAAGCAACGTAAAAGTTTCTTCGAAGCGGAAGTCTACTGCGAACTTCATGGCGGCCATCTTGCGAGTGTTCACAATTCAGTTGAAAACGAGGCTGTGCATCAGCTCTGTGACAGCGGTAAGGTTTTTCTTGCACTATTGTCGTAGAAATGTGTTTCTACGCTGTAACTAATATACTCATGTATGGATAGTCCTGTTCTCCATAAATATGCCTTTCTACGCATTTAGAAACAGAGTAGACCAAGACCCGTGAACTCCTGTAGGAGACATCTGATTAGCAACTGCTCTATTTGATTATGAAATAATATACGACCTAGGTATGGTTCTACTGTTTGTTTCTGTAATGGTCGACATGTCCTGTTTTCACATGCCATTATAATAATGAATTTAATTAATATTCATGACGTCCTTATTTTTAAATGACTATTCCTGGAGTATAGGGACAATGACAATTATCCACTTCTTGTCATATGTAAATGCATGTAAATGTATTTTTGTAACAAATACAGCGTAATTTATACAGTGTCATCTTAATGAATTATTCTATAGATAGCTATATTTTAAATGTTAACCTATTTGTTCCAATATTACATGTATTTAAAGAAAACAAAATCTTACTTTGGAACCCATCCATGTTTTCACGTGGAGGGGGGGGGGGGGGAGCATCAAACATCAAATTTGTTGCAGTATACTATTAACATTTATGGGTTAAGTAAAAAGTGCATGCACTGACCAGATGTTTTTCTTAGGAGCCTTCTGATCTGGGTCCATACTATATGCATATACCCCTTTTAAGGAAAACGGGACAGTAATGTGACAATTCTTATGCAGCGCATACAGATTGCTGGATAGGCCTAACACAGGGCGAGAGGGGATTCCAGTGGACAGATGGTTCCCAGTTTGGCACGTACAGTAACTGGCATCCAGGTATATATAAGTCATCAAGAAAATGCATTTTCTAGACTGCACATGAAAAATGTTTTTAAGTTTAAAAAAAATTAATAAAACAATAAAGTAAAATGTAAAAACCGATGATTATATCATTCTTTCTTACCTTTTTTGTGCAGTGTAGTCAGATATACATAACCAAACCACAGAGCAACAGACAAATAGACGTACTCATATACTAAAATCCTCATTCTCCACCAAATCCTACCTTATGACCACTCTTTAAAAATCGTCTCGAAGGAGCAAATTTTCTATTTATCACAATGGTTTCAAATTACACAAATTCCAAACGTTTCCTGTTTTCCAATAAATGCTCCTTTTCAGCAGATTTATTCAAAGAGGATGGGTCTAAAAATAGACTATGAGGTAATGGGTTGAACAAAGCATATGTATAAACAAAGAGACTATTTAAGTTGAGAAAATAGTTTACTACACTAGGCACTCGTTAGCGTCTACAGTATCGTATTACTATAATACGTGACACACAATGCAGACTATGGGTGCAAAATATGGGGATGGTAGGTTGTTCATGTCATCGTTGTTCCATGCTTATAAAACTTTTAGTTGAGTCCGAGTTCGTTCTCATGTTTTTTATAGGTCAGCAGATTTTAGCCTATGGCTCAAATCTGACCGATCAAAAACTTGAGAACTCAAATCTGACCTATCAAAAACATGAGAACGAACTCAGACTCAGACTAAAAAGCTTTATAAGCATGGACCAAGATCGTGCTAAGGGTAAACGGTCCTGACCCTGATGGGACGTTGTTTAAATCGGTGTCTCATCAGGGACCAAATTGTTTGACACTACATGTAGGTCAGTAGTTAATGAAATGGAAGTGGGTAATTATTACATACGGCATATCAGAATTGGGGTAGACGTTATTCTTTCAGCATGACAAGGTTTACTATTCGCTTCCATTGGCGCTTTAATCCTTTACTCCATAAAACACATTTCTACGTTTTCGCCAACAGTGTAGTTACTGATAAGACGGCTGTAGGAGCAGTCTTATCAGGGTCTGCTCTGTTTGCTTATGATATAGTATAGATGTACATGTAATTCTACAGTTTCTGCCGGGGACAAAAATCCCCGTGTCAATGTGTTATTATAAAACTTAATTTTATTAATGATATTTAACTTACAGGCGAGCCTGACAACTGGAACGGCGTGGAGAAATGTGTGAAGATACGGAGCATGTACCATGACGGGACATGGAGTGATCAGAGCTGTGACGCAGACTATAGTTTGAGTGCCTTCATCTGCAGTTTCCCGAGTGACTCACATACGCAGCCCACACAATCTACTACCATGATGTCAACCACAGAAACATATACGAGTATACCAGGTCTTGTAACAACCAAATTGTCCTCGGCCATTCCTCCTGCCATTCCTTAACAAAACACGCCAGTGAACCAAACATGTCTTTTCTGATTAGATATTGAGCCAGTTACGCACAATACATTTTGGATAGTTCATTGTAAATAATATGTTAACTGCATTTAAAGGATTTTTTTTTGTGAATTGGGGATTAGGTCGCTTGTATGATGAATAGTATACAGTATATGT
Source organism: Azorinus chamasolen (assembly GCA_963576725.1). Taxonomy (NCBI): domain Eukaryota; kingdom Metazoa; phylum Mollusca; class Bivalvia; order Cardiida; family Solecurtidae; genus Azorinus; species Azorinus chamasolen. The sequence goes on from OY755235.1 coordinate 28,697,837, forward strand.
AAAGAACCTATATTAAGCCACCACTCAAACGAAGTATATGTTAATTCTTTAGGATAGGTAGTACTTTATGAAGAGTTCTTGGCTTAGAAAAAAACATTCAGGATCAGATGTATGCGATTGCATAAGCAATCAGAGCAGACCCACTAAGTACAGAATATTTAACATTTTACGTAAACAGTGACTGTGTTTCTTCTTTTTATTATATACTTAGTAAATAATATATTTGCTTTACGTAGCATATGTAGCTGTGGGTGATGAGGTCGACATTAAGCATACTGGTGTATTATCCGGCTACTTTCTATATTTTGAATAGCATTTATTTTTTTATACCTTGGAAACATTGTAGATCAAAAGATTCCTGAAGGAGTATTCTGATTAGGGCCTGCACTGTTTGCCGAACATATCAATGTCCACGGCTTCTGCGAGCCAATAGTTTGCTTGCTGTGACCCTCCATATGAAAGATGGACGTTTCCAATGTACAATATAGAAGGAGGGTTTCTTTAAATGATACGGAAATAACTGGGTTAAGCATGTTTTAACTTATGTGACAAAGACATGTTCGGACAGGTTCTACTGTATACGAATGCGAAAGAAATAAACAAGCGGATATTTTCTTAAGTTACAGTTAATGCTCACAAGTTGCTCGTCGATAGGGACCACGCCCACTTCACGTTGAATGGCACGCGCGTATTTCTGTCCGGGATTAATCAGGCATGGGTGGCTTACGCGTATGACTTTGGGGCCAGTCAATACCAGTACCGACGTCAACAGTACGAGAGGACCATACAACAGATGGCACAGAGCGGTGGAAACTCAATACGTATGTTGAAATCAGCCACCCAAGGGTGGAACATCGATAAAGGTAGACATTCAATGCAGAAATAAGTCACCCAATGAGGGAAAGTCAATACTTATGTTGAAATCAGTCACTTTAAGATTGAAACACAATACGTATGTTGAAATCATACACTTAAACTCTGAATCCAAATTTCTAAGTGTCGTCCGAAACCCAATTTGCTAAAACGCTCCGGTCAAAATAAAATAACTGAGATAAAATAAAATTCAAATTTCAAAAGAATAAAGCGCATTTTTATAACTAGAGGTTTAGACAAACAATTAAGTTTCTGCTCAAATGCTGCCTTGAATAGTTGAAAGTCATTACCAACACTATAGACCTAATTAACACTCAGATAATTATATATTAATGAATGTATCAATGAATCTTATCAGAATTAAGGAGCGAAACAAGATAAAACAGAGATGAATAACAGAAACAAAGAAAGAAGAAGACAAAAAAAGAAATAGTTGATGAATCTTGGTGCACTAAGATGACATATTAACCCATTCTCGCATGCTGTTTTAGATCCAACCTCTTTGAATACTTCTCACTACTCATACCCTTCACTTTTTGCCATACGCGTTACAGTCCTTGCATTTCAGATGCAAAGGGTAGTTGTTTCTTTGCCAACCCAATAGTTATGACTATTCTTAAGAACTCTATTTGGAGCGTTTCAAAGGAGCAGTCACAACTTTGTACAGATATGAACAAGATATTGTTTTGAAGAGTGACATGTATCCCTATGTTATGTTTTACTGTTCACAGGTATTTGGGTTCACGTAGAGGGTGAGACTTCTCCATTATTCGATGTACAAGGCTTTGTCACTGGCACAGACAAGGACAATACACTTATCAGTGACCTGCGCCAGTATATCCGCTATGCTGCCCAACACAACATCCTTGTGTTCATAACCTTGTGGAATGCTGCTGTAAAACAGGTGAGGAAAACTGACAAAATTATGTTCGTTTTACCTCAGAACAGAAAAATAAAATAAATACATCTTTCAAAACGCTATCTTTACTTAAATATTTACCCGATAGAGACAACATTTGCAAACAGAGTAGATCCAGATCAGACGGCTCATATAGAAGTCGTCTGTTCAGGGTCTACTCTGTTGACCTAAGGAAGTATATATATCTGATTTAACAGTTTATGCCACTGCCAAACATCTTGTATCATATTCATGTACCACTATAAAAATCAAGTAAAAGATATATTTGGTGTATTGAATTCTTGTATAATAAAATGCATGATGTTAACATTTATTCTGCTGAATAATAAAAAATGGTTCCCCCTTTCTGAACATTAATTTGATTATTTAAACTTACCACCGACGAATATGATTTATATGACTAACAGTACAGTTCCTGATCTCTGGGGTGTCCTCATGAATCCTTTGATCTGGGTCTACATTGTCATTTTCCATAATGCCTTGCTTATATACATATACACTTTCAAGCTGAGTATTTAACGCTTCTTTTGCTGAATTTTAAAAAATCCTTTCTTCTTCTTTACCCATGCCCTGTTGCATAATTACATATAACTTCACTGTCTACAATTATTTCTCCGTGCAATCACTGCTGTGGAGTATACTGGTTGCACAATCAATTTGCAAATAGTGCAGACCCTGATGAGACAGCTCCTGCAGGAGCTGTCTCATCTGGGTCTTCACTATTTACAGGTAGGTATATTGACGTAAACAGCAAGCGAAGGGTTATAGATTCTAATATTAACCCTTATTATGCTGAGCGCGACCTAACTCGCATTCGCAAACAGTTTGTATCCATACGAGATACCGAATATATCGGTGCCTTTATCAGGATCCAAACTGTTTGACACTCGATCAATAGTTTCTCAAACGCTTCTGCGAATCAGGCGTGGGTAAAATGCTACAGGGTCCATGCTTATAAAGCTTTTAGTTGAGTCTGAGTTTCGTTATCAGGCTTTTGATTGGTCAGATTTGAGTTCTCAAGCTTTTGATTGGTCAGATTTGAGCCAAAGGCTCAAATCTGACCAATCAAAAGCTTGAGAACGATCTCAGACTCAACTAAAAGCTTTATAAGCAGGGACCCTGATCTTAGTTTTGGCAGACGCATTTTTCAGCACAGTAAGGGATTAAAATGGTTTACAAAATATTGTTAAAATTGTAGAATTACCATTATCGTATCGATGGTTTGATAAGAGACATCTCAAAGCTTCAGTCATATCTTGAGCATGCGTTGACCCCTTTGGTGATGGGTTTAAAAGACGAACCCGGGCTTGGGGGTTGGGATATTATCAACGAGTTCGAAGGTCAACTAAAGGTCGACAGTGTTAACAGTGAACCCTGTTTTGACACAACCTTCTTGAAGAATTCCGGCGCAGGGTGGGCGGGTCATCTGTACACGTCACAGGAGTACTTAAGGTTAGCAAACATGCTCGATGTTTTAGTCTTTACCCCGTTGTGAAACAAATAATGCTTACTCCAATTTGAATCTGGTGCAGTTTTGACCACTTCGCATTCGATCAAGCTTTTGAGAAACTATTGACCGAGTGTCAAAGATCTTCGATCCTGATGAGACGCCGAGTTACTGGGTGTCTTATCTGGATCCAAACTGTTTGCAAATGCGAGTCAGGTCACGAATAGCGGGATAAGGGTTAATATACATTGTATGAGGTTTATGGATACAGTAAAACCTCTCAATAACGACCACTTAATTGTGTTAATTAGCTAGTATTTTTGGGCAGGTGGTTGCTTAAAGCAAGGTGAAAGTAAAACAGAACGCTCCTATAGGAGCGTTCTGTTTTACTTTCAGCTTGTTTTAAGCATCCACCTGCCTTTAACACAAAATACTTGATATAATTGTGTGGTCGTTATAGAGAGGTTTTAATGTATTTACCTTTACAACCTGTATAGATCCATTGAAGACGTCGTGTAACTTTCAGAGAAAAACTGACATTCTTATGGTATTTTCCTTTTCGCTACAATACTACATCGCAAAATTAATTGATTAATTACCTAATGAATATTCATGCAAGAAATAATCAGTCTATGAATATTCATTAACTAAACATATAAAATATCATATGAACATGCGAAGTGTTTGTCATTGCTGAATCTATAGAATCAGATCTATATAATTATGTAAGCATACAAAACAGACTCTAATCAGACCGGATCTAATATGTCTGCAATTGTGTTAAAAGGTGTCTCTGTGAGATAAAGGTAAAATTATATAAGAAAACTTTATAAGGTTGATATACACTTCGATACAACTTATACACTGTGACATTGATATGGTCTTGGGGTTTTCTCAATGATATTCTATTCAATGAACCTGCTTTAAGTTACCATTAAACATAGACTAAAAGGCAGATGACTGCTGTCAAGAAAATGATAATGCAAAAATATCATAATGGTGTTTTCTGTATTACTGTTGTCTTGAAACACATCATCAACAGTCTTTAAGTGGATGTTTAATAGAGAATTACCGTACACCGTTTTGCCTATTACATTCAGGTTCATTAACTACCAGGTTGCCGCTATAAGGGGCGCTGACCCGTTAGCGCAGGTCACTGCCGGGGCCTGGTCCCCTGACTCAGTGACAGATCAAATGAACTGGCGCAACCTTTACAAAGACGAGTGTCTGATAAAAGCAGGCGGGAAGCAAATGGTACGTCCATATATCGTTTTATTTTAACTGAAAAGAGAATGCCTGCTTATTCTCTGAGTTGCTGAACCTTTCACTGACATCGGAGAGTTATTAAAACAGTCGACACTTCATTTAAAACAATTAATACTTCATTCGATAAAATACGGAAATGAAAATGTGTTTCTTTTTTCAGCGGTCCCAAGTTAGGACTAATAACTATCATGCTAGAATTTAAAAATGAAATAATCCTAGTACGTTCTCCTTGCAGAACTATGTGCATGTATATGTCTCTTAGAACGTTCTCCGCTAGCATAACAACCTTGCAGAACTATGTATATGTCTCCTAGTACGTTCTCTGTAAGCATAACAAACATGCAGTTATATGTCTCCTAGTATGTGCTCTGCTAGCATAGCAAACAGGCAGCTATATGTTTCCTAGTACGTTCTATGCCAGCATAACAAACATGCAGTTACATGTCATGTCTCCTAGTATGTTCTCTGCTAACATAAAACATGCACTTATAAATACGTCTCCTAGTTAGTTTTCCATCGGCATAACAACCTTGCAGTTGTATGTATCACATTAAATTCTCTGCTAGCATAACAGACATGCAGTCATATGTCTCCTAGTACTTTCTCCGCTAGCATAATAACCTTGCAGTTATATATCTCCTAAGTACGTTCTCCATTAGATGTATTCTAGTACGTTCTTAGTGGTAGTACGTTATCAACTAAGATGTATCCTAGTACGTTTTCCACTAATATGTCTCCTAGTACTTTATCCGCTAGTATAAGAACTCTGCAGGTACATGTCGTTTAGTAGTACATTGTACATTCAAAACTATACATTTATATATCTCAGTGTACGTTATTCGTTAGCGTAACAAACATACTGGTATATATCTCTACTCCAGGGTACCTTGACGTTTTACTCGATGCATTCGTACGACTGGAATCAGCACTACGCCCCCGAACAACCGTTTCTGGTGAGTTTCATTTTGAGTCATGAATATTCGAAATGGATGGCCCATTAGTGTTTAAATGTTGTAAAAGGCGTATATCTGATACTAAGTGTTGAATAACGTACAGTGCAGACGCTGATCAGAGGGTTCCTCTATAAACCCTCTTATCTGCCTCTAAACGGTTTGCAAATACAAGTACATACGTGTGTGAAACTATCAAACATTGATTTCAAAATTGCATACATTGTTGTTTATATCTTCATCTTGAGATTATATGTATCGTTAGATGAACATAAATCTTTGGGTACCGAGAATTTCGTAGTTGTTCGAATTTCTCGCTTTGTTGTCCTCGCATGACTAGTATTAATTTGAAGAAAAAATGAAATTAATGTGAAGGGTAAAATGATACACGATCATACCAATTAACTGCGTTGTACTCACATCTTACGTAAGACTGTTATCTAGAATCGAATTATTTTGTTTGAAGTATTCACTTTTGAAATTCCCCATGTTATTAAACTGTGACATTTTCCAATGTTACCCTTGTCTCGTTGTACGCGATTTGACACGCAGATGTAAACAGCTTTGATCAAGATGGTACGCCGAGCAACTCGGCATTTCATCAGGAGTCAAGTTGCTTGAGTCTCGGTCACACTTAATCGAATGGGACCTGGTCAAAATTTAACACATTCAAACTTGAGTAGATATTATTTTTACATAGCGTGGTCAGTGTTGATATATTTCTTCACAGCATAACTCCTCAGACTACGTGCTAGATAAGCCTTTGGTGGTGGCCGAGTTCAACCAAAAACGGGGCGGGGGAATGAAGATATCCGAACAGTTCCAATGGTTATATCATCGTGGTTACGCTGGTGGTTGGAGCTGGAGTTATACTGATGACAGCTGGAGCACGCAAGCTAGCGGAATAGCCTCTATACGAAACTATAATAACAAAGCGGAAGGTGGAAAAGTCGCATTTCATGTATGAAGAATCTAAAATAAATAAAGCCTGATACACTGTGTCTCTCTTGTGTGTTTATCATTCACATACAATGTATAATACTAGTATACCAATTACAGGAATCCTAACATGAACTTCCATGAGTGTTTCTTTTGTTTTACTGAACGCATCTACAGGTCTTTTCCAAATACAGAGAGTGTTTTAAGTATAACAATCTGTAAACATGTAATTTAATTGACTTTTTGGAGTACATTGTCTGTCTTAGTGTCAATGGCAAAAAAACTTTAACCAAGATCACGTCTGTCTGTCAATGGAAAAAAATCATGAACACATATCCGTCTGTAAGTCTATACACTGAAACCCAGGTGTAAACTGATTTCCTATATTATAACATAAATTATATCTTGATAGAGTGATTCAGATAGCAGGAAATTGCACCATTTAATGTGGCAAACCAAAAAAAATCGGCTACCGGGAGGGGACACCCCTCCCCTGCCCTCCCCACATAGGCCCCCCCCCCCAGCAAGAATTTCCTGGGTACGGCCCTGTGTATATACATACGTGTTTAAGCGGCAATTAAAAGAAATCTGAATTTAAAACAAGTGGTAGCTTAATGCAAAGCTCATATACGACCTTTAGCAGTCAGGTTGGTATATAGATGTTATATATTCTAAAATAAGCAGTGTTGTTAAACTGACGATACACTTGTGAAAATGTAAGGTTGATGAAAACTTACCTGAGTATGTTGAAGCTGCAAATGTCCTAATATATCTAGTATGCTTAAAACTCTTAATGAAAAAGTAGTAAAGTCAAGCAGGCAAAGCCACATACAAGACGCAACCACCACCAAAACACCGATAGACAGCATGACACACATACGCACACACACACAACCACACACCCAAACGCACACTCACACACGAGATGGACACAGAAAACACCAAAAGACACACAAGAACCAGAGACAAACGTTCCACACATGAACAAAATCACAAGCACAAAGACGCAAGGCAAACAAAAGGAAGGGTGACAAAGAGAGTACCGCCTTGGCACGGTCAGTAGAAAAACACCACTGGGGGTTTAACCCGGTTTACGGACGTCCTAACCAACTTTACAAATATGTTTTGTACTGCATGTAAATTGGTATATTAGTCCACACGTCAACCAACGTCACATACTTTATTACAATTTACAAGCTTCTTGTTTGACATATGAGGCAACCTAAACGAATGTAGAGAAGAAAGACGTCAACAGGATAGGTCCTAATTACATGTGGAGTAATCTGAAATACCTGTTCCGTCTCATGATTTCCGGGAGTTGTTGTGTCTCTTTTCCGTTTTCGTTTCATTGTTGCTTTGCTAGCTATTTATCTGGGTGTGCTGTGGTTAAATCGCGATACTCGATCTTGTCCCAGAAAAGTGACTGATTCTCTATGAATCTAGTACATTTAACATAATTTACAGCAAGGTGTATAAATGTTCAAACTGTACGGAAATGGAAAATAAAAGATAGTTCCCCTTGCATTTTCTCAAGTATATACATGCAGACTGTAAGACTTTCAATTCCGGATACGCATACATGTACCGTTTGCAAACAGTATAGACCCAGATCAGAGCAGATCGAGCAGAAAGGGCCGAACACAGGTTAAGACAACTTTCTTGACACCGATTAAAAGCAGGTGATCCTATCTTCAAACACACTCTTTCAATTAAAATTAGTGGTATCCGATGAGTTTTACATATTTAACCAATCCGTGATCTTACATGTACCTGTACAGTGTTTATATTTGCTCTATCCAAGGGTGGTGTATATATGGATAACAGACGTGTGATATTATTGTACTTCAATTATTTAAAAAAAACAAAGAATGTGATATAATATCAAAATGTCAATCCAAATGGAGTAGATGTTTATAACAAAGTCCATTAATACTAATATTTGCTATACCGTGGATCTTGGAGTGTTAATGAGCGCGATAAGTTTCGGCTGGCATATTTAATAATGATAGGCTGAATATAAAATATTTTGAACTCATAAGAAATCTTAACGAGAGTGGATTTTCGCTTATAACTCACGGTAAGAAAACATAAGCTTGTTTCTGTGTTGTTGGAAACCCATACCGGACCTCGTTGTGTAATTCTGACGAATATGTTCTTATAATGCAGCGCTATAAAAATGGCTGCGCCCATGTTAGCATTGTTTTAATGAATTGTTTACTGGTGTTTTCATATGTCAACTCGTATAACAGTGTTGGAATATTAGAAAAATCTATACACTTTCAAGGTATACTCATGTTTATCAGGTGTCATTCGCAATAAGCAATTCTACTATCAGGTGAGTGATTTCGTTATCTTCTTCTTCCATTTTCTGGCCACCCTCGTCTTGCCGAGTATTTTGCCAGTTTTTGTCTGCGCTTATAACCCCCTTCCCCTCCCTAACCCATTTTGGAAAAAAATAAGTCAGATTTGCTCAGTCAGGAGAGATTTAAATATCTCTAGTGACGAGGCATTTGCGGTACTAGGTGGTAGAGCGTTCCAATCTTTTGTTGTTTGTAATATGAAATAGGCACAGCCTATAAGCGAGCACAGCTGCCAAACGCATTCAACTAAATAAAATGAAAGCATATGGTGAATTTGATGATTTATACACCAGATACTGATGAAATTAGTAACAGCAATTACAATTATAACTCTCTAAAAGTAACAGAACAATAAACGAATACAGTACACCTTGATAAAAGTTGAAAGCACAACTTCAAATACAAACTTAAACCATCAATCTCTTACTTTTCTTTAAAGAGGAAGTCCCTACAATGATCGTATATTTTCAATAATATCATAAAACTTGGTATCTGTTATGCTCAATCATTATTATGAAGGTTCCTAATTTGAACTTATATCGAAATTTGTTCTACAAAACTGAAACATCGGGGAGTAAAACCGGGATTGCCGATATGAAACACTTGGATGTTTTGTCATTATAAACGGTAATTGGATGGGGCTTTTTGTGATATACTACTTTTCAGCATATATATAAACAAATGACTTTTGTATATTTCAAGTGTTTATGAAACGCGTCAAATGTAGGGACACCCCCTTTAATACATATCCAAGTCTTAAAGTGGTTGATAGATCTACTTTTGGTCCAAAACTGTGACATCTTATTGGCTGATGTTTGTGTTTCAGACTTAGTGACTGTCCAGCTGCAATTTATTTAATGTATGTTTAATTGGTTAGTGACGATCATGTCACCCACCAATTTTTTACAAGTTGAATGTTGTAATTTATCTGTGAAATAGAACTTTGTGTATTGGTTAGCGACGATCATGTCACCCACCAATTTTTACAAGTAAAATAAGAAACTCATAATGCTGTAATATAATGTGAAATAGTTGTGTATCATGGTTAGCGACGATCAAGTCATCCACCAATTTTTTACAAGTTGAATGTTGTAATTTATCTGTGAAATAGAACTTTGTGTATTGGTTAGCGACGATCATGTCACCCACCAATTTTTACAAGTAAAATAAGAAACTCATAATGCTGCACTTTGATGTTTAAATTATTGACATAGTCTAAATCACAAGACAGTTGAAGGGTATTACATGTATAATGTAATACTGCTTAAAGCAAGCTGAAATTAAGGTTTGGTAATGCTTAAAGCAAGATGACAAGAAACCAGAAAGCTCAAGGAGCTTTCTGCGTTACTTTTATCATGATTTAAGCTGCCATCAGATCTGTATTCACCATCATCAGTAAATATTAATTGTAAAAAATATAGTAAAGGTGTCATATGGTGTTAAATATATAGAGTATTGGTTAAAATGGCAAGACAAGCTGTGTGTTAGTTGTGGTATATTTGCATGTACACCAGGTACATTTAGGTGCATTGAGATAGAAACATGCAGAAAACAGAAGATATTGAAGCTGTTGTGTTAGTAACCTAAATGACAATTGATGCTAATGATGGTGATGATAGACTTTGAAGTTACTGGATAGGTCAATAGGATAAGGACAATACTGTGTGCATGCATTTATAAACATGTATTTATTAAAACATACAACATAATGTTTAGCTATTTCCTATTTAGCATGGAGGAAAGGGTTAAACATTTGAACTATGTGTTTCACATGCATACAGTATATCATAGGGGTAGTTAAAAGCAATTTTCGTTTGAAATCCCATGAATCAGAATCATTTTCATCATTAAAATTGTAATTAATAGCATCATCATCATCAGCAGCAGCAACATCTTGCAGCGAAGAAGGACAACTTAAGTCATTCTGAACTGTCTTGCAAACAATGGAAAACCACTTGTAGTTAGCCAGTGATCAGAATGAACTCCATCATACATATATGAACATAACTTCATATATAAGTAGATTTTCTACATTTTTTAGAATTTTGGGCATGCCTCCCTCGGTGTTTTTTTGTGCTTCTTTTCTGGATGCCTCTATCCAATATGATTGTTGGTAGATTGTGCTGAGTGTTTATGGGTGATATTTTGTATTTATATGTCTTATGTCTTCTTCTAAAGATTTTTGTTTAGTGTGTATTTCAGTGTCATGGAATTGGCTTGAATGAAATTTACTGTGCTTGTTTTTGAATTTTGTCTATTTCTGAAGTGATGCTGGTGGTATGCTCCCAACCTTTAAAGTTGTGATGTCTGTGTTAAATGATGTTGCTAAGTCTTCAAGTTGTTCAATTATGTTAAATTAACTTTCTGTGTAGAGTGGTTGTAATTATAGAGAATGTGTCTTCAAGGCTGTAGATCTATGTCTGGGATGTTAGATGTGGTTGTGTGTGAGACACAGACAGAATGATTTTTGTAAACCAGTAGGCCTATTTAAAGAAGTCAGACAGACAGGCTGATTTATGTAAAACAGTATCCATTTAAAGGAGGACAGAAAGACTACGAAACTTACTGTAAATAAACAGTACACTGACAGACAGACCTGCAGACAGACATACTATTCGGATAGAGTATTCGGAAAGAATAAGTCAGATTTCACAAACAATTCTACGTTGCCGTAGACCTAGTTCTTTATAAAATCTCAGTGATATACATTCGTTTGCATGTTTCACTCGCATATTTATTTAAGCAATCGGCATTTGTTTAAGTAGGTCAAATTTACGAAAACCGCTTACAGCGTCGAAAACACTCTACGCCGGGATAAATATCTAGATGTAGATCTAGACAAATAATGTGATGTTTTGTATTGAGAACTGATTCAAATGAAAAAAAATCAATGTCTAAATTACTCACATACAAAGTTATTGACAGTAGGAACCGGAAGAGTAACACAGCTGAGCCTTGTATGTAAACAAAATGCACTGCAGACGACCACATCATGTGACCACAACTACGTCACTTACAAGTTGTGGATAAATACGTCATCAGATTTGAAATATGGGATAAATTAACAACCAACACGTTTTTTATTTTACTGCATACATGTTTCGATTTACATCTTCATCAGTGCATAACAACTATAATATCAGATAATTTTTTTTATCAGATTTGAAACACATACACTCGGCCTTTACCGCTAACTGGATCTCGGACGGAGATGTTTACCGAACGGAAAACATTAATTTTCTGGCAAATAAACAGCGATTAAAATAGTTAAATCTAATCTATACCGAACGAAATGCAATTTTCAATTTAGTAAGTTTTAGAATATCGATTTTCTTCGTAGACAAACGTTGTTGCGATTTGTGTGGACTGTCGGGTATTCAATCGTAACTACTCGTCATATTCCGTCAGAGTTAGGAATATAGGAATCACTCGGAACACACCGGTTATTAAAAACTTATTTTCCTCCATGAATCACTCGGAACACACCGGTTATTTCCCTCCATGGTCCAAACCGGAAGTGAACATCAGCAGATCCGATTCCAGGTTAACAATGTACAGCCTTCAAAACCAAAATTATATCTTACGCGTTACCATAGAGCTCACTTCGTTCGCAAGAATGGCCTTCGGCCATTCTTGCGAGCTGTGCTCGCTATAAAGAAAGACCATTTCCTGGAGTCTAAAGTTGATGTTTGTACTGTGTATGAGTGTGATTGGGCATATCTGGTGGATCGTGTTGGTTTATTAAGGTATTTAGAAGGGTTTATGTTAACTTCTCTATTTACTATTTTGTAAAACATGTTCAATCTAGCTTCTTTTCTTCTTGTTTGGAGGTCTTTCCACTCTAGTTGTTTCAGCATATCTCCAACACTTGATCGGTTCCTGTACCTTCCAAGGACGTATCTTGCTCCACGTCTCTGTACTTTATCAATTTTATTGATATGTGTTTTTCGGTAAGGATCCCAAACGGTGCTTGCATATTCAAGTTGTGGTCTTACAAGTGTTAAGAATGCTTTTTCTTTGATTTCTTTAGAAGATATGTGAAGATTACGTTGAAGGAATCCAAGTGTTCTGTTGGCTTTGCTTGTAATGTTGTTTATATGATTTGCCCAATCTAAATTGTTCGAGATAGTGCAACCTAGGTATTTTGTCATTTTATCGTGTTGTAGTGTGTGTCCATGTAAGGTATAGTTGAAGTGTATAGGGTTTTTTTTCTTGGTTATAGAAAGAACTGAACATTTGTTGGGGTGGAATTCCATTCTCCACTTAGCCTCCCACTTTGCTAGTTTGTCCAAGTCCTCTTGTAGGTTCTGGCAGTCTCTTGTTGAGGTAACAGTTAGATATACTACCGTGTCGTCGGCAAACAGTCGTACTGTGGAGTTCAGATCATCTGGCAAGTCATTGATGTAGAAGAGGAATAAACTGGGTCCTAGAACTGATCCTTGAGGGACACCTGAAGCCACCTTCGCGGTGTCGGATTCCTCCCCCTCTACAACAACGACCTGGGTCCTGTCTGCGAGAAATGCCCTAATCCAGTTCAATGTGTTCCCTTTAATACCATATTTTTCTAATTTATGTAATAAAAGACTGTGTGAAACTTTGTCGAAGGCTTTTGAGAAATCTAGGATCAGAAGGTCTGTTTGTTTTCCATTTTCCATGTTTTTTGATATGTCGTCGATGCATTCTAAAAGTTGAGTTTCGCAAGATCTGTTACTCCGGAATCCATGTTGTAGAGGATATAATATGTTATTAGACTCTGCATGCTTCATGATATGGCTTGTAATGATATGTTCCATGATTTTGCAGCATACGCAGGTCAGTGATATTGGTCTGTAATTTTCAGGTAGGTATTTCTGTCCTTTTTTAAATGCAGGTGTTATTCGAGCTTTCTTCCAGTCTGAGGGTACATCGCCACTTGATAGTGATTTGTTAAATATAGTTGAAAGAATAGGAGAGATCTCTGTAGCCAATTCCTTCAGCACAATGGGTTTAATCTCGTCTGGTCCTGCAGCTTTATGTGGCTTCAGCCCCTTCAACAGCTTCTCAACTCCCTTTTCGTTGATAATGATTTCTTCAGCTTGTAGATGTTGGTTATCTGTCATATAATTGTTATTTTTGAATTCTTGTCTTGTGACTGGGTCTGAATTAGAGAATACTGATTTAAACTGGTTATTTAGAATATTAGCTTTTATTGCGGGATCAGTTTCTAGCAAGCCATCCTTTTTTAGTGGCGATACACCACTCTTGTCATTTTTCTTGTGTTTGATATAAGTCCAGAATTTCTTGCTTGCCCCACGTGTTTCGTCTTTATCTTCTGTAGTTAGGATGCTGTTGATGTAGGCCCAATATGCCTGTCTTGTTTTCCTCTGGACCAGGTGCTTCATTTCTTTATATTTTTTAGTATGTTGTGTGTCATTAGATTTTTTCTTCCTTTTGTATGCCCTGTCCCTTCTTTTTATTAATAGTTTGATTTCTCTGGTAACCCAGGGTAGTTTGTCCTTTCCGGAAGTCATTTTTGTAGGGATATGCTTTAAAATACTGTCATGGAGTTCTTTTTTGAATGTTGTCCATAGTTGTTCAACGTCTGCCCCATTGTGGTCTTGAGATTTTATTGTTTCCTGTAAGAGTTTCATCTCCTCTGTCATGCTCGTCCAGTTTGCTTTCTTATATAAATTGATTTTTCTTGGTTTCTGTTTACATTGTTTTGTATCATGGTTATATTCAAGGTACACAATGTCATGGTCCGAAATACCTGGGATAGTTTCTACTTTTTGTATTTTGCTTGGCATATTTGTGATAAATAAATCGAGTGTTGCATTATTTCTGGTATTTTCTTCTACTACTTGTGTCATTCCGTTATCATCCAAGATGTCTGTTAGGTGATAATGGACTTTTGCATGTTGACTTTTGGGTTTGAGGCATTTGTCTTTCCAGTTCCATCCCGGTAGGTTAAAGTCCCCCCCTATTAATATTTGAGAATGTCCATTATTTGCTCTGTTTATTGATTCGTCGAAGGATGTTAATTCGTCTGAAGTTTTCGGGTGATAGTAAGAGCAGAGTCGTATTTCCTTGCTTCCAGTTTGCTGGATTCGGGCCCAAACTATTTCAGCTTCTGTGTCTAGTTCTGGTAGTTCAGAGCTCAGATATTTGTCATGGATTGCAATTAGTACTCCCCCCCCTTTACGGTCTTTCCTATCTTTTCTGTACACATTAAAATGCTCTGGGAGAACTTGGTTGTTGTTAATGTTAGTATCGAGCCAGGTTTCAGTTGCTATTATGACGTCCGGCTTGATACTCTCAATAACATTCTCGATTTGGTGTTGTTTCGTTCGGATAGATTGACAATTAATGTTAAGTACTCTTAGTGGTGTGAACTGCTTTTTGGTAGTATTTCTAGTCTTATTTCGGTTTGGGGTTGATGTGTGTACTGGGAATGGAGCTGTTCCGATAGATCCGGAAGTTGTTTCTAGGCTAGAGAGGATTGAGAATTGATTTGATGTCTCTACTGCTGTGTTTCCAAAGCATATATTTGTAAAATTGGGATTCCCACAGATAAGGCAGTCCCATCTGACCGATCCACTATCATTCATTAAGATACTGTAAGTGCCACTATTGACATCTTGGCAGTTTATATGGTACCATTGGTTGCACGTATCGCAGATGATTGCTCTCTGGTCCCATTTGACTGGTTGGTCACAGGTTCCACAAGGGTACACAGTACTATCATTATTTGGTCCAGGATTTGGATTAATGTCATTTGATGTTAAAATTAGTAGTAAAGCCAAATAGGTGGTGGTGTTTATGTCTGATCTTTTAAGTTTATTACCTTTTCTAAGTATTGTTGCTGAGAAAATATTTAAGTTAGTCCCTATGTGGCATTTTGTGTTCCTTGAAATATCAGTTTCTAAAAGTTTCCAACTGGCAGTAAGTTTGTATATTTGGCTGCAGATGAACACGATAGTGATCAGTTTCCACATCTTACTGGTACGACACTATTGCTCAAGCACTGGGTTGGCTTAGCTTGGAAAATCCATGCTGTCCTCCAGTGCATGAGCTCTAACGTCCTACTTGTGGCAGTCTGTCACAACTTGATTTGTGATCTTCCGCAGCCACACCCGTGCTAAAAGGGTGTCAGGGTGTATTCCGTCAGCGTAAAGTTTGAAATTGTATTTCTTTACTTTTGTTGGTTTCCTTGTTTTTCCTTTTTTTACGATTGAGTTTTGGATTAGGTCGCTGCTGAACACTGGGGAATGATTGCCTTCTACAGCATTCAGTTCGCGAACTATTCCATTCAGTTTGTAGATTTGTTTCTCAAGGTCAGAATCCTGGTCCTGAAAGGTCCCTGGGGTCTTGTGGCCTTTGAAGGTGTTATATTCTTTGATGCTATACGTGGGAGTTTCCAGTATTGTGATTTTTATATCTGGCAGGCTATGGGCTAGGTCTATGATTTTTTGATAGTTGTGAGTTATGCTATCGATGGTTTCGTCACTTTCTTGAGATTTGAGAGATATGTATTTACCTGTTTTAGATGTTAAATCACAGGTCCCCAACCAGATGTAAAGCCACAATGGCCCCAGAGTCCTTCTTTTTGATGCCAGGTCACGCTCTAGCCACCTTAGTTGGTCTATGGTTTTTGCCCCGCCCCTACAGCACCACACGATATTTTGTTCTAAATTGCTTTCAACTTTCCTTTGTAGCCATCTTCCCTTAGAGTCTGAAACTACGACCGGTGTGAAGAATTTACTTTTTCCTGGTTGCGTAGGTTGTTTACTAAGAAAATTTATTAGTTTATTATTTGACATGAATTTATCTTTGCTTTGGTTGTGTTTAACTACAAATACCGGTCAGTAATTATCAAAAGAATTTGAAGAATACAAGAAAATTCAAGATGGCGGACGGCGTGGCGCTATATGGTCGCGTGGTGTGAGATAAAGACTGAGCAAATCTGACTTCTTGCGTTAATTTCGCGTATTTAAATGCCAAAAAGATGAAAAAGAATACTTAGCCGAATGTTCCGAAAGAAATGTTGTCCAAAAAATAAATATTTCCTGTTCCCAAGTTGAATTTGCCCCCGTTTTGGTCTTCTTTAGAAATTTCTGTGTCTTGACTTTCGTGCATGCGCAGACCAAAAAAAAAAGTGTATAGGTGGAATGAGTCCCAACGATCGGACGTTTAATTCGTAGTCTAATTACCTGTAAGACAGCATGCTAATTTTGTGACAGTTGCCGTCTTGGATATCGTTTAAACCACCGAAAGTAGCTCGATATCACCATTTAGAGTACACAGATGTGAACTAGGACGTTTCGCTACCCAGCGTTCGCTACCCTGACCATTTCGCAACCCTGACCATTTCATTACCCTACGGGAATTCATTTCGCTACCTTGCACTTTCGCCACTCAATTAAATATAATGATTCTCACATTTATTGATTTGGACGATATTAAATTAGAGGATATTCCTGCTGAAAAGTTATTCACCTACAGACATCTACAGAGACACGAGCGCATTCTCTGAAATTCACCAAACCAAGAAGCGTCACATCATTTGGTCATAGGTCATTCTCCAGAATAGCCATCAATGAATGGAACACACTGCCACAAGAAGTTATTAAAGCTAAGATTGTTAACCATTTTAAGTCAAGGCTAGATAACCACTGGTGAGGGGATATTTTATACCAATACTAGAACATTATCACTAGTTGTCATTTCTTACATGACAACCATATTACCCACTTTATACAAAAGTGTAACCAAACAAAGAAGACTTTTCATATCAATAATGAGACAAAGGGTCTGTATCGAAGGAGTACAGCAAAAGTATGGTGTAAAAAGGAGTTCAGTCTCCTTCCTTATGAACCTGATAACCATCGTCCAGGTATCGTCCAGGAAATAGTTTAACAGATGAAAAGAGATGCTTTTACCAATTTCAACTACTGAGCGTAGCAACATAGGCAAACAGTTTGGCTCCGAATGAGATGTCCACAGTAAATGAATTCATTCGCAAAATACCAATAGTATACACATGATATAAAATAACTGACAAAATAATGATTATCAATACCAAAAAGGAGCATTAACTAGAGAAAAGGATTTTTTTTAGAATTTTGTAGTTTGAAACCATTGTGATAAATAGAGCATTTGCTCCTATTGGAGCAAATGCTCTATTTATCACAATGGTTTCACAATGTGAATTTTATAGATGAGCAAAAATGCGTCACTATGGGATAATGTGCTAACACACATTTTTGTTTATATACCATGACAGCAATTGTAGAGTAAGATCTGTATATATAACTTCATAAGCAAACAGCAGACCCTGAGCAGATAGGTCCTGCAGGAATAATCCTATCTGGATCTTCCTTGTTTGCAAAGGTCAATTAAAGGGTTAGATATGTCCAAGCATTAGATATACTTAATCTAATTCTTTGCAGGTTAACTTAATATTGTCTTCAAGAAGTCTTGTCTGCTACAAATTATGTTTCTTCATTTCTTTTTAACCCTTTTCCTGTTTTATGTTTGTTCCATATTTCAATAACTACAGAATATTCATGGAAAAATAGTTACAACGGAATATAGAAGATTGAACATTGTAGCTACATGTATTGTAGTTAAAGAAGCATATCATTCAAATTCCATTGAGCAAACAGAGCAGATCTTGATCAGACGGCTCCTAATAGGAGCCATCTGATATGGGTCTACTCTTTTTGCAAATGTGTGAAAACATGTTTATATGAGGAAAAGGGATAAACTTACAGTTAGAGTGAAAAACAGGTTAAGTCTTGTTGAGATGCTGAGTTACTTGGTGTTTTTACTGAATCCAGGCTGTTTGCATATAGGTAATCACAAATGTGCAGCTAGTATGGAAAGAGGAAATTGAAATAATCACTATAATAAATGTAATGATATAGCAATAAAAATAGTAACAATATAATTTATATATTGACAGATAATCATGATACATGACAAGGTGTGACAAAGGAAGAAGGCAAAATGGACCAAGAGGATATCAATACTTCTGAGACAGTAGATTTTATGAAAGAAACAGAAACCTGTGTAGATATGGATAAGGTTAAACCACAACTTTCAGAGGCACTGCATGCATCTAAAGATGAAGATCCTGTTAAGTGTGGCAAAGAAGAAATTGATGAAACAAGTGAATGGACAGGTGCTTGTGGTGCAGACTTAAGCATAACTAATGAAGTCGCTGCTTGTAAGTTAAAGGATTCTGAAAAAACAAATGTGATGGAAGATACCTTAGATGAACACCCAGCTAATGTAACTCTGTGCTCTGGTACAATCAGTGATTCTACAAGTGTGAGAGTAAAAATGTTGGCAAGAATTTCACTTTCTGAGGCACACTTTAGACATCAACAAAGGGACGAACCTGATCTAACGATGGATGAAAAAATTGATATTGCTCAGAAAGTTCTTGATGAGAGTAAAGTAAAGTTTCTGTCAAGATTTGGAAATTTTCTAGAACTTGAAGACTTGGAATATTTCAATGATTCATTGGATGTGTATGAAGTGAATTTTTATGTTAGTCAGATTAAGAAAAGTAAGAGCAGAAACTTCCATAGAAACAGGGTGAAAAACAGGCAGTTTGAAGCCATGAAGGGTTTAATGGACAAGGGGGACTACTTCAGTGAAGATGAAATGAAATACAGAGAACCTTATTTGTACCAGCAAATGGTGGGACAGTATCTGACAGATGATGAGATACATGCAAAGATTGATAAATCTGATCTCAGGTTTTCAACAATTTTGTTGAAGCACATTGACCAGCTGAATGAAAATGCAAGGTATGATGTGACCAAAGACAGAGAGGTGAGTTTGGCAGAAATATCATGATTTTGTCTTGAAATAAATGGAATGAGGATTATTACCATAGCTATTCGAGCACCCAGTCTCTCCTCTCCAGTAGTTTGTAAAGCTAAATAAGACCATTATGCACTTTATTAAAAAAATCAAATTAACCCAGTGGAGTAGAAACTAGGGTTGTTTGATCAAACTGCTTCTTTAGTTTGAATTTAGATGAGATACTGAGTAAATCGTCTTTCGATCTAGATACAACTGTAAGGATCATTATCGGACTTTAATACAGATGGCAGCTTAATGCAGGCAGGGCTTTTTCTCTCTTAATTGGGAAGGGGCCTTAGCCTGCTGATTTTGGGAAGAATTATCTCTAAAATTGCTGATTTGGGAAACCAAAAACTGGTGCAAGTTTGGATTTTTGGGAAAACTGCATGATTTTAAAGAAATTTTCAATTGGGAAGGGGCCTTTTACAGGATAAAAGTCATGCAGATAGCTCCCCTACTTTAACCCAGCATTAAGCAGCCACCTGGCTATGAAGACGTAAATTCAAAATTTCATAGTATCAGGTTTTTACTGTATATTGTATTTACAAGAAAGGAGTTGTACTTTACTCCTTCAGGAGGGACAGGAAGAGGAAGAAGAGGAAAGTGATGAGGAAAACAACACTGGTGAGGAGGAAGAAAAGATGGAAACTGAAAATGACCAAGACAATGGTTTGTTGGTTTGATTTTATCTCTGTCTGTGCTATATATGAGAGACTCCATGAGAAAATGTTTTCAGTTTTTGTTGCCCATTACCAATTGCTACATCCAAAACTCAGCATATTTCCAAGGTCTACACTACCGTATTTAACACCTGTCATAGTTTGCAATATTTTCTTATCCAGTTTGTGACAACTCTGATCACACTTGTCTGCATCTATGACATGGCAGTTAACCCTTTCCCTGTTCTATGTTTATTCAACATTTCAATACCTACTGAACATTCATGGAGAAAATAGTTATAATGAAATATGGTAGGTGGAACATTGTAGCCATTTTAGAAAGTAAAGAAACAGATCTTTCAAATTCCGCTAGCAAACAGAGCAGACCCTGATCAGACGGCTCCTCTAGGAGCCGTCTGATCTGGGTCTACTCTATTTGCAAATGCGTGAAAACGCGTTTATATGAGGGAAAGGGTTAAGATATGACATGACAGTTAAGATAAGGTCTACGATTTCCTCCAAGTACAGCTGAAGTTATTTATTTTGATGTACTTATGACTTTTGTATGGTACAGTGTACTTGCATTTTGTACTGGGTATTTAAGGCAGGTGGTAGCTTAACCCTAGGCGGCCTTTCACAGTTCAATGTTCATGTAAGAAATATTGATGTGATGAATATTTATTAGCTGAATTTTTATAAAGGCATTTGTACCCATGGATATCTGGTATTGGTAGAAACTGTACAGAGTCTATATGCCTATTATAATTTCATAAGCAAGCAAAGCAAACCCTGACCTATAGGAGCCGTCTGATCTGGGTCTACTCAGTTTGCAAATGCGTGAAAATGTGCATATTTTGGGAAAAATGCATTTTAATAATGTGGAATTTTTCATGCGTAAAACTCAATTATTTAGAAAGCATTTTTACCCCCATTTTAACTTATATTGCATATTTTTGCAGGGTAATAAAAATTTGGCATCTTTTGGGATTTTTTCCCAAAAATTGGGAAATGTAAAATTTTCAGGGGAATTTTATGCTCATACAAAAACTGTAGAATCAGATCTATATCATGCTGCAAGAAAACAGAGCGGACCCTGATCAGACGTCTGATCTGAGTCTACTCTGTTTGCAAGTGCCTGAAAACGCCTTTATTTGAAGGAAAGGGTTAATGCGTACACAAGAACAATTAAATTCTTAAGAGTTAAAGGTGAAGTCCCTACATTCGACATGTTTCAAAAATGCCTATAATATACAAAACTTATGTGTTGAAAACAAGTATATTGCAATAAAACCTATCGAATAAACGTTGAAAATGAACTTCCATATGTTTGATATTTGAAGGCCCAATGTTTTCTGCCGATGTTTCAGTTTTATTTTGGTTGTGTTTTAGTTTCGTACGTTCACGCTACTCCGCATCTCTCCAGCTACTTTCGAGAAAAGCTGTTACGCGAACAATGGAGGGATGAGTGATCATTGGCAAAATGCAGAAAATTTGAAACCGAAAAGGCCGATAATACTTTGTTGTAGAACAAAAATTATTAGTATTGATTAAGTCGCTTTATTTTGTATCACGGGGGCATTTTTCGATATAAGTTCAAAAGGACAATCTTCATAATAATGATTGAACATAACAAATACCACATTTTATGATATTATTGGCAATATACATTCATTGTAGGGGCATCCTCTTTAAGACAGTTCAAGCAGTTTTTGTCGAACCTGCTTGTGGTGAGCTTGACATAGTCGCCACAATGTCTTTGTATGGAGGGTGTATGTTAGTTCGTCCGCTGTGAGTCTGTACATGTGTACGTGCATGAGTGCATCCATCCGGTCTTGTCCGGGCTCTAACTCGGAACTCCATGAATGAATTGTGAAAATGACTAGGTATAAATGTTCCTGTAGAAGGTATGGTGTGTCGCGCAAAACAACAACAGGTCAGTAACTGAAATACCAAGCTCATACTTACAGGTCAAAGGTCAAAAACATGTATTTTTTTGCTTGTACGGGCTCTAACTCAGAACTCCATTAATGGATTGTGAAATGACTAGGCTTAAATGTTCCTCTAGAAAGTACGGCATGAGGCGTGCAAAAACAAGGTCAGTAGCTGAAAGGTCAAGGTCATAAGTAGAGGTCAAAGGTCAAAAACATGTATTGTTTTGCTTGTCCGGGCTCTATCTCAGAACTCCATAGATGGATTGTGAAATGCCTTAGTATAAATGTTTCTCTAGAAGGTATGGCGTGTCGCGCACAAAAACCAGGATAGTAGCTGAAAGGCCAAGGTTACACTTGGAGGTCAAAAGTCGGATTTCACAAACGCAATGTATGCCTATAATATACCCTTTACTTAATATTCATACCTTTTCATGCTTTTGCAAAGTAGACCCAGATCAGGCATTTCTATTGGAGCTACCTGATAAGAATCTGCTCTGTCTAACTTTTGCATGTACTATTGGTGAATGGCCAGCAAGCTCAACATGTTGGTCTTGGGCATTCCAGTTTTATTCTCAAATTACAAATTTTTTTATTGATCTAATTTACAGATGAGGAGAAACCAAAGATATCTGCTTGCCAGAAGGAAGAGTTAAAGGCTGATTTTCTGTCCATAATGCAACAGAAGTTTCTGCAGGGGGAAGACAAAACCTTTGATTATAGGTAACCGGTTAACCCTTTACTCCATATAAACGCCTTTTCACGCATTTGCAAACAGAGTAGACCCAGATCAGACGGCTCAGATTTTGCAGTTTTTGTCAAAGCAAAAATTCCCCTTGAAAAGTTTACATTATAAAAATTGAGCTAATAAATGTTCATTTTATCATTATTTGTAATACTGAACAGGGAAATAGTTACCTATTTGCAATGCTTTGTAATTTTTGTCTGCAAAAATTGTTGTTTTCTACTTTTTTCATTTTTTTTCTCCTTTTTATTCAAGTATACAGATAGAATGTCAAATAATTTGTATCCAGATGGCATTTAGATTCAAACAGTTTTCTTTAGCAGACATAGAGTTTCCTCTTAATCCTTTCCTCCATAAATATGTCTTTTATTTCTATGCCTCTGTAATGGTAACTTCTTGAAACCATTACAAGAGCAAATGCTCTCTTTATCACAATGGTTTCAATACTACAAAATTCTGACATTTTCCTTTTCTCCAGTAAATGCCCCTTTTCTGTAGATTTATTCAAAGAGGTTGGGTCTAAAAATAGCATAATAGGAAATGGGTTAAGACAGGTTCTAATGTACATGTTGTATGGCTTTTTATGACTTTTATTGCTGGTGATTGAACTTGAGTCCTCCCACACTTGAAGCTGATGCTGTATTCTCTAAGTTACTGAAGCAGTGATTTGATCAAGTATGAAATGAGTTTCATTTCTTTTCAGTTCTGTTGACAACAATGAGGTGTATGATGATCTGAACGTTATCTCGGTTGAAGCAGAAGAAAAGTACTTTGACGATGAAGATGCTGAAAGTATCCACTCAGAGTCCCAGTGACATTTGTAACAGTTATCAGATTTAAAGTAAAATCCTTTTTCTGATAAATATGCCTTTTGACGCCTCTACCAGCACAATGGACCCAGATCGGATGGCTCCTATAGTTGCCGTCTGATCAGGGTCTGCTCTGTTCACTTATGGTATCATATAGTTCTGATTCTACAGTTTCTGCCATGGCCAAACTTTCCTTGTTCATATGCCATTATAAGCTAATAGGTATTCATTATGTCAGTATTTCTTACATATATATTCTTTAGCAGAGCAACAGATAAAGATGCATACTCAAATATTAAAATTGTCATTTCTCCACCAAACCCTATGTTGTGACCACCCTTTAGAAGCGTCTCGAAAAGACGATTCTAAAAAGTGGTCACAACATAGGTTTGGTGGAGAAATAAAAAAGTTATTCTTGAAAATATTTTAATTTACACATCTTATCTGGACCTCTGCAGTAGCTTTAGGATTAAACCTTTACATGTACTCCGTAAATACGCCACACCTTTACAAACAGAGTAGATCCAGATCAGAGGCACCTGTAGGAAACATCTGATCAGGGTCTGCTCTGTTTGCTTATGATATAATATAGGTTAGATTCTGCAATTTCTATCAATACCAAAACATCCTCTGTCTATGTTCTATTATAACAATTAATCTAAGTAATATTCATGATGTCATTATTTTTTACATAAATATTCATTAGCTATAGGTTAAGCAAAAACACAGAGGGTTAAAACTATGTGATGTGCTATCTGGTATATTTGATTGTGTCAGACAGGGGCATGGAGTTGAACAGCACGTTTTAATTTCAGTTATGTCTTTGATAAAGGTTGTAATATTGGTACTTTATCATTGGTTTATATTTAATCCTTTACCTAATGAATATCCATATAAGAAATAGTGAATGTATGAATAGTAATTAGATAACTTTTTACAATAGGATCATAAAACTGTAGAACCAGATCAATATTTATTCCAGGAGTAGACACTGATCAGACTGCTTGTATAGGAGCCATCTGATCTGGTTCTACCAGGTCCAGATAAGATGCATAAATTAAAGTATTTTCAAATAAATAAATTCCTTTATTTCTCCACCAAACCCTATGATACGACCACTCGTTAGAATCATCTCAAAGAGACAATCCTAAAGAGTGGTCACAACATAGTGTTTGGTGGAGAAAGGGCAGTTTTAGTACTTGAGTATGCACTTTTATCTGTTATTCTGGTCTATTCTGTTTGCATAAGGCACCGAAAGGCATCTCTCTATCATGTAAAGGGTTGAGACTGTGACTGATGGATAAGTGATTGGTGGTTGCCAGCAGTTTGGATCCAGATTAGTCACCTTGTTACTTTATATCTTATTAAGGATCCAGCTTGTCTAATAGAGTATGAAATTAAATAGAAATAAAAGTATGTTCCACTTGAGAAGTGAAACAGAATTGATTTTGAAACAACAATTTGTTATGTACTACAGGTTTATTTGTCCATTCCTTTAAAGAGTGTTTTTGGACCTATTACATCATATGCTATTTTTAGACCCAAACTCTTTGAATAAATCTACTGAAAAGGGTCATTACTAGAAAAAAGGAACATTTTAGTATTGTGTAGTTTTGTAACTATTGTGATAAATAGAGCATAAAATGTTGCTCCTATGAAGCAAATGCTCTATTTGTCGCAATGGTTTCAAAAAGTAACTTTTACAGAGGCATCAATATGAGGGAATGGGTAAACCTTGAGCTGGCTGTGGAGAAATTGATGATATCCTATGCAAATAGGTTTGAAATCTGATGAGACACCATCTACTTCAGTGTCACACTCCCCCTAAATGAGATGTTTTGAAATAAATTGCTGTTTAAATCACACTATTGAAAGTCTAAGTACACTTTAATTTAAATGACAAACCTTTCTCAGCAGACTGAAAGTTACTTTGCTTGATAGAGGTGCCAGTTGATGCCTTTTCAAGCAGAGTAGACCTATATCAGACTGCTCCTGTAGGAGTAGTCTGTTAAGGGTCTGCTCTGTCAGCTTATGGAATGATATACATTACACCATATACATGTATCTGCAGCCTATGGAATAATAAAAATCATCTTCTTGATATTCTGTCATGGCCATAAATTCCTTTGCTCATTTGTTGTGATTATGAAGGGTCGTCTAATTAATATTCATAATGTCATACTTTTTTACATGAATATTCATGAGGTAAAGCATTAAATTAGTTGTTATTCAGTGGATCTTACATGAGTGTTTCATTTTTATCATGTTAACCCTTTACTCCAATGAATATTTATATAAGAAATAATGATGTCAGGAATACAAATTAGATGAACTTTTAGAATGGTATATTAACACAAGTTTTTTTGCCATGGCAGAAACTGTAGAATCAGCTGAGCCTGATCAGATGGCTCCTATAGGAGCCATCTGATTTTGGTCTACACAAAGGCGTTAAAAGACATGTTTATCAAGTAAAGGGTTTTACAATTTGATTTTAACCCTTCACTTGCTGAATTTTAAAATACATTTCTCCTTCTTTACCCATGCCCTGTTGTATAATTACATATATCTTCACTGTGTACACGTATTTCGCTGTGCAATCACTGCTGTGGAGTGCACTGGTCGCTCAATCAACTTGTAAATAGTGCAGACCCTGATCAGACAGCTCCTACAGGAGCTGTCTCATCTGGGTCTTCACTATTTACATGTAGGTATATTGACGTGAATAGCAAGAGAAGGGTTAATAATTAATTGTAAGGTTTGATGAGCATCATATTATTCTTAGTCAACAATGTCAATAAACATGATAAGAAATATATACTGTGTTTCTCACAAAACATGTATCACTGTAGAAATTCTAACATCCTGCTATATGCAATGGCTAAAAAATGTAGTAAAACATCATATATAAATGTAACAATAACATCATCATTGTTATTAGGTTATCCCGTTAATCAGAAGGTTATACTATAATCAGGCCTCAAATCCCATGATGTATTACAATTTGTTAATCATGAATTTTCAGATGGTTTTATAGGATAAAAATGGTCAGTGGTATTACACTGGTTGTTGGATAAGAATTGAAACTCAGATTACTGTTTGTTCAAAATTCATTTCAGTGCCATATTTAAATACTGCTGATTCGGTATGTGGTGGCTGATATTCGTCTTAAACTGTTTGTTCACTACCTCATCAAACAGTGCTCTGATTGTTGCAAAATATTCAGCAAGACCTCTGTAAACTGGACTTGTAGTAAAGAAGAAATGAGATCTTTATAGGCAGGTAGCTGCTGAATAGACAGCAGAAGTCATGTAGAAAGCTCCTTTAGTAGTTTTTATATGACTTTCACTGTGTATTAATTAAGTTGCCACTTTTCTTAAAGACTGACATTGATACTTGTTGAGTGTTACTATAATTCAAGTCTTTATAACCCAGTCCCTCATATCAACATTTTTGACACCTCTGTCAAGGTCACTCTTTGAAACTATTTTGATAAATAGAGCATTTGCTCCTATGGAGCAAATGCTCAATTTATCACAATGGTTTTTAAAACTACTCAGTTCTAAATTATTCCGGTTTTCTAGTAAATGCTCCTTTTCAGTAGAGTTAGTAAAAGAGGTAGGATGAGGGAATGGATTAAAAATGCAATAATTTCTGTTACTTATACAAATATATGATGGAAATAAAAGTAAAACAGTATTATCTGCATTGTTCAGTATTTGATATGCACTGTGAAGTACAAAATTGTCAGAGCATTCAATATGTTTTGACATATGAATTTGGATTGTCTATTGACAGTCAACGATTTCTACATTGTTCCTAGCTGATAATCCTGTTTGGCTTGAATTTTTAGCTCACCAGAGAATAAAATGCACAGGGTGAGCTTTTGTGATCGCCTGATGTCCGTCGTGCGTCGTCATGCGTCGTCAGCCATCAACGATTTGAACCTTTAAAAATCTTCTCCTCTGAATCTCCAGGATTCTCAGCTTTCATATCTGGCACATGGCATCATCTGTAGGTCCTCTACAAAACTTATATAAATTATGTCCCTGCATGGTCAAAATTGGTCCTGCCCCAGGGATGCCTTTTTTCTGTAGAAACTTATAGTGAAAACTTTGAAAATCTTCTTTTCTGAAACTGGAAGGTTCTCACTTTTCATATTTTGCACATAGCATCATGTTCAGGTCCTCTACAAAAGTTATATAAATTACCGGGTATGCCTCTAGGGTCAAAACTGTCCCTGTTCCAGGGATGGCCAGTTTCAATAGAAACATATAAAAAAAGTACCTAGTTATAGTCTACTTTCAGTCCGAATGACCGCTCAGCCGACTGTACATTTACTCCCCTGGTCATTGAGTCATTGGCCTACAATATTGAGCACTGCTAACATATGGCGCAATCATGCAGCCGCAGTACCGGCGAGTGACCTTCACAGGTACCCGTTTTAACCCCTGGGTGGAGAGGATGTGCGGGTGGGAGACACGGAAAAGCGTCTCTGAAATTTCCGGGAGGGACCTGGATTTGAATCCCGGACCTCCGGACCGATAGTCAAGCGCTTTACCACTAGACCACCGCCACCTGCGGTATACTGAAAACTTTGAAAAAAATCTCCTCTGAAACTGGAAGGTTCTTGGCTTTTATATTTGGTACATATCATCATGTTCAGGTCCTCTTCAAATGTTGTATAAATTATGCATGTGTATGGCGACGCATAAATTATGTCCCAGGAGCCACCCCTAGGACGGGGCCAGTTTTCAATAGAAACATATATAATGAACACTTTGAAAATCTTCTCTGAAACTTTAAGGTTCTCAGCTTTCATATTCGGCACATAGCATCAAGTACAAGTCTTGTACAAAATTTATATAAATTATGCCCCCTGGGGTCAAAATTGGCCCGCCACAGGGATGGCCAGTTTTCAACAGAACAGAAGACACAGACCAGACGGCTCCTAGAGGAGCCGTCTGATCAGGATCTGCTCTGTTTGCAAATGGAATTTGATAGTTATGTTTATTTACTTTCTGAAATGGCTTCAGTGTTCCACCTTCCATGTTGCATTGTACCTATTTGGTCGATGAATGTTCAGTATGTAATGAAATTTGGACTAAATATAGAACAGGGAAATATTTAAACTAGCTGAATTTGAGCATTTGCCCGTATGAGATGAACAGTGGAGGTTGGCTCAAACTTAACTCTTTACACCATAAATATTCAAGTAAAACATGATATCATCCATATCAATTAGATGCATTTTATAGTGGCAACTGAAAACAGGGATATAACTAACAGACCAGTCTCAAGTAGAAGCTGTTCTGGTCTTGGTCTACTCTCATTTACCTGATAGACACCCTTTGGACTCCTTTTGCAAACAGAGTAGATCCAGATCAGATTGTTTTTGGACTCTTTCCATTTGTCAGTCTTTCTGTCTGAAACTTAACCGTAACCATAACATTTGTACTATTTGGGATATATACTTACTGTTCGCCGTGTACAATAGAACCCTTCTAAACTGGAAATTTAGTAAAGAAGAATGATGATCTTTCTGCTTAATGCAGGATGAAAGTCAGCCTGACTTTCAATCTGCATTAAGTTGCCACCTGTCTTACATACTGGCATTGATAGTACAGTAAACCCCCTCTAACGCGACCACCAAAAAGGGGCATAATTATAGGAGGCAGAGGCAGGTGGTAGCTTAATGCACGACGAAAGTTATACAGAAAACTCCTATATTAAGTGGTCGCATTAGCGGGGTTTTACTGTAACTTCTGTAGCCGGGTAGAGATTGTGGTGAAATAAGTTGAAAGGCTTTACTGTGTGGCTTGGTAGCTCAGTAGTTAGAGTGTTGGCATGGTAAGCCATAGGCCGTGGGTTCGAGTCCCAGTCGAGTCACAACTTTTTCACCATGTTACACTTCAATGTCGGGTTTAGAGGGGTTATTGTTTCTTAAAGCTGCAATATGTCAATGTCATGTCAAGGTCATTCTAATAGGTAAAGGGTGCAGGTCAAATTGTCTGTTCACACATTTATCTTGTTAGTTCTGATTGACCGTTTTCTTGTTGAATACCCATGTAAGAGATACTGACATGGTGCTTTGCATTAGCTGATTTTTATAATGGCATATGTAATCAAGATTGTTTGGTGTTGGTAGAAACTGTAGAGTCCGATTTATTATAATTTCTTAAGCATAAAGAGCATACCCTGATCAGACGGCTTCTTCAGAAGCCGTCTGATCTGGGTCTACTCTGTTTGCAAAGCCGCGAAAAGGCGTTAATATGAGGCAATGGGTTAAGATGTACCCTGCCCACTGATCGGGTGTGCAATATGATCATATGTGCGTGGAGGTGGGATTTGAATGAAAACCGACGCTGTATACAATTTTCAGCAATTTATTCCTAATCTGCATTCAGCTCATACAACGTAGAAAAAAGAACACTATTTACTGTATGTACAATTTTTTAAATATAATATATATATATTTGAATTCACAAACAACACGAAAGTATCAAAATAACAAACACTTATCTCTGTATCACAGTCAACTATGAACGGCGCTCTGAGAAAATATGTTTTCTGGGTACATGTTTTAGAAGTGCAGTAAACTCCCTCATATATGCTTTTTTCACACCTTTTTAACATGTAGACCCAGATCATGGGAGCACCTGAAGGAGCCACCTAATCAAGGTCTGCTCTGTTTGCTTATATAGATACATGATATAGATCTGATTCTACAGGTTTTGTGAAAGCAAATCATTCCCTTGAAAAAATTACATTATAAAAATTCAGCTAATAATATTCATGATTACATAATTTCTTACATGAATATTGAACAGTTAAAGGGTTAAGTGACTAATACATGGAACAATTAATATACTTAAAGCTTTACCGGATGCATATCCATGGCAGGCGCCAAATATTATCGATATTAAATAATGTTCTGATGTATAAAAACAAGTACATTGCTGTCACAAATAGTATAGAACCAAACCTTAGATATTCTATAAGCACATAGAGCAGACCCTGATCAGACGGCTCCTACAGGCAAAGTCGTCAAAAGGCATATGTATCAAATAATAAGTGAATTAGCAGGTGGCTGCTATCTTAAAGCTTTTGTATAAGACCCATCCTGCATTAACACTTTCCTTCAAATAAACCCTTTTTCATGCCTGGGCAAACAGTAGACCCAGATCAGAGATCAGACGGTTCCTAAAGGAGCTGTCTGATCAAGGTCTGATTTGTTTGCAAATGGAATTATTTCAGATCTAATCCTACAGTTTCTGGCATGTCCAAAATATCCTGCATTCATTTACTATAGTAAAAATCAGTTGATAAACATTTATGATGCCATAACTTCTTACATGAAGATTTAACAAGGAAATGGTTAAGCTGCCACCTGTCTTAAAAAACTACAATTAGACTTCCGTCGAGAGGTCGCTTAAGAGTAGTTTTACTGTACTTTAGAACCAAAACTGTAGGTCAAGATAGAGTTTCAAATACTGCAAGTACTAAAAGTGTCGAACAGTGTAGACACAGAACATTCACTACACCCTTGATACAGCGGCTGATCTGGAGCTACACTGTTGGCACACCACCGAAAAAACATATTTCCACTGTGCAGCTCATCTAATTACATGCAGGAGATCGATGGACCGTAACCATGGTAATAAAATACTGTAAGGTAGATCTGTAGAAAAAAGGAGTACTAAGGATATTTAGGTGAATATTATAAATATTTCTGAGCCAAACGC
Source organism: Azorinus chamasolen (assembly GCA_963576725.1). Classification (NCBI taxonomy): domain Eukaryota; kingdom Metazoa; phylum Mollusca; class Bivalvia; order Cardiida; family Solecurtidae; genus Azorinus; species Azorinus chamasolen. The sequence goes on from OY755235.1 coordinate 28,729,328, forward strand.
TATAGTAGAACTTGTCCTAATCCCCCAATCATTTATTGAGCACACGGGTGTTAAAAAGCAGGTGGTTGCTTAATGCAGGGCAAAGGTAATGCAGAAAGCTCCTGTAGGAGCTTTTTGCATTACGTTTGACCTGCATTAAGCTACCGCATGTCTTACAGACCCGTTAATGGACATTTTTTGATGATTGCTTAAGACAGATTCTACTGTATTGTACTCATTAGCATGCCCTCTCTGAGGTGGAGTTTGGCTGAAAAATAAAGATATTTACGTAGAGCCTTATACTCCTCTTGTCTACATCTCTACTTGAGGGACAATCTTAAATTGTTTTATTCACTACACATAAAGCAAGTTCTGTCTGTAAAAAGATTGCCATCTGCTTAAATTCTCTTCAATTCAAAAATGTTGTTACTTATAACATGAAAGCTGATGAACACCGACTTTGTTTAAAAGGAAGAATATTCTTATCAAAAGGGATATGCTCTGGAAATTCTCTGTTAAACCTTTACCTGATTACTCATGTAAGAAATAATTTATTTATGAATATTTATTAGCTTTTTAATTATGCTCATGCAGAAACTGTAGAATCATAGATACGAGCATAAGCAAACAGGGCAGACGTTGGTTAGACGGCTCTTATATGAGTAGTCTGATCTGGGTCTACCATGTTTGAAAAGGCGTATCATTCAGGTAAAAAGTTGGATCATTACATTAACTATTTGGTGAGTACTGGATCGCCCTTAAAAACAGGTCTATTTTAATACAGTGGAATCTGTCTTAAGCGGCCATTCATTAATTAACATAGGCATCTAAAAAAGCAGGTGGTTGCTTATTGCAGGGAAAACAGTAGCGCAGAAAGAGCTCTCTGTATTAATTTAAGCTGCATTAAGCAACCAACTGCCTTACAGACCTATAATTAGGCAACTTTTTATGGCCGCTTGAGATAGATTATTTTATATTTTAATTTATTAAATTGGCTGTTCAATAATAGAAGGTCCTGATGACTGTGTCAAGTGTAGAACCAGATAATAGTAATTACCTTATGATTGATTATTTTATTAATTGTCCGTTACACAGCAAAGTCTAACAAAACAATATTATGTTAATATGTTCACCTATGCCATACTCCTTCAGTGTATATCAACATCATAGAAATCCAGAAAAAAGGTAAATACAAAGGAAATACCGAAAACAGTGTTATATATGTAAGACTCAAATCGTGGGTCGGTCCCAGATCGAGGGCCGATTTGAAAATCGTGGGCCGATCCAAAATCGTTTCATGTTTTCTGAAATCTTGAAAGGCGCTTTAGCCCCCCACATTTGATTTTAAGCCTTCAGTCATGCAAATTCTGCTATAAAATCCATCTCTTTCCGGAACCAATTGGGGTTCGGATCTTTTGACATCGGTTGTCTCCGGTTCTGAACTAGATCTAGTTTCACTTCAACATCTACGGTTGAAAAAAATATGACGTCATAAATTTACGCACACCGTCGTCCGTTTCGACGTCGTATCATTTCGCGCCACCATTATTTAGACTTTTATTTTCTTTAACTCCGCCAGTCTATATAGATACAATTTTAGATCTATTTGCAGTTTTTAATGACCATGGAACGCTTTTACTTTGCCGTGGTCATTTAGATCTGTATCAAATGTGTGATCTGTGTATTTTGTCAGGTAGGATGTGTTTTTTGGGTTATAAATCGGCCCACGATTTGGGAGCAAACGGCCCACGATTTTGGATCGGCCCACGATTTTCGAATCGGCCCTCGATCTGGGACCGGCCCTCGATTTGAGTCTTACATATATGCACGTTTGATGTTTTTATTTCTGGACTGATTTTAACCCTTCTCTTGCTGAATTTTAAAATACATTCTCCTTCTTTACCCATGCCCTGTTGTATAATTACCTCTATATCTTCGCTGTCTACAAGTATTTCGCTGTGCAATCACTTCTGTGGAGTGCACTTGTGGCACAATCAACTTGTTAATAGTGCAGACCCTGATGAGACAGCTCCTGCAGGAGCTGTCTCATCTGGGTCTTCACTAGTTACAGGTAGGTATAATGACGTGAATAGCAAGCGAAGGGTTAACAACAACATGTACATGTAATGGCTTGACGTAGTAAATATCATGTTTTGCTACATGTAGTATACAACACACAATCTGTAATCGTAAAAACAGGAATTGACAGAATCTTCTAAATGGCTAATACTCGCTCATTCGAAAAGGAGAAACAAGCGAGAATGACCCAGATGTAGCGAGTTGTATGGAATGAAAATCCCTCAGTATCCGTTACCAACCATCCTGGCTCGTATCCGAGTTGTGTCTCCTCTTACTGCAACAGAAATTAAAGGGTTCGGATCCAGAAATTCAATATATGTTATTGTATATATATTATATTATAGTGTATATAGAGGATCTGCTGCGAGTTGTCTTTTAACCCTTTCCTCCATAAGCTATTTTTAGATCCAACTACTTTGAATAAATCTACCTAAAAGGAGCATTATCATCGGAGGTATTTTCGAACACCACCTGTTTTCGAACATCTCACGTTTTCGCGAAAAATTCCTCGTATGCACGCGCTATGACGTCATACGCTTGTCTAATACACTATAAGTGTTGATAAGCAGATGGACAGCTATCAAAATCAACAATGCGCAAAAAAATAAATACTTTTACATGACGTTATAGTTTCTGAGAGAAAAAATGGCCGTTTCTACTATTACCAGTATTGCCCCCAGTTGAGAACCCTAAATTACGGTGTCTAATATAAATAAAATTTGAGGTAATTCCATCAGCACTTCCCTTCTGAGTTTGTTGTGGAAATCCCAATGTAGAATTATGACGTAGTTGTCTTTATGATGCATATAGGGCAGTTCAAACAGCCTATTCTCTTAACGTATATGTAACATAAAAAATCAAGTTACCTTTTCCCATTCAGAAACTTACTAGCCATGGTAGAACTATCTTTTAAGGCCCATCCATCAAAGTATGTGGGCAAATACATATTGTATTATCCTACAGCACTCACAAATGCCTACAAAGCTGCTAATGACCTAAAAGCATTGAAACTGACGATCCTCATAATCTAGATCAGGAGAAATAACCGCCCCGTTAGATTCCGCATGGGATCTAACCACTAATTGCAATAAATATTTTTTTTATACTTTTATTAATATTTTAGTTAACATTTTTGCGACCAACTTGTGTATATGGTTGTTATATGAAAGTGGAATGAATGACATGAACCTAACTGCATTAATTACTTTACAATGATGATTTTGATTGGATGTTCGAAAACAGGTTGGGAAACCCGCCATATTGCCATTTAAGAAGGTACACAAAACACACGTTATTATTTGTGTATTCTAAATCATAAATGTTTTAATTCCACATGAATGTATTTAGTAATAGTTGATAACAATGAAATAAAATGTGCAAATGACATCCGCTGATTTTTCTCGGTTGAAAACAAAAAAATAAGCCTTAGGTGTTCGAAAACTGGTTGGACCACGCTAACTAGAGAAAAGGAAACTTTTAGAATTTTGTAGTTTGAAACCATTGTGATAAATAGAGCTCCTATAGGAGCAAAAGCTCTATTTATCACAATGGTTTCATAAAGTGACTTTTACAAAGGCGTAGAAATGCGTATTTATGGAGGAAAGGGTTAAGATCAAATGTTCCTAAACGAGCCTAAGAATATGTTATTTAGCGAGCCTTTGGCGAGTTTAAATGCCCCACTGCAGTACATGCATAACGCATACCTTCATAAAGTAACGACGGAATAATACATTCATTTGTATATACAGTTTTAATTCGCTACTGTAATATGACGTATGTCTTCATAAAATAATCATAGTATTCATATTCAGAAGTAAGAGACCAATGCTAAGTAAGTTGCCTTATTATTGCTGTAGGATTTCATATCTATACATGTAGATAGATTGGTGTATTCAAGTACATGTACCTGAAATAACGTGGGGATAAATGGGTTAAACAGTTATTGTACATGTCTTATTTATGTCGTTAGTGTTATGGTCTCTAATGAAGAGTGCTATAACAAAATTTAATATAGTAACTCTTTTGGCACCAAATATTACGCCGAATTATATTCACTCTTTTGGCGCCAAATATTCTTCGCCTGAAATCATTATTTTCAAAAGTTTATAGATCTATTTTAGAATGGACCTTCTCCCAAATGTTTCTCAAAACATAACTGGTGTACAGTATAACCTCTCTTAACCGGAATTCTAGTAGATAATAATTTAGATACTTTTAGGCAGGTGGCTGCTTAATGCAGGGTGAAAGTCATGCAGAAAGCTCCTAGAGGAGCTTTCTGCATGACTTTCACCCAGCATTAAGCTGCCACCTGTCTCCAAGACCGATATTCATACTAAATTTAACTGCCGGTTAAGAGAGGTTTTACTGTATAAACATTTTTTATCCTGATGCGACGCCGAGTTACTCATCGTCTCATCTGTATCCAAACTGTTTGCAGAGGTAATCACAGATACGTCCACAGCAGCATACCATATGGGTCACTTTCTGACGACTTTTGTCAGTGAAATAGTCCAAGAAAAGGTGTTAATGATACTTATATTAGTAGTAAATAAATGATAACATGTAACGCTATTTCTAATTAGTTATGATTAATGAGACATTGTAATACATGTATTGTCTGCATACCTATTTGTGTACATCGATTTGACGGAAAGAAACCGAACAGGTTAGAATCGATGTAAATCATTTAATGTTATCTCATTGATAAAAATGCTATATTTCTAAGAAGAAGAAAGTATGAAAATGTTGAGAAGCGGTCATTGTATGAATAAAAGTAGATGTCTTTAAAATTAGGTGGGTGATTAATGCAGGACGGAAGTAATGCAGAAAGCTCCAGCATGAGTTTTCTACATAACTTCCTTCCTACAATAAGGCATCATCTGAATTTAAGGAGTGCATGTATACCTACTTTTGGTAGTCCCTTAAGATGCATTTTACTGTAGATTGAGAAGCCCGAGAAAAAGTAATTTGCATCTAAACATGACCATGATTATTTAACACACAAAGTATGTGCTTTGATAAAAAAATCGATTGAAGCCAACGAAAATTTTCACGCATACTTAAAGATAAACTTATAATATTAAGATAAAGGACAGCCTCATCATTTCTAGACAATGTAGCAAAAGGATAAAATATATACGTGAAGCAAAATAATAAAAATGAAATCGCCATACTATCTACTTCTGCAACCCAGAAATAAAACAAACTTTAAGAAACGTTTATATGAGAACACGTAACATCACGTTTCATCTGGATCCACACTGTTTGCAAATGCCAGTCAGCTCGCACATGGATAAAGGAAGATTTAATCTTTAACCCATTCCATATATTGACACCTTTTGAAGCCTTTGTAAAAGACACGTTTTGAAACCATTGTGATAAATAGAGCATTTGCTCCATAGGAGCAAATGCTCTATTTACCACAATGGTTTCAAAACTACACGATTCTAAAATGTTTTTTTCTTCTAATAAATGCTCTATTTTTAATTGATTTATTCAAAGAGGTTCGGTGTAAAAATAATCTACGAAGGAATAGGTTAAATCATAAATGCAGTCGACGCAAATTAATGTCATACTATGTTCATTGATTATTATCAGACTGACCTAAGTTAAACACAACTGAGAATTTGCAAGCTCATTATCAAATACTGTAAACTATTTGTACAACGACATTTCAAATGTATTTAATTCTGTTTTAGATATATCCTAATGCGGGACGAAAGTAAGGCAGAAATCCCCATTAGGAGCTGTCTGCAATATTTTCGTTCTGCAATGAGCAATTACACACTTAGATCTCATATCTATTCATTACAAAATATAAAGTTGCTCTAGAGATGTTTTGCTGTAATAGCTGAAGAAGTGTAGATATCAAAGACAATGTAAGAAATAAACAAAAATGTGACAAACATATACATTTGCCTATCCACATCTATACTTAAACACAAACTCTATGGATGTTAGTGCCCATATATAATCACCATATACAAGTTTAATGTAATAATGTTTTATTATTCAGATGAAGCGAGGGTGTATGCGATAGATAGAAAATCTAAAGGGGTAGACTGGATTAAACACATGTGCTTGGATGCACCTAACACATTCTAAAGCTCTGCTTCAAGAGTATTGTCAAACATGCATAGGCCCCATCTTTTTCCATATTGACAGAGCATGGACGCCAAACATGTTTGAGAACATTCTTGGGTGTAAGCCTGAGAAGGTGTTGATGAATTCAAGACTTAATGTACCTCTCTGTATGGTGATGCTAGGGTAACTGAAATTTCAACGAATAAACCAGTTTGTATTAGAAAGCAGTGCAGATATATATCAATAGAACGCCCAACTTCATAATGCAGGGTATAACAGATTTATCTTTAAAGAAACTTAAAGGTTTTAGATTTGAATAATTATTATACGTTTAAATTAATGAAGGTCTATCTATGAAAAACCCAAGTCCAATTCCATAAATATTCAGTCCGTGAAACTACTTACCATGAATTAATATACGGTTGTTACTTGTTAACATAGTTAAGTTGAGTCCCGTACTAAAATGCATTGGTCTACTACACAGTCGTGAAAAGCTATAATGTACTAGGCGAAAACGAGTGTCAAATATAGCCTTTCACGACTGTGTACTCAGTTGTGTTTCACTACTGGACACAGTACATTTCAGTACGGGAAGGAAATTGGTTTAGTGCGTGAGAAGTCAGACTTTTGCGTAGCTCTAGTATTGTTTTTAATATATTTTATGCATCAATTTGCCAAGTTGTTTTGGTTATTTGTAATATAAGCTGTTTGAACAAAGATGTACACATTTAAGATTATAATATCTGTTTAATTTTAAATGTTTTATTTTAAAAATATATATAGTCGAGTATAAGTACATTTATATAACCTTTTATATTCCAACAGCTGAAAACTGGTTAATGACGATAGCTGACGAGTTATTGCGCATGAACTCATATTGGATTCGTTGCGCTTCCAATAGGGATTTAGGCCGTACAATACGGATTTTCCTGCACTACGAATTTATATATATTAGACTGTCACGTGATGCAAATGCTTTGCAGCTGTTGGTTTACATTCATAATGTGTATAAAATATAAGTTACTTTACACCAATGTCACACTATGATGGCGTCAGGCTAATTACAGTAAAATGCAGCTAACCTGAACACTCAAATGCTGCTAACCTGAACACACAAATAATTGCCGCTAACATGAACACACAAATACTCACAGGACAATCGCAGAATATACAGTAGAACCTGTCTGAAGTGTCATCACAAAGGTCTTAGTATGGGTCTGTAAGGCCGGTAGTAGCTTAATGCAGGTCAAACGTAATGCAAAGAGCTTTGGGTATTACTTTTGCCCTGTATTAAGAAACCGCGTGATTTTTAAGACTCTAATATCCAATAAATGAATGACCGCTTACATTGTAGGACAGGTCCTACTGTAAACTCATCTATAACAGAACTCACTCTTCAAACACACTTATCTAGCCTTTCTCTACTAAAACCAAACCACGTTCCAATCACCCTTTAACTGCCACCAACACACACGCACACTTATTCGACAAGTCAGAAAATGTCAATGCAAACACTCTGTATAAATAAACTAACTAGTTGACTACCATTATCAAGTGTTGTTATGTAAAGTGAAAAGTAATTTGTTTATGGAAATGGATGTACAGTAAAACCTCTCTATAACGGTCACTAAATTGTGTTAATTAGTTGGTATTTAGGGCAGGTGGCTGCTTAAAGCAAGGTGAAAGTAAATCAGAACGCTCCTATAGGATCGTTCTGTTTTACTTTCACTTTGCTTTAAGCAGCCACACGCCTTTAACACAAAATACTTGATGTGATGTAGTGGCTATTATAAAGAGGTTTTACTGTATTGCTGTTCATTTGACTACGATATAATGACAGAGTTAAATGTATTCGTAAAAATTTAGAAGGTATTACTGAAGGCACATGTCAAGTTTGAAAACCTCATATCTTATATTTATAGAATTACTTGTGGTAATAGTAGTGCATGCTTACGTGTTTCATGAACGACATGTAAGCAATTCTGCAAAGTCAAACCAATATCGCTATTGTCCATCGGGGAACTTACTATCATATCGTATAATTTACGGATAGCTCTAAAAGGAGGTAGTTGCTTAATGCAGGAGGAACATGTTAATACAGAAAACTTTTATACGAGTTGTCTGCACAACTTTCGTCCCGCATTAAGCTAAAACATGTCTCTATGATCCAGAATCAGTCCTTTTCTTTAGAGAGGTTTACTGTAGAATACTATTTGTCAGGTAAAGGTTTAGTTAGTGGATGCCTGTGCCTAGACGATGACTAACTTAGCAGTATTGTGTGCAACACATAGCGCCTACTGCTCAACAGGCTGGCAGGATAAAGTAGCAGCCTATCAATAAAGTACATGTACACATCTCTGTAGCGTCCACTTAATATATATACATGTACATGAGAGCAGGTGGTTGTGTAACTCCTTACTCAATACATACGCATTTTAAGGCCTTTGCAAACAGAGCAGACTAATACCAGACGATCCCTACATGAGCTGTCTGATCAGGGTCTGCTAAGTTTGCGTATGGATTTGTAAAGATCTGATTCAACAGTTGTTACCAGAGCAAGTACATTTATTGTTCATAAATTAACCCATTTCCTCCTAGACTATTTTAGATCCAACCTCCGTGAATAAATCTACCGAAAAGGAGCGTTAACTATAGCAAAGGGGAATTGTATAAGTGTGTAGTTTTCAAACCATTGTGCTAAATACAGGGTGTCCCAGAAAAAAATGCAACCCAAATTAAATTCCTTATTTCTCTAAACATATTCAATCGATAGATGAGTTTTATATACCAGTTTTTAGGTACAACAGCGGTCCATATTTGTGTAAAATTACAGCTGAAATGCTTTTATAATTATTGAGATATTGCGTAAATACTGAAGGCACCCTGTTTTCAATTTTCCCAGAAATAGGATTATGGATGTATTAAGTACATTTCAATAGAACTTGACATTTTATCTCATTTATTCATCGCAAAATGTGTCACCAATGTTTATAAAAACGAATTAAATTGTAATAAATGTAAAGGTCTGTAATACACCTGTAAAATATTGCAATTAAAGAAAATATAACAGCTTAACAAGTCTATCAAATGCGATCTCATTTAATTAACTGAAGACCTAATACATTTGTATCACAGAAATATTTAAAGTATTACATGTAGTAACACGTTATACCAGTAATGCAGTTTATATAGCACTTGTTGTAAATAAACATTTGTAAAATGTTCATTTTCCACCAACAGGTTTGAGACCGTTTGCGCATAGAGCACACAGCCCTTCTTGCCATCATTGTGCGCTGCAATACAGTTATCCCGCGTTTTATTCTTGCATGAAGGACATTCAGATCTGCTGGCACTATCGCATAAACATTATCTTTAAAATAACCCTAAAGGAAAATATCCAGTGGTGTCAGATCAGGAGATCGAGGTGGCCATTCCCGAAGTTCTCGGAATCTCCAAGACAAAACGAACTTCCTTGGGAACAGCTGTCACAGTCGTTGCACCACAGCTCGCAAGATAACGGCATTGCAGCACACAAGGATGACAAGAAGGACTGTGTGTTTTAAAGGCAAACGGGCTCAAACCCGTTAGAATCTAAATAGTGTTCATGTAGCAGGTCGTGCTGGTGGAAACTGAACATTTTACAAATGTATTTTACAACAAGTGCTTTATAAACTGCATTACTGGTATAACGTGTTACTACGTGTAATACTTTAAATATTTCTGTGATACAAATTTATTAGGACTTCAGTTGATTAAATGAGATCACATTTGATGGACTTATTAAACTGTTATTTTTTCTTTTAAATGTAATATTTTACAAGTGTGTTACAGACCTTTACATTTGTTACAAGTAAATTTGTTTTAATAAACATTGGTGACATATTTTGAGATGAATAAATGAGATAAAATGCCAAGTTCTTTTCAAATGTACTTCTTACAGCCATAATCCTATTTCTGGGAAAACTGAAAACAGGGTGCCTTCAGTATTTAAGCAATATCTCAAAAATTATAAAAGCATTTAAGCCGTAATTTTACACAAATGTGAACCACTGTTGTACCTAAACACTAGTATATCAAACGTTTCTATCGGTTGAATATATTTAGAGAAATAAGGAATTTAAATTGGGTTGCATTTTTTCTGGGACACCCTGTAGAGCATTTGCTCCTATGGGGCAAATGCTCTATTTATCACAATGGTTATAAAATGTGACTTTTACAGAGGTGCCAAATGCGTCACTAGGAGGCAATGTGTTAAACTACTAAATATTCATATATATACGAATTCTTACACGAATATTCATGGAGTAAGGGTTAATGAAGAATAAAAGTAATGCAAAAATATTCTGCATAACTTTCATCCTGCATTAAGCTCTCACAGGACTTCTAAACCCAGAATTAGACTCTTTTGGTGGACGCGTTACAGAGATTCTCGTTTATATTTTAAAAAAATGAAAACCAAAATAGACCATAATCGGCATTTAACATACATACGTCTTTCGACACATTGGGCGCATTAAATTGAAAAGAAAATTAACTACTAAGGTACTTAAGTGAAATGCAGCTTATAGCTCTACCAATAAGCTATCATTTTGGCCAGGCTATCACCTGTAACAGGCTTATACCGCCAAAGGGTGCAGAGATTCTCCCGGTACCCCCATCCAACGACTGCTTGCTCCGAACGAATATTTTGCAGAATCTAATTATATACCAATATCATTAAACGTTAACCCAAAGTAAAACTATTTTTTGAAAACATCTCATCTGGTGCAACTTTTACCAAACAACTTCCGATTCGACCATGCTTTTGAACCATTCCCCAATATGTTTTTTAGACTTAACCTCTTTGAATAAATCTACTGAAAAGGAGCATTTACTAGCCAAAATGAGTTTTTAGAATTGTGTAGTTATGAAACAATTGTGATAAATAGAGCATTTGCTCCTATGGAACAAATGCTCCATTTACCACAATGGTTTCAAAAAGAGGCGTCAATATGAGGGAATGGGTTCAGACAATACTGACTGAGTGTCAAATATTGTGGATCCTGATGAGACGACGAGCCAATCTGCGTCCAATTTGATCCAAATTAGTTGCAAATATGAGCTGTGCATAGCGGGATAAGGGTTGATGCATTTTATAGTCCACATAGTGCACAGTAACACACAGTAATAAAATCAAGGTGCACATTCACGTACCACCAATCATTGAATAAATGGCTTTAGGTACACGTAACTGTGTGCAATCATGGTACTGTTTTAAATAAAATATTCACAGAGGATTGTTGTAATTATGAGTTATCTACGACATGCCATTCGAATCAACATGATATACGCGTGTGTTGTAAACGTGACCTTTCAACAGAAAAATGTATACATGGGTTAAACTCTCACACAGTATGTGCCATATTTAGTCTTGAACACCACAGAACAGTAACCATCAATATACCGAGCTCGCTGGTGTACACGTCTTGCCCCATTCCCCCCATAGACTATTTTTAGAAACAGCTCTTTGAATAAATCTACCGAAAAAGAAGCATCACCAAAAAGAAAATCTTTTGAAACCAATGTGATCAATAGATTCTTCTTTTTATCACAATGATTTAAAAATGATTTTTACAGAGGCGACAAAACGCATCAGCAGGAGGGAATGGGTTAACCCATGGTGATAATATCATGAATATGACCCGTGGATCTGAGTGGACATGTAAACAAATCTGATTTTCAATAGTAGATTTTTCACGTGGCAATATGAAGAGAATGTGCAGATTCTGGTCAGAAAACTCATACATGAGTCCCTGGTCAAAGTCTACAATGTTTGCCTATAATTATCTTCCTTCTAACTATTCATTCGCTATCAGCGACCTGACTCGTGTTTGCAAACAGCTTTGATCCAGACAAGACGCCGTGTAACTCGGCGTCTCACCAGTAGCCATGTTGTTTGACACCCGATCGATAGTTTCTCAAAAAGTTTGACCGAATGAAATTGCACCACATTCACAAATGTTGAGAAGACTTAGATATAGACAGCGCGCTCAGCACGATGAAGCGTAAACTACGAAATGCTTATATATGACCATGGTTTGGAACAACAAGCTCTAAAACTTGAAGACTTGAAAATTTACAATGTTAGATCGTGTAAGAATACACCGTCTCCATATCTGAATGGAAACAAAAAATCTACAAAATGTAAAATGATGTTATTGGTGTTTGAATATATAGCAACAAGTGTTTATGTTAGCTTGCAAACTAGACGAAGTACAGAAGCACACGGAAATGACGTCATACATGACACGTGATCTAGCATCAGTATGTTGCCATCAAGGTACCTTCAGCATCTTAGAGATCTCAACTAATGACATGAAATCTTTGTTCCTCCCTGTTGAAATGAAGTGGGACTTTATATGCTAATAGTTTGACTCGGTTATCGATCATTCAAGATTATGAATATCACATCAATAGACAAGACTACTGTTTGATAACTATTTACCCTGCACCTGATATATAGAAACGCATTTGCAAATAGAGTAGAACCAGACCAGTCTGCTCCTGTAGGAGCCCTCTGATCAGGGACTTCTGTTTTGCTGATGGAATTATACTGATCTGATTCCACATTTTTTGCAAATATTCCATGTCCACTTATCCCTCTGTCCAATGAATACCCAAGATGTCGTTATATCTTACACGATTATTGCTGACGTATAAAAGTTAGTTCTTTCAACTATAAAGATACTCTTGGATGAAGAAAAGACGCCGAGTCACTTGGCTTCTCACCTGGAGTCCAAACAATGTCAATGTCAGATGTTTCGAATAATACGTTGGAACATTTTAAATCCTGATAAAACACCGAGTACCTCGAGGTTTTATCTTGGTTCAAATTATTTTCCAGAGTTATTGGAAAATAATCAATAGTACAAAAAAAAAACCTCTAATGCGACCACTTAATGAACAAACATGACTGCCTTTATAAGCAGGTGGTTGCTTAATGTAGGACGAAAGTTATGCAGAAGGCTCCTATGGAAGCTTTCTGCATAACTTTCGTCCTGCATTAAGCTATCACCTGCATTTACCACTGTGAATTATGCCCTTATTTGGTGGTCGCATTAGAGGGGTTTACTGTATAGAAAGCATTACAGCGCAGACCCTGATCGGACCATTCCTACAGAAGCTGTCTGGTCTTGGTCCACTTTGTAAGCAAGGGCGGTAAAAGAGTGGGTCATCGATGAAGTCAATGACTATTTAAATATATCAACGTACTGTATACAATGTAGTCAATACAAGTTTTTCAGAACACTTCGACAAACTAATTTATATATTCTATGTACATTAACCCTTTACCTCATAGACGGATGTATAGACGACTTTTGCAAACAGTGTAGATACAGATCAGACGGCTCCCTGTAAGAGCCGTCTGAACAGGGTCTATTCTGTTACAGTTAATAGATAGTTTAATGACATCATTTCTTACATGAATATTCATGAGGTAAAAGGTTCACTACTGAATAAATAGTTATAGTAAAACCCCTCTAAACCGGACGTCCAATTTAGTATAAATATCGGTCTTGGAGACAGGTGGCAGCTTAATTCAGAGTGCAAGACACGCAGAAAGCTCCTCTAGGAGCTTTCTGCATGACTTTCACCTTGCATTAAGCTGTCACCTGCCTAAACCCTTCTCAATGCTTCTCTACTAGAATTCCGGTTGAGAGGAGTTTTACTGTACTTGTTAAGTAAACTATTAATTACATATTTTTGTATTTTTCGATTTAAAACAAATACTACCATATGCACTCTAAATACATGAGACATGTGTACTTTAGGTGCTTAATAATATAACCGAGATCACAGACACGGTTTGGATCTACAATGACTGCCCCTTGTCTGAAAGAATCAACGGTATTTTGTTCAATATTGCTGCAGACAAAACATGCATGCATTTACATGGTCGTGCTGTTGTTAACCATTTTGCTTGAGTCTGATATATTTCAAGCATCTGTTATTTCAGACTTGGGGTTCAACTTAACATCTGACCAACCAGATGCTTGAGAACGAATACAGATTCAAACGCAGCAGTTTTTATAATCACAGAACCTGGTGATGCATTGTTTACAAATTCCAATGCCGTGTTTCCCGTGATTTCGGCCAGTTTGTTTACAATGCTCTAACTACAAATTAAAAATATTGATTTTTCTGTTGTGTGCTTTGATACCTTGACTTTTAGTATCTGCGATAGCTTTGTTTCTGTAATTGATTTCTCTCCCAGGCTCGTTTTTTACCTGTCCATTTATAACACAGTAGAATCTACCACGATAATCCGGGTGTTTTAAGTTTTTATCTTTACCGTTTACCTCATGAATATTCATGTAAGAATATTTAGCGGACATTTTATAATGGTATATTTTTGACAATGACAGAAATTGTAAATTAAGATCTATATACATGCATATCAAAAAGCAAATGGGACAGACCCTGACCAAACCTTATTGAGGCGGTTTGATCTGGGTCTTCTCTGTTTGCAAGGCGATAAAATGCGCCTCTATATATAACGAAGTTCTGACTTGGTATTTATTTATCAGAAGTATGAATTTTCTATGCAACCGTTTCTCTGTTTTGTATTTATTCCAAAGTTCAATACATACAAAATTCATGAACAAAATAGTTATAATGAAATACGAAAGGTTTGACATTGTAGCCAGTTTAGAAACTAAAGAAACAGATCTATCAACTTCTATGAGCAAAAAGGGCAGACCCTGATCAGACAGATCCTGTAGGAGCTTTCTGATCTGGGTCTATTTTGTTTGCAGATGCGTGATAACACGTTTATATGACTTAGTTAAACATACCCTTCAAGCGTTTTTAACCCATTAGTGATAAGTGACACTTAAAAAGGACAGGGCAAACAGTGAAAACCCAGATCAGAGGGCTTCTGAAGGAGTCCTCTGGTCAGGGTCTGCACTGTTTGCTCAATCCGTCAATGTCAATGGCATATTCCAGCGAAAAGTTTGTTTGCTGCACCCACTACACGTGAAAAAATGGATTGGTCCAAAAGTATGAGCTGGACGGGGTTTCCTTAAATAATGTGGGAATAGACTTTCAAACTTTTCAAACACATTATATAGTTTTCTGTTTTTATGAATACATATACACTTTGTAACCCTCCAAATTCACTTTAGTAATTTAAAAACAAGAACTATTAATTATAATACCCAAAAGAGTTTACATGCAACGTTGTAAAACAGCAAATATACTTTATAGATGGAACCATGTTCGTTTGCATGCGAAATCGTTTGTGCTTTGGTTGATGGGTCTAATAAACATGCAAAAACAATAATGATTTTCTGATACCAATCGTTCTTTAAAATATTGATAATTATCAGCTATTACTTACACTCTATTGGCTTAGGTTCTTGATACCAGTACTTAAAGCCTCGTCTTGCATGGTCTTGGAACTTGTTGTTGGTATAGCCTCCCTTTGCTGATGACACACGAGGTCGCTGTGGATGCCTTATTGTGACATAGGAAGCATACTGTGGAGCTGCCAATCGAGCAGTGGTCTTACCAAATGGTGGGAAATATACATTGTCTTCTTGCTTGACAGTACCTGTAAATATTAAATCAAAGTGTATTATACTCAGAGCTACAGATAACGTACCCAAATACTAAACTCGTCATTTCTCCACCAAACCTATTACTGTAATCACTCTTTAGAATTGTCTCCAAGAGTGGTCACAGTATAGGGTTTGGTGGAGAAATAAAGAAGCTATTGTTGAAAATGTTTAAATTTATCTGGAGCTCTGAATTATTGCTTTAATGTTTGGACCGATGTTATCATTTCCAATAATTTTCTTGAGTAACGTTCAAAACATTATATGATGAAACGTTTTAAAAAGTACATTTATGAATTTTTTCAAGTTTTATTTAGCTAAACTTGTATCATATTTGAATAAGTTATTGAAATTAAACTATTCTAATAGAGCTTTCAAAATATATTTCTTTACTTCCTTCGTTCACATACCATCAATAAATGCTAGTTGCGTTCCTGTGTTTGCCACGCATGCGCGGACATGTCTCCACACTCCTCCGGCTCGACCCTGACGATTCAAGTTTCTGTAAAAGCAAATATAAAGAATAAGACTTCGAGTTCTACTTAAATTGAACAGTGAACATTCATGCCAACACACTGATAGTCAGAATGTAAGAAATTCAATAAGCTTAGCAACAGAAGCTCATTATCATTATTCTTCTTCTTCTTCTTATTATTATTATTATTAGTAGTAGTAGTAGTAGAAGTAGTGGAAGTAGTAATTTCAGTAATTACGTAGTACAACAGTTCAGTGCAAGATGGTACCCAAGTCCATTTTTGAAAAGTGGAGAAAATCGCATTTTTGTGAAATTTTGGGTTAAGTGTGACAAAATTTAAAAAATTTCAACTATTGACGATTTACCATTTCTATGTGAAACTACTAAAATTGTGGGAATGTTGAAGTGTTAATAAACGATTAATTGTAAAAATACTGTTTTTTATGAATTATGTTTAGGCAGAATGGGACCTAAGTCCAATTATTTAGGCAAAATTTGTATTTTCTTTTCTTTTCATACATTTGTTGAGGTTAATTCTTCAATTTTGCAACATAATATTAATTTCTGTAACTGAAATCCATAAATTTAGTAATAAATACTAACCGGAATATCTAAAACACTCAAAATTCAGGCAGTTAGTTTTAGTATGTCCAATCTACTATGTGTTTCATGTATTTGCGTGCATATGCAACAAAGGTCCTAAATCCATTTTGGAGATAGCACCTTTGTAATATTCTTGTGAACACCATTTTTCCTGTTTAAACGTAAATATCACACATTTTCGGAACGTTATCATGAGGAGAAAGTTAAATCCATGCTACAGTGGTTCTAACTCCATTTTTTAAAAAATTGGAGTTAGGTACCATCTTGCACTGGCCCCTTCATAAAAATGCATATCTTAGGCAAACTCAGTAAACCAGGTTAATGTTGAACAGTCGAGCCTGCAGTTCGTTCTTGTTTGTTTACATTGTTGCATGACGGAACTTAAACCATAGGCTATGATGGGTTTAGCTGTGGCAAGCCTAACATCATCAGCATCCCATTGTGCAAAAGAGGGACATCACTAGATGTTATCATGCAGTTTTTGCCTTTGGTCAAGAAAAAGAAGAAGAAGAAGAAGGAAGAAGAAGTGTGTTTTGAAGTACATACAAGCTCATAGAAGGTGCTTGATTTCTCCAGAGTCTATTGTAATACTGCCGTGTTATTGGGTCCATTTCAGAGCCGGGCAAATTGTCTTGTCGTGAGCTGGATGGGGCGGATGGATATCTTTCCAGAAGGCGCTGTACAGGAGAGGTAGGCCGCTGCATCGTTTCCGGTATTGCGAATTCACGCTGTGTGGCACACGGAACTGGTCTTCTCTTGGCTTCCGTCTATAATTAGTATAAAAAAGTCTATCACTTTATGATTTGTCTCAAGATTTAAGCCTGCTCATCTATTTCAAACAATTTCATACAACGCTAAGGACACAGATGAGACGCCGAGTAACTCGTCAGGATTTAAACTGTTTGTTACTGTGACTATGTTCTTGAAACGAAAATAAAGGAAATTAAAACATGAAAATTGTAGCAGACGACAAAGGTTTATATATTTGAACCGAACGAACATTTCAATATGTTTTATGATCAAAATATAATTCATAAAAATGTAAATTATGCTTATTCTTAACTCTTTAGTTCAGGAATAGCTTAACAAAACATAATGACATCTCGAAAACTTATCAGCTAATTAAGAAAAATTACATATGAACACGTGAACATTTTATCTTGGTAGTATCTATATATAGCCATAAACAAACAGAGCAGATCCTGATTAGACGGCTCCTACAGGAGTTGTCTGATCTGGGTTAACCATGTTTGGAAGCGCGTTTTTCTAACGCGTTTCTTTTATATATAGCGATTTTTTTAAATAAATCAGGTATTTCGATTATAGAAATGGTACAAGAATCTGTTAACGTAAAACATTATCATAGCTAACGATAAAAGAACAACCAAGTGAACCCGACAAAAAACCCAACACTTTAATCAATTATCAATGAACGCATTTTGTTTTAAATGATAAGAGCCTAATTTTTAAGGGTATCCGTATAGACATAGATCAAACAGAACATGTCTTAAGCGGAAAGTCATTTATTGAACATAAGACTCTTAAAAAGCAGACGGTTGCTTAATGTAGGCAAAAGTAATGCAGAAAGTTCCTATAGGAGCTTTCTGCATTACCTTTGATCTGCATTAAGCTACCACCTGTCTTACAGACCCATAATTAGACCTATTTTTATGGCCGCTTAAGACAGGTTCTCCAGTATTTATATCAAAATGTATCATGATTGCCGGATTCTTTGTTTATGAAAAGTAGCATGTTTGATCTTGTTTATCAGAGATTTCCTTAACCTTCAGTGCTCTACTTGCGAATATTTGATAACTTATAAATGCAAAGAGTTTGGTTCAAGATGAACTCGGCGCCTCATCAGGATCCAAAATGTTTGACACCCTGGTAATCTTTTCGAAGAAATAGAGGAACATGTGTATTTTAATAAATAAAGCAGACGGCAGTACAGATATTGGCAGACGACAATTACTTTGAGTGCAGTTAGGGATTGTTAGTGGACAAAACGTGTATGAGGTGACATAAGACAATAAAAAATAAATTACTGGCTACCATCACCAAAATAGCTGAAATCTGTTAAACATTGTTCAGTACATAAATGTTTAGATTTTTAAACGCAGTATAGAAGACAGTTCTGGTGTCAATAATTTGTTTAATAATATTGAAAATAAGTATTTGTGTACATGTAGTTAAAAATGCATTATATGCTGTCCAGCAATAAGAAGATAGATCAAGGTTGTAATCTAATTGCAGTTGAAAGTACATTTATTAATACATGTCTCGGGAAAGGCCTGACAATTGAGAGATGTGGATAAGTAAAATGTAGCACATTTATTTAGCACATATCTTACACGATTGTTATTTAACTCTTTACTCCATGAATATTAATGTATGACGTGACATTGCCATGAATGTATTTATATAATTTAGAATAGTTTTTATAATGAATACATGAAGTTTTGTCAATGTTAGAAACTATAGAGCAATATCTATATCATTTCATAAGCAAACACGGCAGACCCTGATCTGACCGCTCCTACTGGAGCCGTCTGAACTGGATCTACTTTGTTTACAAATGCGCAGAAAGGCGTATTTTAGGAGCAAAGGGTTAAAGTAGATCCATAAAGATAAAATGCCTGCATAAGTAATAAAAGCATATCGATTTCTTCCAATTTCAAGGATAGATAGAACAAATACAAATGACTCACTGAGTAATTTGGTCTTGTTGCGTTGTAACCGTTGTAGACCCAGATCACATATCACGACTATCATTATGTGTCTGGTCAAGTCTTAACCCTTTACTCCATGAATACTTATGTAAGAAATAATGGCATCATGAAAACAATTAATTATTTTTTAAGTTTTATAATATCATATGAACACTGAAAGATTTGGCCATGGTAGAATCAAAACTATATCATTTCATTAGCAAACGGAACAAATTCTGATTAGACGGCTCCTAGATGAGCCGTTCAATCTGGGTCTACTCTGTTCGCAAAGGCGTGGAAAAGCTTATTTATGGAGTAAAGGGTTAAGCTATGTACACAGAAAGAATACATAACTACATATTCTATTCTGATGAATGGCATCATGCTAAGCGTTATCTTACTACCGTATATTTGCAAAAAGCTTGTATCCAGATGAGACGCCGAGTAACTCGGCGTCTCAACAGGATCCAGGCTGTTTGACACTCGGTCAACAGTTTCCCAAACGCTTAAGTGAAAATACAACAGGTCGGAGTTTTGGCAGACATAATTCTTCAGCATGATATGAGTTAAATAGTGCAGCCCCTTTTCAAATGCTGCTACTGGTCTGGGTCTACACTGTTTTAATGCAATAAAACCATTTTCCCAAAGTGCGGCTCAATTTTGTAAACTTAAATAATATTCTTATTTAGTCTAATAGCCTGGACTTAGGAACGGCTGTGCATGTGATGTGATTCTGCCAAACTGGTGACGATTTACTGTACGTGACTATATGACTTCCGCGATGGCGTAACACAAAACCAAAACACAAAGCTCAACGTAAAGGTATTTTACAAACATCACCTGCATCTGGCAAAAACACAGTTACCTGTTTTAACTTACATGTATTGGTGGACAGTTGTAAAAATCCTTTCAAAGATATAAAAGAAAAAAAGGAACTATTATTATTAACAGTTTTCATTTCTGTCAGGAAGAAATAGATCTAGATCTATTCTAGTATATATCCTTGCGAAAATAAATTACCTATCAAATTACTGGTGCCGTAATGTGTCCGAGGACATATTAATACCGGTAGTTTGTTGTTTACTCTCTACTCATTAATATTCATGTAAACATAATGACTGCCTGAATATTGATCAGCTGCGTTTTATAATGGCGTCATGGCCAAGGGACGTTTTAACATGGCGCATCCTGTAGAAATATATCTACCATTCCGTCAGCAAAAGCAGATCCTGATCAGACGGCTAATCTAATCTGGGGCTACTCTGTTAGCTGACAAATGTGCCAAAACTCCAAAAGACGTATCTATGGAATAAATGGTTAACAGATGGATATAGCTAGTCTATGCTAAGTTTTTGTAGTTTGACAATGATCAAGTTACTGTTTGAAACATTTTGAAGTTTCGGTAAGTAAATGCTGATATGATATGGAATGTTTTCATAAAAGGGTTAATCATTTTCGAGATAATTATACATGTACTTGTTTCCATATAATGATACACAGAAAAGAAAGTAATACAATATATACTCATGGCAAATATCAGCTCGTAAACATTGCATTTGTCGTAAAGCATGGGCTATACAATATTCTAAGCTCTTGGGTGTAAACATTGCATTTGTCGTAAAGCATGGGCTATACAATATTCTAAGCTCTTGGGTGTAAACCAGCAACATTGTATATGTTCAAACCCTGTTGCGGTAAAATTCTTGTACTGTTCCATACTGCTTGTCAGTCATCCTCATAAAACTATATGACATATCATCTACAGTAAACCTTCAACAATATATGATCGTATTTCAACAAACCACGAGGATGCTCGTACGGATAAAGCTAAAAAAGAAAGGTGCGTTAATAAGGAATTTGAATCTCAACCTTTTTAGCTCACCTGAGCTTGCTCAAGTGAGCTATTGTCATGGTGCTCCGTCCGGCGTCCGTCGTCGTGCGTCGTGCGTTGTGCGTCGTGCGTCGTGCGTCGTGCGTCGTGCGTCGTGCGTCGTCAACATTTGGCTTGTGAACACTCTAGAGGTCACATTTGTAGCCAAATCTTCATGAAACTTGGTCAGAATGATTGTCTTGAAAAAATCTCGGATGAGTTCGAAAGTGGGTCATGTGGGGTCAAAAACTAGGTCACTAGGTCAAATTATTCAAAATCTTTGTGAACACTCTAGAGGTCACATTTTTAGTCCAATCTTCATGAAACTTAGTCAGAATGATTGTCTTGATAGAAACTTGGATGAGTTTGAAAGTGGGTCACATACGGTTAAAAACTAGGTCACTGGGTCAAATTATTGAAAAACCTTGTGAACAATCTAGAGGTCACATTTTTAGTCCAATCTTGATCAGACTTGCTCAGGATGATATTCTTGATGATATCTCGATCAAGTTCGATCATGGGTGGGGCAGGATTAAAAAGTAGGTCATTAGGTCAAATCTTAAAAAAATCTTGTTTACACTGTAGAAGCCACAATTTCTGCCTAATCTTCATCAAACTTGCTCAGAATGATAACCTTGATGATATCTTGATCGAGTTTGATCATATGTGGGCTTGGGTCAAAAAGTAGGTCACTAGGTCAAATCTTAGAAAAATCTTGTTTACACTCTAGAAGCCACATTTTCTGCCTATTCTTCATCAAACTTGCTCAGAATGATGACCTTGATGATATCTCAATTGAGATCCATCATGGGTGGGCTGGGGTCAAAATGTAGGTCACTAGGTCAAATCTTAGAAAAATCTTGTTAAAAATCTTCTCTTAAAAATCTTTAAAAGTCTTCTCTGAACTTGTAAGGCATAGACCTTAGATATTTGGTATGTTGCATTATCTAATAGTCCTCTACCAAGATTTTCAAATTATGAACCCCGGATCAAAATTGACCCCGCCCTGGGGCTTAACAGTTTTTCATAGGAAAATCTTTAAGGTCTAGACTCTTTATATTTAGTATGTAGCATCATCTGATGGTTTTCTACCAAGATTTTTCAAATTATGCAATCTGTCATTGAAATCATTACTCTGTTACGAACAGGTGAGCGATTAAGGGCCATCATGGCCCTCTTGTTAACTATTTCATTACATACTTACAATGATTTAGCGCACCATATTTGGGTAGGCCTGGACTCTAGAACTGTTTGTATATATGAGTTCGTTTAATCCTTTATGTCATGACTATTTATATAAGAAATAATGGCTGTATGAATATCAATAAGATGAATACGTATAATGGCACCATGGACAAAAGAATTGTTACCATGGCAGAAACAATAAAAAATAGATCTTTATTAGTAAAGACCCTGGCTCTACTCTGTTTGCCAAAAGACATGGAAAAGATGTCTCAATGGATTAAAGGGTTGACCTTTTCCATCATATAAACAATCTTTCGCGCCTTTGTAAACAGCGTAGTCCCTAATCAGAAGGTTTCAGTAGGAGATATCTGATCAGGTTCTGCTCTGTTGGCTTATGACATTATAATGACTCTACAGTTTCGGCCAATACAAAAATTCCGGAATATATAATTCATCTAATGAATATTCATGATATCGTTATGTCTTAGATGAATATTCACCAGAGAAAGTGTTGCGGTGTATGCTACTAATAGTGCGAAACGCTACGAAAATAAATACAAACTATTGAGCAAATCTTTCGTCTCTTAAAAGATACAGAATACTCGCCCCATAACAGCTACTCAAAAGAAATCTAATGCGTGAGTTTTAACCCTGTAGTACATGATTATTCATGTAAGAAATAATGAATTGATATTGAAATAATGAATGGATATTGTACAAATTCTGGCTATGGCAGAAACTTCAGAAGCAGAGATACATTACTCCACAAGCAGACAGAATATACCCTGATCAGACAGATCCTACAGGGGGGTGTCTGATCTTGGTCTAGTCTGTTTGCAGAGGACAACTATAATGTAAAGGCTCAATGTAGGCGGTAAAGACTTAGACAATTTATACAGAAATATTCTGCAGGAAGTGATTTAAATACCCGGGTTTATTTTTTATTTTGTCCTCAAACAGGAAATTATTTCTGGGTATGACGGATATATTCTGAGTATACAACTATCATGCATTTCAGCCAACACTCCGATATGGTAGCAATACGTTTACTCTTCGCTTGCTAAGCGCCTAATGACTGGCATTTGCAAACAACGTAGATCCAGATGAGACGCCCAGTAACTTGGCGTTTCATTAGGATCCAAGCTGTTTGACACTCTGCCAATAGTTTCTTAGAAACTTTAATGAGCTGAATAAAAGTAAAATCATGTAACATTATAGTCTTTATTTATACCACATAAAAAGAGTTAGTCTCGTGCATCGTGATTATGAAACTTGGCTAAAATATATCCAATACATGAACTACACCGACAAGACTAGCTTTTACAGAAAATGTTTGAACATTCTATTACAAACAACGCTTTAATACTTGCGACTAATGTTATGCTCCTAGTGATACTATTTTGCCAAAAGTTTGGATCGCAGATAAGACATCATGTCAATCTGTATCTTACTGACATCCAAAATCAAATAACATATTGGTTATATTGGTTAAATATTAACCCATTCCCTCTTTGTTGATTTTTAGACCCAAACTCTTGGAATAAATCTACCGAAATGGAGCATTTACTAGAGAAAAGAAACTTTTAGAATTGTTTAGTTTTTTAACCATTGTGATAAATAGAACATTTGCTCCTATGGAGCAAATGCTCTATTTACCACAATGGTTTCAAAATAACAGAGGTATCAAAATGCATACAGAGGTGCCAAAAGGCGTCAATATGAGGGAATGAGTTAAATGAAGGATATCTGCACACATTTGGATGTATCGGGGTAACATGTACTATAGACTGACATTTACTTGCTAGGAGTGATATCGAGAAATACCTAAACTGCAAACAGTTTGGATCCAGACAAGAGGCTGATTAACTCGGCGTCTCGTCACGAATAAAACAGTTTGATATTTTTAAAGATGTTAAGAAATTGCTACAATGAGAATTGGTGTACAAAATACTATCTGGCGACGACGTTTTGTCCAGCATGCTAAATTATATAACAATTTTGACTCGGTAATATTGTTGACTTGGTAACAATCTATTCTACGGGAGCCAACACCGTGTTTCTATAAATACGTGCAATTACTAACCATATCAGCTGATTCCTGAAATAGAAGGTAATCAATTTAAACTCATCGTTGACTAACATATTACTAATTATTCACGCTAGTGACAAACCAATGCAAATAAGGGATTGTCGGACCGATCGTCACTAACATTCATTTACTCAAAACTATGGACCCCGTTTTGCGAAAAGTTGTTACTGAAATCATGTAAGTTCTAATATAGTATGATCGCAACTGAAAGTTACAAGTGATTCATATGTCATACAGTAAACCCTCTCTATAACGACAACTAACTTGTGTTAATTACATGTAGTTGGTATTGTGGGCAGGTGGTTGCTTAAAGCAAGGTGAAAGTAAAACAGAACGCTCCTATAGGAGCGTTCTGTTTTACTTTCACCTTGCTTTAAGCATCCACCTGCCTTTAGCACAAAATACTTGATGTAATTTGGTGATCGTTATAGAGAGGTTTTACTGTATATGCATTAGTATAGAGCAACAGATAAATGTGCGTACTCAAATACTAAAAGCGTCATTGCTCCACCAAACCAATAGGAGGGAATGAGTTATAGCGAAATTGTTTAAAATTGTATTTAAAAATAGCAGGAACGATTTCCTTTGTAATGCACTTGATTAACCTTTCGGCGCCAAATTACTAATTGTCGTCTGCAATCCAATCAATTTTGTAAAATCGTTCGGTAAAATAAGGGAATAAGATAAATAAATGCAAATTTCAAAGGAATAAAGAACATATATGGAAATATAGTTTGAGACAAAAAATGAAGCCCCTGATCAGACGCCGCTTTGAAAAGGCGTCGTCTGATCTGGGACTGCACAATTTGTCGTGGTGCATTTTTGCGATATTGGCGGTGAAAGGGTTAAGCAATTTTAACCATTTGCCTGCTGAGCGCGACCAGATTCGCATTTGCAAACAGTTTTGATCGAGATAAGACGCTGATATGCTTGACATTCTGTCGATAGTTCCTCCATGCTTGAACATTGTAACAGATAGGTATTGAAGCAAACGTTATTTTATAGCAGGCTAAGGGTTAAGCAATGTAATACATTGTATGAGTATGACTGTTATTCATGCCAATGGATTATTCTGATACGATAATACAGACAAAATACAACTAACAAATCACGAAAGAAATTCATTCAACCGCATTTTGTAAAAGTTTTATTTTCACATATGCACGTAGATAGATGTATCAGTCATGGCTCTTATTAATGTTTTCTCATCAAACCAGACATTAAAGAATGCGGTAATCGTTGCGTAATAGTTTGCGAACATCGTCATGTTTTTAATTTGCTTACTCAGCACAATTGGTTCTATATCCTTTATATGTTGAATACTCATGTAAGAAATTATGACATCATGAATATTTGCTACATGTACCTGAAATTCTATAATGGCATATATATGCACACAGGGAATTTTGGTATTGTTAAAAACTGTAGAATCAGAGCTACATGTATTATAATTTCATAAGCAAACAGAATAGACCCAGATCAAACGGCTCTATAGAAGCCGTCTGATCTGGGGCTACTCAGTTTGCAAATGCGTGAAAGGGCGTTTATAAATATGAAAGTAAGGGTTAAAATATCTAGCATTGGTTAAAAGCAGAAAATGAGCGCGCGAGAAGGTTGGTTTTACAGCAAAGTCTCTCAAAAGAAGTCTACACGAGACTTAACCCTTACAATGCTATCAAAGATAATATCTGTCCTAATTTGGATACGGTGCAATTTTGACTACTTCCGATTCAATTAAACATTTGGGAAACTATTTATGGCGTGTCAAACAGCTTGCACTCTGATGAGTAGTGGTGTTACTCGGAGTCTAATCTAGATCTATGTTGTTTGTAAGTGCGAGTCAAGTCGCTTATAACAGGATAAAGGCTAACAATGGCATCATGATATACAGTATAACCTCTCTCAACCGGAATTCTAGTAGATAATAATTTAGATACTTTTAGGCAGGTGGCTGCTTAATGCAGGGTGAAAGTCATGCAGAAAGCTCCTAGAGGATCTTTCTGCATGACTCTCACCCTGCATTAAGCTGCCACCTGTCTCCAAGACCGATATTCATACTAAATTTAACTGCCGGTTAAGAGAGGTTTTACTGTAGTAGAATCTGTATTAAGCGGTCATTAAAAAGAAGTCTAAATCTAAATTCCTTAAACAGGTGGTAGCTTAATGCAGGATAAAAGTGATACATTTACCTTGCATTAAACAACCAACTGCTTTTTTTAACCAGTTCCCTCATATTGACGACTCTGTAAAAGTCAGTTTATAAAACCATTGTGATAAATAGAGCATGTGCTCCTATAGGAGCAAATGCCCTATTCATCACAGTGGTTTCAAACTACAAACTTCTAAAAGTTTCCTTTTCTCTAGTTAATGCTCCTTTTCGGTAGATTTATTCAAAGAGGCTGTATCTAAAATAGCCTATGGGGTAATGGGTTAAGACTCCTGTGCTCGACAAACAACTGACCGCTTAAGACATGTTCCACTGTAGTTATTCTTAAATAAGTATTAAATTGTCAAATATGTTTATACAGATAAGCGCATGCACGTGATCTAGATTTAGCTGTTAATCTGCAACTTTTTTCCTGCAACATTTGTCGTCTGCCGTTTAATTTGTTTCCCCATAATCACAGCATCAAACAGTTTGAATCTTGATGAGACGCCGAGTTACTTTGATTAGACGCCGAGTTACTCTGATGAGACGCCGAGTTACTCTGATGAGACGCCGAGTTACTCAATGTATCATCTGGATCCAAACGGTTTGCAAAAGGCATTCAAAGATTCGCTATTGGCAACAAAAGACTCGAATGTTTAAAATGATGATTAACTTGTACGTACGCCAACGTCGTCAAAGTCAGGCGAAATTAATTCCATCCAAGACAGGGCGCTATCGTATCCTTTCTTGTTAAGATCAGAAAGAACACACCGTTGTTATTGTTTTTCAACAAGAAACGCGCATGCACGTGTCAGTCCGAGCCTTAAGTGTTCTTTCAGCGTTAAATATTTTAATTACTCCACTGGTAGACAGATAATGTGAAGCTAAGCAATATTAAGCAGGACAAGATAATGATGTTAACGTTTGACGTGCTCCTGTAGAATTGGTGCGTACTCGGCAAACAGGGCTGATCCAGAGGAGATGTCGAATAGTTTAGCGTCACATCAGCATCAAGACTTTTGATAATTGGATGCATATTTGTTAAAAATGACTTTTTAGATTTTTTTTTCAAACACGACACAGGGCATATCTTAAGCGGACACAATAACTAAACAGACTAAATGTTAGCCCTGGGAATCCGGGAAATGAGTTGACTGTCATTTGCAAACAGTGTAGACTTAGACCAATGGCTCCTAGAGTAGCCTTCTTGTCAGGGTCCTCACTTGTTCGTATTCAAAACCCACCTGCAAAGTGTACCCTGTCATATTGTATGGACTCTACTAATAAATATAAATGGGCTATTCCACCCTGAAACTTCAGTGCTGGAAGGGTTAAACTGTTCTTTTGTCTTAGTGAGACAAAATACACAAGACTGACACTCAGATAACTAGATATTGCGTGTAGCGTATTGTTACGTGCGTGAGTATCAATCAGACTGGATTAGATCATGAGATTAACATAAGAAACAGTAAATATCCATTGGCATCTATTATGGTATAATCTGTTATAACGATATATTTAGAATTAAAGACTGTATGTTATATTTAGGTGCAAAGAGTTTGTAGTGCCAGCAATATTTTATTCATACATAATCTATTGTTTTCATCATTGATATAGTAAATCTTCTTTAAATCAGACATCCCTGGGTGAGCTCGTACAGTAAAATCGCTTTATTGCGACCAACAAAAGATGTCTAATTATGTGTCCTAAAGGCAGGCGGTAGTTAATGCTGGATAAAAGTTACACGGAAAGCTCCTGCAAGAGCTTTCTGTATAACGTTCGTCCTGCATTATGTTCTCATAGGCATATTGATAAAGTGGTCGCATAAGACGGGTTTACTGTGTAGTATCGATGCTGATCTTAAGACAGATGACAGCTTACGTGTATACAGGGCGAAAGTAATGGAGAAAGTTCAAAGCAGCTTTCTGTATTACTTTCATACGGTACTGAGCAGACTCCTGCCTAATAAGATCTAAATTCATCTTTAACAATGATATCGGTTTAGAAAAGTTTTACTGTAATTGAAAACTCATTGATCGATATGTACATGTAAGCAGCATAATGTTTTGAAGCGCATACTTATATGAACATTTACGGTAATTCATAAATTCATGCATCCGTAGAAAGGATTCGTTTCTTTGTATCGGGTTTTAAACTTTTTACGTCGCTTTAACAGCACAGTAGCACCTGTCTTAAGCGATCATTCATTTATTGAACACAGCAACTTTAATAAGCAGGTTGTTTCTTACTGCAAGGGCAAAAGTAGTGCAGAAAGCTCCTATCGGAGCTTTCTGCATTACTTTTGACCTGCATTAAGCTACAACCTGCATTGTATGCCCATAATTATATCTCTCTTTGACGGTCGCTTAAAACAGGTTCTGCTGTAGTTCAGTCTTATCGGGACGTCCAGCTAAATGAAGGATGTATTCCTTGCACGGAGGAAATTACATTGATTCGTGCACAGATGCACATCCGGGTAGAACCACATGACCTACAGCAGGCCAACAGAAAGGCTTCTTCACATACCCAGACCGGGAGACGTAGAACACTCATTTATCGAAAGTCTTAATCGAGACATCATGTTTGAAATTACAAATTTATGTAATGATTCATTGTGTAAGATATACAATAATTTATTTTCTTTCTTTAATTACATTCAGATCAAAGACAAATGATAGTAAAATATCAATAGTTCTAAAGTTCTCTTTATCCTTAGTCTGCTAAGCGTGAGCTTAACGGCATTTACAAACAACACGGACCCAGATGAAGTGCCGAGTAACTCGGCATCTCATCAGGATTTACGCGGTTTGACACCTGGGTCGATTATTGTTTCCCTGTTCTACATTTATTCCAAATTTCAATACCTGCTGAATATTCATGGGCAAATAGGTATAATGAATTATGGAAGGTGAAACATTGTAGCCAATTTAGAAACTAAAGAAACAGATGTATCAAGCTCCATTAGCAAACAGAGTAGACCCTGATCAGACGGCTCCTATAGGAGCCGTCTGATCTTGGTCTAGTCTGTTTGCACATTCGTGAAAAAGGCGTTTATAGGAAGGAAAGGGTTAAAGGTTTGAACGAAACAGAAGTAAATAAATAATGCAAAGTGGAGTTTGAACAACCATTATATTTTTCAGCAGTACAGGGGTTAATCCTTTGCAAACAAGACCAATGTGGTTCAGCCCCCAAGGTGCTCTGAGAGAATGACAATCGCCCAAACGCTCGGATGCCTCATTTATAGGCTTCGAACTAATATCTAAAGCTACAGAAGTACCTGTCTTAAGCGACAATTCATTTCTTAAACATAGGAGTTTTAGAAGCAGGTGGTTGCTTAATGCAGGGCAAAAGTAATGCAGAAAGCTCCTAGAGGAGCTTTTTGCATTACTTTTGTCCTGTATTAAGCTACCACCTGCATCTAGCACCCATAATTATACCTCGTTTAGGTGGTGGTCGCATTAGCGGGGTTTTACTGTATTAGCAATATTAACCCATTTATTCCCCCTATTATTCAAGTTAAACCCGTCCAGATCTTACTTTGGAACCCATCTATTTTTCATATGGAGTGGGTACAGCAAAAAATAATAATTCTTGGAATAAGCCATTGACATTGACGGGGTCAGCAAACAGTGCAGAACCTGGTCAGGGGGCTCCTTCAGGAACCCTCTGATCTGGATCTACACTGTATGCTTATGTCATTTAAGGGTGCACTAATGGGTTAACTGTGACGCGATCGGTGATTAAGGAGGTAATGTCAGCTTATGTGCAATCGACTGGATTAAATACACTTTTATCGCGCTGTCCATTATTCAGTAATTCCGATTTACTGTCTATAAGATGTTGCAATAAAATTCATTTTTACCCTATCTGTTCACAGGGTCTAATAAATTTAAAAGAATTAAGTATCATTTAAATATCTAGTGTGGGGGGTATTTATATGCAGAAGGTCTACATGATACCACTTGTGTATAAGTATCGTTAACCCTTTGAAAGCTAGATTTTCAAAGTGCAATGACACACCATTGTTTAACTGCAGAGTCCATTCATTATGCCAGACTCAACTTTTCTAGATTATTTGGAATGAAAAACAATGCAGACCCTGATAGGTGGGGGGGGGGCTCCTGGTCTGGATCTTCGCGGTTTGCAAATGCCAGGCAATCATGTCCCACGTTCGAATGGTTAAGATTGAAAAGAGCGAGAAATGTATCCACAGAACATAAATGTCCCCCTTCCCGCATTTTGTCCCCCAAACAAGGACAATAACTCCACCAATATTGGCATTGTTTGCTTAAACAAAATCAGGTTTGCAACTACACATACTGATAAAATGCCCATAAAATGTCATGGCTTTAACTGATATAGCTTTGCTGTTATGCGAGAAAAAATGTTAAAAATTACACCTTTTGACTAAGCCATTAACCATAACACCACCAATACTAAATGAATCCACATCAAAATCCCTAATGTACCTTAACCCTTTCCCTCATAGGCTATTTTTAGATACAACCTCTTTGAATAAATCTACCAAAAGGAGCATTAATTAGAAAAAAGGAAACTTTTAGAATTTTGTAGTTTGAAACCATTGTGATAAATAGAGCATTTGCTCCTATAGGAGCAAATGCTCTATTTATCACAATGGTTTCACAAAGTGACTTTTACAGAGTCGTCAAAAGTCGTCAATATGAGGGAAAGGGTTAAGAAGTGGTAACAAAAAAGCCATTCTGTTTTTGATGATGTGTGTGCAACATAATTATATATGATGGGATAAAAGTGCTGGTTGTATCACTGATTTGATGAAGGATCTGAATCCAGAAAATACCCCTCTAGGATTTCTTTTCTTGTTAACGTGCCTAGCCAAACAAAATCAATATACATTGTTATATATCTTAACCATTTCCCTCATATAAACATATTTCCACGCATTTAATAAACCTAGAACAGGGAAAGGGTTCTCAATGGGTTCTCCAAGGTGTAATCAAATTTTAAATATTCTACATTTCAACAGATTCAAACTGAGCTGCCACTGTTTTCTTCATAGCGGAGTTTAACCCATTCCCTCATATTGATGACTTTTGACGACTCTGTAAAAGGTCAAAAGCTCTATTTCTCACAATGGTTTCACACTACAAAATTCTAAAGTTTTCCTTTTTTCTAGTTACTGCTCCTTTTCGGTATTTTTTTTCAAATAGGTTATATCTAAAGATAGCCTATGGGGGAATGGGTTAATGGCAATTCTACTCATTGTAACATTCCGTTTTGTTGTTTTGGTGATAAGCATCTGTCTGGGTATTTGCTATGATCCGATCGGGGGTTGAATTTGAATACGGACGTTCTATCAATTAAGTTATCAAAGCGATTAACGATAAATAAGACCACATATTCTTATCAGTATCCGAATTAACACATACATTGTTTTAGGCACGCGCGAGACCCAGACTGGAAACCCAGGAGCTACTGTAAACCACGTATGATATACCCGCCGTGTATAGAATGAGGGCTCAACCCTACAGTATTGAGAGGTTACCATAGCTAAGGCCAGCTTCTGTGTATTAAATGTCGTGCACTGTATGTGACACGCCGTCGTGAGCTACCCTGATATTAAATTCATATTTTTAGAGTGACACAGTGTTTAACTGTAGAGTTTACCCAGCTTGAAAGATTTAAACTTGCTAGACGATTTTGAATTACGTGCAAACCCTGGACCCCTCTTATACGCGTCTACACTGTTTGCAAATGCCATATAATGCCTAAACCCGTATTTAACCTTTAGCCTGCTGAGCAAATTATTTTTACAGAATGTTTAACCTACTACATTTCAAAAATACAAACTACATGTATAATCAAATTGTCTACCAAAATGCAATCAGAGTGGCAAACAGTTTGGATCCTGATGAGACGCCGAGTTACTCGGTATCTCATCTGGATCCAAACTGTTTGCACAGGTATTCACTCATCCGCCCATAGCAGGCTAAAGGTTAAAGTGTTAACCAAACCTGATAAACAAAGTTTACACTGTTTGAACAAGTCGAAGAGATTCAAACATGCGACATTTTAATCCTTTACTCTGTGAATACTCATGTAAAAAATAATGAATATTATGAATATTAATTAGATGAATTGTTATAATAACACATGGGCACAAGAAATGTTTGGCCATGGCAGAAACTGTAGAATCATATCTATATTTTATCATAAACAAACAGAGCAGACCAATATCAGACGGCTCCAATAGGGGCATTCTGATCATTGTCTACTCTGTTTGCAAAGGCACAGAAAGGCGTAAGTATGGGTACCGGGTTAAATTCATGAAAATGTGTTGTTTCGTTAATCTAATTTCATCTGATACATCTGCGATTAACGGTCAATATCGCTTTACCCTAAGCAAATACATGATAATAACTAAAGTATGTAATTAGGACGTTCTATGATTAATATTTCAAGTGGATATCGGCTAAAACCTGGCCAGAACCCAAATAATCAATCATAATTTGTATGGTGTCCTGTACAGGTCGCCTTGTGATATAATCTCTACCGATCTCTATCTAATTAAATAGTCAGATAAAACTACAGCCAACTCTCGGTAATCCGAACACTCAAATACAGTAGAACCCCTCTAATGCAACCACTTAATGAATAAACATGGGCCTCTGTAAAAACAGGTGGTTGCTTAATGCAGGGCAAACGTAATCTAGGAGCTTTCTCTATTACTTTTGTCATGCATTAAGCTACCACCTGAATCTAGCACCCATTATTATACCTCTTTTAGGTGGTCGCTTTAGCGGGGTTTTACTGTAAGTGTTATTATCGGTCAGTAAGACAGGGAGCTGTTTACAACAGGGTGAAAGCCATGCAGAGCTTTCCGCGTGACTTTCACATTGCATTATATGTAACACATTCCCTCATAGTGACGCAATTGGCGCCTCTGTAAAAGTCACGTTTTGAAATCATTTTGATAAATAGAGCATTTGCTCCACTAGGAGTAAACAATCGATACTATGAACACTCAAATGCGTACCATTACTGATCTTTAACACAGGTTGTAGCTTAATGCAGGGTAAAAGTCATGCAGAAAGCTCCTGTATGAACTTTCTGGATGAATTTCACCCTGAATTAAGCAGCCACCTGCCTAAAATTCTTCATTACTAAAATATCGTAGTATTCAGTTTTACAGTATTTATAAGGACAGATGAACGAGCATTTTAGAAGGGTATTTACTGCTTATATACCCACTGAGAGCTGTAAGTGACTTGCAGGTATCTAGTTGCCTGCTTAGTAATTATGATAATTGAGTTATACATATGTAAGTACATGTGTATTGGCAAATATTTGCTAATTTTGATCTTTATCTCTTTCGTTGTCAATGTCGCATCTGTGATTAGCTATGCAAATTATTTGGATCCAGATGAGACGCCGAGTAACTCGGTGTCTCATCAAGATCCAAACTGTTTGTTACCGAGTTATAATAACACATGGACACAGGAAAAAAGGAAGAAAGGTAAACACACGAAAATTGTAGCAGACGACAAAGTTTGCAGGCGATAATATTTGGCAGCGAAAGAATTAGACTGATATGCTTGACAATTCGGTGATGGCATTTCGTGGGTTGAGCGTAAAAACCGTTTAGTTGTAATGATTCAACATTTTTCAGAAAAAGTCGATGCGTCTTATGTCTAGTATTTGATCAAAATAAATGTTAATGAGGGTTAAGACTTGTGCTCGTCATTTACCTGCACACTGACATCATAACGTGACTTCGGTCTCCCTAGGGTCCGTGTTTTGGATTTTGGACGCATTGGAGATGGTGTTCTGTGTCCGTTTATCGGTGTGTATCGGTCACCTGGCTGTGGGGTCATGGCGCCATCCGGATACATGTCATTCAAGAGATCTTCCGAGTTGTAACTGAAAAATATAAACAACACATAATACAATGTACAAACCATTTAACATTTATATCATCCTGTAAATGATATGTCATTTAACCCATTCCCTCATAGGCTGTTTTAGACCCAGACTCTTTGAATAAATCTACCGAAAAGTTTTATTAGAAAAAAGGGAAAAAAATAAAATTGAGTAGTTATGAAACCATTTTGATATATAGAT
Organism: Azorinus chamasolen; assembly: GCA_963576725.1. Classification (NCBI taxonomy): domain Eukaryota; kingdom Metazoa; phylum Mollusca; class Bivalvia; order Cardiida; family Solecurtidae; genus Azorinus; species Azorinus chamasolen. The sequence continues at coordinate 28,764,244 of OY755235.1, forward strand.
AAAAAGAAATGAATGTTTGCTTAAATTTGGATCTCTTGCAATATTGACTATTTCTGATCTTAAATAAAACTGCAAATGCGAATCAGATCGCCGGGGGAGGGGGGGGGGGTGTGGAGCGGTGTAGATGGGGGTGGAGCGGTGTAGATGGGGGGGGGGTTACCATACGACCGGTTGCTTTTTTTAATTATGATCTATAAAGCATTGATCTAACGCGACGCAAATTGGAAACAGGGCAGCCCATGACCAGACAACTCATAGCCGTTTGCAAGGACGCTGAAATGCGTTTCCTTTGAGGTAAAGGGTTAACCCTTTCGCTGCTAAATAAATGTCATATTCCTTGATTATCGTCTGTTTCAGGCTTCAACTTGGAGTTTTATTCAACATACAGTAAAAACTAGATAGTCCGAAAGTTTAGTCATACAATTTGTTCATTTAGAACTATTTAGGTAGGTGGCTGCTTGATGCAGGGTGAACATCATGCAGAAATCTCCTAGAGGAACCTTCTGCATGACCTTCACCCTGTACTATGCTGCCGCGTGTCTTAACTCTTTTGGCGCCAAATTTAAAAGTGTCGACTGCTATAATAATTTCATATTGAATATAATTCTAAACTAAATAATAAAGGTATATTAGTAAAACATTTGTTTTTAAAAACCTGTATGCTTGGGCTAAAATAATACAGAAAACAGTGAAGTCTCAGGTCAGATGCCGCCTTTTCAAGGCCGCATCTGGACTGCACTGTTTTCAATGGTGCCAACAGGCGACATTGGCGCCGAAATAGTTAATTAAAGTCCTATTATGAGCCTTGTTTTAGTGGTCGAACTATCGGGGTTTTATTGTAATCAATGTGACAAACAGCTGTTTACACAACTTCCTGTATCTCCGAGTTAGAACAACGGGTTAAGATTTCCTTATCTGTAACACGTGTAAGATCACTTTAGAACGTATATATGACGTCATACATCAGATATGACGTCAAACCATGGAAACCGATGTTTACGGCAAAAATACACTTATTTGTTATGTGAGAAAAAGAATCTGATGCTCGTTGTCTTTTAAGATCACATGTTCCTAAACTCACCAAGAAAATGTTATTAAGCTCGCCAAGGCTCGCTTAATGACATTTTCTAAGGCTCGTTTAGGAACATGTGATCTTAAAAGACAACTCGCAACAGATCCTCTATATCTAGATGAGACGACGATTTACTGTTCAAACCGCAATAACTATCATGGATTTGCGTCTGACGGCCAGACTGTTAACTTTAACCATGCTAGGAAATGATTTCGACCGCTCAAAAGTTTTGTCTGTTACGTATTAGCTTTGTTTCATTTTCCTACAAAATTAGGATGAGATGAGGATACGACGATTGAGATGCCTTATTACTTGTTGTTCTATCTCGATCCAAACAGTTGGCAAGGTCATCACAGATTCGCTCTAGTACGGTACACCCCCTTTAAACCGGACTTTAAATTTAGTTTAAATATCGGTCTTGGAGACAGGTGGCAGCTTAATGCAGGTGAAAGTCATGCAGAAAGCTCCTGCATGACTTTCGCTCTTTCTGCATCACTTTCACCCTGAGTTAAGCAGCCACTTGCCTAAAGTAACTAAATTTTCTACACTAGGAGTCCGGTTTAGAGGGATTTTACTGTACACGAAATATTTATTACTCATTACTCGTGTTCATGCATCTACATTAGAAAATAACTTCAAAACTCTACTCACGTATATACCTTTGAAATTCGACCTCAAACTATCCTTGTTTATAGTTCTGTATATTAAAATTCAAGTCTTGCTATGTTACTGGAGTTGATATAAGTGTGTGTAAGCTCTTAGGAATAGGAAATGCAAACGTAATCATGGTGCAACGGCCGGTCTCTGAGGGATTAGTGCAGATTTATCCTTCAACCCTTTACCCGCTGTGAAAAAATATTGTCAGCTTAAATTTGGATTTGGTACAAGTTTGACTACTTCCGATTCGATCAAGCTTTTGAGAAGCTGATGACCAAGTGCCAAACAGCATGGATCATGCTGAGACGCTTAGTTACTCGGTGTCTCATCTGGATCCAAACTGTTTGCAAAGGTAAGTCATTACGCCGACAGCGGGTAAAGGGGTACTGGAATCGAAGTGTTAACTGCCCATGAAAACGAAGTCTCGTTACGTTTATTAATTTCATTAATACTAACGTACATGTGTTGTTTTATCATTTTGTTTAGAAATTGTGGTTTCTGATTCCTGCAGTTAGGACAATAGCTAGACAACAGTCAATATGTCATATTTAAACAAAAGTTATTAAAACAAAATCTATCTTTGCATAAACTCTGTTATGGTAAGGCTATTTAGGATATGCAGATCAAATTATCGACTATGAATGACCTGTTGCACCTTGATGTCTATAATCTTAAACGTCTGGGTGGCATGAGCTTAAACCTTTCGCTGCCAAATTTTGGTCGTCTGCAAACTTTGTCGTCTGTTACACTTCATTTTCATTTTTCTTCATTTTGGTTTATACAAAAGGCACAGTAACAAACAATTTGGATCCTGATGAGACACCGAGTTACTCGGTGTCTCATCAGGATCCACACTCTTTGCATAGGTAATAACAGATGGGACATTGGTAGGGAAAGAGTTCATTGACAACCTTTCACCGCAAAACGCATTTCGTCTGTTAATATTATCGTCTGGTTTCGAGTTTAAAATGACAATTATTTATCCCTTTTACTGCATGAACGGTGGATTTTTATAATGACTCAAGAACACAAAAAAGTTTGACCGTGGCAAAATAGTGTACAGCCAGATCTATACTATTCCATAAGCAAACAGAGCAGACTCTAAACAGACGGCTCCTACAGGCCGTCTGACCTAGGTCAACACTGTTTGCAAATGCGTAGAAAGTCGTATTTATGGAAAAACGGGTTAAAACAAATGTACAAATGCATGATCCAAGTGTAAAACGGGTTGGATCCTGATGAGACGCCAAGCGTTGCTACTTCTCGTCTTGATCCAAACTGTTCGCAGATGTGATCACAGATATGCGAATGGCTGCACAATAGTCAATCCTGACCGAATACAAGATATACATATACATTCAACTGTACTCGGCATCTCATCCACAGTAGAACCTGCCATTTATTGAAAATAGGAGTGTTAAAAAACAGGTGGTTGCTTAATGTAAATCAAAAGTAATGCATAAAGATCCTATAGGAGCTTTCTGCACTACTTTACGTATCCATGATTAAACGCCAAGGCAGGCTCTAACTATATTTTCAAATTCGCTGAGCGGACTGTGTTCTGGTCGGGCGCTGATATACTAGACCCAGTCTGTGCGTAAACGTCATTTCTGTCGCTTGTGACATGCATTCATTATTAGGCCAAGGTATGATAAGAAGTATAATTTATTGCATAGATACGCATTTACAAAGAGAGTAGAACTGGATCAGATGTCTCCTCTAGGAGTCGTCTGATATATGTATACTCTGTCCTTAGCTCTTTTAGCGCCAAATTTAAAAGTGTCGTCTGCAATAATAATTTCATATTTAATATAATTCTAAACCAAATAATAAAGGTATATTAGTAAAACATTTGTTTTTAAAAACCTGTATGATTGGGCTAAATAATACAGAAAACTGAAGTCCCAGGTCAGATGCCACCTTGAAAAGGCGACATCTGTCCTGGGACTGCAATGTTTTCAATGGTGCCAACAGGCGACATTGGCGCCGAAAGAGTTAGACCTCTAACTACAATAGCTTACCCGCCAAAAGCGTGTGCATAAGCATCCTTTATTGTTCCGTGTCTAGTGGATTTGAATTTTTTGTTTTTGACACTAGAGTTAAATCGGCCAAGAATTCGAGAACACAAAATATTTACTGATACTGGTGTTGATGCACTAAACTCCATTTTCACACACGCCTTGGGATGTTCCTGGAAAGTTGCAACTCTGAAAAGTGGCGACAAACTCTGTGAAACTTCCGTTAATCTTTACACATAATACAAAAAGTGTCATCAGTTTCAACTGCTTCGCCAATATATTGTTATGATACTACATATAGTGGTTTGGCAAGAAATCCTAGAAATGTTCCGTTCTGTTCAATAACGTCTACGAATATGTTGTACTTCTTTTTTTAACTGAATCCTATACCAAATAAACATTAATGTAAGACATAATGACCATATATCAATATTAGACTAATAAGCTTACGTTTTAAAGGACATTTTAACGAGGGAAAACAAACTATTTACTCAAATCTATACCGCTTCTTAAGCAAACAAAGCAGATCTTGATCAGATGACTCGTACATGAGCCATTTAATCTGGGTCTACGCTATTTGTAAAATCTTCAAAAGGCGAAACTATTAAGTAAAAGGTTATGAGAATCCAACTAACAAACTCCCTTATATGTATCCGTGAATATGGTAGTAGAGGAGAGTCAAACTAGCCGACCAAACCATACCAAATGTACGTTGTACCAGTTACTAGTGTCTCTGTTCTAGACACATTTGCTTAATCCTTATCATGGTGAACATGTATCTGCTCAAGCTCTGATCTGCTACGGTTTTGCCTACTATCGACTCATTCAAGCTTTTGAGAAACTACTGACCGAAGGTAAAACAAAACTGGATCCCGATGAGGAGCCGAATTCTGTGGAGTCACATTGGGATCCAAGCTGTTTTCAAAAGTGTTTCGGATCTGTCCGTAACATGCTAAAAGGTGTACAGAGAAGTTTTATTAAATATTAATGCAAGTTCGGGCGGCCGGTGGCATGCAGAACCAAAGGAACTATATTGTTAATTTTCTGTCGTCAGCCCTTAAAGTTTAAATGCAAATATCTTTTATCTTCTCTTAAGAAAACCAACTTGGCATGGATGCTTATCAGCTGCTGAGTTAATGCAATGATCGTTGAAATTTCAGACGCATGTATAATTATTCTTTACTTGAAACACAGACTGGCCTTGAACTATCAGCATGAGACTCAGTGTCTCAACAGGATCAAGCCAATATGATTTGAACTATCTGAGCAAATTTAGATCAAAGCAGCAGACGATAGTTTTGAGGAAGAATTTGCCTGGAGGGATACGGGTTAATTCTTTAGCTGTCAATGGCGAATATAAAATGGCCGGGTAACTCGGCGTCTCATTAGAATCCAGATTGTTTCATGCTGCGATTATGTTTTTTGAAAGTTGGAGAAGACAACTGAACAATGCTAATTTAGCAGACGACAGCTTTTGCAGACGATGATGCGTGGCGAAGAAGACATATACGTTTAGCCCAGGAACACCCTTTGATTAGCATTCTATTAGGAATAATAGATTATCTCTTTCGCTGCCATGCATTGCCGTCTGCAAAAAAGTCGTATATTGCAATTTTGATTGTTTGTATCTCACTTCTTTTTCTAGCAAAACTCATAATCACATTAACAAGCTGTTTGGATCCTGATGAGATGCCGAGTTACTTGGCATTACATCTGGAACCTGATTTTTTGCGAAATTGAATAGAGATTTGCCATTGACAGTAAAATAGTTAATTACGGTTCTCAATGGCAACCCGACACGCGAGTTCAATGACCATCGTTTAACAAATTTATACTTCAAGCAGACAGTTTATCCTTGAAGAAATTAATAGTGCATTGTGTTCTACCTCTCTCTCTCTATATATATATATATCGCTGCTTGCAGTGTTCAGTCTGACTCTCTATTTTCCTCTGGTGGTTAATGTCTCTGTCGTTATATGTATATGACTGTGTCTTTGTCTTTCTGTCTCACTGTCTCTCTCTGTATTGTTTGTCTCTCTGTTTCTGTGCCTATGTCCCTGTCTCTCTTTGTCTCTCTATCCCTCTCTGTCTCGCTCTCTTGTCCCCTGTGTCTCTGTATCGTTCTCTCTCTGCCGCTTTGTCTCTGTCTCTTTGCCTCTCTGCCTATATCTCTCTGTCTGTGTCTGTCTGTCTGTCCGACAATCCATCTGTCCGCGCTAACAATTCCTGTTTGTGTGACTATGAGAACAATATATTTTGTTTTCATAGGTTTTATGCGACTAATTTTCATTTTATGTGGCTATTTTGAGCAGAAAGAATAGCCACATACACCCAATCCGTAAGAACATCCGTCCGCGCTAACAATTCCTGTTTATGTGACGATGAGAACAGAAGATCTTTTGTTCTCATGGGTTTTAAGTGACTAATTTTTACTTTAAGTGTCTATTTTGAACAAAAGAATAGCCACATACACTCAATCCGTAAGACCGTCCGTCCGTCCGTCCGAAGCCCCTTCTCTCTTTCTTTCTTTCTCTCTCTGCCTATCTCAGCCTCTCTCTAGTTGAGTGTTTGGTTTAGAGAGGCTTTACTGTATATCGGGCGCTAAATGCATATCTAACGTACCTACATTCATTGGGAGAAATATTACTAAGCTTTGCTAACGTTTTGAATCTATATAATACATCGACCCTGACATCAACTGTTTGACACTGAATTATACGTTGTAAATTGATGGAAACGAGGTGAGTTTTAAATAGAATGGATTTTACAGTTTCTCCAATGGTCCAAACTTCCTGTATTCACATATCATAATTATTATGAATATCAATTAACCCTTTACTCTGTTAATATCAAGTAAGAAATAATGATGACATGAGTATTAATTAATTTTATAGCTCATAGACACGTGAATGTTTGGCCATGGCAGAAACTGTAAAATTATATCAATATTATATCATAAGCAAACAGAGCAGAACCTGATCAGACGGCTACTAAATGAGCCGTCTGATCTGGGTCTATTCTGTTTGCAAAGATGTAGAAAGGCGTATTTATGGAGTAAAGGGTAGGTCATTATTTCTTACATAAATATTAATTAGGCAAATGGTTAATATACAATCCAAAATATTAAAAGTTGACATAATTATGTTGTGTTTTTTTTCAAAAACAGTAAACTCTTGCTAATCTGTATTTTCAGTAAAGTAAAACTGAGAACGTGTTAGGTAAGTGGCTGCTGAACTCTTTCCCTGTTTATTCCTAATTTCAGTACCTACTGAATATCCATGGACAAAATAGTTATAATGAAATATGGAAGGTGGAACTTAAGATCTTCCAAATGTCATTAGCAAACCGAGCAGACCCTGATCAGACGGCGCCAATAGAGCCGTCTGATCTGGGTCTACTCTATTCGCATATGCGTGAAAACAAGTTTATATGAGGGAAAGGGTTAAACGTTTGGATTAGCGAGGCTTGCAATACAGTAGAAGCCGTCTTAAGCGACCATTCGTTTATTGAACATAGGGGTCTTAAAGAAATAGGTGGTTGCTTGATGCCGGGCAAAAGAACTGCAGAACGGTCATAATGATAGGAACTTTCTGCATTACTTTTGGTCTGTACTAAGCTACCACCTGCCCTACATGCCCATAATTAGACCTCTATTTGATCACTTAACCCTTCTCTTGCTGAATTTTAAAATACATTTCTCCTTCTCATGTCCTGTTGTATAATTACATATATCTTCACTGTGTACAAATATTTCGCTGCGCAATCATTGCTGTGGAGTGCACTGGTTGCACAATCAACTTGTAAATAGTGCAGACCCTGACGAGACAGCTCCTGCAGGAGCTGTCTCATCTGGGTCTTCACTATTTACAGGTAGGTATATTGACACGAATAGCAAGCGAAGGGTTAAGACAGATTATACTATACACAGTTGCATGCACTTGTACTTTACCTTTAATCAAATAGCGAAAATAATCCGAAAACTCACCAAGTATGGACACCCTATGGTTCGAATGACTGTTCCGAATCAACTGATATCTACAGTTTTATGGTTTTGTGTGTCTGATACAACAAACATAAATGTTTTATTACGTTGCCATTGAATTAATGTAATAAATAAATTATGGATATGTATAGCTGTGTCTATTTCACCGATTGACAGTTTGGACATTATTGACTATGCTGTCATATAGATTTCGTAGTTTCGGTAATTGTTTTTCTCACCCCTCGATTGATCCTAACGGCTTCAAGTAACCCGCTATCTGGTATAGACACCTTTTCACACATTGATTTTGCAAGCAGTGGAGATCCATTTAAATTTCACCATGCTTGGTCTATTAATGAAATAGCAGTTGATATATTTCTTCAAAGTTTAAGACACTGCTTTTGCAATCAGTTTGGATCCAGATCAGACGCCGAGTTCCTCGGTCTCTCATCAGGATCCAAGCTGTTTGACAATCGAAAAATAGTTTCTTTGGTGTCGGTCAATAGCTAACCATAGCTTATGTTTACAGTTATATGACATACCGACTTTAAATAAAAAAACTGTATTTGTATTATATTGAATTGGACAAATCGAAAGAAGGCATACACTGCACCAGATCAGATTTTTCAGCAATTGTAAGGGTAAAACTATATCTAACGCCTCTTTAAAAGTCTTTGAAACCATTGTGATAAATAGAGCATTTGCTCTATTTATCACAATGGTTTCAAAAAAACACAATCCTCAAATTCTCCTTTTCTATAGTTTATGCTCCTTTTCGGTAGATTTATTCAAAGAGGTTGGGTGGAAGAATAGCCTATGGAGGAATGGTTTAAACAGTTGCAACGACCTATTTCAAGACTAATGCCACTCTATGCGATAATGTAGAGTTCTTATTTCCATTGTACCGGACATTATCATAAAAAGCAAAAACCCTCTAATGACATCAACAAAAGTTAGGGATACACCTGGCTCTTAAATGCATCTATTAGCTTAATCCAGGACGAAATTTAGCTACCGTAGGACCTTTCTGCTTTACTTTCCTCTCGCATTAAGCAAACACCTGCTTTTAACCCTTTATTCCATTAATACGCATTCCTACGTTTTTGCAAACAGGGTAGACTAATATCAAATGGTTCCCATTGGAGCCGTCTGATCAGGGTCTGCTCTGTTTGCTTATGATATGATATAGATATAATTCTAAAGTTTCTACAGTGCCAGAAATGTGTTTGACCATGTGGGTTTTTACCAATTAATCGAATTTATATTCATGATGCCATTATTTCTTACACGATTATTCATGGAGGACGGGGATAATTCACCCATGTTTATCTGTTACATGGCCACTTTAGATTGGTCCTAATGTACAGGCACACATGGAGTAGCTGTCAGCAAACAGTTAATTATTTAACTAGCAAGTGGCAACTTATCAGAGGCTTAACACAAACCTACTTGTAACACCGTCTCTGCCGTAGTTTTCCACTAAACCTATTTTTCAAAGTTGTTATGTTTCAATTTCCTTTAAAAAGCAAGATACATATAAGCGAAATGATTGAAATGGAACTACGAGTTTGGCACGTCATCTGTTCCTAAACAGTCAAGTCCCCAGATAATGTTATTGTTTGCAATACTTTTGCAATAAACCATTATTATATGTCGATACAGTTATAAAAAAAACCCACACATGATAACGAATCCCTTTTCTCCTTGATATCATATATGCTTTAACCTTTAGCATTTGCATGTATTTAATATTATATATATTATATTGCTCGCAAATTTACATGTATTAATGATCATATAATTATATCATTTTAGTGCTTGCAAATTTACATGTATAAATGGTCATATATATCATTATATCGCATCCAAATTTACAATCATGTGTTATGCTAATACATACATATGCATGATCATTAATACAAGTAAATTTGTAAGCTATATAAAGGTATGTACATGTATGACCAATGTAAATATGCAAGCAATACGCTGGCATGTATGTAGACTATCTAACGCATAGTCAGACGTTTTCTAACTGAGCCTAATATAAAGTGTCAGTGTAAAGCAAATACCCTCTCTAAACCGGACGTTAAATCTATTGTAAATATCGGTCACGAAGACAGGTCGCAGCTTAATGCAGGATGAAAGTCATGCAGAAAGCTCATGCAGGAGCTTTCTGCATGACTTTCACTCTGCATTAAGCCACCACCTCCCTACAAGTATCTAAATTCTTCTCTACTGGAATTCCTTCCGGTTTAGATGATTTTACTCTACATTCAAACGGCCTGTAATTACCATATTCATTATCGTCGACAACCGTAATTTAATCATGCGTTTTGCTTTCATAGTTAGATTTACAGCTTCTACAATAAACGATTATTAATAAAACTTGGTTTGGATTATATTAAATCATTCTTATGAAGATTGTTAATTTGAAGTTATATAGACCAGTTAGAAAGCGCCTGTGTATGTTTCGAATCGCCTACACCAGAGCCTGTCTTAAGCGGTCATTCATTTATTGATCACAGGAGTATTAAAAAGCAGGTGGTTGTTTAATGCAGGGCAAAAGTATCAGAGACTCTTTTCCGTGTCTCCCACCCGCGCCTTCTCTCCACCCAGGGGTTAAAATGGGTATGTGCGTGAAGTTAGCTGCCAGTTGCCAGTTGCCAGTTGCCAATTGAATCCTGAACACACGGCTGACGATTCAATTATAAGATACTCGCGAATCGTCAACTGGCAACTGGCAGCCAATTTCACTACACGGCTGCCAATTCAATATGATACTCGCGAATCGTCAACTGGCAACTGGCAGCCAGCTGCCAATTCAAATGAAATTTTATGAATTGTGATCGCTAGTGAACCGTCAACTGGCAACTGGCAGCCAGCTGCCAATTCAAATGTAACTTCCGAAATTGTGTTTACTGGCGAACCGTCAACTGGCAACTGGCAGCCAGCTGCCAATTCGACTTTTATTATACCTAGATACCTGTTTATGTGAATTGTCAACTGGCAACTGGCAGCCAGCTGACAATTCGCTCTTAACATATTAACACAGAGTTGATCACGAATAGTCAACTGGCAACTGGCAGCCAGCTGCCAATTCAAATATAGCATAAGAAACTGTGTTTACAGGCGAACCGTCAACTGGCAACTGGCAGCCAGCTGCCAATTCAAATGTAACTTCCGAAATTGTGTTTACTGGCGAACCGTCAACTGGCAACTGGCAGCCAGCTGCCAATTCGACTTTTATTATACCTAGATACCTGTTTATGTGAATTGTCAACTGGCAACTGGCAGCCAGCTGACAATTCGCTCTTAACATATTAACACAGAGTTGATCACGAATAGTCAACTGGCAACTGGCAGCCAGCTGCCAATTCAAATATAGCATAAGAAACTGTGTTTACAGGCGAACCGTCAACTGGCAACTGGCAGCCAGCTGCCAATTCAAATGTAACTTCCGAAATTGTGTTTACTGGCGAACCGTCAACTGGCAACTGGCAGCCAGCTGCCAATTCGACTTTTATTATACCTAGATACCTGTTTATGTGAATTGTCAACTGGCAACTGGCAGCCAGCTGCCAATTCGCTCTTAACATATTAACACAGAGTTGATCACGAATAGTCAACTGGCAACTGGCAGCCAGCTGCCAATTCAAATATAGCATAAGAAACTGTGTTTACAGGCGAACCGTCAACTGGCAACTGGCAGCCAGCTGCCAATTCAAATGTAACTTCCGAAATTGTGTTTACTGGCGAACCGTCAACTGGCAACTGGCAGCCAGCTGCCAATTCGACTTTTATTATACCTAGATACCTGTTTATGTGAATTGTCAACTGGCAACTGGCAGCCAGCTGCCAATTCGCTCTTAACATATTAACACAGAGTTGGTCACGAATAGTCAACTGGCAACTGGCAGCCAGCTGCCAATTCAAATATAGCATAAGAAACTGTGTTTACAGGCGAACCGTCAGCTGGCAACTGGCAGCCAGCTGCCAATTCAAATGTAACTTCCGAAATTGTGTTTACTGGCGAACCGTCAACTGGCAACTGGCAGCCAGCTGCCAATTCGACTTTTATTATACCTAGATACCTGTTTATGTGAATTGTCAACTGGCAACTGGCAGCCAGCTGCCAATTCGCTCTTAACATATTAACACAGAATTGATCACGAATAGTCAACTGGCAACTGGCAGCCAGCTGCCAATTCAAATATAGCATAAGAAACTGTGTTTACAGGCGAACCGTCAACTGGCAACTGGCAGCCAGCTGCCAATTCAAATGTAACTTCCGAAATTGTGTTTACTGGCGAACCGTCAACTGGCAACTGGCAGCCAGCTGCCAATTCGACTTTTATTATACCTAGATACCTGTTTATGTGAATTGTCAACTGGCAGCCAGCTGACAATTCGCTCTTAACATATTAATACAGAGGTGATCACGAATAGTCAACTGGCAACTGGCAGCCAGCTGCCAATTCAAATATAGCATAAGAAACTGTGTTTACAGGCGAACCGTCAACTGGCAACTGGCAGCCAGCTGCCAATTCAAATGTAACTTCCGAAATTGTGTTTACTGGCGAACCGTCAACTGGCAACTGGCAGCCAGCTGCCAATTCGACTTTTATTATACCTAGATACCTGTTTATGTGAATTGTCAACTGGCAACTGGCAGCCAGCTGCCAATTCGCTCTTAACATATTAACACAGAGTTGATCACGAATTGTCAACTGGCAACTGGCAGCCAGCTGCCAATTCAAATATAGCATAAGAAACTGTGTTTACAGGCGAACCGTCAACTGGCAACTGGCAGCCGGCTGCCAATTCAAATGTAACTTCCGAAATTGTGTTTACTGGCGAACCGTCAACTGGCAACTGGCAGCCAGCTGCCAATTCGACTTTTATTATACCTAGATACCTGTTTATGTGAATTGTCAACTGGCAACTGGCAGCCAGCTGCCAATTCGCTCTTGACATATTAACACAGAGTTGATCACGAATAGTCAACTGGCAACTGGCAGCCAGCTGCCAATTCAAATATAGCATAAGAAACTGTGTTTACAGGCGAACCGTCAACTGGCAACTGGCAGCCAGCTGCCAATTCAAATGTAACTTCCGAAATTGTGTTTACTGGCGAACCGTCAACTGGCAACTGGCAGCCAGCTGCCAATTCGACTTTTATTATACCTAGATACCTGTTTATGTGAATTGTCAACTGGCAACTGGCAGCCAGCTGCCAATTCGGTCTTAACATATTAACACAGAGTTGATCACGAATAGTCAACTGGCAACTGGCAGCCAGCTGCCAATTCAAATATAGCATAAGAAACTGTGTTTACAGGCGAACCGTCAACTGGCAACTGGCAGCCAGCTGCCAATTCAAATGTAACTTCCGAAATTGTGTTTACTGGCGAACCGTCAACTGGCAACTGGCAGCCAGCTGCCAATTCGACTTTTATTATACCTAGATACCTGTTTATGTGAATTGTCAACTGGCAACTGGCAGCCAGCTGCCAATTCGCTCTTAACATATTAACACAGAGTTGGTCACGAATAGTCAACTGGCAACTGGCAGCCAGCTGCCAATTCAAATATAGCATAAGAAACTGTGTTTACAGGCGAACCGTCAACTGGCAACTGGCAGCCAGCTGCCAATTCAAATGTAACTTCCGAAATTGTGTTTACTGGCGAACCGTCAACTGGCAACTGGCAGCCAGCTGCCAATTCGACTTTTATTATACCTAGATACCTGTTTATGTGAATTGTCAACTGGCAACTGGCAGCCAGCTGACAATTCGCTCTTAACATATTAACACAGAGTTGATCACGAATAGTCAACTGGCAACTGGCAGCCAGCTGCCAATTCAAATATAGCATAAGAAACTGTGTTTACAGGCGAACCGTCAACTGGCAACTGGCAGCCAGCTGCCAATTCAAATGTAACTTCCGAAATTGTGTTTACTGGCGAACCGTCAACTGGCAACTGGCAGCCAGCTGCCAATTCGACTTTTATTATACCTAGATACCTGTTTATGTGAATTGTCAACTGGCAACTGGCAGCCAGCTGCCAATTCGGTCTTAACATATTAACACAGAGTTGATCACGAATAGTCAACTGGCAACTGGCAGCCAGCTGCCAATTCAAATATAGCATAAGAAACTGTGTTTACAGGCGAACCGTCAACTGGCAACTGGCAGCCAGCTGCCAATTCAAATGTAACTTCCGAAATTGTGTTTACTGGCGAACCGTCAACTGGCAACTGGCAGCCAGCTGCCAATTCGACTTTTATTATACCTAGATACCTGTTTATGTGAATTGTCAACTGGCAACTGGCAGCCAGCTGCCAATTCGCTCTTAACATATTAACACAGAGTTGGTCACGAATAGTCAACTGGCAACTGGCAGCCAGCTGCCAATTCAAATATAGCATAAGAAACTGTGTTTACAGGCGAACCGTCAACTGGCAACTGGCAGCCAGCTGCCAATTCAAATGTAACTTCCGAAATTGTGTTTACTGGCGAACCGTCAACTGGCAACTGGCAGCCAGCTGCCAATTCGACTTTTATTATACCTAGATACCTGTTTATGTGAATTGTCAACTGGCAACTGGCAGCCAGCTGACAATTCGCTCTTAACATATTAACACAGAGTTGATCACGAATAGTCAACTGGCAACTGGCAGCCAGCTGCCAATTCAAATATAGCATAAGAAACTGTGTTTACAGGCGAACCGTCAACTGGCAACTGGCAGCCAGCTGCCAATTCAAATGTAACTTCCGAAATTGTGTTTACTGGCGAACCGTCAACTGGCAACTGGCAGCCAGCTGCCAATTCGACTTTTATTATACCTAGATACCTGTTTATGTGAATTGTCAACTGGCAACTGGCAGCCAGCTGCCAATTCGCTCTTAACATATTAACACAGAGTTGATCACGAATAGTCAACTGGCAACTGGCAGCCAGCTGCCAATTCAAATATAGCATAAGAAACTGTGTTTACAGGCGAACCGTCAACTGGCAACTGGCAGCCAGCTGCCAATTCAAATGTAACTTCCGAAATTGTATTTACTGGCGAACCGTCAACTGGCAACTGGCAGCCAGCTGCCAATTCGACTTTTATTATACCTAGATACCTGTTTATGTGAATTGTCAACTGGCAACTGGCAGCCAGCTGCCAATTCGCTCTTAACATATTAACACAGAGTTGGTCACGAATAGTCAACTGGCAACTGGCAGCCAGCTGCCAATTCAAATGTAACTTCCGAAATTGTGTTTACTGGCGAACCGTCAACTGGCAACTGGCAGCCAGCTGCCAATTCGACTTTTATTATACCTAGATACCTGTTTATGTGAATTGTCAACTGGCAGCTGGCAGCCAGCTGACAATTTGCTCTTAACATATTAACACAGAGTTGATCACGAATAGTCAACTGGCAACTGGCAGCCAGCTGCCAATTCAAATATAGCATAAGAAACTGTGTTTACAGGCGAACCGTCAACTGGCAACTGGCAGCCAGCTGCCAATTCAAATGTAACTTCCGAAATTGTGTTTACTGGCGAACCGTCAACTGGCAACTGGCAGCCAGCTGCCAATTCGACTTTTATTATACCTAGATACCTGTTTATGTGAATTGTCAACTGGCAACTGGCAGCCAGCTGCCAATTCGGTCTTAACATATTAACACAGAGTTGATCACGAATAGTCAACTGGCAACTGGCAGCCAGCTGCCAATTCAAATATAGCATAAGAAACTGTGTTTACAGGCGAACCGTCAACTGGCAACTGGCAGCCAGCTGCCAATTCAAATGTAACTTCCGAAATTGTATTTACTGGCGAACCGTCAACTGGCAACTGGCAGCCAGCTGCCAATTCGACTTTTATTATACCTAGATACCTGTTTATGTGAATTGTCAACTGGCAACTGGCAGCCAGCTGCCAATTCGCTCTTAACATATTAACACAGAGTTGGTCACGAATAGTCAACTGGCAACTGGCAGCCAGCTGCCAATTCAAATGTAACTTCCGAAATTGTGTTTACTGGCGAACCGTCAACTGGCAACTGGCAGCCAGCTGCCAATTCGACTTTTATTATACCTAGATACCTGTTTATGTGAATTGTCAACTGGCAACTGGCAGCCAGCTGACAATTCGCTCTTAACATATTAATACAGAGTTGATCACGAATAGTCAACTGGCAACTGGCAGCCAGCTGCCAATTCAAATATAGCATAAGAAACTGTGTTTACAGGCGAACCGTCAACTGGCAACTGGCAGCCAGCTGCCAATTCAAATGTAACTTCCGAAATTGTGTTTACTGGCGATCCGTCAACTGGCAACTGGCAGCCAGCTGCCAATTCGACTTTTATTATACCTAGATACCTGTTTATGTGAATTGTCAACTGGCAACTGGCAGCCAGCTGACAATTCGCTCTTAACATATTAATACAGAGGTGATCACGAATAGTCAACTGGCAACTGGCAGCCAGCTGCCAATTCAAATATAGCATAAGAAACTGTGTTAACAGGCGAACCGTCAACTGGCAACTGGCAGCCAGCTGCCAATTCAAATGTAACATCCGAAATTGTGTTTACTGGCGAACCGTCAACTGGCAACTGGCAGCCAGCTGCCAATTCGACTTTTATTATACCTAGATACCTGTTTATGTGAATTGTCAACTGGCAACTGGCAGCCAGCTGACAATTCGCTCTTAACATATTAACACAGAGTTGATCACGAATAGTCAACTGGCAACTGGCAGCCAGCTGCCAATTCAAATATAGCATAAGAAACTGTGTTTACAGGCGAACCGTCAACTGGCAACTGGCAGCCAGCTGCCAATTCAAAGGTAACTTCCGAAATTGTGTTTACTGGCGAACCGTCAACTGGCAACTGGCAGCCAGCTGCCAATTCGACTTTTATTATACCTAGATACCTGTTTATGTGAATTGTCAACTGGCAACTGGCAGCCAGCTGACAATTCGCTCTTAACATATTAACACAGAGTTGATCACGAATAGTCAACTGGCAACTGGCAGCAAGCTGCCAATTCAAATATAGCATAAGAAACTGTGTTTACAGGCGAACCGTCAACTGGCAACTGGCAGCCAGCTGCCAATTCAAAGGTAACTTCCGAAATTGTGTTTACTGGCGAACCGTCAACTGGCAACTGGCAGACAGCTGCCAATTCGACTTTTATTATACCTAGATACCTGTTTATGTGAATTGTCAACTGGCAACTGGCAGCCAGCTGCCAATTCGCTCTTAACATATTAACACAGAGTTGATCACGAATAGTCAACTGGCAACTGGCAGCCAGCTGCCAATTCAAATATAGCATAAGAAACTGTGTTTACAGGCGAACCGTCAACTGGCAACTGGCAGCCAGCTGCCAATTCAAATGTAACTTCCGAAATTGTGTTTACTGGCGAACCGTCAACTGGCAACTGGCAGCCAGCTGCCAATTCGACTTTTATTATACCTTGATACATGTTTATGTGAATTGTCAACTGGCAACTGACAGCCAGCTGACAATTCGGTCTGAACATATTAACACAGAGTTGATCACGAATAGTCAACTGGCAACTGGCAGCCAGCTGCCAATTCAAATATAGCATAAGAAACTGTGTTTACAGGCGAACCGTCAACTGGCAACTGGCAGCCAGCTGCCAATTCAAATGTAACTTCCGAAATTGTGTTTACTGGCGAACCGTCAACTGGCAACTGGCAGCCAGCTGCCAATTCGACTTTTATTATACCTAGATACCTGTTTATGTGAATTGTCAACTGGCAACTGGCAGCCAGCTGACAATTCGCTCTTAACATATTAACACAGAGTTGATCACGAATAGTCAACTGGCAACTGGCAGCCAGCTGCCAATTCAAATATAGCATAAGAAACTGTGTTTACAGGCGAACCGTCAACTGGCAACTGGCAGCCAGCTGCCAATTCAAATGTAACTTCCGAAATTGTGTTTACTGGCGAACCGTCAACTGGCAACTGGCAGCCAGCTGCCAATTCGACTTTTATTATACCTAGATACCTGTTTATGTGAATTGTCAACTGGCAACTGGCAGCCAGCTGACAATTCGCTCTTAGCATATTAACACAGAGTTGGTCACGAATAGTCAACTGGCAACTGGCAGCCAGCTGCCGATTCAAAAATAACAAAAGAAACTGTGTTTACAGGCGAACCGTCAACTGGCAACTGGCAGCCAGCTGCCAATTCGACTTTTATTATAAATAGATACATATTTATGTGAATTGTCAACCGGCAACTGGCAGCCAGCTGACAATTCGCTTTTAACATATTAAAACAGAGTTGATCACGAATAGGCAAGTGACAACTGGCAGCCAGCTGCCAATTCAAAAATAATACAAGAAACTGTGTTTAAAGGCGAACCGTCAACTGGCAACTGGCAGCCAGCTGCCAATTCAAATGTAACTTCCGAAATTGTGTTTACTGGCGAACCGTCAACTGGCAACTGGCAGCCAGCTGCCAATTCGACTTTTATTATACCTTCATACATGTTTATGTGAATTGTCAACTGTCAACTGGCAGCCAGCTGACAATTCACTCCAAACATATTAAAACATAGTTGATCACGAATAGTCAACTGGCAACTGGCAGCTAGCTGCCAATTCAAATATAGCAAGATGGAAGTTAACCCTTTACCTGATAGTCCAGTAAACCCAGGTCCGTGAAGTTTGCACGACATTAGACTTTTAGACCTTCGACAGAAATTGTCTAAATGTCTAATTTAGACATTAGACAATACAGCTTTTTTCCATAATGTTCAACAAATGTCCATTTCGACGTAAGACAATATAGCTTTTTCCATAACGTCGAAAAAGTGTCTAATTTAGACGTTAGACAATTTGTCCGAACGCGGAACATGTCTAAATATTGTCCAATTTAGACATTAGACAGTTCTATCAAGTCGGAAAAAGTGTCTAACAAGTGTCTAATTTAGACGTTGGACATTGTGTCTGACCGGGGAAATTGTCTAAATATTGTCCAATTTAGACATTAGACAGTTTTATCAAGCCAGAAAAAGTGTCTAATAAGTGTCTAATTTAGACGTTAGACAATTTGCCGGACAGGGAAAAATGTCTAAATATTGTCCAATTTAGACATAAGACATTTGTATTAAGTCGAAAAAATTGTCTAACAAGTGTCTAATTTCGACGTTGGACAATTGCCTGACCGGGGAAAGTGTCTAAATATTGTCCAATTTAGACAGTACGCAGTTCTCTCAAGTCTAAAAAAGTGTCTAACAAGTGTCTAATTTAGACGTTAGACAATTTGCAGGATAGGGAAAAATGTCTAAATATTGTCCAATTTTAGACATTAGACATTTCTATCAAGTCGGAAAAAAGTGTCTAAAACGTGTCTAATTTCGACGTTGGACAATTTACCCGACCGGGGAAATTGTCTAAATATTGTCCAAGTTAGACATTAGACAGTTCTATCAAGTCGGAAAAGGTGTCTAACAAGTGTCTAATTTAGACATTAGACAATTTTTCGGACAGGGAAAAATGTCTAAATATTGTCCAATCCAGACATTAGACAGTTCTCTCAAGTCGGAAAAAAGTGTCTAACAAGTGTCTAATTTAGACATTAGACAATTTGGCGGACAGAGAAAAATGTCTAAATATTGTCCAATTTAGACATTAGACAGTTCTATAAAATCGGAAAAAATGTCTAACAAGTGTCTAATGTAGACGTTAGACAATTTGGCTGACAGGGAAAAATGTCTAAATATTGTCCAATTTTAGACATTAGACATTTCTATCAAGTCGAAAAAAGTGTCTAAAAAGTGTCTAATTTCGACATTAGACAATTTGCCGGACCGGGGAAATTGTCTAAATATTGTTCAATTTAGACATTAGACAGTTCTATCAAGCCGGAAAAAGTGTCTAACAAGTGTCTAATTTAGACATTAGACAATTTTCCGGACAGGGAAAAATGTCTAAATATTGTCCAATTTTAGACATTAGACATTTCTATCAAGTCGGAAAAAGTGTCTAACAAGTGTCTAATTTAGACGTTAGACAATTTGCCAAACAGGGAAAAATGTCTAAATATTGTCCAATTTTAGACATTAGACATTTCTATCAAGTCTGAAAAAGTGTCTAAAAAGTGTCAAATTTCGACGTTGGACAATTTGCCCGACCGAGGAAATTGTCTAAATATTGTCCAATTTAGACATTAGACAGTTCTATCAAGTCGGGAAACGTGTCTAACAAGTGTCTAATTTAGACATTAGACAATTTTTCGGACAGGGAAAAATGTCTAAATATTGTCCAATTTAGACATTATGCATCTCTATTAAGTCGGAAAAATGTCTAAATGTGTCTAATTTCGACGTTGGACAATTTGCCCGACCAGGGAAAATGTCTAAATATTGTCTAATTTAGACATTAGACATTTCTATCAAGTCGGAAAAGTGTTTAAGAAGTGTTTAACTTAGACGTTGGACAATTTGCCGGACCGGGAAAAATGTCCAAATATTGTCCAATTTAGACATTAGACAGTTCTATCAAGTCGGAAAAAGTGTCTAAAAAGTGTCTAATTTCGACGTTGGACATTGTGCCCGACCTGGGAAAATGTCTAAATATTGTCCAATTTAAACATTAGACAGCTCTATCAAGTTGGAAAAACGTGTCAAACAATTGTCTAATTTAGACGTTGGACAAATTGCCCGACCGGGACAATATTTAGACATTTTTCCCTTTCCGGAATATTGTCCAACATCGAAATTAGACACTTTTTAGACAGGCTGTCCCGTGGAAATCCCCGTTGAAGCACGGGACCCGACTGCCCCGGCGCGCATTGATCCTTCCTCGTGTTAGATCCCCGTGTTTGCACGGGAACTGGCTCCTACGATCTGCGCTGCTCGGTGCCGTGGCAGCCCTGGCGATCGCGGCTCCGTCCCCATGGGAGATTCCCGTATTCGAACGGGACCCGGCTGCCCTGCGGCTCGGTCCCATCAAAGATCGCCGAGTTAGCAGGGCCATGGCATCGGACTTTCCCGGCCAGCTTTTTAGACAATTTTTCCGACTTGAGAGAAATGTCTAATGTCTAATTAGACAATATTTAGACATTTTTCCCGTTCCTGAAAATTGTCCAACGTCGAAATTAACAATATTTAGACAATTTCCTCGGTCGGGCAAATTGTCCAACGTCGAAATTAGACACTTTTTAGAAACTTTTTCCGACTTGAGAAAAAAATATCTAATGTCTAATTAGACAATATTTAGACATTTTTACCGGTCCGGAAAATTGTCTAACGTCTAAATTGGACAATTGTTAGACAATTTTTCCGACTTGAGAGAAATGTCTAATGTCTAATTAGACAATATTTAGACATTTTTCCTGTTCCGGAAAATTGTCCAACGTCGAAATTAGACACTTTTAAGACACTTTTCCGACTTGAGAAAAAATGTCTAATGTCTAATTAGACAATATTTAGACATTTTTTCCTTCCGTAAAACTGTCCAATGTCGAAATTAGACACATTTAGACACATTTTAGACACTTTTCCCGACTTGATAGAAATGTCTAATGTCTAAATTGGACAATATTTAGACATTTCCCCCGTGTTCTCACAGGAGCAGCCTGTCCCTGTCTACATGTACGCGGCTCTGTCCCGTGGAAATCCCCGTTGAAGTACGGGAGTAGACTGCTCCAGCCCATGCGGCTTCGTCCCATGGTAGATACCAGTTTTCACGGCCTTGCATATTGTCTAACGTCTAAATAAGACACCTTTTAGACATTTTTTCCGACTTGAGAGAAATTTCTAATGTCTAATTAGACAATATTTAGACATTTTTCCCGGTCCGGCAAATTGTCTAAGGTCTAAATTAGACACTTGTTAGAAAAAATTTCCGACATGAGAGAAATGTCTAATGTCTAATTAGACAATACTTAGACATTTTTCCCCTTCCGGAAAATTGTCCAACGTCGAAATTAGACTCTTTTTAGACACTTTTTCCGACTTGAGAAAAAATGTCTAATGTCTAATTAGACAATATTTAGACATTTGTCCCGTTCCGGAAAACTGTCCCATGTCGAAATTAGACACTTTTTAGACACTATTTAGACACTTTGCCGACTTGATAGAAATGTCTAATGTCGAAATTGGACAATATTTAGACATTTTCCCCGTGTTCTGAGAGCAGCAGGCTGCCCCGGAGCGCATGACTCCGTCCTCGTGGTAGATCCCCGTGTTTGCACGGGAACTGGCTCCTGCGAGCTGCGCTGCTCGGTCACGTGTAAGATTACCGTATTACAGTGACAACAGGCTTCTCCGGCCAGCTATAACTCAGTTCAGTGGAAGGTCCCGTTTCAGCACGGGAGCCGACAGCCCTGGCGCTCGCGGCTCCGTAGCCATGGGAGATTCCCGTATTCGAACGGGACCCGGCTGCCGCAGACTGTGCGGCTCGGTCCCATGAAAGATCGCCGAGTTTGCAGGGCCATGGCATCGGGCTTCCCCGGCCAGCGCAGCTGGAAGATCCCCGTTGAAATATGGGAGTCGACTGCTCCGGCTCATGCGGCTTCGTCCCATGGTAGATCCCAGTGTTCGCGGCCTTGCAGATTGTCTAACGTCTAAATTAGACACTTTTTAGACATTTTTTCCGACTTGAGAGAAATATGTCTAATGTCTAATTAGACAGTAGTTAGACATTTTTCCTGGTTCGGCAAATTGTCTAACGTCTAAATTAGACACGTGTTAGACAATTTTTCCGATTTGAGAGAAATGTTTAATGTCTAATTAGACAATATTTAGACATTTCCCCCAGTGTTCTCAGAGCAGCAGGCTGCCCCTGCCTACACGGTTCTGTCATGTGGAAATCACCGTTGAAGCACGGGATGCGACTGCCCCGGAGTGCATGGCTCCGTCCTCGTGGTAGATCCCCGTGTTTGCACGGGAACTGGCTCCTGCGAGCTGCGCTGCTCGGTCCAGTGTCAGATTACCGTATTTGTGTGACAGCAGGCTTCCTCTGCCAGCTCTAGCTCGATTCATTGGAAGGTCCCGTTGCAGCACGGGAGCCGACAGCCCTAGCGCTCGCGACTCCGTCCCAATGGGAGATTCCCGTATTCGAACGGGACCCGGCTGCCGCAGAATGTGCGGCTCGGTCCCATGAAAAATCGCCGAGTTAGCAGGGTCATGGCACCGGACTTCCCCGGCCAGCGCCGCTGGAAGATCCCCGTTGAAGTACGGGAGCGGACTGTTTCGGCACATGCGGCTTCGTCCCGTGGTAGATCCCAGTGTCCGCGGCCTTGCATATTGTCTAACGTCTAAATTAGACACTTTTTAGACACTTTTTCCGACTTGAGAGAAATGTCTAATGTCTAATTAGACAATATTTAGACATTTTTGCCGTTCCGGAAAATTGTCCAACGTCGAAATTAGACACTTTTTAGACACTTTTTCCGACTTGAGAAAAAATGTCTATAATGTCTAATTAGACAATATTTAGACATTTTTCCCGTTTCGGAAAACTGTCCAATGTCGAAATTAGACACTTTTTAGACACTTTTTCCGACTTGAGAAAAAATGTCTAATGTCTAATTAGACAATATTTAGACATTTTTCCAGTTTCGGAAAACTGTCCAATGTCGAAATTAGACACTTTTTAGACACTTTTTAGACACCTCCCGACTTGATAGAAATGTCTAATGTCTATATTGGACAATATTTAGACATTTCCCCCGTGATCTCACAGCAGCAGGCTGCCCCGGCCTACACGGCCCTGTCCCGTGGAAATCCCCGTTGAAGCACGGGATGCGATTGCCCCGGATTGCATGGCTCCGTCCTCGTGGTAGATCCCCGTGTTTGCACGGGAACTGGCTCCTGCGAGCTGCGCTGCTCGGTCCAGTGTAAGATTACCGTATTTGTGTGACAGCAGGCTTCCCCTGCCAGCTCTAGCTCGATTCATTGGAAGGTCCCGTTGCAGCACGGGAGCCGACAGCCCTAGCGCTCGCGACTCCGTCCCAATGGAGATTCCCGTATTCGAACGGGACCCGGCTGCCGCAGAATGTGCGGCTCGGTCCCATGAAAAATCGCCGAGTTAGCAGGGTCATGGCACCGGACTTCCCCGACCAGCGCCGCTGGAAGATCCCCGTTGAAGTACGGGAGCGGACTGTTCCGGCACATTCGGATTCGTCCCGTGGTAGATCCCAGTGTCCGCGGCCTTGCATATTGTCTAACGTCTGAATTAGACACTTTTTAGACACTTTTTCCGATTTGAGAGAAATGTCTAATGTCTAATTAGACAATATTTAGACATTTTTCCCGGTCCGTCAAATTGTCCAACGTCGACATTAGACACTTTTTAGACACTTTTTCCGACTTGAGAAAAAATGTCTGATGTCTAATTAGACAATATTTGGACATTTTTCCCGTTCCGGAAAACTGTCCAATGTCGAATTTAGACACTTTTTAGACACTTTTTAGACACTTTTCCCGACTTGATAGAAATGTCTAATGTCTAAATTGGACAATATTTAGACATTTCCCCCAGTGTTCTCACAGTAGCAGGCTGCCCCGGCCTACGCGACTCTGTCCCGTGGAAATCACCGTTGAAGCACGGGATGCGACTGCCCCGGAGTGCATGGCTCCGTCCTCGTGGTAGTTCCCCGTGTTTGCACGGGAACTGGCTCCTGCGAGCTGCGCTACTCGGTCCAGTGTAAGATTACCGTATTTGTGTGACAGAAGGCTTCCCCTGCCAGCTCTAGCTCGATTCATTGGAAGGTCCCGTTGCAGCACGGGAGCCGACAGCCCTAGCGCTCGCGACTCCGTCCCAATGGAGATTCCCGTATTCGAACGGGACCCGGCTGCCGCAGAATGTGCGGCTCGGTCCCATGAAAAATCGCCGAGTTATCAAGGTCATGGCATCGGACTTCCCCGGCCAGCGCCGCTGGAAGATCCCCGTTGAAGTACGTGAGCGGACTGTTCCGGCACATGCGGCTTCGTCCCGTGGTAGATCCCAGTGTCCGCGGCCTTGCATATTGTCTAACATCTAAATTAGACACTTTTTAGACACTTTTTCCGACTTGAGAGAAATGTCTAATGTCTAATTAGACAATATTTAGACATTTTTGCCGTTCCGGAAAATTGTCCAACGTCGAAATTAGACACTTTTTAGACACTTTTTCCGACTTGAGAAAAAATGTCTATAATGTCTAATTAGACAATATTTAGACATTTTTCCCGTTTCGGAAAACTGTCCAATGTCTAAATTAGACACTTTTTAGACACTTTTTCCGACTTGAGAAAAAATGTCTAATGTCTAATTAGACAATATTTAGACATTTTTCCTGTTTCGGAAAACTGTCCAATGTCGAAATTAGACACTTTTTAGACACTTTTTAGACACTTTTTAGACACCTTTCGCGACTTGATAGAAATGTCTAATGTCTAAACTGGACAATATTTAGACATTTCCCCCGTGATCTCACAGCAGCAGGCTATCCCGGCGTACGCGGCCCTGTCCCGTGGAAATCCCCGTTGAAGAACGGGATGCGACTGCCCTGGAGCGCATGGCTCCGTCCTCGTGGTAGATCCCCGTGTTTGCACGGGAACTGGCTCCTGCGAGATGCGCTGCTCGCACCAGCGTAAGATTACCGTATTTGCGTGACAGCATGCTTCCCATGCCAGCTGTAGCTCGACTCAGGTGAAGGTCCCGTTGCAGCACGGGAGCCGACAGCCATAGCGCTCGCGGCTCCGTCCCCATGGGAGATTCCAGGTATTCGTACGGGACACGGCTGCCGCAGACTGTGCGGCTCGGTCCGATAAGAGATCAGCGAGTTAACAGGGCCATGGCATCGGACTTCCCCGGCCAGCGCCGCTGGAAGATCCCCGATGAAGTACGGGAGCGGACTGTTCCGGCCCATGCGGCTTCTTCCCGTGGTAGATCCCAGTGTCCGCGGCCTTACAGATTTTCTAACGTCTAAATTAGACACGTTTTATACAATTTTCCGACTTGAGAAAAATGTCTAATGTCTAATTAGACAATATTTAGAAATTTTTGCCATTCCGGAAAATTGTTCAACGTCGAAATTAGACACTTTTTAAGGTCCGTGAAGTTTGCACGACATTAGACTTTTAGACCTTCGACAGCTTTTGTCTAAATGTCTAATTTAGACATTAGACAATACAGCTTTTTTCCATAAGACAATATAGCTTTTTCCATAACGTCGAAAAAGTGTCTAATTTAGACGTTAGACAATTTGTCCGAACGCAGAACATGTCTAAATATTTCCAATTTAGACATTAGACAGTTCTATCAAGTCGGAAAAAAGTGTCTAACAAGTGTCTAATTTAGACGTTAGACAATTTGCCGGGCCGGAAAAAATGTCTAAATATTGTCCAATTTTAGACATTAGACATTTCTATCAATTCGGAAAAAGTGTCTAAAAAGTGTCTAATTTCGACGTTGGACAATTTGCCCAACCGGGGAAATTGTCTTGATACTGTCCAATTTAGACATTAGACAGATCTATCAAGTCGGAAAAAGATTGTCTAACAAGTGTCTAATTTAGACATTAGACAATTTGCCGGACCGGGAAAAATGTCTCAATATTGTCCAATTTAGACATTAGACAGTTCTATCAAGTCAGACAAAATGTCTAACAAGTGTCTATTTAGACGTTAGACAATTTACCAGACAGGCAAAATTGTCTAAATATTGTCCAATTTAGACATAAGACATTTCTATCAATTCGGAGAAATATTGTCTAACAAGTGTCTAATTTAGACATTAGACAATTTGCTGGACCGGGAAAAATGTCTCAATATTGTCCAATTTAGACATTAGACAGTTCTATCAAGTCAGACAAAATGTCTAACAAGTGTCTATTTAGACGTTAGACAATTAGACAAGTCGGAAAAAGTGTCTCAAAAGTGTCTAATTTAGACGTTGGACAATTTACCGGACAGGCAAAATTGTCTAAATATTGTCCAATTTAGACATAAGACATTTCTATCAATTCGGAAAAAGTGTCTAAAAAGTGTCTAATTTCGACGTTGGACAATTTGCCCAACCGGTGAAAGTGTCTAAATATTGTCCAATTTAGACATTAGACAGATCTATCAAGTCGGAAAAAGATTGTCTAACAAGTGTCTAATTTAGACATTAGACAATTTGCCGGACCGGGAAAAATGTCTAAATATTGTCTAATTAGACATTAGACATTTTTTCTCAATTCGGAAAAAGTGTCTAAAAAGTGTCTAATTTCGACGTTTGACAATTTACCGGACAGGCAAAATTGTCTAAATATTGTCCAATTTAGACATAAGACATTTCTATCAATTCGTTAAAAGTGTCTAAAACGTGTCTAATTTAGACGTTGGACAATTTGCCCAACCGGTGAAATTGTCTAAATATTGTCCAATTTAGACATTAGACAGATCTATCAAGTCGGAAAAAGATTGTCTAACAAGTGTCTAATTTAGACATTAGACAATTTGCCGGACCGGGAAAAATGTCTAAATATTGTCCAATTTAGACATTAGACAGTTCTATCAAGTCGGACAAAATGTCTAACAAGTGTCTATTTAGACGTTAGACAATTTACCGGACAGGCAAAATTGTCTAAATATTGTCCAATTTAGACATAAGACATTTTTATCAATTCGTTAAAAGTGTCTAAAAAGTGTCTAATTTCGACGTTGGACAATTTGCCCAACCGGTGAAATTGTCTAAATATTGTCCAATTTAGACATTAGACAGATCTATCAAGTCGGAAAAAGATTGTCTAACAAGTGTCTAATTTAGACATTAGACAATTTGCCCAACCGGGAAAAATGTCTAAATATTGTCTAATTAGACATTAGACATTTTTTCTCAAGTCGGAAAAAGTGTCTCAAAAGTGTCTAATTTAGACGTTGGACAATTTACCGAACAGGCAAAATTGTCTAAATATTGTCCAATTTAGACATAAGACATTTCTATCAATTCAGAAAAAGTGTCTAAAAAGTGTCTAATTTCGACGTTGGACAATTTGCCCAACCGGTGAAATTGTCTAAATATTGTCCAATTTAGACATTAGACAGATCTATCAAGTCGGAAAAAGATTGTCTAACAAGTGTCTAATTTAGACATTAGACAATTTGCCGGACCGGGAAAAATGTCTAAATATTGTCTAATTAGACATTAGACATTTTTTCTCAATTCGGAAAAAGTGTCTAAAAAGTGTCTAATTTCGACGTTGGACAATTTACCGGACAGGCAAAATTGTCTAAATATTGTCCAATTTAGACATAAGACATTTCTATCAATTCGGAAAAAGTGTCTAAAAAGTGTCTAAAAAGTGTCTAATTTCAGGTCCGTGAAGTTTGCACGACATTAGACTTTTAGACCTTCGACAGAAATTGTCTAAATGTCTAATTTAGACATTAGACAATACAGCTTTTTTCCATAATGTTCAACAAATGTCCATTTCGACGTAAGACAATATAGCTTTTTCCATAACGTCGAAAAAGTGTCTAATTTAGACGTTAGACAATTTGTCCGAACGCGGAACATGTCTAAATATTGTCCAATTTAGACATTTAGACAGTTCTATCAAGTCGGAAAAATTGTCTAACAAGTGTCTAATTTAGACGTTGGACATTGTGTCCGACCGGGGAAATTGTCTAAATATTGTCCAATTTAGACATTAGACAATTTTATCAAGCCAGAAAAAGTGTCTAACAAGTGTCTAATTTAGACGTTAGACAATTTGCTGGACCGAGAAAATGTCTAAATATTGTCTAATTTAGACATTAGACATTTCTATCAAGTCGAAAAATGTCTAACAGGTGTCTAATTTAGACATTAGACAATTTGCCGGACAGGGAAAAATGTCTAAATATTGTCCAATTTAGACATAAGACATTTGTATTAAGTCGGAAAAATTGTCTAACAAGTGTCTAATTTCGACGTTGGACAATTGCCTGACCGGGGAAAGTGTCTAAATATTGTCCAATTTAGACATTAGACAGTTCTCTCAAGTCTAAAAAAGTGTCTAACAAGTGTCTAATTTAGACGATAGACAATTTGAAGGACAGGAAAAATGTCTAAATATTGTCTAATTTAGACATTAGACATTTCTATCAAGTCGAAAAAATGTCTAACAGGTGTCTAATTTAGACATTAGACAATTTGCCGGACAGGGAAAAATGTCTAAATATTGTCCAATTTAGACATAAGACATTTGTATTAAGTCGGAAAAATTGTCTAACAAGTGTCTAATTTCGACGTTGGACAATTGCCTGACCGGGGAAATTGTCTAAATATTGTCCAATTTAGACATTAGACAGTTCTCTCAAGTCTAAAAAAGTGTCTAACAAGTGTCTAATTTAGACTTTAGACAATTTGCAGGACAGGAAAAAGTGTCTAAATATTGTCTAATTTAGACATTAGACATTTCTATCAAGTCGAATAAATGTCTAACAGGTGTCTAATTTAGACATTAGACAATTTGCCGGACAGGGAAAAATGTCTAAATATTGTCCAATTTAGACATAAGACATTTGTATTAAGTCGGAAAAATTGTCTAACAAGTGTCTAATTTCGACGTTGGACAATTGCCTGACAGGGGAAATTGTCTAAATATTGTCCAATTTAGACATTAGACAGTTCTCTCAAGTCTAAACAAGTGTCTAACAAGTGTCTAATTTAGACGTTAGACAATTTGCAGGACAGGAAAAAATGTCTAAATATTGTCCAATTTTAGACATTAGACATTTCTATCATGTCGGAAAAAATTGTCTAAAAGTGTCTAATTTCGACGTTGGACAATTTACCCGACCGGGGAAATTGTCTAAATATTGTCCAATTTAGACATTAGACAGTTCTATCAAGCCGGAAAAGGTGTCTAACAAGTGTCTAATTTAGACATTAGACAGTTTTCCGGACAGGGAAAAATGTCTAATTATCGTCCAATCTAGACATTAGACAGTTCTATCAAGTCGGAAAGTAGTGTCTAACAAGTGTCTAATTTAGACATTAGACAATTTGCCGGACAGGGAAAAATGTCTAAATATTGTCCAATTTAGACATTAGACATTTCTATCAAGTCGGAAAAAATGTCTAACAACTGTCTAATGTAGACGTTAGACAATTTGCAGGACAGGGAAAAATGTCTAAATATTGTCCAATTTTAGACATTAGACATTTCTATCAAGTCGAAAAAAGTGTCTAACAAGTGTCTAATTTAGACTTTAGACAATTTGCAGGACAGGAAAAAGTGTCTAAATATTGTCTAATTTAGACATTAGACATTTCTATCAAGTCGAATAAATGTCTAACAGGTGTCTAATTTAGACATTAGACAATTTTCCGGACCGAGAAAAATGTCTAAATATTGTCCAATCTAGACATTAGACATTTCTATCAAGTCGGAAAAATTGTCTAACAACTGTCTAATTTAAGAGATTAGACAATTTGCCGGATAGGGAAAAATGTCTAAATATTGTCAAAATTTAGACGTTAGACATTTCTATCAAGTCGGAAAAAGTGTCCTGTTAGTGTCTAATTTCGACGTTGAACATTTTGCCCGACCGGGGAAAATGTCTAAATAATGTCTAATTTAGACATTAGACATTTCTATCAAGTCGGAAAAAGTGTCTAAAAAGTGTCTAATTTCGACGTTGGACAATTTGCCCGACCGGGAAAAATGTCCAAATATTGTCCAATTTAGACATAAGATATTTCTATTAAGTCGGAAAAATTGTCTAGCAAGTGTCTAATTTCGACGTTGGACAATTTGCCTGACCGAGGAAAGTGTCTAAATATTGTCCGATTTAGACATTAGCCAGTAGTTCTCAAGTCGGAAGAAAGTGTCTAATTTAGACATTAGACAATTTGGCGGACAGGTAAAAATGTCTAAATATTGTCCAATTTAGACATTAGACATTTCTATCAAGTCGGAAAAAATGTCTATCAAGTGTCTTATTCAGACGTTAGACAATTTGCCAGACAGGGAAAAATGTCTAAATATTGTCCAATTTTAGACATTAGACATTTCTATCAAGTCGGAAAAAATGCCTAAAAAGTGTCTAATTTAGACATTAGACAATTTGGCAGACAGGGAAAAATGTCTAAATATTGTCCAATTTTAGACATTAGACATTTCTATCAAGTCGGAAAAAGTGCCTAAAAAGTTTCTAATTTAGACAGACAATTTGACAGACAGGGAAAAATGTCTAAATATTGTCCAATTTAGACATTAGACATTTCCATCAAGTCTGAAAAAATGTCTATCAAGTGTCTAATTTAGACATGAGACAATTTGGCTGACAGGGAAAAATGTCTAAATATTGTCCAATTCAGACATTAGACATTTCTATCAAGTCGGAAAAAATGTCTAACAAGTGTCTAATTTAGATGTTAGACAATTTGCCAAACAGGGGAAATTGTCTAAATATTGTCCAATTTTAGACATTGGACATTTCAATCAAGGCGAAAATAGTGTCTAAAAAGTGTCTAATTTCGACGTTGGACAATTTGCCCGACCGAGGAAATTGTCTAAATATTGTCCAATTTAGACATTACACAGTTCTATCAAGTCGGAAAAAGTGTCTAACAAGTGTCTAATTTAGACATTAGACAATTTTCCGGACAGGGAAAAATGTCTAAATATTGTCCAATTTAGACATTAGACATTTCTATCAAGTCGGAAAAATGTCTAAATGTGTCTAATTTCGACGTTGGACAATTTGCCAGACCAGGGAAAATGTCTAAATATTGTCTAATTTAGACATTAGACATTTCTATCAAGTCGGAAAAGTGTTTAAGAAGTGTCTAATTTAGACGTTGGACAATTTGCCGGACCGGGAAAAATGTCCAAATATTGTCCAATTTAAACATTAGACAGCTCTATCAAGTTGGAAAAACGTGTCAAACAATTGTCTAATTTAGAGGTTGGACAAATTGCCCGACCGGGAAATTTGTCTTATGTCTAATTGGACAATATTAAGACATTTTTCCCTTTCCGGAATATTGTCCAACGTCGAAATTAGACACTTTTTAGACACTTATTAGCCCGTTTTCTCACGGCAGCAGGCTGTCCCGTGGAAATCCCCGTTGAAGCACGGGACCCGACTGCCCCGGCGCGCATCGCTCCGTCCTCGTGGTAGATCCCCGTGTTTGCACGGGAACTGGCTCCTACGATCTGCGCTGCTCGGTGCCGTGGCAGCCCTGGCGATCGCGGCTCCGTCCCCATTGCAGATTCCCGTATTCGAACGGGACCCGGCTGCCGCAGACTACGCGGCTCGGTCCCATCAAAGATCGCCGAGTTTAGACAATATATTCTAATTAGACAATATTTAGACATTTTTCCCGTTCCGGCAAATTGTCCAACGTCGAAATTAAAAATATTTAGACAATTTCCTCGGCCGGGCAAATTGTCCAACGTCGAAATTAGACACTTTTCATAAACTTTTTCCGACTTGAGAAACAAATATCTAATGTCTAATTAGACAATATTTAGACATTTTTCCCGGTCCGGAAAATTGTCTAACGTCTAAATTAGACACTTGTTAGACAATTTTTCTGGCTTGAGAGAAATGTCTAATGTCCAATATTTAGACATTTTTCCCGTTCCAGAAAATTGTCCAACGTCGAAATTAGACACTTTTAAGACACTTTTCCGACTTGAGAAAAAATGTCTAATGTCTAATTAGACAATATTTAGACATTTTTCACCTTCAGGAAAATTGTCCAACGTCGAAATTAGACACTTTTAAGACACTTTTTCCGACTTGAGAAAAAATGTCTAATGTCTAATTAGACACTTTTAGACACTTTTTAGACACTTTTTCCGACTTGATAGAAATGTCTAATGTCTAAATTGGACAATATTTAGACATTTCTCCCGTGTTCTCACAGCAGCAGGCTGCCCCTGTCTACATGTACGCAGCTCTGTCCCGTGGAAATCCCCGTTAAAGTACGGGAGTAGACTGCTCCAAGCCCATGCGGCTTCGTCCCATGGTAGATACCAATTTTCACGGCCTTGCAGATTGTCTAACGTCTAAATTAGACACTTTTAGACAATTTTTCCGACTTGAGAGAAATGTCTAATGTCTAATTAGACAATATTTAGACATTTATTCCGGTCCGGCAAATTGTCTAACGTCTAAATTAGACATTTGTTAGACAATTTTTTCGACTCGAGAAAAAATTCTAATGTCATATTAGACAATATTTAGACATTTTTCCCGTTCCTGAAAACTGTCCAATGTCGAAATTAGACACTTTTAGACACTATCTAGACACTTTTCCCGACTTGATAGAAATGTCTAATGTCTAAATTGGACAATAATTAGACATTTTCCCCGTGTTCTGAGAGCAGCAGGCTGCCCCGGAGCGCATGACTCCGTCCTCGTGGTAGATACCCGTGTTTCCACGGGAACTGGCTCCTGCAAGCTGCTCTGCTCGGTCCCGTGTAAGATTACCGTATTTGAGTGACAGCAGGCTTCCCCGGCCAGCTATAGCTCAGTTCAGTGGAAGGTCCCGTTGCAGCACGGGAGCCGACAGCCCTGGCGCTTGCGGCTCAGTCGCCATGGGAGATTCCCGTATTCGAACGGGACCCGGCTGCCGCAGACTGTGCGGCTCGGTCCCATGAAAGATCGCCGAGTTAGCAGGGCCATGGCATCGGACTTCCCCGGCCAGCGCCGCTGGAAGATCCCCGTTGAAATACGGGAGTCGACTGCTCCGGCTCATGCGGCTTCGTCCCATGGTAGATCCCAGTGTTTGCGGCCTTGCAGATTGTCTAACGTCTAAATTAGACACTGGTTAGACATTTTTTTCCGACTTGGGAGAAATGTCTAATGTCTAATTAGATAATATTTAGACATTTTTCCCGGTCCGGCAAATTGTCTAACGTCTAAATTAGACACTTGATAGACAATTTTTCCGATTTGAGAGAAATGTCTAATGTCTAATTAGACAATATTTAGACATTTTTCCCCTTCCGGAAAATTGTCTAATGTCGAAATTGGACACTTTTTAGACACCTTTTCCGATTTGAGAAAAAATGTCTAATGTCTAATTAGACAATATTTAGACATTTTCCCGTTCCGGAAAACTGTCCAATGTCGAAATTAGACACTTTTTAGACACTTTTTCCGACTTGATAGAAAGGTCTAATGTCTAAATTGGACAATATTTAGACATTTCCCTCGTGTTCTCACTGCAGCAGGCTGCCCCGGCCTACGCGGCTCTGTCCCGTGGAAGTCCCCGTTAAAGCATGGTATGCGACTGCCCCGGAGCGCATGGCTCCGTCCTCGTGGTAGATCCCCGTGTTTGCACGGGAACTGG
Source organism: Azorinus chamasolen (assembly GCA_963576725.1). Classification (NCBI taxonomy): domain Eukaryota; kingdom Metazoa; phylum Mollusca; class Bivalvia; order Cardiida; family Solecurtidae; genus Azorinus; species Azorinus chamasolen. The sequence continues at coordinate 28,798,284 of OY755235.1, forward strand.
CTCCTGCGAGCTGCGCTGCTCGGTCCAGTGTAAGATTACCGTATTAGCGTGACAGCGGGCTTCCCCTGCCAGCTATAGCTCGGTTCACTGGAAGGCCCCGTTGCAGCACGGGAGCCGACAGCCCTGGCGCCCGCGACTCCGTCCCCATGGGAGATTCCCGTATTCGAACGGGACCCGGCTGCCGCAGACTGTGCGGCTCGGTCCCACCCATGAAAAATCGCCGAGTTAGTAGGGCCATACTGTTCCGGCCCATGCCGCTTCGTCCCGTGGTATATCCCAGTGTTTGCGGCCTTGAAAATTGTCTAACGTCTAAATTAGACACTTTTTAGACACTTTTTTCCGGCTAGAGAGAAATGTCTAATGTCTAATTAGACAATATTTAGACATTTTTCCCGTTCCGGAAAATTGTCCAACGTCGAAATTAGACACTTTTTAGACACTTTTTCCGACTTGAGAAAAAATGTCTAATGTCTAATTAGACAATATTTAGACATTTTTCCCGTTTCGGAAAACTGTCCAATGTCGAAATTAGACACTTTTTAGACACGTTTTCCGACTTGAGAAAAAATGTCTAATGTCTAATTAGACAATATTTAGACATTTTTCCCGTTTCGGAAAACTGTTCAATGTCGAAATTAGACACTTTTTAGACACTTTTTAGACACCTTTCCCGACTTGACAGATATGTCTAATGTCTAAATTGGACAATATTTAGACATTTCCCCGTGATCTGACAGCAGCAGGCTGCCCCGGCCTACGCGGCCCTGTCCCGTGGAAATCCCGGTTGAAGAACGGGATGCGACTGCCCCGGAGTGCATGGCTCCGTCCTCGTGGTAGATCCCCGTGTTTGCACGGGAACTGGCTCCTGCGAGCTGCGCTGCTCGGTCCAGTGTAAGATTACCGTATTTGTGTGACAGCAGGCTTCCCCTGCCAGCTCTAGCTCGATTCATTGGACGGTCCCGTTGCAGCACGGGAGCCGACAGCCCTAGCGCTCGCGACTCCGTCCCAATGGGAGATTCCCGTATTCGAACGGGACCCGGCTGCCGCAGGATGTGCGGCTCGGTCCCATGAAAAATCGCCGAGTTAGCAGGGTCATGCCACCGGACTTCTCCGGCCAGCGCCGCTGGAAGATCCCCGTTGAAGTACGGGAGCGGACTGTTCCGGCACATGCGGCTTCGTCCCGTGGTAGATCCTAGTGTCCGCGGCCTTGCATATTGTCTAACGTTCCGGAAAATTGTCCAACGTCGAAATTAGACAGTTTAGACACTTTTTCCGACTTGAGAAAAAATGTCTAATGTCTAATTAGACAATATTTAGACATTTTTCCCGTTTCGGAAAACTGTCCAATGTCGAAATTAGACACTTTTTAGACACTTTTTCCGACTTGAGAAAAAATGTCTAATGTCTAATTAGACAAGATTTAGACATTTTTGCCGTTCCGGAAAATTGTCCAACGTCGAAATTAGACACTTTTAGACACTTTTTCCGACTTGAGAAAAAATGTCTAATGTCTAATTAGACAATATTTAGACATTTTTCCCGTTTCGGAAAACTGTCCAATGTCGAAATTAGACACTTTTTAGACACTTTTTAGACACTTTTCCCGACTTGATAGAAATGTCTAATGTCTAAATTGGACAATATTTAGACATTTCCACCAGTGTTCTCACAGAAGCCGGCTGCCCCGGCCTACGCGACTCTGTCCCGTGGAAATCCCCGTTGAAGAACGGGATGCGACTGCCCCGGAGCGCATGGCTCCGTCCTCGTGGTAGATCCCCGTGTTTGCACAGGAACTGGCTCCTGCGAGCTGCGCTGCTCTGTCGCGTGTAAGAGTACCGTATTAGCGTGACAGCGGGCTTCCCCTGCCAACTCTAGCTCGATTCATTGGACGGTCCCGTTGCAGCACGGGAGCCGACAGCCCTAGCGCTCGCGACTCCGTCCCAATGGGAGTTTCCCGTATTCGAACGGGACCCGGCTGCCGCAGAATGTGCTGCTCGATCCCATGAAAAATCGCCGAGTTAGCAGGGCCATGGCACCGGACTTCTCCGGCCAGCGCCGCTGGAAGATCCCCGTTGAAGTACGGGAGCGGACTGTTCCGGCACATGCGGTTTCGTCCCGTGGTAGATCCCAGTGTGCGCGGCCTTGCATATTGTCTAACGTCTAAATTAGACACGTTTTAGACACTTTTTCTGGCTTGAGAAAAATGTCTAATGTCTAATTAGACAATATTTAGACATTTTTCCCGTTTCGGAAAACTGTCCAATGTCTAAATTAGACACTTTTTAGACACTTTTTCCGACATGAGAAAAAATGTCTAATGTCTAATTAGACAATATTTGGACATTTTTCCCGTTTCGGAAAACTGTCCAATGTCGAAATTAGACACTTTTTAGACACTTTTTAGACACCTTTCCCTACTTGAGAGAAATGTCTTATGTCTAATTAGACAATATTTAGACATTTTTGCCGTTCCGGAAAATTGTCCAATGTCGAAATTAGACACTTTTTAGACACTTTTTCCGACTTGAGAAAAAATGTCTAATGTCTAATTAGACAATATTTAGACATTTTTCCCGTTTCGGAAAACTGTCCAATGTCGAAATTAGACACTTTTTAGACACTTTTTAGACACTTTTCCCGACTTGATAGAAATGTCTAATGTCTAAATTGGACAATATTTAGACATTTCCACCAGTGTTCTCACAGAAGCAGGCTGCCCCGGCCTACGCGACTCTGTCCCGTGGAAATCCCCGTTGAAGAACGGGATGCGACTGCCCCGGAGCGCATGGCTCCGTCCTCGTGGTAGATCCCCGTGTTTGCACAGGAACTGGCTCCTGCGAGCTGCGCTGCTCTGTCCCGTGTAAGATTACCGTATTAGCGTGACAGCGGGCTTCCCCTGCCAGCTATAGCTCGGTTCAGTGGAAGGTCTCGTTGCAGCACGGGAGCCGACAGCCCTGGCGCTCGCGACTCCGTCTTCATGGGAGATTCCCGTATTCGAACGGGACCCGGCTGCCGCAGACTGTAAGGCTCGGTCCCATGGAAGATCGCCGAGTTAGCAGGGCCATGGCATCGGACTTCCCCGGTCAGCGCCGCCGGAAGATCCCCGTTGAAGTACGGGAGTCGACTGCTTCGGCCCATGCGGCTTCGTCCCATGGTAGATCCCAGTGTTCGCGGCCTTGCATATTGTCTAACGTCTACATTAGACACGTTTTAGACAATTTTTCAAACTTGAGAGAAATGTCTAATGTCTAATTAGACAATATTTAGACATTTTCCCCTTCCGACAAATTGTCTAACGTCTAAATTAGACACTTTTTAGACAATTTTTCCGACTTGAGAAAAAATGTCTAATGTCTAATTCGACAATATTTAGACATTTTTCCCGTTGCAAAATCTTGTCCAACGTCAAAATTAGACACTTTTTAGACAATTTTTCCGACTTGAGAAAAAATGTCTAATGTCTAATTAGACAATATTTAGACATTTTTCCCGTTCCAACAAATTGTCTAGCGTCTAAATTAGACACTTGTTAGACATTTTTTCCGACTTGATAGAAATGTCTAATGTCTAATTAGACAATATTTAGACATTTTTCCCGTTCCGAAAAATTGTCCAACGTCGAAATTAGACACTTTTTGGACACTTTTTTCGGCTTGATAGAAATGTTTAATGTCTAAATTGGACATTATTTAGACATTTTTCCAATTTAGGCAAATTGTCTAACCTCTAAATTAGACACTTTTTAGACACTTTTCCGACTTGATAGAAATGTCTAATGTCTAATTTAGACATTACTTAGACATTTTTCCCGTTCCGGAAAACTGTCCAACGTCGAAATTAGACACTTTTTAGACACTTTTTCCGACTTGAGAAAAAATGTCTAATGTCTAATTAGACAATATTTAGACATTTTTCCCGTTTCGGAAAACTGTCCAATGTCGAAATTAGACACTTTTTAGACACTTTTAGACACTTTTCCCGACTTAATAGAAATGTCTAATGTCTAAATTGGACAATATTTAGACATTTCCCCCGTGATCTCACAGCAGCAGGCTGCCCCGGCCTACGCGGCCCTGTCCCGTGGAAATCCCCGTTGAAGCACGGGATGCGACTGCCCCGGAGTGCATGGCTCCGTCCTTGTGGTAGATCCCCGTGTTTGCACGGGAACTGGCTCCTGCGAGATGCTCTGCTCGGTCCAGTGTAAGATTACCGTATTTGTGTGACAGCAGGCTTTCCCTGCCAGCTCTAGCTCGATTCATTGAAAGGTCCCGTTGCAGCACGGGAGCCGACAGCCCTAGCGCTCGCGACTCCGTCCCCATGGGAGTTTCCCGTATTCGAACGGGACCCGGCTGCCGCAGAATGTGCGGTTCGGTCTCATGAAAAATCGCAGAATTAGCAGGGTCATGGCACCGGACTTCCCCGGCCAGCGCCGTTGGAAGATCCCCGTTGAAGTGCGGGAGCGAACTGTTACGGCATATGCGGCTTCGTCCCGTGGTAGATCCCAGTGTGCGCGGCCTTGCATATTGTCTAACGTCTAAATTAGACACTTTTTAGACACTTTTTCCGACTTGAGAGAAATGTCTAATGTCTAATTAGACAATATTTAGACATTTTTCCCGGTCCGGCAAATTGTGTAACGTCTAAATTAGACACTTTTTAGACATTTTTTCCGACTTGAGAGAAATGTCTAATGTCTAATTAGACAATATTTAGACACTTTTCCCGTTTCGGTAAACTGTCCAATGTCGAAATTAGACACTTTTTAGACACTTTTTTCCGACTTGAGAAAAAATGTCTAATGTCTAATTAGACAATATTTAGACATTTTTCCCGTTTCGAAAAACTGTCCAATGTCGAAATTAGACACTTTTTAGACACTTTTAGACACTTTTCCCGACTTGATAGAAATGTCTAATGTCTAAATTGGACAATATTTAGACATTTCCCCCGTGATCTCACAGCAGCAGGCTGCCCCGGCCTACGCGGCCCTGTCCCGTGGAAATCCCCGTTGAAGCACGGGATGCGACTGCCCCGGAGTGCATGGCTCCGTCCTTGTGGTAGATCCCCGTGTTTGCACGGGAACTGGCTCCTGCGAGATGCGCTGCTCGGTCCAGTGTAAGATTACCGTATTTGTGTGACAGCAGGCTTTCCCTGCCAGCTCTAGCTCGATTCATTGAAAGGTCCCGTTGCAGCACTCCGTCCCCATGGGAGTTTCCCGTATTCGAACGGGACCCGGCTGCCGCAGAATGTGCGGTTCGGTCTCATGAAAAATCGCAGAATTAGCAGGGTCATGGCACCGGACTTCCCCGGCCAGCGCCGCTGGAAGATCCCCGTTGAAGTGCGGGAGCGAACTGTTACGGCACATGCGGCTTCGTCCCGTGGTAGATCCCAGTGTCCGCGGCCTTGCATATTGTCTAACGTCTAAATTAGACACTTTTTAGACACTTTTTCCGACTTGAGAGAAATGTCTAATGTCTAATTAGACAATATTTAGACATTTTTCCCGGTCCGGCAAATTGTGTAACGTCTAAATTAGACACTTTTTAGACATTTTTTCCGACTTGAGAGAAATGTCTAATGTCTAATTAGACAATATTTAGACACTTTTCCCGTTTCGGTAAACTGTCCAATGTCGAAATTAGACACTTTTTAGACACTTTTTCCGACTTGAGAAAAAATGTCTAATGTCTAATTAGACAATATTTAGACATTTTTCCCGTTTCGGAAAACTGTCCAATGTCGAAATTAGACACTTTTTAGACACTTTTAGACACTTTTCCCGACTTGATAGAAATGTCTGTCTAAATTGGACAATATTTAGACATTTCCCCCGTGATCTCACAGCAGCAGGCTGCCCCGGCCTACGCGGCCCTGTCCCGTGGAAATCCCCGTTGAAGCACGGGATGCGACTGCCCCGGAGTGCATGGCTCCGTCCTTGTGGTAGATCCCCGTGTTTGCACGGGAACTGGCTCCTGCGAGATGCGCTGCTCGGTCCAGTGTAAGATTACCGTATTTGTGTGACAGCAGGCTTTCCCTGCCAGCTCTAGCTCGATTCATTGGAAGGTCCCGTTGCAGCACGGGAGCCGACAGCCCTAGCGCTCTCGACTCCGTCTCCATGGGAGTTTCCCGTATTCGAACGGGACCCGGCTGCCGCAGAATGTGCGGCTCGGTCCCATGAAAAATCGCAGAATTAGCAGGGTCATGGCACCGGACTTCCCCGGCCAGCGCCGTTGGAAGATCCCCGTTGAAGTGCGGGAGCGAACTGTTCCGGCACATGCGGCTTCGTCCCGTGGTAGATCCCAGTGTCCGCGGCCTTGCATATTGTCTAACGTCTAAATTAGACACTTTTTAGACACTTTTTCCGACTTGAGAGAAATGTCTAATGTCTAATTAGACAATATTTAGACATTTTTCCCGTTTCGGAAAACTGTCCAATGTCGAAATTAGACACTTTTTAGACACTTTTTAGACACCTTTCCCGACTTGATAGAAATGTCTAATGTCTAAATTGGACAATATTTAGACATTTTTCCCGGTCCGGCAAATTGTGTAACGTCTAAATTAGACACTTTTTAGACATTTTTCCGACTTGAGAGAAATGTCTAATGTCTAATTAGACAATATTTAGACATTTTTCCCGGTCCGGCAAATTGTGTAACGTCTAAATTAGACACTTTTTAGACATTTTTTCCGACTTGAGACAAAATGTCTAATGTCTAATTAGACAATATTTAGACATTTTTCCCGTTTCGGAAAACTGTCCAATTTCGAAATTAGACACTTTTTAGACACTTTTTAGACACCTTTCCCGACTTGATAGAAATGTCTAATGTCTAAATTGGACAATATTTAGACATTTCCCCCGTGTTCTCACAGCAGCAGGCTGCCCCGGCCTACGCGGCCCTGTCCCGTGGAAATCCCCGTTGAAGCACGGGATGCGACTGCCCCGGAATGCATGGCTCCGTCCTCGTGGTAGATCCCCGTGTTTGCCTAGGAACTGGCTCCTGCGAGCTGCGCTGCTCGGTCCCGTGTAAGATTACCGTATTAGCGTGACAGAGGGCTTCCCTTGCCAGCTATAGCTCGATTCAGTGGAAGGTCCCGTTGCAGCACGGGAGCCGACAGCCCTAGCGCTCGCGACTCCGTCCCAATGGAAGATTCCCGTATTCGAACGGGACCCGGCTGCCGCAGAATGTGCGGCTTGGTCCCATGAAAAATCGTCGAGTTAGCAGGGTCATGGCACCGGACTTCCCCGGCCAGCGCCGCTGGAAGATCCCCGTTGAAGTACGGGAGCGGACTGTTCCGGCACATGCGGCTTCGTCCCGTGGTAGATCCCAGTTTCCGCGGCCTTGCATATTGTCTAACGTCTAAATTAGACACTTTTTAGACACTTTTTCCGACTTGAGAGAAATGTCTAATGTCTAATTAGAGAATATTTAGACATTTTTGTCGTTCCGGAAAATTGTCCAACGTCGAAATTAGACACTTTTTAGACACTTTTTCCGACTTGAGAAAATATGTCTAATGTCTAATTAGACAATATTTAGACACTTTTCCCGTTTCGGAAAACTGTCCAACGTCGAATTTAGACACTTTTTAGACACTTTTTATACACTTTTCCCGACTTGATAGAAATGTCTAACGTCTAAATTGGACAATATTTAGACATTTCCCCCAGTGTTTTCACAGCAGCAGGCTGCCCCGGCCTACGCGACTCTGTCCTGTGGAAATCACCGTTGAGGCAGGGGATGCGACTATCCCGGAGCGCATGGCTCCGTCCTCGTGGTAGATCCCCGTGTTTGCACGGGAACTGGCTCCTGCGAGCTGCGCTGCTCGGTCCCGTGTAAGATTACCGTACTAGCGTGACAGCGGGCTTCCCCTGCCAGCTATAGCTCGGTTCAGGGGAAGGCACCGTTGCAGCACGGGAGCCGACAGCCCTGGCGCCCGCGACTCCGTCCCAATGGGAGATTCCCGTATTCGAACGGGACCCGGCTGCCGCAGAATGTGCGGCTCGGTCCCATGAAAAATCGCCGAGTTAGCAGGGTCATGGCACCGGACTTCCCCGGCCAGCGCCGCTGGAAGATCCCCGTTGAAGTACGGGAGCGGACTGTTTCGGCACATGCGGCTTCGTCCCGTGGTAGATCCCAGTGTCCGCGGCCTTGCATATTGTCTAACATCTAAATTAGACACTTTTTAGACACTTTTTCAGACTTGAGAGAAATGTCTAATGTCTAATTAGACAATATTTAGACATTTTTGCCGTTCCGGAAAATTGTCCAACGTCGAAATTAGACACTTTTTAGACACTTTTTCCGACTTAAGAACAAATGTCTAATGTCTAATTAGACAATATTTAGACATTTTTCCCGTTCCGGAAAATTGTCCAAGGTCGAAATTAGACACTTTTTAGACACTTTTTCCGACTTAAGAACAAATGTCTAATGTCTAATTAGACAATATTTAGACATTTTTCCCGTTTCGGAAAACTGTCCAATGTCGAAATTAGACACTTTTTAGACACTTCTTAGATACCTTTCCCGACTTGATAGAAATGTCTAATGTCTAAATTGGACAATATTTAGACATTTCCCCCGTGATCTCACAGCAGCAGGCTGCCCCGGCCTACGCGGTCCTGTCCCGTGGAAATCCCCGTTGAAGCACGGGATGCGACTGCCCCGGAGTGCATGGCTCCGTCCTTGTGGTAGATCCCCGTGTTTGTACGGGAACTGTCTCCTGCGAGCTGCGCTGCTCGGTCCAGTGTAAGATTACCGTATTTGTGTGACAGCAGGCTTCCCCTGCCAGCTCTAGCTCGATTCATTGGAAGGTCCCGTTGCAGCACGGGAGCCGACAGCCCTAGCGCTCGCGACTCCGTCCCCATGGGAGTTTCCCGTATTCGAACGGGACCCGGCTGCCGCAGAATGTGCGGCTCGGTCCCATGAAAAATCTTCGAGTTAGCAGGGTCATGGCACCGGACTTCCCCGGCCAGCGCCGCTGGAAGATCCCCGTTGAAGTACGGGAGCGGACTGTTCCGGCACATGCGGCTTCGTCCCGTGGTAGATCCCAGTGTCCGCGGCCTTGCATATTGTTTAACATCTAAATTAGACACTTTTTATACATCTTTTTCCGACTTGAGAGAAATGTCTAATGTCTAATTAGACAATATTTAGACATTTTTGCCGTTCCGGAAAATTGTCCAACGTCGAAATTAGACACTTTTTAGACACTTTTTCCGACTTGAGAAAAAATTTCTAATGTCTAACTAGACAATATTTAGACATTTTTCCCGTTTCGGAAAACTGTCCAATGTCGAAATTAGACACTTTTTAGACACTTTTTAGACACCTTTCAAGACTTGATAGAAATGTCTAATGTCTAAATTGGACAATATTCAGACATTTCCCCCGAGAAAATATGTCTAATGTCTAATTAGACAATATTTAGACATTTTTCCCGTTCCAACAAATTGTCTAACGTCTAAATTAGACACTTGTTAGACATTTTTTCCGTCTTGATAGAAATGTCTAATGTCTAATTAGACAATATTTAGACAGTTTTGCCGTTTCGGAAAATTGTCCAACGTCGAAATTAGACACTTTTAGACACTTTTTCCGACTTGAGAAAAAATGTCTAATGTCTAATTAGACAATATTTGAACATTTTTCCCGTTCCGAAAAATTGTCTAACGTCGAAATTAGACACTTTTTTGGACACTTATTTCGACTTGATTGAAATGTTTAATGTCTAAATTGGACATTATTTAGACATTTTCCAGTTTAGGCAAATTGTCTAACCTCTAAATTAGACACTTTTTAGACACTTTTTCCGACTTGATAGAAATGTCTAATGTCTAATTTAGACATTACCTAGACATTTTTCCCGTTCCGGAAAACTGTCTAACGTCGAAATAAGACACTTTTTAGACACTTTTTCCGACTTGAGAAAAAATGTCTAATGTCTAATTAGACAATATTTAGACATTTTTCCCGTTCCGGCAAATTGTCTAACGTCTAAATTATACACTTGTTAGACAATTTTTCCGACTTGATAGAAATGTCTAATGTCTAATTAGACAATATTTAGACATTATTACCGTTCCCGAAAATTGTCCAACGTCGAAATTAGACACTTTTTAGACAATTTTTTCGACTTGATAGAAATGTCTAATGTCTAAATTGGACAATATTTAGACATTTTTCCAGTTTCGGCATATTGTCTAACATCTAAATTAGACACTTTTTAGACATTTTTTCCGACTTGATAGAAATGTCTAATGTCTAATTTAGACATTATTTAGACATTTTTGTCGTTCTGTCAAATTGTCTAACGTCTATATAAGACACTTGTTAGACACTTTTTTTCTGACTTGAGAGAAATGTCTAATGTCTAAATTGGACAATATTTAGACTTTTTACCCGTTCGGACAAGTTGTCCAACGTCTAAATTAGACACTTGTAAGACATTTTTTTTCGAATTTATAGGACTGTCTAATGTCTAAATTGGACAATATTTAGACATTTTTCCCGGTTTGGGAAATTGTCTAACGTCTAAATTCGACACGTTTTAAACATTTTTTCCGACTTGATAGATATGTCTTATGTCTAAATTGGACAATATTTAGACATTTTTCCCGGTCCGGCAAATTGTCTTATGTCTTAATTAGACACTTGTACGACATGTTTTTCCGAATTGATAGAAGTGTCTTATGTCTAAATTGAACAATATTTAGACAATTTCCCCTGTCGGGCAAATTGTCCAACGTCGAAATTAGACACTTGTTAGACATTTTTTCGAACTTGATAGAAATGTCTAATGTCTAAATTAGACAATATTTAGACATTTTTTTCGGTCCGGCAAATTGTCTAACGTCTAAATTAGACACTTGTTAGACACTTTTTTCCAACTTGATAGAAGTGTCTAATGTCTAAATTAGACAATATTTAGACATTTTTCTCGGTCCGGCAAATTGTCTAACGTCTAAATTAGACACTTGTTAGACACTTTTTTCCAACTTGATAGAAGTGTCTAATGTCTAAATTAGACAATATTTAGACATTTTTCTCGGTCCGGCAAATTGTCTAACGTCTAAATTAGACACTTGTTAGACACTTTTTTCCAACTTGATAGAAGTGTCTAATGTCTAAATTAGACAATATTTAGACATTTTTCTCGATCCGGCAAATTGTCTAACGTCTAAATTAGACACTTGTTAGACACTTTTTTCCAACTTGATAGAAGTGTCTAATGTCTAAATTAGACAATATTTAGACATTTTTCTCGGTCCGGCAAATTGTCTAACGTCTAAATTAGACACTTGTTAGACACTTTTTTCCAACTTGATAGAAGTGTCTAATGTCTAAATTAGACAATATTTAGACATTTTTCTCGGTCCGGCAAATTGTCTAACGTCTAAATTAGACACTTGTTAGACACTTTTTTCCAACTTGATAGAAGTGTCTAATGTCTAAATTAGACAATATTTAGACATTTTTCTCGGTCCGGCAAATTGTCTAACGTCTAAATTAGACACTTGTTAGACACTTTTTTCCAACTTGATAGAAGTGTCTAATGTCTAAATTAGACAATATTTAGACATTTTTCTCGGTCCGGCAAATTGTCTAACGTCTAAATTAGACACTTGTTAGACACTTTTTTCCAACTTGATAGAAGTGTCTAATGTCTAAATTAGACAATATTTAGACATTTTTCTCGGTCCGGCAAATTGTCTAACGTCTAAATTAGACACTTGTTAGACACTTTTTTCCAACTTGATAGAAGTGTCTAATGTCTAAAATTGGACAAAATTTGGACAATTTCCCCCGTCTGGCAAATTGTCCAACGTCTAAATTAGACACTTTTTCGACGTTATGGAAAAAAGCTGCATTGTCTAACGTCGAAATTGAACATTTGTTGAACATTATGGAAAAAGCTGTATTGTCTAATGTCTAAAATTGGACATTTAGACACTTTCTGTCGAAGGTCTAAAAGTCTAATGTCGTGCAAACTTCACGGACCTCACTTTTTAGACACTTTTTCCAACTTGAAAACAAATGTCAAATGTCTAATTAGACAATATTTAGACATTTTCCCGGTCCGGCAAATTGTCTAACGTCTCAATTAGACACTTGTTGGACAATTTTTCCGACTTGAGAGATATGTCTAATGTCTAATTAGACAATATTTAGACATTTTTCCCGTTCCTGAAAATTGTCCAATGTCGAAATTAGACATTTTTAGACACTTTTCCCGACTTGATAGAAATGTCTAATGTCTAAATTAGACAATATTTAGACATTTCCCCCGTGTTCTCACAACAGCAGGTTGCCTCGGCCTACGCGGCCCTGTCCCGTGGAAATCCCCGTTGAAGCACGGGATGCGACTGCCCCGGAGCGCATGGCCCCGGTCCCATGTAAGATTACCGTATTTACGTGACAGCGGGCTTCCCCTGCCAGCTATAGGTCGGTTCAGTGGAAGGTCCCGTTGCAGCACGGGAGCCGACAGCCCTGGCGCTCGCGGCTCCGTCCCCATGGGAGATTGCCGTATTCGAAAGGGAGCCGACTGCCGCTGACTGTGCGGCTCGGTCCCATGAAAGATCGCCGAGTTAGCAGGGTCATGACACCGGACTTCCCCGGCCAGCGCCGCTGGAAGATCCCAGTTAAAGTACGGAAGCGGACTGTTTCGGCACATGCGGCTTCGTCCCGTGGTATATCCCAGTGTCCGCGCCGCGGCCTTACAGGTTGTCTAACCTCTAAATTAGACACTTTTTAGACACTTTTTCCGACTTGAGAAAAATGTCTAATGTCTAATTAGACAATATTTAGACATTTTTCCCGGTCCGGCAAATTGTCTAACGTCGAAATTAGACACTTCTTAGACACTTTTTCCGACTTGAGAAAAATGTCTAATGTCTAATTAGACAATATTTAGACATTTTTCCCGTTTCGGAAAACTGCCCAATGTCGAAATTAGACACTTTTTAGACACTTTTTAGACACTTTTCCCTACTTGATAGAAATGTCTAATGTCTAAATATGAACAATATTAGACATTTCCCCCAGTGTTCTCACAGCAGCAGGCTGCCCCGGACTACGCGACTCTGTCCCGTGGAAATCCCCGTTGAAGAACGGGATGCGACTGCCCCGGAGCGCATGGCTCCGTCCTCGTCGTAGATCCCCGTGTTTGCACGGGAACTGGCTCCTGCGAGCTGCGCTGCTCTGTCCCGTGTAAGATTACCATATTAGCGTGACAGCGGGCTTCCCCTGCCAGCTATAGCTCGGTTCAGTGGAAGGTCCCGTTGCAGCACGGGAGCCGATAGCCCTGGCGCCCGCGACTCCATCCCCATGGGAGATTCCCGTATTCGAACGGGACCCGGCTGTCGCAGACTGTAAGGCTCGGTCCCATGGAAGATCGCCGAGTTATCAGGGTCATGGCATCGGACTTCCCCGGCCAGCGCCGCTGGAAGATCCCCGTTGAAGTAGGGGAGCGGACTGTTCCGGCACATGCGGCTTCGTCCCGTGGTAGATCCCAGTGTTCGCGGCCTTGCATATTGTCTAACATCTACATTAGACACGTTTCAGATAATTTTTCAAACTTGAGAGAAATGTCTAATGTCTAGTTAGACAATATTTAGACATTTTTCTCCGTCCGACAAATTGTCTAACGTCTAAATTAGACACTTTTTAGACAATTTTTCCGACTTGAGAAAAAATGTCTAATGTCTAATGTAAACACAGTTTCTTATGCTATATTTGAATTGGCAGCTGGCTGCCAGTTGCCAGTTGACTATTCGTGATCAACTCTGTGTTAATATCTTAAGAGCGAATTGTCAGCTGGCTGCCAGTTGCCAGTTGACAATTCACATAAACAGGTATGAAGGTATAATAAAAGTCGAATTGGCAGCTGGCTGCCAGTTGCCAGTTGACGGTTCGCCTGTAAACACAGTTTCTTATGGTATATTTGAATTGGCAGCTGGCTGCCAGTTGCCAGTTGACTATTCGTGATCAACTCTGTGTTAATATGTTAAGAGCGAATTGTCAGCTGACAATTCACATAAACAGGTATCTAGGTATAATAAAAGTCGAATTGGCAGCTGGCTGCCAGTTGCCAGTTGACGGTTCGCCAGTAAACACAATTTCGGAAGTGACATTTGAATTGGCAGCTGGCTGCCAGTTGCCAGTTGACGGTTCGCCTGTAAACACAGTTTCTTATGCTATATTTGAATTGGCAGCTGGCTGCCAGTTGCCAGTTGACTATTCGTGATCAACTATGTATTAATATGTTAAGAGCGAATTGTCAGCTGGCTGCCAGTTGCCAGTTGACAATTCACATAAACAGGTATCTAGGTATAATAAAAGTCGAATTGGCAGCTGGCTGCCAGTTGCCAGTTGACGGTTCGCCAGTAAACACAATTTCGGAAGTTACATTTGAATTGGCAGCTGGCTGCCAGTTGCCAGTTGACAGTTCGCCTGTAAACACAGTTTCTTATGCTATATTTGAATTGGCAGCTGGCTGCCAGTTGCCAGTTGACTATTCGTGATCAACTCTGTGTTAATATGTTAAGACCGAATTGGCAGCTGGCTGCCAGTTGCCAGTTGACAATTCACATAAACATGTATCTAGGTATAATAAAAGTCGAATTGGCAGCTGGCTGCCAGTTGCCAGTTGACGGTTCGCCAGTAAACACAATTTCGGAAGTTACATTTGAATTGGCAGCTGGCTGCCAGTTGCCAGTTGACGGTTCGCCTGTAAACACAGTTTCTTATGCTATATTTGAATTGGCAGCTGGCTGCCAGTTGCCAGTTGACTATTCGTGATCAACTCTGTGTTAATATGTTAAGAGCGAATTGTCAGCTGGCTGCCAGTTGCCAGTTGACAATTCACATAAACATGCATCTAGGTATAATAAAAGTCGAATTGGCAGCTGGCTGCCAGTTGCCAGTTGACGGTTCGCCAGTAAACACAATTTCGGAAGTTACCTTTGAATTGGCAGCTGGCTGCCAGTTGCCAGTTGACGGTTCGCCTGTAAACACAGTTTCTTATGCTATATTTGAATTGGCAGCTGGCTGCCAGTTGCCAGTTGACGGTTCGCCAGTAAACACAATTTCGGAAGTTACATTTGAATTGGCAGCTGGCTGCCAGTTGCCAGTTGACGGTTCGCCTGTAAACACAGTTTCTTATGCTATATTTGAATTGGCAGCTGGCTGCCAGTTGCCAGTTGACTATTCGTGATCAACTCTGTGTTAATATCTGAGATCAACTCTCAGTTTCAGTTTCAGTAATATGTTAAGAGCGAATTGTCAGTTGGCTGCCAGTTGCCAGTTGACAATTCACATAAACAGGTATCTAGGTATAATAAAAGTCGAATTGGCAGCTGGCTGCCAGTTGCCAGTTGACGGATCGCCAGTAAACACAATTTCGGAAGTTACATTTGAATTGGCAGCTGGCTGCCAGTTGCCAGTTGACGGTTCGACTGTAAACACAGTTTCTTATGCTATATTTGAATTGGCAGCTGGCTGCCAGTTGCCAGTTGACTATTCGTGATCACCTCTGTATTAATATGTTAAGAGCGAATTGTCAGCTGGCTGCCAGTTGCCAGTTGACAATTCACATAAACAGGTATCTAGGTATAATAAAAGTCGAATTGGCAGCTGGCTGCCAGTTGCCAGTTGACGGTTCGCCAGTAAACACAATTTCGGAAGTTACATTTGAATTGGCATCTGGCTGCCAGTTGCCAGTTGACGGTTCGCCTGTAAACACAGTTTCTTATGCTATATTTGAATTGGCAGCTGGCTGCCAGTTGCCAGTTGACTATTCGTGATCAACTCTGTGTTAATATGTTAAGAGCGAATTGGCAGCTGGCTGCCAGTTGCCAGTTGACAATTCACATAAACAGGTATCTAGGTATAATAAAAGTCGAATTGGTAGCTGGCTGTCAGTTGCCAGTTGACGGTTCGCCAGTAAACACAATTTCGGAAGTTACATTTGAATTGGCAGCTGGCTGCCAGTTGCCAGTTGACAGTTCGCCTGTAAACACAGTTTCTTATGCTATATTTGAATTGGCAGCTGGCTGCCAGTTGCCAGTTGACTATTCGTGATCAACTCTGTGTTAATATGTTAAGAGCGAATTGGCAGCTGGCTGCCAGTTGCCAGTTGACAATTCACATAAACAGGTATCTAGGTATAATAAAAGTCGAATTGGCAGCTGGCTGCCAGTTGCCAGTTGACGGTTCGCCAGTAAACACAATTTCGGAAGTTACATTTGAATTGGCAGCTGGCTGCCAGTTGCCAGTTGACGGTTCGCCTGTAAACACAGTTTCTTATGCTATATTTGAATTGGCAGCTGGCTGCCAGTTGCCAGTTGACTATTCGTGATCAACTCTGTGTTAATATGTTAAGAGCGAATTGGCAGCTGGCTGCCAGTTGCCAGTTGACAATTCACATAAACAGGTATCTAGGTATAATAAAAGTCGAATTGGCAGCTGGCTGCCAGTTGCCAGTTGACGGTTCGCCAGTAAACACAATTTCGGAAGTTACATTTGAATTGGCAGCTGGCTGCCAGTTGCCAGTTGACGGTTCGCCTGTAAACACAGTTTCTTATGCTATATTTGAATTGGCAGCTGGCTGCCAGTTGCCAGTTGACTATTCGTGATCAACTCTGTGTTAATATGTTAAGAGCGAATTGGCAGCTGGCTGCCAGTTGCCAGTTGACAATTCACATAAACAGGTATCTAGGTATAATAAAAGTCGAATTGGCAGCTGGCTGCCAGTTGCCAGTTGACGGTTCGCCAGTAAACACAATTTCGGAAGTTACATTTGAATTGGCAGCTGGCTGCCAGTTGCCAGTTGACGGTTCGCCTGTAAACACAGTTTCTTATGCTATATTTGAATTGGCAGCTGGCTGCCAGTTGCCAGTTGACTATTCGTGATCACCTCTGTATTAATATGTTAAGAGCGAATTGTCAGCTGGCTGCCAGTTGACAATTCACATAAACAGGTATCTAGGTATAATAAAAGTCGAATTGGCAGCTGGCTGCCAGTTGCCAGTTGACGGTTCGCCAGTAAACACAATTTCGGAAGTTACATTTGAATTGGCAGCTGGCTGCCAGTTGCCAGTTGACGGTTCGCCTGTAAACACAGTTTCTTATGCTATATTTGAATTGGCAGCTGGCTGCCAGTTGCCAGTTGACTATTCGTGATCAACTCTGTGTTAATATGTTAAGAGCGAATTGGCAGCTGGCTGCCAGTTGCCAGTTGACAATTCACATAAACATGTATCTAGGTATAATAAAAGTCGAATTGGCAGCTGGCTGCCAGTTGCCAGTTGACGGTTCGCCAGTAAACACAATTTCGGAAGTTACCTTTGAATTGGCAGCTGGCTGCCAGTTGCCAGTTGACGGTTCGCCTGTAAACACAGTTTCTTATGCTATATTTGAATTGGCAGCTGGCTGCCAGTTGCCAGTTGACGGTTCACCAGTAAACACAATTTCGGAAGTTACATTTGAATTGGCAGCTGGCTGCCAGTTGCCAGTTGACGGTTCGCCTGTAAACACAGTTTCTTATGCTATATTTGAATTGGCAGCTGGCTGCCAGTTGCCAGTTGACTATTCGTGATCAACTCTGTGTTAATATCTGAGATCAACTCTCAGTTTCAGTTTCAGTAATATGTTAAGAGCGAATTGTCAGTTGGCTGCCAGTTGCCAGTTGACAATTCACATAAACAGGTATCTAGGTATAATAAAAGTCGAATTGGCAGCTGGCTGCCAGTTGCCAGTTGACGGATCGCCAGTAAACACAATTTCGGAAGTTACATTTGAATTGGCAGCTGGCTGCCAGTTGCCAGTTGACGGTTCGCCTGTAAACACAGTTTCTTATGCTATATTTGAATTGGCAGCTGGCTGCCAGTTGCCAGTTGACTATTCGTGATCACCTCTGTATTAATATGTTAAGAGCGAATTGTCAGCTGGCTGCCAGTTGCCAGTTGACAATTCACATAAACAGGTATCTAGGTATAATAAAAGTCGAATTGGCAGTTGGCTGCCAGTTGCCAGTTGACGGTTCGCCAGTAAACACAATTTCGGAAGTTACATTTGAATTGGCAGCTGGCTGCCAGTTGCCTGTTGACGGTTCGCCTGTAAACACAGTTTCTTATGCTATATTTGAATTGGCAGCTGGCTGCCAGTTGCCAGTTGACTATTCGTGATCAACTCTGTGTTAATATGTTAAGAGCGAATTGTCAGCTGGCTGCCAGTTGCCAGTTGACAATTCACATAAACAGGTATCTAGGTATAATAAAAGTCGAATTGGCAGCTGGCTGCCAGTTGCCAGTTGACGGTTCGCCAGTAAACACAATTTCGGAAGTTACATTTGAATTGGCAGTTGGCTGCCAGTTGCCAGTTGACGGTTCGCCTGTAAACACAGTTTCTTATGCTATATTTGAATTGGCAGCTGGCTGCCAGTTGCCAGTTGACTATTCGTGATCAACTCTGTGTTAATATGTTAAGACCGAATTGGCAGCTGGCTGCCAGTTGCCAGTTGACAATTCACATAAACAGGTATCTAGGTATAATAAAAGTCGAATTGGCAGCTGGCTGCCAGTTGCCAGTTGACGGTTCGCCAGTAAACACAATTTCGGAAGTTACATTTGAATTGGCAGCTGGCTGCCAGTTGCCAGTTGACGGTTCGCCTGTAAACACAGTTTCTTATGCTATATTTGAATTGGCAGCTGGCTGCCAGTTGCCAGTTGACTATTCGTGATCAACTCTGTGTTAATATGTTAAGAGCGAATTGGCAGCTGGCTGCCAGTTGCCAGTTGACAATTCACATAAACAGGTATCTAGGTATAATAAAAGTCGAATTGGCAGCTGGCTGTCAGTTGCCAGTTGACGGTTCGCCAGTAAACACAATTTCGGAAGTTACATTTGAATTGGCAGCTGGCTGCCAGTTGCCAGTTGACGGTTCGCCTGTAAACACAGTTTCTTATGCTATATTTGAATTGGCAGCTGGCTGCCAGTTGCCAGTTGACAATTCACATAAACAGGTATCTAGGTATAATAAAAGTCGAATTGGCAGCTGGCTGCCAGTTGCCAGTTGACGGTTCGCCAGTAAACACAATTTCGGAAGTTACATTTGAATTGGCAGCTGGCTGCCAGTTGCCAGTTGACGGTTCGCCTGTAAACACAGTTTCTTATGCTATATTTGAATTGGCAGCTGGCTGCCAGTTGCCAGTTGACTATTCGTGATCAACTCTGTGTTAATATGTTAAGAGCGAATTGGCAGCTGGCTGCCAGTTGCCAGTTGACAATTCACATAAACAGGTATCTAGGTATAATAAAAGTCGAATTGGCAGCTGGCTGCCAGTTGCCAGTTGACGGTTCGCCAGTAAACACAATTTCGGAAGTTACATTTGAATTGGCAGCTGGCTGCCAGTTGCCAGTTGACGGTTCGCCTGTAAACACAGTTTCTTATGCTATATTTGAATTGGCAGCTGGCTGCCAGTTGCCAGTTGACTATTCGTGATCAACTCTGTGTTAATATGTTAAGAGCGAATTGGCAGCTGGCTGCCAGTTGCAAGTTGACAATTCACATAAACAGGTATCTAGGTATAATAAAAGTCGAATTGGCAGCTGGCTGCCAGTTGCCAGTTGACGGTTCGCCAGTAAACACAATTTCGGAAGTTACATTTGAATTGGCAGCTGGCTGCCAGTTGCCAGTTGACAGTTCGCCTGTAAACACAGTTTCTTATGCTATATTTGAATTGGCAGCTGGCTGCCAGTTGCCAGTTGACTATTCGTGATCAACTCTGTGTTAATATGTTAAGAGCGAATTGGCAGCTGGCTGCCAGTTGCCAGTTGACAATTCACATAAACAGGTATCTAGGTATAATAAAAGTCGAATTGGCAGCTGGCTGCCAGTTGCCAGTTGACGGTTCGCCAGTAAACACAATTTCGGAAGTTACATTTGAATTGGCAGCTGGCTGCCAGTTGCCAGTTGACGGTTCGCCTGTAAACACAGTTTCTTATGCTATATTTGAATTGGCAGCTGGCTGCCAGTTGCCAGTTGACTATTCGTGATCAACTCTGTGTTAATATGTTAAGAGCGAATTGGCAGCTGGCTGCCAGTTGCCAGTTGACAATTCACATAAACAGGTATCTAGGTATAATAAAAGTCGAATTGGCAGCTGGCTGCCAGTTGCCAGTTGACGGTTCGCCAGTAAACACAATTTCGGAAGTTACATTTGAATTGGCAGCTGGCTGCCAGTTGCCAGTTGACGGTTCGCCTGTAAACACAGTTTCTTATGCTATATTTGAATTGGCAGCTGGCTGCCAGTTGCCAGTTGACTATTCGTGATCAACTCTGTGTTAATATGTTAAGAGCGAATTGGCAGCTGGCTGCCAGTTGCCAGTTGACAATTCACATAAACAGGTATCTAGGTATAATAAAAGTCGAATTGGCAGCTGGCTGCCAGTTGCCAGTTGACGGTTCGCCAGTAAACACAATTTCGGAAGTTACATTTGAATTGGCAGCTGGCTGCCAGTTGCCAGTTGACGGTTCGCCTGTAAACACAGTTTCTTATGCTATATTTGAATTGGCAGCTGGCTGCCAGTTGCCAGTTGACTATTCGTGATCACCTCTGTATTAATATGTTAAGAGCGAATTGTCAGCTGGCTGCCAGTTGACAATTCACATAAACAGGTATCTAGGTATAATAAAAGTCGAATTGGCAGCTGGCTGCCAGTTGCCAGTTGACGGTTCGCCAGTAAACACAATTTCGGAAGTTACATTTGAATTGGCAGCTGGCTGCCAGTTGCCAGTTGACGGTTCGCCTGTAAACACAGTTTCTTATGCTATATTTGAATTGGCAGCTGGCTGCCAGTTGCCAGTTGACTATTCGTGATCAACTCTGTGTTAATATGTTAAGAGCGAATTGGCAGCTGGCTGCCAGTTGCCAGTTGACAATTCACATAAACATGTATCTAGGTATAATAAAAGTCGAATTGGCAGCTGGCTGCCAGTTGCCAGTTGACGGTTCGCCAGTAAACACAATTTCGGAAGTTACCTTTGAATTGGCAGCTGGCTGCCAGTTGCCAGTTGACGGTTCGCCTGTAAACACAGTTTCTTATGCTATATTTGAATTGGCAGCTGGCTGCCAGTTGCCAGTTGACGGTTCACCAGTAAACACAATTTCGGAAGTTACATTTGAATTGGCAGCTGGCTGCCAGTTGCCAGTTGACGGTTCGCCTGTAAACACAGTTTCTTATGCTATATTTGAATTGGCAGCTGGCTGCCAGTTGCCAGTTGACTATTCGTGATCAACTCTGTGTTAATATCTGAGATCAACTCTCAGTTTCAGTTTCAGTAATATGTTAAGAGCGAATTGTCAGTTGGCTGCCAGTTGCCAGTTGACAATTCACATAAACAGGTATCTAGGTATAATAAAAGTCGAATTGGCAGCTGGCTGCCAGTTGCCAGTTGACGGATCGCCAGTAAACACAATTTCGGAAGTTACATTTGAATTGGCAGCTGGCTGCCAGTTGCCAGTTGACGGTTCGCCTGTAAACACAGTTTCTTATGCTATATTTGAATTGGCAGCTGGCTGCCAGTTGCCAGTTGACTATTCGTGATCACCTCTGTATTAATATGTTAAGAGCGAATTGTCAGCTGGCTGCCAGTTGCCAGTTGACAATTCACATAAACAGGTATCTAGGTATAATAAAAGTCGAATTGGCAGTTGGCTGCCAGTTGCCAGTTGACGGTTCGCCAGTAAACACAATTTCGGAAGTTACATTTGAATTGGCAGCTGGCTGCCAGTTGCCTGTTGACGGTTCGCCTGTAAACACAGTTTCTTATGCTATATTTGAATTGGCAGCTGGCTGCCAGTTGCCAGTTGACTATTCGTGATCAACTCTGTGTTAATATGTTAAGAGCGAATTGTCAGCTGGCTGCCAGTTGCCAGTTGACAATTCACATAAACAGGTATCTAGGTATAATAAAAGTCGAATTGGCAGCTGGCTGCCAGTTGCCAGTTGACGGTTCGCCAGTAAACACAATTTCGGAAGTTACATTTGAATTGGCAGTTGGCTGCCAGTTGCCAGTTGACGGTTCGCCTGTAAACACAGTTTCTTATGCTATATTTGAATTGGCAGCTGGCTGCCAGTTGCCAGTTGACTATTCGTGATCAACTCTGTGTTAATATGTTAAGACCGAATTGGCAGCTGGCTGCCAGTTGCCAGTTGACAATTCACATAAACAGGTATCTAGGTATAATAAAAGTCGAATTGGCAGCTGGCTGCCAGTTGCCAGTTGACGGTTCGCCAGTAAACACAATTTCGGAAGTTACATTTGAATTGGCAGCTGGCTGCCAGTTGCCAGTTGACGGTTCGCCTGTAAACACAGTTTCTTATGCTATATTTGAATTGGCAGCTGGCTGCCAGTTGCCAGTTGACTATTCGTGATCAACTCTGTGTTAATATGTTAAGAGCGAATTGGCAGCTGGCTGCCAGTTGCCAGTTGACAATTCACATAAACAGGTATCTAGGTATAATAAAAGTCGAATTGGCAGCTGGCTGTCAGTTGCCAGTTGACGGTTCGCCAGTAAACACAATTTCGGAAGTTACATTTGAATTGGCAGCTGGCTGCCAGTTGCCAGTTGACGGTTCGCCTGTAAACACAGTTTCTTATGCTATATTTGAATTGGCAGCTGGCTGCCAGTTGCCAGTTGACAATTCACATAAACAGGTATCTAGGTATAATAAAAGTCGAATTGGCAGCTGGCTGCCAGTTGCCAGTTGACGGTTCGCCAGTAAACACAATTTCGGAAGTTACATTTGAATTGGCAGCTGGCTGCCAGTTGCCAGTTGACGGTTCGCCTGTAAACACAGTTTCTTATGCTATATTTGAATTGGCAGCTGGCTGCCAGTTGCCAGTTGACTATTCGTGATCAACTCTGTGTTAATATGTTAAGAGCGAATTGGCAGCTGGCTGCCAGTTGCCAGTTGACAATTCACATAAACAGGTATCTAGGTATAATAAAAGTCGAATTGGCAGCTGGCTGCCAGTTGCCAGTTGACGGTTCGCCAGTAAACACAATTTCGGAAGTTACATTTGAATTGGCAGCTGGCTGCCAGTTGCCAGTTGACGGTTCGCCTGTAAACACAGTTTCTTATGCTATATTTGAATTGGCAGCTGGCTGCCAGTTGCCAGTTGACTATTCGTGATCAACTCTGTGTTAATATGTTAAGAGCGAATTGGCAGCTGGCTGCCAGTTGCAAGTTGACAATTCACATAAACAGGTATCTAGGTATAATAAAAGTCGAATTGGCAGCTGGCTGCCAGTTGCCAGTTGACGGTTCGCCAGTAAATACAATTTCGGAAGTTACATTTGAATTGGCAGCTGGCTGCCAGTTGCCAGTTGACGGTTCGCCTGTAAACACAGTTTCTTATGCTATATTTGAATTGGCAGCTGGCTGCCAGTTGCCAGTTGACTATTCGTGATCAACTCTGTGTTAATATGTTAAGAGCGAATTGGCAGCTGGCTGCCAGTTGCCAGTTGACAATTCACATAAACAGGTATCTAGGTATAATAAAAGTCGAATTGGCAGCTGGCTGCCAGTTGCCAGTTGACGGTTCGCCAGTAAACACAATTTCGGAAGTTACATTTGAATTGGCAGCTGGCTGCCAGTTGCCAGTTGACGGTTCGCCTGTAAACACAGTTTCTTATGCTATATTTGAATTGGCAGCTGGCTGCCAGTTGCCAGTTGACTATTCGTGATCAACTCTGTGTTAATATGTTAAGAGCGAATTGGCAGCTGGCTGCCAGTTGCAAGTTGACAATTCACATAAACAGGTATCTAGGTATAATAAAAGTCGAATTGGCAGCTGGCTGCCAGTTGCCAGTTGACGGTTCGCCAGTAAATACAATTTCGGAAGTTACATTTGAATTGGCAGCTGGCTGCCAGTTGCCAGTTGACGGTTCGCCTGTAAACACAGTTTCTTATGCTATATTTGAATTGGCAGCTGGCTGCCAGTTGCCAGTTGACTATTCGTGATCAACTCTGTGTTAATATGTTAAGAGCGAATTGGCAGCTGGCTGCCAGTTGCCAGTTGACAATTCACATAAACAGGTATCTAGGTATAATAAAAGTCGAATTGGCAGCTGGCTGCCAGTTGCCAGTTGACGGTTCGCCAGTAAACACAATTTCGGAAGTTACATTTGAATTGGCAGCTGGCTGCCAGTTGCCAGTTGACGGTTCGCCTGTAAACACAGTTTCTTATGCTATATTTGAATTGGCAGCTGGCTGCCAGTTGCCAGTTGACTATTCGTGACCAACTCTGTGTTAATATGTTTAGAGCGAATTGGCAGCTGGCTGCCAGTTGCCAGTTGACAATTCACATAAACAGGTATCTAGGTATAATAAAAGTCGAATTGGCA
The DNA here is from genome assembly GCA_963576725.1 of Azorinus chamasolen. Lineage (NCBI taxonomy): Eukaryota > Metazoa > Mollusca > Bivalvia > Cardiida > Solecurtidae > Azorinus > Azorinus chamasolen. The sequence continues at coordinate 28,822,705 of OY755235.1, forward strand.
GCTGGCTGCCAGTTGCCAGTTGACGGTTCGCCAGTAAACACAATTTCGGAAGTTACATTTGAATTGGCAGCTGGCTGCCAGTTGCCAGTTGACGGTTCGCCTGTAAACACAGTTTCTTATGCTATATTTGAATTGGCAGCTGGCTGCCAGTTGCCAGTTGACTATTTGTGATCAACTCTGTGTTAATATGTTAAGAGCGAATTGGCAGCTGGCTGCCAGTTGCCAGTTGACAATTCACATAAACAGGTATCTAGGTATAATAAAAGTCGAATTGGCAGCTGGCTGCCAGTTGCCAGTTGACGGTTCGCCAGTAAACACAATTTCGGAAGTTACATTTGAATTGGCAGCTGGCTGCCAGTTGCCAGTTGACGGTTCGCCTGTAAACACAGTTTCTTATGCTATATTTGAATTGGCAGCTGGCTGCCAGTTGCCAGTTGACTATTCGTGATCAACTCTGTGTTAATATGTTAAGAGCGAATTGTCAGCTGGCTGCCAGTTGCCAGTTGACAATTCACATAAACAGGTATCTAGGTATAATAAAAGTCGAATTGGCAGCTGGCTGCCAGTTGCCAGTTGACGGTTCGCCAGTAAACACAATTTCGGAAGTTACATTTGAATTGGCAGCTGGCTGCCAGTTGCCAGTTGACTATTCGTGACCAACTCTGTGTTAATATGTTAAGAGCGAATTGGCAGCTGGCTGCCAGTTGCCAGTTGACAATTTACATAAACAGGTATCTAGGTATAATAAAAGTCGAATTGGCAGCTGGCTGCCAGTTGCCAGTTAACGGTTCGCCAGTAAATACAATTTCGGAAGTTACATTTGAATTGGCAGCTGGCTGCCAGTTGCCAGTTGACGGTTCGCCTGTAAACACAGTTTCTTATGCTATATTTGAATTGGCAGCTGGCTGCCAGTTGCCAGTTGACTATTCGTGATCAACTCTGTGTTAATATGTTAAGAGCGAATTGTCAGCTGGCTGCCAGTTGCCAGTTGACAATTCACATAAACAGGTATCTAGGTATAATAAAAGTCGAATTGGCAGCTGGCTGCCAGTTGCCAGTTGACGGTTCGCCAGTAAACACAATTTCGGAAGTTACATTTGAATTGGCAGCTGGCTGCCAGTTGCCAGTTGACGGTTCGCCTGTAAACACAGTTTCTTATGCTATATTTGAATTGGCAGCTGGCTGCCAGTTGCCAGTTGACTATTCGTGATCAACTCTGTGTTAATATGTTAAGAGCGAATTGTCAGCTGGCTGCCAGTTGCCAGTTGACAATTCACATAAACAGGTATCTAGGTATAATAAAAGTCGAATTGGCAGCTGGCTGCCAGTTGCCAGTTGACGGTTCGCCAGTAAACACAATTTCGGAAGTTACATTTGAATTGGCAGCTGACTGCCAGTTGCCAGTTGACGGTTCGCCTGTAAACACAGTTTCTTATGCTATATTTGAATTGGCAGCTGGCTGCCAGTTGCCAGTTGACTATTCGTGACCAACTCTGCGTTAATATGTTAAGAGCGAATTGGCAGCTGGCTGCCAGTTGCCAGTTGACAATTCACATAAACAGGTATCTAGGTATAATAGAAGTCGAATTGGCAGCTGGCTGCCAGTTGCCAGTTGACGGTTCGCCAGTAAACACAATTTCGGAAGTTACATTTGAATTGGCAGCTGGCTGCCAGTTGCCAGTTGACGGTTCGCCTGTAAACACAGTTTCTTATGCTATATTTGAATTGGCAGCTGGCTGCCAGTTGCCAGTTGACTATTCGTGATCAACTCTGTGTTAATATGTTAAGACCGAATTGGCAGCTGGCTGCCAGTTGCCAGTTGACAATTCACATAAACAGGTATCTAGGTATAATAAAAGTCGAATTGGCAGCTGGCTGCCAGTTGCCAGTTGACGGTTCGCCAGTAAACACAATTTCGGAAGTTACATTTGAATTGGCAGCTGGCTGCCAGTTGCCAGTTGACGGTTCGCCTGTAAACACAGTTTCTTATGCTATATTTGAATTGGCAGCTGGCTGCCAGTTGCCAGTTGACTATTCGTGATCAACTCTGTGTTAATATGTTAAGAGCGAATTGGCAGCTGGCTGCCAGTTGCCAGTTGACAATTCACATAAACAGGTATCTAGGTATAATAAAAGTCGAATTGGCAGCTGGCTGCCAGTTGCCAGTTGACGGTTCGCCAGTAAATACAATTTCGGAAGTTATATTTGAATTGGCAGCTGGCTGCCAGTTGCCAGTTGACGGTTCGCCTGTAAACACAGTTTCTTATGCTATATTTGAATTGGCAGCTGGCTGCCAGTTGCCAGTTGACTATTCGTGATCAACTCTGTGTTAATATGTTAAGAGCGAATTGGCAGCTGGCTGCCAGTTGCCAGTTGACAATTCACATAAACAGGTATCTAGGTATAATAAAAGTCGAATTGGCAGCTGGCTGCCAGTTGCCAGTTGACGGTTCGTCAGTAAACACAATTTCGGAAGTTACATTTGAATTGGCAGCTGGCTGCCAGTTGCCAGTTGACGGTTCGCCTGTAAACACAGTTTCTTATGCTATATTTGAATTGGCAGCTGGCTGCCAGTTGCCAGTTGACTATTCGTGATCAACTCTGTGTTAATATGTTAAGAGCGAATTGTCAGCTGGCTGCCAGTTGCCAGTTGACAATTCACATAAACAGGTATCTAGGTATAATAAAAGTCGAATTGGCAGCTGGCTGCCAGTTGCCAGTTGACGGTTCGCCAGTAAACACAATTTCGGAAGTTACATTTGAATTGGCAGCTGGCTGCCAGTTGCCAGTTGACGGTTCGCCTGTAAACACAGTTTCTTATGCTATATTTGAATTGGCAGCTGGCTGCCAGTTGCCAGTTGACTATTCGTGACCAACTCTGTGTTAATATGTTAAGAGCGAATTGGCAGCTGGCTGCCAGTTGCCAGTTGACAATTCACATAAACAGGTATCTAGGTATAATAAAAGTCGAATTGGCAGCTGGCTGCCAGTTGCCAGTTGACGGTTCGCCAGTAAACACAATTTCGGAAGTTACATTTGAATTGGCAGCTGGCTGCCAGTTGCCAGTTGACGGTTCGCCTGTAAACACAGTTTCTTATGCTATATTTGAATTGGCAGCTGGCTGCCAGTTGCCAGTTGACTATTCGTGATCAACTCTGTGTTAATATGTTAAGAGCGAATTGGCAGCTGGCTGCCAGTTGCCAGTTGACAATTCACATAAACAGGTATCTAGGTATAATAAAAGTCGAATTGGCAGCTGGCTGCCAGTTGCCAGTTGACGGTTCGCCAGTAAACACAATTTCGGAAGTTACATTTGAATTGGCAGCTGGCTGCCAGTTGCCAGTTGACGGTTCGCCTGTAAACACAGTTTCTTATGCTATATTTGAATTGGCAGCTGGCTGCCAGTTGCCAGTTGACTATTCGTGATCAACTCTGTGTTAATATGTCAAGAGCGAATTGGCAGCTGGCTGCCAGTTGCCAGTTGACAATTCACATAAACAGGTATCTAGGTATAATAAAAGTCGAATTGGCAGCTGGCTGCCAGTTGCCAGTTGACGGTTCGCCAGTAAACACAATTTCGGAAGTTACATTTGAATTGGCAGCTGGCTGCCAGTTGCCAGTTGACGGTTCACTAGCGATCACAATTCATAAAATTTCATTTGAATTGGCAGCTGGCTGCCAGTTGCCAGTTGACGATTCGCGAGTATCATATTGAATTGGCAGCCGTGTAGTGAAATTGGCTGCCAGTTGCCAGTTGACGATTCGCGAGTATCTTATAATTGAATCGTTAGCCGTGTGTTCAGGATTCAATTGGCAACTGGCAACTGGCAACTGGCAGCTAACTTCACGCACATAAAATGGGTACCTGTGATGGTCACTCGCCGGTACTGCGGCTGCATGATTGCGCCATATGTTAGCAGTGCTCAATATTGTAGGCCAATTACTCAATGACCAGGGGAGTAAATGTAACGTCGGCTGGGCGGTCATTCGGACTGAAAGTAGACTATAACTAGGTACTTTTCTTTTCCTTTTTACAAACTATTCACTCATGCATTATTCAATTCACTGGTATATTTTTCTATTTGTTTTGTAGACTATTCAGTTGTCGGAGTTGATACAACAGCTTACATCGAGAACTTTAATTAACGTTCAATTTTGTTTGATATGTCCGGCCAGTACATTCGTCCGCAACAATTGCCACCTGCTCAAATTCTCAATTCTCGGTTTTCATTGTATTTCAGTATAAGACCAGATAGGTACACTTTGCTTTTCATCTGGAACACAGCTGTTTGTAAAGGTAGTCATACCTTGTTAATAGTGTCAAAATAATCTTAACCATTTCCTTCATATACAAATGTAAACGCCTTTTCACGTATTTGCAAACAAAGTAGATCCACATCAAACGGTTCCTATGGAAGCCGTCTGATCAGGGTCTACTTTGTTTGCTTATGACATAAATCTGATTATACAATGTCTGTCATCGCAAAACTTTCCCTTGGATTTTTATATGATACGATTCAACTGATAAATATTCATGAAGTCATTATTTCGAACAGGTAAAGCATATACGAACCCGTATATGCCTTACGTCTTATCCCGATATGAAAACTATAACGACTGCTCTACGTTGGATCTGGTACAATCTTAACTATGTCCGATTCGATCACGCTTTTGAGATACTATTGACCAAGAGTTAACCATTTCCCTGTTCGTTAATCATGACAATATTAAGACATTATGCCATCATGAATATTTATTAGCTGAAGTTTTTCTATGTATATGTAACCCTTTCAATGATATTTTTGCTTTGACAATAACTGTAGAATCAGATCTATATCATACAAAAAGCAAACAGAGCAGAACCGGATCAGACGGCTCCTATAGGAGCCGTCTGATCAGGGTATTCTCTGTTTGCAAATGCGTTAAAATGCGTTTATACGAAGGAAAGAGTTAAAACAAGTTGGATCCTGATGAGACGCAGGGTTACGCGAAGTCTTATCTGGATCCAAACTGATTTCAAATGTGAGCCAGGTTTAGAGAGCGGGATAAGTGTAAGATGTTTGTAGCTAAACATGAATCTGTGACAACTTAACCTTTCTCTTGCTGAATTTTAAAACACATTTCTCCTTCTTTACCCATGCCCTATTGTATAATTACATATATCTTCCCTGTGTACAAGTATTTCGCTGTGCAATCACTGCTGTGGAGTGCACTGGTTGCACAATCAACTTGTAAATAGTGCAGACCCTGATGAGACAGCTCATGCAGGAGCTGTCTCATCTGGGTCTTCACTATTTACAGGTAGGTATATTGACGTGAATAGCAAGCGAAGGGTTAAATGCAAACATTCGGGATCCAGATAAAACATCTCACCAAGATCGTTACTGTAACGTTGACGCATTGATAATATTAGTTTGGAAAAGAAACTGGAGAAATCTCCACATTGAAGCAGACGATAATCTTGGCAGACGAGGTTTTATTTGGCGGCGAAAGGTTTACATGTAACCAGGTTTTTAATTTTGACTGACAATGACGTATACAACGGATTTCAATGTCGTAAGAAAGGTCTTTCAATCCGAAAGTTTTATATATGGTTAACCATTTCAATTAAAATAATCATTTCGAGAAGTGAATAGGTTTACGACTGGGCCATGTGTTGCGGTATTTAGTCCTAAATCTCGCTAAGCGCGAGACCTAACTTGAGTTTGATCGAAATGAGACGTCGATTACCGGTATCTTGGCGTCGCATCTGGATCTAATCTGACTGACGCTCGGTCAAACGTTACGCAAAACTTTGGTAAAATCGGAAGTACATGTAGGCTACTTAAAACTTGCAACAGCTCCAACTTTGAGCAGATAATATGTTATTTCAGCGGGGTAATGGTAAAGGTTCCTTATTTATAATATGTATACATATGCCGAAATAAAAGCATTGAGGGCTCATATAATGCGATAACCCTCGATGAAAGGGCAGGCCAATAGATAAATAGAAAGTTTGAGACCAAAGTAAACGGTAAATCGATCACAAACATCGTTCATTGTGTGTTCATTATACAGTAAAATCTATCTCAACCCTTTACCCTTTATACCATTTGACGTCTTTGTAAATAGGGAAGACCCAGACCAGACGGCTCCTATAGGAGCCGTCTGATCAGGGTCTGCTCTGTTTGCTTATAGAATAACATAGATATGATTTTACAGTCTCAGCCATGGTCAAAACTTTCCTTGTTCATAACGCCATTATAAAATATCAACTTATTAATATTCATATTCAGTGTTTTCTTACATGTATGTTTACCGGGAAAAGGGTTAAGAATTAAGATACTTTTATGCAGGTGGATGCTTTATGCAAGGTGAAAGCTCCACGAGGAACTTTCTACATGACTTTTATCCTACGTTAAACTGCCATCTGTCTTCAAGACCGATATTTATACTAAAGTTAACGTTCGATTTAGAGAGTTTTTACTATACTACATTTGAGCATAGTGAATGAATGGATGCATCTTTTTACTTATAAACCATATTCGTAACCCTTTCCTCCATAAATACGCCTTTCTACGCCTCTGTAATAACCACTTCTTAAAACCATTGTGATAAATAGAGCATTTGCTCCTATAGGAGCAAATGCTCTATTTATCACAATGGTTTCAAACTAAAAAATTCTAAAATTTTACTTTTCTTTAGTACATGCTCCTTTTGGGTAGATTCATTCAAAGAGGTTCGGTCTAAAAATAGCTTATGAAGGAAAGGGTTAAATGCTAATTCTGATCTGGCGAATTTATTTGTTCAATATTCTGAGGAGTTATCAAGAGAGTGTCAAATATATTGGACAGAAATCGACGTTACACCTGGATCTACACTGCTTGTAAGTTCAAGTCAGTACCGACATATGGGTTAAAATTAACTTAACCCTTCGCTTGCTATTCGCGTCAATATACCTACCTGTAAATAAAGAAGACCCAGATGAGACAGCTCCTGCAGGAGCTGTCTCATCAGGGTCTGCACTATTTACAAATTGATTGAGCAACCAGTGCACTCCACAGCAGTTAACGTCCGATTTAGAGAGGTTTTACTGTACTACATTTTAGCTCATTTTAGCTCATTTATTTGTTCAATATTCTGAGGAGTTATCAACAGAGTGTCAAATATATTGGACACAACTCGACGTTACACCTGGATCCAAACTGCTTGTAAGTTCAAGTCAGTACCGGCATATGGGTTAAAATCGTCCAAACTATTGCCATACATCTAAAAGTGCATGTATTGTACATGCAGCTTTCTTTTGCAAACATCGAACAAGTTATATTCTTCCTAGATTTCACATAACTTAATTCAAAATATTTAATACATACAGTTCAAGCATAACGTTTAATTAAATACCATAGATTAAATGAAAATAGTTTTATCTGCTGAGTAAATAAAACGTGCATGTAAAATAATTCAAATATAAAATGAGGAAAGATGTTTGCTGTGCAATTTATCACACATTTTTATTTGACTAGCGATAAAATCCGACTTGATCCCAATGTAAACACTGCTGAATTTATCAGTCGAATAGGTTTGTTTTATCGAACAACTAGGGTTCCAATACGTGCAAAAAATTAAATTGCCAAATATTTGTACAGGCATGAAAAACTTAATTTCCGCCATTTTGATTAAATATTGAACACATAAGTTAGCCCTTAGCAGTAGCAATCAATATCACATACAGAGTAACTAGTCTTCATATTAGGATAAATGCTCACATTCAACTTATCTTTATCCTCATAAAATAAACAACAAATATATAGTAGAACGTGTTTTAAGCAGCCATAAAAGGCCTCAGTATGGGTCTGTAAATCAGGTGCTAAAGGAGATTTCTGCATTACCTTTTCCCTGCTTTAAGTAACCACCTGCATTTTAAGACTATGTTCAACAAATGAATTGCCGCCATAGACTGGTTATACTGTATATAGGTGGGAAATGTTTTAGTACTCCATGGCTTAATCGTGTTTGAAAAAACACTGTAGTACATCACGTAAATTACAGTACAAACCTGGGTCCATGCTTATAAAGCTTTTAGTAGAGTCTGAGTTTCGTTCTGAAGCTTTTGATTGGTCAGATTTGAGTTCTCAAGCTTTTGATTGGTCAGATTTGAGCCAGAGGCTCAAATCTGACCAATCAAAAACTTGAGAACAAACTCAGACTCAAGAAAAGTTTTATAAGCATGGACCCAGATACTACGAAATTTTAGTAATGAAAAATGCGTTTTAGGCAGGTGATGCAGGTTGACCGTCACACAGAAGGCTAATGGAGAAGCTTTCTTTATGACGTTCACCCTGCATTAAGCTGCCACTTCTCTTAAAGACGAATGATAATACTTGCTTTAGTGCTCAAACTATTGGGGTTTTATTGTATGTGAGATAATCTTGGTGAAGCGTACATTGGACTTTGTAACTGATGATCATGGCATGCCTGAGATTAATATTTAAATGCGCTTACATCATTGATTTTTATTTAACGAGTTGACTAAAATAACACGATGGCCAGTCTTGACGTGTATATATTATTCTAAGTAAACGGGTTTAATAAAAATAGACAGAAACGTCAAATTCTGTTTATTTCATAAAGCAGGTAATACATACATATCAGATCGACAACCAATTAAAAAAAATTCTTCGATATGTAAAAGATGCGATAGTATGGTCATTTCTTTTACATTAAGTGATATACAATGTAGTATAATCCATAATAACTTAGTAGCGATTTCATATCATAAACACTAATTAGTGATGATTTACTGATGATGAAATATGAAACAACGTCACTTACAGTCTATGACGTTGTATTTTCATTAACGACAAATCGTCACTATATAAGGGAAATGATAAGAATAACCTCTTTATTTGTAGGCCGTACACGCCATTTCAGGATGATCATAGTCATCAGTTCCATAGATAACAAGATCCATAGATAACAAAGATAATCTCACATAATACATAATGTACTATTTTCTTTAAGTCATGATTATGTAGTAAAGTACTAACATTTTGCATGCCTCCAAATTTCAATCCTGAATTATCCGAGTTGATCCAAGCTGTATATCACACAGTCAAAAGTTTGATAAAAGTTTTTAGCAAACCTGAAGTAAGTATATTAAATTGATATCAAATCAGAGTTAAGCCGTTTTCTAAGCAGACTAAATTTTAGTATCAGTATGTTTATCACCTTTCCTATTTTCTATGTTTTTGAATGATATAGAAGATACTTTTATAAGCAATGAACTTACTGGTATAGATGTACACATGTTCAAATTATTTTTAGTTTTATACGCTGATGATATAGTTATATTCGCAAACAGTAGTGAAGAGCTCCAAGATAGTCTGGATATATTAGCGAAATATTGTAATAGATGGAAGTTATCTGTTAATACGCTGAAAACTAAGATTATGGTCTTCAGAAAGGGTGGTCGTTTGCCTACAAATTTGTGTTTTTATTATAATAATGATAAAGTAGAGATAGTTAATAAGTTTGTATATCTTGGCATTGTGTTCACCACTGGTGGCTCGTTTTCGGAGGCACAGAATACGCTTGGTGGTCAGGCCTTAAAAGCTATATTCAAAATGAACAAATATTTATATAAATTCACAGATATATCTGTTAAACATAGACTTGAGTTATTTGACAAACTTATAGCACCCATTCTTAATTATAGTAGTGAAGTCTGGGGTTTTGACAAGGGTAGCAAAATAGAAGTTGTTCATTTACAATTCTGTAAGCGCTTATTGGGAGTAAAGAAGACCACTCAAAATGATTTTATCTATGGAGAGCTTGGCAGACTGCCATTTCAGACACAGAGGTTTTTTAACATCATTAGATTTTGGGTAAAATTATTACAAACCAATGAAAATAAATACACAAGAAAAGTTTACCTCATGCTGAAGGATGATTTTGAACTAAATCCAAATAAGAAAAACTGGTGTTCATTATTAAAAAAATTGTTATGTACACTTGGATTCTATGATGCTTGGTTTTTTCAGGATGTTGGGGATGCTAAGCTATTCTTATGTAGTGTTAAACAAAGGATTAAAGACCAATTCATACAGAACTGGTCTGGCAGATCAAATAACTCTAGTAGAGCTACATTCTACAAGTATATATCGAGTTTTACATTCCAGCCATATTTAAATACATTGAATATAAGAAAATTCCGTACTAGTTTAACGAGGTTAAGAGTATCATCTCATAGGCTATCTATTGAAACTGGTAGATGGTGCAAACCAGTAAGCACACTTTTGATCGATAGAAAATGCAGTGTTTGTAATCTTTTAGAAGATGAATACCATTTTATATTAGAATGTAATATGTTTTATACGTTAAGAAAATCATATATACCAACGTACTATTGGAAACGCCCAAGTATGCAGAAACTTATACAATTGTTTGATAGCGAAAATAAATGCATTATTAAAAACTTGGCAACTTTTGTTAATAAGGCATTTGCACTTAGGAGCAACATTTTGTACAACGATATGTAACATTTGAGATATACAAGGTTAAATAACTATATCAAATATATATCAAACTATACTTAAGATGTTTCAAAATTAGTTCATAGGTACATATATAAATATTTGCTATATTATATATGGCATATTAGAACATAAGTTGTAAGCGATATTGTAAATAAGCAACTATGTGATCATTGTGAAGTCAGTAGATCTAGCCATTTTGATGCCACTGACCATAATGAAAATGGTGGCGACGAAATAGTTTCAATATTTTATTTACGCACATTCATTTAAGTAACGCGGCAACATCTAAAGACACGTGACTGTTTTAGTGTTGGATAAAAATAAGGCAGAAAGCTCATACAGAAGATTTCTGCATTCTGTTTATCCACCATTAATTACATAATTATGTATCTTTTACACGAGTCGAAATTTTAGTCACTGAAGTAAGTTCAGTAACGTGGCAATATCTAAAGCCATGTGACTGCTTAATTCAGGATAAAAATAATGCCGAAGGCTTCTTCGGAAACTTTCTGCATTGTGATTATCCGTCATTAATTACATAACTATGTATCTTATTCTTTTGTTAGTTTTGTTCTTTTACATGAGTCGAAATATTAGTCATTGAAGTAACGTGGCAGTATCTAAAACCACGTGACTGCTTAATGCAGGATAAAAGATAATGCTGAGGGCCCCTCCGGAATCTTTCTGCATTGTGAGTATCCACCATTAATTACAGAATTATGTATCTTTTTCTCTTGTTAGTTTTATTTTTTACATTAGTCGAAATGTTAGTCATTGAAGTAACGTGGCAATATCTAAAACCACGTTTTAATGCTTAATGCAAGGAAAAACATAATGCTGAAGGCTCCTCCGGAAGCTTTCTGCATAATGTTAATACACCAATAATCACATAAGTATGTATGTATATATTTATTTTCTTTTGTTTTTGTTTTTACACGAGTCGTATTGGTTGAACTGTAGAGACGTTAGTCGTGCGATAAACACTTATTGTCCCCTTTTGTAGGTCTTATAATATAATAAGATCTAATATAAAGGGAATATCAAGTGTTGAAACACTTTCAATAAACATATTCAGTAAAAACATAGTTTTTTGTGAAATACTCACATGTCTGCAGTCTGACCTTGTTATATTATTTCGATTTCGAACAAGGTCAGGCGAAAATTGGACACTTTCTACATAAATTTGTGGCGTGGTTTCGCATTAATATAGTTGTATGTTTGCTGTTATTTAACGTTAGAAATTCATATAAAACTACTGTTCTCTTTTCTCGGTACACAGTGGATCTTGATGGTTATCTACATAAACATGAATATACTACGTGGCAAGCAAATTCTATACATATATGATCGAAATTTGTTTTCAATAAATATTAATAGGCGCGTAGAGCTAGAGCAAATATACATATATATAAATGCTACTTTGTATATGTACTGTAACTGTATGTAATTATGTCTTTTATATCATATATGATGTGTCGCCATATTTTGCATATATGTTTGATTATTCCTCATGGGTCTATGACCTTTTGGAAGAAATTGAAATAAAATTGAAAACTTGAAAAACTATGGAAAGAGGACATCCGCAACATCAGCTCATAGTATAACCTGTCTCAAGCGGCCATCAGTTATAGGTATAATTATGGATATATAAGGAAGTAGGTAGCTTAATGTAGGTCAACAGTAATACTCATAAAAGAGCTTTCTGCATTACTTTTGCCCTGCATTAAGCAAGCGCCTGCTTTTTAAGACTCCTATGTTCAATAAATGTATCACTGCTCAGGACAAGGTCAACTGTATAAATAAAAACATGTTTATTTAAGAATAATGACTTCATGTATATTCAATAGCAAATTATGAACATACATATTAGTATTTGGTCAAAGCGGTAACTGTTTAAATCAGAGCTATATCATTCCATAAACAAACAGAGTAGACTCTGAGCAGACGGTACCTATATCTAGATCTGATCTGTTTGTAAAGGCGTCAAAACGAGTCTTTATCAGAAAAAGTGCTTGCGAAAACCAGTTATAAGTTGGTGCATTATTTACATTTTAGGGTCATTCGGATTTATAATCGAAACACCGTAAAATCCCTCTTATACAAACACTACATAAATATCAATAGGTTTTAACCATGTCCCCCCATAAATACGCCTTTCTATGCCTCTGTAATAGTCACTTCTTGAAACCATTGTGATAAATAGAGCATTTGCTCGATATGAGCAAATGCTCTATTTATCACAATGGTTTCTATACTACACAATTATAACATTTTCCTTTTCTCTAGTAAATGCTCCTTTTTGGTATATTCATTCAAAGACGCTGTGTCTAAAATAGCCTATGGAGGAAAGGGTTAAAAGCAGGTGGATGCTTAATACAGGACGAAAGTAATACAGAATTCTCCTAATTATCTGTATAACTTTCGTCCTGCATTAAGCTACCACCTGCCTACAATGCCCATATTGTTTACTTATTTCATGCGGTCGTATTAGACAGGTTTTACTGTAATCTCTCTACAATGTAGGAAAGACTCACTTACCGTGAAAACAGAAATTAATCCACAGATAATCGGGATCACTTCATTGTTCGGATATGTATGTAAAATGTAATCATTGAGCATATGGAAATCAAACTGGCTCTGAGCTAAAACAACTTGGACATTCGATACTTCTACAGTAGAAACCTTCTAAACACATCGATTTATAAATAAGTATGTGTGAGCTTTTAACTGAAGATGGTTCCAATGTGAGACGTAAGCAATGCAGAAAGCTCCTTTAGGATCCGATCTATCCTGTCTTAAGCTACCCCAGTCTCTACGACCCAGGATTATACCTCTTGTTTGGTGGTCGCATTAGAGTGGGGTTACTGCAGCAGTTTTGTTTATGTTCTTAACACTTTACACAATTAAGATAAATTGTGTGAATCAGTGCAGTGAGTTTGGATCCAGATGAGATACCGAATATTCGGCATTTCATCTGAATACAAACATTCCGACTTATTGCCAATTGATTTAGAAAAGGAAAGAGAAAATTAAAGGCAGCTGATAACGTTTGGCAGAAAACGTTTTACTGAACGTGCTAAGAGTTAAACAACCTATTATGAAACAAGATCTTTATCGTACAACATGTATACGACTTCTGTACATATATAACATGTATAAGGATGTTTCAAATGGATCCAAATTCAATGTTAAAGACACGCCATGATAATGTATCTAGACTAGTTTACGCATGTTTTCCAATGCTACTACAATACTACTTTTAGTGAAAATGTCGGATTCCGAAAAATACCCAACACATTTAACGAACGTCTAACAGTCAGATCATGCTAAAGGACAATTACTAAATAACTAACTCAAAATAATTCTTAACCCTTCGCTTGCTGAATTTTAAAATACATTTCTCCTTCTTTACCCATGCCCTGTTGTATAATTACATATATCTTCACTATGTACAAGAATTTCGCTGTGCAATCACTGCTGTGGAGTGCATTGGTTGCACAATCAACTTGTAAATAGTGCAGACCCTGATGAGACAGCTCCTGCAGGAGCTGTCTCATCTGGGTCTTCACTATTTACAGGTACGTATATTGACGTGAATAGCAAGCGAAGGGTTAACCCTAATCTGTGACCTGACTCGTATTTGCAAACAACTTGGATCCAGATGAGATACCGGGTAACTCGGCGTGTGATCTGGATCGAAGCTGTTTGACAACTGGTCAATAGTTTCTCAAAAGCTCGATTGAATTGGAAGAAGTCAAACGTCCACCAATATCCACATTTTAGCAGATATTATTTTTTATCAGAGCGGTGTAAAGGTTAAAACCCTTATTGACTTTACACTGATTAACAGGATTGTCTACAGAATGGGATTAACTCTTTCGCAGGCATTGGCGAATCTATGATTACCTATACAAACAGTTTGGATCCTGGTGAGAACAAGGTGTCTTATCAAAATCTAAACTGCTGAATGTTTTAATTATAATTTGGAAACTAAAGGGAAGAACATTAAACAATGGAAATTTGCAGCAGACGACAAATTTTGCAGACGACAATACGTGGCAACGGAAGAGTTAAAGGGGTTATTGTAAAGAGAACCATGGTGGATCTGATACGGTAAAGAGCGTGACATAGATAAACAAACAAGTTTTGTACAGGAGCCCAGTGCAACTGTTTACAAATGTAGATGCATGTCTGAGATACCCCGTCATCAAGATATGCTCTCGGACAAGCTGATTACCCGTATTTCTATAAAATCAAATTAAACATGTTGAGCCCTTAATGCCATGAATATTCATTTAAGAACTAATAATACCACGAATGCTACTTAACCATTTTCATGCATTTGCAAACAGAGTATAGGGCCGTCTGACCAGGGTCTGCTCTGTTTGCTTATGGACTTTGAAAGATCTGTTTCTCTACTTTCTAAAATGTCTACAATAAAATTTGGAATAAACATAGAACAGTGAAAGGGTTAACTGAATTTTCATAATGGCGTTATGAACAATTTTTGTAGAATCTGGGTCCATGCTTATAAAACTTTTAGTTGAGTCTGAGTTCGTTCTCAAGTTTTTGATTGGTCAGATTTGAGCCTCTGGCTCAAATCTGACCAATCAAAAGCTTGAGAACTCAAATCTGACCAATCAAAAGCTTGAGAACGAAACTCAGACTCAACTAAAAGCTTTATAAGCATGGACCCAGATATTTTATCATGTCATAAGTAAATGAGGAGACCCCGACAGACAGCTCCTACAGGAGTCTCTAATCTGGGTCTACTCTGTTTGTAAACGGGTTATAAGGCGTATTCATGGAGTAAAGGTTTAACCTTTTCCTTCAAACAAACGTTTTTTCGTGCATTTGCAAACATAATAGACCCATATCTGACGGTTCCTGTAGGAGCCTTCTGATCAGGGTCTGCTCTGTTTGCATATGAACTCATAATAGATATGACTCTATGGTTTCTACCAATACCAATAATGCATGTGCACATATGCCATTATAAAACAATGAGCCAGTACATATTCATGACGTCATTATACCTTACATAAATATTCAACAAGGAAACGGTTACAATAAGCACATGTCTGCAGTGAAGAATAAATTAAAAAGTCATGTGCTAAAGGTCATACAGTTAAACCTCTCAATAACGGTCACTTAATTGTATAAATTAGGTGGTATTTAGAATAGGATTTTTGGAGTACATGTATGTATATCGCTAATGTACTGCATGTATATTCGCAACTGTTTGGGAACTCCCCAGGTGTAATGAATTCCCGATCTTCTCCTTGTCAGTCGTTTTAATTAGGTTTTTATTAGATAACGAATGATCGACACAAACCTCCGTTCGCCTTATAATTCATAAATCATAACTGCCTGCGTGCAGGTAGTTTGGACCCAGAGGAGCAGATGTCTCATAAGGATCCATACTATGGGATATCCTACTCATATTTTGGTAGAGAAAGTAAATAGATCTTGAAAACAAATTTAAATACATTAGCGGATGACAATTTGCTTCGGGTTGCAGATAGGAGTAGCGTTGTATCTAAATGTCATATCTTTTGTGCTACTTAATGTAATCCATTCGCAATGAGTACCAACAGGAGAAAATATAAAACAAAAACACCATTTACCTATATTTCCTAAATGCTTGTTGTATCTAGAGCAATGGTGATGCATTGCTTTATGTGCCCCAGGTTAAACCAAGAATACAGATAAGAGGAGAAGTGATATGGCTAGATCTCACGTGCCTCAACCAAAACCTACATTGTTGGTACTCATTAGACTCGCACAACAGAGGCGATTCTAATGAGTAGCAACAAGATATGGTTTGGCGGAGAAATATATACAAATAGCTTATCATATTGTCCTAAATACCCATTTTAACCAGAGCACTGGGTTAAACCCTTTCCCTCATATCAGCGCCTTTTCACGCATTTGCAAACATAGTAGACCCAGATCAGACGGCTCCTATAGGAGCCGTCTGATCAGGATCTGCTCTGTTTGCTTTTGACATGATTTGATTTTACAATTTTTGTTAAAGTAGATATTCCCATGAAAAGTTTATATTATAGAAGTTGAGTTACTGAAATAATAATGATGTCTTTATTTCTTACATGAATACAGAACAGAGAAAGGGTTAAACTGCCTGAAAGTCGATGTACATGAGTTTTTTTACGTCATATCTACGTGTATTTGAGTCACCGTACTGAAATATAACGAACACTTTGGACAAACACATCTGTACACAAATGCACATATAGGCAAATATGTTCTCTGATCAATTAATCAATTTCAATCATGATATAAATCATGCTTTCAAAAAAGGGCCTACTTGCAGATGTTCCATAAATCATTATTATGAAATGAGATATGGAATCGATCGTGCCAAGCAATAAGTGAAATGTAGGCGAAGATCAAACACGGGCGGGGCAAAACAAACCCATTATATTTAAAGATCACCAAGTAGAATATTTATCACTAGATACAGACAAAACATAAGCACGAAGTTCATCTGATAAATACTGTCTGTGATAAAATGATTAACATATAGTTAATGATTTAAACGCCCTTTTGCGCATTTGCAAACAGGGTATACACAGATTAGACAGTTCCTGTAGGACCTCTTGTTCCGGTCAAACCTCCTGTCTGATCAGGGTCTGCTCTGTTTGTTTATGGAATAATGTAGAACTGATTCTACAGATTTTACAGGAGCCAAAACAGTTTATTTGGTCATTGGCCATTATAAACATCCATTTAAAATATTCATGAAGTCATGAATTTGTACATTAATATTCGTACATGTAAGTTAAAGGGTTAAAAGTAAATTTGGAAACCCGTAAGAATACAAATGTACAAACTCGGACAGAACAATGTTAAATTGAAAATGTTTTTCATCTTTAACACATTTTCACTTGTGTGTGAAGCAAATGTGGACACATACAGTATGCCATAGTTAAGTGAGATCAGTAACTGCACATTAATAGTTTAAACCTTTCCTCCTATAAACGTCTTTACACGCATTTGAAAACAGAGGAGCCCTCTGATCGGGGTCTGCTCTGTTTGCTTATGGTATAATATATATATAGGTCTTGTCTGAGCCATAATATTATTTGTTTATATGTCATTGTTAAAAATAATCAAATTGATATGCATGATGTCAGTATTTCTTACATGAACATACAATAGGGAAAGGGTTAAACATGAAAAATGTGTCTATTGCCATTTACAAACTGTGAATAAATCAAATCTCTCACTCTCTCTCTCTCTCTCTCTCTTCTCTCTACATGCCACAGACCTTTCTCTGTGTAAACAATTATCTATTTACGGCCGGTGATCGATACTAGGTAATAAGTTTGCCCCTGTCCTGTTTGTGTATTGACTTTAAAAAATCGATCAGGCCACGCGTCAGCTATAAACAGTATTTCGCTTACAGCGTATTAAATAACATTGCACAGACCAGTTAAGAGTTGTGATAAAAAGTAACATTCGACGTTAAGTATCTACTTAACGTTCCTTCCTTCTATACAAGGCCGCAGGTGCGGCTCATATATTACTGGGGAACCTTGAACATAACCGTTTACCTGATATACAGGACTTTTGACGTCTTTGAAACAGAGTAGATCAAGATCAAACAGTTCCTGTAGGAGCCGTCTAATCAAGATATCCTCTGTTTGTGTATGCAATTATATACAGAGCTACAGATAAAGGTGCGTGCCAAAATACTAAAGTCGTCATTTCTCCACCAAACACTATACTGCGACCACTCTTTAGAATCGTCTCGAAGAGACGATTCTAAAGAGTGGTCACAGTATAGGGTTTTGCGGAGAAATATTCTTGAAAACTTTGAAATTTAAACATATTTTCTGGACCTCTGAATTATAGATCTGGTTCTACAGCTTTTACCATGTTCATTAGCCATTATAAAACAAAGCTACCAATTTTCATGATGACATTATTTCTTAATGAATTTTCATCAGATAAAGGTTTAAGAACTAAATCGTTTTCGATGTATCCCCTTTAAAATGCTAACACAAACCACCATGTATTGAACCGTTCACCTACATCATCTCAAAGCATAATTTGTATTCGCTTACAAATTATGTTTCACATGCAAAGAACGTTGACAAAAAGAAAAAAAATCAGGACTCGGTTAAATAAATAAAAACTGAATGCCATACTGTTACTTCCTTGTGGTTGATTCTTTTTAACCTTGTCAAAGCGAGGTGACATTATGGTCTAATTACATTATACCGTGTAGAAATATTTCTTCAAATTGCCCTATAACCCTGACGAGCAATAATTGGGAAACTCTCTGACATGACAACCTCTCTACAATGGCCACTAAAATGATGTCTGGTTTTGGGATTTTAACACGATTCTACATAGATATGCAATCGGCGTCTTTGCAAATAGACCAGACCATGATCTGATGGCTCCTATAGGCGCCATCTGGTCTGGGTCTGCTCTATTTGCTTATAAAACAATTCAGAGCAGACCTGGTTCTATAGTTTCTGTCTTGATAAACATTCTGGTTTAAAGTGCCATTATAAAACTTCATTTAATTCATATAAACATAGGTGGTAGCTTAACCCATTACCTCATAGGCTATTTTTAGATACAATCTCTTTGAATAAATCTACCGAAAAGGAGCATTAACTAGAGAAAAGGAAAACTTAAATTTTGATGCTTGAAACCAGTGTGATAAATAGAACATTTGCTCCTATAGGAGCAAATGCTCTATTTATCACAATGGTTTCACAAAGTGCCTTTTACAGAATCGTCAAAAGTCGTCAATATGAGGGAATGGGTTAATGTATGAGCGTTTGGCATTACTTTCGTTCTATATTAACCCCTTCCCTCATATAAACACCTTTTCATGCATTTACAAACAGAGAAGACCCAGATCAGACGGCTCCTCGGGGTCTGCTCTTTTTGCTAATGGAATGTGAAAGATTCGTTTCTTTACTTTCTAAAATGGCTACAATGCTCCACCTTCCATATTTCACAATAACTATTTTGTCTATGAATATTCAATAGGTATGAAATACATACACGTTCGTTCAAAAGACAACCATTTGTGAGAGATTTTCCTGAGCTGTCTTTTCATTCAGTTTATCTGTTCGCACCATCTCCACATATTCATGAACTCTTATTCAGTAAATTCAATATTTAGGTACATGTAATTAGATAAAATACTTAATCATTTGAGTCGGTTAGGTCTATCGGTTTAAGTTGCACGTCTATCGAAAATAGTATTGTTTGCGCAAGCGTATTGTATAATGTCTTGGCAACACATGTTCATCACACAGGTATCCAAACTTTTCATTTAACGATGATCCTGGTAACACTGTAGATCCAGAACAGCTGTCGCCAACAATCCCTTACCACTTTGTGAATATGGTGCAATTTTGATTATTTTCGATTCAAACAAGTTTTTCTAAAATGAAATCGACCGAGTGTCAAACAGCATGTATCCTAATGAGACACCGAGTTTCTCTGTGTCTGAT
Organism: Azorinus chamasolen; assembly: GCA_963576725.1. Classification (NCBI taxonomy): domain Eukaryota; kingdom Metazoa; phylum Mollusca; class Bivalvia; order Cardiida; family Solecurtidae; genus Azorinus; species Azorinus chamasolen. The sequence goes on from OY755235.1 coordinate 28,842,722, forward strand.
CCGATCCGTTTACAGTAATACCTCTCTATAACGGCCACTAAATTGTGTTAATTACTTGGTATTTATAGGGCAGGTGGCTGTTTAAAGCAAGATGAAAGTAAAACAGAACGCTCCTATAGGAGCGTTATGTTTTACTTTCACCTTGCTTTAAGCAGCCACCTGCCTTTAACAGAAAATACTTGGTATAATTTAGTGGCCGTTATAGAGAGGTTTTACTGTACTCATGCAAGACAAGTCACAGATAATTACTAACTCTTAGCATACACCTGGCAGGTATGTAATACTTTGGATCCAGATAAAAATGCCAGGTAACTTGGTGTTTAATCAAAATCCACATTGTTACATTGTTTGATAATTTTGCGGTATCTTTGTATATAAATTGAATATACATGTATCTTGAATTATTAAAAGAAAATGTGCAAAACTGTATGAGAACAAAATAGTGTCTAACATGCTAGAATGTAGCAAGATGGCTGATCGAGGTTTACATTGTTTATAGAGATTTGTTTTAAAATGTCACCAATGCTGACAAAAGTCAAACAGTGAAGAGCCTGGTACAAGCTCATTAAACGTTTAACTTGAGGTTATAACACTTTCTGCTTGAGTCTGACTTCATTCTCAAGCATCTGAATGGTCAGAGTTTGAGGGAATTGAAAAAAATACTGACCAAGTTCACAATCTAACAATTCAGACACCTCGTAATAAATTAAGACTCAACTCGGATTTTTCTAACATCGGGCCGAATATGTAGAATCATTTCTGTATCATACTATAAACAAACAGAGCAGACCCAGATCAGACGGCTAGGAGCCGTCTGATCTGGGTCTACTCTGTTTGCAAAGGCTTTAAAAGGTCTTTATATGAAGGATTATATAACGGTTAAATGTCGTCGTAAGAAACGGTCACCTTGGATTGATTCATCTATCCTTGTATTTCAGAAACACGGCATAATGTCAAATAGTTTAGAACCTGATAAGAGATATTGACTTACTCGGCTACTCATCTGGATCCGAACTGAAGAAGATGACACATGTTTGGCCATGGCAAGCTAAAGGTTAGTCATGTCATAGGAGTCTATGGACGTAACTACAATATATAGGTATATGTAACTAACCCGTTCTTTATATTGACCTTCTGTAAAAGTCACTTTTTAAAATCATCGTGGGTCTAAAGATAGCCTATGAGGGAATGGCTGAAATACTAACTACAGTGAAACTCCGCCAATGCGACCACTTAATAAACAGCAACTTGTGTCGTTTAAAGCAGGTGGTTACTTAATGCAGGACGAAAGTTATACAGAAAGCTCCTATAGGAGCTTTCTGCATAACTTTCGTCCTGCATTAAGCTACCACCTGTCTCTGCCACGCAAAATTATGCCCCTTTTTGGTGGTCGCATTAGCGGGGTTTTACTGTACTATATACTATAGCAAATAGATTATCGTATTTCGGTGGTTTTATAGATCTATATAAAATAAATGTCTTGTACATGTATACAACCACTTGTCTGATAGAGACGTCTGTTGATGTCTTTGCAAAACGATTAGACTCAGATCAAACGGTTCAAACTCTGATCAGGGTCTACTCTGTTTGCTTATGGAATAATATAGATCTGAATATACAGGTGACAGGTGGCAGTTAAATGCAGGTTGGAAGTCACGCACAAAGCTCATTTGGGAGCTTTCTGCATAAATGTCATCAGGCATTAATAAATCCATTTCCTCATATTGACGCCTTTTGACCCCTCTCTGAAAGTCGCTTGTTGAAACCAATGTAATAAATATTTAGCATTTACTCCATCGGAGCAAATACTCTATTTATCACAATGGTTTCAAAGCAACACAAGTCTATTTTTTCTTTTTCTCGTAACTACTCCTTTTCAGCAGATTTATTCAAAGAGAATGGGTCTGAAAATAGCCTATGAGCCACCTGACTGAAAGACCTAAATTGTTCATTATTAAAATTCCAGTTTATAGATGTTTCCATTGTAAATGTGTCGTGATGTGTCTGTATCAGGTTCAATGTTAAAAGAAGAACATTGAAATTGTATCAGTTAATTCCTTATTTGCTACTTACTCTCTGTATACATCGTAAGTTGTATAAGACCTTCCCGTTGGCATGGTCACTGATGTTTCTGCCTGTTACTGAAAACTGGTGCCTAAACAATCCTCCAAAATTCGACTTTCAACTTTCCGTTCACTGTTATAGCCTGATATTAATGTACGTCAACCTGTTAATCCATCACTTTCGCTAGCATTTATGGAACAACACCGCGTATATGCCTGTCACTAAGGCTCTTAATGTACCCACTTTAAACTAATGAAATAAATTGCACCTCTATTGCTGTCTATAAATGCCTTCGATAGGCCCTTGTTCCCCTGCCTTTATTCTATTTACCGCGACCGGTCGAGCTCAAAGACGTAATACAAACAAACTCTACCATTAACTTTCAAGTTTTGAAAACATTTCAATAGGGTATAGATATTTTCTATCAGTGGTCGGGGCATGCCACTTTAAGACTAGGGTTTACATACACGAATGTTTTATTATCTCCTATTGTGGGGAAATTAATCCTCCGTATTTATTCATTTCAGCTAGCAGATAATTTTACGCAGATTAATATTGAAGAGGTATTTGTGAAATAATTAAATCGTGTTTGAATGCTGATTATTACGTTAGATGGATGATGAATATAGAACTACTGAAAGCGATTATCTTAATCTTTATCCTGTTAATCCAGATCTGACTCGCATTTGCAAACGGCTTGGATCCAGATGAGACGTCGAATTATTCGGCGTCTCATCAGGATCCAAGCTGTCTGACACTCGATCAGCAGTTTCTCAAATGCCTGACAGAATCGGAAGCAAGTACAAATCGCGATATACAGGTATTGAGTTGATATTATCGTTTTAGCAGTATTTAAGGGTTATATATAGCCTTGGGAACACATACACTATACTGGCAGTGTCAGTTAAAGATAAAGGTCAAACTTAACCTGATACCCTGCTGTGAAAATGTAATGTCTGCTTAAATTTGGATCTGTTGTACTTTTGATTTTTTTTTTATCAAGCGTTTTAGAAACTATTTACCGAGTTTCAAATAGCATCGATCCTGGTGAGATGCCGAGTTACTCGGTGTTTCATCAGGATCCAAGCTGTTTTCAAGTGCGAGCCAGGTTGCAGTTAATGTAATAAGGGTAAATATGCTGAATAGCTTGAGATAAATAGAAACACATGTCCCAGGTAGCTTCTATTACACTTTTATTAACGCTATAAATTTTCTATTCGATAATTTTGAAACGTTTGAAGACGACGACAACAACAACAGCAGCAAAGCAAATCCTCAATAGAACACATCTTGGATTCAAAAGTGCAATAAAACTATATTTGGATATGTCAATCAGTGTACAGTACAACCTGTCTTAAGCGGTCATTCAATGTATTGAATATAAGAGTGTTAACCCTTTCACCGACGCAGTCGCATAAATGCACCACGACAAATAGTGCAGTCCCAAATCAGACGCCGCCTTTTCAAGGCGGCGTCTGATCTGGGACTTCACTTTTTGTCTCAATCTCTATTTCTATATATGTGCTTTATTCCATTGAAATTTGCATTTATTTATCTCATTTTATCATTTTATCCTTATTTTACTGAATGATTTAACAGACTTGGATTGCAGACGACAATTAGAAATGTGCCACCGAAAGGGTTAAACAGCAGATGGTTGATTAATGCTGTAGCCTACAAATAAAACCTCTCTATTGCGACTAACAAAAAGGGGCATAGTTCTGGGTGGAAGAGGTAGGTGGTAGCTTAATGCAGGACGAAAGTTATGCAGTAAGCTCCTATAGGAGCTTTCTGCATAACTTTCGAACTGCATTAAGCAACCACCTGAGTATAAAGACAGCTATGGTTATTTTTAAGTGGTCGCATTAGAGGGGTTCTACTGTAGTGTAATACGTTCCAATAGGCGCTTTCTGCATAACCGTTGCCCTGCATTAAGCTACCACCTGTCTTCAGACCCATAACTAAACCTCTTTTGATGGCCGTTTAAGGTTCTACAGTATTGCTAGCAGGACGTACATGTACATACAACGGGTTTGTCTTAGGAGTATTTTACTGTTAATTTTCTTAGCCCATTTAGTCCCATATTATTTAAGAAAACGCACCCAAATCTTATTTTTAAATCCATTCATTGTTTTATACTGAGGGACATAGTAACAAAATACTGACTGGTATAAGCCATTGACATCGATGGATGTCAGAGCAAACCTTGATCAGATGGCGCCTTCAGGACCCCTCTGGTCTGGGTTTACACTGTTTGCCAATGCCCTTTTAAATGGACTCTGGGTACTAATAGGCTCGTCCTTTGCAGCCTTTAACATCCTTTTAGTATCATTGTAAACAGAGTAGACCTAGATCAGATAACATCTGTAGGAACTCTCTGATCAAGGTCTGCTTTTTTGCTTATGAAATTACAGTAAAACCTCTCTTAACCGGATGTTAAATTTAGTATAATTTTCGCTCTTGGAGATAGGTGACAGCTTAATGCAGGGTATAAGTAATGCAGAAAGCTCCTAGAGGCGCTTTCTGCATGACTTTCACCCTGCATTAAGCAGTCACCTGACTTAAGTATCTAAATTCTTCTCTACTAGAATTCCGGTTAAGAGAGGTTTTACTGTAATTCCGTTTAAGAGAGGTTTAACTGTACACAGATTAGGAGTATACAGTTTCTGCCATGGTCAAAATTTTCTGCGTTCATATGTCATTGCATAAATTAGCTAATTAATATTCAAGATGTCGTCATTTATTACATGAATATTCACCGAGTAAGGGGTTAATCGATAATTTTCACTGCCATGTCATGGTAGTTATTTCCCATGCAGTCAGTTTGGAGACAGATTGGATGGCGAACGACTTGAGCTAGGTTTTAGGATCCAAAAAGTTTCAGGATCTATTTGAGGTATACATTAGTATCAGTGATTAGAGAAGATTGTTACTTAACTCATTAGTTCCCAGTGTTCCTGAAAAAGGAAATATGCAAACAGCGTAGACCCAGATCAGAGGGCTCCCGAAGGAGCCCTCTGATCAGGGTCAGCACTGTTTGCTGAACCCATCGATGCCAACGTCTTATACCAGCAAACATTTTATTTCCCGTGCCCCTATGAACAACATGAAAACTGGATGGGTTCCAAAATAAGATCTGGTGGGTTTTACTTAAATGATATAGGAATGAATTTGTCAAATGTTTGACAGAAAGCGTATTATGCTTCATACACGGATTAATAAACAGAATGATGAATATCTGATTTGAGTACTTTAGGAGTCGTTTTGACATGGTCACATGATACCACGTGGCAGCATATCCAAAACAATACTAAATGACGACAAAAAAGAAAATAACTGGCACCTAATTTAGCAACTTCAAAGTCTTAGTCTGTGTCCATGCTTATAAAGCTTTTTAGTTGAGTCTGAGTTCGTTCTCAAGGTTTTAATTGGTCAGATTTGAGCCTTGGCTCAAATCTGACCAATCAAAAGCTTGAGAACAACCCAGACTCAACTAAAAAGCTTTATAAGCATGGACCCAGATTTCATTCTCGAGTACATGTATATGATTAGTCAGAGTTTGAACAAGCCCAATCTCTGCACAAGTAGATACTTGTTCATAACATCTGGGCCATGTCTGGCCTTTTTGAAGGAGTGGACTGTCTTGGAAATGAAGATCTGCAGATATAGATGCCTAGGTGATGAACTCCTCTGATTTGTCCCTAATATCCAACGGGTGATTTAAGAAATCAATGCGCTGGTTATGGTGATGGTGATTTTCGTCAGGTTGGGGCATATTGACGTCACTTGGCCTGAACTCAGATGTCTACGATGGTTGGGATACAATGTGCATACAGATATTTTCGAACGAAAGAAAACGAAACGACTTTCTTTCGATACAGAAACAGTACCGGTTCGATAGATACTACAGTTATCCATCACCCCTCATATTATACATGTAACAGTACTGGTTTGACAAAAACTACAATAAACCAATACTTACCTCCAATATAATATTATAACAGTACTGGTTCGACAGATACTACACTAATCCATTAATCAAAATGAATTTTGGAGCCATATGTTTATCATGTTAAGGGATGGTGATGGTGGTATTTGGTGGAGTGGATAAACTATATGCTTGTATGAGCCACTGACAACGATGACTTGTTCATTTAACAGCGAACATGCTGACAAGAGGGTTCATTCTGTGGGCTTTTGGTCTACATTGTTTGTTTATGTTCCATATATAGGATCGCGGGAATAAATACATTGAAACTTACATTCCATTCAAACTCCTTTAGTATTAGCCAACCTTTGTACCAATAGACGAAGTCAAACACTGTAGATTTAGGTAGCAAAGTTTGCTTCAGCAAGATGTTCAAGGTTTAAACCGTTATTATAAACATTATTAATGAATATTCTTCCAATGAAACTATGATTTATTTCACCCTTTACTCCATAAATACGCTTTTACAAACCGAGTAGACCCAGATCAGACTCCTGTAGGGGTAGTCTGATCAGGGTCTGCTCTATTTGCCTATGAAATAACATAGATCTGATTCTACAGTTTCGGTCTTGGCGAATATTCATGTATTCATACGCCATTGTAAAATATAATCCAATAAATATTCATGATGTACAGTTCTCTACAACGACACCCTTTGGGATACGAAGATTGTATATGTTGTTCAGAGGGAGTTGTTATAGGGAGGAAACATCAAACAGAACTACCTTTTTTACAGATCCCCAGATAAGGTGTATTTCGAGTAATAAAACCGTTATGCCTCAATCAAACCCTATGATGTGACCACTCTTTAGAATCGTCACAAAGTCACGATTCTAAAGAGTGGTCACAACATAGGGTTTGATGGAGGCATAAATAAAATACGATGGAAAAAAGTTGTTTCTGGAGCCTTGTTGTTTCGGAAACAGTGCCATGCCTTGTTGTAAGGAGGGAATCGTTATTGAGAGGGTCGTTGTAGGGAGGGATCACTTCTAATATGAAAGTTATGGAGTAAGAGTTAAAAACATTGTAACATTGTTTGACTAGTATAGTTCAAAAACACACAGGCACAAACATGAGTTGGATAGATATAAAACCGTTGCTAACATACAGCATAACGAGCAACTGTCAACTGCCTAAATCGCCAGTATAAATGTTTCTTCCGTTTTATGTGTAAAAGACGATCATTGTTATTAACCATTTATTCGATAGATACGATTTTCTACGCCTTTACAAACGGAATAGACCAGACCAGACGGCTTTCTCTGGATTTGTCTAGTCCGGGTCTGTTCTGTTTGCTTATGGACTTATATAGATATAATTTTACAGTTTCTGACAAGTCAAACAATGTGTTCATATGCCATTATGAACATTCAGCTAATATAAATTACAGTAAAACCCCTCTAATGCGACCAGGAAAAATGGGCATATTTCACATTGGTATAAGCAGGTGCTAGCTTAATGCAGAACGAAAGTTATGCAGAAAGCTAAAGGAGCTTTCTGCTTAACTTTCGTCCTGCATTAAGCAACCACCTGCTTATAAAGACAGGTATGTTTATTCATTAAGTGGTCGCATTAGAGTGGTTCTACTGTATATATACGTACATGATGTTTATTCTACATGAATATTCATGGAATAAAGGGTTAAACATTTTGGATCCTGACGAGAAGCCGAATTATTCCGGCAAATGTTATCACAAATTTAACAGCTGGTAGACAGTAATGCATTTGAATAAGAGCACAGCACACGTGTTGCGGTATGCTTTACAATTACAACAAAATCTGAAACATTACGGCTATTTGGAAAGATAATCCATTATAATACTCTACTAAGTGGCATAGGGGTAGGTTCCCTTTGTATAGTCTAAACAAGTATTTTGAACTAATTCGGAATTTACCCGGTCTACGAAACTAAATCGATTATTAATTCTACGCATCATGCATATCTGCTTTTCGAATATTATCCATAAAATTACTATTGATGTACACACATATCGAATACATACATTGTATGAGGCATACCTAAGGTCATTAATGAAAGGATGTGGCTGTTAATGTTTACATTTATATTGTACCATTTAATAAATCAGTGGTCAGTTTCTTCAGTTTTACGAATAAATATACATGTATACCCTGGTTAACATCATTACAGAACTACCCCTTGAACCCATTCCCTCATATTGACGACTTTTGACGACTCCGTAAAAGTCATTTTGTGAAACCATTGTGATAAATAGAGCATTTGCTCCTATTGGAGCAAATGCTCTATTTATAACAATGGTTTCAAACTACAAAATTCTAAACTCTTCCTTTTCTCCAGTTAATGCTCCTTTTCGGTAGATTTATTCAAAGAGGTTGAATCTAAAATAGCCTATGAGGTAATGGGTTAAAGTGACTATCTTTCAAGGAGATGGTTGATTATTGCAGAACGAAAATACTACAGAAAGCTTCTGTAGGGCCTCATTGCATAACACTTGTCTTGCATTAAGCCACCACCTGCCTTAACCCTTTCCCTGTTCTACGCTTATTCGAAATATCAATACCTACTGAATATTCATTAACAAAATAGTTGTAAAGAAATGTGGAAGGTAGAACTTTGTAGATAATTTAGAAAGCAAAGACACATATCTACCAAATTATATTAGCAAACAGAGCAGACCCTGATCAGACGGCTCCTCTATGAGCCGTCTGATCTGGGTCTACTCTGTTTGCAAATGCGTGAAAACACGTTTATATGAGGGAAAGGGTTAAAGACCCAGAATTGGACCTCGTTTTTGGTGGTCGTATTTGAGACTCGACTTCAATGAATGAAAAGTTGATGCCCTATAACCATTTACTCCACACATACACCTTTTACCTCCTTTATAAACTGTAGACCCAGACCAAGCGACTGTTATGACATGATATAAATCTGATTGTAGTTTCAACCATTACTAAACATTCAAATACCTGTGTTCATACATGTATGTGTTTAACCCATTCCCTGTTCTATATGTTTATTACAAATTTGAATACCTACCGAATACTCATGGGCAAACTAGTTATAATGAAATATGGAAGGTGGTACATTGTAGCCATTTTAAAGACTAAAGCAACATATCTATCAAGTTCCATAAGCAAACAGAGCAGACCCTGATCAGACGGCTCCTTCTGAACTGGGTCTACTCTGTTTTCAAATGCGTGAAAACACATTTATATGAGTGACAGGGTTAAACATATAATTTATATCCAGAATGTCATTATGTTTTACAAAAAAAACTAATCTTAAAGTAAAGGGTTGAACAAATTGCTCTTTAATGTAAAAAGAAAAGCAACGCAGAAAGATCAAATACAGACGTGTGATGTTCCTGTATTAAGCTATTGCCTGCCTAAAATAGAACTGAACATTCTTTTAGCATACGTCGTAAATACATTGTCACTTTCTGTGAAATAACGTGTTAGAGCGTGTAGGTACAATGAAACAGTTACAACTTTGAAAGCTGAGTTCAATGCGTACACATTTCATTGCCTGACTTTTAATGACAAACACACAGTTACGAGCTACATGTACTTTGAAAACATAACCAACATTGGTTTGTTGACCTTTTCAGAGCGGGACACACGTCATTTATGTCCTTTGCAAACAGTATAGACCCAGATGAGAGGGCTCCTAGAGGAGCCCTCTCATCAGGGTCTACACTGTTTGTCATTTTATAGTTTTTCTGAAAAATATTTTTTTTTAAATATCCCTGAATATTCAAAGTAAGTATAACCTGTTTTGAATTTTGAAATAGTCCGTTTGAAAAATCAGCGTTGACATGGCTAAAACAAAAACAACATTGTAATGTTTCGCCTGTTGAACTAATGGTTGCACAAAGTGGCAGCTATTTCCATTTTCAAAACACACATTGTATTCAATGTCTATCCCACAATGCTACTTGAGTGGCAAACAGTTCCCGATGAGACACTCTAATTTGTTTACAATGATAACCAAGTTTTTACCTGTATCACACTAAATGTTAAAACTACCATATACAGTAAACCCCTCTAAACCGGACGTTAAATTTAGCATAAATATCTGTCTTTGAGACAGGTGGTAGCTTAATGCAGGGTGAAAGTCATGCATAATACTCCTCTAGGAGCTTTCTGCATGACTTCCATCCTGCATTAAGCAGCCACATGTCTAAACGTATCTAAATTCTTCTCTGTCATAATTCCGGTTTAGAGGGGTTTTATTGTATAGATATGACATCATTCATAACTGGTTTCAGAACACAATCAAAGACTCTATCCCCTTGCCTGGCAAGCTCATCCTGACAGGTATTTGCAAACAGCTTGAAACGGGATGAGACGCCGAGAAACTCAACGTCCCATTAGACTCCGAGCTGTTTGCCGCTCGCTCAATACATGTAGCTACTCAAACTTCCTAACCAATCAAATGTAAACATTGTAGCGGATTAGTTTTGAACAGACACATTTTCAGGCCATTGGTTGATTATTGTGAGACATCAAAATGAAAGCTATTCCTAACCTCTATGATCTAAGTGCTTGCCATCAAACCTACATGTATTACACTGCTTGAACTCTACTATGATGTTCTGTCTAACCCTTCTCTTGCTGAATTTAAAATACATTTTTCCTTCTTTACCCATGCCCTGTTGTATAATTACAGTAAAACCCATCTAAACCGGAATTCTAGAAAAGAAGAATTTAGCTACTTATAGGCAGGTGGCTGCTTAATGCAGGGTAAAAGTCATGCAGAAAGCTCCTAGAGGAGCTTTCTGCATGACTTTCACCCAGCATTAAGCTGCCACCTACCTCAAAAACCGATATTTATACCAAAATTAACGTCCGGTTTAGAGGGGTTTCACTGTACATATATCTTCACTGTGTACAAGTATATCGCTGTTCAATCACTGCTGTGGAGTGCATTGGTTGTACAATCAACTTGTAAATAGTGAAGACCCTGATGAGACAGCTCCTACAGGAGCTGCCTCATCTGGGTTTTCACTATTTACAGGTAGGTATATTGACGTGAATAGCAAGCGGTTAAATGCACGTATGGCGTGTCATGCATTGCAATATTCTGTAACTTAGAGATGTTAGACTTAGTTCAGTCATGTGAGATACTAGATGATGCTGCTCTGAATGTGTCGAATCATATACCAGTTCAATGTACAGTTACTGTGCCTCCCTATTTCGATTCTGTCAGTAACAGTCTTAGTTCTAAGCCGATAAAATGGAAATGTGTAGCAGAAAGTGAACTTAGCAATTACCAGGATGTTTTGTCTGAGAAGCTTTCATATATAGACAGTCACGTGGTTTCTAGCAGTGGAAACCCCAGAGAACTAGTTGATAAGATCTACTCCGAGATTTGCTGTGCTATCAATTCTGCTGCGGACGCTTCATTTAGAAAAGCGAACTTTAGACCATTTCTTAAACCGTATTGGGACGAAGATATGAAATGTTTGCACTATGAGATGCGTATTGCTCGTAATGCTTGGATTGAACAGGGTAGACCTAGAATGAAGGATGATAAATACTATAGAGAATATAAAAGTTGTAAGCGCAAATTTCGTAAATATCACCGGATATGTTCCGAAAATTATCTTAAACGACTGAATGAAGAGCTTGATTCTGCTGCTGATATTGATTCTGTATATTTTTGGAAGAAATTTAACCAGCGCAAACAGAAAGCGCATGGAAGCAAGAACCCAGAGATTAACTTCAAAGGGGTTACATATCGAGACCCGAAAGATATTGTTTATCACTGGGGGCAATATTTCAGGGAACTGTACTCAGCCACTGATATGCCGTTTTATGACTCTGAGTTCCGTGATCAGGTTGATGTTGTTGTTCACGATTTGAAAAAACGGGGGACTGATGACGTTACGTTTGTTCCTATATCTGTAAGTGATATTGTTGCTGAACTTAAGTTTTTGAAAAAGGTAAAGCTTGTGGTCCTGATTCTATTTATAACGAACATATTTTGCATGGCGGTGAATGCCTACTTAGCTTACTGGGAGACCTATATAACATGATGTTAAGATTGTCTTATATTCCTGCTGGTATGAAACGTGGGACTATCATTACCTTATATAAGGGTGGTAGGAAAAGGAAAGATGACCCGGCTAGTTACAGAGCTATTACCTTGTGCTCGTCAATTTCGAAACTCTACGAAAGAGTACTGTTAAGTCGGATCAAATCTGAAACAGATGTTAGCGTGAGCCCATTGCAAGGTGGGTTTCAGAAAAGTATGAGTTGTACGATGTCATCTTTCCTTCTCCGTGAATGTGCATACTATGCGCGACAGTTAAACTCGAAGATGTTCGTTTCTTTTCTAGATGTTAAAACTGCCTTTGATAAGGTGTGGCATAATGGACTGTTTTATAAGTTACATTACATGGGTTTGAACGTACTCTCATGGAGCGCGATAGTAAGCTTATATGAAGATTTAGAAAGCTGTTTATTGTACAATGGCTTTAAGTCTGAGTTATTTTGTATAAATGTTGGTACTAGACAGGGTGGGGTTACCTCCCCATTCCTATACTTATGTTTCATAAACGGTCTTCTTCTTGAACTTGAAGAAAATTATGCGTATTTTGCAGTCAACCAGATTCCTGTCCCGGCTGTGGCATCAGCGGATGACATGGTTCTAGTAGCACTGACTAAATCTGGTTTAGACAGAATGATGGAGCAATGTTATAAGTATGCTTGCAAATGGAGATATCAATACAACGCACTTAAGTCAGCTGTTATTGTCTGTAACGAATCAAAAGGTGCTTTTAAGAGTTCAAGAAGAAAATGGTACTTGGGTAATGATATTGTAAACGAGTCTGAGAATTATACACATTTAGGTATTACATTTAACAAGTACCTCAGTTTATCGGAAAATATTAGAGAATCAAATGCCAAAATCAAGGGAACGTTCTTAAATTTAGATCCATATGGTATTGGTTTTGATGAAGGGATCCATCCATTTACATGTAGAAAAATCTATAGATCTGTCATTTTACCGAAAGGTTTATATGGGTGTGAAATGTGGTATAACCTTACTGATTCTGATATTTTATTTCTTGAAAGAAGTCATCGATTTTGTATAAAGTATATGCAGGGTATCAGTAAGAGAACACGTACTGACATTGCATTGAGTTTGTTAAAGTTTTACTCAATTCAGTCACAGATTGACAAAATGAAACTTACACTGTTTGGACAACTCTGTAGACTACCGATCAAGTCACGTGTCAAGGATATAATTATTCTTGGCTCGTATGTATGCGAGTTGTTTATGTGCTCATGTACAACCAGGATACTTTAGTGATATTGTATCAGTACTCAAGAAGTATGATTTGTTGAATAGTTTGTACACCTATGTTGATACAGGAGACTTTCCCTCTAAGCATGCGTGGAAAAACGCTGTGGTTAAAAGCATAAGTGAATTTGAAGAGAGATCTTGGTATGATCGAACCTCTGCAGAGGAATACATTCAATTTTTCTGGATCCATCCGACTTTTACAGATAGTAGTATATGGCAACTATGTAGACAACAACCGCGCATGTCTCATTATTGCAGAAGTGTTATAAACATGATACCTAGAATGTGTTCATACAGGCGTGAATCACTTTGTTCAAAATGTGGCCTCATGTTTAACTATGATGTAAATCACTGTCTGTTTGAATGCGATTATTTTGATCAAGATCGACGAAAACATGTTGCCGATATCGAGGTTCGTTTTGGTAGTTCTATTACTGCTAGATCAAGTATGCTAGACGACTATGCCAAATTAGGTGCTCTGCTTGGCTCTTCAGGAATAGATTTGTCAACATAATTAGGCATTCATGCACAAGACTTTTACAAGGCAAACATTATTTTTATTGGAAACCTGTGGTCCAGGTTTGCTGTCTGACAAGTGTCTGTTATTGTGTAAAGTATAGCGCAAAGTCATTGAAACACTGGCAACGAGTAAACTCGTCCTGTATAAACATTGTACCTGTTATAAATAAAATTATACTTGCATATAAATAAAAATTGTGTAGATTCTGGTAAGAGGGCTTCTAAAGGAACCGTCTGATCAGGGTCTGTTCAGTCTGTCACATTGCAACTAAGGTAAATTATGAAACCTTGTTCAAATTGACGCTATTATTATCATTCTTATTATTATTAGTAGTATTACTTATTGATGCATTTGCATTGGTATTCAATTGTTTGTCATTGTGATTATATATGTGCCTCGTTTACTTTCTATACTTTCGTGTATGTGCGTAGTATGTTTAATGTGTTTGCTTGTGTGTATTTCTGTATGAATAATCTTCATTATTGGAGGAAATAAAGATATATATAATTATATATATTGTAAAATTCAGTAGATATGTGGTATAAGGCGTATGTATTCTGTAAGCTTTTATATGTTTTATTAAATTTCTAATTTAACAAAAAATCCACATGTTTATGGTATAAATACATTAATGGTGCATATTGAGGTATTTGTATTGTTTTCCATTCATCTTTATTGTTAGAGTCAGTCTTGATGTTGTAAACGATTATATATGTATATTATGGTATAGCTAATATATTTACGTTCGATCTTGACGTAAATGTGTGTTCTATAATTGCGTCTTGAGATGTGTTTACCATATTTGTAACGTGATGTTTGATTGGACAGACAGTAAAACTCTGAGATGGCATCTTGTTAGGTCTAATTACGAATCTTTGTTGTTTATTATTTGTAAAACAAAATTAGTTATGTTTGTTTTTGTTTTTATTTTAGACCATGTTTTCCCTGGAGGCTGCCATGTTCTTCAACAGGTCACAAAGCTTGTTGGAATCGGAAGTAGTCGAACTTTCACCAGATCCAAATTTAAGGGTACATTATTTTATCACAGCGGGGTAATGGGTTAATTGGCATTTTGCATCATGCTTTCTATCATGAAAAACATCGTTTGACCTTCAATGCAGGCATATGTCAAAACAAATTATTACCATTACGTTGTTATATTCAACGAAATGCGTACTAGACCGTTGGAATTGAAAATCCAACTGTTTTCTAACAATATCTAAAACAAATAGCTCTGGTCATACATCCCGAGTCTCATCTCCATCCACGTTGTTTGCAAATGCGACTATAATAGCGGATAGCGGGAGAAGGTTTGAAATAGATACCTTATTTTTGGCAATTTTGCTCTAAAATATACAGCAGCCGCGCGGTTTCTCTTAAAATAAACAAAGACAAACGGTGTAGACCCAGATCAGAGGGCTCTAAAGGAGCCCTTAGATCAGGGTCTGCACTATGTTTTGAAGTGAATCATGGCAATGGTTTATACCAGCCCAAATTCGGTTGCTATGTCCGCTCAACATGAACGATAAATGGGTTCCAAAAGAAGATATACAATCAAATCCCTCTAATGCGACCACCAAAAAGGGGCATTATTTTTGGTGGCAGAGGGAGATGGTAGCCTAATGCAGGACGAAAGTTATGTAGAAAGTTCCTATAGGAGCTTTCTGCATTACTTTCGTCCTGCATTAAGCAACATCCTGCTTATAAAGGCAGCTATGGTTCTTCTTTAAGTGGTCGCATTAGAAGGGTTTTACTGTATACGGATTTTCCTTACTTAATATTGGAATAAAAGAGTTAAAGGAGAATGTACACATTTAGAACTCTTGTTAAACTCGTCTGTTATAACGATGGTGATTGTTAATCATAAGTCGAAGCACGATCTATACAGTAGCCTTCCTTTAAACAATGCATGGCTCAGTTGCAAACAGCTCGAACTCAAACATTGCACCCGATCTGGATATAAGCTGGTTGACAATCGGTAAATGTGGTTGACAATCGATCAATATTGAAATAAAATCGGATGCAATTCAGATGGAGGTCTAAATGTGACATACAAGTGTTTGAGCAGACCAATTTCATAGGTGGCTAAAGGATAAAGAATCTGCACCGAACGTGACTTAGCAAATCTGTACTAAACACAGGTATCGGTATCAAACTACATTTGTGTCGTATGGGCACATACTAAACACAGGTACCTGACTCAAAATGATTTCGTAATATACATGTACATGTTCATGTGGACATTTGCTGACTTAACACATTCGTATATGCTCTCTGAAAATTCCACCGGGTTAACTATATTCAGTAAACCACATAAACCGACCACATAATGAATAGAAATTGGCGTCATTTAAAGCAGCGGATTGGTTAACGCAGGTCACAGGTAATGCAGAGAGCTTCTGTTGAAGTTTTTTGCATAACCTTCGTCCTGCATAAATCTACCACCCGCCTCTGCGGCCCAGTACTAGGCCTCACTTTGGTGGTCGCATCAGAGGGACTTCACTGTATCTGACGTAGTGGTTTTCGTATGAAGTTGACATTGGAGCATTTCATTATAGGTTCAGTAATATATCGAAATCGAATCCGCAAATTACTCAACGCAAGAACGACATTCATATAATAATATAAACATATATGACAGCTAAAAATGCGGTTTCGGGGTGGACGACACATCGGCCACGTCAGTTTTATGCTTGACATGATCAAAAGTAACCGTAAAAACAAAAAATAAAACAACGGTAAAACTATGGTAAACAAAGGTAAAATAAACTGTAAAACAACGGTATCTGACTGGTCGAATTTTGAGTTAACTCAAATTCTTAACTATTATATACACGATAATGAACACAAACCGAAGCAAGTGATCGTTTCGAATTGGTGAATTAGAACCGACCCGTAATAGAAAAGTGGTTGCAGAAGATGTACCCCTTAACCGTTAAGTCTGCTGATAAAACTTTCGGTCATACTAATTACATCTCAACCATCTAAAACGTGAATCAGAATATGATTAAAATAATGAGGGGAATTTAATATGTATTTCACATTTATCAAACACACACGAAGAACATCGGAGAAATTAATTTTTCGATGCATGGACTACATGGATATTTATAATGTTTTAACACTTACTCCATAAATATGCATTTCTACGACTCAGATCAGACGGCTGCTATAGGAGCCGTCTAATCGGTCTGCCCTGTATATTTATGAATGATACAGTAAACCCCCTCTAAACCGGAATTCTAGAAGAGAAGAATTTAGTCACTTTTAGGCAGGTGGCTGCTTAATGCAGGGTAAAAGTCATGCAGAAAGCTCCTAGAGGAGCTTTCTGCATGACTTTCACCCAGCATTAAGCTGCCACCTGTCTCCAAAACCGATATTTGTACCACAATTAACGTCCGGTTTAGAGGGGTTTCACTGTATACCTATGAGTGTACAGTTTCTGACATGACCAAAACGTCCCGTGTCCATGTGTCATTCTACGAAATAAAGTCATTGATATCCACGTTGTCATATAAAGGATTAAGCTAAATTTGACATATTTGCAAATTATGGCATTCCTTTGGTTTGAACGTTTATAGTACGAACAGGGAAACAAATAGTTTATTTCTTGAGTATTTCAGCTATGTCTTACGGACGTCTGGGAATAGGGAAATGACTCCCGATAAACTACGGTCTCCTCTTGTATATACAGTAGAACCTGTATTTAGCGGTCATCAAAGAGAGAGGTCTAATTATGGATCTGTAAGGTATAGGTGGTAGCTTAATGCAGGACAAATGATCAGTGGTAATGCATGCTTTAAATAATTTACGGAGGCAAACAGTACAAGCACGGCAGAATAATTAAATAGTTCAACATGTTTCTACAACCTAAATGTCTAGGGACTATTGTCTATAAAATAATCAAAACTTATTTAAATTGGACTGCTTTCACAATAATGATAGCCAGATTACTAACAAGTGTGACTGAAATACATTGATATGTAGTTCAAATCACGTGTAAGGTATGGAATTGTGAAACAGTTTCTGCATCCAAAAAGAGTAGTCTAGAAGACTACTCTTTGGCAATTTTGTGCTTCCCAATGGCATTGGAAGTTTTCTTACGTTCTTTTGAAGTCCAGATAAGATGCGTAAATTAAAACATTTTCAAGAATAACTTCTTTATTTCTCCACCAAATCATATATTGTGATTCTTCTAAAAGCCAATTCTAAAAGGTGGTCACAACATAGGTGGAGAAATGATAATTTTAGTATTTAGGTACGCATGTCTATCTGTTGCTATGGCTCTTTTTTTATATACTCTGTTTTATTTGGTTATAATGTGTATGTGGTTTGTTGAAACATTTAAATTTATGATAGGCCAAACGAAGATGAATGAGGCTACGAAGCTCTCCAACATAAACTACATAAAAACATTCTAAAACGACCACTTCATGGATAAAATAAGAGTCTTTCCGCCGATTTCGCGCTGCATTTATCTACCACCCGTTTTTAAAACCCAAAACTATATATCTTATTGTGTTTTTCTGTATTGTGCTACAAATTCATTATCATTCCTGAAGACCATATAAAAATTGAATCGCTGTATTTGACGACCGATTTCATTTTACCCCTAGCGATATTAATACTAAGACAAAACAATGTTTTATTACAGTATCACATAATCAATTTTACAAAATATTGTTATTGACGTCTATATTATGCAAATGAGCTGATCATCGTTCAATGTTGCAACAGATGGTTCTTTGTCAGAATCAAAGCATTCTGACCGGCCCCTTCCAAGCAATAAAAGTAAGTGACCCATTTCAGCCCGTTATATCTTATAGTTTTACACCCACAGTTAGTTTTACATCTAGAATTAACGTCAATATGACGGATATAACAACATGGGACTACATTGTTTTCTTTGCCTCCGTTGGCATTTCGCTTGGTATAGGCATATTTTTTGCATACGCTGGTAGGACTAGTTCGTCGATGGAAGACTATTTTCTGGCTGGAAGAAATCTTCATTACTTCCCCGTGGCCATTTCGTTAATAGTTTCATTCCAGTCAAGTGTCTTGATGATGGGTGTGCCTGCAGAGGTGTATATTTACGGAATTAGTCATGTGCTCACTCTTCTTGGTGACCTGCCATGTATGCTGCTATTGAACGTAATATCTGTCCCTCTATTTTATAAAATGAGGCTCACCAGCATCTACCAGTATGTGCAAAGACGGTTCAAAGAAGGGTCTGAAATGCTGAGACTGTTTCTTGTGTTTCTAGGCATGCTTTTTACCATCATTTACACAGCATTGGTGCTTCTTGGTCCAGCATACGCAATAGAAACTTTAACCGGGTTTCCTGTTTGGGCTTCTATAATAGGCTCAGCATGTATAGCCGTAATATATACATCAATAGGTGGTATGAGAGCTGTCATCTGGACTGACGTGTTTCAATTCTTCATCATGCTCGCTGGAATGCTAGCTGTGTTCATCAAAGCAACCCTTTCTGTGGGTGGATTAGACGAAGTGTTCAAACTGTCCGCAAAATATGGAAGAATGCAAGCCTTTGATTTCAATCCGGATCCATGGGTAAGACATAGTTTCTGGAGTCTCCTGATTGGCTCTTTCTTCAGACAGATGTCGCTCCTATTTAGCCAACAGACCATGCAGAGACTAAATTCAACAAGAACCTCGTCAGATGCAAGGAAGGTTGTTTTTATATTTATTCCATTTGTCGCCCTTCTACAGCTAATTGCCGACGGTAGTGGACTAGTTGCGTTTGCATTTTACGCTAAACGGGAATGCGATCCATTGGCATCTGGAGAAATCAGTAACCCGAATCAAATATTTATTTTACTGATGACAGATCTTTTCCGAAAGATTCCAGGAATAACTGGACTAATCACTGCTGCACTTTTAAGTGCATCGCTCAGTACAATATCATCCAACTTAAATGGACTTGCCGCAAACACATGTGAAGAGTTCGCCAAGTTTAAGTATATTTCCGGTAGAGCGAAGTCAGTAGTCGCTAAGGTGTCGGTCTTGGGGTTTGGTTTCTTGGCTACACTGATATCACTTGCGATGACATTTGTGAAAGGCTCTTTGTCTCAAATATTTATAAGCATCCTAGGATCTGTGGGAGCACCAATGGTTGGGATGTTTTTATTGGCTATATTCAGAAAGAGAATTGCGGTAAACAGTATCATCATTGGTGGTTTACTTGGCCTAGCAATTTCTTTATGGATGTCAGTCGGATATAGCTTTTCAAGCACATTACCGGAATCACCATGGCTTCCACCTGGTCCGACGAATCGATGCACAGATCAGTTCGATCTTACAAATATGAACATAACTGAAAGATCGAACCACTCGCTAATTATAACGAGACCTGGCATATATACTGTCACAAGCAATTATACTGATATATTACAGCTTGCGGTTAGTACCGCTGATCCACTGCCATATATCAATATTTCGAATGATTCAGATATACAGAATGTTATTATACTTGCATCATCCAAACGTGCAATTGAATCGGCCCGCAACACTACAAATGAAACAACAAGCACAGTACGGGGATTAGACAAGTTATATTCAATATCGTACCAGTATTTTTCAGTCATAAGTACCATTGTAACAATTGTTGTGGGCTGTATAGTTAATACATGTCTTCATAAACACGCATGGACTGCTGACAAAAACACTGTTGTTTCAATTAAGACATTATGCATGTGTAAGAAAACCAGAAGTTTGGACAATGATTATTTCAGTAACTCATATAATCTGTAAAATGTCAAAGGAAATGCTTGATAGTTCATACGGGACATGCATATATGATAGCGACATACAGTAAAAACTCGATACTATGGAATTTTAGTAATGAAGAATTCATGTCTTTGTAGGCAGGTGGCTGCTTAATGTAGGGTGAAAGTCATACAGAAAGTTCCTAAAAGAACTTTCTGCACGAATTTTACCCTGCATTAAGCTGCCACTTGTATTAACATCAATAATGGTACGTATTATAGAGTTCGAATTATCTAGATTCTCATATGTTTAAACGTCTTAATAATGTTCAAGTATTAGCTTGTCTTTTTGTGTTTGAACTGAGACCATATATTACAGGAAAAAGTAAAACGTATTAACATTGTTGAAATGTTGTGAGTGTGTATTTTGTGTCTGCCTGTTGTTGTTTTTTATCTCGATTATAATGTATTCCGTCTGAGAGCAAAACACCACAATATATACGGAGGAGTTATTATCATAAAATAACCATCATCATTACGGTTTTTAGGATCTCGGTTTCTTGAACATACATGTACCTAGTGGAATCAAGGATACAAACACTTTAACACAAGCCCAAAATTATAAATCTAAAGTTGGATGACCAGATGCAATGCTATCTCTATATCCCTAAATATTTTGGCTAGAATTACATGTATACATTTAGTTTAAATATTTATTATTATTTATTTCCATTTTTATATACATAGGAAATGGGGTTCGGTCACAATATCTGACAACGTTAATTTCGACCACCCCCTACAAAACTGTATACAATAGAAAATACATGACGATTTTTAATGACATACAGCTAGTAAGTATATAACAAAAACAACGTGAAAAACAGACCGAGAAAGATTGTGTAGGAGAATTACAGACAAATGGATAAAGAGGAAAAGAGGCATGGATAGAGAGAAATTGTATGTGAGAGTGAAAGACAGAGAGTATAGCAAACTTTACTTGACTCAACCAAATGATCAGATGACTAAAGCAGTTGGTGTTGAGTATACAAATAAAGACATACATATTACAGATAAAGACTCAAATTAAAACCTCCTTGTTTGTTTAATGAAAGAACGCACGGCAGAAAAGAGTGCCTTATTGTCATCATCACTCAATTCTAAATTACCAAACAACACTATATCCATGTTAAAAAGGGTGATACATTCGCGTGGCATTAAAAGTGGCTATTCTCTGTTCTTGGAAGTTTCTACATCAAAAATAATAGTGATGTGCATCTTAAATTTCATTTGAGCAATTACGCAGTGGATTTGTGTTACGCTGATTATTAAATAAATCACTATTCAAATTGCTACAGTGATTTCTTATTCTAGCGTGAATAACAGATAAATACCTATTGCCTAAACAATAAAAGGATGGAACAAAACAACATTTTGGCTATAAGAACTATTGCGAAAACCTTTCTTAAAAGAAATCAAAGTATTTGAATTTCTGATATCAATGTTAACAGTGTTCCACAGTCCTATCGACGATGGAATGCACGATTGCTTTTAAATGCATGTAGTTGTTCTGGTTAAAGGAACTTCTGTGTTTTCTCTATTTCGCAAAGTAAAGTACCTAGTTATAGTCTACTTTCAGTCCGAATGACCGCTCAGCCGACTGTACATTTACTCCCCTGGTCATAGAGTCATTGGCCTACAATATTGAGCACTGCTAACATATGGCGCAATCATGCAGCCGCAGTACCGGCGAGTGACCCTCACAGGTACCCATTTTAACCCCTGGGTGGAGAGTATGTGTGGGTGGGAGACACGGAAAAGCGACACGCAAAGCATAGTGGGTTATCTCCCCTACATCTGGCGGTAACACGTCACTAATATATGATGGAACCATATTATGATGAGTTTTGTTCATGAAATATAATGTTTGTATTTTACGTCTACTTAAAAGAGAATCCACATTCAAGATAAAGATTGTCAAGGGATACAGATCTGGCGAGCAATTTTCCCAAAGAATCTGAGCAATGTTTAGAACAGCTATCCCAAACTATTGAAACATACTCTAGTATTGACCGAACATAAGATATGTCAATTTGATTTAAAGAACGTCTATTCAAAGTAAATTTATATTTCTTCATTATTCCAATTGTTTGTGATGCTGATTGTAATAATTTTATTATCAATATAACTATTCCATTGATCATTTGAACTCAAAGTTACTCCTAAGTGCTTATGTGATTCAACAAATTTAATGTTAGAATCCTAAAAAAAATAAGATTCGGACGCACAGTATTAATTTTACAAAGGGAAACTATCATTGCTTCAGTTTTATTGGGATTTAAACTGACAGCCATGTCTTTGTCATAGCTGAAATTAAGCTTAGATCGTGGTTTAACACACCCTCAATATCATTTAAGTTAGACGCAGAAATGTATAAAGAACTGTCAGCTGCAAATAATCTGGTTAAACTCAGTAAAGAGTTCGATATATCATTGACGTATATTAGAAATAAAAGAGGCCCTAACACAGATCCACGAGGAACACCGGCTGATATAGTTTCTGTATCCGAATTTGAAGATCGAAGAACAACTTTTGAGATCTGTTGTTCAGGTTTTTAGAAATCCATGCCAAAAGTTATCCGTTTATGCCATTTTCTTGTAATTTAAAGATGACATGTATACATTTAAAAAAGCATCCGTGTATCATTGTCACTTTATATGGAAAACGCGTGAAGAATTTTCCCTCCAACAGAATTCGTATTACCTGAAAAAAAGTGATCACAAGAAAACGATTTAAACATGTTTTCAGAAATATAGTTAAGTTGAATGGAAAAGGGAACACGGCTATGCTTCCCTTCATGTGACATTTTATTACAGAACATAACATTATTCTAATTATTTAGGACTTACGCATGATGCGTATCATCGACCCAAACATATACAGTAACACCCCTCTAATGAGACCACCAAAAATGGGCATAATTCTGGGTGGCAGAGGCAGGTGGTAGCTTAATGCAGTACTAAAGTTATGCAGAAAGCTCCCATAGGAGTTTTCTGCATAACTTTCGCCATGCATTAAGCAACCACCTGCTTTAAACGACGCCAGTGGCTGTTTATTATGTGGTCGCATTAGCGGGGGTTTACTGTATAAATAACACGCAGATGTTCATACAAGATGCGTAGATTTCAACAATGACACTGTTATTTCTCCACCAAACTCTATACCTTGACCACTCTTTAGAATCGTGTCGAATAGTGGTCCCAGTATAGGGTTTAGTGGAGAAATAACGATTTTAGTATTTGGGTACGCAAATTTATCTGTAGCTCTGAATTGTCACATATGTAGTCTAAGTCAATACCTATATACTAAAGACATAGCATACACGTATATCGTTTTCAAATCGTATTTTCATAGCAAAATTAATGTAACATGTTATCTATACAGGACACAAATATCGAAAATCATTTTCTGTCATTATTTATTGATATATATATATTCTTCTGTCGATTCTGTTGATAATCAGCACGCCGATATTGTTGCCTGGTGTTTGTTTTCAAAACAATATTAAAGATTAATCCCCCAATCTGTCATGTGTGACCTGGCTCGCATTTGCAAACAGCTTGGATCCAGATGAGACGCCGAGTAACTCGGCGTCTCGCATTTGCAAACAGCTTGGATCCAGATGAGACGCCGAGTAACTCGGCGTCTCATCAGGATCCAAGCTGTTTGTCACTCGTACAGTATTTTCATAAAAACAATTCACGAAAATTGCATCAGCTTACTGTTTTAGCAGAGGACCTTTTTACAGCTTTATAAGGGTTAAACACGTACATATCTCTACAATATTCATCCGGGTCATTGTTCTCACACTGAGCAATGTGCCGTCTGCAAGTATTTCATTACATGCGTTCCCATTCTTCACCGTTACATGTATCTCTCTGCAAAAATAATGTCAACTTATATTCGGATCTGTTAACAATTTTGTGCTTACTTTTGATCAATCGTTTTGGGAAACTATTGCTAAAGTATCTAACAACTTGTAGGAGATGCCGAGTTACTCGGCGCCTCATATGGATGCAAGCTGCTTGCACGTGCGAGTCAGGTCGCTGTTAGAGGACCGAGTTGCTTATTTACGATCGCTCTTTTGGAAAACTATTCACAATGGGTCTAACAGTGTGGATCCTGATGAGACGCCGGGTTACTCGACGTCTCATCTGGATCCAATCAATTTTCAATCAAATCTGATCAGGCGTGTCGGCATTCATGAAGAGCTTTCTTAACTCTCATAGGATGTTACTGTCGTGTGCAACATTATCGTCTGCTACAATTTTCAAAGTTAATATTTCGTCCATTTTTTCTAAAAATGAAATCAGAGTGGATCCTGGCAATACACCAGAACTCGGCGTTTCATCTGGATCCAAACGGATTTGATTTTTGGTTGATTTCTTATCCAATTAACCATTCGCTTGCTATTCACGTCAATATACCTACCTGTAAATAGTGAAGACCCAGATGAGACAGCTCCTGCAGGAACTGTCTTATCAGGGTCTGCACTCTTTACAAGTTGATTGTGCAACCAATGCACTCCACAACAGTGATTGCACAGCAATATACTTGTACACAGTGAAGATATATGTAATTATACAACAGGGCATGGGTAAAGAAGGAGACATGTGTTTTAAAATTCAGCAAGCGAAGGGTTAAGAAACATACATGTACAAACCTTTATACGCGCATTCATTATATACAGTCATCTGTCGTTATAACAAATCACGTTCGTTCCAACATAAAGTGTCGCTGTATTGAAAATATTATTGTAATGAACATTAGACTATATAGCAACTCCCCTTTAACCCATTTCCTCATATTGACGCCTTTTGACGCCCTGTAAATGTCACTTTATGAAACCATTGTGATAAATAGAGCATTTGCTCCTATAGGAGCAAATGCTCCATTTATCACAATGGTTTCAAAGTACAAAATTCTAAAAGTTTCCTTTTCTCTAGTTATTGCTCATTTTCGGTACATTTATTCAAAGAGGTTGGATCTAAAAATAGCCTATGAGGTAATGGGTTAAATTGGACATTCAAATTACCATCAATACCGGTCTGTAAGACAGGCTGTAGCTTAATGCAGTGTGAAACTCATGTAGAAAGCTCCCAGAGCTTTTTTTAAACTAAAATTTCGGTTCAGAGAAAGTTTTACTGAATGTATATATTTTCAAATTTCGTGCCAGTATAATGCATATTCCGTTGCATCGAATATCGTTATGGAGAGTGTTCACTGTAGATTATATAAATACATGCTTGTGTGTATGATTTGTAAAACAAGTAACATCTTAACAAACAGTAGAATAGGGTTGAAACTTCGAAATGTCATTTTTATCAGTCCTGCAGCATCCTCGAAAAAAAGGGGTTTGCCTTTGGTCGTTCCAGTGCTTTCCATCTCGCCAACATATCAAATGGTTCAAACAAAACTGACTTCATAAAATATGCATAGGGTGTACATATTGAAGTTAGACCCAAGGGGACACTTAACGCAGCTTTGTTCTTATCAAAGGTTCTGGCTATAGGATTTGCCTAGACGGGAAGTCTTGCGGAACATGTGACCGATAACAAGTACAGTAGAACCCCTCTAATGCGACCACTTAAATAATAACAATAGCTGTCTTTAAAAGCAGGTGGTTGCTTAATGCAGGACGAAAATAATACAGAAAGCTCCTCTAGGAGCTTTCTGCATAACTTTCGTCCTGCATGAAGCTAACACCTGCCTCTGCCAGACAGAAGTATGCCCTTTCTTGGTGGTCGCATTAGAGGGGTACACAAAATAGAATTCCATTTTTTTGTTTGTGTTTTGTTTGTTTGAGTAACACTTTCTCCGTCACTGTCGCCTACAAATAACTCATATGACTGGCTGCGATTGGCAAATCTATGAATACCTTTGTAAACAGATTGGATCCAGATGGAACGCCAAGTCACTCGGCTTCTCATCGGGAGCCTATTTCAGGATATGTGTCTATTCAGTTTGTAAAAACGACAAAATGCGCCTCCGTGAAGTAAAAGATTAAAAGGCAATGTTTCTATAAATGACGCGTTTCAGGAATCTGTAAAACGAAATTAAATGCTGTAAAATGCTGTTTGTTGAACGCAAAGTGGTAGGTTGTTGAAATACATTAAGAATAGTCACTTAACGTTGCCAAAGTTTGAAGTAAAGGTATCAATGGCATCTATGTTATTTTATTTAGAATTAATTAGTGTGAAGTTCAGTTCCATATCTACCGTAACTACGTGTAGTAGACGGTTTTCAGTTGATTACCCGAAGTTTTCCGGTTGGCTTCGTATGTGGTCGCGATGATATAATGGTGTTTTGTTCTAGAACAAGAAACTACGAATTGTGATGTAAACCGTTATCATTGATTCACACATACGCTTTACAATGCCAGTTTTTCAGCAAACTAGCAACCCTTTCCTTCAAGTAAACGTGTTTTCAAGCAATTGCAAACAAAGTAGACCCAGATCAGACGGCTCCTACAGGTGCCAGATCAGACGGCTCCTATAGGAGCCATCTGTTTGGCAATGGAATTTGATAGATCTATTTCTTTACTTTCTATAATGGCTACAATGTTCCACTTTCCGTATTTCATTATAGCAATTTTGTCCATGAATATTCAGTAAGTATTGAAATTTGAAATAAACATAAAACAGGGAATGAGTTAAGACAATGGTCCAAACAGTATCATGTCATTGGTGATGAGACATTTTCAAAAACCTCATTATTTATAGACAGATTAACTGGAACCATTTACTCCATGAACATAGAACAATTGGGTCATGACAGAAACTAGATATTCAGATTTGTTTAAGGCCATATTTAAACAAAGCAGACCCTGATTAGACCCTGCATTAACTTTGATCTCTGCCTTAAGCAATCATCTACTTTTGGTAAAAGACTTCTATATCAAAACAATGAATGACTGTTTAGGACAGGTTCTACTGCACTCTTTTAACCCTTCGCTTGCTAATCACGTCAATATACCTACCTGTAAATAGTGAAGACCCAGATGAGACAGCTCCTGCAGGAGCTGTCTCATCAGGGTCTGCACTATTTACAAGTTGATTGTGCAACGAGTGCACTCCACAGCAGTGATTGCACAGCGAAATACTTGTACACAGTGAAGATATATGTAATTGTACAACAGGGCATAGGTAAAGAAGGAGAAATGTATTTTAAAATTCAGCAAGCGAAGGGTTAATCCATAATATCGCATTTTCTTTGATTGGTCATGTAGTACCTAGATTAGTAAAACTGTTATGAGATACTACATAATAACATATAGAATGTTATTGTATTATATGCACACAGAGGCGATCCGGATCAGATGGTGCATACAGGAGCCATCTGATCTGAGTCTATTCTGTTTGCATATTCTATCAGTAAGTAAAAGTATTCGTCATTTGTTCCTTTTTATACTGTTATACTGTTTTAACCCACGTGTTTATTCCAAATATCAATACCTACTGAATATGCATGGACAAAAAGGTTACAACCAAACTAGGTAGGCATGGAAGGTGGGACATTGTAGCCATTTTACAAAGTAAAGCACATCTTTCAAATTCAAACAGAGCAGACCCTGATCGAACGAATCCTACAGGGTCGTCTGATCTTGGTCTACTCTGTTTGCAAATGCGTGAAAACACGTTTATATGAAGGAAATTGTTAATGCTCCCCTGTGACGTTAAGACTACAGATGAACCAACGTTTTAGCACGTGTGAAAGACAAAAAGCCCGTTAAAACAAGGCTCGTCTTACAT